>CP094634.1:31329539-32582303 GCA_023657505.1 Camelina hispida | reverse complement strand
CTAAACCAAAATTGTAATTTAAATAAATGCAAAAACAGAAAATAAAAGAGTTGTAAATTCAGATGGATGAAACGTTAGGCCTAGGGAAATTCTCAGGAAATCATGGAAAATCAAATCAATTAATTAAGCATGTAGGATTCAACAATTTAAGCACTGTTCTTAAACTCTAAACACAGTTGTAAAATAAATCAGTTCTCACACTGCAAAATTATCTAAATTTAAAACCAGAAAATCAAAATTTCTTTGCAAAATTTAAGTTAAAAATCAGCAATAAATTCAAGTTTAGATTGTTCACAAAATCACTAATTCAAATCTCTTTGCAAAAAGTAATTTTGCTCACCAAAGGTTTTGTCGGAAAATCAATTATATTCTCATATCAATTAATAATCCTAAGATCTAAATTCATATGACTAATCAAAGATCTAGCATTAAAAACAACCTATGGTGAAGAACAAGAAAGATAATGAATCCTAAATTAACAGATCTAATAATCTATGAAATCCCTAATGAGAAACCCTAAACCTAATAAGCAGATCTACTCAGACATAATCAATGAAAAACAAAACATCTTTTGAATAAATTGCATTAAGAGATTAAAGGAAGAAGTAAAGGAGTTCTGAATCTTCTATGAAGGAGTCGATTCTTCTCTCCAAAAGCTCTCTAAAAATATCTCAGGGTTTTCTCTCTAAAGTTGCAGGGAAAAGTAAAGCTTAGGTCTAAACAATGACCCAAAAATCCTATTTATATTCCTAAAACACGTCCAGGGACTAATGATGCAAATATGGAAAACTTTGGGGCAGCTTTGTAAATCTTCAAAACTTGTGAGAAAAACCTCCGATTTTGCCTTTGTCTTTGTGTCGATCGATGCCATCAGTTGCATCGATCGATGCTTACTTCTGAATTCGTCTCTCAACTTCGTAGCTCAGCCTGCTTGATTAAGCTCCAAATCTTCATATTTAGCTCCATTATGCTCCCATCCATGCTAAATCCTATAAAGACTCAAAAGACTCTAAAAATACCCAAAAGACTCTATAAATAAGTCTTATATCATGGCTAAAAACACTTAAAAACCATATATCAGTCGATCAAGGGGGTTGACGGTGATGCAAGGGTTGCATCGGTGATGCAAGGGGTTACATCGGTCGATGAGGAGTTGCATCGGGTCGATCATCGGTTGATGCAAGAGGTTGCATTGGTCGATGCAATGAGTGCATCAGTCGATGAATCTAGGGATTCGGGTGATTGTATCGGTTGATTCAATGGTGGTGCATCGGTCGACGCAATGTGCGTGCGTCGAGTCGATCAAGGTTTCGGAGTTGCGTATTATCTGGTTTGCTTGTTTTATGTTGATTGTGATTGTCTTTTTGCTTATGTGTATAGCCCAGTAGATGGGAGGATCGTCACACAGAGTATTTATGATAATACTCACGCATCTCATATGTGTTGTGGTGCACGTAAAAGCAAAGTGTGATCGTGGAATCAAGGCAATGAAGAGGAGAATGTTCTAGAGGTTTGTCTGTGTGTTCTATGTTGTTGTTAGGTTGCTAGAATGGAACCATGTGGTCTTTAGTTTGTTGGTTATTTGATTTATGTTGTTTGCTCCTGAATGATTGGTTTAGATTTTGTAGACATATGGTTATTAGTTATATGTTTATTGGTTATTGGTTTAATGCTTGGTTGTTTTTGCTGTTTTGTTTGAATGTGATTTAGTGAGGATGGGATACTAGTTGATATAAAATCTAACTTCGTTTTATTCAAGTGACACAATTTAACATTAATTCCATCAATTGATGAAGATAGTTGCATCAATTGTTTAAACTGACCCAAAGTATTAGAGTCATCAATTCATCATTGTCAGAGTCATTTAATTAACCCATGTAATTTTGTTTGCATCAATCAAAAACTGATGTAATCAAGTAAAATAAATGATACAATGAACATTGTTTCTTTGCCTATGTTGCCGAGCCAAGACCAAAAAAAAAAACATCAAATGCTACTGAAGTTCCCTCCTAGGCCTGTTGCAAATTCCCACTCAACCTATTAAAGAATCATCAATATAGAATAGCAAAGCACATACTTGATCCAAGAAGCGGCCGTGGAACCTATAAAAGCACGATTGTAGCAACTGTTGAATTGTGTTCTTGTATACTTATACATATTCTCTATTTGTTATGCAAATAACATTTACAGACACAACTTTATAGATCTCTTCTGTAAAGTATATATGACCTTCACAACAATATATTTCTATCATCAATCTCCCAGAGGCTTGAACTTTCCTCTGAGTTCCAAGAAGATTCAATAAGAGGTACTGTAGGAATTTGCTGCAAAACAGGTCTAGGTGGCACTTCAAGAGTATCCAAGCTTCCTTCCATCATCTCTACTGTATTCATCGGTGGACGGTTTGATGGGGAAGACTGAATACACCACAAACCCACCAATGTCATCTTCTTTGCTAGCTCCTCTTCTTCGTTGCCGATTCCAACCTCGATATACTTTCCAATGTCTCCCTTATCAAGATCCTTATTGTCTGCCTTTTCAAGATCCTTATAGATCCATTCTGGAAAGTACATGGAGCTTGCATTAGAGGCAGAGGTGTGACCAAATCTTTCTTTCTTCCTTGCACCCATCATTTCAAAGACCAACATCCCATAGCTATACACATCAGACTTGTGAGAAACACTCCCGTAAACTCGAGAGATCATCTCTGGTGCAATGTATCCTATTGTACCTCTTGTTTCCACCATTGACAAGATGCTCTCCTTCTTCTCACACAGTTTAGCAAGTCCGAAATCAGAAACTTTGGGGAAAGATTATCATCCAACAGCACATTCTGAGGTTTAATGTCGAAATGCACAATCCTTGTTTTACAGCCATAATGCAAATATTCTAGACCACGAGCTACTCTAGCGCGATCTCATACAATGTCGTTAAATCCAAAGTCATTAACGCTTTATCCGATATGAACTTATCCAACGACCCATTCTCCAAAAACTCATATATAATTGCTCTTCTTGAACCTTCAGAGCAGAATCCAAGAAGGGAAACAATGTTAACATGAGATGTTTGGCTCATGCTAGAAACTTCATTGATGAAGTCTTCACTATTATTACCCTTTGATTCTTTCAAAACTTTCACCGCAACCATACGACCATCACAAAGGGTTCCTTTATAAACAATTCCAAATCCGCCTCTCCCAATCACTTCAGCAAATGACTTTGTAATTTTCTTCACTTGCGCGTAAGTATAATGTTTCAGTGGAATTAGAGCCTTTAGCTTCTCTTGTCTCCGATCATCTGACGTTTTTATTTTTCTGAATATTTGGACTTTGCAACACGGACACAATAACACCAGGCATGCAATTATTCCTACTACTGTACACAAAACTGTAACAAAAGAAAAAAACAGAAATCTTTGATTAGTAACTCTTTTTGACCGAAGCAATTTGGAATATCTCTGGGCACCAAACTTACCTATGAGAAGGCCAATGATCATCAAAAACTGTAGAACAATTGAAAAGGAAAATTTTATCAGCATATATATAAATACATTTTGAAACGAAACAAACATTGACTTAAATATAATAAAATCAGTCACACCAAGAAAGAGTTAAGCACCTATTGGATACCGGAACAACCGAAACATGGGTCCTACAACAACCAGAAACAAAGTCAGTTGGAGTTTAAGACAGAGCTTTGAAACTATAGGTTGAAGATAACTTACCATTCAATGAAAAATCATCGCATTGGTAGTCTTGAGGTCCATTTTTACAATAGCAAACAAACACGCTTGAGTTCTGATTATATACACAAGAACCGCCGGAAAATACACACATGGAACAATTCGAGTTAACTTCAAGCTCGAAACCTTGTTCAAGAGCCATCTTGAGATTATTTGAATTTGGACTTCTCTGAAGTGTGTTTAACGCTGGTCCAGATGCAGGAACACTGACTTTTTTTTTGCACATTCCCCTTAAGTTGTTTAAAACGCCTCTAAACCTGTCAAGTAAAGGTGACGAGAGGTTTCTCGTTACATAGTAGCTTCTTCCGCCATCACAGACAAACTCTCCAATGAAGCTAGTAGTAGAAATAACAGATGAGTTTAGTTGGCATTCGTAATATAATGTTAGCAGCTCTGTGTCAGCACTGAAGGGAAGGACATTTTCGATGAGTGGCTCATTTAGTGGGTTTGAGGGACAAAGGTCGCCGATATAATCTGATCTGGCTAGCCTTATGATAGAAGAGTCATAGCTCATATTTAAGATTCTGAACTTCACTGAGGCGATATTAAGCTCTGCCAATTCTCCTCTACAGTCGAGTTTGAAGTCAGGGTGACCACAGTATTCTCTGCCAGGTATCCAAAAGGGGTAGTAGAGATCTCGCAGATTTCCGCAGCTAAACCTTTCACTGCAACGTCGCCTAAGCTCATCAGCTGAAAAGTAGAACAAAAAATGGGATCACAAAGACCATCCTATGATTTTTAGGACAGAGGTTTTCTTGAAAACAGAGATAACTAGATTTTGGGAACTGCTCTGTTTTATTTCTTGAACTACACTCAATAGGTAAATAGTGAAGAAGGATTATGTTAAAAACTTACCACTAGGTTGAGGTTGTGGTAGGCAACTAACTCCACCAGATGGTGAGGTTACGTTGCAGCAAATCTGTGTGGTACTGCTGTAACCACAGATTCCATGAGTGGATGAACATTCTTGACATGGTATCTCATCGATCACCAGCTTCATCTCAAACCCTTCTCGTAGAGCACTTTCCAAATTGGTCAAATTTAACTCTTTCTCCTCGGGAACAAAACTCGTTGGAACGTTAACTATGAAACTGTCTTGGCAGGAGTACTTGTAATCAAGGCTTTGGGACATTGAGAAAAGACCTAGATCTGGACATGTATAACTTGAGCGGTAAGATAGCTTAGGATCACAATGGTATAAGACAGTGAGGCTCTTATATGTTGGGAAAAGCTTAAAGATCTCGCGGGGAAGGTTGTGGTATTGAATCCAGCCGAACAAAAAGAACCTAGATGGTCTGTTCTAGCAAGTCTAAGGGTATTATATGTTTGATCTATATGAAAAACGTTGTACTCATGGTTCGAGATGCTTAGAGAGGTGATGTTTTTGAGGCAGTGAAGCTCCAGCAAGGGATGACCGCAAGATTTGGGACGATTCCCACCCCAGAAGGGGAACCCAGCAGTGAGATTACCACATTGGAACAGAGCCTCACACCACCCAAGGTCTTCTTTACTTAGAACACAAGGAAGAGGGTGGAATAAATAGAAGAGGAAGAACAAGACCAGACAAGAAGTGGGGAGATAGTACATGATTTGTTTGAGAACTGTTTACAGTATGTCTTCTAGGTTTGGTTTGTGTTGGGAGGAGAGGAGTATACGAAGTCAAGGTATCATTTTTACAAAGACAAAGAGCTTATTTCATCCAATTGCTTAAGTTGACTATGAAAGACTTCCTAAGTTTTCCCAAAGTCAATAGACCTTTTGCCTTTTGGGGAAATAAAAACTTCTTTATATAATCTGATGATCAAGTGGGATCAATATGAGTTATTTTTAACTTTTTTGTCAACGATCAAAACCCTTCTCCTAGCTAACAACAAATTAATGTTTTAAATATTTGATCCCTTAAATAATTAAACCAAGAATAAGTACAACCAGGCGATAAACAAATAATTCCACATTCTAGAGATATTCATTTCATAATTGTGGACTTAGATGTACTAATGATCGATGTGACGATAATTAGATGATATTTTATTAAGAAAATTATTTTTAGTTCTAAAAAATTAATGTCAAGTAGACCAATTGGGTGAGAATTTTTATAAGCTTCAAATTTAATGTCAAGTAGACCCAACTAATTAAAAAGCTTCATTTTGTTTTTCTTTAAATATCATTCAATTTGTTGATGAGACCCCACAAATCAATACAATAAAGAAAAATGACACATTAGCTTTTAGTTAAAAAGAGTTTACACATCAATTAAAATATGTAACCAAAAAAATTATAACAATTACAGCTCATCTGTAATTTCCAACCTGTCAATATTCACAATTCCAAGAAAAATTAAAACCCTATAGAAAAAAGCCACGAATAATCAATCAGATGTTTTCCGGTTCTCTTTCTCTTTCAGTGACTTATATTTTCATGAACAAATTCTCTGTTTTGTATTTTTTGTGACTTTGAAATTTGGGATTAAGAGCATGATTATCAGAGGTTGTAAGAGGGGTTGTAAAAATTTTGGTAGGTTAAAATTAAATCAAAAGAAAAGAAAAAAGGAAGAGACTCTCTTATAACAGACTGAAATCGATTATAAGAGACGCACATGTCCATTTTTCGTTGGCCCAAGAGAATAATACAAGGGAAAAAAAATTCTGCCCACAAAAGATTAATTTCTTTCTCTCTTTCTCTCTTTCTCTCCCGATCAATTTCTCTCTTTCTCTCTCGATCAAAGTCTCCATCCGACGAAGGAAGATGCTTTAATCGGAGGTTATAGAATCAGTGAAGACCATGGTCGGAGGCGATTTCAATCGGCAAGATCTTATCGGCGGTGGCGATTTGAATCGTCGTGGAGATTCTAGCGGTGGCGATTTGAAGGAGTAGCGATTCATTGGAAGATATTGGATGAATTCGATTGAGAGGGTAAGTTCATCAGGCATTAGGTTGATTTGATTTTGGTTGCTTGAAATTAGGGTTGTTTGATGTTTGTTCGAGAAATTAGGGTTCTTGGTGTGTTCTTCGTTCTGCTTTAAACGGATTAGGGTTTTTAGTGTTATTGTTTTTCGATTTACTCTAAGTGTGTTTAGTTTATGGTGTGTTTGTGTTTTGTTTCTAAGTTTCTAAACTGAATTGTTCAAGACTTTTTTATTATGATCATGTTATATTTACTTCTTTGCTATGTTATCTCAGGTATTGGATGATGCTTTGATCGATGTTCGTTGGCTTTGATGGACTCCTTCTTCTCTGTGCAAAGTCTTCATGGGTTTTTTTCTTCCTCTTTAAGTCTTAATACATCTTTTACTTTTTTTCTTCCCTATATGCGTGAATTAACTTCTCAGTCTCTCTTTTGATGTAGATCGAGGAGACACCTGGATTACTGACTGTGTTGGAGGTTCAAATAGGAAACATTGTGGGAGATAAACTTTCAGGTTTAACATTATGATTTCTGGACTTGACGGAGATGTGATCAGGTTTCCTTCTCCTTATCTCTGTCATGGTTACCTCTGTATTTCATGGAGATGTGGTCAGGTTTTCTTCTCCTAATGACTTATGCTTAATTATTGCAGCTGTACTTGATGGAGCTAAACAAGCTTTGTTGGAGAGATTTGTTCACTGGTATCCGGAAACCAGCGAGAGGTAAAATTTGCAACTTTCGTTTCTTCTTGAAATTATTTTTACAATTCAAGTAGAGTGATTTTGCTGTACTCATTCAGGTGGGTGAAACTGAATAGCTAGTTTCTCTGGCGATTGTCATTGGTTTGATTCGTTTCCAGCTAATCTTAGTCTTTATCAAATCCAATCTTCAATCTGTTGGCATTTATATTTTGGTCTAGTAATTAAGTTTATTGTTTGTCCTGCATGTGTTTTGTTGGAAGCGAATCATGGAGGCTCCACTCCTCCTCCTACGGTTTGATTTTAATCATACTCTCATATGCTTTGTGATGGTGGACTGTGACACTGTGGAGTTTCTCTTTGCCATGTTATTGAAAGTTGTTTCAGGTTCAAAGTAAGAGTTGCTGATCTTCCTAGTGAGTCTTACTAATTGGTCTCTTCTCTTTTCCTTGTAGAGGTTCTATAGGAGAAAAGCTGCTAGATAGCACTACCAATATCATTCACAAGTCATAGAAGAGAGGTACATGGTTCATTTTCTTCCCATTTTATGATTCGCTATAATCTGAGTTATGGTGTGTGATCCGAAATATATTTTCTTCTAACTCTCAGAACATTGAACCATTATAATGGCGACAAGAGAGCAAACAAGTCAGAGAGCAAGAGAGGTATCTCAACAAGTTCGTGTGCTTCCAAATCCTCTGCTTCATCATTTGTAAGTAAAAAGTCCCTGTTAGATTATTTCATTATAGTCTCTGAATCTTTTGTGTTTGTGTGCTTCGTTAAAGTATGAGAGTCAATCATTGATGTTAAAGGTTTTGTTTGTTGGTTGTGAGTAATGTTCCTTTAGTACTTGTTAGTGTAGGTATTAGTCTAGTCATTCATTGATGTTAAAGGGTTTGTTTGTTGTTTGTGATAAATGTGTTTAGTACTTGTTAGTGTAGGTATTAGTCTTGTCAGTCATTGATGTCATTGTTTGAAGTTTTGTGTTAGTTGGTTGTGAAGATGTTTAATGTGTGGTTGGTGTAGTTTAGGGAAAGACTTAATTACAAAATTGAAACCAACTAGTTGTAAAAGTAAAAAACATAAACCTTATAAATTCAGTCTTCCTCTTCATAGTAAACTCGCAAATGAATCTCTTTATTCTCCTTTAACCCCTTTGATATGGATCCTGACGAGTACATGAATCCATATCATCCTTCCTCTAGCTATGTCAATCTGTTACAAAGTCAGCTTGAAACACACGAATACAGTCCTTCTCTAAGTCCATGTTCTGAACCCATCACCTGCATCACCTCGAAAACCGCAAGTCAAGGCATGCTTGGTTACCAGCTGATGATATCATGCTTGTCTCCGGTTGGCTCAACACCAGCAAGGATCCGGTTAGATCTAATCAGCAAAGACTTGGTGCCTTTTGGGGAAGGATTGCGGATTACATTGCAAAGTGTCCGAATGCTGTAGGTTGGCCAAAGAGGGAGGCGAGTCATTGTAAGCAGAGGTGGGGAAGGATAAACGACTTGGTGTGCAAGTTCGTTGGTTGTTACGAGGCTGCTACAAGAGAGAATTCGAGTGGGGAGAATGAAGATGACGTGATGAAGGTAGCACACGAAATATTCTTCAATGATCAAGGACATCGGTTTACCTTGGAGCATGCTTGGCGAGACTTAAGGTATGATCAAAAATGGTATGCGTCCATATCTACTAAAGGCAATGGAAGAAGGGAAGGGAGGATGCACATCCGGTGAATGACATTGGTGGATCACAACCACGTCCTCCTGGTGTTAAGGCTGCAAAGGGAAGTCGAAAAAGAGCACTAGTACACAACCGGATGTGGAAGAAGGAAAAAGCTTTCTTGGAGTTTCAGTTGGAACGTGTAGAGAGGATGTATGAGATGAAACAGAAAGATTTCGCCTTGAAGGAGAAAGAGTTCGCTATGAAGAAGGAGCATATGAAGCATGTTATGCTTGAAAATCTGATTGCTAAGAAAGATTCACTATCTGAATCCGAGAAAGCTCTTAAGGACAAGCTAATTGATGACATGATGTCATCATGTTGAATCCGAATTATGCTTGTGTTTTTAGTGTTCTATGTATTTGGTTGTTGTAGTTTCGAATATTGTTGTGTTCTAAATATGTTTGTATTTTTGTGTTCTAAGTATTTGGTTGTAATCGGACAAGCTTGTGTTTTTGTAATCGGACAAGCTTTATGTAATCCAAGTGTTTCTTGTTTTGGTGTAATCGAATTGTTTCTACTTAGTTTATGTTTTACTTAGTTTATGTTTCAATTTGATGTGTTTTTAATAGTTTTAACCGATTGATGTGTTTTAGTTTCAGTTTTGTTTGTGTCTTTGATTTAGTTTTACTTGTGTTTTTATTCAATTTTGTTTGTGTTTGTGTTTTTGTTTCAGTGATGCTTCGTAATCAAGATGATGAACCGGATGTCATCCCGTGACACCAAAAGAACAGCAAATGTGACACCAAAAGAAGGAATCAAGTGATGAAGTCGGTCAAGATTATGTACTTTCACCACATGTTTTCATCCCCGTGACACCATGTGAAGAGCAATAGGATTCACTTTTGTATAATTATGTACTTTCACCACATGTTTTTACAAGGGCTTTTGTATTTTTGCATCTACCACATGTTATCTTTTCATTTAAGACCACAAATTGTATTCAATATTTTCTATCCACATATTTATAGTTTTGATTATCCCAAAATTTACTATATATGTCCACTTTAGCACACAAAATATTCACACCAAACCAATGAAAACACAACTCCAAAATTCTAAACACCAAAACACTTTTCCTTTATTTCCAAAAGCTCCAACATGGCTTCTTCTTCTTATAATGATGATGATATACTTGATGAATGTTTTAATCAAACATGCGAATCAAATCACCAATCATGTATGGCAAAATCTTCTTACTCCACCAATCCAAAGTCAACCACCACTTAACCAAGAAAAAGCGAATTCACATTGAAAGAAATCGAGAAGTCGGTCATGACCACTTGTGGAATGATTATTTCAGTGATGCTCCTACTTACCTTCCCAACATTTTCCGTCATGTTTAGAATGAACAAGCCATTATTCATGCGTATTGTCGATAAGCTCGCAAATGAAGTCCCCTTTTTTCAACAAAGAAGAGATGCTACCGGAAGGTTGGATCTGTCTACATTGCAGAAGTGTACAGCAGCAATTCGTATGATGGCATATGGTTCTACAGCTGATGCGTTTGACGAATACCTCCGACTTTCTCCAAACGTGGCGCTAGCATGCTTGGACAAATTTACAGATTCAGTCGTAAATTTATTTGGAGATGAGTACTTGAGAAGACCCACACCAGCAGATCTTCAAAGACTACTTGACGTTGGCGAGTATCGCGGATTTCCCAGCATGATAGGAAGCATCGATTATATGCATTGGGAGTGGAAGAATTGTCCTACCGCATGGAAAGGTCAATACACCCACGGAACAGGAAAGCCCACAATTGTTTTAGAGGCGGTGGCTTCGTATGATCTCTGGATCTGGCATGCTTTCTTTGGACTACCAGGTACATTAAACAATATCAATATTCTTGATCGATCTCCAGTCTTTGATGATATTTTGCATGGTCGAGCTCCTAAAGTGAAATACAGTGTCAACGGACATGAGTATAAATTGGCTTACTATCTGACAGATGGTATTTATCCAAAATGAGCTACTTTTATCCAATCTATTCCACTGCCACAAACTCCAAAAGACGCTTTATTTGCGAGACAACAAGAAGCTGTGCGTAAAGATGTAGTGCTTTTGGAGTTTTGCAGCTCGATTTGCCATTGTCAAAAACCCGGCTCTTATTTGGGATATAGTAAAAATTGGGAAAATAATGAGAGCGTGTATCATACTGCACAATATGATAGTAGAGGACGAACGAAATGGGTACAATCTGTTTGATCAAACTGAATTCACACAAAGGGAGTCAAGTGCTTTAGAAGTTGACTACACGCTTCCAACACCCATGCCTTCATGTGTCGCTACTATGCTCAAGAATCGAAAGGATGTTCGTGATAAAGAAAAAAATAAATGCTCGCAAGATGATTTGATTGAGAATATTTGGGCAAAATTTGGAGCAAATCAGTATTAAAATTAATCATTCTCTCCATTTATAAATTGCACTTCTGTTGTAATATGTATTAATGTTTTTATTATGTTTTGTATGTTTGAAAATTAATTTAAATGCATTATTTTCTAATTTAATAAAATCTTAAATGTTTACACATTTATACCACTTCTATTCTAATTAAAATTTAAAAATTTTAATAAAATAATATTTTCAAAAATAAGAGACCCAAAATAAGAACCTACCAATAAATAAGAAAATTTTATCTAAGAGATCATGGATTCTTATTTTTAAAAAAACACACAATTAATTCATATTAAATTTAACAACCCCCCCTACTAACATACTACCGATAAACTTGCTCTAAGTGAAATGTTGATTTCGACGGAATAGTTCCTAACGTATTACTTCGATTGAGGGTGTATCCTGGTTTTCTAAGAGAAAACAAGTGTGGCTGGGTTCTCTTTGCTTAATAATTTGTATATGATGGTTTTAATCCATGCAAGTTTAATCGTTACGTTAGTATTTGATGTTTGTCCTCCATATAATAAAATATGAATTTATTTTGTGTATTTAAGGTTTGTAACGTGAGTTCTTCTTATATAAAAAATTAAAAACATAATCATGAGATTTGACTACCTTTTGTGTTTTTTTTTTATCTTTTTTTGTTTGTGTTTTACAGTTCCAACTTTCCTCTTCAATCGTATTTATACATTCTTTTCATGAACTGGCTGGACGACCTTCTTCTTGGTGGTTTGTTGATGAGAAGGTAAGCAAAGTAAACTTAATGATGTATATTCTAATTCGTATATATAACTGCATATCTCTTACACTAATGTCGATTTGATGTGGTGAGAGAAGTGTCACTTGTGTATACCATTTGATGTTCCGTTTGGTGCTTCTAAATGGATTAGGCTTAACAATAATGGCTTTGCTTAATGTGTCGTTTGATACTCTTAAGTATTGATTTTGTGTTTAAATACTATTTTCTTTGGCTAAATTAAAAATGCTTTTTCTAAATTATAATTAGTTGATGACTGGAATAGATTCTTTAGATTATTTATTTTACAATATTTTGGTAGAGAAAACATGGCAGAATTTCACACATGAAATTCTTCAAAATAATTTCTTTAAGATTTCAGTGCCCTTCTTATGCTTATTGATTCATCCTTTGCAAGTTGACTGCAATTCATTCTTTGGTACGTCTTTCAAGTCACAACTCACGATGGCAAGATCAGACAGTTCAAAATCGAATTTCTTCTCTCAGGAAACCAGAATAACCCTTCATGGAGTTCAGCTCTGATGGGCCGTGGGAACGTGAGAGAGGTTCGACCATAGCAGTCCGGCCCGTTCGTCAGAGGAAACCCAATCCTTGTTACCTAGATTGATCTCGCGAACAGTCTAGGATCTTCATTTATTTCCGTTGCTGAATAATAGGAGAATATACTCCTTCTATGTTTTTCCATTTCGTTATTTGCTTCCATGTATCAAGGGATGGATTGTCCCGAATCTCTGTTTCAGTACTCTTTATAAATTAATGAAAAACCCAAAAATAAATGTAGTCTAAACTACCAAACAAATATCTTGTGTTGTGTTCGTGTAAACGCCAATTGGGACCTTACCAATTGGTACCATAGCAGTGTAACAGAGGGGCTTGATCCGGACTGCGTGGTGTCAAGCATGGGTAACAAGGAGAGAATCGAGGACTTGGAGGCTAACTTGGGAGATATGCAGGACGAGATCGTCAAGATGAGAGAGGGCATGGCAGAAAAGTTTCAGTCATTGGAACTCGCTGTCAACCGTCTAGCAGAATCGGTGATGAGTAGCCAGGAAGACAGGCAGTGCTCAACGCTCGGAGAGACGTGGAGACACCAACCGGGCGTTGTTTCGCACGGACAACACTAATCCGTTCGCAGGTGGGAGATCGGTGAAGCTTGATTTCCACAGGGGGGTGATCCGACATCATGGGTGAGCAAAGTCAAACAATACTTTGATTACCATGGTACCGTGGAAGAACAGAGGGTCCAGTTCGCTTCTTACCATTTGGAGGACGAAATGAGTGGCGGCAGGCAATGGCGAAAGGGTTGCTGCAACACGGGTTCTCCTGACTTGGCAAGTGTTCGAAGAAGAGTTGTGGGTCCGTTTTGGGCCTACCGATGGGGAGGACTTCGACGAAGCACTGTCAATTCAGCAGAAGGGGACGTTGCAAGAGTACCAAAGAGAATTTGAGAGGCTCCAGAACAAGGTAGAGGGGTGGACTCAAAAGGCGTTGATTGGTACCTATTTGGAGGACTCAACTCTTCTATCGCAGCAGCGTCCGAATGTTCAGGCCAAAGACGCTCAAGGAAGTTCTGAATCTGGCTAGACTTAAAGACGAACAAATGCAGCGCGGGAGGAAGAGATTCAATAGTAGTCCGTCAGCGATGAGCTACGGCACGCCTACATCTCGGTTCCATCAATCCACGACAGGTGGGTCGAATCGTTCAGGAAGTCGACTCTAAAACCAAAGAATTCCGTCATCAGCACCACGTCGTTTGAGCTGGGATGAGTTGAAGAAAAGGAGTTTAGGCCGATGCTTCAGCTGCGACGAGAAATATATTCCAGGTCATAGGTGCAAGCAACCGAAACTGTTTGTCATGGAGGAAGAAGGAGATGACGACAGTGACTCAGACAAAGAAGTGGAGGGAGAGCCGAGATATGATGAAGCTCCGAGAGATCACCACCTATGCACTGACCGTTTGGAGTGGAGACAATCCCTTGTCAACCTGCATTGGCAAACATCACCTCACGGCGTTGGTCGATAGCGGGTCCACGTACAATTTCATCAGTGAAAGAACGGCGAGGGAGTTGAGGATTGACCCACCGGTGAAACCGTTTGTAGTGAAGGTGGCAGATGGGAAGCCATTGCAGTGTCAAAGCAAGTTCGAATCGGTCAAGGTGGGCTTCGGAGCAGTGGACTTCACCATGACGCTATATGCTCTACCCTTGTGGGGCTAGACATGGTCTTAGGAGTGCAGTGGTTGAGGTGCCTAGGACCAACGGTCGTTGACTGGAAGAGCAAACGATGGAGTTCGGTGGGGGGGGAGACATTCAAACTCGAGGAATACAACCAAACCTTCAAGTCGGCGGTCTGCAGGAGATGGAGAAAGAGGCTCGTCAGGGACAATCTCTGTTCGCCATACATATTGCCGAGGCGGCAGAGAAGGAGCGCATCATTCCAGAGGGCATTCGACCCTTGATCCAGGAGTATGACGACCTTTTCCAACCACCAACGCAACAACCGTCACAGAGAGACATTGAGCATCACATTCCGTTGAAAGAGGGAACAGACCCGGTCAATGTCAGGCCATATCGGTACGCCCATTTCCAGAAAAATGAGATGGAGAAACAAGTAAACGAGATGCTGAAGGCTGGTATCATTCGCACAAGTCTTAGCCCCTTCTCGTCACCAGTGCTTTTGGTCAAGAAAAAGGATGGGACGTGGCGGTTCTGTACGGACTATCGGGCTCTCAACTCCATCACCATTAAGGACCGTTTTCCGATCCCTACTGTTGATGATATGCTCGATGAGCTCCATGGGGCTGCTTTCTTCACTAAGCTGGACTTGACTGCTGGATACCACCAAGTGCGAATGCATCCCGGAGATGTACATAAGACCACATTTCGAACCCACAACGACCACTATGAGTACTTAGTCATGCCGTTTGGGCTCTGTAACGCACCATCGACTTTCAAGCGCTTATGAACGACATCTTCAGGCCCATCCTCCACCAGTACGTGCTAGTATTTTTCGACGATATCCTTGTTTACAGTGCGACATGGGAAGAACATGTGCATCACGTGGAGCATATTTTTGCTATCTTACGCAAGCATCGGCTAGCCGTGAAGCTCAAGAAATGCGAGTTTGGACAGCGGGAACTGGAATATCTGGGATATATAATCTCCAACGAAGGTGTGAAGGTGGACCGAACCAAGATCCAAGCTATGCTTGACTGGCCAACACCCACGAATGTCACCGAGTTACGAGGATTTCTTGGCCTGACTGGGTATTACCGCAAGTTCGTACAGAATATGGGATAATTGCCAGGCCATTGACTAACTTGCTTCGCAAGGGAGGGTTCGAATGGGGAGAAGAGGCAGAGGTTGCTTTTGCGGCTCTCAAGACGGCACTTACCACAACTCCAACACTGGCTCTACAGTTTCTCGAGTCCGTTGTGATACAAACCGATGCGTCCGGAGATGGTATTGGCGCCGTTTTATCGCAGAACAGAAACCAATCGCTTTCATGAGCAGGTCGCTGGGAGTAGCAAAACGATCGTGGTCCACCTACGCTGCGGAGATGCTGGCCATTGTAGTAATAAAGAACGTGGCACCGTACTGGGGAGGAGATTCCTCATACAGACCGACCAGATCAGCGTTATCTCCTTGAGCAGCCCATCTTAACGCTGAACAACAAAAGTGGATGGGAAAACTAGTGGGTTACGACTATGAAATTACATACAAACCAGGCAAAACCAATGTGGTCGCTGATGCTTTATCGCGTGTTCCAGGGATTCCGGTTTTAAATGCTATCTCGGTGCAACATACGTCATTGTGGGACGACATACGGGCATTGGCGAAGGAGGCTTATATGCATATGCAGCGTATGGGTCGACTAGCACGCTCCCACAGTGTCCTTACGCATGGAGGAACGACCTATTATGCTACAAGAACCGGGTGACAATTCCCCTAGCTCGCCTTTGGTGACCCAACTCCTACATGAGCATCACGACACACCAATGGGAGGACACTTGGGCGTACTCCGTACGTATCGTCAACTGGCAAGGCAATTTTACTGGCCCGACATGCATAGGATTGTGAAGGAATATGTGGCGGCTTGCGACATATGTCAACGGGCAAAGTCGTCGTCGTTGGCACCAACCGTTGCAGCCACTACCTATCCCGAACCAAGTCTGGGAGGATGTCTCTATGGACTTTGTTGATGACTTGCCACGGTCCGAAGGTCATACTCTCGATCATGGTGGTGGTGGATTTACTGACTAAGTCCGCCCACTTGGTTCCATTGGCACATCCGTATAGTATTAAGATTGTGGCGGCAAAATTTGTGGCTGCAATTGTGAAGCTCCATGGCATTCCGCGTTCCATTGTAAGTGATTGTGATCCCATTTTTGTCAGTTTCTTTTGGAAGGAGTTCTGGAGGTTGGCTGGTACCAAGCTTTGTATGTCCACGGCCTATCATCCCAGTCTGACGGTCATCGTGGTGGTCAACCGGTTCATCGAACAATTCCGATGCTTTGTTCAGAACCAACCCAAGCAGTGGAGAGATTTGTTGCCATGGGCAGAGTTTTGGTATAACACCACTTTCCACTCCTCAACGGCACCACTCCTTTCCAAGCACTGGATGGCGCCACCCGCCATTCCTTTGTACGAATCGGGTTCCTCGACGCTTGCAGAAGTGGACGAGCAGTTGACCTCCCGTGACCAACTTCGATGAACTAAAGCAACACCTCCAACGGGCTAACAACCGCACTAAGCAACTGGCAGATGCAAAACGCAGGGATGTGGAGCTTGAGTGTGGAGGATGGGTGTATCTTAGGTTACAACCGTATCGCCAACGGTCGGTTCTTCGTCGGACTTCAGAAGCTTGCCCATAAATTTTTTGGGCCCTTTCAGGTCATTGAGAAGGTGGGGGCTGTCGAATATCGTTTGGCGTTACCAGCTAGTTCCCGCATACACCTTGTTTTTCATGTCTCATTACTCAAGCCTCACATTGGTGTAGAGACGCCGGTGCAAGGGGATCTGCCGCCGTTGAGGGAGAATGGGTATCTTATCTTGCAGCCGGATTCTTCGCTCCAGCAGCGTAAGGTTCGCTCGGGCAAGAAGGACGTGGTGGAGTTGTTGATCAAGTGGAGGGGACTGTCTGCAGATGACGCTACGTGGGAGGAGGAGAGGCAAATTGCAGAAAGTTTTCCCGACTTTGTTCCGAACCTTGAGGACAAGGTTGCTGTTCGAGGAGGGGATTGATGGGGAACGTGAGAGAGGATCGACCATAGCAGTCCGGCCCGTTCGTTAGAGGAAACCCAATCCTCGTTACCTAGATTGATCTCGCGAACAGTCTAGGATCTTCATTTATTTCCGTTGCTGAATAATAGGAGATTATACTCCTTCTATCTTTTTCCATTTCGTTATTTGCTTCCATGTATCAAGGGATGGATTGTTCCGAATCTTTGTTTCAGTATTCTTTATAAATCAATGAAAAACCAAAAAGAAAGGTAGTCTAAACTACCAAACAAATATCTTGTGTTGTGTGTGTTCGTATGCCAATTGGGACCTTACCAAGCTCACGTCCTTAGGAAGTTATACTCTATTTTCTTCTTGCTTAGGTCTTCTGTACTTATTTTTGTTTTCATTAGTTTTGTCAAATTAGAGTAAAAAACAAGGTCGTAGCTGCAAACAAGGTTTTTCCCCTAATATATTTACATTCATTCCAAAAAAAAAGCAAAGTAAATTGCACTATATTATAAATTGAAATCATAATAGACAACTCACTGTAATTTAGATAGATTTTTGGTTTCTAAAGACAACTCACAATTGATGCCTTCTTGGTTTTACACAGTAGTTTTTTTTGGGGAGTTGAGAAGATAGTTTTGTAAGAAAAAAATAGGGTTTCTGTTAAGTCAAAGTCTCTGTATGCATAAGGGAAGGAAGATGAAGGTGTGAATATTAATACTGACGTGGTGGAGAATGGAGGAGCATAAACCTGATTCCCTGAGTGGAACACTAACTTTTGAGTACTTTATTAAGAAGGTAAATTTTTGTTCTTTTTTGTCATTTAGAAAATAGCGTTGAGTCAAAATGATTCATGTATATACAATTTCGTCATTTTAAATTTTTATATGAAGGTGAAAAAGTCTGTTGATGGTTTATTTATGTTTGATTGTGGTACTTAAAGGTTTTGTTTGGATTAACAAAGCTTCAAAAAAATAAAAATAAAAATTAATAACTTCTCTGCATCTTAGCCAAGGTTTATATTTGAAAATTTGGTATATAAGTTTGTCACAAACTAACTTATCGACATTTTTTGAAGTCTATTTAACTTGATATATATAGAGTGCTATTTCACAGCCAATAATTATTTTCTGGTATAGTTTGCTATATATATAAATTTTTGTTAGAAAATAACTTATTGATAAATTGTATAGGCAACTTATCGTTATTATATCAGAAACTTAAATTTCTTATAAGTAAGAACCTGGTTGGATTTTTGTCAATAGATGTTGAAATCTCTAAAAATGGGTTTTGGAATTAGAAATATATGAATGAATTTTTTAATTTAAAAATATGAGTATAAGTAAAATTATAAAATGAGCAAATGCAAAATACTAAATTTTAAAACCATTTAAAAACTTAACTAGTCATACTTACATAAAACAAAATACGCAAAAATAACCTCAACAATAGCGCGGTATTTTTCTAGTAGTTCAAATAGTTCATTTCAAAGCTTCATTCATTTTTTAAAGTCATCAATTAATTTACAAACTGACAAATAATACAATTTCAATTACGCAAAATAACACACTTGCTAGAACCGAATTCGATTAAAAAAAAAAAAAAATTGTATATTCAATAATAATGCATAGTAACTTGCACTGCCTTTTTTACAACTCCAATTCTTTAAATGCAAAAACACAATATAATTGCACTACTATAGTTAGAAATAAAACTAATTCTACATTGGAGAAACTTATTTCATTAATTGTTGTTGATATATTGCTTATTTACATGATATTTTCGAAAGCAATATATTAATGAAAGGAAAAAAATTACAAGTCGGCCAATAGGGTGAGATTAAAACCCTAATTATCTTCTTTCCAACAAAAATATGTTTTACTACTTAAACCTGATTATTACTATTACACTATCCAAGTAATCTGAACTCTAGTTGCTCAAAGTGCTCAAAAAAGAGGAAAATGTCATCAGACGAACTCTGATGTTTTACTCAGAGAAAATCAAGAACTCATCAAAGAGCTCAGTAAACCACTACAAAGATCTCTACTTCCGACCAAGTACTTGCAACTGTTTTCTACTCAAACCAAAGCATGCTTTTGGAGACAATATTTCATACTAGAGACATCCTCAAACCTCAATACAATCCCTGAATGCCATCCCCATCCGTTTTCTCATAACAGTTGTAATTGTGTCTTGTTTCGTTTAATTTTCTGGCAAAAATATAGGAACAAAAGTGAAAAATGTAAGCCTTTTCTCCTTTTGCTCTATTCCATTACTAAAGCATCATCTTATGGAGACACCACAGGGCCTTAACTTATTTTGAGACTGGTTTTAAAAAAAAACTTATACTCGCTAAGCTGTATCCAATAAAAAGGGTTTTTTATGTGGAATATATTTGGGTCAATTTGCTGAATAACCATATTCACAAATGTAATTAAGAATATAGCATATTAAATGGAAAAATTAGAAAAGTAGGATAAAGGGTACATAGAATTACCATTTTGGTGTCTGGGTTATTTGGTAGGTGGTGGCTATTGGTGGCAGTCGGCTGGGCGGCAGTGGCCGGAGGTCGGAGGTGACCAGTGGTCGGAGTTCGGAGGTGACCGGCGGTGGCCGGAGTTCGCCGGAGGTTGGAGGTGGCCGGCGGTGGCTGGAGTTCGCCGGAGGTCCGAAAGCCGGAGTTCGCCGGAGGTCAGAGTTTGCCGGTGGGGGAGGTGGCCGGAATGGGGGTTGGCAGTGGTGGTGGTTGGCTGAAAACCCAACGCAGGGATAGTATATTGTACAGGGTGATGGGGATAAAAGGTGGAGGTGGAAGTGGTGTTGATGGCGAAGGTAAAGGTTGGTGATATGGAGTTGGTGGAGAGGTTATAACAAGGTTAATATAGTATATATTATAGTTTATAAAATATACCAGTTTGACATCAATTTGATTAATTACTTCAGATTAACACTTCATCTTACTATCCAATAACTGAATAACAAATTTTAAGTAAAGACTAAAAACAATTTTTTTTTTTTTTTTTTTTAGAAAAACAAAAACTAAAATAATAGTGATAAATATTTTGATTTAAAAATACGATTAATGAAAAAATGATTAAAAAATGATGATTATTTTTAAATATAATTTATAAAATTAAAATATGACTTAAAATATAATGTATAAAATAATATTTAAAAATTGTTTACAAAAACATTATGTATAAAGATATGATTAAAAATATGAAGTTTAATATATAGTTTAAATAAGTTAAAATATATGTATGAAATTATAACTAAAAATAATGTATATCAAAATATTAAAATAATATATGAGTTTAAAAATACCATCATAATATGATTTATAAAATCAAATTAATAATGAGTGAAAAAAATATCACTTAAAACAAATGCATTTGTCACTATATTTACATTTTACATCTAATAAATCATTATCAAACACCAGATTTTTAATCAAACAAAAAAACTGTCATATCATAAACAAATCTGCTATATATGATACTCTGTATAGGTCATTTGCAATTTTTAATAAATTATAAATCATTATCAAACAACAGATTTTTGCCTAAATTAAAAAATCTGTCGTAACTTAAAACAAATCTGTTATCACTAGAGGTCAAACTAATAATTATTTTCTGTAAAAAAATCTTCATGTTACAACAGATTTTAATCAAGAAAATAAATCTGAAATAACTGTAGAAAAATCTGCTAAACATTATATCAAATCGTATATATTGTAGTAAGCCAAATATCTTTATAAATAAGTCTGCCCTGAAAAGTAAATCATTATCAATTATAAATCTGTCATATTGTAATTAAAAAATATGTGGTCAAAATAAGTCTGTCATAAAAGTCACATCACACAAAAATAAATCGGTTGTGCAAAAACAATCATCTGCCATACATCAATAAATATCTACAACTAAATCTGCGGAAGACTTTTGAAAATATTTTGATTTTCTTAAAAATTCTGGGAGGGTAAATTTGACTTTATTTTTTTCTAACAAAGCAAAGGGTATTTTAGACCAAAAAATAACTCATTTGACCCTCACATTTTATGAGTTACTTTAATAATTAACCTCTTGATTTGGGTCAATCTAGTTTTTCTCCCTTATATAAATTGTATTACTTTTTTATGGTTAGAGTAGTTATTTCTTGAATTATAATTTTTTTTTGAGTTATACAATGCAATTCCCCATATATATATTTACATTCATATAAAAAAAAACACTAGATTAACACTTGAAGTCAAAAAACTGAGAAAATCAGAAGCTTGGTCTTGATGCTAGCCAGAGTAGAACTGTAGAAGTCCATTGCGATATTTCCCATCGCCACTAATTTGAATAGACAATGCTGGTTCCTGACCTCCTATCTATCAATTGAATGATCTGAGTCGGGGATTTGGGAACAGTCCCATGTCTGCGATCATTCCGCTCCTGCCAAACAGAGTGAACCACGATCTAGTTCCCTTTCAGACAACAAACAAATGGCATCTTACACATTAAACCAAAAAAAAAAACAAAACAAACAAAATACTTTAAAATGATTTGTAATCGAAAACTTGAAGCTTAATGTTCTTGTCCAAAAATACTTGTCTAGGGAACACAGCCGATCCTATGGAAGGGCAGTGCTTGAACTTGAAAAATACTAAACTGATCACATACAACAATCTCGCCGAGACGATTAGTACTAATTTTTACTGTGATACGTCCATAATACATTACAATGTAACAACAACAAGAAAAAAAAGATAATGTCTTAGTACCCAAATGAAAAAGCATGAAACTTACATCCTAAATTTATTCCTCTATCATCTATAGTCTCCTAAATCACCTTTGGTCAGCTTTATTAAAAATTAGTGAAACAGTTATAAGAGGCAGGGATACTATTCTTCTCACTGAGAATTGTATTCCATAATTTACTATATAAAAGTCGCTTTCAGTCTGTGCAATAAAAAAACAAACAAGTCAAATAACCATCAAAGATCTGTACGAATTTTCTGACCGTTTTTACTTCATATACATAAAATAAATTTATTAAGCAATCCAAAACAAAAAAGGTTTAGTTGTCAACAAAACCCAATGTCCATCTTTCTTCTCTTCATCAGCTTCGTCGTCTTCTCCGTTGTTGACCTCCCGTCGTGCTTCTCTGCCGATCAACAGTATGAAGAGTGTAGCTTAGCTCTGAGATGTGGATCTGGACCGCAGGTGTTCGAGTCGAACACCACGTACCCGTTCTGGGGATCCAATAAACCCAAATTCTGCGGCCAACCATCGTTCGAACTCTTTTGCGTGAATAATCAAACCCTATCCCTATATATTGGGGATCTCAATCTTCGCGTAAGATCTGTGAATCTGGAGGATCAAGTAACTACCGTTGTTGACGAGAGCTGGTTAGATGGGAACTGCCCACAGATTTGGAACTTTAGTGGAGAGAATGAGTTTACAGTAAACCTTTCCAGCGAGAAGATTGATTTGTTTGATTGCCACGAAAACATAACCTCTCTATCAAATATTTCTTGCCAAACAAGCAACGACAATCGGATAACATATCACGTCTTTGGACCGGCGTATGATCATGTACATGGTTGTACAAAGGTTGGGGAAATTCCGATGCTTCGGTCTGCTAAGAACGACCTTCACCAATCAAATGACTCGAACCGAGCATTGAAGCTGGCTTTGGATCAAGGGTTTGATTTGAAGTACAGCATAGCGAATCATGTTTGCCAGACTTGTATCACTTCCAATGGGATTTGTGGTTCGGAGGCGGGGTCGGAAAATTTCCAATGTCTGTGTGAAGACAAGCCTCGCAAATCCTCCTGTCACGATAACCAAGGTTAGTCCTTCATCATTTACTTCTTTCAGTCCTAATTTTCATTTTTACTATTATGATTACATTTAAGATTAGTTCCATAGGATCGATTCTGAACATAGGTATACTTTGACCAATTGGTAGAGTTCAGAATTTTTATCGTTATTGACCCAATCGGCCAATCGTTAAGTATGTGATTTAAGCAGTGAATATAAAAGTCTCTCAAAGTAAACTAATAGTGAGTCTCTGCTTCGGTCACTATACTCATTTGACTTTGACTTTGTCGTCGCGTAAGCTTATCTCTCTATTTGCGTAGCTCAGAAGAACTCAAGAGAACCAATGACCATGTACCATCCTTCCACTTCTTTTCTGATCTTTTTCTTCCTATTCCACTTCTACTTCAAGTAAACATGAACTTGGATTGTGTGAGTGTGAGATTCTGTTTTAATGTGGGAACATCACCGCTGGTTTCCCTTTCTGGGGCGGGAATCGTAAGAAACATTGCGGTCAGCCATTGCTGGAGTTTCACTGCAACAAAAACAACAATGTTCGATCAAACGTATCTTTACATCCACCAGCACAACCTTACCAACATTGTTCCGATCTTCCTCTGTTAATTTTCACAGGTTTAAACGTATCTTGCCAGTGGGCCGAGAGAGAACTGGTTGGGAAATTTCTTCCGACTTGGCATTTACTGCAACAATAACATCACCTGTTCAATCATCTTACACCATCTCTACCAAGTTCTCCATATAGATCAAAGCAGAGCTTTTAGGTTTCTTTAGCAAGCCTACATTGACAGCCACATCCCACATGCAACCTTGCCTCCCAAAATCTTTGAGCACCTACAAGACCCTCACTGTTTTCTACCTCTCAGAGTCTCAGACCTTAAGTTTCCTTACTGTTCTGTGTCGTGATAGAGGACCTCCCTGAGTCTCAAAAACTTCTAAAGATGATTTATTATGCGAAAATTTTATATGTCGAAAAAAATTTTAAAGTTTGATTCATAGAAAATGTGAACTGAAAAGACGGTAAATATTGTAAAAATGGATCCTATCTTCGGAATATCCTACTATATTAATTGAGAAGTACAAAATTAAAAGTAACCTTTAAAAGTGTAAGAAATTACATGTAATTGCCATTAGAAAATTTTAAATAAAGGCTAAAACAATAGAAGCTATAAAAGATAATTAGTAATTAGTAATTATTTATATAAAATTAAAATTCCTACTCGAGTACTCAACCAAAATTGTGGGTTACATATATAATTAATCCAACTAAATCAAACACATAAACAAACAATCGAAACAAAAATATCCCTTAACAAATTTTTTTCATAAGATATTCCCTTAACAACAACTTTATCCTCTTATAACTCTAAAAAAAAATTTCTCAAAAAAACTAAAAGAAGAATATATTCTTAAAAACCAAATACCGTATCTTTTTAAAAATACTCACAACTATATCACTAGAATACGAAGATAAAGAAATAATCATCTTTCACCCTATAAATACAGTAGTCTATTCGGTACCAAACCATCATAGAATCATCCATTCAATAAATATTTTAAAAATTGAAAAAAATCCAAAGATTCTAAACCAACAATTTCAGTCACAAACCATTGTATTTTTCCAAATTTTCTAAAATAAAATGTTGTAAAAATGGATCCTATCTTCGGAATATTTTATTAAGTATAAGAAATGGCTAAGCACATCATGGCTTTGAAGTCGTGGTACAAAATAAAATTTAAAAGGTTGGTCAAAGAGACCAAATCATACCTTCATTAGTTCAACTCTTGCAAAACCACGACATACTTACACCAAAATCATTGACATATTCCTTCATCTCTTCACCATTTCTCCTATCACTTCCAACACAATGATCAATCTGTTTCTATCTCCAACAAGTTCTGTGTTCCATAGAATCTTATGGATGCTCTTTCTTTACCAATCCTGTGTTTACTCAGCTGATGAGCTTCATAAACACTGCAGTAGCCCGTTTAGCTGCGGTAACCAGAGAAATCTTTCATACCCTTTTTGGATACCTGGCAGAGAAGACTGTGGCCACCCCGACTTCAAGCTCGACTGTAGTGGAGGATACGCAGAGCTTAGCATCTCCTCTATGACATTTAGAATTCTAGAGGCAAATTATACTACTGGTTTCATAAGACTCGGCAGCGTGGATTATATCAACAACCTTTGTCCTCAAAGCCCACCAAATGTGCAGTTCAACGAAAACGTTCTACCATTCGCTCCTGACACCAAGATGCTGACGCTTTATTACGACTGCACCGGAGACTTTTCACCGTTTGTTTCTACTTATGTTGGATTCTTTGATTGTGAGGATGATGACACAAGAAATTTCTATATAACGAGAAACCTCTCATCCCCTCAACTTGAAGGTATTAGTACACTTTTAAACGACTTCAGGGGATCATGCAGAAGAGGCGTCAGTATTCCTGCTTCTAGACAAGCTTTGGATACACTGGAGAAAACTCCGGGTACAGATAATCTAAAGAAGGCTCTTGAAGAGGGTTTCGGGCTTGAAGTTAACTCAGATTGTCAGATGTGCATATCCTCAGGAGGTACTTGTGGATATAAACAAAGGTCAGGTGGATTTATCTGCTATTGTATAGACGAGGCGTATAGTCGTACTTGCGGTTCTAGAAACAAGGGTAAGATTTCTTGCCCCCACATGTTCTACTTTCCTAATAGGTTCAACAATAACCACCACTTGTCCCTTCCTCAAATCACATAATATATATTTGATGTTATATAGAGAAAAAAACACTTTCAATGCTCTAAACATATTTTTTTAACTCAACATATATCACCAAATTTTGTTTCAATTCAATGATTTTGTTTGAACAAACTTACAAATTAAACTATTTCATTTGTTATTAATAATAATGAATCATCACAATCCGCACCATGACAATAACATATGACTTAACCGTGCCGGCCCGTAGGAGTATGACGCCTAAAGCATACCTTAAAATGGTGCCTCTTAACTCCAATTTTTTTCTTCCCAAAAACTATATAACTATGCAAAAATCACCAAAAAGTTCACTTTAAAAAAAAACAATTGTACATAAACATCAACATACATCATCCGTTGTCAAAAGAAAAAACATTGAGAATTTTTTTATGTTAGTTAATGTAAATTGTATTATAAGAAAATTTAGATAAAACAGAATATTGTGGTTGAGATAAAATAGGGGAAAAAATCACGAATACTACAGATGTGGGGTTTGAACCCCTGCACAAAAAAGTCAAAATCAAAGAGAAAAACTACTACACCAAAAGAACTTTCATAAATCTGCTGCTCCTAAAAAACCTATAATATTCGGCGCCTAAATCCCTTGTTTTACGGGCTTAGGTCAGGGCCGGCACTGTGACTTAACATTGGTAAAATGTTGTTTATTCATTATATTTTTCTAAAAATATTTAGGATCATAAATCTTTAAAATTTTTAGTTATATAAAAACTTTGTAAAATTAAACATTTAACCATTACCAATAAATTGATTTGATATTTAAAATATAGTTTTTGGTTAATTATTATTTTTAAGTAAGAATGTCTTATTAATTTTACATATTTAAAAATATTTTTTAAAAGGGTATTTTTTCAAAAGTGGAAACAAAGAGAGGGCATTTTTCCAAATTCCCTCAAGTTGTAATTCAAAGTTATGTATGTAGTTCAAACTGATTTTATTATTTGTGCAGGTCGATCCATAGGTATAAACTTCAAGGCAAAAGCAGGTGCTTATTGTTTTCCTATTTATTAAAGAAAGCTGATTTGATTACAACACTATAGTCTTATTATTATTTGTTTCCGTCTCAAGGCATTGTGGCTGCATCTGCATTGGTGGGAGTCATTCTTATAGTTGCTGGTTTGTTCTGTATAATTAGCTACCGAAGGAAGACATCGGATAATCTGAGAAAACAGAAACTAAGGGCACTTATTCCACTCAAACACTATAGCTATGCGCAAGTACAGAGAATTACAAAGTCATTCGCCGAAGTGGTTGGGAAAGGCGGATTTGGAACAGTCTACAAAGGAACTCTTTCTGACGGTCGTAGTGTTGCAGTGAAGATCTTGAAAGACTCAAAAGGTAATGGGGAAGACTTCATCAATGAAGTTGCGAGCATGAGCAAAACTTCTCATGTCAACATTGTTTCCCTTCTTGGATTCTGCTCTGAAGGTTCCAAGAGAGCAATTCTTTATGAATTTGTAGAAAATGGATCACTCGATAGGTTCATCTCGAGAAAGACCACAATGAACATAGACTGGATGGCACTTTATAGTATCGCTCTAGGCATTGCTCGTGGGCTGGAGTACTTACACCATGGCTGCAAAACGAGGATTGTACATTTCGACATCAAACCACAAAATATACTTTTAGATGACAACTTTTGTCCTAAAGTTTCAGACTTTGGTCTGGCTAAGCTCTGCGAGAAGAAAGAAAGCACCATGTCATTAGCAAACACAAGAGGAACAATAGGTTACATTGCACCTGAATTGTTTTCATGGATGTATGGCCGGGTCTCTCACAAATCTGATGTGTACAGCTATGGAATGTTACTCCTCGAAATGATAGGAGCAAGGAACAAAGAAAGAGTTGAACATAGCTCTGCTTCAAACAAAAGCTCTATGTACTTTCCTGAATGGATATACAAAGATCTTGAGAAAGCAAACACTAGAAGGCTTATTGAGAATGGAAACAGCAGCGAAGAAGAAGAGGTGGTAAAGAAGATGACGCTGGTAGGTTTGTGGTGTATTCAACCTTCCCCATCCGATCGCCCTGCGATGAGCAGAGTTATAGAGATGATGGAAGGAAACCTTAATGCTCTTGAAGTCCCTCCTAGGCCTGTTTTTCAGATTCCCGCTGCGCCACTTCAAGAATCTTCTACGCTCTCCGAGGATATTTCAATTTACACAGAAGTATGTTCCACAAATGTCTAATAAAGAAGAAACCTTTTTGGAACCTATTAAAGCATGCATGAAAGCAGCAATATATATTTATTCAAGAAATGTTACATATTGTTTATATTCCAGATTGTGTCACCAGTCATCAAGTAAACTGTCAACGCTAAGGCTTATTTCATTTTTTTTTGTCGAGACTATTTAGAGAAACCCGTGGAAAGTAACTCATTTTCTAACGTTCTGCGATCTCGCCCTCTAGCAGCTTGCTTTGCTAGTGTGCTGCCAACAAATTTTGTTTGATGTTTGATGGAATCCGGATAGATTTCAGAGTCGCAGTAACCTCCATAACAATTAACTACGTCATTTACAGTTAACTAATGTGCATTGGTGAGAGTTCCATTGAGTTTATCATCATACTAGGAGAGAGAGCCCGGCCGAGTTGGACGGGTTAGTCGAGGAATTAGTCGAGGAATGAATTTTTTTCATCGAGGATTTCATCATTTCATTATTTCATCATTTTTTTTATTGGTTGGAAGTTGCTGATACAGACAAATTTTGTAGGTTTGTAGAGTTATTCATCGAAGAAGATTTGGGATTGGGCGATGGAAAGCTACAAGTAGTCAACGTTTGAAAAGAAAAATTTAATATGATAATCATTATTGCAATTTCTTTATGAAAATTGGTTCGAACAGGTTTGTAAATTGAGAAAATATTTATTTACTTAGTCCTATATAGTCTATATAAATCCTGATATATAGTGATAGTGATATGATAGTGATTAGTGATAGTGATAGTGATAGTGATAGTGATAGTGATAGTGATAGTGATATTAGTGAGTGATTAGTGATAGTGCTATCCGGAAATTTGCATCGAATGGACGATGAAAAGTTTTGGCTGATGATAGTGGATTAAAAACGATATTAATTTATCACGGAAAGAAACGAGAGAAATGAAATTTAATGGAAATGATCGGATAACAGATGCGAAATTATAAGTTATCAGACTTATCGTTCTAAGAAATTAATTCGTGGATATATATATATAAAATAAATTTCTCTTTTACATAAGAATAAAAGAAGAAGAATATTCTTCGATTAAAAGAGATCTAATCTAGAGTCAGAAAAATCAACACCTTGATCGATGGTTAAAAATATCTCGGATACTAATGGTATCGATCTTCCAAACAATCAGATAGAAAAAGATCAAAAGAATGAGTGCGTGATAGGAGAATCATAATTTGAAATCTTAATTTAATCTTGTTAATTGCTTGTCTTATGGTTATGGTTTCTATTAAATATAATAATTGTCTAAGAGATTTATTGTCCATGGTTTTGATTGAAACTTGGAATAGGTGTTAGATTGATTTAAAAAATATAGTAAGTAAACTTTGTTTGCTTATTTTTATTAGAGAGAAAATAAATTTTTGACCAATAATTAAGGAAATTGGCTATTAAAAATTCATAGCGTTATTTTATTTATTTTTCGTTATTTCCATGCATGGGACAAGTTGTTATTTCGTTGAATTGAATCTTAATATTTAATGTTAAGTTTAAGTTAAGATCACTGTTATTCATACTTTTTATACTCTTTAATATGTGCATAGAATTCTCGGCGTTAGAAAATTTTTTATTTTAAGTCCAGTATGGTTTCTATATTTAAATTAATTTGTTTTGTTATTTTATAAATTTTTAGTCCTTTAATTGTTTAATTGTTTTAATTGGATTAAATAAAGTTATTCTATGGACAATTCTTTATTTAATTTTTTTTGTACTTCCCAATTATTTTAATATTATTGTTTAAAATCAAAAGAAATTACAATCGGACGTTCTGTGGGTATGCAGCCCCATTGACCTTCCAACATCTCCGGCTTAACAGTATACATCCAAATAATGAAAACCAAGTGGTAAAAACTATTAAACCAATTATAAAAAACTAACTATTAAATACACATAATGAGGAGTGAGCTCTTTTGATTGGTTAGTTGGAGAACCCACTTTTTATTATATACAAAATGAGTTTTTGTTTATTATATAGTTTTTAAAAAATGTGTAAGATATATTTTATTTTCCTTTTCTGTTTCTTTTTTGTATGTTTATGTAGAGTTACATAAGGTTTAATGAGAGCTTTAACAATCAGTAAAAACATTTTTCTCTATATAGTTTTTCAATCCATTATGTATGATTCAATAAGTCAATATATCTTTTTGTAGTTAATATTGGCCTCGCATGGATCCATATATATGTTCTTTCCCTATACAACATTAACTCTTAATAGGGCTACATATTTTGTTTGTTTTTAATAATGAAAGATAAATTATATAGTCCTGTCAATTAAAATTTGGGCTACGCGTTTGTAATCCTATTATTAATTATTTTTATAATCATTTCTTGTTAATAGAAGATACCTCTTAGTTTGATTTCTCATTATCTTTATTTTGTGCTATAGAATTTTATTTTGGCATATTTATTAGTGTTTTATGATTTCATAATTCTTTTCTTTAGTTACATTCATTTGTTCCTTATAGTATATATTTTTGCATGATTATTTTAACTGTTTTCTATAATTTTTATCTCCACACACATGTAGCAAACAAATAACTTGTACAGTTATAACTTAAAAACATGAAAAGAGATTTTTTCTTATACACATGTTGTGGCTGTTCTTTTACTTTCAGTTTTTTTTGAAAATGAAGATTCACCTTCTTTTTGACTGCAACTTTTTATTTTCCTTTCATGCAGCATTCTTTAAAAATAAGTGCTTGGAAAACAAAACTAATTCAAATTTTTTACCATCATCATAAAAAAAAAAATCAATAAGTTCATTTTACCATCTTCATCAAAAAGTGCATCTGTAGTAGAAGATATATTACCCAAATGTAATGCAGCAATATTTCTATGTTCTATAGATAGTTAAAACATAAGTAAACAATTATGTTGTTAATTAAAATCAAATAATTAATTAATAATCAATGTTGGAATGACACATGTAAAAATTTTGAGAATCAATTGGGAGCTTTAAAAGCTCAAAAATATAATAAAAATAAAAATAGTAGGTTATAAAGATAACAAAGATAAGAAACCAAAAAATTAATAGTTTCTTATAAAATATGATAAAACTTTAATAGAAATCAAAATTTACCGCTATGCCGTATTTGAATTACTTACTTGAACATTATGAACATATAAACATAATAATATGAATATCTACAAACTAAAACCAACATTTGCTTCCATATCTTCATAAGTGATGTAAAGAAAATATTTGAAACACCATCAGTTATATATAAAGATGATATTCTAGAATTTTAAATTTTATGGGGAATTTGACATTTGATGGTGCTTAGTGAGGTGTTTGCTATTTATAGGGAATTTGTTGATAACAAATGTGAAGGTCATGCAAAATTGAGTGTACGTCACAAAACTAATTTGAGTTAATGGTGTTTTTAATGCATTCAGTTATTTTTTAATGTAAACAAATCTTAGAAGTTAAAGGTCCCAAGAAACATGAAAATGTTTTGATAGTGTGTAGTTAGTGGGTTAAATGAGTTAATTGTACATATAAGATGATTAAAATTAGAAATACAAATACAAATTTCTAATGCAAGGGTGAGAGATGAAACTCAATATAAGACGATTATTTAGTTACTAAAATGACATTGCAAAACAAATTTAATAATATAGTTGTGTAAAATATTTATAGATGTATGCATGTTGATAACAAATTACATATATGTTATTTATGTAAGTAATTCACATTCAAGTGTATTAATTGGTTGGTCAACCATGAACATGGTAGAGAAAACATGACCCAAATAATTTGACTTAATTCTGTTTTGAATGCATATAATTGTGTTTAATCTTGATTTGAATTTCCCCCATATATGTGCTCTTGTTCACCGAACAAATACAAATATTTTACTTGCATACCTTGCATTTATACATGATCTATTCGAGTCTTATGAGGATTTACTTATGCTAAATCAATAGTTAATTTCCTCACTCTTCACTGTAAGATTGTATGTTCATATTGGCTTGCTTTTCTTTTTAGCTCCCAAGAGACTCACAAATTTCTATTTTATAAGTGTAATCGCCAATTGACGGATCATCATCTGTTTTCCATGATTTTTGTTGTGGCTAGAGATAGTCATATGGGTTCAATGAAGTTTGTACGAACAAAATAAATGATTTTAATTTAGTAACATGAGTCACTTTCTGCTAGAAAGTTTTTGGAGGAACCCTTCTTTATTATATAAGATAATATAAATTTTTTAATGTAGAGAAACTCGAGAACCTTTTTTTGTGTATATTAGTGAGAAACTCAATATAATATATTTTTATGTATAATATTTTTAATATAATTTAGTTGAATATTTATTTTGTTATTTTGTTTTACACTTTATCTTAAATTATATTAAAAATTATTAATATTTTTAAACATATTAAATATACTTAATTTTTTATTAATTAGTTATATTTTATACCATATATCATATTATCAATAATAAATTTATAAGTACTAATATACAAGTTTTAAAATATGATTTTCAACTTTCATATTTTATTAAATCATACTAATATAATAAATTGGATTTTAAATTTATTCACTTTATCCTAATACATTATAGCTAAAGTCTTTTTATATCAAAAATAACATGGAAATAATTTAGTCTTTGATAACAAAATATCCACAATGTTGACTTTTCCAGTCTTATAATTCTTCCATGGTCGATAAGAAAAAGACATTTTTTTAATGTATCAAGAAAAAAACAATATTTAGGAGAAAGTATGGTTTAAGTTGACCAACAAGTCTCTGTCACTTCCACTCAAGATTTAACTCCATGTTTTGGATATCTTCCTAAGCAAATAATTAATTCACTTCTCTTTGCTATCTATTCAAACAATAATCTGAAATTAATAAAATATTACATATTACACAAAACATGATTATTAGAAGAAACAAAAATATAATTAGATTAGAATTTATATAATCGTTCTAATCTAATTAACTAAATATGTATTTTATTGGTGTATATTGTATAACGAATTTAATATATTATATATATAATCCCACAGTAATGACCAAAATCTACCTTTTCGTGTATTTTTGTTTGTCAATAAATCAGTAATAGTGACTCACTTGCCTTCCTTGACTTGTCCTTCTCCTTCGTGAGCTATATTGTTTTGTTTCCACTGGCTTCTTATCTCTATCTTTCTTTCTAACAATACATAAGACCTTCACCAAGACGCTTCATTTTGTTTTTTCTTTCAGCATTTTCTTTCTTTCTTTTTTTTCACCCGCTACACTACACAATGATCAATCTGTTTTTGTCACCGACAAAATTTATGTCCCTTAGGATCATATGGATGCTCTTTGTTATCCCATCTTGTATTTTCTCATCTAATGATCTTTATAGACACTGCAGTCAACCGATTAACTGCGGTAATCAGAACGGTCTCTTGTACCCATTCTGGATTCCTGGCAAAGAAGAGTGCGGCCACCCAGAGTTCAAGCTCGAGTGCAGCGCAAGATTTGCAGAGGTTAGCTTCTCCTCTGTAACGTTCAGAATCTTGGACGCTAATTATATCTCTGGTACCATAACACTAGCCAGATCCGATCTTATCAACGATCTTTGTCCCTCTGCTCCTTTAAATGTTCCCTTCGTGGAAAACATCCTTTCATTTGCTCCCAACACCGACTTGATAACAATTTTTTACGGCTGCGACGTTTCACGGGTGGTTTATACTTATGGTGGCATGCTTGGTTGTCCGATTGATAAGACTACTCTCAAAAGAAATTACTATGTGACGAGAAACCTCTCGTCTCCCCTACTTCAAGGGATCAGTTCATCTTTAAACGACTTCAGGAGATTTTGCGAAAGAAACGTTAGTATTCCCGCATCTGGACCTTCCCTCGGCACACTACAGACAAGTCCGACTACAGTTAAACTAAAAAACGCTCTTGAAGATGGTTTTGAGCTTGTTCTGAACCAGGAATGTCAGATGTGCATAGGTTCTGGGGGTGCTTGTGGATATAATAAGAGCTCAAGTGGATTCATCTGTTATTGTGTAGATGAACCACGTAATGGTACTTGCGGTTCAAGAAAAAATGGTAACATTTCTTGCTTATAGTTTCCTAATGTTTTTTTTTTATATGAACCACCACTTAGGTAATGAGTTCATTTGGTGTCGTTCGATTGATGCAGGAATCGCTCATGGAGCTGGGGCAAAAATAATAGGTGCTTAACCTGACCCTATTGCTAAAGTATACCTGAGTAAATTCTGAAAATTTTTAATCCTGTAGAGATGATTTTTTTTTCTTACAATAGGTTCAGGAGTAGGTGTCATTCTGTTCATGGTCCTGGTTTTAACGTTGTTTCTCCTAATTCTCCGAAAGAGGAGAACATCGCATGATCTTGGCCAACAAAACCTCAAGACACTTCCACAACCAAGACTCAATGCACTGATTCCACTGAAGCAGTATAGTTACGCACAAGTGAAGAGAATTACAAAGACATTCGCAGAACAGATTGGGAGCGGCGGATTTGGAATTGTCTATAAAGGAACCCTTTGTGATGGACGTTTTGTTGCAGTGAAGGTTTTGAAAGACATAAAGGGTGATAATGGTGAAGACTTCATCAATGAAGTTGCAAGCATGAGTCAAACTTCTCATGTCAATATTGTTACCTTGTTAGGATTCTGCTCTGAAGGTTCCAAGAGAGCAATTATTTATGAATTTCTTGAAAATGGGTGTCTTGATAAGTTCCTCTCAGACAAGACCAAGATGGATATAGATTGTACGACACTTTCAAGAATTGCGCTTGGAGTTGCTCGTGGTCTAGAGTACTTGCACCATGGCTGCAAAACAAGGATTGTACATTTTGATATTAAACCACAGAATGTACTACTAGACGACAATCTTTGCCCCAAAGTTTCAGACTTTGGCCTTGCTAAGCTTTGTGAGAAGAAAGAGAGCATCTTGTCATTGCTAGACACAAGAGGTACAATAGGATACATTGCACCTGAACTGTTTTCAAAAATGTACGGTAGAGTTTCCCACAAGTCAGACGTGTATAGCTACGGAATGTTGGTCCTTGAGATGATAGGAGCAACAAGGAACAAAGAACGACATGCTCAAAACTCTGCATCGAACACAAGCTCAATGTACTTTCCTGGATGGGTATACAAAGATCTTGAGAAGGGAGACATTGGAAGGTCTATCGAAAATGGAATTAACTGCAAAGATGAGGAGATAATCAAAAAGATGACATTGGTAGGTTTGTGGTGTATTCAGCCTTGGCCATCAGATCGCCCAGCGATGAACAGAGTTGTAGAAATGATGGAAGGAAACGTAGATGCTATTGAAGTCCCTCCTAGGCCTGTTTTCCAAATTCCGTCAACGCCTTTTGAAGAATCTTCTACACTTTCGGAGGATACGTCGGGATGCGAAAGCAGCAAAATGCATTCATCAATTTAATATATCATTTGCATAACTAGATTGTTTTTTAATATGATTTTAAAAATGTAATATTCTTATATTCAAACCATGTTATCCATTATATATTAACTAGCGAGAGTGTACTAAGATCACCAACTTCATGCACAACATCAAACCAAACAAAATGAAACTTATGTATCAAAATGATAAATCTAAAGTTTTGAGAAAGGCTCCTAATTATATTATTTTGCTTTTTTACTTTTGTTCCTTCTGCATCTCCTCTTACCTATTCGTAAGAGTAACAATAAACCACATGATTTAGCACTGTGGAGATTTATATCAATAGACCTGACACAGAATACTAAATTTGAATGAGAAAAATTGAGCTAGTAAGTTGTAACTACGGCAATAACTGTTACATCTTACAGCTTGTAGGTACATTGTCTTTTAGGAAAAACGAATTAAGAAAGGAAATGGGCGCAAAAACAAAATAGGTCAATAATTAAGGATCCTCCGGATATCTTAGCCGCCTAGCTGGATATCCGGCTCTGGCGCGTAATAAATGGTATCAACTGACCCGATTGTCAACGAGTAGCTTTCTTATAATCTCATTCACGGTAGAGACTTAAACTCCAAGAAAGTCTTTGGGAAAAAAGAGCAACACACAATGACCAATATCTCTAATATCTCAGTTTCGTTTCTCTGAGTCAACTAATAAATACAAGTAGTGATAATAAAAGACTCCAAAGTCTCTCTGTATCTTTTCTTGGTCCTTCACAACCTTGATTGTTTCCAATTATTTATCTCTCTCTCTCTCTCTCTTTGTTTCCTCACAACACAAGGGACACGGTTCGTAGATCAAACTGATCATGTACTATCTCCCCACTTCTTGCTTGATTTACTTGTTCATTTTCTCTTTATTTCGCCCTCTTCTTTCAACTTCAAGTAGGTGTGAGACTCTTTTTCAGTGTGGGAACATTACCGCCGATTTCCCTTTCTGGGGAGGGGATCGTCACAAAGATTGCGGTCATCCATTGCTGGAGCTTCACTGCTCTAACAACACGACTTTGTCTTTACTCATCTCAGACCATCTGTACCATGTTCTCCATATAAATCAAACATCCTACACCCTTACACTTGTCAGTCGAGACCTACTGCAAGAGCCATTTTGCTCCTCTACATTCACCAACGAAACCTTTCCTCCAGAGCTTTTCAACCTTTTGCCAACCTACAAGAGCGTTACATTCTACCGTTCACATGTTTATCCTCACCGTTCGATTTATACATGTCCTGAGATAGGTACGATCTTCGTGTCTGAAAACCCTTTATATAAGACCTGCCTTTCCAGTTTCGCCGTGAAGGTTCCTATGAGTCTCCTTACAAAAGAGAGAGAGTTGGATCTGCAAATTTTGGAAAGTGTTTTAAGAAACGGATTTGAGGTGAAGGTGAAGATCGATGAGAACGTGTGTCAAGAATGTTCATCCTCTCATGAAATCTGTAGCTACGATGAAACCTTGCCATCTGGAGTTAAATGCAATCCACTCTATCCATCAACTGGTAAGAACAGATTGCTCACAACAGGATTTCCTCATTCTATATGCCTTCTGAGATATCATTAGCAATCTTTTTCCGTCACTTTTCACTTGTTGCATTTTCTTCTTCTCTATGACTTGCTGCAAACTCCATATATCATCTAAAACTGAAATGACCTTTGGTCTCGTTCCATTGATGCAGGAGTCTCTTCTAAAGCGAAAATAGGTGATTAATTAACCTTCTCCTCTTTTGGTGACTGTTTAAGATAGTTCTTAGTCAAACGAATTATGTTCTGCATAGTTTTCTTCGTTCAGGTTCAGGAGTAGGTGTTACTCTGTTTCTGTTCCTGGTCTTAACAACATTGTTTCTCCAATTTCTCCGAAAGAGAAAAAGAAAAACATCACAAGACCTAGGTCAACAGAACGTCAAGGCACTTATTCCACAACAAAAAGTCAAAGCACTTATTACACTTAAGCAGTATAGCTACGCACAAGTGAAGAGAATTACAAAATCATTCGCAGAAGAGGTAGGGAGAGGAGGATTCGGAACTGTGTACCGAGGAACCCTTTCTGATGGTTGTATGGTTGCAGTGAAGGTCTTAAAAGACTCAAAGGGTAATAATGGTGAAGACTTTATAAATGAAGTTGCAAGCATGAGTCAAACTTCTCATGTCAACATTGTTACTCTACTAGGATTCTGCTCTGAAGGTTCGAAGCGAGCAATTATTTATGAGTTTTTGGAAAATGGGTCTCTTGATAATTTCATCTCAAGCAAGAAGTCATCAAATATGGACTGGAAGGAACTGTACGGGATTGCGCTAGGCGTTGCCCGTGGTCTAGAGTACTTACACCATGGCTGCAGAACAAGGATTGTACATTTCGACATTAAACCACAAAATGTACTCTTAGATGACAATCTTTCCCCGAAAGTGTCAGACTTTGGCCTTGCTAAGCTCTGCGAGAGGACAGAATCGATATTGTCACTTCTGGGCACAAGAGGAACGATAGGTTACATTGCACCTGAAGTGTTTTCAAGTGTGTACGGTAGAGTATCCCACAAGTCAGATGTGTATAGCTATGGAATGTTGGTTCTTGAGATAATTGGAGCAAGGAACAGAACACCAACTGAAGACCCTTCATCTAGCACAAGCTCAATGTACTTTCCTGAATGGATATATAAGGATCTTGAGAAGGGAGACAATGGAGGGATTATGGAGAATGGAGTCAGCAGCGAAGAAGACAACGAGATAGCAAAGAAGATGACATTGGTAGGTTTGTGGTGTATTCAGCCTTGGCCATCAGATCGCCCAGCGATGAACAGGGTTGTAGAGATGTTGGAAGGAAACTTGGATGCTCTTGAAGTACCTCCTAGACCTGTTTTGCAATGTTCCGTAGTGCCTCATTTCGAATCTTCCTGGATTTCAGAGGAAAATTTAATCTCCTCTTCTTAGTCTTAGTATGATCGCAAGCTTTTAGTTTATGAGTATATCTCTGTGGTTGAATCGTAAATGTTATTTGCATAAAAAACAATAGAACACATGTTATTACTGAACTTGAAAGACCTCAGATACATACTCTGATATTAGATCGATGACATTCGTGTGTATTTGTTTGAGTCCATTGCTAAACACTTGTTTTAGGGAGACAAGTGGAAGTCCTAAATCCTCTTTGTTCAGCTTTAAAGAATCATGAGTCATGACAAACAGATATAGCAGATAGTATGGTCCGGTTTTACACGCTAGTCCCTGTCAAAACCCTTTTTTCCAACGAAATAATGTTTTACTATTAGTACTCTTTGGGTTTAGTTTTAGTTGTCGTTTTTAAAATTTTGTTTCATAATTACTGTCAATTCTAAAATGGATGATGCTTAAATACAAGAAATAAACTACTAAATTAGAAAATGAAAGGTGGGCAAGAAAACACATTCCCACTAGTTAACTAAAGTCTTGGTCACGTTATCCTGTTCCTCACGTTGTGTCTCATCAGACTTGGTCAATGAAGTTGCAAACATGAGCAACACATTTGATATCAATATTGTTTCCCTGCTTGGATTCCGCTCAGAAGGTTTCAAAAGAGCAATTATTCGCATTGAAAAAGAAAAAACTATAACATTTGTCGTTATTGAACTCAGCCATATTATGTACTAGTAGTCATTCCGTGCTACGCACGGATTTAGTTTACATTATTTTTAGATAATTTTTTGTAATATTTTTTTGATCATCAACATCTTTTTTTTTTTACCTCAAAAATACCATATCTTATTAAGCCGGCTCAAATAGGATAACCTTGTGAGCTAACCATTCCGAAATCTGCAGACTTACATAGGAAAAGAAAGATCCTCGTGCTCGAGCCGCTTTTGCAAGATGGTCGACACGATCATTGTTCAATCTAGGTATACATCCAATAGAAAACATAGAAAACCTCCTTTGATAAGACTGAAAAGAATCTAATTCCGAAGCAAACGTTGGCCAGTCTTTTGACTCATCTATGACAATTAAAATCTCTTGAAAATCTGTCTTAAAACGAACCATATCATATCCCAGAGAGAGCACTTTCCATGGCCCAGCATAAAGCCCATAGTTCTGCAAGAAGAGGTGATAACAAATATGGCATTGCTCTTAGGGCCCATATAGGCCGCTCTAAGCCGACAAAAAAGTTGTGTCGTCTTTTTGTAATTTTGGAAATTGTTAGTTGATAAAATATTAATTAAACAAAAATATTATGTAAGATTTGAGATATGAGGGTTAGTAAAATGTGTATCTTTCTATTTAGAAGAGAAATTGTAGTCAAAAGCATATGGAAAATTTATAATTTAATTGGATAATAAATGCATTAATCTTTATATCAATTAGGAAAATGTAATTTATATTTTCTTTGGTATTTTACTTGTCGTTTAAGGTTTTCTCACACAAATTAAAAATATATATATTAAATTGTTAGAAATATTTCATTGGTCAAAATTTTAAAATAGCAGGTAGAAAACTGGAATATTCACCAAACATTTTCATTGAAAATCTAAAACGACAACTAAACTAAAACACAAGGAGTATTTCATTGTTATAGGAGTCACATAAACTTTGTAAGAGTTATAGATATGCAATCATTACATATTAATAGATTTTCTTATATATGTAATATTTCTAAATTCTATTATTAATCATTTCTTGTATTACTATAAACATTATGAAAGTTAAAAAATGAGAGCTAATTAGTACAATATATGGGATTGATGAGACAAAATAGAATAGTTAATAAAAAATGTGCCAGGTTTATTAAAATACATTATTGTGAATTAAAAACTAAAATTGTCTATTGTTATATATATATATATATATATATATATATTCAAGAGTTATATATCATAAATATAGATCTATGAACATGCATCTTAGCTAATCAAATCATGAATTTAAATATATATTCACTTCTCTCTTTAAACATAAATATATACAGTTATCTCTTTATCAAAAAAATTTATTCAATTCTCATTTAGTTATTTAGATATTATATATTAAAAATATAATTTAGTTTAATTTGAATAGATTTAAAATGAAATAAAATAATGTAATATCAAGATCATGTGAATTATTTATATTAAAATGTGGAAATAAAACAGCCAATTATTACTCGACATTATCCTATATAACCCAAATATATATATTATAATCTTTTTCCTTTTTTTGTCAACATATATTATAATCCTATATCCTAATGATTTAATCATGAAATTATTTGTTAAGCGAAAATTTTATTATGGAATTTTATTTGAATAAATTTGTTACACTAAAAATTAAAAGAAATAAAATGACACTTGTGAAAGAAGAGACCATCAAATGAGAATCTTTTGGAGCTTTCCAAAATAAAACTTTACTTTATTATTAGATGATATAATATAGTAAGGTTTCTTTCAACTCTTACTCTAAGAATCTGACCCCCAACATCATTATATATTAAAATTCTTTTAAAATTAAATACACATGAAATTATTTATTTTCTTTTATAAATATTTTAAAGTGATTGCATAAATCATCAAAAGATGGACAATAGTAAAAATAATTTACATTTTAAAAAATATTTTAAAATATTAGGATAATTTTTGACAATAGTAAGATAATATTTCTTCTAAAGTTAGGAACTTCCCAAAACGGATGATCCGAACAACGATACTATTGTTACCAGTATTTTGTTGTTCGTTGGAGACTGAATCGAGGATAGAATAGAAAGTAAATATTTTATTTTTCACAATAGTCTGAAAGAGGATGTGTTTGTATGGTAATAGGTTGTTTTTAGAAAACTAAACTTTATAGAATGTTTGAGCCTTTAAGAAAGAGAAGGAATTGAAATCAAATATTAATGATTATAAATTTGCAACTGTTTCAAAATAATAAGTTAAAAATGAGAAGTAATATAAACAAAAATAAAAATTAAGAAAAAGTGGGTATAAGGCAATGCATAAAATGATGGTATTATTTCAAATCAAAACATAACTGATTATGTGCATAATTTATTCTGAAATTTCTATTATGAAAACTTATAAATTTTATGTAATTCAAAAATACCATGACGTTTGAAATAATAAGTGTGAATCGAACAAAATAATTATAGAATTAGATCAAAACCATCTCACAATTTTACATAATTTTCCAAAAGAGTAAGCTCGGAAATTTTAAATTTATATAAACAAATTTTTAAGAAGTTAAACTGTTTACTTAAATAATACCTACCCACCATTTTACAGTCTTACTTAAATTTGATTCCGTTTGTGCCTGTGAAAATCATATAAGATTCAAACACATAAATTAAATCAAAGAATTCAAACCTATAAATTTAATTTAATGTTGGTATGGTTCCGAGATGAAACCAACCACAAAATGATATAAGGTGGCTTTAGATTCTTGGGGGCTGCATATGTTTCTGATTAAAGAAGGGAGAAGAAGGAAATGTAGATGGTTTTTTTTAGTTCTATGGGCCTGTAGTTGATTAGACCTAAACTATAGTTAATTAGGTCCAAACAAAAAAATACAGGTGTCAAAAATATAATAAGCCAAGTGTCATCTCTTTAGCGAAAGTTGAGAAAAACCTTCTCATATTATATAAGATGTGGTATAACGTTGTCATGGGTCGAAGAAAGCCAATAAAATATCTCAATCCTTCTTCCTCAGTTTATAGAGGATCTTGGGTCTCACCTACCTCTAGTCTTGTGCGTAAAATAATTATTGTCTTTGATAACAAAAATGCACACAATGTTGATTTTTGGTCTAACAATTAATCTTCTATGGCTGATAAGGAAAAGAAAACTATTTACTGTACGCAGAAAAACAAAATTTAGGAGAATAGGGTATATTAAGGGTTACCAACAAGTCCCACTCAAGATTTAATTGTATGTTTTGGATCCTTTTGCGAGAAAATTGTTATGAAAAGACTTGTCTGTGCTAAATACTAATATAAATAAATATAATTTATAACAAATAAAAACTAAACATACAACATATGACATAAAATGTGATTATTCAATAAAAAATAACTGAAAATTACTCAGTTTGACACAAATTTGGCCAAAAATAACTGATTTAAACCCCAAATGAGCAACAGAACTAGATTGACACAAATGTTGTGTTAAAAGTCCAAAAAACCTTAACCTTTTTAATTTAGGAAGTTTTCTTAATTCTAATTTGGAATAAAATTAAAATTATATCATAATCTAGTTTTTAAAAAGATTTTTTTTGGTACCTAAGGGTTTTTAGAAACCTTAACTTTCTTTTTCTCCTCCCTTCGACATTGTTTTTTTCGCCGTCGGGATATTTTGAGTTTTCTTTGCCGTTGGTTTCTGTGGGTCTCTGCGGTCTAGGTTTACGATTCAAGTGGTTATGGGTTTGCGATTCAAGTGGTTATGGGTTTGCGATTCAAGTGGTTCTGGTTCGAGTATCTTTGTCTTCTCCGACAGCATCATCGCCGGCCACTATTGTTCTTCTTCCAGTCGCAACTTCTGTCTTCCATTACTGTCAATTTAGACAATTGGTAAGTTTATTCTTGATTCCTCTGATTAAAATTCGCATGCCGATTGTAAAATTCTGATTTTCAATTTTTGTGAAATTCATCGGATTTTCAATTTTAAATCTTGTAGCCACATCGGATTGCTTAAGTTTCTTTGGAATTAGTTGTTAAAAATGTGATAAAAGGTGATTTTGATCGAATTTTCTTCTCTCTTCGACAATGTTTGAAATCAATTTTCTTATCCCTTCGACAATTTGTTAGGCTTGATAGTGATAGTGTTTTGTTAGAAAACAATAGAACAACTAGCTAGTACTTTGTATGAGAAATTGCTTTGATAGCGATAGTGTTTTGTTAGAAAACAATAGAACAACTAGCTAGTACTAGCATGAGAAATTGTGATCCTAACATGAGATTCAACATCTAGCTAGGACTTTGTATGTTCCTAAATATTGTTTGCATATAATTTTGCTGTGTTTTCATGTTATATTATTTACGAAAGTATTGTTTTGTTTTTTTAGGAATGGCGTCATCCACTAAAGTCCCCAAATATCCTCATCCACTATATGTAGATGGGAAATCGCCTTTGCAGAGTAGGAGCATGAACCACAATTGTTTCTTATCAAAAATAGGACCCTTGAAAGAAGGATTAGGGTCGGATGTGTGGGAATCTTTGGAGAAATCATCCCTTGGAGTCTTTTTAAAGCTTATTGAATTGGAATACACATGGTGCGCAAAGAATGTTCATTACTTGCTCACGCATCAGCTGAGAGTCAACAACTTCCATGAGGTTTGGTCGTTGATTGATGATAGGCCCATCAGATTTTCTATGAATGAATTTACGCATATAACAGGCTTAAATTGTGATCCATTTGACGTGTCAGACCACTTTGAAGCTGATCATCATGAGTTCTGGGCAAAAATGAAATTAGAAAAAAAAACACTGAAGGTCCAAAGGTTAATGAGTTGCTAAAGGTGGTTGATTTTTGCAAGACATGGTCTCCTGAGGAGAGAACCATGGTTGGTAGGTTATGTTTACTATATGTTTGTGTACATGGTCTTCATAGTGGATCTAGCATCCCCTTGGCATCCGCGAAAAGAGTGTTGGATCCGGTGGCTTTTGAGAAATATCCATGGGGTCGAGTGGCGTTTACTAGTTTAGTAAATTCTCTCAAGACTGTTGCCTTTGACAAATCATCATACACAATACAAGGATGTGTTCATGCTTTGTTGATCTGGTTGTACGAGAGTGTTCCAGGCGTTGGTGAAGCTTATGGTTTGAGAAGGTTAGAAACGGCTGGTGTTCCACTACTTAACTGGCAATCTTTTCGGAAACGTATCAACTTTAAAGAATTCATTGAAAAGGAGAAGAAAGAGCATGGACAGGTTAGTTTAAAAGATGTTGTTTTGCAACAGTTTTATATTTTGATGTACCATGTTTACATGATTCAATGTTGCATCTGATTTTTTAATCCCATTTAAAGTGCAAATACTTATTGCTTTTTTCTTGTAGGTCCGTGTTAGGCATATGCTTCCAGTTTCAGAGGATAATATGTATCCTACATGGTGCGATGCGGATGACAACAAGGATCCAGACCTTGAAAACTTGATTGATGATATTTTCCATGATCGTTTAATAGGCAATGCTTGGGAAGGATTGAAAACAGTCAATGTGAGGAAGAATAAACGAAAAGTAGAAGATGGTAAAGATGGTGAGATCAGAAGTAGTCAAAAGGAGAAGAAGTTGAAAGAGGCTCACTCTTATGATAATGAACGAGCAGAAGTTCCAGACATGAAGGAAAAGTTATGAAAAGAACATATCCAGGTTAGATTTTGTTTAATTTTCTGATTTATGAACGAAAATGTCATTGTCGTTGGTAGTAAGTTAGTATGTTTTACTTGTATATAAACGCCTGCAGGATGTTGTGGATGATCATAAAACCTTGTTGGATATTTGGAAGCTGTTGGAAAAACTGAATGGGAATATTTCAGACTTGGACAAAAATCTGAGCAGTAAGATGACATGTTTGGAGACTAAATTCGAATCCTTTGTGAAAGAAAGTAAAGAGGCAAAAACTTGTGCTCAACCAAAAGAGGCCACTTCTAATAATAATGAAGAGGATGAGGCGCATAGTAAAGCACTTGTAAGTTATTATTTCCTTGTCTACTAAGAAATTGTTTTTTTTTAACCTTTGCATTCTGAGATATATTTTTTTTTTCTCTCGCAGTCTTGGATTGTTGAGATGAAGGAAAATTCAAAGGAAGAATTTCCAGTCTCACGAGTTGTGAAAAAAACTTTACACGGTGAAAAACAAGAAGAAAATGAGAGAAGACGAGAAATTTGAGGATCTTTCTTAATGTGAGAAGAATGATGCGAGGAAGGTTGAAGAGAAGAGGAGTTTGGCTAAGGTAGCAGTGAAAGCTGCAATCAAGGTTGAAAAGAAGAAGAGTGTCGATGTTTTAGATGGTCACAAGGAAGAGAAGCAGAAAAAGGTTGTTGTCAATCCACAAAAGGTTGTTATTCCCAAACTTGGTACAAAAAAAAAAGTGAATGTGGACATGGATGACGTTGATATGTAACTGAGAAAGTCATAGCAGCAAATCAGAAAATGGTTTCCAGTTCTGAAGAGGCTTGGTCAGACCCTATACAACATAAGGCTAGTAAAGTGGTAGATACTGTATTGTCACTACTTCAGGATAAGTTACAGGAATTAGATGGGGTGACTCATGGTAAACGAGTGCCACAGTTGGCAGGATCGCAGAAGTTTCCTTTCATTGGCAGCTCTACAGTGAAGCGCATAATTACAGATGACGACCATATCAAACCTGTGGAAGATGAGAAAGCTGAGAGACTTATGGAGTTGCATGCATCTGATGAGTAAGCATTTGTTTTGTTTTTTATTTTTCTTTATTTTGGGTAAATCTCATAGACGTTAAAGGGATGAACGACTAGCTAATCTTTATTGTCATATAATTTTACAGGGATGACGATTTACAACGGATAGTTACTCTGTGAGATTCTATTGGCAGATTATAACTCCAAGAGATGATTTGCCAAGCTATGAATATGGATGGTTGAGAGGCTATGTAATTTCTCTGTTTTTTTCTTAAAGTTCTCTGTTTTTTTTTCTTAAAGTTCTCTGTTTTTTTTTTTAAATATGTTTAGCTTTTTACATGATTCTAATGTCGTTTTAATTCTAGTGTAGCACATGGTTCCTACAATGGCTATGTTTCGAAAATGGTTGATGCGTGATCCATGTCCGTACCCTATGCAGCGCATAGCCTTCTTGGATCAATATTTTATCCAGAAGCTAGAAAAAGATTACAATCAGTTTGCACATGAACCTAAGAACTTCTTGTTCAGGAAAACCTATCAAGAGCACTTCAACGGAACAACTCCCAATGATTCTGCGACAAACAAGAAGTGGTTCACAGAGGTAGATCACTTATCTGCTTGTCTTTTTGTCAATGATAATCATTGGGTGGCTCTGCATATAGACTTGCCGAGTAGGAAGATTAATGTTTATGATAGTATCCCCGGATTGGTGATTGATTCAGACATGGTTAAATATTGCATGCCTTTTAGGCAAATGATCCCTGCAATGTTAAGTGCTTTTGTTCCTGAGGATATCCAAAAGAAGAGTTTTGCGATGTTAGATGTGAGAAGAGTGAAAAGAAATGTTCCACTGAATGAAAATTCAGGAGATTGTGGAGTGTATGCACTGAAGTATATAGAATGTTTAGCTCTTGGGAAAACATTCGACGGCCTAAACAACAGAAACATACCATCCCTTCAGTCAAAGCTAGCTGCAGAGATTTATGACGAGGTGGGAGAGTTAGTCGTACCAAATGAAAAAGATCCTTACTTTCGTGTTGGGGACATAGTAGTCCCTCACCTTATGGATGAGGGAGAGTAGATTGTAATCATAGTTTTTCATGTAGTAGTCTTTCATCTTATGTACTAGTCTTTTTCTTCTTATGTACTAGTCTTCTTCTTCTTATGTACTAGTATTTTTCATCCTAATGAACTAGTCTTTTGTTGTGGATTTATGTTTGGTTATTATGTTCAAGTTATATTTGTCATCCTAATGAACTGGTACGACGTGTACGTCCAAAAAAAAAAATGCGAACGTAAAGACAATTTACGAAAGGAATAGCTTTATAAGTTTTGACGTGTCTGAACCTAAATAGCATGCAATAATAAAGAAGAAAACAAAGTTCCTATGAAGTACATGTCTTGCGAACGTGTCTGAACATAAATAGCATGCAATAATCAAGAAGAAAACAAAGTTCCTATGAAGTACATGTCTTGCGATTATGTCCTACCTGATTGCAATTTTCACATGTATATAGCTTTCTTGGCTTTTTCTTTTCCATAGGAATCTCCAATGCATATTTAATCCTCGAATTCTTTGGTCTTCCTGCTTGTTGTCGAGGTATAGGTGGTAAACAAACGTCCTTCATCACAGCTTCAGGAACGAATTGTGCAAAATCTCTTGGCATGATGGCATTTTCATAGGAACTGTACAAGTAGTTCGTGTAAAAATAAGGGTGTGACATTGAAATGCGAGAAACTTTACGATGCTCAGCTGCTGCAATTGCATGTGCGCATGGCAATTTCTCCAAGTCAAACCTACAACACGTGCACTTTTTGTCTTTTAAATTAACAACATGGAGAGACGATGCACTTGTCACTTGTATTTGATGTGCATCTATATCTTGAACATTGAGCAATTTAGCATAGTCAACTCGACTCTGCATGACAATTAAATAGAAATTAGGTAAGTATACAAACGTGCACAACCAAATAGTAAATAAATAAGATGAGAAAGATAACATGTAGAATTTTCTCTACTCCACGTGTTAGGGATGTAGTCATTTTAAGTGCATCATTCCTTCGATCTGAAAACCTTCTAGTCATCATAGACCTAATTGTTTCTAACAGTTCCACAATAGAAAATACTTTGGCATGTGACATCACCTTATTCATTGATTCTGCAATGTTGCTTGTGAGCAAATTGTACCTATCGCGAGGGAAGTGTACCCGTGTCCACTGCCGTACGTCAGCTCTTTCAAGGTGAATCATCATCTTCCTTAGCGACAACATCTTCAACATAAACATCTTCCACTAAATTTTCCTCGTTTCTTGATCGTTTCCTATGTAACGTGGGATCAACTAAAGAGCACTTTTGATTCGATTCACACACAACTTTTTCCTTCACTTCAACACAAAGTCGTAAAGTATCCCTCTTCAATTGCCCCAAAAACGTGTGAAACTGTCGAGTATTACCAAGAAATACTGGAGGTGTATCACTCGGTAACTTCTGTAAAAGCATCTTCGAAATCTTGTAACTCAACCCAACATCATGTACTTTATCATCCAAACAGAAATCCTCATACACCATTTGAATACAATCATCATAACTCGTTTTTTTTTAAAACTCTAGAATTCGACAACCTCTCTTATTATCCACATAAAACAACCATTTCGTTTCCTCAAATATCCACTTACCACATACGAGAATCACTTGATCCATGTGAAATCCAGTTCTTTGATACGTGACAAATTACGGTCACGAACCCAAAACAGAAAAAGTGAAGAGAAAACCCAATAATTAAGATTTAGAACCCATAACCGAATCTTAGATGATCCCAAAAGGAAAAAAAAACCATCAGAATTGATTGGATAAAGAACACAAAAGGAAAAAAAATAGAGGCGACGATGGAGATCACGAATGTTAAGGAAACCGACGATGGAGATCGCGAATGTTAAGGAAACTGTTGCCTAATCTATAACCCTAATAATTATATGGTTTCGGTGACAAATATGGCAAGTATCATAAAAATCTGTCATACATATATTAAGTCTGCCGTTTAGTAACAAAATAGGAGGGATATTTTGGTAAAAAAAAAATTTCCTATCAAAAGGAAAAAAAGTATTTTGAAAAAAAAAGAACTAAAATAACCCAAATATTTTATGGGAAAAATGCCAAAAAAATACCCAACTTTCAAAAATGGGACAAATAAATCCCGAACTTTCAAAATGTCATTTTAATCACCAAGTTTAAGCTGACTTTTACATAAAATAGCAAACTTTGTCTGACCATGTCGATTTAGGCATCACGTTAACTCTCTGTTAATTCTCGACGACGGGGTTAATTGTCCGTTACTTGCTACCGTTTACTCGAAACGACATCGAATGATTATGTGTAAAACGACGTCGTTTTACAAACTGAAGAAACAAAAACCCCCAAATCGATTTCTAGGGTTATCAATTCCCAAATCGATTTCAATTTTAGTTTGTTAAATCTCTCTTCTCTCTGTTCCGATGAGCTCGAGCTCTATCACATCAGGCGGCGTTGGTGAGCGTGGTGTACCTTCGAAGTGCATTTGTGGCTTAGGGGTCACGACTTTTACATCTAAAACGCAAGAAAACCCGGGACGAACTTTCTTTCGTTGTGCAAGCAAGCGGGATGTCAACTCATGGACAAGCAAAAAGACGTAAGTGTTTTGAATCCTCTTGCATATGTAATAAAATCAGTCGAAGCTAACTATGTGTCGTATTTTTGGATATTAGAGTCATTTGTTTAAGTGGGTTGAAGATGCCGTGTTTGAAGAAGTAGAAGATGCTTTACCAAGACTAGCCATTATTTCAGAGGAGATAAGCAAAACCAAAGCAGAGGTCAATGAGTTAAATGCTGTGATGAAAGAATTGAAGGAAGAAGCAAATTTCAGCAAAAAGGAACTCCAAAAGTGTAAACTGTGCTTGAAAGTCTGTTTTGTGTGGTTTTGTGTTATCACCATTGTGTTGGGTTATGTATTGTTTAGGGAAGCTGAGAAGAAGAAACTGATGCTAGGAGCTTTCTAATGTAAACCTTATGTTTTGTGTTGTAAACCTTTGTCTGAAGGCCAAACATGTCTTATGATATAAATCATGGAATACGAAGACAAAAACAAATAGCACACATGTTTTGGACAAACAAACAGCACACAACATTCCAAATCCGATCAACATTCCAAATACGAGCAACATTCAAAATGGTTCTAAGACAAGTGAACAATCCAAAAAGCAAACAAACTAGTTCTGTGAACTTCCTCCCTGTGAACAGTGAAACCATGGTTCCCAGCCTCCTCTCTGTGAACTTCCTCCCTGTGATCCTCCTATATGCGAACTTCCTCTTTGTGGTCCTCCTAGATGGGATCTTCCTCTTTGTGCTCCTCCTAGATGGGATCTTCCTCTTTGTCCTCCTAGATGAGATCGTCCTCTTTGAGATGTTTGGGAAGCTCCCTGAGATGCTTGGGAAGCTCCTTGAGATGCTTGCGAAGCTCCCTGAGATGCTTGGGAAGCTTCCTGAGATGGTTGAGAAGCTCCCTGAGGTGGTTGAGAAGCTCCCTGAGGTGGTTGAGAAGCTCCCTGAGGTGGTTGAGAAGCTCCCTGAGGTGGTTGCGAAGCTCCCTGAGATGTTTCTCCTTGCAATGGTTGACCTTGTCCAAACAATATAACCCTCGGCTCCTGATTTCAATCAAAATATCAGGTTTCATTCAATCAAAATAATTTGAAAGACTCAATGGATAATCTTACCTGAACTTTTCTTGGTCCACCCCTTCTTCTTCTTGGTGGAGTTGCAACTCTCTGATTCGTACATGCTTGTTTGTTGTGTCCTTCTTGTTTGCAATTAGAACATGTCATGACTCGATTCACGCGTGATAACTTGGTAGCAGACTCAAACTGTGATTTCCTCCTAGCATGATTACTTGGTCGCCCAGGATTGCCCCTTCGCCATGGAGGTGGCAACACTCCTAGTCTATTCACTCTTGGCCACAACATCTTGCCTTGAACAGGCGCAATACCATCAGCACAAGTTAACTGCCACATTCTAGTTGTGTACCACTCAACAACATAGTCTTCCACCTTCTCTTTCTTTCCTCTGATGTCAGAGGCTGCATGAATACATGGTATACCAGTCATCTGTCATTTCATGCAGCCACAAGTCCGGTCACTCATATCAACAGAGACTTTGACATCACCACATCGTATCTCATGTTTATTATGCCTTGCCATCCACCTTTCACAGAACATTGATCCAGCAATCATCTTCTCAATCTCAGCATGAGCTCTCTTTGTGAATCTAGTCTTCAACCTACCAGCAATGACATACCTCTTCTCATTACGCACTATACATTGTCTCCTAATATCTTCTAACATGTCTAGCAAAGGTTTCCATCTAGCCTGGCGGATGGTTCTATTGAAAGACTCGGAGAGGTTGTTTAAGTTGTCATTGCAGCAGCTTCCAATCCTGAAAAATGCTCTAGACCATGTTCTCGGGTTAGTTTTCAGTAGCGAATCATAAGCATTTGGATTGTAACTCTTCAATGCTTCCATATGACCACCAAATTCCCCTACTGTGTAACTCCTAGCAACTTTCCAGAAGATTCGTTGTAGCTCCATGTCATGACTATTTCTCTTCCAATTGTCCATGATGTGCCTAGCACATTGCCTATGCTCAGCTTGTGGAATAACTTCATGAATTGCTTTAACTAATCCCTGAAAATGTGAAAAATGTAAACAATTAGATGATTTGAGACAAGAACCATGATAATGTTTGAAACATACAAATGAACCTTTAACTAACCGATTGTTTGTCTGATATTATTGCTATGTCTTTCCCATCTTGAAGATCCAGCTTGGCAGAGAGCTGCATAAGAAACCAGTCCCAATTATCATCATTCTCAACCTCAACTACAGCCCATGCAATAGGAACTATTCTATTATCACCATCTCTCCCAACAGCAGCTAAAAGTGTTCCCTTTACATCCCATTTCAGAAAGGCACCATCTATACCTATGATAGGCCTACATGTATTCTTCCAAGCATCTCTCTGTGAATTAAAGCAAATAAATAGTCGATAAACCTTTGTAAGCTGCCAATGGCTGGACCAGGAATAGTCTCGATCTCAAATGTTGTCCCTGGATTAGATCGAAAGATCTCAGCTTGATAATCCCATATACGTGCGAAGTGTTCTTCATGAGTGACTTTTCTTTCCTTCATAATCTTTGTCTTCGCCTTTGAACATTGATCTTCAGTGACTTCAAACTTGTACTCTCTCATGATCTCTGCAACCATCTGTTGTTTAGTAATTTTAGGATCCTTTCTCAGTCTTTCTCTATACAACCAAGCAATTGTCGAAGTCTTCAACATCTTTGAGAATCCTGACCTCACACACGCATGCTCATCATCGTAGATCTTTACTTCCATCTTATGCTTCTTCTTATCATAAGAAGCATAGCATTTCCATGGACACTTTACATCAGTCGCAGAACACTTAGCACCTATCTTCAAACTCTGAGATCTATAAAGCTTAACATCATATCTAGTCTTGAGAGAGTACCTTAGCACACCTATCTTGAACTCTTCTGGGCCATTAAACGTTTTTCCCAAGCTCAATATCTCTTCGGGATCTTCAAGTTGGGGAGCATCACCTTCGTCTACAAATTCTTCATCATCGTCACTGTGTGAAAGAGGATCAGGAATCCTCTCTTCATCCCATATATCATCTCCACTGTCTGCATCACTCTCGTCTCCCTTGTCATCCCTCGCACCTGGTCCAAACTCGGCTTCAAAATCTTCACAATTTTCCTCCTCTAAACCTGTACCTCCTTCATCATTATCTTCCACTCCACCTCCATCAGCCACTCCACCTCCATCTACAGCTGGAACAGCTACAATGCTCCATTGTTGGTCTACACGAACTTCTTCATGATTACCTTCGTCAGCTTCGTCAGCATAACTAACCTCATCAAGGTCGTCATCACCAACAACCTCACAATCGTCTCCACTCACAGCCTCACGATCCTCTTCGATATCTTCACGAGTCTTCTTTCTCTTTCGTTTACGTTTGGGTTGAGGAACCGCATCAGTGTGTGGTAACGCCTCAGTCTCTGTTGGGATTTGATCTTCCTCAGTATCCGATTGGATCTCCACCGTCTCGGGTTCAGGTCTGCTACTTTCAGCTTCTTTGTTTGCCATCGCCGTCATCAGCCGAGGCGACCGTCGATTCGGAAGCTGCGTTCCTCCTCGACGGGTACGCACCATGGCAACAATTCCACAAAAATTAGAGAGAATTTTGGGATTATTTTCTAGGGTTTTTTCAAATCGATTTGGGAATTGATAACCCTAGAAATTGATTTGGGGATTTTTGTTTCTTCAGTTTGTAAAACGACGTCGTTTTACACATAATCATTCGATGTCGTTTCGAGTAAACGGTAGCAAGTAACGGACAATTAACCCCGTCGTCGAGAATTAACAGAGAGTTAACGTGATGCCTAAATCGACATGGTCAAACAAAGTTTGCTATTTTATGTAAAAGTCAGCTTAAACTTGGTGATTAAAATGACATTTTGAAAGTTCGGGATTTATTTGTCCCATTTTTGAAAGTTGCGTATTTTTTTGGCATTTTTCCCAATATTTTATGAGTTATTTAGGTAATAAAACCCATAATTTGGATCAATCTAGCATTTTTCCCAAAAGATAATCAGATAAACTGTAATAGGCCTTTTTAAAATTATCAATCATAAAATAAATCTTAAAAAATATTTGAAGGTGAAAATGTTTTCTTAACTTTAACAAGATTCCGTTTAGAAGTTTGCCTGTAAGCCCGGTTAGACGGGTTTAAAAGGTTTAAAACGATTTCATGAAAAAAAAAAAAAAAAAAATCAAATCATGTCTCACATATCGTCATATCACTTTCTCATTCCCTCTATATGAAAAAGATAAAAATGATAAAAATGTCTCTTCGAGTACTGACTAAAAAATGGTATTTCCAATGCATAATAATAAAAATGTGATATTTTCGAAAATTGTGCAACGTCTTTTGTAGGATTTCTTGAAACACCAATGACAAATATCTCTCTATCTCAATTTCGTGTTTGTGTGTAATAATAGAGACTTCAAGAGTCCTTCATGGGCATTACCGTTTCCACTTGCTTTTTATCCTTACAAGACATGCATACGCCAAGAAAGAAAAAAAAAAATAACGTGAGATTTGGTTAGAATGCCCAAACATATAGGTTCCTTCAGTCCAACTCTTACATTATATCATTTCTTTTCTTCTTCTTCACGTACCATTGTTTTCTTACGTTCACTTGCAATACAATGATCATTAAAGTCATATGGTTGCTCTTTGTGATCCCATCTTGTGTTTTCTCAGCCAACGATCTTTATAGACACTGCAGTGAACCGTTTAACTGCGGCGATCATAGCGGTCTTTTGTACCCTTTCTGGATTCCTGGCAGAGAGGAATGTGGCCACCCGAAGTTCAAGCTCGAATGCAACACAAATTTCGCAGAGGTTAGTTTCTCCTCTGTGAAGTTCAGAATCTTAGACGCAGATTATATATCATGTAGGATAAGACTCGCCAGATCGGATTTTATCAACAATGTTTGTCCCCATGCTCCTTTAAATGTGTCCTTCGTGGATAACGTCCTTCCGTTTGCTCCTAACACCGAGTTGCTAACAATTTATTACGGCTGCAACTTTTCACTTGAAGTTTACACTTTTGGTGGTATGATTGGTTGTCGAAGTAATGAAACTGTTCACAAAAGAAATTTCTATGTGACAAGAAACCTCTCCTCTCCTTTGCTTAAAGGAGTCGGTCTATCTTTCAACGAATTCGGGAGATTTTGCGAAAGAAACGTTAGTATTCCTGCATCTGGACATTACCTCAACGCACTCCAAACAAGTCCGAGTGTAGAAAATCTAGGGAAGGCTCTTGAAGACGGTTTTGAGCTTGCACTTGACCAAGAATGTGTGACGTGCATAGGTTCTGGGGGTGCTTGTGGATATAATAAGAGCTCAAGTGGATTCATCTGTTATTGTGTAGATGAACCACATAATGGTACTTGCGGTTCAAGAAAAAATGGTTTTCTTTCTGTCCCATTAAATAAGAGTTTTAGGTTTTTTTTATTTGTTCCATTTTATAAGATTTTCTAAAATTTTTATGGATAACTTATATTAATTAAACTATTTAATTATAACTATTGGAATTCTGCAGTACTCCCTCTGTCCCATTCTATAATTTTTTAGCAAAAAACAAAATGTTTTGTTATTTTTACATAATTTATTATTATACATTTATCCAAAAGAAAATTAACCAATAGAACAAAAATACAAATGGTCATTATATACTAAATAAACATAAATGATGCATAGGAATCTGGAAAAAAAATTATAAGAGGGAACAAAAACAAAGGCCTGAGAAAATATTTTAAAAAAATTATAAGGTGGAACAGAGGGAGTATATTTTTCTAGCTTCCTAATTAATTTTTTAATAAGAACCACCATTTGGGTATTGAGTGCCAAATGAACTTTGGTGTTGTTCCATTGATGCAGGAATCTCTTATGGAGCTGAAGCAAAAATAGGTGCTTAACCTTTTCCTATTTTTAAAGTATACCTGATGTGATTTTGAATTGTTTATCTTTTCGTAGACACATGATTTATTTTTTTGTTTCTTACAGTAGGTTCAGGGGTAGGTGGCACTCTGTTCCTGGTCCTGGTTTTAACGTTGTTTCTCCTAATTCTACGAAAGAGAAGAACATCGCATGATCTTGGTCAACAAAACCTCAAGATACTTATTCCACAACCAAGACTCAAAGCACTAATTACGCTGAAGCAGTATAGTTACGCACAAGTGAAGAGAATTACAAATTCATTCACGGAACAGATTGGGAGTGGCGGATTTGGAATTGTGTATAGAGGAACCCTTTGTGATGGAAGTTTGGTTGCAGTGAAGGTTTTGAAAGATCTAATGGGTGATAATGGCGAAGACTTCATCAATGAAGTTGCAAGCATGAGTCAAACTTCTCATGTCAACATTGTAACCCTCCTAGGATTCTGCTCTGAAGGTTCCAAGAGAGCAATTATTTACGAATATCTTGAAAATGGGTCTCTTGATAAGTTCATCACAGAGAAGACCTCGATGGATATAGATTGGCCGGTACTTTCTAGAATTGCGCTTGGAGTTGCTCGTGGTTTAGAGTACTTGCATCATGGCTGCAAAACAAGGATTGTACATTTTGACATAAAACCTCAAAATGTACTCTTGGATGAAAATTCTATCCCCAAAGTTTCAGATTTTGGCCTTGCTAAGTTATGCGAGAAGAAAGAGAGCATCTTGTCATTGCTAGACACAAGAGGTACAATAGGGTACATTGCACCCGAGTTATTTTCAAGAATGTACGGTAGAGTTTCCCACAAGTCAGATGTGTATAGCTACGGAATGTTGGTTCTTGAGATGATAGGAGCAAGAAATCAAGAAACGGTTGCTCAAAGCTCTGTATCGAACACAAGCTCAATGTACTTTCCTGAATGGATATACAAGGATCTTGACAAGGGACACTCAAGAAGGCTTATGGAGAATGGAATCAGCATCAAAGAAGAGGAGCTAGTAAAGAAGATGACATTGGTGGGTTTGTGGTGTATTCAATCTTCCCCATCAGATCGCCCAGGGAAGAACAGAGTTGTAGAAATGTTGGAAGGAAACGTCGACGCTATTGAAGTCCCTCCTAAGCCTGTTTTCCAAATTCTATCAGCGCCATTTGAAGAATCTTCTTTGCTTTCAGAGGATATATCGGGTTCCACTTCCACAGATAAATATGTTCCATAAATGTCACATAAAGAAATAAACCTCCTTGAATAATCACGAAAGCTGAAAATGCATTCATCAATTTAATATACCATCTACATGATTATCAATGATTCAATGTAATATTCTTATATTTAAACCATGTCATTATGCTTTATATATTAACTAGAGAGAGTGCACTAGGAGCATCCCCATTGCTAAGGTACCTCTCTAGTCTTTTAGATACTAAAATAATCAAACAGGTAGTTACATATATGTCTCTTAAGTTATATATGTTCTGATCTTTCCTTTGTTAACGTTGATTTTTACACTAATTGAATTTTCTTCTTCCACATCATGAGTCACTTTCAATAGTAAACTAGGTAACAATCCGCACTATATGCGGGATAAATCTATGCAGATAAAATTAGAGTTACGAGTAAATTTATTTTCTAGGATCTAAAATTTGTTTGTGTAAAAAAAATATATATATATATATAGATAACCCGTGAGAATATGTTTAAATCAAACTATTATGTATCAACTGATCATATAATCCGCTCTTTCTTCAATCTATGCAAGATTTTTTATTGTGAAAATAGACCAGATTGACACAATTTTGGATTCGGCGCCGGTGTTCTTGAAGCCCCTCGCCATTGTTACATCCTTTGAGGTATAAAAGCTTTCCTTTTTGTTGCCTCTTGGCTTAATTTCTCCAAAAAAACTCAGACGAAATCACATGTCCTCCCTTCCCCTTAATGATTTATTAGCACTTTACAATTTGTTAATTTATAGTTTAATTAGTTTGGTCAGAGTGATTTGGTACAATTGAAAATTGAGAAGTTAATCCTGCACCAATCTCTCTTTTCGTCAATTGTAGATTATTCATATATGTTTGATACTTTTTAAAATTGCCAACCAGCGAATGTCTTTGCTAATTAGATAGGTATTATTGTGCTTCTCGGCACTATTGTGTTATGCCAATTCTTGATTATTCTAAAAGATAAGTAGAAGCATTTGTAGTCTCTGAATGGTTCTTGTGTCTATGCATATCTGTGTGAAGATAAAAGTATATAATTATCATTGTGTGTGTGGATTTGTGTCTATTGCTTATCGGATTCTTTGACTTCTTTCATGGCAGCCATTGCCAAACACTTGTCTCTCTTCAGTGATCCTTCTCCTTCTTCCACGTCTCTTTTTCATCTCCAAACTCAAGCAGCAGTATGTTTTCAGTTCTCTCCCTCCTCACCCTCACATTGTTTCATTCATCATATATAATTTAATCCACTGTTTAAGTTCTATATTGTATTTATGATGATTCAGATCTTCGGTTCCAAGCACAATTTAGAGGAAACCCAGTTGAGAATTCCTCCAGCTTCTGATTTTCAGGTTTAATTAATTTCTAGGCTTTTTTATTTCAGGTTTGATTTTCACATGTCCAGGAACAGATTTATCAAGCTCCCTTGGCATGATGGCATTCTCGTAGGAAGTGTAAACGTAGTGTTTCCGATAATAAGGATGACTCATTGAAATGCGAGAAATGTTTCTGAATTCACCGGCCGCAATTACATGTGCACAAGGGAGTTTCTCCAAGTCAAACCTGCGACACGTACACTTTTTATCTTTCAAATTGACAACATGCAGAGATGTTCCACTTGTTACTTGTACTTGGTGTGCATCGATATCTTGGACAGTAAGTAACTTAGCATAGTCCACACGGCCCTATAAAATAATTGCGACATTATATTAGAAACTTAGTTGTATAACATACACACTTGCTAAGAAAGGTTGAAAACAAACAGACCTGGAGAATTTTCTCTACACCACGAGTCAAGTCTGTTGTCATCTTCAATGCATCAGTCCTTCTATCTGAAAACCACCTAGTCATTATGGACCTTATTTCTTCCAATAGTTGTACAATAGGAAAGCTCCTAGCATGTGACATGACCTTATTCATTGATTCTGCAATGTTGCTTGTAAGCAAGTTGTACCTATCACCTGGGAAATGTACACGAGTCCACATACGCACATCAGCCCTTACGTGGTACTCATGTAGTGCTGGATTCATGGCTTCTATCTGATCAAATGTGGTTTGAAAGTTGATAAGTCTAAAAGCATTTGCCGCCTTTTTAACCAAAGCAAATTCTGCTCGACCTTTAAACCGAACCAAAATATTCTTGTACATATGGTATGTGCATATTCCCCTACTAGACTTTGGATAAACCTTTTTAATAGCTTTCCCAATTGATTTGTGCCTATCAGAAATAATGGAAAGGCTTTCATCATCAGGTATCACACAGCTGAGTTGCTTGAAAAATCATTCCCATGATTCATCATTCTCTGTATCAACCACGGCAAAAGCAATTGGAAAAATCTGAAAATTGCCATCTTGAGCTGTTGCTGTCAGTAGTGTCCCTAAGTATTTTCCCTGTAAAAAAAGTACCATTCACAACAACCACTTTCCTCAAAAACGGAAATCCTTGTATGCTTGCACCAAATGCTAGAAAATAGTACTTAAATCTTTGAGCTTCATCAACATCGAGCTGTGTAAAAGTTCCAGAATTTGCCCTTTTTATCATATACAAATATGTAGGAAGTTGATCATAACCACTCTCTGGACTACCCCTGACCAACTCGCGAGCATGCCTTAACGTTCGATATGCTTTCCAATAATCCATCTATCATCAACAAATATTTTTTTTCATTGTTGTGAAAAAAAAACGGAATAATGCTAATGCTAAACAAAATAATCGAAATAATGCTAAATAAATGGAAAAATTAAACCTTGATTTGAAAGCGTTTATTTAACGCTTCAGCAACATGCATTGGCAGTACATTGGGACCAACTCCACCAACAAAATCTTTGTACAACTCTCCCAGAATATGATGATCTGCTTGTCGGGCACGTGTAGAGCGCTCTGTTACAGAACATGTATGTGCTGAAATAATCACACACACCTCAAACTTTGGAAAGTGATTTAATGTTGCAGCTCTTACCCTCCACTTGCATCTTTTAACCCAACACTTGACAATCAATAGTGTTGGTCTCGATTTGTAAACAAAATAATCAAACCTTTGTACCAAGGTTAGTATCTTTAACCGTGTTCTAGGTGCTCCTTTGTATCATACATTTGCCCAACAGCCAAATTCACAGAAGACAAGTCTACCTTTGAGACATCAACAGGTTACTTATTTTCTTCAATATAAAAAGATGAACTCCTTTTCTTCATTGGCAATTTATGATCCTCTTCTTTTGGTGGAATTCCATACAGGGTAAAATTCTCATCATCAGAATCTGTTCCGTCAGAATCATCACAACAATCAAATCTACTATCATCTTCATCCATCTCTTCTTCATTTGTGTCGCTGGCCATATCAAGATACTCTTCTCCAACCTGATCATTTTCATCTCTTCCTCGTGTCTTACCTTTGTGATTCAAGTCAGTCTGTATTTTCTTCTTCACTTCAACACAAAGTCGACCTGTATCCCTTTCCAATTGTCCCAGAAAAGTGTGCAACTGACGAGAATTATCAATAATAACTGGTGGTGTATCACCGGGTAAATCCTGCAATAACCTCTTCAAGATCTTGTAACTCAAGACAACATCAAATACCTTGTTATCCAGCCTGTAATCCTCATATACCATTCCAATGCAATCATCAAATCTGCTTTGATCGTTACATTGTAGAATTCGTGAACCCCTTTCATTATCAACAACAAACAACCCTTTGTTGTTGTCAAAGATCCAATTACCACAAACGAGAATCACCTGCTTCATATTCTCTTGGTTGTGTAACGATCACTCTAAAACGTGAAGGAAGGGATGAAAAAAAAAAACCACCTTAAAAAGAAAATAATAGAGAAGTCGATTATGAACCCCAAAAGGAAAGAAAGCATGATTAAATCCACATTGGAGAGGAGGAAGAAGAAATTTATGGAAAAATAAGATGAACCCAAAAGAGAAAAAAAATTTCAGTCGATATAGGGGGAGGGGAGGCACGATACAAAAGAGAAAAAATAAGGTAAACCCTAGATTCTCGCCATATATGGCAACTGCTACAAAAGTCTGTCGCTTAACTTAAAAAGAAAAATCTGTCACAAAAGGCACTAATAAATATGTCATTACCCTGAAAAAGTTCTGTTATAAAAAAATCTGTTATCAAACTCGAAATAATAGGTTTGTCATTACAGATAACAAATCTGCTGTCAATATATCAACAAAAAACAAATATGTTATCATTGTATTCATATATAATAAATCTATTATTAAGCAGCAGATTTTTTAGTAGGAAAAAAAAACTGTCATAACATAAGAAAATCTGGCATAACGTATATTGTGCATGTGGGTCAATATAGCAATTTTAAAAAGACTTCCGAAAATCTGTTATCAAACAACAGATTTTTCCTTCAATCCAAAAATCAGTCATAACTTAAAACAAATCTGTCACCACTAGATGTCAAACTAGCAATTATTTTTACGTTTATAAATCTGTCGCAATGTGACAGATTTTTTAAGTGAAAAATAAAACTGTTACAACAATCATAAAAAATCTACCACAAAATTCCTAGAAATTTGACTAAAACAATGAAAATATGTCATGACTTTATAAATAAGTCTGTCGCGTTAAGAAAATCTGCTGTTCACAAAAAATCTGTTGTTACACACTTCAAATAAATCTGCCATAGAAAACAAATTTGCCGTCAAACTCTGCAAATTAATCTGCCATCTAAAATAAGTCTGCCAAAAAAAAACTGTCATCGACAATAAATCTGCCACTTACAAATTAATCTGCCATTACTTGTATGGCAGACTTTTATAATAAAAAAAAAAAACGAAATTGCAGGAATTTTTAACCAAGGGTAATATTGACTTTTTTTTTGCTAACAAAACAAAAAATGGTATTTTTGGTATGAAACTAACCCAACTGACCCTCAAATTTTAGGAGCTAATCTAGCAATTAACTGCTCAATTTGGGTCAAACTAGTAATTTTCCCTTTTTCATTTTGTTTAAATTTTCTTTTATTTTGTGTAAATATATGTGAAATATTATACCAATGGTATTAAATAAGTCAATTCTCTATAATAGTGATTATTGTGATAATTTTATTTTGGAAACTTTAAATATGTGAATAGTAATCAATTTTTTTTAATAGGTGAATGATTTTGGGTTTTGAAAACGTTTTAATCTAATAATTTTATATTTTAATAATGAAATATGTTATAAAAATGATAAAATAAATTTTAAATTTGAAATATTTGATTTTTTATAATTAATTGAAAAGGAATATTCCTTAATCATTCAATAGCAATTATGTGTAAATATAAAAATAAGGACAATAAATTCATCAGTGTCTCAAGCTCTCTAATGACGACACATCTTAAAAATGCTTTCATATTAATATATAGGGGATGGTGGTCTCTGTCTTATTCTGCCTTTTGAACGAGCAACTAAAAAACAAGGAACTCGGAAATGGCTACCGTCACATATTATGTCCATTAGACTTCAGAAATGACACGAATGATTCTTATTCTATTAAAACAATTGAGAAAACTTGAAAAAGGTCTTTCCTCCCAGGCACGATTATCGAGGAGACCAACCCGACCAAATTCTCTGACGCCGGTGAAGTTTCTGCTTGCCGGCGTCGGGACCAAACCCTTATTTCTCCTGCTCATCGCTTTTTCTCTTCCTTTTGTGTGTACTATTTCAAGGTTTTTTCCTCATTTTCCCCTTTTTTAACCCTTATCAAAACCCAATAAAAGTTTCCTCCGTTCCAAACTACAGCCATCGTATGCTCCCGCCGTCCTTTCACTCGCCGGAGATTCCGTCTTCGCAAATCTCGGGAAGCCAATTTACTTATCCCTCTTTATGGCAATTTATTGTGAATCTAGGGTTTTCCCCAGTGGACCTAGCATTCGTCGTCGAATCAAATCGAAGGCACCGGTTGATCCCACCGCTTTATAACTCACCGGAGATGTCCCCTGCATCGCAAGCTTTTCTGTTCATTTTGGGCAACCGTCACAATCGTATCATATCTGGGCAATCAGATTTTCGACTAGGATTCTCCCCAGTGGACCTAGTCACCAATGACGACTCCCGCCACGGCCTCTGCTTACTCCCGCCGATCTCTCATTCGTCGGAGAAACCCCCTGCGTCGCAGATCTCTCCGCAAACCTCGGGCGGCCGACAGTTTCAACCCTTACGGCATCTCTTTCTTGGAAACCTAGGGTTTTCCCTAGTGGACCTAGGTTTCAAGAAAGGCCCATTAGCCCATCACCGAACCAAACCAGTTTATTCTTTTCAAGATGAGGAAAATAAAAAGCCCTGGACTATGCTATCAACGCCCGTGCATTGCCACTGCCAAGCTCTGCTTCGTCTCCTTCTACGCAATGGCCAACGAATCCATTGGAGAAAGGTAACAACAGTGCTACTTTGGCTTTTCATTTATCTTGTCCGGAACCTGGCTTTAGTTGATTCTAGGGGATTGAGTTTTGCTTTTAAAAGCATACGATTATATGGTCTCTGTTTCTCAAACGGGTCTAGCAAACATGATGTGGTTGATCTTGAACGAGCTTTGTTCAATGACGGCTACCATTCAAGCTGGCCACCTGATGACTTCAAGCATCGTCTCCCAACCACCCCTCTCATATGGATCCTATACCAAACTGTCTCTAATGCAAATTCTCAGTTTGATCCGACCCCTATGCTTTGGCTGTTAAAGCATTCCTTACCCGACTACAACAACATAGTCACCCGATTCTTTGTGATGATGTTCCTGCGGTTACCTATCACCCTGGAGGATATTGACGCATTGAATCTTTTTTCAAAGTCACCAAGTCTTAGCATAAAGACCGTGACTATTGTTCTGTCCTTTGAAGCTCTCGAGGATAGCCTCTCGATTTTCCATGACCTCACATGTGCCTCTAGGCTCTTAACCTTTTGGTTCATAGCTCTCTTGGATCCAAAATCGATGAACTCTTTTATTACTGTTTTGGCATTGGGGATTGCCTTGATTTGTACTGTCTCAAACTCTCGCTATTGCTTCTCTGCATTTGTACTGGTTACTCAATTTGAATGAATGAAGGCAAAGGTTTGACAAAAAAAAAAAAAAAGACTTCAGAAATGACTTTGAAGTCGTCGTACAGAAATTTTTTTTAAAAAAAAACAAGAGTAGTCATTGTAATCGTAAGTTCATTTAGTTTCAATTATTAGAAAAGGAAACAACGACTTCTTTTTTTATAACAGAAAACAACGACTTATTAGACCAAAACCAAAGACATTTTCCAAATTGCCATTTTTTTATCTTCGTCTTCTTCTTCATCTTCACCATTTTTTTAATTCACCTGCAAGTCTGCAACACAATGATCAATTTGTCTCTTTCCCTGAGAAAATCTATACCTTATAGCTTCATATGGATGCTCGTTGTCATCCCATCTTATGTTTTCTCAGCTGAGCAGCACCACGTACTCTGCAGTCCCTCGTTTAGTTGTGGCAATCAGAGCGGTCTCTTGTACCCTTTCTGGATTCCTGAGAGAAAAGATTGCGGTCACCCCGACTTCGAGCTCGACTGTAGCGGAGGATTTCCAGAGCTTAGCATTTCCTCTGTGAAATTTCAAATCCTAGCGGCGAACTATACCTCTGGTATCATAAAACTTGCCAGATCCGATTATAGCGATGATCCATGTTCCCAAGATTCTTTAAAGATTTCTTTCAACGATACGGTTCTTCCACTCGCTAATACCACCGACTGGCTATTCGTTTATTACAACTGCAGCCAAGACTTCTCACCGTTTGTTTCTACTTATGTGAAAGAGCTTGATTGTGATAATGATAACAGAAACTACTATGTGACGAGAAACCTAGTGTCCTCTCTACTGGAAGGGTACAGTTCGGTTTTCATAGACTTTAGGAGATATTGCAGTATAAACATCAATATTCCCGCATCTAGAACCGCACTGAACACACTCGAGAGCTTTCCAAGTACAGATAATCTAAATAAGGCTATTAAAGAGAGTTTCGAGGTTGGAGTTAACTTAGATTGTAAGAAGTGCAGAGACTCTGGGGGTTCTTGTGGATATAATCATACCACGAGTGGCTTTGTCTGCTATTGTATAGATGATCAGCCAGATAACGGTGTTTGCGGTTCTACAGACAAGGGTAAGAATATCTTGCCCACTTGTCCCTTCCACAAACCTTTTGACTAGAGATCACATACAGAAACTCCGTTGACTTTCAAGTTTCTCACTTATAGTTCTGTATTTAGTTCCAACTAACTACCCACCCATTCCATTTTATGCAGGTCTCTCTACTAAAGTAAAAACAGGTCTCTCTGCTAAAGGAAAAGCAGGTGCTTCCTTTTTTCATGTTCTTTCGCAACAACTGATTTGATTAACGTAGGCAACATCATATACTTGTTACAGTTCCTTTTTTTATTCTTCTCTAATTTCCACCCACAACTATTGATTCAATAATCTACATATATAATGTGTCCCATTAGTTTCAGAGTAGTAGATAAAGAAAATTAATGTTTTTGATTTTTAGTTCAAACTAAGATATATATCCCACATGGAGTGAATAGAGATTTGTGGGGTAATATATATAGTACATGGTTCTCTGCACTCATTGCCAATTGGTTTTGAGTTGGACCCTATGTTTACTAATACAAACCGATATCTTTATTTGTGTCGTCCTATAGATAAAGAACCATTTGCTTACCGTTTTCCTCTCTAGGTGTTGTGGCTGCTTCTGCATTGGTGGTGGTCATTATTTTAGTCGCTGGTTGGTGTGTTATCAGCTGCCAAAGGAAGACATCAGATGATCTACGAAAACAGAAACTAAGGGCACTTATTCCTCTCAAACACTATAGCTATGCAGAAGTACAGAGAATTACAAAGTCATTCGCCGAGGTGGTTGGGAAAGGCGGATTTGGAACTGTCTACAAAGGAACTCTTTCTGATGGTCGTAGTGTTGCTGTGAAGATCTTGAAAGACTCAAAGGGTAATGGGGAAGACTTCATCAATGAAGTTGCAAGTATGAGCAAAACTTCTCATGTCAACATTGTTTCCCTTCTTGGATTCTGCTCTGAAGGTTCCAAGAGAGCAATTCTTTATGAATTTGTAGAAAATGGATCACTCGATAGGTTCATCTCAAGAAAGACTTCAATGAGCATAGACTGGATGGCACTTTATAGTATCGCTCTAGGCATTGCTCGTGGGCTGGAGTACTTACACCATGGCTGCAAAACGAGGATTGTACATTTCGACATCAAACCACAAAATATACTTTTAGATGACAACTTTTGTCCTAAAGTTTCAGACTTTGGTCTGGCTAAGCTCTGCGAGAAGAAAGAAAGCACCATGTCATTAGCAAACACAAGAGGAACAATAGGTTACATTGCACCTGAATTGTTTTCAAGAATGTATGGCCGGGTCTCTCACAAATCTGATGTGTACAGCTATGGAATGTTACTCCTCGAAATGATAGGAGCAAGGAACAAAGAAAGAGCTGAACAAAGCTCTGCTTCAAACACAAGCTCTATGTACTTTCCTGAATGGATATACAAGGATCTTGAGAAAGCAAACACTAGGAGGCTTACGGAGGATGGAAACAGTACCGAAGAAGAAGAGGTAGTAACGAAGATGACGCTGGTGGGTTTGTGGTGTATTCAACCTTCCCCATCAGATCGCCCGGCGATGAACAGAGTTATAGAGATGATGGAAGGAAACCTTGATGCTCTTGATGTCCCTCCTAGGCCTGTTTTTCAAATTCCCACAGTGCATCTACAAGAATCTTCTACAATATCAGAGGATATCTCTGATTACACAGAAGTATGTTCCATAAATGTCCCATAAAAGAAACCTTTTTGGAACTTATCAACTATGAATTACTAAATTAATATCACTTATGTCATAGTAAATTTTATTATGAAATACTCAGATCTTTTTCAATTAACTTTATATAATAAAAGGAAAAACAAATTAAATGTCGAAAAAATATGTGAAGAAAATTTACTATTTATCAATTATGTGATAGTAAATCGATAATATTTTTGGTAAGGGCATCTTTATCGGGGGAACACTTTTGGGTGGCTAGTTTTTAGAGTAAAAATATTATGAAAATAATGTAAGATCATTAGTTTAGATCTTTTGTTAAGAAGTTTATTATTGGGAGAACATGTTTAAAATCATAAGATTTAATAATATAATAATTTTAAACATATTACATTTATAAAAACTTTAAAAATAACATTTAAATTCCAAACTTATAAAACTTTTACTAAAATTCAAAATACAATACCAAATTTTTATGAAACAAAAAAATATTAAAGATAAAAAAAAAAAAAAAAAAACAAACAAACAAACATATTACTTAATTAAAGCACACAAACATTTTATTTAATTAATACATAATTTAATGTCCAAATTTATTTCATATATTCTTAATCAAATCCTCTTTTAATTTGTGAAAAATTGTTTGCAAAAAATTATATCCATTCACAGCTTGTCACGTCAGCTTAGAACTGAGCCAAAATCAGTTCTACATCAAGAACCAAAAAAGTGTTCTATGGGCACTGTTCAATATATTTATCATTTTATTGGGCTAAGAACACCCAAAGTGTTCCCCCAATAAAAATGGCCAACTTAAATAGAAAATTACATTCAAAAATACATGTCCCACTAAATTTAGGAGAATGTGGTATAGGGTTACCAACAAGTACCACTCAACATTTAAGGGGTTGTATTCAACTTGACATTTTAAGTGATTTGTATAAATTTTACAAATCATATGTTATTCACTGTAATTGAACTGATGATTTAAAAATGTCCATTAAAATCCATTGTTATTGAACTAATGATTTAAAAATCTACTTTAAAATCCAATGTTATTCAAAACAGTTTGTGGATTTGTATTTTAATAAGTTTTGGGACTCTGTAGAAATTGAGAGGATTTGTTTAGTTAAAAATACAGAAATCCAAATCTCATGGTTTTAGGTGGGATTTGAAAGAATTTTACTATAAATCATATCAACTTCCCTAAAATCTATCAAAATTCCAAATTTCCTAAATCACATAAAATCCTCCAAAATTATGGTTTCAATACATATGTTTTGGATTTTTATCCGAGGAAATTCTTACGAAACGACTTGTATATCCCTTCTTCTTTTCTTCTTACATACTTGTCTTTGCAATATGTTATTCGGTTTTGATGAACTTTTGTTGGATTTCAAAATCGAGAATTAGTTTTAATGGATTTAGAAGTAAGAAAAATATAAAGACTCAAATATATGTTAACCTAATGGATTAAGGATTTTATAAATTCATATATTAATTTAAGGGGCATTCTCAAAAATACATTTTTTCTATACCTCTTTTAAAAAATATTCCTCCAGGATGACCATTTTGAAAACTATCTCTCTTTATGTACAAAATGATCAAATTACCTTTTTTGAGTGCCAGAAAAAATGTACATTCACAAACATCAAAAAAAAATTCTGTTAAAATTGGAATTTTCCCGCCAAAAACTGAAAAAAAAAATTCCCGCTAGAATAACTGTAACATCCGCGAACCAAATTTTTGGGATTTGGGGATGGGTGTCGATCGACACCAAGGGTGTGTCGATCGACACTAGCTTTTTGTGGCTCGAGCAGATTGAATTAATTTGGCGATTTCGGGTTAGTTTGATTTATTTGGTTTCCTGAACCGTCATATTTAAAGGGAAGTCAAGGGTTTTGTGTTTGTGGTCGCCGATTAGTGTGAAAAAGAGAGAAAAAGGAGAGAAAGTGGTTGTGAGTGTTGTTGAGAGATTTTGGCTTGTTCTTGGTGGTTTTTGGTGAGATTTGTTGCTGGGAACGAAGGAGAAGCTTCTTGTGGTGTTGCTTCCACCGTTTCTCAATCAAATCTTCCTGCAGAATAGGTGAGTGCTTGACCATGGTTGATCTAAGCCTGAGATCTCTTTTGTTTGGTTGTTCTTTGTTGCTTGTGGTGTTTTGCTTGCTTGGGTTGGTTGGTTTCGTGTTTCTATTGGTTCATGAGACGTTTGGGAGAGTTTGGGACAGATTGGAGGCGTTTTGAAATGAAGATTCGACGTTCAGACTCGTGCAGTTCGTGTCTACGAAGGCAGTGTCGATCAACACCCATAAGGTGTCGGTCGATACCATGTTGTGCCAGCATCGATCGACACCGACTTAGCGTCGGTCGACACCAGTCTCATCTGAGACTTGTTTTCCTGGTTCGATGTATTGTTTGTGTTTGTTTGCTTGCTTAAACATGAGAGTCTCAGATGCTTGTGTGTATAACCTAGTAGATGGGAGGACGACCTCACTAAGTATTTATGATAATACTTACGCATCTCAATTGTTGTTTGTGGTGTGCAGGTAAAGACAAAAGTGTGAACATGGAATCATGGCGATGAGGAGGAGGATGATCTAGGGTCTCGTTTGTGTGTTGTCGGATATATTATTTATGTTGGAACCATGGATAGAGTTATGTTAGATTGTTGGATAGAATGGTTAGGATTGTTATATATTGATGTTATATATTGAGATGATTAATGTTATATGTTTTCCGTTGTGCATGTTATTGGATGTTGGTTTATGATTGGTATTGCGGTTGGTTGGTAATGTGTATGTTGTTGGTTTAATTAAGTAGTATGGGATGCTTAATTATATATAGTATTTATTATTAACAAAAAAAAATGGGTCGAGTTCTTTCAATTACGAAAATGGATTTTCCCGCCAGAATTATGAAATTGGATTTTCCCGCCAAATTTGTACCTTAGAAAAACCTTATAAAAACTTTGTAAACGCTTTTAAAAATCTTATAAAAACCTTGTAAAACTTTGTAAATGCCTTATAAAAAAACCTTTTAAAATCCTTATTAAAATCTTATAAAAACCTTGTTAATTTTTTTTGACAAAAAAAATTTTGGCGGGAACCTTTTTTCGAAAAAATTTTGGCTGGGAAAGATGTCGGTAATTTTTTTTGCCATAATTTTTTTTTTTTCATTTTATTGATTAAGATATTTTTCATTTAAGGGTAAAATGGTCACTAAAATTTAAAAGAGGGTAAAAATGAAAATGACTAAAAAAAGTATTTTTGAAAAGAGGTATATCAGAAAAATGTATTTCTAACAAATTCTCTTGATTTAATCACTACGGGTTTCTAAATCTCATATCTCTTATTATATAAAGCTTAGTTTTCAAAGTTAGTAATTTATATAATCGCAACATGTGTCAAGGATAGATAACATTGTAACACATGTAAAAAGATATTATAGAAAAATAAATCCTAGAAATTAATATTTTTGAAAATAAGATATTAATGGAAAGTAGTATATTAAATTACTAATTTTAATAAGAAAATATGTGCAATTTTTAAATAAACATATACATTGAACTTATATGTGTGCTAAATCATACCTACATTCTTCATAAATTTGAATTTCAAACACAAGTTTATTTTTTATGCCAAATAATTTAAAAAAGAGTCTGTTTTAAGATTTTAATTTTGTTTCACAAAAAGTGTCATTTTGTGTTTCCAATACAGATTTTAAGACTCAGTATCTTTTTTTATTCCTACTATTTTAACTTATTAATTCGAGAGAGGGTACTATGTAATGTATTATTAAAGGATAAAAACAAAACTTGTTTATTTTTCTTAATTTATGTGAAAATGCTAGAATGACACTCTGAATGAAACGGAAAGAATATTAATTTATGTAGAATAGTTATTAAAGCATACAAACTTTGATGTGTTAAAATATACAAAATTAGTAATTAACATAAAATAAAAAATAAGAGAATCAAAATATGTAAGTAATGTAAATTTGTTAAGTTTTTCAATTGGTAAATGGTAGTATATTCAGTATTATTTTATACTAGTTGATGACCCGCGCCATGCGCGGGATTTTATTTTTGGTTTATATTTTGTGTTAGTTAATTTTATTTTTTTGGTTTGTTGTGTTGTTTTTATAAAATGTTGATTTTTAGTTTTTGATGTTTTGTTGTTTACGTTGCAATCTTGGTCCATAGAGCAATCTGATCCACTGTAGTACACCTTATCCAAAAAAGTTAAAAAGTTCGATTCGATGCAATCAGTCATTTATATTCTACACTTCTATTCGAGATGTTATAGTTGGTATGTTAACCATGTTGTATAGTGTGATTAATTTTCCTCTATAATAACTTCACAGGTGATAAGTGTAAAAGGTGAGAGAATCAAAAGCAACACATGCGATAAATTTCTAGCTTAAGTCCAATGTTATTATTGTCATACAAGTCCCTTGTTTAATAAATCTCACTAGCGCTCAGTTTGAAAAACTAAAAACAAACATTGCAACAAACCAAAAGAGAAGAAAATGAAAATGCAGAGTGCTTGGGACGTTTTCAAGGGCTCAGGTGCTCATTGCCTCTCCATCTTTTGATGATTCCTTATGCAAATTCCCACCACTACAAGATTTGGTTATCATCATAACAATCCCACTATCTACTTTCATCTTCTTGTAATCATATGATCAAACCATTTGGATTAATTAGAGATACTTATAGTTAATTGTGGAAACATGTTTCCATAAAATTTGGCTTCTTTTTTGTTGAACTCCTTCATCTTCTCCTTCAACCTTCTCTATTCCTGCTTCACTCAGATTCCCTGTCATTTGAAAATAAAATAGCAAATACAATGTTGACTGTAGTGTATGAGAAGACATTGCAAAAACCATCAACCTACTCAAAGCTAAATTGGATATAGATAAGAGGGGTATAAGACTAAGAGAGAAAACCTGTTGTTGGGATCGATTTCAAGGGCCTTCTTGACATCAAACTCAGCCAAGTCTACATCAGCCAACTCCATGTAAGCTTGCGCTCTCTTGTAAAACTCACATATCAACAGGCAGTTCATATTATTATATACCTTCTCGTATCTTTTGGACGCCAGGGCATATTTGCCTACTTTAAACTTGGAGTTTCCTTCTTCCTATTGACCGTGATCACATTGCTCATATCTCTATGTGGACGTCCATGAGAAGGTTCGAAGTCTCTTTATAGCCGTTAGAGGAGAAGAGGAAATAAAGTCTTGGGCGGTGCATTTAAGGAAACAATTAGAGGACGAGTTCAATCTTGGGAAGAACTAATTCTCCTTCCTTATTCCCTATGTGATTTATTGTAAAGGGTGTAGCCCTAATTCTCTTAGTATATATAGTCTTTGTAATCCTTTGTAAGATATACAAGTAATACAATTCGATTCTTATTCTCTTTGCCGTATTCTCTCTTCTCTCTCACTTCTTCCGCTTAAATTCTAACATGGTAGCAGAGCATGTTTATCGATCTATGATTCTATAAACTTTCTCTTCGTCTCTTTCTCGATTTCTCTTTGATTATACCTAGTATTCTACTTTCTTATTCTACGATTCTACTCAGCTCACCATTCTATTCGCTAGTCTACTCTTTATTCTATTTGCTATTCTACTCTACTCATCAATGGACAACAATAAGCCTATTGTGACCCCGGTAGTGCTCAAGGGAGCCAACTACCTGTTGTGGAAGAGAACCACAAAGACCGCACTCAGTGGCCGAGGACTTTGGATCCACGTCGAAACGGACCAACTCCCCAAGAAAGCCACTAAGGAGGACGGTAAGGAGGAAAAGGAAGAAGACAAGGAGGCTGATCTCGAGAAGGAAGTTAAGTGGTTCCAAGAAAATCAGACCGTGCTTGCCATTCTCCAAAATTCGTTAGACGCACCTATCCTTGAGGCCTACTCGTATTGTGAAACGGCCAAGGAGTTATGGGAGACGCTGGCGAACGTTTATGGGAACGTGACCAACTTGACTCGTGTGTTTGAAGTTAAGAAGGCGATTAACGGTCTCCATCAAGAAGATTTGGAATTCACAAAGCATTTTGGGAAGTTTAGGTCATTGTGGGCCGAACTTGAGATGCTTCGACCAAGTACAATAGATCCGGCTATCCTCAACGAACGGAAGGAGCAAGATAAGGTGTTTGGCCTCTTGCTCACTCTTAACCCAGCATTCAACGACCTGATCAAGCATATCCTCCGTGGAGACAAGCTGCCTACGCTTGAGGATGTGTGTTCGCAAGTTCAAAAGGAACAAGGCTCCCTTGGTCTCTTTTGTGGAAAGGAAGACTTGGCGACCGCGAACAAAGGTGTCTACAAACACGATGACCGGAGAGTGATGGTGTGCGACCACTGCAAGAAGAAGGGACACATGAAGGACAAATGCTGGATCCTCCACCCTCACCTCAAGCCGGCTAAGTTCAAGGCCAATCTATCGCAAGGAGGACCAAGCGGTCAAGGCACCGGAGCAGCAAATCATGGAGATACAACAGTCACGGCCATGGCAGCTTCCCTTGGAGATCTGGTGAGGAAGTCGGACCTAGAGGCCCTCATCAAGTCCATTGCCGCACTAAAGGACTCCGGTATCACTTTCTTTACCTCAAAACCTAGTACCTCTCTTGTTGTAGACTCGGGTGCTTCTCACCATATGATTAGTAACCCTAGTCTTATACACAACATAAAACCGGAACTAGGTAATGTTATCATTGCTAATGGAGATAGAGTACAGGTTAAAGGAATAGGAGATCTAAAGCTGTTTGATAAAAGTTCTAAAGCTTTCTTTATGCCTTCATTTACCTCTAATCTCTTATCAGTAAAGAAAGCTACTACAGATTTGAATTGTTATGCGATTTTTGGACCTAACAGTGTACATTTTCAGGATATTGAAAGTGGAAAGGTTCTTGGAGAAGGAGATGGTAGAGGAGATCTTTATGTCTTAGAGAAAGCTTCACGTCCTTCTAATTCATTTTCTTTTGCTTCGAATCTTAGTAATAATTTAAGTGATGTATGGCATGCTAGACTAGGCCATCCTCATTCTCGTGCATTTGAATTAATGGTGCTTAATGTTTCGTTTGATAACTCCACTTGTGAGTCTTGTATTCTTGGTAAACATTGCAAAACCGTTTTTCCTAAATCAAGTACCATTTATGAACATTGCTTTGATTCAGTGCATTCTGATGTGTGGACTTCTCCTTGTCTTTCTAGGGATAATAACTAGTATTTTGTGACCTTTATTGATGAGAAATCTAAATATACTTGGCTCACCTTGTTACCTTCTAAAGATAAAGTCTATGATGCCTTTGTCAATTTTCAAAATTATGTTACTAATCAATTTAATGCAAAAATAAAGGTACTAAGATCAGATAATGGAGGTGAATACACAAGCCACAAACTCAAAGAGCACCTAGCTAAGCATGGAATCCTTCAACAGACCAGCTGTCCATATACGCCTCAACAAAATGGAGTAGCCGAAAGGAAGAATCGACACTTAATGGAGGTGGCTCGGTCGATGATGTTTCACTTAAATGTTCCTAAGAGGTTTTGGGGTGATGCAGTCATGACGGCGTGCTACTTGATCAATCAGACACCAACTAAAGTCTTAAACGATGCATCACCATATGAGGTACTAAACAAAATTAAACCGTCTCTTGATCACTTACGTGTGTTTGGGTGTGTTTGTTTTGTATTAGTAACCGGAGAACAAAGAAATAAACTTGAGGCCAAAAGCACTAGGAGCATGTTCATCGGCTACTCAACAAGCCAGAAGGGGTACAAGTGTTAGGATCCGATCAACGGCCGTACTCTGATCTCGCGTGATGTCAAGTTTCTTGAACAACAAGGCTACTACGACAAGAGGGATTGGAAGGATTTGAAAGACTTATCTCAATCTAACACTGATCGGGCAGCTAACTTGCGGTTCCTTCTTGACCATCTTGGTATCACTAAACCGACATCGCTTGGCACACAGGACATCAATTCCGATCATTTACCATCGTCTCCAACTCAATCCGAAGAGAGGCCGGAAACGAGTTTACCTACCGCAAGTCCACCATTGGAACAAGTCTCCGAACCCACTGCTCCTTCAACTATTGAAACGCCTATCGGATCCGATCATGTCGAACAACAACCAGTCAACACAGATGGAGGAGAGACTCTTGACCATCTGGATCAGCCAGTTACATGAGACAGGTAAGATAGGTGCCAAGCCAGTGACCACGCCACTTGAAGAGGGCTATCAGGTCAAGCGAAAGGGGGAGAAGCCAACACCTGGTGCTCCGGTTCCCAAGTCGCACCAACCATACGAAGATGTGGGGCGCTATCGAAGACTGGTGGGCAAGCTTATCTATCTCATGATTACGAGGCCGGACATTTGCTATGCGGTGAACCAAGTTAGTCAACACATGAAAGCTCCAACAAACTTTGATTGGCAAACGCTCGAGCGGATTCTATGTTATCTTAAGGGAAGTCCGGGGCAAGGTATTTGGATGGGAAAGAACAACAACACGGAGCTTGTTGGCTACTGTGATGCAGACTACGCTGGTGATACGACAGATAGGAGATCTACAACAGGGTATTGTACGTTCGTTGGAGGGAACCTAGTAACCTGGAAGTCAAAGAAACAGCAGGTTGTGTCCCAATCAAGTGCCGAGTCGGAATATAGGGCTATGAAGAAGCTAACCAACGAGCTTACCTGGCTCAAAGGCCTCCTCAAGGATCTTGGAGTAGAGTCTGATCAACCAATCACCATGCATTGTGATAATAAAGCGGCTATTCACATAGCAACCAACTCGGTGTTCCATGAAAGGACTAAGCACATCGAGATTGATTGTCATAAGGTGCGAGAAAAGATTGAAGAAGGTGTTTTCTTGCCGTGTTACACTCCGAGCAAAGACCAATTGGCGGACATCTTTACTAAATCCACGAGCCCTCAGATTTACGAATACATTTCCAGCAAGCTGATGTTCATATATTTTACCATGTTTTCCCTTAGTTTATTCACATCTTTTGCATCTTTTTCTATCCATTCTCACCATTATTGTGTAGCTTTAGGACTAACCATGCATTATAGTGTAGTTGCATTGCATTTGCATCTTTTCATGCATAAACAGGTGATTTTGGAGCTCAAGGAGCATGGAAACAATGGAGAAGAGATGTGAAGCAATCATGAAGAGGAAACAAGGGAGTTAAGGCTGAAGAACAAGGAATCCGGAGTCTAGCTCGACCAAGCACTCGACCGAGTGGGAGATGGACTCGACCGTGTGGAGTTGCACAAGAGAAGCCAACTCGACCCCCAGCTCGACCGAGCACTGGTCGAGTTGACCGATGCGTGGACCACTTTGACTTTTCCCATTTTTAGGGCTTCCACCTTCCCCACTATATAAGGACTTGTACTGCAGCCACCTGAACCAAGTTTTATTCTAGATTTTTAGTCAGCTTTTCAGATATTTTAAACCTAGTTTTTGCCTTTTAAGGAATTTTATTCCTTTTGCTTTTATTTCTTTTTAGATCTTGTACTTGGAAAAGAAGAATTTCCTCATACTTGTTGGTTGAATAACTTTCTAAGTATTGAGAATCTGAGTTTGATTTCTTCTTTAAAGTTGTAGATCTTAATCTTATCTTTCTAATCATGCAAGTTTCAATGATTTCTGGGTTTATGATTTGTTTGATCATGTCTTGTTGTGAGTAGTCTTCTTAGGATCTTGAGGATGGGTTAGGATAGATTGATCTTGTGGTATATCTGATTTGATCAAGCTTGATTGTTGTAGATCTCTTCTAGGCTAGATGTTCTTAATGCTGATTCTATATCTGAGAGGGTAGGATCTGATCTCAAGCTTTTAGCATCACACCAATGTTTAAGAAGCATAGATAAGGCTAGATCTAGAGCTTACCATTAGGCTTGCTAAGAGATTAGAGGTCTTGTTTGGTTTGAGATGTATTGCTTAATGCCTGCTTGTGTAGATTCTTTTCATTGTGAGAGCAAGTCTAGGATTGCATAGGTTTGATTGTCTCTTGACCATGAGAGTGGGAGAGACTTGTCTTAGATTAATATGTCTAGAGGTTAGCTCATAGCATTGCTTGAGATTTGTTGATCAAGTTAGATTACCACAATGGTTAGTTTATCCCATGAATCCATCCTCAGGAACCTTCTTTGTTTATTGAGTTTAAAGTCTTAATCTTGTTATTTGCTTGCTGTTTGATCTGTGTTATCTTTACTCTGTTTTTATTGCATTGCTCTGTTTTCCCGGATTTGTCTAGCTCGACCACCCACTCGACCTACACTCGGTCGAGTGCTGCTCAGTTCATCCCCAGAACTCTTGTTTATGATCTGTGGTTGTCTTGTTTCATTCCTGTTTAATTTCCATTGCATTCACTTAGCATCTAGTTTGTTACTGTCTTGCATTAGTTCATATCTAGTGTTTACAGTTTCTGTTTCTGTTCTTAATTCATAATCATTCTGTTTTATTTGCATCTAGTTCTTAGTTCTTGTAGTTTATTTTCTGCATTTTATCATTATCATCATAGGATTGTTAGTGACAAACATCCTTTCATATTTGTCTTAACTTAGATTCATATGCATATCTTGATTGTTCACAAGCACTCAGACTGGATTGACACCCCTTATACTGCAACTGCATAAGGGGAATTGAAACACCCATCACATCATATCATACCATTGCACACACTCATTCACTTTCATCACACCACACAATAAAGCCATGTTTCAATTTGGCGCCGTTGCCTGTTTGAGTTAGTTTTTGTGACATTTAGGATCCATATTCGTCTAAGATTAAGTTCTTGTAAGCATTTGTGAAGTTTCTGCACTTGAATCTTGTGTTTGGGGTTGAAGTTCCATTTCAGGTACCACTCGACCAGTCACTCGACCACCACTCGACCGAGTAGTGCTCGAGCACTTGATCGAGCCAGACCCCGGATCTCTGTAAGCCTCTTTTTCCAGTCGCCCTACCTTCCTACTTGAGCCTGTGCTCAGTCGCTTGCTCGGGAAAAATCGTTTGCGTTCGTTGATGCACACAAGGTCCAAAGGAAAGGACAATCTTCTAAGGCATAGTGACAGCATCAACAAGTTGAACAAGGGTTTGGGATCCAAGAAGAAGAGAGTTGTTCAGCAACAACAAGAGGTTCCAGTAGCTATGGATCAGCAAGATCAGGTTCAGAGACCAAGACATATTGGTGCTGGAGATGCACCCAACACACACAACCAAAGAGCTGGCATTGTACCACCAACAGTTGCCAATAACAACTTTGAGATCAAGAGTGGATTGATTTCAATGATTCAGGCCAATAAGTTTCATGGATTGCCTATGGAGGATCCACTTGATCATCTTGATGAGTTTGACAGAATTTGTGGTCTTACTAAGATCAATGGAGTAAGTGAAGATGGTTTCAAGCTGAGGTTGTTCCCTTTCTCTCTTGGGGACAAGGCTCATTTATGGGAGAAGACTCTGCCCACTGGTGCTATCACTACTTGGGACCAATGTAAGAAGGCTTTCTTGGCCAAGTTCTTCTCCAATGCTAGGACAGCAAGGCTGAGGAATGAGATCTCTGGATTTGCTCAAAGGAACAATGAGAGCTTTTGTGAAGCTTGGGAAAGATTCAAGGGCTACCAGACTCAATGCCCTCATCATGGTTTCAGTATGGAGTCATTGTTGAGCACATTGTATAGAGGAGTGCTTCCAAAGTTCAGAATGCTTCTTGACACAGCCTCCAATGGAAACTTCCTCAACAAGCATGTGGATGAAGGCTGGGAGTTAGTAGAGAATCTTGCTCAGTCAGATGGCAATTATAATGAAGATTATGATAGGACCATAAGGAGTTCCTCAACTGATCAAGAGGACAAGTACAAGAAGGATCTGAAGATGGTCAATGAGAAACTTGACAAGATACTCCTTAGCCAGTCCAAATCTATTCACTTCATTGGTGAAGAAGAAGCTCCAGTTCAAGAGGGGGAGAATGAGTTTGCTGAGCTTTGCTATATGCAAAACCAAGGTGGATTCAAGGGCTACAATCAAGGTGGTTTCAAGAACAACAACCTATCTTATAGGAGCACCAATGTGGCTAATCCACAAGATCAAGTCTACCCTCCTCAACAGCCTCAACAGCCTCAAGGGTTCCAAAACTATATCCCCAAACAACAGCAGCAGGTGTTCCAGCCCCAGTTGTGTCCCCCACCAGGGTTTCAGACTAACCAAGGCCAAGAACAAGACCTTAGAGCTATGATTCAGCAGCTGTTGATTGGTCAAACACAAGGGAAGATTGAGGAAGCCAAGCAGTTTGCTGAGCTAAACCAAAGGCTTACATCACAGTATAATGACCTGAACATGAAGTTTGAAGGTCTTAACTCTAGAGTGAAGTACATGGAGAGTAACATAGCATCTACTTCAGCTCCAAAACCCAACCAACTCCCTGGAAAAGCTGTTCAAAATCCAAGGGAGTTCACAGCCAAAGCCATCCTACTTCAAGAGGGAGAAGTCACTGAGGACAGTGAAGTCCAAGTTTGGGGGAATTAATTAGTTACTGAAGCCCCAAGTGACATCTGTGCAAAGCAACAGGAGCTCGCAGGAGAACTCGACCAGCAGCTCGACCACACACTCGATCGAGTGCATGCTCGAGTGGTCGACCGAGCTGAAGACTCCGAAGCTGTCAAGCCTGCTAAGTACATTCCTCCTGCTTACAAGCCTCCACTACCATTTCCTGGGCGTTTCAAAGCACAGAAGATTAGGGAATTGAAGGAAATCATTGAGAAAAAGGAGATGTTGGCTAGGCAACAAGAGGAAGAGAGGGTTTTGAAAGAAGAAGCTTTGGTTGAGAAAGAGGAACAAGTGTCAGCCATTCAAGAGATCATCATAGCTTACCAAGAAGAGGAGAGAGGACCTGCCTTGGAACAGTATGAGCCATATCCTCTCTACAAAAATTTTTTGCTTGATATGTCTAGTAAGAGGGCTGAAGCTCAAGATGAGAAGGATCTAGAGGACCTTGGAGGAGTGATCATTCCATTAAAGCTTAAGGATCCTGGACCTTTTTATCTGCCCTGCACTATCAGCTACCTTCACTACAATCAGTGCCTTTGTGATTTGGGAGCTTCAACAAGTGTGATGCCATACTCCATAGCTCAAAAGCTAGGGAGAACTGATTTCAAATCTACCAATGTCCATGTGCTTCTAGCTGATGGGACAAATAGAGAGGTAGTTGGGAGGTTGGAGAATGTCCCACTCAAGATAGGGAAAGCAAGGATTCACACTGACTTTGTGGTGATAGAGATGGGCAAGGAGCCTGAGGATCCAATCTTGCTAGGGAGGCCATTCTTAGCTACTGTTGGAGCAGTTATTGATGTGAAGGAGGGTCTTGTGACCTTGAACATAGCTGAAGATGTGGTTATGAAGTTCAATATCCACAATCCAACAAACCTTCCTACTATTGATGACCAGCCCTTCACTATCAAAGACAAAGGAGGACAAGGAAGTTTAGGCGATAAGGCAACCCCAAAGGCTGAGTTCCCACTTCAAGAGGATTCTGTTGAGAAGCTTAAGAGGTCAGTTCAGGAGCTGACTAGTATGGTTGAGGACCTCCAAGTCAAACTGAATAAGAGGTCTTTGAGGAGAACAAGGCCAAGGCTCAAATTTAAGAAGAAATATGGTTTGTGTGCTAAGGGTGAGGTGATCAAGGATCAACTTCACAGTGACCAAGAGGTTCCAGGGAGGATTTCATCACCTCCTTGGTACTTGAACCAAAGTTAAGATGGAAACCAAAGTCAAGCTTAGTGACTATAAACAAGCTCACTAGGGAGGAAGTCCCTAAGGTATCCCTTGTACATATGGTTTAATTTCTTAGTAGTTTTGATGTGTTTTGTTTTATGTTTTTGTTGGACAGGCTTTTTAATAAGAATATAGTTGAGTAAGGAGAAATGTGGACATGGAGAAGAAGGCTCGCAGGCCCACTCGACCACAAAACAAGAGGTACCCGGCCGAGCTGGACACTAATTGAGGCCCATTCGACTCCCATTCTTCTAGAATGATCGAGTGGAGGGAAGAACAAGGAGAAAAATTTTGAAATTTCAAAATTGGTCAAGGAGCTCGACCACGTGCTGGTCGAGTGTGGGGTCGAGTGGCAGCCAAAAAGCAAGTCAAAGATTCCCAATTCAAATTTGAAATGTAAGGACGCTTCACCCTTGTTTTCTTGTCCCCTTAGCTTCTTTAAATAGCCCTTGCACGATCCTATGCTTCTCACATTCTCTCATTTGCTCAAAACACTTAAATTCAAGCTCTAAATCTCTCTCAAAGTTCATCTCTTGCTCTAGTTTTGTTCTTTCAAGTTTTTGGGTCACTAACCTATTAACTTTGAGCTTTGAGTCTATTTCCCTTCAGTTTCTTTTTGAAAATGTCTTCTAAGATCACCAAGAAGTCTCACAAAACCGCTGCAAGCTCCATGGAACGTCGTGATGCTAACCTTGAATCAAGAGGAGAAGCTGGGAGAGTCACTCGACGGTCCACTCGATCGACCACTCGACCGAGTGCTGGGTCGAGCAGTCGGTCGAGCCAGGTACCGTTTCCAAGGAGAGAATCTGTTGAGGAAGATCCTGAAAGGACAGAAAGTGAGGAGGAAAGAGAGCCTACTCTTAATGAGTTTATGAGGAAACACAAGGCCAAAAGGATGAGGCCAGCTGTTGAAGTTGAGGAAGTGAGTGAAGATGAAAGTGAGGAGATGTATGAAGAAGAAGGAGAACTGAGGGATAATGGAGAAGCTGAGTCTTGTGGGCTGACAAAGAGGCAGATTTATGATGCTTTCATGAGGATGGAGTTCATGGGAACTAGGTATCCACACAAGGAGACTATGGAGAAGCTTGCTATTGATGAAGATGTGGAATGTCTTTTTGAGAAGAGCAGCCTTACCAAGTTCATGGGACTTTGCATGGAAGGGTATAGAGAGGAAAGCTGTGAGTTCCTAGCCACTGTCAAGCTGCACCAATACTTGAGGAAAGATGCTGAAGTAGGAGCTGGTCATATCTCCTTCACCATCAAAGGGAAGAAGCATGAGCTTTCATTGAAGAAGCTGGCTGATGTGTTTGGTTTTGAGGTTGGGAGCCATAGGAGCATGATGGTTCCAAGAGAAGAATTGTTTGCTGTATGGGAGACCATTGGGGATAACAAGTATTACTCATCCTCCAGCTCCAAGAGCTCAAGAATTAGGAGCCCAGTATTGAGGTATTACCATAAGGCTCTTGCCAATACTTTCTTTGCAAGAAAGGAGACTGGAAACATCAATGAGGGAGAGCTGAAGATGATTGACTTGGCTCTCAATGGAGTTCTTCTTCAAGCAAGAAATGGAACCATCATCCTTGGTAGCACTGTGGAGACTGATCTTGCTATGGTGTTGATAGACCACATGATTTATTTGAGGAGTTGGGTAGGCAAGCTTGAGACCAAGGGTTCAAGAGGAGCACTTACCATTGGAGGCATCATCACTCCAATCCTTCAAGCTGCTAACATCCAACTTAGAGGAGAAAGGGTCTTACCAAGATGGATAGATTCAAGCTACCTTACCTCCACTCTCATCCTAGCCAAGGAGAAGCATCAAGGGAACCACATATTCAACTTTGAGCTTCCAACACTTGGGAAAAAGCAAATCATTTTGCCTAACCAAGAGCTCACCACCATTCAAGAAGGAGCCAACATTGATTTTTGGCCAGCTGAGGAGTATTGGTTTGATGGAGTGATTCAGCCTAGAGTTGAGGAAGCTGGGAATGCACAAGTAGCTGATGGAGAGCAACAGTTCTACTTTGAAGACTATGAGCCAAACCCAAGAGATAGTAGAGGAGTGAGGGAGAATGCAAAGAGGCTGACTCTCTTGCAAAGATGGAACAAGTGGAATGGGAAGAGGTTTGATAAGCTCAAGAAGAAGGTGACCAACATGGCTAAGTCCATCAAAGGCTTGAAGAAGGAGATTGCTGAGCTGAAGAGTGGAAACTCATCTCCTAGCCAACATTCAAGCCCTTTGAGGAGAAGCAGCTCAACTAGAGCACTTTCAAGGATTGGGGAACCTGTGGAACCAGCTAGGGCTTCAATGTATGAGCCAAATCAGAGGAAAAGGAGCTCAAGTACCCGCGAACATCAGTTTTCGAGGCACTCGACCGGGTCACTCGAGCACCCACTCGACCGAGCACCTCCGATGCACTCGGCCGAGCACCTTCCCAGACCACCTTATGGCTTCCCACCTCCAGCTGCTTATCCAGGTTATCCACATTACCCACCCTTCCCACCTCAATTCTTTATGGATCCCACACTATACCAGCAGTACCAGCAGTACCAAGCTCAACATATGGAGACACGCAACCCAGCTCGACCCCCCCACTCGGACATGCACTCGACCGAGTCCCGGTCGATCTCTGTGGTCGAGCTGCCCCAAAGTCCTTCTCCAAGCCACCAGCCTGACCCCAACTACTCCTATGATAGCATGCAGATGGATGTGGACAACTTCTTCCACAATCCCTAAGGTACCATCATCACCTTATCATTGTTTATACCATTGCATTTGATGTTGTGTTTTGTTTTGTTTTTTAATCTTGAATCTTCTCACAACTTTTTCACACAAGGACTGTGTGATTTAAGTTTGGGGGAGGGTTCTAGATAGCATTTGATGTTGTGTTTTGTGTTCTTATTTCAAATTTTTATCATCATCATGTTAGCACTTGCATTAGCATCTAAGGCATAGAAAAACCATAAAAATTTGAAAAATTTTGAAAAAATCTTCATAAAAAAAGAGTGTTCATGTAGTTTGCATTGCATATTAGGATCTTGTTTAGCATGTTTCATGTAGAATTGTATAATATTTGCATTAGGGATCTATGATGAGTATTTCCTTGTTAGCTTGCTTTATTCACTAGACTAGGATCAATGCCCAAGTTATTAGTACTTTGATGCTAGTTGAGTGGTTAGAAGCATAAGACTGAACCAAGCCTTGAATTCCTGCATTGCATTTGGTCTAAATTGAAGCATGTTGTGATTTGATTCCATTTCCTATCTATAAGAACCTAATATTGACTTTTAATTATCATTGTATGCATTGCTTTAAACTCATGGATACCATATACATATTTGGATCATCTTTTCCTTTTACCACTCTTGTTGATCCAAGTAGCTGATTTCACTTTTAAATCAGTTTCCCTACCCCTAAACCAAAACCTTCTTTCAAGCCATGTTTATTCTTGTGTGTGTGAGGCCTTTTTGGGATTGAGCTTGGTAGAAAGTGTTAGGTTTGAACTGACAAGAGTAAGACCTTGTGTAGTTCTAGTTTGCAATTTTCAAACTAGATAGGACTAGGTGGTTCACTTGTTGGGTTTGGGACTTGGCTGTTATAAAAAGAAAAGAAAGAAAAGAGAAAGAAAAAGGGTAGAGTCTTTAGGAGAGAAATGTGTTTAAGTGAAAGCTAATGTCTAGTGAAAGGATGGGAAGTAAGAAAGTGTTATCTAAGATGGTTCTAGTTAAAGGAAAAAGAAAAGAAAGCAAAGAGCAGTTTAGCAAAAAGCTTAAATGTCTTAAGAGTAAGAAGAAAAGAGAACCATAGCAATCAATAAGAATCCCCCATCCCACTAGAAAGATCAAATAAGAAACCTCTCCTAAGACTTGAAAACCAAAAGAGAAAAGGGTTAAAGAGAAAAGAAGAAGTTAAAGGGTAGCACTAGGATCATTTGGGTTTAGATTGTTAGGATAAACACTTTGGGTGCCTTTGGGTAGACAAGGTTTTATTCTTGTATGAGTTTAGGTGTTCTTACCTTTAGCATTCTTCTAAAGCTCAATCCATTTTCATGAGAGAACCTTGATATTGACAAACCCCACTCTGAAAAGAGACCATCATTGTCTCAAAACCCTTTATTACCAAGCCAAATGAGTTTAAGCATTGCATAGAATTGATTCATGTTCTTGATTAATGAATGTTAAAGGAAATGGTTGATTTGAATGCATGTGAATATCTAAGGCTCAAATCAGTAAAGGTTGTGATGTGCTTGTCTAAAGTTTTTAAGTATAGCTCTTCACCTTGCATTCTAGTACTAGTAACTTGGACATTGATTCTAGATGGTCTATTTGCAAGCTTTAGGAGCTGAGATCCCATTTTTAAACCTCACTTACCTTCTTATGTCTTGTTTATTTGCTTGAGGGCAAGCAAAGACTAAGTTTGGGGGTGTTGATGTTCATATATTTTACCATGTTTTCCCTTAGTTTATTCACATCTTTTGCATCTTTTTCTATCCATTCTCACCATTATTGTGTAGCTTTAGGACTAATCATGCATTATAGTGTAGTTGCATTGCATTTGCATCTTTTCATGCATAAACAGGTGATTTTGGAGCTTAAGGAGCATGGAAGCAATGGAGAAGAGATGTGAAGCAATCATGAAGAGGAAACAAGGGAGTTAAGGCTGAAGAACAAGGAATCCGGAGTCCAGCTCGACCAAGCACTCGACCGAGTGGGAGATGGACTCGACCGTGTGGAGTTGCACAAGAGAAGCCAGCTCGACCCCCAGCTCGACCGAGCACTGGTCGAGTTGACCGATGCGTGGACCACTTTGACTTTTCCCATTTTTAGGGCTTCCACCTTCCCCACTATATAAGGACTTGTACTGCAGCCACCTGAACCAAGTTTTATTCTAGATTTTTAGTCAGCTTTTCAGATATTTTAAACCTAGTTTTTGCCTTTTAAGGAATTTTATTCCTTTTGCTTTTTATTTCTTTTTTAGATCTTGTACTTGGAAAAGAAGAATTTCCTCATACTTGTTGGTTGAATAACTTTCTAAGTATTGAGAATCTGAGTTTGATTTCTTCTTTAAAGTTGTAGATCTTAATCTTATCTTTCTAATCATGCAAGTTTCAATGATTTCTGGGTTTATGATTTGTTTGATCATGTCTTGTTGTGAGTAGTCTTCTTAGGATCTTGAGGATGGGTTAGGATAGATTGATCTTGTGGTATATCTGATTTGATCAAGCTTGATTGTTGTAGATCTCTTCTAGGCTAGATGTTCTTAATGCTGATTCTATATCTGAGAGGGTAGGATCTGATCTCAAGCTTTTTAGCATCACACCAATGTTTAAGAAGCATAGATAAGGCTAGATCTAGAGCTTACCATTAGGCTTGCTAAGAGATTAGAGGTCTTGTTTGGTTTGAGATGTATTGCTTAATGCCTGCTTGTGTAGATTCTTTTCATTGTGAGAGCAAGTCTAGGATTGCATAGGTTTGATTGTCTCTTGACCATGAGAGTGGGAGAGACTTGTCTTAGATTAATATGTCTAGAGGTTAGCTCATAGCATTGCTTGAGATTTGTTGATCAAGTTAGATTACCACAATGGTTAGTTTATCCCATGAATCCATCCTCAGGAACCTTCTTTGTTTATTGAGTTTAAAGTCTTAATCTTGTTATTTGCTTGCTTTTTGCTCTGTGTTATCTTTACTCTGTTTTTATTGCATTGCTCTGTTTTCCCGGATTTGTCTAGCTCGACCACTCACTCGACCTACACTCGGTCGAGTGCTGCTCGAGTTCATCCCCAGAACTCTTGTTTATGATCTGTGGTTGTCTTGTTTCATTCCTGTTTAATTTCCATTGCATTCACTTAGCATTTAGTTTGTTACCTGTCTTGCATTAGTTCATATCTAGTGTTTACAGTTTCTGTTTCTGTTCTTAATTCATAATCATTCTGTTTTATTTGCATCTAGTTCTTAGTTCTTGTAGTTTATTTTCTGCATTTTATCATTATCATCATAGGATTGTTAGTGACAAACATCCTTTCATATTTGTCTTAACTTAGATTCATATGCATATCTTGATTGTTCACAAGCACTCAGACTGGATTGACACCCCTTATACTGCAACTGCATAAGGGGAATTGAAACACCCATCACATCATATCATACCATTGCACACACTCATTCACTTTCATCACACCACACAATAAAGTCCATGTTTCACAAGCTTGGACTAATTGATCCAACTCATCCGTGAGGAACTCCTCTAACCCGTGGAGATCATACTCTTTTCCTTAACATAGTTTTGTCCCATGTGGTTTTCTATGTTGAGGTTTTTAATGAGGTGATCATATGCGGGTTCCAAGCTTAGCCATCTTCCTTGGCTAAGCTTGAGGGGGAGTATTGACCATGATCACATTGCTCATATCTCTATGTGGACGTCCATGAGAAGGTTCGAAGTCTCTTTATAGCCGTTAGAGGAGAAGAGGAAATAAAGTCTTGGGCGGTGCATTTAAGGAAACAATTAGAGGACGAGTTCAATCTTGAGAAGAACTAATTCTCCTTCCTTATTCCCTATGTGATTTATTGTAAAGGGTGTAGCCCTAATTCTCTTAGTATATATAGTCTTTGTAATCCTTTGTAAGAGAAATATACAAGTAATACAATTCGACTCTTATTCTCTTTGCCGTATTCCCTCTTCTCTCTCACTTCTTCCGCTTAAATTCTAACACTTCCTTCTTAGTATCAGCTTCTATCTTTTCTCCAGTGTTTATGTCCCACGATTCCCTTTCCGACAAACCCAATAACAACTAAGTGTTGGACTCTTATACTTCCTTACTGGCTGAATTTTGAACAACATAAGCATCTAAAACTACACTAAACTTGTCGTAAGTTACAAGATTAACCTCAAAGTACACAGTTGAGATTGGCGGCACCACATCCAACTCCTGTTTTGACTCATTAGAACCAAAGGCATACTCAAAGTTCTACTGTCACCAATGACACTTCACCCTTTTTCATCTTCATGACAGCTCTGTCAAGTCCATCGACCACTTGCTCTGTTTAGGCATCCAGCAAATGAGTTATAATGACTAAGTAAACCAGGGAATTCCAGCGCATCCAAGTGGACATTTTTAAGAAAGTTTGGAAGAGTGTAGTTACCTTCATCTGTTTTGAACTCAAACAGTTCCTCATTCTCACCATGACCTTTCTTCAGAATACAGTTTCATCTTGAAGTTTTCCAATCAATTTCACTACAAGAAATAAACAAATAAAAGCCTTGTAAGAAATCATTATGCCAGGTTAAAACATCATCGTGATAAAATCTGAAATGAAAACCTTTCACAACTGCCCCATCGTTAGGACGCTCATATCCTTCCCATTCCTTAAAGATTTTCTTCGAATCAACCCACCACCCGTTGGTGAAGGCGGCCAGGTTTGAGCTCCGCAAAAGAAACGTAAGGAGTTCCCATGATCGTTGCAATGTTTTTTTGGTCAGATTTGGAAGTAGAGAAGTGTGTTAGTGAGATGGTAACTTATATAGGGATGTATGAATTTATACAATAAGAATATATAGTAGTGGAGAAATAATTAAATAAGAGAGAATTGAAACGAAATCATACTGTTCAGAATCCACACCTTTACAATTACGATTGGAATCGTTGAGAACTCTTACAAAGCTGTGGAGAAGTGTAGCGATTGGAATAGCATTTAATGCATCAGAAGATGAGATAAAAACACCATGAAAATGAAGATGAAACGGTAGAGAAGAGGAGGCAGATAAGTCTAGACTTCGTCAATGAGTTTATTAGAGTAGAAGAACATAATAAACTATCTTTAACTCTTCTAGAGTCTGCTGAGCCGATAATATGTTTTTTTTTGGTAATGTTATGGACTTTTCATTTAGAAATATAATAACAAAATACATACAGGTCAAAATATAAGGGTTCATGTACTCACAAATTTCTGAAGCCCATTAGTATATGATTAATTAGAAATTGCTTAGTGGGTAAGTATTTAAAAATAGGTCTAGAAAATTAAATAAAGAGCTGCTGCCAGAAGTGAGGAAAGTTAATTTTATACGTATAGATATTTACAATATGGATGATTTAACTTTATTTTTATTTTTATTTTTTAACGAGTTAAAAAATCTCCATATTATAATCCCGAAGCCTAATCTAGTGAGTTTTATAAATCAATCAAAGAGGAACACTAATGACCAATAATTGTGTTTGCCACTAAATCACTAATAGTGACTCACTACCCGTCCTTGGTCTCACTCGCTACACAATGATCAATCTGTTTTTATCACCGACAAAATCTGTCCCTTAGGATCATATGGATGCTCTTTGTTATCCCATCTTGTATTTTCTCATCTAATGATCTTTATATGTATTAACTAAATATGTATATTACTGTATATTGTTAACGAATTTAATATATTATATTATAATCCCACACTAATGACCAAAATCTACCTTTTCGTGTATTTATGTTTGTCACTATATCACTAATAGTGACTCACTAGCCTTCCTTGACTTGTCCTTCTCCTTCGTAAGCTATATTGTTTTGTTTCCACTGGCTTCTTATCTCTATCTTTCTTTCTAGCAATACATAAGACCTTCACCAAGACGCTTCATTTTCTTTCTTTCTTTTTTTTCACTTGCAGCACAATGATCAGTCTGTTTTTATCCCCGACAAAATCTATGTCCCTTAGGATCATATGTATCAGCAGCATGTCAACTGCTCCTGCTGCTCCGATCAAGACTCCGGTCACTCAGGACAAGGCGACATCACTTCCGGCGATTCAGGTTCAAAGATCTCAAATTCGTGTGAATGGTGGTGTGAAACAGGAAGCTCAAGAGATAGACAAGTTAATGGGTATTACCTCAGCGAGGCCCATTAACTTCACAATTGAACAGGCCAAGTCCAATAAGAGGGATATGTCCAATACAGAAGCTACTAATCTCACAACTAAACAGGCTAAGCCCAGTAAGAGTGAGATGTCCAATGCAGAAGCAAAGCCCAGCATCTCTCCTCATTCTTCCCAATCCCAACGGTTAGTTGCACCTTTACAAGAAGACAAAGACAAAGACAGAGTCAAGAAAGGACAGATTAAAGTTGAATGTACGGATCCAATAGTTCTCAAAAACGGATTTGAGTGTCTAGACTTGAGTGAGGAGAGTTAATGTCAATGAGCTGTCAAAGGGAAAAACCCTAGTTTTGTAATGCCTATATAAGGCTATTGATGTAACAAGACAAATCTAAGGAAATAGAAGAGAAAGGTTTTTACCCTAAAGGAGCCGATGTGCTCTTCTCTTTATGGTATCAGAGCCATGGATCAAGCTATCCAACTCTATTCTCCTCCTGCTCTTCATATTTCGAACTGTGTTACTGTTCAACTCACAGAGAAGAACTATCTTCTGTGGAAAACACAGTTTGAGTCCTTTCTCTCTGGACAAAACCTTCTAGGGTTTGTCAATGGTGCTTTCTTACAACCTCTTGCGTCGATCCCGGTTCCTGCTATTGATGGTCAAGTTGCTCACGTACCAAATCCGGACTTCTTAGCGTGGCACCGAGCTGACCAAGTTGTTCGTGCTTGGCTCTTAGGGTCTCTCTCTGAAGATATCTTGCGTGATGTTGTTCATACCTCGACTGCTCAAGAACTCTGGTATGCTCTGGCTCAACACTTCAACAAGGTATCAGCTTCTTGACTTTTTGAGCTACAACACAAACTACAAACTGTTGAGAAGTTAGATAAGCCAATGGATGAGTATCTTAGAGAAATAAAACGAGTTTGTGAACAAATTGCTTCTATTGGTAGTCCGGTTAGTGAACAAATGAAGATTTTTGATGCGCTTAAAGGTCTAGGTAGAGAACACGAACCTATCAAAACCTCTGTTGAAGGGTCAATGGATACTCAGCCTTCATTGACCTTGGATGTTGTGATGTCAAGACTCACTAGTTATTCTGATCGCCTTGCAAGCTACCATGGTGGTTCTGAAGTGTCTCCACACATGGCCTTCAACACTGTCTCCTCTGATTACTACAACAACAATAACAGAGGAAGAGGCAACTCCCGTTATGGAAATAATAGAGGCAGAAACAATTTCTCAACAAAAGGAAGAGGACTTCATCAACAAATCTCGCAAGTACCTGGTGGAAATAACAAGGTTATCTGTCAGATCTGTGGAAAACCTTGTCATCCAGCCTCTAAGTGTTGGCACCGGTTTGACAATAGCTACCAATTTGAAGGTGTTCCTCAAGCTTTGGCTGCTCTCCAAATTACTGATGTCACTGATCAGAACGGAAGTGAATGGGTGTCTGATACGGGTGCAACTGCTCATGTGACCAATTCTCCTCACCATCTGCAACAAGCTCAAACGTACGAAGGTAATGAGTCAATAATGGTGGGAGATGGAAGCTTTCTACCAATAACTCACACTGGTTCTGCTAGTCTTCCCTCAACCTCTGGTAACTTACCTCTTAACAATGTTCTTGTTTGTCCTGGCATTGCTAAACCTTTGTTGTCTGTTTCAAAGCTTACTACAGATTATCCTTGTGGCTTTCAATTTGACTGTGATGATGTGCGTATCTATGACAAGGCAACCAGTGCCGGCCCGACATTAACAAGTGCCCTACGCAAGAAAAAATAAAAAATACCATTCTTGTGCTTTAGTTGATTTAAAATTTTAAGTTTTTTATAGAAGCACACAATTTTAAAGGCTTTTCACATATCTAACAAAAACAAAAAAGCCTTTTACATATAAGTATTTAGCTCTTATACATATCTCATCCCCAAAAAAAGGCCTTATTGTTTAAAAGATTTATATGTAAAAAGGCCTTCAAAATTAGAGGCCCGAATCCTTAGCTTCAGTGGCTTCCCCTGTGGGCCGGGCCTGAAGGCAACAAGGGGGTTGTTAGTAAAGGGAAGATACAGTAAAGGGTTGTATACACTGAGGAACTCACATGAAGGAGCTCGGTTTCAAGTCAGCTTCTCGTCAAGACAGCATAGGGCAAGTGAAGATGTTTGGCATAAGAGACTGGGACATCCTCAGGTTCAAGTTCTTCAGCAGCTTTCTGCAACAAAAGCTATCAATATTAGCAATAAAAGTACCAAGAAGATCTGTGAAGCTTGTCAACTTGGGAAGAGTAGTAGATTACCTTTTTCTCCTTCGCTTTTTGTAGCCTCTAGACCTCTTGAGAGGATACATTGTGATCTATGGGGTCCTTCTCCAATAATGTCTGTTCAAGGATTCAAATACTATGTTATTTTCATTGATCACTATTCAAGATTCTGTTGGTTCTATCCTCTTAAGCTCAAGTCTGATTTTCTACAAACTTTCTACAATTTTCAAGCCCTAGTGGAAAACCAGCATAACCAAAAGATTGGTACCTTTCAGTGTGATGGTGGTGGTGAGTTCACAAGAAATCAGTTTACTGCTCATCTGCAGAAACACGGGATTCAACAGCACATCTCCTGTCCACACACTCCACAACAGAACGGGTTAGCAGAGCGAAAGGATAGACATATAGTAGAATTGGGATTATCTATGATGTTTCAAGGACAGGTACCTCAAAAATACTGGGTGGAAGCCTTTTACACGGCAAACTTTCTCATCAACCTGCTGCCTACTATTGCTCTGGATAAAAATCCGAGTCCTCATGAGGTTCTAACAGGACAGGTTCCCAGTTATACTGCTCTCAGAGTGTTCGGTTGGGCATGCTATCCAATCCTCCGTGATTATGCTGCAACAAAATTTGATCCAAGATCATTGAAATGTGTTTTTCTTGGATATAATGCTAAGTACAAGGGTTACAGATGTCTGTTACCTGCCACTGGACGTGTATATATCAGCAGACACGTAATCTTTGATGAAGAAACTTTTCCCTTTGCTACCACCTCAAGTATCAACAAGAAACAATGCACACCCTTAATGAATGCATGGTACAAAAGCTTTCCTGCAACAAGTTCAGGACAGTTACAGGAGCTGCATACAACAAATTCAGCACAACAGAAGACAAACAAACCTTTATTTACACCAGAAGACTTCCCACCTCTTCCAACCGTGCAACACTCTAGGCAACAGTCTTCAGTTGTGTCCACTGATGAAGGAGAGGAAAGTACTGGGTGTACGACAGGCTCTGATCCTGCTTCTATAGGCAACAGCTTTCCCTCTTCTCCTATCAGAACGGATACTTCTGAACAAGCGTCAACATCGGTCTCTCAGTCTCCTGCTTCTGTCACTCCGATTCCCTCATTAGCTCCAACTCCTTCTGTTACACCTGCAATTTCACCACAGAATGTTATACTATCACAGACTCCTGTGTCCACTCCAAGCACTCAAAGTACAGATAAAACTTTGACACAAGAGTCATCTACCTTTGTAGCATCCTCTCCAGGTTTGAGTTCTCCTGGTCAAGACTCCGGTGCTCCATCAGTGTCCTCAGTAGCTTCGTCAGTCAACATCTCACAGGACACTACAAAAACATCACAGTCAGAACCGGTTGCATTAGCTCAGCCTAGTCATGGAATGACAACAAGATTAAAGGATGGTATAAGAAAACCAAATCCCAGATATGCTCTATTAACACATAAGGTTTCCTATCCGGAACCGAGAACAGTCACTGAAGCTCTAAAGCATCCTGGCTGGAATGGAGCAATGGGCGAAGAAATAGGGAATTGCAAGGCAGCCAACACTTGGTCTCTGACACCTCCTGAACCAAACATGAAAGTATTAGGTAACAAATGGGTTTTCAGGGCAAAGTTAAATGCCGATGGTTCATTACAAAAGCTCAAGGCTCGGTTAGTTTCTCAAGGTTTCGATCAAGAAGAAGGAATTGATTACCTTGAAACTTACAGTCCAGTGGTTCGTACAGCTACTGTTAGAGCCGTATTGGATCTAGCTACAAAAATGCAATGGGACATCAAGCAAATGGATGTCCAAAACGCTTTCCTCCATGGAGACCTCACCAAAACAGTCTACATGAAACAGCCGGCTGGTTTTGTTGATCCAGATAAACCTGATCATGTGTGTCTCCTGCACAAAGCTTTATACGGGTTAAAACAAGCTCCTCGAGCTTGGTTCGATAAGTTCAGTAACTACTTATTATAATTTGGTTTTACCTGTAGCATTCCGGATCCTTCACTCTTTGTATACAGAAGAGATGGTGCAGTCATTGTGTTGTTGCTCTATGTGGATGACATGCTCATTACCGGCAACTCCTCAGTTGCAATGACCACCTTCCTCTCAGCTCTTAACACGCAGTTCCGTATGAAAGACCTTGGGCAGATGCATTACTTTCTGGGAATCCAAGCACATTTTCATTCCTCCGGCTTGTTTCTTTCTCAGCAAAAGTATGCTGAAGACTTGTTGGTTGTAGCGGCAATGAGTAAATGTGCTTCAGTTTCTACCCCTCTGCCACAACAATTGGAAATAGGAAGATCAAAACACAAAGAACCGTTTACAAATCCAACATACTTTAGGAGTCTGGCAGGAAAGTTGCAGTATCTAACTCTTACCAGGCCAGACGTCCAGTTTGCGGTTAATTTTGTTTGCCAAAAGATGCATGCTCCAACCTTTGGTGATTATCATCTTCTCAAAAGGATTCTACGATACATCAAAGGTACAATAACAATGGGGATCAGTTTTCGTAAGAACACAAGTAGTACTCTTCGCGTATACAGCGACAGTGACTATAATGGCTGTGCTGATACAAGTAGATCAACTGGTGGATACTGTACATACCTTGGAACAAATCTGATATCGTGGTCCTCATAGAAGCAAGACTCTGTAGCTCGAAGCTCAACTTAAGCAGAATATCGTGCTATGTCTGATGCAGCAGCAGAGATCACATGGATCTGTAACATTCTTAAAGAACTCGGAGTTCCTCAGTACCAACCTCCAGAGTTGTATTGTGACAACCTCTCAGCCGTGTATCTCACTGCAAATCCAGCTTTCCATAAGAAGAGTAAGCACTTTGCTAACCACTATCATTATGTTCGAGAAAAGGTAGCTCTTGGAATAGTTCTAGTCAAGCACATACCTGGACACCAGCAGATCGCTGATATATTCACCAAATCTCTTCCGCCTGGACCCTTCAACTCCCTACGGTACAAACTCGGTGTAGTCCTCCCTCCCACACAGAGTTTGCGGGGGAGTATCAGCAGCATGTCAACTGCTCTGGCTGCTCCGATCAAGACTCCGGTCACTCAGGGCAAGGCGACATCACCTCCGGCGATTCAGGTTCAAAGATCTCAGATTCATGTGAATGGTGGTGTGAAACAGGAAGCTCAAGAGATAGACAAGTTAATGGGTATTACCTCAGCGAGGCCCATTAACTTCACAATTGAACAGGCCAAGTCCAATAAAAGGGATATGTCCAATACAGAAGCTACTAATCTCACAACTAAACAGGCCAAGCCCAGTAAGAGTGAGATGTCCAATGCAGAAGCAAAGCCCAGCATCTCTCCTCATTCTTCCCAATCCCAACGGTTAGTTGCACCTGTACAAGAAGACAAAGACAAAGACAAAGTCAAGAAAGGACAGATTAAAGTTGAATGTACGGATCCAATAGTTTCCAAGAACATATTTGAGTGTCTAGACTTGAGTGAGAAGAGTTAATGTCAATGAGCTGTCAAAGGGAAAAACCCTAGTTTTGTAATGCCTATATAAGGCTATTGATGTAACAATACAAATCTAAGGAAATAGAAGAGAATGATTTTTACCCTAAAGGAGCCGTTGTGCTCTTCTCTTTAATATGGATGCTCTTTGTTATCCCATCTTGTATTTTCTCATCTAATGATCTTTATAGACACTGCAGTCAACCGATTACATGCGGTAATCAGAACGGTCTCTTGTACCCATTCTCGATTCCTGGAAGAGAAGAGTGCGGCCACCCAGAGTTCAAGCTCGAATGCAGCGCCAGATTTGCAGAGGTTAGCTTCTCCTCTGTAACGTTGAGAATCTTGGACGCTAATTATGTCTCTGGTACCATAAGACTAGCCAGATCCGATCTTGTCAACGATCTTTGTCCCTCTGCTCCTTTAAATGTTCCCTTCGTGGAAAACATCCTTTCATTTGCTCCCAACACCGACTTGATAACAATTTTTTACGGCTGTGACGTTTCACGGGTGGTTTATACTTTTGGTGGCATGCTTGGTTGTCCGATTGATAAGACTACTCTGAAAAGAAATTACTATGTGACAAGAAACCTCTCGTCGCCTCTACTTCAGGGGATCAGTTCATCTTTATACGACTTCAAGAGATTTTGCGAAAGAAACGTTAGTATTCTCGCATCTGGACCTTCCCTCGACACACTACAGACAAGTCCGACTACAGTTAAACTAAAAAACGCTCTTGAAGATGGTTTTGAGCTTGGTCTTAACCAAGAATGTCAGATGTGCATAGGTTCTGGTGGTGCTTGTGGATATAATAAGACTTCAAGTGGATTAATCTGCTATTGTGTAGATGAACCACGTAATGGTACTTGCGGTTCAAGAAAAAATGGTAACATTTCTTGCTTATAGTTTCCTAATGTTTTTTTTTATATGAACCACCACTTAGGTATCATTTGGTGTCGTTCCATTGATGCAGGAATCGCTCATGGAGCTGGGGCAAAAATAATAGGTGCTTAGCTTAACCTGACCCTATTGCTAAAGTATACCTGAGTAAATTCTGAAATTTTTTAATCTTGTAGAGATGGTTTTTTTTTTCTTACAATAGGTTCAGGAGTAGGTGTTATTCTGTTCATGGTCCTGGTTTTAACGTTGTTTCTCCTAATTCTCCGAAAGAGGAGAACATCGCATGATCTTGGTCAACAAAACCTCAAGACACTTCCACAACCAAGACTCAATGCACTGATTCCACTGAAGCAGTATAGTTACGCACAAGTGAAGAGAATTACAAAGCTATTCACGGAACAGATTGGGAGCGGCGGATTTGGAATTGTCTATAAAGGAACCCTTTGTGATGGACGTTTTGTTGCAGTGAAGGTTTTGAAAGACATAAAGGGTGATAATGGTGAAGACTTCATCAATGAAGTTGCAAGCATGAGTCAAACTTCTCATGTCAACATTGTTACCTTGTTAGGATTCTGCTCTGAAGGTTCCAAGAGAGCAATTATTTACGAATTTCTTGAAAATGGGTGTCTTGATAAGTTCCTCTCAGACAAGACCAAAATGGATATAGATTGTACAACACTTTCAAGAATTGCGCTTGGAGTTGCTCGTGGTTTAGAGTACTTGCACCATGGCTGCAAAACAAGGATTGTACATTTTGATATTAAACCACAGAATGTACTACTAGACGACAATCTTTGCCCAAAAGTTTCAGACTTTGGCCTTGCTAAGCTTTGTGAGAAGAAAGAGAGCATCTTGTCAATGCTAGACACAAGAGGTACAATAGGATACATTGCACCTGAGTTGTTTTCAAAAATGTACGGTAGAGTTTCCCACAAGTCAGACGTGTATAGCTACGGGATGTTGGTCCTTGAGATGATAGGAGCAACAAGGAATAAAGAGAGACCTACTCAAAACTCTGCATCGAACACAAGCTCAATGTACTTTCCTGGATGGGTATACAAGGATCTTGAGAAGGGAGACATTGGAAGGTCTATCGACGATGGAATTAACTGCAAAGATGAGGAGATAATCAAGAAGATGACATTGGTGGGTTTGTGGTATATTCAATGTTCTCCATCAGATCGTCCAGCGATGAACAGAGTTGTAGAGATGATGGAAGGAAACGTAGATGCTATTGAAGTCCCTCCTAGGCCTATTTTCCAAATTCCGTCAGCGTCTTTTGAAGAATCTTCTACGCTTTCGGTGGATACGTCGGGATGCGAAAGCAACAAAATGCATTCATCAATTTAATATATCATCTATATAATTAGATTGTTTTTTAATATGATTTTCAAAATGTAATATTCCTATATTCAGACCATGTTATCCCTTATATATTAACTAGAGAGAGTGCGATCACCAACTCTTGCATCAAAATGGTAAATCTAAAGTTTCGAGAAAGGCTCCGAATTAAACTATTTTGCTATTTTACTTTGTCCATCTCCTCTTAAGTCTTACCTATTTGTAAGAGTAACAATAAACCATACTTCCTTTGTTTCACAAAGATTGTCACTTTGACATAATGCACACAAATTAAGAAAATTGTTTAAATTTCTGTTTTACCCTTTATATATACACTAAAATTTTTTCTCTTTTTAATTAATAAGCTCAAATAATAGGGATAAAAAAGAGATTTAAGCTTAAAATTTGTATTGAAAACATAAAATGACACTTTTTTAAAAACAAGAAAAAAAATGTCAAAATGACACTTATTGTGAAACAGAGGGAGTAAAATTTAGCGCTCTAGAGAAATTTATATAAATAGTCCTTACAACCGCTTACAATGAATACATTTACAACATATTTTTTTACAGCTTGTAGGTACGATAGAGTCATAGAGACCATCAAAATTGTGAACTCTTCGAGGTTACATATTCTAACTTCATACCACGGATCGATCTTGATCTCCTAGCCGGATATCCGGCTCCGGCCCAGGCCTAATAAATGGTATCAGCTGACCCCATTATCGGCAAGTAGCTTTCTTATAATCTCATTCCCACTACAGACTTAAGTTCCAAGAAAAAGGCTTTGGAAAAAAAGAGCCACACACCAATATCTCTAATATCTCAGTTTCGTTTTTCTGAGTCAACTAATAAATACAACCTCTTCAAAGAGACTTGGAGTCTTCAAATAGACTTGAAGACTCCAAGTCTCTCTGTAACTTTTCTTGGTCCTTCACAACCTTCATTGTTTCCAATTATTTATCTCTCTCTCTCTCTCTCTCTCTCTCTCTCTCTCTCTTTGTTTTCTCACAATACAAGAGGGACGGTTCGTAGATCAAACGGATCATGTACTATCTCCCCACTTTTTGCCTGATCTGCTTGTTCCTTTTCTCCTTATTTCCCCCTCTTCTTTCTACTTCAAGTAGGTGTGAGACTCTTTTTCAGTGTGGGAACATCACCGCTGGTTTCCCCTTGTGGGGAGGGAGTCGTAGCAAATATTGCGGTCATCCATTGCTGGAGCTTCACTGCTATAACAACATCACTTCTTCATTCATCTCAGACCACGTGTACCATGTTCTCGATATAAATCAAACATCGTACACTCTTAAACTTGTCAGTCCAGACCTGCTGCAAGAGCCTTTTTGCTCCTCTATATTAGCCAACGAAACCTTGCCTCCAGATCTTTTCAACCTTTCGGAAAACTACAAGAGTGTTACGTTCTACCGTTCCCAACCTGTTTCTCCTCACCGTTCGAGTTATAAATGTCCTGAGATAGGTAAGATCTTCGTGTCTGAAAGCCCTATATATGATGAGACCTGCCTTTCCAGTTTCACCGTGAAGGTTCCTATGAGTTTCCTTATAAAAGAGAAAGAGTTGGATCTGCAACTTTTGGAAAGTGCTTTAAGAAAAGGATTTGAGGTGAAGGTGAAGATCAATGAGAAAGTGTGTCAAGAATGTTCATCCTCTCATGGAATCTGTAGCTACGATGAAACCTTGCCATCTGGAGTTAAATGCAAACCACCAATTGGTAAGTTTCTCAAGAACTACCACTTTAAATCTCCCAACCCACCCATAAACCTTTTGACTAGATCATCTACAGAACATCCTTACAGTTTCTGATAAAGTATATATATACAGAAGAAAGAAACTCAAGTTTTTCTTTCACTTACAGTTCTGTATTTAGTTCCAACTAACCTTTTTCTGGCGCCATTCCATTTTGATGCAGGTGGCAAGAAGTCTACTAAAAACACAGGTGCTTCCTTTTTCTCATCTTCTTTCGCAACAACTGATTTGATTAACATAGGCTATATCATAGACTTATTACGATTTCATTTTTTTTTTTATCCTTCTCTAGGTTTTATTGCAGCTGCTGTTTCTATATCGGCGCTGGCTCTCATAGTCGCATGTGTGTTCTTACTCATCAGACCGAGAAGAAAGACACAAGAAGCTCAATACACAAGCAAGGACCATGATGTGAAAAAACAGAACCTAATGGACCTTATTCCACTCAAACACTATAGTTATGCGCAAGTACAGAGAATTACGAAGTCATTCGCCGAGGTGGTTGGGAAAGGCGGATTTGGAACAGTCTACAGAGGAACTCTTTCTGATGGTCGTAGTGTTGCCGTGAAGATCTTGAAAGACTCAAAGGGTAATGGGGAAGACTTCATCAATGAAGTTTCAAGCATGAGCAAAACTTCTCATGTCAACATTGTTACTCTTCTAGGATTCTGCTCTGAAAGTTCGAAGCGAGCAATTATTTATGAGTTTCTGGAAAATGGGTCTCTTGATAAGTTTATTTCGAGCAAGAGGTCATCAAATATGGACTGGAAGGAACTATATATGATCGCGTTAGGCATTGCTCGTGGTCTAGAGTACTTGCACCATGGATGCAGAACAAGGATTGTACATTTCGACATTAAACCACAAAATGTACTATTGGATGACAATCTTTCTCCGAAAGTTTCAGACTTTGGCCTTGCTAAGCTCTGCGAGAGGACGGAATCCATAATGTCACTGCTGGAAGCAAGAGGAACGATAGGGTACATTGCACCTGAAGTGTTTTCAAGTGTGTACGGTAGAGTCTCCCACAAGTCAGATGTGTATAGCTATGGAATGTTGGTTCTTGAGATAATTGGAGCAAGGAACAGAACACCAATGAAGACCCTTCATCTAGCATAAGCTCAATGTACTTTCCCGAATGGATCTATAAGGATCTTGAGAAGGGAAACAGCGGAGGGCATATGGAGAATGGAGTCAGCAGCGAAGAAGACAACGAGATAGCAAAGAAGATGACATTGGTAGGTTTGTGGTGTATTCAGCCTTGGCCATCAGATCGCCCAGCGATGAACAGGGTTGTAGAGATGATGGAAGGAAACTTGGATGCTCTTGAAGTACCTCCTAGACCTGTTTTGCAATGTTCCGTAGTGCCTCATTTCGAATCTTCCTGGATTTCAGAAGAAAATTTAATCTCCTCTTAGTCTTAGATATGATCGCAAGCTTTTAGTTTATGAGTAATCTCTGTGGTTGAATCGTAAATGTTTTTTGCATAAAAACAATAGAACACATGTTATTTACTGAACTTGAAAGACCTCGGATAGATTCTCTGATATTAGATCGATGACATTCGTGTGTATTTGTTTGAGTCATTGCTAAACACTTGGTTTAGCGAGACAAGTGAAAGTCCTAAATCCTCTTTGTTCAGCTTTTAAAGTATCATGATAAACAGATATAGCAGATAGTATGGTCCGGTTTTACACGCTAGTCCCTGTCAATCCCACTAAAGATTTTTCCATGATTTACCTCTCTACTCTCTCAGTTTCCTTTTTCTAGGTCAACTAAAAGAGACATAATAAAAAGATTCCAAGTCTATATGTACCTGTCACTATCCTTCCATGACTTGGCCCTCCACGAACATGTACTATCCCCCCACTTCTTGTCTGGTCTTGTTTTGCCTCTTATGTACAACAACATAAAGAAGAAGAAGATACGTTCTCAGAAACACAAGCTCTGTGAGAAGAAAGAAAGCACCTTGTCACTGCTGAACAGAAGAGGAACGATAGGGTACATTGCACCATAAGAGTTTTCAAGAATATATGGTCGAGTACTCCCACAAATAATGTGTACAGCTACGAAATGATAGGAGCAAGGAACAAAGAAAGAGTTGAACAAAACTTTGCATCAAACACCAGATCAATGTACTTTCCTGGATAGATCAAGAGAATGGACAGACTGGAAGGCTTATTGAGAATGGAATCAGCAGCGAAGATGAAGAGGTAGCAAAGAAGATGACCCTAGTGGGTTTGTGGTGTATTCAATCTTACCCATAACCCATCAGATCGCTCAGCAATGAACAGAGTGGTGGAAATGATGGAAGAAAACCTTGATGGTTGATGCTCTTCAAGCCCTTCCTAGGCCTGTTTTTCAAATTTCCACAGCGCCTCTTTAAGAATCTTCTATGCTCTCAGAGGATAATTCGGTTTACACAGATGTATGTTCCATAAATGAAACCTATTAAGCATGAAAGCAGTAAAATACATTTATTCACGAAATGAAATATGCTGTTACATTCCAGATTGTCACCAGACTAGACTTTTTTTTATCTTTTAATATCTAAACCTATCAACACTCTCATTTTGGATATCTTACTATTCATCGAACTTCTCCAGCCAACTGTCTAGACTGTGTCTAGAAACCCCTCGAAAGTAAACCCATTTTCAAACATATAATTAATCTCACTCTATGGCAGCTTGCTCTGCTTGTTTGTTGCCAAGTGATGCAACAAATTTCTTCAGATGTCTAATGAAATCTGGATAGAGTTCAAGATCACAGTGTCCACCTCCACTTATCCACAAAGGTTCATACTTCTCTTTGCTCAGTTCCCAAAGCCGTTTTCCATGAGACCAATCAACTACTTCGTCTGCAGTTCCCTAAAAAGACCAACAAGAGAGTTCAGTGACTTGGATTCATCATTTTGCCTTGCTGAAAAATGCATAATAACCTGTCTTATAACAATCACAATCATAATGAAAAGTGGAGCAAAACAAAGCCAAATGATGGTGTCACTTACATGAATTACTAGTACAGGACAGGTAACTGAGCCGATCTTGTCAATATTCTGAAAAGCATGGACTAGCACAGGTGATTAAACGCTATAAATGTAATCAGAAACAAAAAAAAAAATTGCTGTCTAGTAAATCACCTTGTAAATGTCAAACCAATATGTACACTTCACCGGATACAAAACCCTCATCCCAGACAGAATCGGGCACTGTAACACCACGCCTCTCAAGTCAGGTGTGCGTGAAGCTAGATCAACCGTAGGTCCACTACCAACAGATTGACCAAATAATATCAGTTGATCGTCTTTTACACCGTACTTTTCCTTAAGGCATTTATAAGATGCTTCTATATCAGCATATGTATTACACTCGCTTGCCTGATTCATAAACCAACACTACATCAACAAGAAAAAATCCATGGAACCCTATGCCTAATAATCCAACTATCAAATGAAAATTTCAACTATATCAATAAGAATCAATCCATAGTTAGCTCGGAAACTATACCTGTCCACTAGACTGACCATAACCTGAGTAATCATACCTGAGAAAGACAACAATCAACAATGACAAAAGGCAACATAACAAGTCAAAGTCAAAAACTTTCAGATGATAATGTTAAGTCTTCTGAACAATTCGTTCAAATTCATCTTCTGAACATATGTGTCTTAAAGCACTAATTTTTTATTTTCCAAAGATTGATTCTTTACTTGACATATCATTCCAAAACCACAAACCAATTCAGATTCAACCAAAAAAGTTTGTTTACCCCATAAGATTGACGCGAAGGCGATTGCTAAGCTCAACGAAAAGCTCAAACATTTGTCCAACATCAGCAGCGTTACCATGAGAATACAAAACCGTGCTGTTAGCTTTCGAATGTTTCACATAAACAGCTACGATCTCATTGCCGAAACGAGTACGAAGCTTCAATATATCAACATCATCGCGACGAGGTATCTCCGGTATGTATAAACGTCCGCCGCAGCTTTCGTCGGCTACAACCTCATACGACGGTGGGGTTGGTGGAAAGAAAGCGAATTTAGCAGCGATCGATGATGTTACAACTCCCATGATGATGATGAATTCTAATTCATAAAAATTAAACCTTTTTATCAAAAAGTAGTTGAAACCCTATAAATTTTAATTGGATTTTGAGAGATCTTGATGGAGAATGAGAAGAGGGGGATTGGGAAATTGAGTAAGGGAAAGGGAGAAGAAGAGGAGGAGGAGGAGGAGGAGACTGATGGAGGATTTTGGAAAATCGTACAGCGGCGCGTGAGATGGTACAGGCGGCGCGTGGTTTGGGTATGGGAGAGATGTGAGAATGTTTTTGAGGATATCCGTTTTTTGTCAAAGTTTTTAAAAAGTCAAAATTGGGAAAATGATTTTATTGGTGGATGGAGATTCTCCATGCTGCGATTTTATAACTTATTTTTTTGGTTTATTTTAAAGGAAACAACAAAACATGTCGTTTATAAAAAGAAAAATTATTAGCAAAAACATGTAGGTGATTGTTGTTGATTTTTTTTTGGGTAGTCAATGAATTTGGAGCTATTTTTTATTATGTAAAGAAAAGAATTGAAAAAATGTTGAATGTGGATATTTGTTATGATAAAACAGTTAAATGTAGAGAATAAATTTATAATTTCTCTTATTAATTTTATAGTAAGTTTATAATATCTTTTAAAGCAAGAAAATAATATATTAGATAAATCAACATGACAACATACAATAGTGTCTGAAAGTGTATTATTATAGAAATTTGGTTTTTGTGAAAGTGGATATTTTGGATCATGTGGTGTGTGACATTTGTTCAGTATAGTGTATTATTAAATGGTCAACCTCATGGATCCATAATTCCTTCTCGAAGATTTCGCCAGGGAGATCTCTTTTCGCCATATCTTTTTATATTTTATACCGAGGTTCTCATCACCAATCTCCGAAAGGCGGAACAATCTAAGCTTATTACGTGTATTAAAGTGTCGACTATTTGTCCAGCGATCTCGCATTTATTATTCGCAGATGATAGTTTGTTTTTCTGTTGGGCTACGAAGGAGCAGTGTGAGGTTGTTTTAGAAATCCTAAAACAGTATGAACGTGTTTCTGGACAACGGATTAACTTTCAAAAGTCCTCGGTTCAATTTGGGCATACAGTGGATGCGGGTTTGCGAGAGGAATTAAAAGGTGTTTTGGGAATCACCACCTTAGGTGGTATGAGTTCCTATTCGGAAGTCTTGGGGGTCAAAAACAAAGATTTTTTCTTTTGTTCAGGATCGATTGCAAAAACAGACACGTGGCTGGCCTGCTAGGTTGTTGTCTAGAGGGGGGAGAGAGGTTATGATCAAATCGGTGGCAACCGCTGTGCCTACCTTTGTTATGTCTTGTTTTCGACTTCCGAAAACAGCTACACGGAAACTTACTAGCGCGATTTCTAAGTTTTGGTGGATTTCGTCTGGGGAAATACGAGGATTACACTGGATCACTTGGGATAAGTTATGTGTTGACAAGCAGGATGGAGGACTGGGTTTTCGGTGTTTGGATGATTTTAACACCGCATTGTTGGCTAAGCAACTCTGGCGGTTGATCTCGGTCCCAGACTCAGTATTTGCGAGGGTCTTTAAAGGTCGATATTATAGGCACTCTGATCCTTTGGATCCTATTAAATCTTATTCTCCGTCTTACGGATGGCGGAGTATGGTTTCTGCTCGCTCTCTGGTGAACAAAGGACTTATTAAACGGGTAGGATTTGGCGACTCCATCTTAGTATGGTATGACCCCTGGATTCCTGCTCAATCCCCGAGACCAGCATTGCTTTCGGGATCACCAGTCGATCCTACGCTTAGAGTTGAAAACTTCATTGACAGGAGCACACACTCCTGGAATTTGGCTTTGCTTTCGGCCTCTTTTGAGCCAGAGGATGTTGCCCTTATTTCTGCGTTACCTCTTGGTAATTTCCCCACACCGGATAGATTGGGTTGGCATTTGACTAAAACTGGCCTATACACTGTCAAATCTGGGTATCAAGCCTTGCGTTAGAAACCAGAAACCACTGCTCCTGTTTTAGGTCCCAATATTATTCCTCTTCAGGCATTTGTTTGGCAGCTTCGGTGTCCACCAAAAATCAGACATTTTCTATGGCAAGCAATTACGGGTTGTGTGGCGACAACAGCTAATCTGCAACGACGTGGGCTGGGCTGTGATATGGAGTATGCTCTTTGTGGAGAGACGGAAGAGACAATCAATCATTCCCTTTTCCTATGTCCTCCATATAGGCAGGTTTGGGGTTTGTCCTTTTTCGACCTCTCCGGGCTGTTTTCCTTCATTCTCGGTTTATACAAATATGGATTTCTTATTTTGGAGATTTCAACAGATTTCTTTGGTTTATATGTTCCCATGGATTCTTTGGTATATCTGGAAGGCCAGAAATGATAAAGTTTTCAGCAATTTGGATTCCAATCCATTCGCAATCTTACAAAATATGGAGGAGGAAGCAAAGTTTTGGCTTTTGGCTCAGGAGGATTCCTCGGGATCCTCTTCCCAGAATGGCCTTCGACCGTCTTTTGGTTCTTCGATTAATACTATGGCAGTGATTGATTGGTTCTTGGAAGGCGACTGACCAGTTTATCGGTAGAGGATGGCATTGCATTTTCCCCGAGGGGGAATTTCCCACTATGGGTGCATCCAATTCTTGTCGTAGCTTGTCACCCCTCCATGCAGAAGTGGAAGCCTTCATTTGGGCAATACGATGTATGATTGGTGCGGGTAATGAGAATGTTGTTTTTCTCACAGACTGTTCTGATTTGGTGAAGATGGTGTCTTTGCCTTTCGAGTGGCATGCTTTCAAGACATATTTGGACGCAATTGAAGAAGATAAGGAAGAATTCCTATCCTTCTCTGTAGTCTTTATTCCCCGATCACATAATGGTAGTGCGGACAAGCTGGGGCGTCGAGCTAGAGAGGAGTCGCATCAAATTACCTATGTGAAGGATTTTCCTATAAATTGGCTCGTTTGAGCTGATCTTGTACTTTGTTGTAAAAAAAAACATACAATAGTGTCTAGAGCTGTCAAACGGGCTTAGAGCCCGCGGGCATGGCCCGATTAGTACTGCTATGGGGCGGGCTTGGACCAGACAAATTTTGTCCACAAAACAGCGGGCATAGCGGGCACGGTCCAGGCGGAACACGGGTTGAGCGGGTTTGTCCGTTGCGGGTAAGCGGGTTAGCGGGTTTAGGGAAAGGTTCTGTCTCTAAGAGAGGTTTTATAATTCATCAAACTATCATAAAACGAAAACTTAACATAAAAGCTAAAAGTCTAAAACCCTACCTACAGGCTACATCGTTGAATTAGGTAGCGTTTATAAAGAGTCTGGACTTCACCGAGACAAAGACTCAGCGTATTCCTATTTTCACAACTCAGATTCTCATATCATCCATCAACTATCACAACTTCAGGTCTTGAGATCCAGAAATCTGCAATGGTAAGCTACTAGCCTACTACTTAGTACTTACTAATATAGTGTCTAGATCGTTAGATGTGATACTAGCCTTGTTGAAACTTAAAAGTAATAGTTTGTGTTTTGTTTTAGGAGTCACGTGATTCTTGCAATCTTAGATCGTTAGATGTGGAGTCACAGAGAATTGTTGATTCAGCAAATGCTGAAAACGAACGAGAAATTGAGATCAGCGAGGATGATGATGTTAACAAAGAAAAGTCACCATTACAGAGGAAGAGAAAACAGTCTTATGGAGCTAAAACATCAAAGCCTAGTAAAAGGTCATCCAATGAAGTTGAAATCGATGATGATGATGATGATGGTGACAAAGGAAAGTCACCACATTAGAGGAAGAGAAGGCAGACTGATGGAGCTGAAACATCTAAGCCTAGTAAAAGGTCAACCATTGATATCGACGATGATGATGACGATGGTGATGATGGTGACAAAGGAAATGCACAACCAAAGAAAAAAAGAAGACAATATTCAGATGTGTGGGATGACTTTACGGTGATTACTAAGAAGGATCGCAAGGGTAAAACTGAAGAAAGAGCATTGTGCAAGCATTGTAAGTCAGATTTTGCTTATGATCCACACAAAAATGGTACAAATTCATACAGACGTCATTTGAAAGGGTGTAAGCTTAAGCCTATAAATGGTGATATTAGTCAAATGATGATTAATGCAGAAGCAAGGTTGCAAGCTAGGAAGATAGATCATATGGTTTTTCGAGAAATGATAGCAAAATGTATTATTCAGCATGATCTCCCATTTGCTTATGTTGAGTATGAGAGAATAAGATCGATTTGGAAGTACTTGAATGAAGATGTGAAATTTATCACCAGAAACACAGCGGCAGCCGATGTTTACAAGTTTTATGAAAATGAAGCAGAGAATTTAAAGCGAGAATTAGCTAATCTTCCTGGAAGGATCAGTCTCACTTCTGATTTATGGTCTGCAATCACTCAAGAGGGATACATGTGTTTAACAACACATTACATTGACAAGAATTGGAAGGTGAATAACAAAATTCTAGCATTTTGTGTTGTACCGCCTCCACATACAGGTACACACTTAGCTATGGAGATTCTTGAGAAACTGAAGGAATGGGGGATTGAAAAAAAAGTGTTCTCACTTAATTTAGACAATGCTACTAACAACGATACAATGCAAGAGATGGTGAAAAATCAGCTTGTGTTGCGAAACGATTTGTTGTGTGGAGGAGAGCATTTTCATGTGAGATGTGCAGCACATGTTCTTAATCTCATTGTTCAAGATGGTCTGGCAGTGATTGGTAATTCGTTGGAAAAAATCAGAAAGAGTATCAAGTATGTTCAAAGATCAGAACATCGGGAGGTACTATTTGCGAAATGTGTGGAATCTGTTGGTATAAAGCATAAGGCTGGTTTGTTGTTGGATGTGCAAACAAGATGGAAATCAACATACAAGATGCTTGATAGGGCTCTCAAGTATAGAGCTGCATTTGCTAATCTCAAAGTTATTGATAGGAAAACCTATAAGTTTTATCCTACAGAAGATGAATGGAAACGACTCAATAGTCTGTGTGATTTGTTGGAGCCGTTTGATCAGGTTACTACTCTTATTTCAGGTTCCACATATCCAACTTCCAACTTGTACTTCATGCAAGTCTGGAAGATCAATAACTGGTTGACAGTGAATGAGTTTAGTGAAGATGAAGTTATTAGGATGATGATTGTACCCATGAAGGAGAAGTTTGATAAGTACTAGGAAGAAGTAAGTGATCTATTTGCAATGGCTACAGTGCTTGATCCAAGGTTGAAGCTAACACTTGCAAACTTTTGTTTTGGTAAACTTGATAAAAGTTCTTGTCAACAGAAGATTAAACACTTGAAAAACAAACTAACTACTTTGTTTGAATCATATGAGAACAAGTCAGTTTTTGCATCACAATCTCCAGAAACACGTGAAACAGATTACCACAGAGATGACAATGAAGGACAGAGGAAACTTCAGCAATTATGATGTAAGCACTCCTAAATTCTCTGTTTGTATAAAAAACTGCAGGTTATGGTTTTGAACAAGTATTAAGTCTCTGTCTTAGGTTCTGGTTTTATAAAAAACTGTAGGTTTTGGCCCGATTTGACTTGCAGGTTTTGGTATTTCAAGTTCTGGTTTTATAATAATCTGCAGGTTCTGGTTTTGAACAAGTATTCAGTCTCTGTCTCAGGTTCGATTTTAAAAAACTGCGGGTTTGGCCTGATTTGAATTGCGGGTTTTGGTATTTCAAGTTCGGTTTTATAATAACTGCAGGTTCTGGTTTTGAACAAGTATTCAGTCTCTGTCTCATGCTGGTTTTATAAAAACTGCAGTTTTGGCCCGATTTGAATTGCAGGTTTTGGTATTTCAAGTTCGGTTTTATAATAAACTGCAGGTTCTGGTTTTGAACAAGTGTTCGTCTCTGTTTCAGGTTACGCTTTTATAAAAACTGCAGGTTCTAATAAGTTTTGAACAATTCTAGTTTCAGTAGCTGTTTTTATAAATTCTAGTTTTTCAAAAACTGCAGGTTCTGGTTTTTTAAAACCTGCAGGTTTTAAGTTTTTAAGTTTCAAGTTCAGGTTTTATAAAAAACTGCAGGTTTTGGTATTTTGAATTGCAAGTTTTCGTATTTTATGTTCTGGTTTTATAAAAAATTGCAGTTTTGGTTTTAAAGTTTCAGTTTCTTAATTCTTACTGTTTCTTATGCAGGATTTCTTAGCCTTTCGAAAGGAGACTGTTGTTGCTAGTGGAAAGACGTCCTTACAAATGTAGCTTGATGAACCACCAATAGACATGAAGAATTTTGAGAGTTTAGATATTCTAAAGTATTGGAAAGATAACTCTCAGTGCTATGGAGAATTGGCTTCCATGGCTTGTGATCTTCTTAGTATTCCTATCACAACAGTAGCCTCTGAATCCTCCTTTAGCATCGGAGCTAGAGTTTTGAACAAGTATAGAAGTTGTCTTCTCCCAAAAAATGTTCAAGCATTAATATGCGGTCGCAATTGGTTAAAAGGTTTTGAAGCATATGAAAAGGGTAAGCAAATGTGTTTCATAAGTTTTCAATTTTACAATCTTAGACAGTGTATTAACTTGTTTTTTATTTTTGAAATCTGTAGAGGAAGAGAAAGGATTAATTGGTGAAGATGATGCACTACCTTCTTTCCAATCGATTGTTGATGAAGAAGAAACAGCTTGAGTTCCAGTTTAAAATTATTTTTGGGTTTCAGTTTAGTACTTCAGTTTCAGATTTTAGTTCGAATTAAAAATTTGACATTGAGTTTTAGTTTTGTTTCAGACTTTTAAGTCTTTGAGTTTAAAGTTTAGCTTTGGTTCCATACTTCCATTGTTTCAGATTTTGTATGTTTCAGATTTTAAGTGTTTGAGTTTTAAGTTCAGCTTTGGTTTTGGTTTTATACTACTACACTCGGCAGGTCTCAGTTCTTTAAAAAATTGCAGGTTCTGTTTTTTTGCAGGTTCTGTTTTTTTTAATAACTGCAGGTTTTTGGTTATATTTTTCATGTTTAGTTTGTGAATCGTTTTTCATGTTTGTTTGAGTTTGAATGTTTCAGATTCATGTTCAATGTATGATGGACATGGTTAATCTGTTTTAGCAAGTAACATATATAAAATGATAGTACATTGAAACTTTAATGCCCGCGGGCTGGTCCGCATACTCAATGGTCTATGCAGGACGGGTTCGGACATTGGTTTTACTGTCCGCGGTCATAGCGGGCGACCCGCTGCGGTCTAAAGGAGGATGCAGTCCATCGCGGGTCTGTCCAGGCGGACGCGGGCATGCCCGTTTGACAGCTCTAATAGTGTCCCATGAGACAAAAACACAAAAAAACTTTTCTCCCAGGCCCAAAAAATTGAGACGACTTTTCTGAACCCTCCTTCCGGCGCCGGCAAAGCCTCTGCTTGCCGGCGTCAGGACTTTAAATTCTCCGTTTGTTTTCTTCATATGTTGTGTTCTTTCTCACTTTCGTTTTGGCTATCTACTCAATCATCTCAACCTTATCTCTATGTCCCCTTAATCGACGGCGGAAACCCTCGGATAAGTTTTGAGAAACTCAATAGAATTAGCCTCTGACAAATCCCATCCCCGTATCCGTCTCTCCTTTCCAACCTGAATCCAAATGAGCTTTTTTCTACCAGTGGGACTTCTTATGACAGAACTGGAAGTGACTCCCGTAGCACACCCAAATCTCAAAACTCTGGTAAGCTCTCAACCACATCTGAAGTGTCCCACCTTTGTACCTTGATGCTGGCGATGCAAACCCTCTCAACTATGCCCCAAGTGAACCCCTCCAGATCTTTCATCAAGTTCTTGAGGTGTTTTCAACTGGGGAAGGTCTGGCGTATGATTGATCCGACAAAGGCATATAGATTCCAGCGATCTGATGCGCCGGTGAAACAAACAAAGAGTATTGGCGGCGCTAACCTAATTTCCTTGGGTGTCCCTCGTTTGGACCCTGCTTTTTGCCATGTGGGCCAGAGCCCATTTAACTCTTCACGGTGGACCAAACCTTTAAGGTTCTGCACAATCCATAAGCTTAAAAAATTCAGGTCTGTTCTGAACTTTTCTTTGCCTCATCTTAGCGAAACTCTGTTTCTTCAAGAATCAACCGATAGAAGATGTCGACTGGCTTCTAGTCAAACATTGTTGCTTTGTTGGTCAATACTACTTATGAGAACCTGGCCATTAGTATCACCTAAGGATAACATCAGATTCATGAACCTTATTTGTAAAACCCCCAATCCCATTGATCTCCATTTGAATCTAGGGTTTGTTCTTCGATGTCTTGGCAAATCCGATTACAAGCTTTGTGTGAAATTCCTTAACCTCCATGGCCATTGGCTTCATGTGAGGGAGGACCCACCTGCTATGTTACGCTGTTACTGCTATCTATGTCACTACACCCTTGTTGAAACCCTCATAACCATTTGTACCGAACTGCTAAAAGGATATAAGCTCGGACTGCTTTCTCTCTCCCAAGGTGCAACCGACAACAAGCTTTGTGTGGAACTCCTTAACCTCCATGGCCTTTGGCTTCATGAGAGGGAGGATCCACCTGCTATGTTACGGCTTTGTACCTATTACTTATGTTTCCCGGATGTAGCTTCATCTAATGCCAAGAGTTATGAGCCCACAAGTATGAAGATCCTTGGTTTTTTGCTTATAATCCTTCTCATGTTGGTTAGTACCCTAATCCTTGTCTCCCTCATGGAGCACCCTTCTAAAAGCCTGGTCGCATACCTTGCGCATGGTGTCTATGATCACAAGTTGATCAAGGAATTCGCGAAGTCCTTCTTCATGGTCGATTCCGCAATGGTCTCAAAATATTCTCCAAACTTTATCCCTTTGGAAAACTCACGTAACCATTATTTGTATCCCTTTTTTTGTCATTTAACCTTTGATTGTATGAACTTTCCTCTCTTGAGGCTTTAAGTAATGAAGTTTTTGGTTGCACAAAAAAAAAAGATAAATCAACATACTTGTTGGCTTGTTGCAACATAATTTGGATCTCGGCTCTTGCCTTCTTTTGACAAGTAGACCACAAATTTTTCACTCTCTTTCAAATTTCTTGAAATGGATCATTTAGCTTTTTTTCTCACATTGAACTGCAACAAAAGAATAAATTATGCAAAATTTATATATATATAGAATTTGTTTAAAACTTAAGATTACATAACATGCAATTACATTGATCATATTTATACATTTAGACTTCCTACAATAGTCAAGTTTGAAATTCTCTGATTCCTATGGACATATTAGTGTTCAAGCTTTAACTGATGTGGTTTATGGTGTTGTTCAAACTGTTACTTAGTAAGGTCCTGTTCGTTTAGTCATTTGGCATTTCCATTCAAATGATCCGTTCACATGATTAATCCAAATGATTCACTTGGATGTCAAATGATCAAACAAACAAAACAAAAATATAATTCACTTGGATGATGCATTTGAATGAAAATGTGTTTGTTTGTCTATTTACAATTTTCATTGAGATGGATTGAATAATAAAAATGACTAAAATGTCCATGTTTTGATCTAATATGGAAGACAAATTCTCCGCCCCTGCCTCTTAAATCGTCACCGCCGCCGGAAACTGCAAACACTTCTCACTCACTACCGTTGGATGTTGGAACCATCAACTCCTTAACTTCTCTATCTATCTTACGTTGGATTGTAGACAAGGAGACGAAGCGATGATGTCTCTCAATAGATTGTCATAATTATGACAAAAACAAAGCAATCATCATTGTGACAGAACAAAGAAATCTCAATAGCCAGGTTAAGCACGCCTTATGGCAACAGATCTATGAACTTAAAGTTGGCATCTCTTAGATGTTTCCTAACCGATGTACAATTCAGAGTTTTGTTCAAAATACAAGACTGATATATGAGAGTTCTTCTCAGAACCAAAATCTAAATGAGACTGCAAACCAGAACCAAAATCTAAATGAATGAATGAGACTACAAAACCAGAACCATGATCCATACCTTCATAATTTGATCTGAAACTGAATTTGATTATACTGAGACTCACTCACACCATCCCTACAAATACACAGCATGCTAGTATTAGTATAATTCTCTATTTTGTAACCATGGAGCATCAAAAGAATCTTACGAGATGGTACCTCAAGTAGTTTTTGCCTTGGACAGACACTAGAGTTCATAAGAAACATTGAAAGACAGTACTAGACAATAGACACATAACACTTATGAATTCATGCATCCCTGCTTTCACCAGTAGCAAACTCCAAGTAGAAACTCAAAAGAACCTATGCATTCAGCTATGACTAGATAGAACGTAATGCATATCAAACAAACCCACACACAAAACATAAATCCTTTGATAAATAAAAACCAAACCCAAAACAAACAAACCAGCAACAGGAATCGCCACAGTCCACAGCTACCAAACAACCTCTGAAAAAATATATTCATGAGCTACATTCTATTCATATGATCTATTGATCCAACACACTAAGCAACACAAAGCCGTAAATTAAAGCTAATCGAAGAATCAAAGCAACCTGGACTAGTATTTCAAATCAATAATCAAACCTAAGGCTGAGTCCAGTTCATACTCTTCAAAACCTTCCTCAAACAAAGTAACCAATACCCAAAAACTAATTCGTCTTCTTATTGCAATCTACACATTGAGATAGAGAGAGAAAGCGCGAGAAAGGGAGGCGAATCGAAATAAACCTGATTACTCCGGCGAGAGATCCGGCGAAGAGTGAGAAACCTAGATCTGTGTTCTACGGGGAAAGAGATGGTGGTATAGTGTAATTGTTTAAATTAGGCAAGGGCATTTTGGACATTTATTATTTTTGGCTGAATCATCTCCAGTTGAATGCACCAATCAGACTCAGCCAGATTTTTTTAATTTTTGGATGAGTTTAATAAAAGTCATCTAACTGATACATCCAAATGGTCTGTTAAATTATAAAAAGCGAACATCATTTTTCATTTCCATTCAGATGGATCTTAAAAAAATTGACAGACAAGGAAATACATATTATTTACTTCTCATATATGTACAGATATTACTGGTACAATAATCATATTTCCGTGTAAATATATTGGTCATAATATAATGAAAAATGCATCGAGATTTAGGGCCTGTTCGTTTCTCTATTTGGATTATTGTACAAGTAATATCTATATAACACATATAGGAAGTAAATAATATGTATTCCCTTGTCTCTCACAAACTTCAACTCATTTGGTTCCATTTTCTTGCCATAAACATTTGGCCTCTCAAAATAGGTCTTCGTATTATGGTCTTGAATGGAAACACTTATATTGCGGATTTCAAAGTGCGTTATTCTAAACTTCACTTTATACACCATTCATGAAATTTTAGTTAAATTTGCGGTTTTGAAGAAAGAGAAAAATAAATTAGTTTGCGGTTTTTTTGGTGAGATATTAACTCATGGACCACAATATTTTGTGTAACTATCTAATACCCAGCGTATTGTCAAATAACGCACATACAAAAGCAATTTTTGTTTTAGTTAAATTATGTTAAATAAAATAAAGCTAAGACAATCAACACAGAGTTCATCGAACTCTCGTCAACAATAATGAGACCCAAGGAGTCTGAGAACCGAGTAATAAAAATAATACAAAATAATAAAGTAATTAATCTCTCTCTCACTATTATTTCTCATTGTATTATAGGTAATGATTTTTGATTTATTTTCAATAAGTCTTTTATACAAACAAAAAAAATATATAACTCAAATGTTGTTTTAAAAAGTTATAATATAATGTTCTTTATTGTGTTGTACCTTTTTTATAATTGAACTAGTAACTGATTCAATAATAAATGTATTTATTAAAATTTAATTTTAAATAACCTTTGGTATTTTAAATTCAAAAATTAAAATATATATTTATTAATACAAAACAAATGAAATATATACTTATACTAGTTATTAATAAAATAATATGAAATCTGCACTGTCAATTGTTTTTCACCAATCAAACATTATTTTGTACCGCTTATTTTGGAATAACCGCACTTGTCCCGCAAATTCATTTGTCCCGCACGTACCGCAGTTGAACCGTACCGCACTAGCAAATTTTTTGTCCCGCACTACCAAATCCGCGGTTACCATTCGGACCCTGAATATTAACTCATGGACCACTATCATTTGTTCACCCACCTATTACCCAGCGTTTTTGGAGAAAAACGCACATACAACAGCAATATATTTTTTTAATATATAATATATTTATGTTGTGTGAAAGAAAGCTGTAATCAACACATTAGCTAATTATTTTTTTCTAAGTTTCCAAATATTTTTTATCAACACAAAGTAAGAAATTACAATTATATTAATTATTTATTTTTTTACTAATTTTTTTCATACAATTATTGTTATAATAATAAAATATATACATATATATAAAATATTTATATGTGTTTTTAAAGATTATAATTACTTCATTAATTTTTCATAAGTTATAAAATAATGAGTTTTTATGAAAAAACAGATTTAAAGAAAAGAAAAGAAAAGTTAGTCAATTGAAATTTTCATTTTATTTTTTACTTCACTAATATTTGCTATATCTGTATGCTAAATCTGTTTTCAGTATGCTAAATCTGTTTGCTAAATCTGTTTTCAGTTTTAATATTTTTTAAAGTTCTCATAAATAAATTACCTTTTTGAGGAGAAAAATAAACAGTATTACATATTAGAAATTGCAAAATTTTATTTATTAATATAAAAAAGAAAAATATAAAAATATATTAGTTATTAATAAAATAATATGAATTCCATACTGCAAATAAGAGATACTATTGCAAATATGTTATGGGAAAATCAAAGTAACCGATAAATTTTTTTTAAAAATAGTATCTTTATATAGTTGAACTTTTTATCAATATGTCAAAAAAATTTACTTTTTGATCAACTATAGTATTTAAGGTTTATAAATACAATTATTTTTATTATTAATTCATAACATACAATAATATACTAACATACTAATTATTAATAAATTTATTTATAATATATGTATTCCAAACCGCTTTTCTTTTTTTTTACCATTCACACAATTAATACTGAACCGCAAATAGTTTTTTCACCAATCAAATATCATTCTGTACCGCTTATTTTGTATAAACCGCACTTGTCCCGCAAACCGCACGTACCGCAGTTGAACCGTACCGCACTCTAAAACCGCTTTCCCCGCACAACCAAAACCGCAGTCACCATTCGGACCCTATGTCTACAACAAAAGAATTACATATATTTTTCCTATGTAATGTAACATGATGTATATTAAAAGTTTAATTTTCTAACAATATCAAAAGACTAATGAAGCTGAATATTTTTCAATATGACTTATGCCCTCGACTAGCCAAACTTGGTATTAACTTATGTAATCATCATGTTATCGATTGTGACAATGTAGTTGGCTAATTCTATATTCTCGAATGAAAACAAATTGCCATAAATTCTCATTTAGTGTGTGACCATATTCAGAATAGCAAGTACAATAATTGTTCGAACTTGTCAATACGTACAGGCCATCATGCGCTCTGTGTCTAGGATGACTTTGATTTCTGTGCAGAATATATACGTTCTTATTGGCTGGCCTTCTTACGAGGATTTGATCAATCTTGATTCTGACTTTTGGAGGTTTTCAGAATATCTCCATCCGGGTTTGAGAGCTGCTTTTAGTTCCAGTGCTATAAGTCTTATTCTTCGTACATGGCGAATCATGGATCCTACAATCCTTCAGTCTACAACGGTTAGGCAAAAACTTTTTATTTGTTAGGATCATGCCTTAGTTCTTCAATATGAAGCTCTTCTGAAGCATAATGGGAAAATGTCCATGGACGAATCCGTGTTAGTAAAGACTATCCTATTGGGAGCAAAATGTAGGTGTACTCTTACCCTTCTTCATTAGGAACTGGAAACTTTGTTTTGGGCTATGGAGAGTTTACTCGCGAGAGGTATTGATTGTCAGAGTTTCGAGCCAGATTCCGTAGAACTGGTTGCGATGGTGCAGCTTCCCAAAGATGGGCCGTTGTTTTCTGACCAGCTCGATGATTTCTCTGTGCTCTGGGCTTCCTTCACACTTTTCACCATTTCGAAGATTCCTCGATCATCTAATGTGAAGGCCGACTATCTTGTTCAATATTCCAAATCGCTTTTATCTACTGTTTCATTTGTAAACTATTTTCCTCCGGTTTGAGCTACCAATTTTGGAGTTTTATTCGAATTAATATTAAATTTTTATAAAAAAAAGTTTAGTTTTCAAAGTTAGTAGCACATGATCATTTTCATATATGAGACTACAATATATGAAAAAAATATATTTAAGATAATGTTAGTTTATTAAATATTAGTTAATGGTAACTTTTGTTTTTCGTTGATAATTATGTCTTATTACAAGTTTTTAATTATTTTTAATATTAAGTATGGTATAAACTTGATATAATGCACATATTCTTTTGATTTGAAAATAATAAGCTTTATTTATTGGGATTGAATACATAAAATTAAAATCAAAATTTATTATAATGTAATGTATTGCGAGAAGGAGTGCATGAGCTATTATTAAAATTATATAAAATATAAAATTAATATTTGAAAACAAGTTAAAATTTCACATATTCTTTTTATATTTGCCTAATCTAGATAGTTAACTTATGTAATCATTTATCGATCGTGACAACGTTGTAGGCCAATTCTTAAAATGAAAACAAATTTGTTGTAAAACAAGAGGATTCAAAGTCTAGAAACTCTTATTCTTATTCATCTTAAGCATTGAGGTTACATATATATAGTAGTACAAAGACAAAGACCTAAACCAACTTAGTAATAAGACATGGCCGATGGGCCTTAAGTCTTGGACGCCTATGGACCGTGTATGGGTTTGGTTATGGAGTCCATCCTTAAGTGATTTATAACACTCCCCCTTGGATGACATAACCAGGCCGATGCTAAGGGATCGATGCAATGTGCTTGGGGATGCTGCCTCATTAAAACCTTACCAGGAAAACCTAGTGGGACAAAACCATGGTGAAGGAAAAAGAGTACAGCAACGTTTCTCCCCTTTTCTAAGCATCCTGAAGTCCTTAAGTCTCCGCATTCCAATCTGGTGCATGAGCTTCTTGAATGTTGTAGTCGGTAGTGCCTTGGTGAAGAGATCAGCTGAGTTGTCGCAGGATTGAACTTGTACCACTTGAACTTCTCTGGCCTTTTGTAGTTCATGTGTGAAGAACTTTGGTAGTATATGCTTCGTCCGATCTCCCTTGATGTAACCTTCCTTGAGCTGTGCGATACAGACCGTATTATCTTCATGTATGACCGTTGCTTCCTTATTGTCGAGCATCGCACAATCTATCTTGATATGTTGAGTCATAGACCTCAACCAAACACATTCACGGCTGGCTAGGATCTCCGCATGGTTAGATGAGGTTGCTACAATGCTTTGCTTCATAGAACGCCATGAAATCGCCGTACCATCGTGTGTGAATACATAGCCTGTTTGAGACCTTGAATTGTGCGGATCCGACAAGTAACCTGCATCAGCAAAACCAACTAAACCTTCTTTGTTATAGTTAGTATAATATAAACCAAAGTGTGTCGTTCCTTGTAGGTAACGCAGAACATGTTTAATATCGTTCCAGTGCCTTTTGGTTGGACAAGAACTAAATCTTGCTAGGAGGTTCACGGCAAAACATATGTCTGGTCTAGTGTGGCTAGCCAAGAACATTAAAGCTCCTATAGCACTGAGGTATGGCACTTCATGACCAAGAACTTCTTCATTGTCCTTCTTTGGACCAAATGGATCTTTATCCAAGTCAAGGCTTCTTACAACCATTGGGCTGGTCAATGGGTGAGTCTGGTCCATATTAAACCTCTTGAGTACCTTTTCTGTATATGCCATTTGATGCACACGGATCCCATTATTTATGTACTCAAGTTGCAGCCCCAAACAGAACTTAGTCTTACCTAGGTCTTTCATTTCAAATTCTCTCTTTAAATACTCAACTGTTTGGGCGATTTCACCAGGGGTTCCAAATATATTTAAATCATCAACATATACTGCTATAATAACAAACCCTTTGTTTGCAAACTTCTTAATAAAAATACATGGACTGATTGGGTCATTCTTATAGCCTTCTTTAGCTAAATATTCACTTAATCGGTTATACCACATTCGACCACTCTGTTTCAGTCCATAAAGGGATTTGTTCAGCCTAATACAGTACTGTTCTCGAGAACCACTCTTATCTCTGAGCTCAATACCCTCTGGTAATCTCATATAAATTTCATTATCCAGTGGACCATATAAATATGCGGTTATAACATCCATTAACCGCAAATCCAGTTTTTCTCTTATAGCCAGACTTATTAAGTACCTAAATGTTGTTGCATCCATCACAGGGGAGTATGTCTCCTCATAGTCTATTCCTGGTCTTTGAGAGAATCCTTGTGCTACAAGCCGTGCCTTATATATATCTCACAATTTCATTATTCTCATTTCTCTTCCTTACAAAGACCCATTTGTGTCCAACTGGCTTTATATTAGGTGTTGTCCTTATGATCGGACCAAACACACTTCTCTTCTTTAAAGAGTTTAACTCCACGTCAATGGTTTCTTTCCATTTTAACCAATCTTTACTTTGAGTGCACTCTAATATAGACGTGGGTTCATGATCCTCATTTATCTCAAGTGCAACCTTGCATGCAAATATTTCATTGATGTCGACATCCTTACGGTTCCATTGAATTCCAAACATGATATAATTAATAGAGATCTCATTATTATCAATACCTTCAGGACCTTGAGGTTCAGCGTCCCAAACCGGTACCTTAGGATTTGCCGCAGTCATGTCTGTATTTTCTGTAATTCCCTTAACCTCGGTCTGTTTTGCACCTTTATACTTCCGAGGGTTCTTATCTTTGGAACCTAATGGTCTACCTCGTTTCAAACGTGGCTTAGACTCTGTAGTAACTTGATTATTGTGTTCCTTTTGAACATCAATACGTACTGGTGCATTACAAGCTGGTATGTACGATTTTGTTACTATCTTTGGGTCAGCAAAGGAATCTGGCAATTGATTAGCTAGCTTCTGTAAATGAATAATCTTTGAACCTCTGCATCACATGCTAGAGTTCGAGGATCTTGCCAATTTAAGGATGTTTGATTCCATGTTAATTCCTTAATCAGCTTGCTAGTCTCACCACCTAACATAGGGAATTCGGACTCAACAAAGTTACAGTCCGCGTATCTGGCCTTAAATAAATCTCCTGTGGTCGGCTCAAAATACTTTATAATAGTGGGAGACTCATATCCAACATATATTCTCACCCTCCCTTGAGGTCCCATCTTAGTTCTCTGTGGTGGAGCAATAGGTACATAAACGGCACATCCGAATGTTTTAAGATGGGATATGTCTGGCTCATGACCCATTAATAGTTGGGATGGAGAATATTTGTGTTCACTAGATGGCCTGTTGCGTATAAGTTCTGATGCATGTAAGACTACATGTCTCCAAGCCGACACAGGGAGCTTCGATCTCATTTACAATGGCCGAGCTATCAATTGTATTCGTTTAATGAAGGATTCAGCTAATCCGTTTTGTGTATGGACATGTGCCACAGGATGTTCCACACTCACCCCCATGGACATACAGTAATCATTAAACGCTTGGGATGTAAATTCACCAGCATTGTCTAGACGTATAGTCTTAAGTGGAAAGTCTGAAAAATGTGCTCTTAGTCTTATAATTTGAGCCAACAGCCTAGCAAATGCTAGGTTCCTTGTGGATAACAAGCAAACGTGCGACCATCTGGTTGATGCATCGATCATAACCATAAAATATCTAAATTTCCCACAAGGTGGGTGTATTCGTCCACATATAACCTTGTATCCTTTCCAGAAAGTTTAAAGTCTCTTTAGTGACTTTTACTGGTGATGGCCTTATGATAAGTTTCCCTTGTGCACATGCTACACACGTGAGATGTTTAGGGATAACTTTTCTCTCTTTAAGAGTGTGCCCATTCAAATTCTTAATCAATTTATGCATCATGTTCGAACCCGGATGGCCAAGCCGGTCATGCCATAGAGTGAACTGTTCATTGAACATTTTATTCTTTGCCAAGTTAGCTTCTATCATGTTAATCTGAGCATGGTATAAACCAGTGGCTAGTGCAGGTATAGTCTCTAGGACCTTCTTATGCCCTCTCACGATTTCTGTGATATATAGGAATTCTTTGTTTCCTTCACCCTTTGTTTCAACATGATATCCATTCAATCGAATGTCTTTAAAGCTCAATAAGCTTCTCTTAGAGCTGGGTGAGTAAAAGGCATCACTTAGTTCAAGATGTGTGCCATTAGGTAATAATATGTGAGCTTGGCCGTAGCCTTCTATTAAGCTTGCTATACCCGCAATTGTACTAACATTGGCACTTTTCATTATGAGGTTTATGAAATATCTCTTGTCCTTCAATATTGTGTGGCTGGATCTACTGTCCACCACTAGTACACTCATGTCCTCGGCCATTTCTATATATAGGACAATAATTTATGTTTTAATTTTAATAACACAATTATATAAAATAAAATCTTTGAATTTAAACCAAAAATAATTATCCATTACATAAACCAAAATTAAAGCATAAAAGCATAGAAATTAAACCAAAGCAAAAACCGAAATTTAGTCATCATCCTTAAGGCAATCAGAAGTCTCATATGCTAGTGAATCATTATTCTCATGGTCGAAGTCACCTTCACCATCGAGATGCACATAGTTGGCTTCTGGGTTCTTCTTCAAAATCTCTTGATATGCATCAATAAGGTGTTTAGGTGTTCTGCAATTCTTGGCCCAATGGTTAGACATACCACATCGGTGACAAACCGATTTAGCCTTGGATTGTGGTTTAAAAGACCCACGGCCCCTACCACCACGGCCACGGCCTCCACGGCCATAACCATCAAAGCGGCTGGCTTGGTATTGTCTGCGACCACCACGTCCTCTGCCACCACGGCCACGGCCATAGTGTCTTTCTTTGTGGACATAGTTGGTCTCCTTGGGATCTTTAGACTCCTTAGGCTCTTTAGGTTTTTTCTTTGCCAAATCAACCTTGTGTGCTTATGGTAATGGGGCTGTACCAGGAGGTCTCATAGCACTATTCATCAGCAACAGTTCATTGTTCTGCTCAGCTAGCAGTAAACACGAGATTAGGTCCCCATAGGTGTCAAAACCCTTTTCCCGATACTGTTGCTGAAGCACTATGTTGTGAGTGCTAAAAGTAGACAATATCTTTCCTAGCAGCTCTTTCTCGGTCACTTCAGTACCACACAACCTAAGGAGTGAGACAATCCTAAAAAGCTCTGAATTATACTCATCCACGGATTTGTAGTCCTGGATCCTTAGGTTTTTCCAATCAAACTCAGCCTTTGGTAGGAGCACCGTCTTTTGGTGTCCGTATCTGCGTTTAAGCTCTGTCCAAAGGCCAAGAGGATCTTCTATGGTGAGGTACTGATTCTTGAGACTCTCAGCAAGGTGATGGCGTATATGCTGAATGGCCTTGTATTTTTGCTTGCCAGTACACTCATAATCTTCTTCAATGCATTCAAACAAGTCCTTTGACTTCAGATGGATCTTAGTGTCCAATGCCCATTGCAAATAGTTGTCTCCAGAAGCATTCAAGGCAGCATAGTCTAAGTTGTTGATCCTTGCCATCTGTATAACACAGAAATAGACAACAGATAATTAGCATGCGGTAAGAGACCGAAACATGCAATAAATATTAATTCAGGTCATGCGGTATTTGAGCCCGAAACATGCCTTGCCTTTTACTTATTATTTTCGGCTTTGGTATGCATGAAAACAAATAATCCTAGATAGAAACTAGCATGCAACAATTTTCTTTTTACTAGATAGAATTTCCTTTTCTTAAGTTTTCATTTTCCAATTAGGATTTTAGTAAATATTGTTCTAGACTTTTAGATAATTACTTGAATTAATTTTAGGAGTTATCCTAATCTATGTTTTAATTCCGATTTTTAAGTTTTAATTTCTAGAATTTTAACAAATAATTTATGTATAATCGGATTCATCCTAGAACAAACCAACTAATGTTTTCTTAGGTTTTTAGGATAATTATTAAGATTGAATTGGAAGTTTTAACAACCTAAGAAACAAGTCTATGTGCTCGATTTTAATGGTTTATGCAGCTTGATTATATGCAAAACAGTTTATGCAATAACCGATTCTATAATACCCTATACATGATTTGATTTTTTTTTTTAATACTCATGATGCATACAACACAATAAACAATCAAGCAATAACAATCAACCAAATTTTAATCATGATATAGTTGATTCAATTCACAAGAAATCTAACAACCTAAACATTATACCATCCGATTTTTAAAGTTTTAAAGTTTAGAGATCTCAAGCTTTGTTAGTTGTGTACTTGTATGTTTAGGGTTCAATAGTTTTAAGATCATGTTCGATTATATGGTTCCATAAGTTTTGATTTTACCTTAACACCAAAGGGGTCTGACCGATTTTGATCTGAGAGCTAAAGACCTCAGATATCTCTCACGAACCTCGAACTTGGATGGACCACGAACCTCGAACAGAACCGCAACAGCTTCCCACAAACGGATCTCGGACTGCTCCTTGTACCGCTCACATCCCGGAACTGCGAACCTCGAATTGGTTTTGGATGAAACTTGATCACGAGCACAGGCTGCTCAAACTGATCTCGAACAAGGACTAGTCACAAACAGGGGTTGATCGTGAGCTAGTATGGGAAGTAGGGTTCGGGAAGAACAAAAGAGGAAAGGCGGCGGTTTAGGGTTTATAGGGTTTTACTCAGCTGGATCATTAGGGCAATCGTGCTGATAACGTGTTGTAAAACAAGAGGATTCAAAGTCTAGAAACTCTTATTCTTATTCATCTTAAGCATTGAGGTTACATATATATAGTAGTACAAAGACAAAGACCTAAACCGACTTAGTAATAAGACATGGCCGAGAGACCTTGGCCGATGGGCCTTAAGTCTTGGACACCTAGAGTCCATCCTTAAGTGGTTTATAACAAAATTGTCATAAACTCTCTCTTATTGTATGACCAAATTCAGAATACAGTAATTGTTCAAACTTGTCAATATCCTCATCAAACCACTAAATTATTCTTACAATTTTTCACGAAAAGTTTGCAATAATAAGACCTAACACCTAGACCAAGAAATAATATTTTCACAAACGAATTGGGAAGAAATAATCAGGCGAAATCAAGAACAAAGAAAATTTAAACAACCGACGAAAGATGTTAAATAAGTTTATTTTGTTTCAAGAGTTTTACTGTTCAGGAATAGTTACAAGAACTGGACGCCAAGCTCGTCGAAGTAACCTACATCGAAGTGTAACAGACGACATGGGCCTCCTAACAGACCCGTTAAAGCCCACACTCCGAGCCGCCGTTATCTCTTCTCCACCAAAACCTCCGTTATTATTCTCAACGCCGTTAACCGTAACATCGTCCCTCTCCATCTCCACCTCCATCTTCTTCTTCCCCTTATCGCCTCCACCGCCGCCGCCGACACTTTCCTCAAACGGAGGCGACGATACAAAAAGCTCTCTCAGCTTCCTTCGAGATCGGATCTTACCTCTCTTATCCGATTGATTCGATTCGTCTACGTTCTTTTGGATCTCAGGTAACCGCCACCGATCTGATGATGATCGGGTGAGTAACAAACGCAGCGTTTTACGGCGGCGGAGGTGGATGACTGGACTACGCGTTGGACTCTCCGCGACGGTGCTGCATTGAGTAGCGAGAAGCTTGAATTTTTGCAGAGACATTTTGTGGTTCGTTCTCTGTGTTGATCATTTGGATTGGTTTAGTGTTTTTGGATTCGATTCGTTGCTTCGTGTGAGTGTACGAGTACTCGTAGTGGAGGTAAAGGGAATAAGGGTGACTAGGATCGGCACCATTCTTGAAGAAGATAGGTTACACGTGGCAGTTAAAATGAGTGTCGTTTACTTTTTTTTGGGGATATTTGATATGATATTTATTATTTAATATGCCAGCGAATTTCTCTTTTTGTTTATATATTAAAATAAAATTAATGGGGCTGATTTCTTTTTAATAAAAGACCAAAGAGATAACAGATAAAAAATTTGTTGAAAAGAAAAAAAAAAACAAATTAACATCAAATCCCTTAGATACAAGTTAGATTCAAAACCTATTTGAAACATAAAGAAGATGGATGAAGTTCTTTTTTACAACATATGTATACTCAAAAACTTATTTTATGAATCCATATGTTTAATTTTTGTCAAGTCTACAAATTTTAAGAGAAAAAAAATATATAAATTGTGGGTTGAGTATCTAATCACCGTAAATGTTTTACTATTTCGATCTAATTTTGTTAGTTATAGGATTCCAATGTTTGTGGTGATTGGAGCAAACAAATATGCAGGTTTGTAGATTGTCTTTTATTACTATTCATAATGTATATCTAGTAGTGATGCACGTACTCAAATAGAAGAAATCTATTGCAAACCAATTATGAACCGTTTTTTATACAAATAGATTTGATATGGAGTTGTTTGTTATCCATCTTATAAAAATAGAATGTGTATTATTAATCCACTTAACATTAGTTAAATTTCTAATTTTGCTATAACTCATTATGAGTTACTCATACATTTTCCCTATAAGACTAATGTGGTAGAATATTAAGAATATGACGATTATTGGAATGTACATCTCTAGAAATAGTAATGTCATTTTAGTTTGCAACCAAAAAAAAACGTTATCACAGAAATAGAACAAATAAGTCTATTTCTTAATACAGTCTCGTCCAAAAAAGGAAAACAATAATAATTATTAAAAAAAAACCAGTTACAGTTCACGGACGATTCCTAATTACAAACTCGCCGCCGTATCAGAACTACTCGTCCACTTATCAGTCTCCGGCGAAATCGGCGGCGGAACACTATTTCTCAACAACCCAACATCATCACCACCACGTTCAATATCCACAACATCCGGAGTAGACTCAACCACCCCAACACGCTTCTCCCCATCCTTAATCCCTTTCAAAATCTCCACAATCTCATCCATCGAAGGTCTAACCTCTCTCTCCTGTTGCAAACACCGAAACGCCAACTCCGCCACAGACATCATCTCCCTCCTCACATCTAAATCCTTATCAAACCCTAAACTCGGATCCACGAGCTCGTGCAACGCGTTGTTCTGGATTTTGGATACGGCCATGTTCGCTAGGTTGATATCGTGACGGTGTCTAGTAATGTCTACCGCTTCTTTCGATGAGATTAGTTCGGTTAGTACCACTCCGAAGCTGTATACATCGCTCTTCTCGTTTAATCTGTAACATTGGTAATACTCTGGATCTACATAACCTGGTGTGCCTTGTGGTGCGGTTGAGATATGTGTTTGATCCATTGGAAATAATCGCGAAAGTCCAAAATCAGCTACTTTGACTTGGTAGTTATCTTCTAGGAGTATGTTAGTAGTTTTGACATCTCTGTGTATGATCTCTGTATAGGAATCACATTGTGAGAAATTTGCAAATGTACTTGCGAATTTTAGGATGTTTGATGTTTTTTTTTTACCTGATTTGTGGAGGAAGGATAATGCGCTTGCGGTTTCGATCGCGACGTTTAATCGGGTTGACCAGCTAAGAGGACGAGCTTCTGCGCGGTCTCCGTGTAGATGTTCAGCTAGAGTTCCGTTTGAGACGTACTCATAGACTAGTAGAAGCTCTCTGCTGTGTCTTGATGTGCATCCGTAGAGTATCACTAGATTCTGATGTTTTATCCTTTTCAAGATTTCGATCTCGTTCTTGAACTGTTCTACGCGTTTTAGCGATCTTTCGTAGAGGCGTTTCACTGCTACTGCTCGTCCGTCTTTCAACATGCCGTAGTAGACTGTACCGAAGCCACCATCTCCGAGCTCTCTAGAGAAATTCTCGGTTGCTTCTTCAAGTTCTTCGTAGCTGTAGACTTGAACTCCGTAGTAGTCGCTTCCGTTTGGAAGGTTAGAGATTGACATTGAGGGAAGATAAGAGTGATTGCTACTTGAGGAGATTGTTGTGGAAGTTGGATTTCTTGATGTTTCTCTACTCGAGTAAGATGTTGTTGGCAAGTCCTTGCTTGTGTATTGAGCTTCTTCTGTCTTTCTTCTCCGTCTGATGAGTAAGAACACACATGCGACTATGAGAGCCAGCGCCGATATAGAAACAGCAGCTGCAATAATACCTAGAGAAGGATAAAAAAAAAGAAAGAAATCGTAATAAGTCTTATGATGTTGCCTATGTTATTCAAATCAGTTGTTGCGAAAGAACATGAAAAAAAGAAAGCACCTGTTTTTGCTTTAGTAGACTTCTTGCCACCTGCATCAAAAATGGAATGGCGCCAGAAAAAGGTTAGTTGGAACTAAATACAGAACTATAAATGAAAAAAAAAACTTGAGTTTCTTTCTGCTGTATATACTTTATCAGAAACTGTAAGGATGATTTGTAAAATGATCTAGTCAAAAGGTTTGTGGGTGGGTAGGGAGATTTAAAGAAGGGAAAAGTGGTGGTTCTTGAGGAAGAACCATTAGGAAATTAGAAGAAGTAGGCAAGATAATCTTACCCTTGTTTGTAGAACCGCAAACACCGTTACCTGGCTCATTTATACAATAGCAGACAAACCCACTAGTGGTAAGTGTGTGATTATATCCACAAGCACCCCCAGAGTCTCTGCACTTCTTACAATCTAAGTTAACTCCAACCTCGAAACTCTCTTTAAAAGCCTTATTTAGATTATCCGTACTTGGAAAGCTTTCGAGTGTGTTCAGTGCGGTTCTAGATGCGGGAATATTGATGTATATACTGCAAGATCTCCTAAAGTCTATGAAAACCGAACTGTACCCTTCAAGTAGAGAGGACACTAGGTTTCTCGTCACGTAGTAATTTCTTCTATCATCATCCCCACACTCAAGCTCTTTCACATACGTAGCATTAACAAATGGTGAAAAGTCTTGGTCGCAGTTGTAATAAACGGACAGCCAGTCGGTGGTAGGAGCAATTGGAAGAACCGTTTCGTTGAAAGAAATCTTTAAAGAATCTTGGGAACATGGATCATCGCTATAATCGGATCTGGCAAGTTTTATGATACCAGAGGTATAGTTCGCCGCTAGGATTTGGAATTTCACAGAGGAAATGCTAAGCTCTGGAAATCCTCCGCTACAGTCGAGCTCGAAATCGGGGTGACCGCAGTCTTTTCTGCTAGGAATCCAGAAAGGGTACAAGAGACCGCTCTGATTGCCACAACTAAACGAGGGACTGCAGAGTACGTGATGCTCCTCAGCTGAGAAAACATAAGATGGGAGGATGACAAAGAGCATCCATATGAAGCTATAGCTATAGGATATAGATTTTGATAGAGAAAGTGACAAGTTGATCATTGTGTAGCAGTTGCAGGTGAATAAAGAAAATGGTGAAGAAGGAGAAGAAGAAGACGAAGAGATGAAGCAATTGGGAATATGTCTTGGTTTTTTTGTAAGACTATGAACTAAAAAGAACACATGTTTGTTTGGTCTTTTTCGACCAACCTTCACTTTAATATTTTCATTTAATGTTTTCTATCTGAAATTTTATATATTTTCAATCGAAGTTTCTTTTGGAATTAGGTGGCTTACGACGACGACTTTGAATGGTACTAATATTTATATTGGTAAACGATAATGCGAATAGTGTGATTCAAAACGAGTTTTTTATCATTGTTTTTTATAGAATATAAAACGAGTTCCCACTTTGGACTCTTCTTCATCTTATTTATTTTTTTTACTCTTTTGTTTTTTTCTGTTACGACGACTTTCAGAGTCGGGTGTTTGGAATTTTCTCAGAAAGAACCTAATGGAAAAAATGAATATCATAAAAGTAGGACCCTTTTTTTTTTGCATAAATTGACCAGCGCACAAACCATGTCCTAGTTTGGTCCAATGGTTTTTATCAGTTCTAGAGAATCTAAAGATATTGTGGGTATATTGTCAAAAAAAAAAGGGGATATTATGGGGAAGAAAAAAATGGATTGTGTAAGGCAAAGAGCGTTTACTAAATGGAAGAAGAAAAAGTGTAAGAGAGCTTGACTGCTAAGTTAATGCTAATTTGTTTGAGATAGAAGAAGATTCAAATAAATGATTATAGGACCATTTTACAGAGTGGGTTTTGGGGGTAGTGGTGTTACCTAGATTTTTCTAAAGGTTGTGTTGCTCTTAGGAGGGAGATATACCGGTTATACAAGCAAAAACAAAACTAAGACGGCTACTAAAACGATGATGATGTATAAGAAACTTACCATCATGTGGATGGAGTTTATAGCAACTTGAGGATGAGGCTTCCTTGCAGCAAATCTGTGTGGAATTTTCGAAGCCGCAAGTACCACCAGAGGATGAACATTTTTCATGACAAACTTTCTCATCAATCTTCAACTTCACCTCAAACCCTTTACGACCCCATCATATATTATCCCTTGGTGGAGGAGAATTTCAAACCAAGAAGTTTATATCTTGATCACCTTCTCTTTATAAGCTCACTACTAAGCTATGTCTAAACGTGTGAAAATTATTAGAGGAAGATCAAAACCGATATTACTTAGAGAAATAAGCTTAGTAGTTGTTTCATATGTCAAATTAAAAATTTAATTATAAATATGGTATGCAGGATGAGAAAGACTATGATTTTAGGTTTCAGTTTGTCTAACCATGCTCATATATACTGCATAAGTTAGGGTTATCAGAAAGTAAAATCGTTAGCCCAGCATAAGAAACTTACCAGGTTGTTTGCATTTAACTCCAGATGGCAAGGTTTTATCGTAGCTACAGATTTCATGAGAGGATGAACATTCTTGACACACGTTCTCATCGATCTTCACCTTCACCTCAAATCCGTTTCTTACAACACTTTCCAAAATATGCAGATCCAACTCTCTCTCTTTTGTAAGGAAACTCATAGGAACCTTCACGGCGAAACTGGAAATGCAGGTCTTATATAAAGGGTTTTCAGACACGAAGTTCGTACCTATCTCACGACATGTATAAATCGAACGGTGAGGAGAAACATGTGAACGGTGGAATGTAACGCTCTTGTAGGTTGGAAAAAGGTTGAAAAGCTCTGGAGGTAAGGTTTCGTTGGTGAATGTAGAGGAGCAAAAAGGCTCTTGCAGTAGGTCTCGATTGACAAGTCTAAGAGTGTACAATGTTTGATTTATATGGAGAACATGGTACACGTGGTCTGAGATGAATAAAGAAGTGATGTTGTTAGAGCAGTGAAGCTGCAGCAATGGATGATTGCAATGTTTGTGACGATCCTCTCCCCAGAAAGGGAAACCGGCGGTAATGTTCCCACACTGAAACTTATCAGTTTCGCATGACCCATGTTTAATTGAATCACAAGGAAAAGGGTAAAATAAGGAGAAGAGGAAGAACAAGACTATAGAAGAAGTGGGGAGATGGTACATGACTTTTTTTTTGTGGTCGATGAAAACTGTGTCTATTGGGTTTAGTTTGTGTCGAGAAGAGCGGTATAAATAAAGAGAAAGATAAGCATAAAGTCTAGAGATGTTGTGGAAAACGATGAAGAGACTTAGGACCAAGTCAAGTTGGATAGTGACAAAATCAGAGAGACTTGGGGTGTCTCTAATAGTTTACTTTGAAAACATTTTATTCTTTGTTTTCTCTTTTCCAAAGTTAAAAAAAATTTTGGAAGACGTCTCTTACTATTGTGAAACTCTCTCTGTTCAAGGAAATTGTGGGAACAGTAGTATAGGTGCATGAATCATGTTATAGGCCTTTTGGCTTTTGCAAAGTGTCTAAGGTTTGAGGTATCAGGTACGTTAGTCATTGATGCACTCTTGGAAACTTAAAAAAAAAATATCTATACTAGTATATTTGCAGCAGTTTTTGGAAAGTTTTTACATTTAATGCATTGACTTTAATATTAGTTACCAAAACTTCAAAATTAATTATAGCTAAGATTTTAAAAAATAATGAAATATTTCTATCTCATTCAAACATAAATATATGATTAACTTTCATTTTCTATTTGAATTTATATTTAAATTATCTTGAATTATTCTATAATACATTTAGTTAATAAAATTATGTTTTTTTTCCTGTATATTTAATACAAAAATTAAAAAACGGACATATATTACTCAATAGATGAATAAAAAAATATGGGTATAATATCCCACATCGTCTAAAATGATAGGGCAATGGTTCAGAGTCATACTATAAAAGAGACCAAAATGATTCTGAATACAATTGAGTAGAAAGCTTGATTTATCAGGCATTCAAACTTTAAAAGATTTTATTTGGTTTATTCAGGTTCTTTATTTTAAAGATTTTTAAAAGGTTAAATATGAAAAATATTTAAAACTTTTAAAAAGTTTAATATGATAAATATTATATCGTAGATACAAAATAAATATTAAAAATTAAGATGATATAGTGTGAGTTAAAATATCTCGGGACGGGTTATATAGCGGGACGGGTTTATCGATATTTATATAAATTAAAATATATCATTAATTTCGGTGTTACAGAGGTAAAACATCATTTCATTATTTTGTTAATATTGTCGGTATGAGAGAGTAGACATATCTAATTAAATTGATTAAATAAATATTATGTAAAAAATAATTATATTGCGGTATTATATAGTTTATTTAACAGTTATTATATAATTATAACATATTTAACCAACAAATACAACTTATAATTTAAATATTTTAGTTATAAATAATTTTACCCGAGGTGTACCGCGGGTCCTAATCTAGTTATATATATAGAATTAGAGAAATGGCCAAGAAATGAACTATGGAAATATAACCATTTAGTACAAATATTGATATTGAAGAAAATTCAAATTAATACCTGAAATAACTCTAAAACAAATTTTATGGATAAATATAACACACGTTTCATAAACTCCCAAAAATAGTACTAGTTGACACAATTCAATACTTTTAAAAATGTTAGAATTTTTATCTTTAGGTTTAGGTTGCCTATTTTTTATTTAGGTGATAGTTTTAATATTTATTATTTAGACTTTAGTAGAATTTAATTTTAAAAGCTTTATTTAGAAATATGGTGTTATTTTGGATATGATGTGTTAAATTTGAAAACAATTTTTTTTTTTTTGCGTATTTGTGAAAATTGCCCAAAATTCGACTTGTCACTTAGAAAAATGCTAACTACTTGTTTGATATGTCAGAGTAGGGTTATAAACTCAACAAATATCTTTACCACCATGCTCATACTACATATCTCTTACGCTCTTAAGAAGAACCAACTGCTACTTGAGCATAAAATGAAGAATATATGAAACTTACCAGTTGGTTGATGGAGTGGAATGCATTTAAATTCATATGGATTTTTTCTGTTGAAGGTACAGATTCCATGAGAGGATGAACATTTTTGACACGCCTTCTTATCGATCTTCACCTTCACCTCAAATCCTTGTTTTAAAACCCTTTCCAAATTGGTCATATTCAACTCTTTCTCATTTGTGACGTCGCAGAAACTCCTAGGAACGTTCACGGCGCAACTGGAAAGGCAGGTCATATGATATTTAGGGTATTCAGACGCTGAGATTGGACCTATCTCACGACATGTATGACTAGAAAGGTTATGCGAACGCGAGAAGCAGAGGTAGAAAACGGTGAGGTTTGTGTATTTTGGCGAAAGCTCGAAAATTTCTCGAGGCAAGGATGTTTCCAAGTTGAAAGAGGAACAAAAAGAGGTAAGAAGCTTTTCTCTGGCAATTTTAAGAGTGTTAGATTTATGATTTAGATGAAAAACATAGTATTCTTCTTTTGAGATGAATAGAGAGGTGATGTTGTTTTTGTGGCAGTGAAGCTCTAGCAATGGATGACCGCAATCTTTGTGACGATTCCCTCCCCAGAAGGGGAAACCAGCGGTTATGTTACCACACTGAAACTGAGCTTCACACCACTCATGTACTTGTTTACTTGAAGTACAAGGAAGAGGGTGAACTAAGCATAAGAGAAAGAAAAAGAACAGACAAGAAGTGGGGAGATTGTACATGTTTCGTTTCAGATCTATGGACAGTGTGTCTTCTGGGTTTTGTTTGTGTTGAGAAGAGCAGAAGAGGTTTTTTAAACAGAGTGAAAGATAAGCATAAAGTTGAGGTGGAAACTGTGAAAGGCCTGAAGACCAAGTCAAGTGAGAATTGAATAGTGACAGAAGCGGAGACTTGGGATGTCAGTATTAGTTTACTTTTGAAATATTTTTGGTTCTATTCTCTACGCTAAAAATTTCGAGGAAGCCTAGATGAAGTATTATGGCAAAGTGTCGCACACGTAGTTGATGAGGTCTCAGGTTCCAATTGCGGATGAGTATGGGAACACTATTAGGTACATAAGTCCATTGATGTAGTATTTTAAATTGATCGACGATCTAAAGCCAAATATAGGTTGGTAAACAATTTGATCATATCAGATTTTGAAAAATTATAATTATACTCTACGGACATGCGTTTCATGCAGTAGAGACATAGATTACTAGTTGTTTTGATATGTCTAAGCTAAGTCTAAGTAATTGATATGAAATGATAGAGATGCATAAGAAACTTACCAGGTGGTGGATGGAGTGAACATTCTTGACACGTTGTTTTATCGGTCTTCACCTTCACCTCAAATCCTTTTCTCAACACACTTTCCATATTTGTCATATTCAAAATTTTCTCATTTGTAACGAAACTCTTAGGAACGTTCACGGTGAAACTGTCATGGCAGCTCTCAGGACGTTCAGGGTTTTCAGACACTGAGATCCGACCTTTCTTTAGACATGTATAACTCAAATAGTAATGACGAAATGGTCTGCAATGGTAGAAAACGGTGAGGCTTTTGTAGGTTGGCCAAAGCTCAAAAACTTCTGGAGGCAAGGATGCGTTGGTGAATACAGAGGAGCAAAATGGTCCTTGCAGGTCCGCTCTGGCAAGTGTAAGAGTGTAAGATGTTTGATTTATATGGAAAACTCGGTACACATGGTTTGAGATGTTTAGAGAGGTGATGTTGTTTTTGTCGCAGTGAAGCTCCAGCGATGGATCACCGCAGTGTTCAGGACGGTTCCCGCTCCAGAAGGGGAAACCAGCAGTTATGTTCCCACACTTAAACAGAGTCTCACCACACGAATCCAATTTACTTGAAGTACAAGGAAGAGGGTGGAATAAGGTGAAGAGGAAGAACAAGATCAAACTAGAACTGAGGGGATCATACATGATTTTTGTCTGATCAATGAACAGAAGAAGTGTTTTTTCAATCAAGATAGAAATATAAGCCTAAATATGAGGTGGAAACGGTGAAGGGGATAGGAGACCAAGTCCAAGTGAGGATTGTGACAAAAGCGGAGACTTTGAACTATTAGTTTACTTTGAACTACTTTTTTTTTTTTTTTTTTCTCTAAGCTACAAACTGAAAAATATCTTTTACTAGAAGTCATCCCGTGCTACGCACGGATTTAGCTTACATTTTTTTTGAATTTTAGTAATTTGGATATTATTAGTTCTTTTATTTGTTTACTCAGCAATTGTTATTTTAGTGATTTTAAATATATACTGATCATTTCAATTTTTTTTGGGTTCTTTTGTTTGGGTTACTTGAATTTTCCTTTTATATATAGTATTAGAGTAGATTAAAACTTCTATAAATTAATAATGATGGGACCAAGACATTTTATTAATTTATAGTGATATTAATGTGTAAATTAATAATTACTAATTTATAGATATATTTTTAATTGTTTAAATTTCAAAAAAATTAAGAATTGAGACAATTTTAGTGAAATAAAATTAGACTTTCGGATGTTGTAAATTTCATGGTTTAGAAATTGAACTTGTATTATTTAGAAAACATTATTGATAATGAATTACAAATACTATAGACAAATTTACTTATACACGTGACATACATAAATTCAAATTTATGAATAGTAATATCGATTGTCGAATTTTAATAGACTGTCAAATTATCAAATTGTAAATGATGCATATCTAGAAGTTGAAAACTTTAAAAAACTTAACTATTTTTATGACATGTTATAGAATATTTTATATCATTATAGTTTGAAAATACAACATTACAATTGTTCTATAGAAATGAGCTTTAGGAGAAACATACATTATTATATCAGCATATGTATATATATAAATTTACATGATTATAAATTTATGATATTATTTGGACCATATTTTACATGGAAATTTTAATAAAATTATTATCTTATAATCTTATCAAATTTTGTTAATTTTTACACTGGCCCGACTTGGGACTAACAAAATTTCTTAATTTATAGAGGTTTTACTGTATTTCAACATGTGGAGAAATTTTTAATTACATAGTAGTGTGTTTATGGTTTTTTCTCCCTTTAGTTTTTCAAGACATATTAAGCATTCTCCATCTTTTTATTTTCTTGCTTGCGTTTGCACAATTTATATTACCACTGACATCTACAAAAACATGTAATTTTTGGAATATAACTTACATAAATACAATCTAAATATGAAATTTAGGTAAACAACAATGAACTTAATAAATATATTTGACCAGCTTATTTTTGGTGAGGTAAAAAATGCAATCACATCCCTAAATATAATTTATTCTTCATACATTCTAATACAAATTAATAGAAAATTTAAGAAAATTTAATAATGAAAATGAATCCAAGTAAATAAAGTTATAAATAATTACTCTAAGTTTTGGTTGAGTATAACAATGCAATATTTTTGTTCCATCGCCGAAATGAATTTTTAGATCTGTCTATTTAGCTTTATCATAAATGCAATTGAATAAAACAAATATTTATTTTGTTGTAGCTACTTAGAAGACAAACCGCAGAATATTATAATATCAAATGTCATAATAATAAAGTTTCTTAGGAAGTAAACTATTATATGTGAAAGTAGAAAATGTTATGAAAATAATTTTTTATATTACTATTCTTATAATTTTATTTACGATAATGAAAATGGTTTTTTTTTAAATTGACATAGGTCATCCAAAATCGCTGGACCGGCCCATGGATATTAGGAAAGACATACATAAACACTCAAATGAATAAGGAAATTTGTCAAACATTCTCACATTATTTTTTTTCTGATGTAGTTTTAATGCGAACAACAAACATGATAACCTGCAAAAAAATAATTAAAATTATTCAAGAATACCTATTGAAATTTGAAAAGATATATAAAAATAATATAATTTTTCATAGGAACCTAATGACTGAAATTAAATAATAATGAATGAAAAAATTCTCTTAAAATGAGAGCAATTAGGGACTGAAATTTAATTTTATGGAAAATAGATTGAATTCTAATATTATGGAAACCAAATTGGTAAGATCTAATGGGGAATAAATGAGTAAGCAATTATCAAATCTATATAATAATAGCAATATGAATAAATGCGAAGAACAGTCGCATCTTTTCATCGTGATTTTTTATTTAAAAAAATTCAGTTGCATCTTTTCATCGAACAGTCGCATCTTTTCATCGTTACTTTTCATATAAAAAAGTTTAGTTGCATCTTTTCATCATGACTTTTCATTAAAAATATTATTTAATTATTTTTTGACAAAATAATTATATGATTGCGTCTCTTTAGAAAGTTGCATCTGTTGAATGTAGAGTTGTATCTCTTACTTGTGACTTTTCTATATAATATTAACAATATATGAATAAATGCGAAGAACAGTTGCGTCGTTTCATCGTGACTTTTCATTAAAAAAATTTAGTTGCATCTTTTCATCGTGACTTTTCATTAAAAAGAATATTATTTCATTATTGTTTTGACAAAAAAAATTATATGGTTGCGTCTATTTAGAAAGTTGCATCTGTTGAATGTAAAGTTGTGTATTTTACAAACAGTTGAGATTTTTGTATATAATATTAGCAATATGGATAAATGCAAAGATTGTGTCTTTTCATCGTGACTTTTTATTCAAAAAATTGTGATTTTTCATTAAAAAATTCAGTTGCATCTTTTCATCGTGAACTTTTATTAAAAAAAATATTATTTAATCATTCTTTTGACAAAAAAATTATATGGTTGCGTCTCTTTAGAAAGTTACATCTATTTAATGTAGAGTTGTGTCTCTTACAAACAGTTGTGACTTGTGTATATAATTTTAGCAATATGAATAAATGCAAAGAGCAGTTGTGTCTTTTCATCGTGACTTTTTATTAAATTTTTTTTTTTAATTTTTTTTTGACAAAAAAATTATACGGTTGTGTCTCTTAAAAAAATTGCATCTGTTGAATGTAGAGTTGTGTCTTTTACAAACAGTTCTGTTTTTCACGAACAATTGTATCTATTCAAATGTTCACATCTTTAGCAATTATGTCTATTCAAATATTCATATCTTTAGTAATCTATATAATTTGTTCTTATTTTGTAACAATTTCCAATTTTCCTTTTAGTTCAAATGTATAGGTCTTTAGGATCATATATATTTGTTCTTCTTTTGGGAAATTTTTAAACTTTCTTTTTAACATATGATAATAGCAAGCTGAATAAATGCGAAAAACAATTGTGTCGTTTTCATTATGACTTTCATAAAAAAAATTAATTTATATCTTTTTTGACAAAAAAATTATATTTGTGCGTCATTTTGAAAAATTGTAAATGTATGTTAACTGTAAAGTTGTGTCTCTTACGAACAGTTGTAATTTTTCCGAACAGTTGTGTCTATTCAAATGTTCACATCTTTAACTAAGTATAATTCTTCATAGATTATCTTTATTTACTAAAACATATTAAAAGAAAGTATTCTAACCGTTTAATTGAAGCATTGAAACATTTGGTAAATTTAATATTTAATATCACATCACTCGGAGAAACTCTGCTTTCATTTACTAATCATGTAAGTGCAATCCTATTTATGTGTAAGATTCTTAGAAAAAATTGTTTTCATTTATTTATATTAATATTTCAATTGTTCCAAATTTTTAATAATCAACCATTTGCAAGTATTTTTCAAAAATTACTAAATATATATTATTATAAGATTGAATTTTTTTGTAAGGATTATTGATTTAACTAAAGGTTTATGGATTTTTCTTAAAAATAAAGTTTTAAATTTTTAATGAAGTCATTTAGATTATAAATCTGTTTGTATTTTTTCACTCATAATTGTTTTTACCTTTACAAAAAACTAGATAAATAGCCAACATCTTGTACGGAAAAAAAATAAGTAGTAACTACATATTATCAATCTATATACTCTATTAGAATTGTCAAAATATTTAATGACTTTAGACTTTTTTATATATCATATGTTTTGTCTACAAAACGATAGTTGCTTGTATATATTCATCTACAATTCCACCTCTATGAATATAAATATATTCATTTTTATTAATGTATATTATAAGTGAATTATAAGTGAAATGTGTGATAATTTTTGTTTATTTACATTTAAATTTGAGACTGATTGGTAATCTTCTTAGTATTAACACTTATTCTTTAATAATTTTAAAAACCAGCAACTAAATATAGTGATAGAGATGAAGAAAATCAACACTTGTGTCGCTTAAATACTGTAACAACCCGTCCCGTGGACCCCACTAGCCTCACTGCTAGCCGCCCAAACGGACAGCTGGCCACGGGGCATCGATCCTAACCCATCACGTGGAAATCCAATAGGTTATTGGTGCGCGGGCGTTCCCGGCCCCAGTCCTCAACTTCCCACAGGGACATTGTCACTGTGGCCCACCTCACTGCGCCGCCCAACGGACCCCCAGCTGGCCACCAGGCCGATCTAACCCATCACTTTGTGGAAATCACCATCGCAGGTAGGTTATTGGTATACGGGCGTTTCGAACCACTGGTCCCACTAACAACGCCCACAGGGACAAGTTGCCACCAATTGACCTGCAGATCAATTGGTGGCTTGCTCACGTGGAAGGTTGTTAAAAAGTGGGGACCAGGTTCGAGGACGCCTGGCTTCTGCGGTGGATGTTTTCACGTGATGGTTAGGATCGGCTCCTGCGGCAGCTCTGAAGCGAGGTGAGCTAGCGGGCTAGCAGTGAGGCTAGTGGGGTCCACGGCAGGTCAATTGGTGACAGCTTGTCTGTGGGAAGGTTGTTAAAGGGTGAGACCAGAGTTCGAGCTGCTGGGATGTGGATTTCCACAGTGGTGGGTTAGGATCGTGCCCTGCAGGCCAGCTTGGGTCCGTTTGGGCAATGAGGCTAGTGGGCTAGCGAGGCTAGTGGGTCCACGGGACGGGTTGTCAAAATACATCGCCAAAAAAACCAGTGACAGAAACACGATGCAATGATTCACAGAAGATATTGATGGAAACGATTAAAAGAGAAAATTGCACTACAATTACAGTCGTTAGAAGGTGTCGCTGAGACTCACAAACGAACAAGGCTTATGTCTAAAAGAAATAAGGTTATTAATTTGATAAATTTTGATTTATTTATTTCAAAATATAAATATGTAAACATATTCATTAATATAAATATGTAAACATATTCATTTATAAAAATATATTTGAGTTATGTGAAACATTTTGAATAATTAATTTAATTGAATTCAAATATTTAATTTGAACAACTTAACATTATGTCATTTTATGAGTGGTCTCAATTAATTTTTAATATCTTTTCAACTTTTTATACGATTTTTTGGAAATTTATAGTTTTTGTACAATGTATTCATGTTTTTTACAATTAAAACAAAAAATAAAAATATTTAAACTGATAAATCTAATAAATCTATAAAACATTAGAGTTCAAAATTACCAAATAAATAATTTTACATTTCTTTCAAATTAATACTCTATATGGTGATGTCATATGTAAACATATAAGTATTTATAGATATAAATATGTTTAACTATATAACTATGTGGGAATAAATATAAGAATCTACTTATCTTCAGAAGTATAATTGTAGGCAACGAATAGTTATAATTATGTAATATTAAAATAGAAAACACAATTAAATAAAATATGGGGATTTAATTACATTAAAAATTATTTTAAAATGCAACTACCTATTATATGTTTATAGCACTAATCATTTTTTATTTAATCGTAAAGATTTGTATCCCTCATTTGCATATTTTAATTGTAATTTTTCTCAAAATAATTGAGTGAAATATGTGTAAGTTACATCAATGGCAAAATCTGTAAATATTCTAGTCAAAGGGTAATTCACTAATTAAATAGACTTAAAATTCATTAAGAACAATACGTCAACATAAAATTTCCGTTAATCATATGTAAAAATAAATTTATTTTTAGGAATATTTCTCAAAATATTTTTAAGAGTTGTATTTTTGGAATTTATTATACCATAATTTAATAAAAATATATTAAATAAATTTTGTAATAAATATTTTATTAAAATGAGTTCCCCCGCGATATCGCGAGGGCTCAATACCTAGTTACTTAAATATAAATGCCACCATTAGATTATTTAAGATTAAAGGCCAGAAACTAAATCCATGAATGAGAACCCAGAAATTAAATTTTGAGTCAAAAATTTATGAATATTTAAGAGAATTTTGAGAACATGTAAACATCTATAATCTAACATAATTTAGATTCCTTTCTTGCTTATGAATCATTTATAAGATTGAAACTCATAAATAAACTTTATACATAATTTAGAATTTGTTCTTGCCCGTGAATCATACATAAGATTGAAACATATTTTTATAATTTCAAAATAACCTATAATCAGATTGTTCCTAGGACGAAACCATAAACTGGTAGATGGTGGGTTTAGATCGGAAGGGGCTTAATTGAATAAGGGAAGAAAGAAATGTTAAGAGTTTTTTTTGTTTTGTTTTATGGGCTTTTAAAGGTTCAGAGAATTTAGTTAATTAGATCCAAACAACAAAAATGTATAGGTGTCAGATAGATAACAGGCGAAACCTATAATCAGATTGTTCCTAGGACGAAACTATAAACTGGTAGATGGTGGGTTTAGATCGGAAGGGGCCTAATTGAATAAGGGAAGAAAGAAATGTTAAGAGTTTTTTTTGTTTTGTTTTATGGGCTTTTAAAGGTTCAGAGAATTTAGTTAATTAGATCCAAACAACAAAAATATACAAGTATCGGATAGATAACAGGCCAAGTGGCATATTCTTAGCAAAAATTGAGAAAAACCTTCTCATATTATATAAGATATATCTTCACCTTTTTGAATTCTACATGTGTGTATCTGTTATGTTCTTAATTTAACTTCAGATGAAAAAAAAAATGAAAAAAGCTACAAATTGAAAAATATCTCACCGACCCTTGTGAAAATTATCTATATATAAGTAAATTTGTTTGAAAGCATAAATTATGATATAGGCGTAAAGTGGCCTGTGGCCGCCAAGGTTCTTTGGGTCTTAGGTTCAAACTGCGGATAATTATGAGAACACTATTTGGTACATGAATCATGCTGCAGTCATTTGAATTGATGGATCACCGACCATTGCAAATTTACAATCAACTCAATTTCCAACACACGTTTTGTGGTCACTAACATCATAATATAGGATAGTTGACTGATATGTTGACTATAAATACCCACATCTATAGATGAGTATCCAACGAGAATGAGGCATAGGTAAAGGATAATTTTGTTCACCTATATGATTATCATTTCTTTGTTGGTTTTCGGGCAAACGATTCATATGTCATGTACCTATTTTTACCGTTTTACGTGATATATGTTTAAATCCATCAGAAAAACATGATATTTGATACAATACCATATAACATAATCTGATCTCGGATCTGAGGGGATGTATGGACTTTAGTCCAAAACTTTTTAGTTATTAAAAAAAAAAACATGTTATTTGCCACATTAAAGTGAAAAATCACATCTTACTTATTTGCTATTTTACCCTTTAATTTATATATCAAAAATTAATTATAACTATATATATATGTATATATCCAACCAGATACAAAATTTCATCCAAACTAAAAAATAAAATAAAGAGAGAGATCGGTAAGATGTAAATCAATGATTTTAAAATAAAATAGAAATTGTTACATTGAAAATTCTGTCATACTAACTTGTATTGATTGATCCAATACCAAATTAATTTTATTTGAACCAATGTAAAAATTGACAAAATTTAATTAAATAATAAAAGAATAATTTGTTAGTTTCAATATAAATATATGTCTCGTTAATAGAATAATTTATTATATGTAGCTCATCTTTAACTGTTGTTGTATAAACCATTCCTTATGTTGTGTTATTAAACTACAATATTGTAGTATACTTTATAACTTTGACATAAAATTTTCAAAACTTTCTGTAAAGTTTTAATTTCTGAATATATATATATATATATATATATATATATTATGTTCATTTCAATAGTTTTATACACATATGATACAACTGACTTCATTAAATTATTATTAATTTTTTTTTATAAAGAGCTTTCTATTAATTGCATGAAAAAGAAAGAAAAAATACAAAAGCCCAGCCCGGCTCTAGTTTATAAGGCTTTAGGCCCAGCAACATGATAATATATTGAAACACATAAAAAAATATCTTAGTTTTGAACCCTAGGCAACCCTAGGCGATGAAATAGTAGATGATGATGTCGATCGGTGTTGATCTCAGAAGCTGAGGCTAGGAAAACCAAAGCTAAAGCATCGAGGCAGAGACAGTGGGATTTGCAGTTCTGTAAGACTCTATCCGGTTCATGATGGTTGAATCTAAGAGGCGGAGCAGGCAGTCAACCGATATGTAGGATCGCTGATGGAGACAGGTGTTTCTCTCATTCCACAAGGTGTAAAGTGTGCTTTGCCATTCCAAAAGAGTAATCCTTTTCTGTATTTTTGGCCCCTAGATGTTGGTCATTTGGGCGAGAGTAGCATCCCAATTTCTAGACGGTTGCAAGCCACACTTAGCCGCTGTTGGAAGCCAAAAGGACCAGGTATAGTGACAATGGAAGAATAGATGATCTCGGCTCTCAGGGGAATTGTTTCAAAGAAGACACAAGGGGTCAGTTTGTAGACCCCATTCGAGAAGATGGTCTCTGGTAGGGCATCTTTTTTAAGTTATTAGCCAAGCTAAGAAGCTATGCCTAGGGATTCCTCCCTTGTTCCAAATCGCCACACTCAAGGGAACTAACGACGACTGTTGACGAAGCAGATCATAGACACGTCATGTGGAGTATCCCCTAGTAACTACACCTTCTAACTCCCACTCATAGTAATCCGGTTCATCGGTCAGGACAATAGTTGTTAGGTAGGTATAGAGGGAAACCTGATTTTCGGATCTGGGGTTTGGAAGTTGCCAACGACCACGATTGTATAGTTGTTGAAGAGTTGCTCGTGGTGGAATTCCCATCCATGATGATCGAGTAGAGGTTAAAAAGGTTGATAAGTTTCCAAAGGGGGACCAATTGTCGGACCAGAATCTGCAGGTAGCTCCAGTTCCTACTCGCAAATTTAATCCAGTTATAGGCCATGTCTTTCATCTTGAGGAGCTCATTTGATAGCCAAGCGAAGTTTGACCTTTGTTTCATTGTCCAGAAGCTGCTCAAATCACCCTGGAGGAAGTGAGTCCTGTACCACGCCACCCATACAGAGCTGGATCTGAAAAACAACAGCCAAATCAACTTTAGGACACAAGCTTTATTGCAGTAAGTCAGGTCTCGTATCCCCAATCCTCCTTGATCCTTTGTCTTTGTTACCGTCTCCCATGACACTCTCGCACTATGATGACCGTCCAACGTTCCCTTCCATAGGAAGGCACTACAGATGGAGTTTATCTTACGGATGCAAGACTTTGGAAGCACAAAGGAGGAACACCAGAAGTTGGTGATTTCTGCAATGATAGTGTTAATAAGAAGCAACCTCCCAGTAAAAGATAAGGATTTTGAGCACCAGTTGTTTATTTTTCCTTTGACTTGTTGTAACAGTGGCTCACAGTTTTGAATAGTAAGCTTTTTTGTACACAGGGGAACTCCAAGGTAACAAACAGGGAGGGTGCCGTGGGGGAGACCAGTAGCATTGCTAATCGAGGCTATTTCTGCTTCAGTTAAACCTCCTCCATAGAATGACGATTTTTGTATGTTTACTGCAAGACTAGACCGCTCCTCAAACTCCTAAGGACTTGTAGTACACTTTGAACAGAGGCTAGAGATCCATCCAAGAAGATGAGGAGATCGTCAGCGAAACAAAGGTGAGTGAGTTTTTAGGCGTCACAGTTGTGGTGATACTCGAACTTTCCTTACTCAGCAGCTTTGTTCAACATTAGAGAGAGGTTGTTCATGGCTATTACAAACAGGTAGGGTGAGAGAGGTAATCTTTTAATTATGCTAAATAAAAATATTAAAATTAAAAACAATGCAAAACAGAATATAAAAGTGTTGTAAAATCAATAGTAATAAACGCTAGGCCTAGGGAAATTCTCAGGAAATCATGGAAAATCAGATCAATTAATTAAGCAAGTAGGATTCAACAATTAAGCACCGTTCTTGAACTCTAAACATAATTATAAAATAAATCAGTTCTCACTGCAAATATTATCTAAATTTAAAACCAGAAAATCTAAATCTCTTTGCAAAATTCTAGGTTATAAATCAGCTTTAAAATCAGGTTAGATAAGTTCACAAAATCACTAATTCAAATCTCTTTGCAAAAAGTAATTTTGCTCACCAAAGGTTTTATCAGGAAAATCAATTATATTCTCATATCAATCAATAATCCTAAGATCTAAATCCAGATGACTAATCAAAGATCTAGCATTAAGAACAACCTATGATGAAGAACAAGAAAGATAATGAATCCTAAATTAACAGATCTAACAATCCATGAAATCCCTAATGAGAAACCCTAAACCTAACTAGCAGATCTACTCAGACATAATTGCAAGAACACAAATCATGAATAAAATAAATTGCATTAAGAAAGAGATTAAAGAAGAAATAAAGGAGTTCTGAATCTTCTCTGAAGGAGTCTTGATTCTTCTCTCCAAAAAGCTCTCTAAAATCTCTCAGGGTTTTGCCCTCAAAAATTTTAGGGAAAAATAAAGCTTAGGTCTAAACAATGACCCAAAAATCCTATTTATACTCCTAAACACGTCCAGGGACTAATGATGCAAATATGGAAGACTTTGGGGCAGATTTGTAAATCTTCAAAACTTGTGGGAAAACTTCCAATTTCGTATTTGGCCTAGCATCGATCGATGCACATACTGTGTCGATCGATGCACTCTCTAAATTTCGTCTCCCAACTGCCTCAATGCTTGATTATGCTCCAAATCCTCATATTTAGCTCCATTAAGCTCCCATCCATGCTAAATCCTATAAAGACTCAAAAAGACTCTAAAAATACCAAAAAGACTCTATAATTAAGACTTATATCATGGCTAAAAACACCTAAAAACCATGATAGATCAACTCCCCCAGACTTAGCCTTTGCTTGGCCTCAAGCAAAACATAAACTTAGATCTGTGAAAGAGGTTTGAAAACACAGGAACTCATTTTCTTTTTAAAGCAATGCCAACGATCATCCAAACCTTAATCCACATGCTTAGCAGATAAATCCAAATCGAACCACCATGTACTTCTCCGTTGACTTTCATAGCATCCCAAATTCAAACCAAACTCCACTACTTCCTCCATTAAGCTTTCATCGGTGAGTCTCATCAATTTGATCAATATCAAGAACCTTCTAGACTCATTCCCGTACAATACCATAACAAGCAAGACTTATCTTTTACCACATGTGGTACTCTTTCTCTCCCCCAGACTTATTCTTTTTAATCTTCCTCAGAGCTTTGCTTTGTTTTCTCTTTTTTTATTTTATTTTTTTATCAAAGGTGTAGGCGAATAATGGGGTCATCGGTAATTTACCTACCCCTCGCTTCCAAGCTTTGTGTGATCATTTGACTCAAGAGTAGAATAATGAGGTCACAGGTAATTTACCTACCTCTCTAAACTGATCAAAATCATCTCATCTTTTATTCTTCTTTTTTTTTTCTAAACAAAGCTCTCAGGAAAAATATTTTAAATTTAAATAAGGGAGAGGAGTACCAAATCTTTTCTTTTCTAAAATCTTACTTGTCAGGTATGAACAAGGAGTCAAGCTCTATGAAAATCAATCTCCTTGATGAGTTAAAAAGAAAAGTACAGAAATTACCTCAAGCTTTTATGGATTCTGTTGGAAATTTGGATGTTTCTGGTTCACTGGTCAGCCATTGGATTTTTCATTAGTCGGATTTGTGGATTCAATCTGCAGTATTAATCAACCAAGGCAATACACTAAAAAGAAAAATCATAGTTCCCAACAAAATTTTGACTCAATAAAATATATATATATATTTTTTTTTCAAAAACAAAAACATAGTTAGTAACTGCCTCCCCCAGACTTAAACAACACTGTCCCCAGTGCTATCAAGTAAGAGATTGGCTAATAAAATAAAAATAAATGAAAATCAAAAGAAAAATGAAAAAGAAAAACCTACCAGTGGGTTGCCTCCCACTAAGCGCTTGTTTTCAGTCATTAGCTTGACTGTGTCGGATCTCAGGCATCCGGTGGATTGGAACATGGCAGTGAATGCTTCTGAGAGGATGTCCTCTTCATCCAAGGTGGTGTGTATGCAGCAGATGAATGAGGTCTACAAGGGACATGAGGAACAGGACCAAGGCGGGACTGAGGTATGGGTGGCTTCCTTTTATGTCCTGCAAAATCATCAACAGAAGAAACAAGCGCTCTACGATAATCTCGTGGCTTGGTTAACTGCACAACAGTTTTTGTATCTTTGAAATTCTTATTGATGATAGGAGAAGGTGTGGGAGAAGGAGATGCATACCTTGGCCTTACCTGTGACTTCTGGACTGTGGAATGGTGAGATTTCAGCTTTACAACTGGTCTAGGGCTTGCAGGTATGGATCCAACGCGAGAATCTGTAGTTTTGGACAAGTCCGAGCCGATTCTGGAAGGAGTGTCGATCGATGCAACAGCTGCATCGATCGATGCTCGGCCTGCAACTCGTGTTTCTTGAACGATTCTGCAGCTTTCTTCTGAAATCCGTGTTTCCAGCACAAAAACATCATCTACCAGCGACTTGTCATGCATCAGAACCTCATCATGATCTCTAGTACTGATTAGATGATCTCCACTCCAATCTTCAAGCTTAACAGCTTGCTTGCTCACTTTCTCAACAGTCTCCAACTCTTTGACATACCCAGCAGTAATGTCTTCAGGAAGCTCTATTAGTGGATCATCATCAGTAGCTATCTCCACAGAAAATGTCTGACCATCAATAGTGGGAACCCTTCTCAGCTTGTCCATTTCAAAGTTCATGACCAAATCTTCTACATTCAGAGCTATGTGTCCCTTCTTAACATCAATGATAGCACCAGCTGTAGCCAAGAAAGATCGTCCTAAGATGAGAGGAACATTAGGCTCTTGGTCATATTTCAACACCACAAAGTCAGTGGGAATCATGCAATCTCCAATCTTGATTGGAATATCCTCTAAGACACCTTCAGGAATTCTCTTGGATCGATCAGCTAAGATAAGAGAGATCTTAGTTGGCTTGAAATCTGTCATCCCAAGTCTCACAGCAACAAAATGTGGCATCAGGTTAATACTAGAACCAAGATCACAGAGTGAATGAGGAAACCTTCCTGTGTAGATAGAGCAATCCAACACAAAACTTCCAGGATCTGGTAACTTCTCTGCAATCCTACTCTGAATCACTGCACTTACTTCTTTAGAGACAACCACATCCTTCTTCTTATCCTTCTTGCTCTTTGGAGGCTGCTTCAACAAAATTGAGCTGACATCCTTTGTAAGCAGTGCTCCTTCCTCAGGACTCAAACCATTGGTGACCATCCTCTTCACATATCTCTTAATACTAGGAGAAAACTTGACAGCATCAATCAAAGGCATCTCTATCATCACCTTATCCATCATAGCTTTGCATCTAGCTTCCTCAAGCTCCTGCTTAGACCTCCTAGGCTTAGGGAAAGGAACCTTAGGCTTGTAGGCTTGTTGTGAATCGGATGGTTTGACTGGAACAGAAACCGTAGCTGTCTGTGGGGGGTGTCGATCGATGCTGACATTGCATCGATCGACGCTTGGTGATGATTGCATCGATCGATGCTGTTGTGTAGTGTCGATCGATGCTGGATCAACTAGCGTATCTTCATCTCTTGCCTTCACCAAAATCGCATTACAAGCATGGTGGGAGTTCTCAGTTCTTCTAGAAAGAAGTTCCTCTTGTCTTTTAACAGACCCAGCAGTCTGAATCACTTGATTCTCTAGTTTCTTGACATGAGTGTTTAGTGCTTCAAATTTCCCAGTCAGCTCAGTGTAAACAGAATCAATCTTCCCATTGAAGTCCACTGTTAACTTCTGTTGACCTTCCAAGATCTGTCCAAGCATTGATTCCATCTTGCTCTCTGAATTGGGTGGAGGGAGGGGTTGGTAAGAAGAAGATCCATAGCTCCTATTGAAGTTGTTGCTTGGATTTCCTGTGAAGGAATTCTTCTGACCAAATCTCTGATTTTGATACCCAGGTCCATACAAATAGTTGGCATCGGCTTCTGTAGTCTCTGGCTTTGGCTCAAAAGTCTCAACATCTTCAGCAAAATGGACAGACCTCTTTCCCACAAGAAGGTTATGCACTGTATCCAACTTAGCATTTACTGTAGCAAACTGATTTGAATCATGGCCTTCATGTGCTCTTTTCCGCTCTAAGTCCGCATTCTTGGTACTGTTGCTTGATGCTAGCCTTTCAATCAACTGTTCAGCTTCATCTGGGTACCTTGTCTTGAAGTTCCCATCGCGCTAAAGAAGATACTAATCAGCTGCACCTCTGAGAATCCATGATGTGGACAGTCCCTCTGGTATGCCTTAAATCTCACCCAAGCAGCTTTGTAAGATTCAGTAGGACCTTGTCTAAAGGTAGAGAGCTTGATCCTCGGCTCATCAGACATAGCATCATCATAAAAGTGATTCAAGAATGCCACCTTGATGTCATGCCAGGTTGTCAGAGATCCTGGCTTCAGCTGCCTTAGCCAATGAGAAGCTTCCCCAGCTAGAGAGTAGGGGAAAAGCTTGCAGTAGAGGTAGTCTTCTGTGACTCCATTAGCCTTGATGCTAGTGACAATGTCCTCAAAGTGCTCTATGTGATCCAAAGGCTTCTCATTTGGCAGATTCTGGAATGGCCTTTGTTCAACAAGAGCGAAGTAGGCAGGCTTCAGCTCAAAGTCATTCCTTGGGAATGGAGGAGGGACAATTGCGGAACGATTTTCATAGAATAAGTCTGGTCTGTTGAAGTCCGCAAGAGTCTTGACAAGCTCTCCATTGTTGTCCCGTCTTGGCTGAAGGTTCTGCTCTCCGTTCGCAGCAGCCCCGACATTGCGTCGATCGATGCCAACTATGCGTCGATCGATGCCTTCTTGGTTGCGTCGACCGATGCCGACATTGCATCGATCGACGCCATCTGCATTCTCATCAACGACAGCATGTTCTTCCTCAATAACCTGTCCTTCAGCATTCAGTTTCTGGCCTTGCTCGTTGCGCACATTACCCTCTTGATCCTTCAAAACCCCAGCCTCATCAGGTCTCAATATGATTATATTGGCCATCTTCGCTGATTTGGCTGCTTTTGTGTTGTCACGCTCTAGTTGTCCTAACTCTTGGTTTGTCAGCTTAATAACCGGACCAGTAGGATTTTTCCTGGTGCTAGGCTTAGGCATGTACCTGAAACACACAAGAGAAAAGAAACAAAAGCGTGTGAGTAAAACAGAAAAAGAAAAATTTAGACAAAATCAAAGACTTTAATCTAATGGTGAATCAAAAGAGTCCCCGGCAACGGCGCCAAAATTTGGTATGCTCAAATTTACCCTAGAGCTACTCTCTCAAATTAAGAGGTCAATTGTAGTATTTAGGGATCGAATCCACAAGAACTCTAGATTCACACAATAGATTTAATAATCTTTTAATTATGCTAAATCAAAATATTAAAATTAAAAACAATGCAAAACAGAATATAAAAGTGTTGTAAAATCAATAGGAATAAACGCTAGGCCTAGGGAAATTCTCAGGAAATCATGGAAAATCAGATCAATTAATTAAGCAAGTAGGATTCAACAATTAAGCACCGTTCTTGAACTCTAAACATAATTATAAAATAAATCAGTTCTCACTGCAAATATTATCTAAATTTAAAACCAGAAAATCCAAATCTCTTTGCAAAATTCTAGGTTATAAATCAGCTTTAAAATCAGGTTAGATAAGTTCACAAAATCACTAATTCAAATCTCTTTGCAAAAAGTAATTTTGCTCACCAAAGGTTTTATCAGGAAAATCAATTATATTCTCATATCAATCAATAATCCTAAGATCTAAATCCAGATGACTAATCAAAGATCTAGCATTAAGAACAACCTATGATGAAGAACAAGAAAGATAATGAATCCTAAATTAACAGATCTAACAATCCATGAAATCCCTAATGAGAAACCCTAAACCTAACTAGCAGATCTACTCAGACATAATTGCAAGAACACAAATCATGAATAAAATAGATTGCATTAAGAAAGAGATTAAAGAAGAAATAAAGGAGTTCTGAATCTTCTCTGAAAGAGTCTTGATTCTTCTCTCCAAAAAGCTCTCTAAAATCTCTCAGGGTTTTGCTCTCAAAAATTACAGGGAAAAATAAAGCTTAGGTCTAAACAATGACCCAAAAATCCTATTTATACTCCTAAACACGTCCAGGGACTAATGATGCAAATATGGAAGACTTTGGGGCAGATTTGTAAATCTTCAAAACTTGTGGGAAAACTTCCAATTTCGTATTTGGCATAGCATCGATCGATGCACATACTGTGTCGATCGATGCACTCTCTAAATTTTGTCTCCCAACTGCCTCAATGCTTGATTATGCTCCAAATCCTCATATTTAGCTCCATTAAGCTCCCATCCATGCTAAATCCTATAAAGACTCAAAAAGACTCTAAAAATACCAAAAAGACTCTATCATTAAGACTTATATCATGGCTAAAAACACCTAAAAACCATGATATATCAAGAGGATCGCCCTACCGTAGTCCTCTTTTTCCTTTGAAATATCCTTGCAGTGTTCCATTATAACCAATTGTGAAGTTTGTTGTGCAGATACACGCATGAAGCCACCTCAAATATTGGTCCGCGATCTCAAGTGCCTGTAGACAATTAAACAAAAAAAATCCCAGGAAAGTGTATCGAAGGCCTTTTATATATCCACCTTAATCACAATTCTCTTTGGACCCTGGGCTTTATGATATCCATTCACTATTTCAGCTGCCAGTATTGTATTTTCTAAGAGAAGCCTATCTTTAGCAAAAGCTGTTTGGTTTGGCAGGATTAGAGATGGAAGGATCGGTTTGAGTTTATGGACAAGGAGTTTTGATACCACTTTGTAAAGAGTGTTCAAGCAAGATATTGGTCGGTAGTCCACTATTGAAGAAGCTCTCGGTTTCTTTGGAACCAAAGTCAGAATGGTGGCATTTGTAGAAGCTGGAAGGAATGAAGAATGGAAGAATTGGATAATTGATGCAGTGACTTCTATTCCTAGCACACTCCAAGATGCCTTATAGAACCGTGAGGTGAAACCATCTGGGCCAGGGGCTTTGCTGGGATTCAACTTGTGCATAACCTTTGCTATCTCAGAGAGGGAGGGGATGGAGATCATCATTTGGGAGTGGCTGCTTGACATCCTGTAAGAGTTCAGAGTATGGAACCATTCCATCGAAGACCAGACAGGAGGCTGCGTCTGAGTATCTGGCCCTAATAAAGAGTTAAAATGGTGTATTGCATGAGCACTCATTGCCTCAGGATCGAGTAGCAAGTCGCCATTATCCAGGAGGAAGGATCGTATAGTGTTGAAGCTGGCTCTTGATTTACACATTTTGTGGAAGTAAGAAGTATTCAAATCGCCCTCTCTTAACTAGTTAACTCTTGATTTCTGTTTGAAATAACTCTCTCGCAGGAAGTGTCATTTGGATTGGACGTCTCTCTCACGCTGATAGGTTTCAGGGGAAGGATCTTGTAGAGCCTGCACCTGCACAATCTTTAGCAAACGGTTAGTCTCACTCACTCTCTCTTGAATTTGGGAGAAGTTCTCTCTGTTTAAAAGTTTAAGCTCTCGTTTTATGGTCTTTTGCTTCCAGCATAGGTAAGAGAGACTATCAGCAAAGCTTCCGGCCTGAATCCATGCCTCCTCAACATGATGATGGAAGTTGGGATGTTTGGTCAGGTAGTTGTAGAATTTAAAAGGTCTGGTTCCAGTTCGAGGGAGTTGGTAGGCGAGGTCAACAAGGCAGGGTGTATGGTCAGAGGGAAATGGAGGGAGAAACGTAGCTGTGCTATTGGGCAAGTAGGTGATCCAGTGGTCATTTACGAGAACTCTGTCCAGCTTTTTTGCAACAGGGGATGCCGGTTGATTATTGGTCCAAGTGTAGTACGGCCCTTGGAAACGTAGATCAAAGAGGTCCATTTGGGTAAGACAGTCATTTAGCTCAGCCATAGGAGGGGTGATAGAGTTCACAGAGGGTGAAGAGTGCTCCTGATGGTGGGTTATTTGGTTAAAGTCACCACCAACCAACCAAGGACAAGAATCGAGAGAGAAAGTCTGTTGAAGGTGTAATAGCTCAACCCAAAGGTCAGATCTCTCAGATCTTATATTGGACGAATAAACTGCAGTGAATATGAACTGAACCTTGTTTGCTATTATAACCTCACAGGTAAGTGTTTGCTTGGATTGGTGGAGCACTCGAACTGCACCAGGGTCCTTCCAGATAACAACAATACGTCCATCATCATCAGACAAGTGATTGGAGGTGTAATTCTATCCCAGACAAGTTTTTGCCATGATATGGTTCAAAGTAAGATATTTTATATGTGTCTCCAAAAGAGCGCCGAAAAGAAGCTTGTTGCTACTTAGCCAATTACTTAGGGGCTGATGCTTATCCGGATCATTTAAACCGCGGATATTCCAAAAAAATAGTTTTGAATCCATTAAAAACCGGATGGGGGTTCTCCCATTAAGGGAGGTCCTACTATACTAGAATTAGACAAAAGGGAAGACGGGGAAGTCAAAAGGGGGATGTGATAGGTAAAATGGGGTTTATTGTGGTTTTTAACAAAGAGGGTTGGTGATCAAAAGAAGAGGGTGGGGAGTGAAGGGTGGGATGAGATCTAGACCTTTTTAAAGAGGTGGAGAGCTTTTTCTCTGGTGATTGAGGATAAGGGTAAGGAAGGCCTTGAGGAGTTATAGCAGCTGGGAGGCTCAAAATATATGGGCCTAATGGGGTCTGAGAAGTATTTAGGGTCGCAGGGTTATTAGGAGGGTTGTTTAGCTTCAAGTTTGGGGGTTGGGTCTTTATGTTTGGGACTTGGGGCTTTCTGTTTTGGGCCAAGCTAGGGGGAACAATGTGCTTACTAGCGAATGTGGAAGCAATAGGTAGTGAAAGGGGGGCTTCAGTGGTAGGTACTGCAGGTAAGGGGTAATTTAATGGTAAGGTTTGGAGGACCGAGAATGGATTCACATTCAATGCTTGAGTAACAGGGGGTTGGTTTACATTTAATGCTTGAGTAATAGGGGTGGAGGATTGGTTATTAATAACCCCCGGTGGAGAGTGCTTTTCCCCATCAGCAGAAGAGGAAGTCTCTCGAGAAAAGTTCTTTCCTCTGCTTATAGAGGTTCCTTTTTTCTTGAGAGAATGGTCTGGTTTTTGTGGAGGCTCTTTCTAAGAAGGGAGGAGGAGACAGTTTCTTGCGATATGTCCCAGCTCATTACAGTGGGAACAAGTGGGGGGGGGGGGCAACCACGGATACTCTATTGCAACTTCCACAACCTGACCATTGTCTCGCGTAAACTCAACAACATCCGGAAGTGGCTTGGTTAGATCAACAACAACCTTAGCATGAGATATCTTGAGGTTGACAACATTGATGGTGTAGTCGTCTGTTTCCTTTGGCTCTCCTACAAGGCCTGAAGTCAAACTAATACCTTCTATAGTTTGCAGGTCCAGTGGAATGTCAAGCAAGTGAATCCAAATTGGAATGAAATCCATATCAGGCGCTTCAGAGGAGTAGTTCGAGGACCAAGGTATGGTATAAAACATTGAATCCACCACATACCAAATGCATTTCTCTAGCACTTTCTGCCTAATATAATCATTAGGAATTCTTACCAACATTGAATGTGATTGGTAGTTCATATGGATTTCTAACCGCTGTCCCTTACCACACATGTGGTTTAGGACGCTTTGGACTTGGTGATATTGGGGTGCTCTTCCTTTGAAAAAACAAATGATGAAATCTTTATGGAGTTCAGCTCCTCTTTGAAAAACTTGGTCAGGTATATGAACTCGAGGTCGTCCAGATTCGGCAATGGAGACTGGAGCAAGCCTCTTGAGAGTCCTATCAACCGTCTTTCGAAGTTTTTCAACTAAAGATTTCTTGACAGTAGTAGGAAGAGCTTGACCTGTTATAGCTGTCGCAGGAAGCCGCGACTGGGCCACTGGAGGAACCATATCCGGGTTCAGAGGTTTGTTTTTGTGTTGGGGAACAAAGTTGACGGCAGGGGATTGGTGGCAGGTAAGGGAGTAGAATGAGGTGGGATGAGGTTTGGTTCAGGTGGATGAGATGAGTTACGGTTGGGTGTAAGGAGCGTAGTGGCAGCTTTGTTGGTAATAAGGGGAGAAGTTAATTTAGGAGTCAACACAGTAAAGTTTTCTGGTACAGTGGTTCCTTGAGGAACAATACATTCAGATCTAGGGTTTTGGGAACCCTGTCCTGTAGTTTCTTTGTTGGGGCTGTCGGTCTGAGACATTTCCACATCAGTAGTGAGAGGAATGGATCCAACAACTTTCACAACAGATCCAGAACTCAGTACAATAGGCTTCACAGGACAAGCAGTTTGTTGACTAGGTTTTTGTTTTCTGGTGCGAAGAGAAGAGAAATGAGGGAATTAGGTCAGGGAATAGGAAGAAGCTGGGTCCGGGGGGTCAGGAGGAAGAGGTGGGGGGAGGGGATTGGATTCCACCAGCAGTGGGAAGTGATAAATTCAGGGCAGAAGTACGACCGGTCGAGAACCAAGAGTTCGTCATTGGGAACCGTGTCAGAGAGAACCTTTGATAACTACAGCTGCATACCAAAATGAATAGTTGTGACTTCATTAAATTATAAACAAGCAAAACCACGAGATTCCGTTTGTGTTTCAAAAGTGTTTTATAGATGAAATGTGTTTTTCCTGTATAGTTGTTGTGCGACATTAATTTAATCATAACGTTTTGTCTACATTATTGATATCTTACGAATACAAAAATCTGCCTATATGCCACGATATATATATAATATGAATACAATTTTGTTAATCATTTTATGAATCATGCGTTTCCCATTACCACTTTATCACATCAATCGCCATCTTTCTTTGGTCCCCGTCCCACTGAACACTGTTATATTATGTACGTGAAAAAAGAAACTTACATATATATTACAAAATAATTTTTGTTTGAGTAATCGTGTTTGGCATTTCTGTTCAGAATTGACCTTTACTTTTATTGGCTAAAAAAGCCAAACATTACAAATTTACAAGGTTCTTTCATTGCAAGTCGTATGCTTATTGAAATTAAGTCATGTAATACGTTTCCAAAGCACAAAAGTAACTTAAAACACACAAAAAATATACTCCCTCTGGTTTTTTTTACTTGTCATTCTAGACTAAAAATTTTGTTTTCCGATACTTGTCATTTTAGGTTTTCAATGCATATCTTTGATAAAAATACTAATTTTATCCCAACTATTTTAATGATTTGACCAATAAAAAAATTAACAAATGTATTAAAGAGAAGGTATAATAGAATATTGATATATTTTCTTAATTTGTGTGCAAAGCTCCAGAACTACAAGTAAAAATAACCGGAGGGAGTATTTAAAAAGCCAAACTTAAGCATTAATCAATACATCATTATAGTTTTTTAGCTGATGTCATTGAGAAGTGAGGTTGTGTTCATTGACTGAGGCATGAAGCTTTCTCTCCAACACCTCACTAGAGATCTTACCCATCAGTTGATAGAAAGTGATGAGCTCAGAGAGTCTCTCAACGTTCATCTTCTTCATTATGTTCATCGCTTTCCTCTGCTTCTCCTCATCAAGCCTAACCTTTTCCGTAAATGATCCACCGTTCCTCATTGTCGCTCCCATCTCCTTCAGCCTCATCTCTTGTTTCACACTTAGAGCCGTATTTGACTGTCCACATCGAATGAAACAAAAACATGTGTTAAGCCTTGGTCATCAAATTCACATTTCCAATGACTTTGGAAGTCGCATAGTTGGACCTCTTACTTATTCAAAAAAACAAAAAAATTAATACTAATTATGTATAGGAAAAGTGTATTTAGCTAAATAAAAGAATCACAGAGCAATAAATACTTTTTTTTTTGCTTTTTTTTTTTCAATCAGAAAGAAACCAATTAAAAATTAAACAAGTGAACCCCAAATTATTAGCCCGTACCAACAATATTATAATACAATAAAACTTTTATAAATTAATACTCGGTAAATTAATAATTTCTATAAATTAATATAGTTCTCCGTCCCAAATTTGGCCAATGCAATTTTGGATACAATAAGATAATATTTTTTTTTGAAAATCCTTTCTAAATATATGATCCTATCAATAATATAAATTAAAAATTATATAGAATTATCAAAATATATGTATATATACACATTAATTTTTGTTAGAGTTTATTTCTAATATTTTTACTATATCAGAAACTTTGACTGTTCTCTTCAAAATATGAGAATTGTTATTTTCTTTGTAATTGATTCTAAAAAAAATATTAGTTATAACAATTAAATTTTTATTTTTGGTTTTTTTTTCCTACCAAATTAGGAAAATCTTTCTGTAAATTAATAATTACTAATTATCGATAAACTGAAAACTTTATAAGTTAATACATTTTCATGGTACCAACATTATTAATTTATAGAGGTTTTACATTTAGCCCTTCCATATACGAAGGCCAAATAACATTCCTAACCTCTTTGTCATCCCTTGCAATAAAATGGATCAAGATAATAATGTTTAATTAACAGTAGCACAGAACGATTTGGTGTAATGTACCTCAAGAAACTCAGCTCCAACTTCAAGTTCTGATTCTATGGTTGGTTATTCAACGAATAAGATCTGGTGTAGGAAAAATGGCTTTTTCATACCTGGACAATTACAATATGTTCAATTCATACATCGGACTATTGACTGTGCTAAAACATACATGTACTTTTAAAATATTTGAATTTCATACCCAAATTTCTAATTTTGTGCGTAAACATACAAAAACGTGTTTAATGCTTAACTCTGTTAATATCTCCGTTAAGCGATGATGACATGGAATCCACGTGTGCAGACAGAGTGAAACGATGTCGTTCTAGTCGTGTAAAAAATAGTAGCAAGCTGGGTTCGAACCTGGATGCTTAATCCTATTTTCCTCTCCTTAACCACTGCTACACAACAAATAATTGGGTTATGGTGTACAACAATTAAATATATAATCGTCTCTCTCTTTTTCTCTCTCTCCTTTGGTTCTTCTTCTCTTTCCTCGTACATTGAAGAAGGTTGCTGTGAATGGAAACAAACCCACAGAAAATTCAGCTGGAACGTGGTGATGATATCTCAACGCCACCAAAATAAATAAAAAATGCTGCACACATATATAATACACAAACATTACTTAACAAAATTCACACAACTCATGAACCAATACCAAAAGCGGATTCTCGATGGTTCATCAATGAAGAACAAATTCCACAATGCATATTGTAAAAACCCATAATTCAACCTAAAACCACCCAAAATTCAGGAAGTCTCAATCGATCGAAGATCATCATCATCGAGATAGAAGACAAAGAAGCTAAGGTTTATAAAAACGAGAACGAGATTCAATGCAGAGAGAAGAAGAAGAGAGAGGAGACTTTATATCTAATTTTTGTTCATTATAGCTCGATGAAGTGTCGTGTCCCAGTGGTTAAGGAGAGGTTAATACTTGTAAGATTCCAGGTTCGAACCTTGGTTGCTACTTTTTTCTTTTCTAAACGATATTAAAACGACATCGTTTAATTCTGTGTGCACATGTGGATTCCACGTCATCATCGCTTAACGGAGCAACTAACAGAGTTAAGCATTAAACACGTTTTTGTATGTTTACGCACAAAATCGAAAGTTCGAGTATGAAATTCAAATATTTTAAAAGTACATGTATGTTTTAGCACAGTCAATAGTCCGATGTATGAATTGAACATATTATAATTGTCCAGGTATGAAAAAGCCGTTTTTCCATCTGGTGTACATAGACCTAGCAAGCGAGAAGCTCTTGACAAGTATCTTTCTTTTGTTCTCCATTTCTGGATTGAGTTCTAATTTCTTAGGAACGGACAATGTGCTATTCAGCTTCTTTTGACATGCAATAACTGCCTTTGCAAATTCCTGTCAATAACCAACCACAAAAGAACATGAACTCAATGATCAGGTTATTTAGTTTAGGGGTTTTGTACCTGTAATTGTTGAAGTGTCACCATCTGAATTTAAACCCGCATAATATATGTTATTGGAAAAGAAAAAAAAAAACATAATCACGAACCTGATAAGCAACAGAACAACCAGGAAAATCAAATTCTTCGAGACCGTTCTTTCTCATCCTCTCTGGATGGAACTGTAAACCCACTAGGAACTTTCCCTCATCAGGATTATACATATCAGGATCATAAAACCCTTCAATCAATCCATCAGGAGCAAAAGCCATTGGCACGAACCTTTTCGCCAATCTCTTAACTCCTTGGTGGTGATAACTGTTGACCAAGATCTCCATCTTTTCTTCATCTAAGGAATCTTTAAACCATTTATGCAAAGGAGTGTTTTTTACTATCTTCACCTCATGTCTATAACCATCATAGTCATCATAATCGATGTGATTTCTTTTGTTTTCCTCAGAGACGTAATTCGTGACCTCTGTCTCAAGGTCTTGATAAAGACTCCCACCACAAGAAACATTCAAGACCTGCATGCAAGTTTCATTAGAATAGTTAAACAACCGTGGTGGTCTTATCCATTGATTGATATTATATATCCTCTACCATTCTAAGTGGCAAGAAAAATTAGTTGTATATTTTATTTTATTATGATTATTAAAACTAAAATGTTATGCTCCTTTTTAAGACAAGGATACAATACCTGTGATCCTCTACAAATTCCTAAGTAAGGAATGTTCTGTTCTAGGCAGAGTTTTGCTAGGGCAAACTCAATAGAGTCTTTTTCCTTGTCGATAGCTGTATCACTTGCGTGTGTTTTTCTAATCTCGTCGAGTTCTTGAGGTGATAGGGAAGATAATTCGGACTCATATAGAGAAGGGTCGATGTCTTCTCCTTCACAGAGTAGAACTCCATGGATTGGTTTGAAGCTCTCTAACAACTTGTGAACACCAGCCACTCGTGGTACAATCACCGGTACAGCACCGTACTCGACAATAAGATCAAGATGGTACTCACCTAAACCGAAAAAAAAAAAAAAGCAAACATAAACTTTTAAAAGGTCTAAGGGAAAATGGAAAAACAAAACGTAGAACATTCGAAGGACATCCATCAAAAGGACTATAAATTACCAACGAAATCGACGAACTTGTTCTTGCGAAGGGTGCGTCTAGAGACGACAAGGACGCGAGGGAGGATCTGAGATAGATCATTAACGCTTGGATTCTCCATTTTCTATGTGAGCTATATATGACTTTAGACGCAGAAGCTCGAGTGGTGTTTAGGTTATGACTTATGAGTTGAGAGAGGATGAGAAAAAATGGAAGGTGAATTTATAGGCTGGGAGGAGGAGGAACGATCATGCTCTCTTTTTTTCTCCTGACTTTCTTTGTTCAACGATTTTTGGCTCTCTTCACCTTCTACTGTTTACTGTTTATGTTGATGTAAATTGAATTGATTATGAAAACTCGTCGCACGTTTAATTCAAGGCATACAAAGGTAAATTATCATTTTCAAGGTGTCCAATGGTTATCTAACTTTTTTCTACTAATTTTTTTTTCTTTTCAACGATATACTTCTTCCGTTTTTTTTTAATACTTCGAATTTTTTTTAACAAATTAGTATAAAATAATAGACATGCTTTACTAATAGTTAACACATTATATTTTACTAAATCCACTACAAGAAAACACGTTTTTTGCAATGGAAAGCTACAATGGCAGTATGCTTTCGCAAATTTGCGACAGATTTGCAAGTAACTTACTATAGAGAACAGGATACTTGCAATTCCCTCGTAAATTTTACGACGGAATATTCTCTCGCAAATTGGCGACGCATTGGCGATAACGCCTTCCATAGCAAATTTGCGAGGAAGTTACGAGGGACGTAGATGTCGACAAGTACGTTTTACCCGAGTGTAACTGTTATGTCGGAAAAAATCTAATAGCCTCGCAAATTTGTAACAAAAAATAAATTTAAAAAATATCACTCGCAAATTCTTTGCAAATTTCCCCTAGCAAATCCATAGCAATTATTTTTAGTAAGCCTATAAATAGTAAGTCCATGAGACATGGAAACCACAACATAAAATACTTGCAACAAAAACACTTTTGCTACCAAAAGAAATATTGTGAAAGAAAAAAAAGCTACAAAAACCCTAAATTTTTTTAAATTTCATAATAATATTTGGAGGCCGGGAGCATGAAATATACATAATACGAAGGTAGATGTACAATCACAGATATCCGGAGACCGGTGATGTGACAAAAGATTTTTGTGATTGGTTACACGGTTTTATGTACCAGGCGACAAACCAAGATTTTGCTCGTGAAAACGGTACAATATTTTGTCCATGTCGTAAGTGCTTAAACGATAGTTATTTGGAATTTAATCTAGTGAAAAAGCATCTTTATAGTAGAGGATTTATGCCGAATTACTATGTATGGTTACATCATGGAGATGGTTCTAGCGGTAACGCTGGAAGTAGTAGTATGAATTATGATGTTGATCAACCTAGTAGTTATGGGCATCAAGAATCTGATCAATTTGGTTTTTATGGGTATAATGAGGAAAATTGATTTTATGATATGGTTAATGATGCATTTCAAGAAACTATTGCTACATTTCTTGAGAGTAATATGGAAGCACCCAATGTAGATGCACAACATTTTTATGCTATGTTAGATGCTGCAAATCAACCTATCTACGATGGATTTATAGAAAGGCATTCTAAGTTATCATTGGCATCTAGAATGATGACAATTAAAACTGATAATAACTTAAGTGAAAATTGCATGGATTCTTAGGCTGAACTAATAAAAAAAATTCCAAACCCTAATCTTCTTCTTCCGTCAAAACCAAACCCTAATTTTCCTCTACCAGTCTCTTCTTCTCCGTTTCTCTCGTCTCTCGATTTCCTTCTTCAATCACAAACCCTAATCTCGTCTCTCGATTTCCTTCGTCAATCGAAAACCTTGTTCGTATCTCATCCGATTATCGTCGAATCAAACCATAGATCTGAAAGGTATAACCCTAATCTTTGTTTCTATTTATTTTTTGTTACGATTTCTTCTTCTTCTTCTCTGTTTCAATCTCCTTGTTCTTTAAATTTTTTAGATTTGATTTGTTTTGATTCATTATTGTTATGACTTCTTCTTCTTCTCCGTTTCAATTTGTTTTGTTTTGAATTATGATTTGATTTACTTTTGATTTACTTTTCTTATAGATGTTTGGAGGCAATGATTATACAAGATTCCTGTCGGATCAAGGTGTACCCGCTCCCACTGGTTCTCACAGTCGGGCTCCTCCGGTTCTCATATCACAAACCCCGCAACCACTGCCTTTGATGCCTTCTTATGATATGCCTTCACCCTCTAATGCGCATGGTGGCACTGTAGCAGTTCTAGACAGTGGTACGTCTCCACCCGCTCGTTCCTCTTCTCCAGTAGCATCTGCACGTCTCAACAACCTAACATTGGAGGAGTTACTTGATAGTCCTTGACGTGCAATTTTAACAAAGCTAGATCTGCGCCGACCACCAGGAACTCTCATGTAAGAATTTTTTTATAGGTTTTTAATTTGATAATAGAATTCTAATGTTGATTTGCATGGATCCTCATTCTAGTTGTATTTCTTTTGAAGGTTTGACCAAGATTCCTCTGTTGCGGCTATTGTACGAAGCATCTTTGAAAGAGATTTCAAAGAGTCTCATGCCAATTGGACACAAACGCCGACTGTAGTGGTAGATTGTTGGTATGAATCTTTTGCGGTAAGTCAAATATGCTTTGCTATTTTATAATATGTTTTGTTTGCGTTACGTAAACATAGACTAATATTTTTTTTAGGAAGCAAATATATAATTGGGACCGTTCCATAAGCGATAGAGTTAGGCTCGAGTTTGAAGACAAGTTGAAGGAAAGGATGTCTGATCAAGTGTCTAGGTGGAAATTAAAGTGGAAGCTAAAAGGTGATGAGGCAAAGCCACGGTGGATTAATCCTCAAGTATGGGATGGTCTTGTTTGGTATTGGCTTGATCCGAAATCAGAATTCAAGAGTAACCACAGTCGGAATGCTCGATATCATGATCCTGATGGCACCAGAATATACAAGTGATATATCATGGTTTTTGTGGTTTTTTACCATGATATAAAGAGTCTTTTAGAGTCTTTTGATGTGTTTTCTAGGATGTTTTTGAATCTTTACAGGTTTTCTAGGATTTTGGCATGAAAGGAGCGAAATGGAGCAATTTGGATCGTTTTGGAGCATAAATCTCGGATCAAAGCATGAGCATCGATCGACACTGCCTTAGCATTGATCGACACCCTTCTCTGCCGACTCAAGACCCAAATTTGGAAGTTTTACAAAGTTGCCCAAAGTTTTCCATAATTGCAACATAAGTTCCTCACGTGTTTTAGGACCCATATATATAGTTTTTAGGTTTTCCAAACCCACAAGTCTTTTTCTATCAAGTTTTATTTTTCCTGCAACCCTGAGAGATTTTGAGAGCTTTGGAGAGAGAGAGATCTGCTTTGAGAGAAGAATTTCTTGAACTCCTTATTACTCTTTATAATTTCAATTGCTTATTATTCAGAATCATGTCTTGTTCTTCAATGATTATGTCTGAGTAGTTTGCTTGTTAGGTTTAGGGTTTTTCATAGGGTTTTTATGAATTATTAGATCTGATTATTTAGAATTCATTATCTATCTAGATCTTCATCTTAGGTTGTTCTTCATATTAATCCTTGATTGGCCATCTAGAATTAATACTCTAGGAAAATAAATTGATATGAGAATATAATTGATTTTCCTGATAAAACCTTTTGATGAGCAAAATTATTACTTGCAAAGAGATTTGATTTAATAATTTTGTGAACAATCTAAACCTGATTTTATTGCTGATTTTTAACCTAGAATTTTGCAAAGAGATTTGGATTTTCTGGTTTTAAATTTAGATATTATTTGCAGTGAGAACTGATTTAATTTACAAAAGTGTTTAGAGTTCTAGATCTGTTCTTAATTGTTTGAATCCTAATTAATTGATTGATTTAATATTTCATAATTTCCTGAGAAATTCCCTAGGCCTAGCTTTTTGATCCTTTGAATTTACAACAGCTTTATTTAATTATTTGCATTGCTTTTTAATTCAGTTCAATTTGTTTAGCATAATTATAAAACTCTATAATTTATTGTGTAGTCTTGAGTCCTTGTGGAATTCGACCCCTAAGTACTGCATTGACCTCTTAAGTTGAGAGAGTAGCTCTAGGGTAAATTTGAGCATATCAAATTTTGGCGCCGTTGCCGGGGACTCTCTGATCTACCATTAGATTTGAGTTTTAGATTTTGTCTAAATTTTTCTTTTTATTTTTCAAACTAACACGCTTTTGTTTTCTTCTCTCTTGTGTGTTTCAGGTGTATGCCTAATAAGCCTAACACAAGGAGCAACAAGACTGGTCCAATTCTGAAGCTTTCAAACCAAGAGTTGGGAAAACTTGAGCGTGAGAACAGGAAAGCAGCCAAATCTCTGAAGATGGTTAATACGATCATTCTGATGCGAGATGAGGATGGTGCTTTGAGGGATCAAGAGGGCCACTTGCGCAATGAGCACGGCCAAAAGCTGGATGCAGAAGGCAATGTGATTGCCGAACCTGTTGTCAACAAGCATGCTGTCGTGAACCAGCAAGCTGGTGTCGTTGATGATCCGGATCTTGGTGTCGATCGACACCAACCAGGTGGTATCGATCGACACCCCCTTCCTGCAGACGGACGTGGAGCTGCCAACCACGTCCAAAACCCGGTTCGAAGACAGGAGCAGAACCGAGACCTGATCCAGACCATTGCTGACTATAACCGGGCTGATCTTGTGTATGAGAACCGGTCTGCTATTGTTCCTCCCCCTTTTCAGAGGAATGATTTTGAGTTGAAACCTGCGTACTTTCAACTAGTTGGGCAGAGACCTTTCTCTGCTTTGCCTAATGAGAAGCCCTTGGACCACATTGAACATTTTGAGGATTTGGTGACCAGTATCAAGGCTAATGGAGTGACTGAGGACTTCATATTCTGCAAGCTCTTTCCATACTCACTTGCAGGAGAGGCATCTCAGTGGTTGAAGCAGTTGCCAGCTGGATCTTTGACATCTTGGCAACAAGTCAAAGTGGCTTTCCTCAACCATTTCTATGATGATGCAACGTCAGATGAGCTGAGAGTCAAGCTATCCACTTTCAAGCAAAGACCAGATGAAGCTTTCAAGGCAGCTTGGGTGAGATTCAAGGCTTACCAAAGGGACTGTCCACACCATGGTTTCTCAAAGGTTCAATTGCTAAGTATTTTCTTCAGAGGGTGTGACTGGAAGTATCAGTTAGCTTTGGATGCTGCAAGTCATGGAAACTTCAAGACAAGAATGCCGGAAGATGCTGAAGTTTTGATTGAAAATTTGGCTTCTAGCAATAGCACTAAGGGAGCAGATGCTGAAAGGAAGAGATTGCATGGAGGATTTGATTCAAACCAGTTAGCTTCTGTTAATGCTAAGTTGGATTCAGTGCATAATCTCCTTATGGGTAAGAAATCTGTTCATTTTGCTGCTGAGGTTGAGACATATGAGCCAGAACCTGATCAAGGACACCAAGAGGGGGATGTGAATTATGTGTATGGGAATCAGGGACAGCGGTTTGGAAATCAGCAAGGCATTAGGCCTTACAGTGGGAACTCTTCAGGCTACACTTCCAAGCCAGAGTATCAGCAGCAACAACAGAATAATGGCTATACAAGGACCTATGGGAACTCATCTTATCAGTCTCCACCTCCTAAGAATTCTTCAGAGAGTAGAATGGAAGCCATGCTTGAGCAGCTTTTGCAAGGACAAGAGAATTTGACAGTGACATTCAATGGAAAGATTGACAATGTCTACACTGAGCTGAATGGGAAGATAGAGGCATTGAATGTTCATGTTAAGAAGCTAGAGGTTCAAGTTGCACAGACTGCTGGGTCTGTAAAAAGGCAAGAGAATTATCTTCCAGCAAGAACTGAGTCAAACCCCAGACATGCTTGCAATGCCATATCAGTGAGAGATGAAGATGATGGTGAAATTGTTTCTGCAGAACAAGGAGAAAAATCGGCCAATCTGTCGAACCCAGATAATGGTGTCGATCGACACCACCTGGGTGTCGGTCGACACTCATCTCAGACGGAACCAGAAGCAGCAAAATCTCAGTTTCCAGCAGTTGAGAGGGTCTACATGCCTAAGGTTCCTTTTCCTAAGCCACGAAAGTCTAAGCAGGAGATAGAGGAAGCTAGATGCAAGGCAATGATGGAAAAGGTGATGATTGAGATGCCATTGATTGATGCAGTGAAGCTTTCACCACCACTTAGGCGCTATGTCAAGAGAATGGTATCAAATGGTTTGAGCCCTGAGGAAGGAGCCTTGCTAACTAAGGATGTTAGTGCAATTCTGTTGAACCAGCCTGTTCAGAGGAAGAAGGAAAAGAAGCGGGAGGTGGTTGTATCTAAGGAAGTGAGTGCAATAATTCAGTGTAGGACTGCTAAGAAGTTACCAGATCCTGGAAGCTTTGTACTTGATTGCTCTATCTTCACAGGAAGGTTTGCTCATTCACTTTGTGATCTTGGCTCTAGCATCAACTTGATGCCACATTCATTGCTGTGAGACTTGGGATGACAGAATTCAAGCCAACTCAGATTTCTCTTATCTTGGCTGATCGATCCCGAAGAATTCCTGAAGGTGTTATAGAGGATATTCAGTTAAGGTTGGCAACTTCATGATTCCCACTGACTTTGTGGTGCTGAAGTATGATCAAGAGCCTAAAGATCCTCTCATCTTAGGAAGATCTTTCTTGGCTACAACTGGTGCATCATTGATGTGCAAAGGACAAATAGCACTGAATGTGGATGGTTTGAGTATGAACTTTGAGATGGATAAGCTGAGGAGGGTTCCTACTATTGATGGACAGACTTTTCTGTTGAAAAGTTTCTGCACGAGCAACAGGCTCGGTGTCGATCGACACACCATCAGCATCGATCGGCACCCCTCCACCTCCGAGACTGAATTTGTCCACAACTGATGCTTCAAGTCAGAAAGTTGTTCCTACACAGAAAACCCCACACTCCACACTCCAGAGCCCTCAGGTAAGGCCAAGGTATGCATCTTCTTCTCCTAAACTTCCTCCTATCATCAACAAGAATTTCAAAGAGATAAAAACTGTTTTGCAGTTAACCAAGCCACGAGATTATCGTAAAGCGCTTGTTTCTTCTGTTGATGATTTTGCAGGACAGAAAAGATACCCTCCCATACCTAAATCCCGCCCTGGTCCTGTTCTTAACATACTTGGCAAGCCTCATGCACCTAAAGCTTATACACCACCTTGGATGAAGAGGACCTCAATGCCATGTTCTGATCCTCCGGATGCATGAGCTCCAACACAGTCAAGCTAATGACTGAAAACAAGCGCTTAGTGGGAGGCAACCCACTCATAGGTTTTTCTTTTTCTTTTGATTTTGATTTTTATTTATTTATTTATTTTTATTTTTTTTTGCTTTCCTCTTACTTGATAACACTGGGGACAGTGTTGTTTAAGTCTGGGGGAGGTTAGTACTAACTATGTTTTCTGTTTTTGAGTTTCAGTTGTGTCAGTCAAAACCATAAAGTTTGAGTCAAATTTTTTCAAAATTTTTCTTTTTGTCTTTGGGAATTATGATCTTGACTAATGAGAACTCTTATTTGGCTGACACTCTAATGATTATTTGTTTATGCTTGATCTCAGAACTGAAGCTTAAAAAGACTATGAGCCTTATCAACAATCCTGAAAGCCCTTATTCAATGGATATCTGATTGATCTAACGTTGTCTCAACCTTTATCAGGATTTTAACCGGACTTAATCTCTTACTTTGGGGTTGGAAATCAGTGGACTAGACTTCTTCTTCAGGCCATACAAGACAGTGCAATTTTTCAAAGTATGTCTCCCCTCTCTTTTCCCTTCAGTGCATTCAAAAAAAAAAAGGATAAAAGATGAGATGATTTTGATCAGTTTAGAGAGGTAGTTAAATTACCAGTGACCTCATTATTCTACTCTTGAGTCAAATGATCACACAAAGTCTGGGGAAGCGAGGGATAGGTAAATTACCGATGACCCCGGTATTCGCTTACACCTTTGATTTAGAAAAAAAAAAGAAGAAAAAAAAATAATGGAAGTGAGAAAAGGGAGAGGAAAGGAGATGTAAGAAGAATGTCTTGCCTGAAAAGAGTCCATATGCCACTGATCAATACACCCAAGGTAAGAACTCACCTGTACTTGCTTTAATATTGACTAATGAGATGACAATGGAGATTTGAGATTCCAGAGGATTGTGGGATTTGAGTAAGGAATGTTGATGCTTATCATGGTTGAGTATAAGAAGTAAGTTCTTGAGTCAGGTAAATGAAGAGTGTGAATAAGAATAATCATGCAATTGAGTGAGTTCCCTGTTTCAAACCTCTTTCACATGTCTAAGCTTATGTTTTGCTTGAGGGCAAGCAAAGGCTAAGTCTGGGGAGTTGATATATCATGGTTTTTATGGTTTTTAACCATGATATAAAGAGACTTAGAGTCTTTTGATGTGTTTTCTAGGATGTTTTGAGTCTTTACAGGTTTTCTAGGATTTTGGCATGAAAGGAGCGAAATGGAGCAATTTGGATCGTTTTGGAGCATAAATCTCGGATCAAAGCATGAGCATCGATCGACACTGCCTTAGCATCGATCGACACCCTTCTCTGCCGACTCAAGACCCAAATTTGGAAGTTTTACAAAGTTGCCCAAAGTTTTCCATAATTGCAACATAAGTCCCTGACGTGTTTTAGGACCCATATATATAGTTTTTAGGTTTTCTAAACCCACAAGTCTTTTTCTATCAAGTTTTATTTTTCCTGCAACCCTGAGAGATTTTGAGAGCTTTGGAGAGAGAGAGATCTGCTTTGAGAGAAGAATTTCTTGAACTCCTTATTACTCTTTTTAATTTCAATTGCTTATTATTCAGAATCATGTCTTGTTCTTCAATGATTATGTCTGAGTAGTTTGCTTGTTAGGTTTAGGGTTTTTCATAGGGTTTTTATGAATTATTAGATCTGATTATTTATGACTCATTATCTATCTAGATCTTCATCTTAGGTTGTTCTTCATATTAATCCTTGATTGGCCATCTAGAATTAATACTCTAGGAAAATAAATTGATATGAGAATATAATTGATTTTCCTGATAAAACCTTTTGATGAGCAAAATTATTACTTGCAAAGAGATTTGATTTAATAATTTTGTGAACAATCTAAACCTGATTTTATTGCTGATTTTTAACCTAGAATTTTGCAAAGAGATTTGGATTTTCTGGTTTTAAATTTAGATATTATTTGCAGAGAGAACTGATTTAATTTACAAAAGTGTTTAGAGTTCTAGATCTATTCTTATTTGTTTGAATCCTAATTAATTGATTGATTTAATATTTCATAATTTCCCGAGAAATTCCCTAGGCCTAGCTTTTTGATCCTTTGAATTTACAACAGCTTTATTTAATTACAAGCACCGTTTAGGCCAAACTTCGTTTAAAGCCCGTGCTCGAAAACATGTAAGTGTAGTTATTTAAGTTTTTTTTTTTTTCTTAAGATTATGCCTTATGAACTCTTTTCTTTATTGACTAATCAACATTTTTTTTTTTTCAGTCTGAGATCACTGGTGAGTTAACTCCTGATTTCCTACGCATCTTAGAAGATACTCATCGAAAGCCTGATGGCTCATTTACGGATGGCAAGTCCGAGTGCCTGTACAATGAGGTGTCATCCAAGATTCAAGAGTTGGAATCTGAGATTTGTACAGGGGATAATGGAGAGAGTTCTGCTTCTGGTGGGGTGCCCATTCATATCAAAAACAAAATTTACACATCGGTAAGTTACAAGTTTGTAGTTCTGTTGGTTTTAAATACTCTATATGGATGAAAATTTTTCCTATGGTTAAACTTTGTGGTTCAGTTTTACTGCTTCTGGTGTAGTTCAGTTGCCAATCGTATACTACTGTCATAGGATACATTGAAGTTTTAATGAACTTGTGATAACTTGTCAGTTTTGTATGTGATAACTTTTCTGTTTTGTATGTGTGGTGTTTGTCTTTCTTTGTTTTTTTGTCTCTGTTTCTTTGATTTTCATGGAACTTACATGTTTATTGTTGTTTTGTTGTTAGGTTGCTCCGAAGAAGAAAAACAAGATTTTTGGGGTTGGTTCTCTGCAATTTGAAGCATCCTCTACCAGTAGCGGTCCACCACCTCTGTCTCCAGCTAATGACTCGGTTATATTGGCTCAGAAACTAGCTGCCGCTGAGGAATATATTCAAACTCAGGCGGCTAAAATCCAAGAAAGCGCACAAAAATTGCATAGCTATGATGCATACTTTGACTATCTCGCTGAAAAAGATCTTGAATTTGCTGTCAAGTTTCAAAGTCGCAAAGCAGTATTATGGCGAGCATTCTTTGCTAGGAAAATTGCTAGTAATTTGCGAGTAACAACAAGATCTAGATTATAGCGACGTTGCAAAGCAGTCGCAAAATTTGCAAAGGATGTATTACTACGTATTTGCTGGGGATAAAATCTCTCACAAATTGCATGATAATTGCGTGTACATAGGTCTCTCGCAAAGTGCGTTAGATTAGCGAGGAATGTATTCCTTCGAAAGTTGCATAGAATTTGCGAGGAAATATTTCTCTCACAAAAATTGCAAGGGATTTTCGATATTTTCCGATTTGTGAAACGCGAGAAACCGTGATGTCTTGCAAATCAATGCGATTGTTGATTTGCGAGAGAATTGCGATAGATTCTTCCCTCTCAAATCGATTGTTTTCTTGCAATGATCACCACACGTTGTGAAGAAAAAATTATGACACAACTTTAAATTAGTCGGCATTATAGGTGTAAGATTTTCTATTACTGTTTTAATATACCTAACGCCTAATAATCTAAACAGTGATCTGCATAAAAAGGTTTTAAAAATTAATTCACGTTTTAATCTTTGTATAATTTGCTAGTTGTCCAGTCAGGTCCTACCAATATTTTAAATATGAATTATTACGTTCAACTCCACCCTATAAACATCTATATTTAGAATTTAATAACTCTTCATACGCCCAATTTTTATCCTGATCTATTATTTTTGGTAGTTGCTCTAGTATTTTTGTCTTTTTTTTGGTACTTCTGACATAACACACACATTTATCTGTTAAAACATACCAAGTCACAGAACAAAACATTTGTTGGGATCTCCTAAACAACATCTTGCTTCCTGCGTTGAGTAAATTTAGTGTTATACTAATTTCACATGGTGATAGATAATGTATAATTATATGCTTCCTGTGCGCAGCCGGGTAAATATAATATGAGCTTGCTTTCCGAATGCAGAATATATAATATGATCTTGCTTTCCATATGGTGGATAAATCAAATAGAAAAATCGTAAAACCGTTAGTGGATAGGAAGTTGATAGCTCTATATTATTTAAAAAGTAGTTTGTAATTTTTTGTTTGTTTACAATGACAAACGTGATATTTAAGAAAATACGTAACAAATTTCATTTAAATGTCTAACGAACAAACGAGAATTTCAGCAATTTTGTTTAATAGTTACAACTTACAAAACATATACATTTCTAAGTATAACATGTTATTTTTCGTATAAGTATAACATGTTATTTTTTAATTTCTAATAGTAGCCCTCTTGCTTGAAGCCGCAAACCAAAGTAAGGCTAGTGCTCATCAACCTTGTTAGTAACAACTCCGATCCACATCCAAAAGTACATGAAATCATAGCTATGCAAACCAACTGATGCACTCCCATCATAATTGTCAAAAGCATTAATTGCGGCGTCGTAACCTCTACAACTAGGGTGATATGATTATGAAGACTTCTAAATGTCATCTCATCCGAGTCAAACACAACATTATAAACACTCCTCTTCTCACCATGTGAGAAAAGAAGAGCGTGGAGGACGGCGAAATATCATTTATGCAAATAGACGTCACACTTCGAACCAAAAAACAAGGATAATTGAGAGGAAAACAGTTTACGTACGTTATAGTAAAATTCAAAGATCACCTTCTTCATACTTGATGTAGCGACCTCTGTTTCTCATCTTATTAGGCTTTTAAATTGTGTTATTTTTTTGAAGTTATTCGGAGCTTTCGTTGGGTTTTATTAAGTCGGCTATCAGTTGCCTATGCATCAAGGCTTGACTTGGGTTTTTACGTTTTATTATAAGTACTCTAATTCTTGTATTCGAGTTCTTGGTTGTTTCTAGAATAATAAAAAGATAAGCTTTCTTCTTTCTTCTCTGATCCATAGATACGCAAGAGAGTTTGAAATTTGAGCTACGATCAAACTCTTGATCCACGATATATAATCGTGTTAGTTCCTGCATTAGTTGGTATTAGAACCCGTTTATTCATACTGCTGTAATAAAATTAGAGGGCGTACTAGTCCCTGCATTAATACTATATATACAAAACGTTCATAATGGGAATAAACAACTTCCAGTGTGTTCCATGTCCTCTTATCCCTTGCTTCTATATCCAAGATGTCTTCCCGAGAGTTCCAAAAAAACTCTGGCAAAAAAAAAAATAATAATAATAAGAATCTTTAAAATCTTCTATTTAACAACATATTGAGCCGTGGATCCTCACTTCTTTCTGGAAAGTCCAACTTCATCTACTCACTGTAATATATTAATTCTTACTAGAGAGTAAGAGACTCATCGTGGTCATGATGATCATATTATAGTGGTAGGTCTTTGTTCTCCCATAAAAAAGACGCAGAAAGGAGCACTGATCACCCACTACAAAAAATGGTCTTATTGAGGTGTCGACTGGTTCTCCCGCTACCTCCCGCAAACGCTACATTTGCGGGTGGTAGCTGTTGCTAGCGATTGGTGCCAATCACACAAATCGCTTCCAATCGCTCCCAGCCGCTCCCAATCGCTCCCAACCACTGAATTCCAAAAGCTGCGTCCCGCAAGCGTTTGCGGTTGCAGGCGTTTGCGTTTGGATTTTTTTTTTTTTTTTTGAAAAAACTTGAAACAAATCAATGATAATGAAATATTTTTTATATATATCTTTTACCTAACTATTTTATTCATTAAGGATGGGAGAAAATGAACTACGGATACGATTGAGAATATTAAAAAATAAACAATAGGAAGAAAATAAGATTTCAATTAACAATAACCCAGAAAACTTGATGTAAATTTAATGGCACATCACACATAAGTTCAAAAAAATCTATATAAATATAACATTTCATAAGAAATTTAAGAAAATAAGACGATTTGTGAAAAATATAAATATGACTGACTCTTCTCAACTCTCGCTTAATCATTACTACCGATGCAAATACTGCCCCACAGAACTTATTGAGTGTGTGAGATTTAAGAAAGAAGATCTACGATCTAAAACATATGTTTAGTCATTTATCAAATTACATGATTAAAGTTTTGGTAAAAAGTCAAATGCATAAAGTAATAAATATTCACTACGAAATTTATTTGTTTTTTTAAATAATTATTTTAGTATTTTTAATGAATTTTAATTATAAATCAAGTTTAATAAAGTTTTTGATATTTTAAAACATTTATATAATTATATATCACATTTATTTATGTTCCAACCGCTATTGCACCCGCTGGTCAACCAGTCGTAAACCTCCCGCAAACGCACCAATTTTAAACCGCTAAACCAGTCGTTCAAAACGCTTAATAACGCTTGAAACCGCAATCGCTAGCTTCCGCAATCTCCCGCAACCGCAACCGTAACCGCAGCGTTTGAACCAGTCAAGCCCTGAGACGAACGTTGGTGACAAAAAATTTACGTCACAAATTTGTGACATTTTAGATACGTTATTGCGACTAACTATATTTGTCATAAATTCGTAGTTATTTTGTCATAATTTTGTGACGTTTGAAGTCAGAACCGAATTATGTCACAATTAATGTCAAAAGTGTGACGATATTATTGATTGTAACAATTGTGATGATTCGGTGACTAATATATAGTCGTAAATCTTAGAACCAAGATTGATAAATCTTAGAAAAAAAAAAAGAATTTGATGTAGGAGATTGATAACCACATCATTGGGAGTTTGAACCACATATCCCATATATGCTCTTAGGTTGTTTGTGAGCATTTGGCTTTCCATCCAAAAAAAAAATGAAAAAAATCCAAAAATCATATTTAGCCAGTTTAATTCGTTAAACATTTTTGAAATAAATCACAATGATAAGAAAAAGGAAATTTCGGCAACTAGAGAAGTTTTGACCCTATATCCTTCGGCATTCTGTGATGAAGATGAATTCGTCTTCAAGGCTTTTAGGCATGTAACTGGTAAGTAGCACAGCTGCTCAACAGCACAAGTGTTAAATTAAGCCTAAACAACACGTTCATATCTTTACCATTAAGAGAACACGAATGTTTATCTAATTACTTTTGTTTGGTTGGTGCAACTTGGAATGCTAATACTATGAACTTCGGAATGGGATACGTTGTCTCCAATACTTGCCACAATCTAAAAAGAATACTCCTGGGTAAGTTTTATTGATCAAATCCAAAAAGAAAAACAATAGGAATCAAAATACATTCAATCAGGTTAGGAGTTGTGTGTCTCGTGCTCTTGCTCTTGCTCGTTTTCTCGTGTCTTTAGCATATGTACATGCTTCCTTATTATATGAGATCCTACTTTTTCCCTAATCTCTGTGAGAATAGTATTTTTATACCGTATGATTCCACAATTATATTAGATAATTGTATTCTGTGGTAGAGATAATATGAATGCGGCTAAGTTGGTCGAATGAAAATAATCCAAGTCATTTGGGTGACACATTATTTTTCGTTAGAGAAACAATTAATTAATCCCTAATTTATTATTTAGAAAGTACATGACATTTTTTTTTGGTAGAATACTATATACTCCTTCTGTTTCAAAATGTAAGACCATGGGCAACGGTGTGGTCTCGGCCCGTCCTCGGGTATTTTTTGATTTTAATTTAATTCTTAAAAGCCCAATATCGAAAAAACGTTTCTTATTTGGGGACGTTTTTCATCCGTCTTCTTCGCCACGTGGTGTTGTTTGATTGGTTGTCGAAAATAATTTCTCGAAACAAAATTTCTTCGACTTCCTTCTTTTCTCTCGACGGAGACGACAAAGGCGATGGCGTCTCTTCTCGCAAACGGTGTCTCCGGCTTCTCACCACAACCCACTTCAGATTCCTCAAAATCACCAAAAGGGTTTCACCCAAAACCTGAATCTTTCAAATTCCCATCTCCCAAATCCCTAAATCCAACAAGACCACTCTTCAAAATCAGAGCCGATGTCGGAATCGACTCTCGTCCCACCATCGAAGCTACCAAATCATCAAGCTCAGCCGATAAGCTTCAACAGGTATCCTTCGATTAACTTCCAAGATATGTGTTATTACTCTGCTCCTAAAAAGAAACCAACTTTGAATAGTTTAGATGAAGCTGACCCTCAGCTTCTTGAGTATTTCGATAAGTTAGGTGTTCCTTTGACTGAGCAGAAACGTTTAGCTAACGTTGCTGTTGATGCTGTTCTCGATAGTGTTTCAATAGCTACTACTCATAGGAAGACTCTTGAGAAGTCTGGTGTCATCTTCTGTTCTATCTCTGAAGCTATTAGGGAGTATCCTGATTTGATTAAGAAGTATTTGGGAAGAGTTGTGCCTAGTGATGATAATTACTACGCTGCTTTGAATGCTGCGGTTTTTAGTGACAGAAGACTGGTCAGTTTGAGAGGACTTTGATTGTTGCTGAGGAAGGGAGTTTTGTTGAGTATTTAGAAGGATGTACTGCTCCTTCTTATGATAAGAATCAGCTTCATGCTGCTGTCGTTGAGCTCTATTGTGGGAAAGGAGCTGAGATTAAGTACTCTACTGTCCAGAGCTGAGAATGGATTCTTCTTCTTCTTCTTCTTCTTCTTCTTCTTCTTCATCATCATCTCGTCTATACAGGTACGATGTCTTCCCAAGCTTCTCCGGTCAAGATGTCCGCAGAACTTTTCTCAGCCACTTTCTTGAAGGGTTGAAAAATAAGGGAATCAAAACGTTCATAGATAATGGGATCATGAGAAGCGAGTCTATCAACTCTGAGCTCGTAAGAGCTATCAGAGAATCAAGGGTCTCTGTTGTGATCCTATCTAAGAACTACGCTTCTTCTAGCTGGTGTCTAAACGAGTTGCAGATGATCATGGACTGCAGAGCTTCTTTAGGACAAACTGTGATGACTATATTCTACGACGTAGAGCCTTCTGATGTGAGAAAGCAGACTGGAGATTTCGGAAAAGCCTTTGAAGAGAATTGTTATGGGAAAACAGAGGAAGAGAAACAGAGATGGACACAAGCTTTGACTCAGGTTTCAGTTATTGCTGGAGAACACTCTGTTTCATGGTAATGTTCCAAACTTTCATACAATGCAAATCCATATGTTAGTGTTATAACTTTGTATATGTAATGTATTATTAGGGCTAGTGAGGCTGAGATGATATCCAAAGTCGTCATGGATGTATCTAACGAGTTGCCATCAATAGATTTTGATAAGTTAGTTGGAATTGAAGAACACGTAGCAAATATAAGAAACTATCAAAATACACACCAATGTTCATCCTAAAAATAAGAAACTATCAAAATATTATTATTAAATGTGGGGGACCAAAAAAAGTCCCCAACCGATGTGGATGCTCTAAGTCGTTTTGCTTGAATGCACACATATTAAGATAATTTTTGCTTTTTATAATCTCTAAAAAAACTCTTGATTTTGTCTCACCATTTAATTAAAGAAAAGAAAGATAAATGGTATAAAAAAAAAATAAAAAATGAAAGTTTGACTAAATATTTAATTTTAACTAAGTAATTTATTGTCCTGGTAAAACGTGATTCTTGGAAACTCTCAATAGTAAAGCTTTTAATTTGCTTTTTGTCTTGGTTGTTGGAAAACAACTTATACTCCCTCCGTTCTAGTTTAACTGTCGTTTAAGGTTTTTGCACACAAATTAAGGAAACTATTAAATTTTATGTTTTACACTTCATTAATATATTTTATAATTTTTTCATTGGTTAAAACTTTAAAACAGCAGGGATAAAATTGGAATATTCATCAAACATCTGCATTGAAAATCTAAAACGACAATTAATATGAAACAAAAATTAAATCCTAGAAAGACAGCTAAATTAGAACGGAGGGAGTATTTTGAAACAAAAAAAAATCTCCAAAACAACTTACATTTTGAAACAGAGAGAGTAATAAATATATGGTTCATTAGTTGGTTATAAAATTAAGATATTAATAATTTAGACATGTTTAAGTTATGTATCATTTGTATATTCATCATTTTACGAGTTGACTTGATTATCTATTGATATTAAACTAAAATCTTTTCAATTGATTATCGATTGATTGACTTAAATTATTCATCATATAAAATTTTTTGATATCTATCATACCATTAATTTGTTACTTATCATTAGAATTCACTGCTCATCTTTATATGATTCTATTTTTATGAAACAAATAAATTATCATATTATTTATACAAAATATACAAAATTTTATTTTCAAATATAAATATACAAAATTTTGTATAAAATAAAATTTAACCCGTGCTATATAGCACAGGTACTTTCTAGTTTATTATATAAGGTAAAAATTTATAAAATATTAATATTCTATTTTCATTAACTATTAACATTCCATAATTTTTATTGACCCTCACTAGTCAGCCAATGCACTTGCAAAATTGGACCCCTAATTTGATTCAATTGCAATTTTAGACCTCTCTTTTTCTCTCTCCAACATTTGCCACTTTCTTCCTATTAAATCCTTGTCCATTCATTGTATTCACATAAATGCCATTATTTCTGATTTATTTGAATTTCTTGCGAAAATGTTTATTACATCCATATCCTCATCTTCTTCTTTTATTTACGGTTGTGCCACCGCCATCAATTTTCCAACCACCATGGACAACCAAATTTGAAGCTCTTAATGCTTCAACAACCCAAATTTGTGAGCTTAAATAACACCCAATGCTATGAGAACTTCATTTTCTTCCATCTCCTCTCCATTTTAATCCAAGAAAATTTGCAAGTGCATTTATCTTGTTATATGTCATGATTCTTGGATAGTGATTAAATTGGTGCTGGGTTTCTTCGTGGTGGCTAAAGACGACATCCTCGGTGCTTGACATTGCGAAACAACCACCAATAAGGTTATTTTCCGGTATATTTCATGATTTTCCTTGATTTTTGCGAATGTAGACTTCATTTGTTAGTCTAACCGTCATAATATCATGTAAAGTCTACTCTGTGGTCAATTTTGCAATTAAAAATTTATCGAGTTTCGAGCCCGTAGACTGCAATTTCAGTCTCCTTAATTTCATTTGAAAACAAAAAATATGGTTCGACTGCATTATAATCTTCCCGTCGATACTTCATTTGCAGTCTACTAAGGTGTATTTTTGCAAATGACCAAATTCTTGACTTTTTAGTTATGACTGCCGGACGAAGTCTTCTTACGATAATAAACGAGTAGACTTCCATAGTGACTATTTTTGCAATTGAACAAACTATTTAAGCATTGACCGTAATATTAATATATTAAAAATATATTAAAATAATTAGTTGACTACAAAAGAAGTCTACTATTTAAAAATGCAATTGTTGGTCAATTGCAAAAATGACCACGGCAACTGCAAACGAAGTCATCATTAATGTAGACTTCATACGAAGTCTACTGGCGAAAGTCAAACTTGGTCAATTGCAAAACTAACCACGACGAAGTTTACTTTTTCGGTTGACGGATAGTTAAAGTCTACTTAGTAGAGAAGTCTCTGTAAAGTCAATGGGTTGGTCAATTGCAAAAATAACCATAGTCGACTATATTTGAAGTTAACCGGTTGAACTTTCCATTGAAGTCTACCTTGTTTTATCTATTTAATTGCAAAACTAACCAAAAAATTAACAAAGGAAGACCACAAAAGAAGTCAACCGGTTATGGTAAACTTCATTCGCGATGCTTTGTAAAATTGTAATTGCGAAATAGACCCCAAGAAATAGACTTCATTTGAAGTTATCCTCGTATAGTCTTTTTTATGTCTACTCGTTGATGTGAACATGAAGTCAGCATTATTTGAAAACCAAATTATTGCAAATTGGTGAATAATTTTAAGATTTTCTTGTTGTATTCTTTGATATATGTTATGTACTTGCTTCTATATGTTTTTGACATGATTATATATTATACATATAGAGAAATCAAGTTTTTGGTTTTCTTAGGCAGTTAGATCATTAACTTAGACTTATTTTTGAAGTCAACGTGTTGGAGTTACGTGTGAAGTCGTATAATTGAAAAGTCTTTAATTGAATTTTTTTTTATTTTTATAAAAAAATTATATTCATTTTTTTTTCTATTGATATTTAAGTTAAACTTTTTCTACAAAAATTCTATCTCTAACTTTGCGATTGACATGTGCGTGGGGAGTTTTATTTTGTTTGTTTGGGAGAGGTTAGATGCCCCAAAGGCTGAAGCTTTTGTGGCAACAGTGGCTTCTGGTTTGATATGTGGAGATGGAATCTGGACTTTGCCAAGTTCAGTGCTTGCTATAGCTGGAGTTAAACCTCATATTTGCATGAAGTTTCTCTCAGCTTCAACTAATCATAGAGTCGACAAGTTCTGTTGAAGAAGTAAAGTGTAATGATGTTAAGAATTTGATAATTCAAAATTTAGGAGTTTGGTAGAACAAGTTTTGGTTTTGAAATTTGCAAACTAAAAAAAAAGTGTACAAACCGAAAGAAGGAAATTCAAGAACAAATTATGGTTTGAAGTTTACAAACTGAAAAAAAAAAAGACAAGCAGAAAGAGAGATACAAACTGAGAGAAAGAGAGAGAGATACAAGCAAGACAAAGGCAATGCTGCTTCACATTGAAGATGAGCTGCAGCCACCACGGAGGGTGTTCCTGATGTTCACTCCATAGTTGTTTACCTGGTTTCAAGCCAAGGTCGGAAATAGTAAAGGAGGGGATAACATTCTTAAACTCCTGAAACTGCTTAAAGTTCATCCATGGCTTCAACCAAACTTTAGCTTCATAAATCTTCTTCTCACCAGCTTCGATAACTTCAAGAGTAAGACGGTAGAGTTTACCAGCAACCACCTGCTCTGCTTCCTTTAACACTCTAGCAAGCTCAACAACAGCATTCTAATATAAAACATCAAAACACAACCTGATTAGGTATATAAAGGATGTAAACAGAATTATAAGTTATACGTTATAAAAATTATAAGTTTAGAATCCAAATCACTTGAAAACATCATCTAAGAGGATAACAATCCTACACACTAATTGCAGATTATATACAGATTAGGTTAGAGAAAACCAGACCTCTCGTTTGTTGTGTTCTTTAAGAGCGAAGAGAGAAATATCATCGATCTCTTCCCCACCACAACACAAGGAGCAGTATCGAAGACAAAGTTTAAGCGACTTACACAACACTATACAGAAATCACAAATCAGCTCTTAGCAGCACTATACAGAAATCCAGAAAATCTAAAGGACTTCTAGCTTTGATAAGAAGTCAGAGTAGAAGGGCAGCACCATCTATAAAACATATACATGAGAAGATCGGGATTTTGGACATAATCTCATGTAACAAAAACCAGAAAACCTAATTTTGAACATTAACAGAGACCAAGTTCCAATCAACAAGTTTGACTTTGACGTATGCCTAAAACAAGTTCAAGACATGAAAACCATTACATCCTAAACACCGTAAGAGAGAAGAACACTGGTATTGAGCAATTAGATGACCATACTGAAAACCTGCTCCACCAATAATTTCCAAAGCTCCACAGCTTGTACCTAATTATACACAATTCGTTAATATCAAAACAATTATTTTTCTTTGAAGGAATCTCTAAAGCCTCATCGCCTAAACGAAGCCCAAACCAATAACCAAACGTAGTCCCAATCTAAGAGAAACGGAGAAAACAAAAAAAAAACTAAGAAACGAGCATCATAAACTGAAACAAGAGAAGCTGATAAAGACATAGAAGAGAGAGAACCGTGAGATAAGAAGGAAGAAGAAGGCGTGGAAGGCCCGTAAGAAGGCATCGGTCACAGTCTCAGTCTCGGATCCAAAATCTGAATCGGAGAGAAGCGGAAGCGACGTCGATGGTTTTTCTGCAAAAACGGTTGTGATACGAGAGATAAAGAGAGACAAATAGAGAGAGAGAAACTCTCCAGTCAGATCCATAAACGGAAAAAGAAAACAACACCCTATCCAAATCCGCCGCCGTAGCTAGCTCCAAACACATTCGATTTTTGCTGTAATTGAAAACCCAGAGAGAGAGAGAGAGAGAGAGAGAGAGAGAGAGAGAGAGAGTTGAGAAGAAGAATGGAGGAGAGAATGGCGTTGTTTTACTTTTGGTGGCTCCGGTGAGAATTGTTTATCACGAGAGAGAGAGGCAGAAGGTGGGAGAGAAGAAATGAAAGTGATTAGGGTTTAGTGAAAATTAGGTATATATAACTCGGTTAATTAAAACCGATCGGTTATGTGCTCCGCCAAACCGAACCGAACCAGAAACCAAATTATCAAATTAATTTCGCCGATCGGTTTGTTGATTCTCTCACAGATGCTGCCAAAAACCGAACATCTCGGTTTAATCGGTTCGGTTCTCTCGGTTCTAACCAAACGCCCAGGAATAATATGAATAATTGATGGCATAAGAAAGTCAACCACCAATAGTCTACAGAGAAGTCTACTTTAGCAAACCCCTAAATCAAATAATTTTAACCTAATCAGCCTGATCTCCCTTAACTTGACTAGTTTATATGTAAATTTATTTTATTACAATGGAAGAAGTCTATGTGGTTATTATTTGGTCAAACGGTTAACCAAATTATTTTTTTATAATTTTTAAAATTAAAATTTAACCTATAATTAAGGAGTAGACTTACTTTGAAGTCTTCCCTTTGACGTCAATTTAAAATCAACCTTATTGATATCTACGGCAGACTTCCTCGGGTTAAATCTGTCATTTAGGCTTCTGTTTTTTGTTTGGTCGTAAGGGGGTCAACTGTAATTTCAGCACCCTTAGTGGTTATGTTTCTCGAAAAACGAATATGGGGTCTACGACCTCATTTAAATGCAAATAAAGGTACTAAAAATGCAATTGTCAATTTTTCCACCTCAAACTAGCATAAACTGGTCAAAGATTTATAAAATATAATTAAATATTATGGAAATAAATTACTTTCATAAGATATATTTATAGATGATATATATTGCAATATCATTTGAGTTAATTATCATTTACAAACAATTTTTTTTTTTTTTTGAATTGAATGTAAAATTAATTCAAACCAAAAAAGACTGTTTTACAAGGACTGTTACCATTTTTTGAGTTTGCTTAAACAAGACAAAAAGAGAAGACAAGATTTACATCGAGATTATTCAAGTAGGGCGAGTGGCAAACCATAAGGTCAGCCCATCGTCATAAGAGTAGTTTCCGTGCGGATTGAAGTGAACCGGTTGCGAACTGTCTTGTCAATGAGCTTGACAGACGAGAAGAGGGTAGGGGAGTTGCTCCATGTCTTCGCTTGTTGCGTTCATGCCAGAGATGATAGACAGTGGTTTGGTAACTATAACGAATAGTGAAGAGACGGATCCAATCCATGTTGGTATTGCTGAGTGTAGCCTGAAGTGTGTTCCAATCAACCGTGAAAAGGTTCCCAAGGAGTCGAGTCGCAAGTGGTGCCCAGACGGCTGCAGCATACGGACGGAGAAGAAGAGGTGATCACGGGTTTCCATAGAGCCACAGAAAACACAATCTGTTCGTTAATTGGTATTCCATCGTTGCATACGGTCACCCGTAGAAAGTCAATTCTTAAAAGCCAGCCAGGATACAAACGCATACTTGGGGGTTGCATACGTAAACTAGACACTTTTAGACCAAGGTTCTGCCGGCTGAGATTCACGAAGCAGAGTAATGGTCTCCTGAGTTACGAACTTCTCGCGATAGGTATTCTGTTGACCCTTCCACAAGGAGATATCCTCAGCTGCAGTGAGAGTGAGAGCCGCTAGTTCAGTTTCAATGGTATTGAGAAGGGCACAACGATGCTGTCGCCTACGGTGGTCCTCTTTGGCTGTTGCCACGGTTGCAGTCAAAGGAATGCCGAGTTCAATATGTCGGTTACTGCCAGTGATCTCTTGGAGACAACCCAAGCTACTCCAACTGTCATACCAAAACAATGCTGATGTCCCATTATTAACCTGCACTCTGTAGAGCTGCTTCGCAAGTGATCTATACTTTAAATGCTTTCTCCACATCCATGATCCCATACTAGTAGTAGATTTGAGTCCCCAAAAGGATCTGTTTTTGAGTAGAGTGACAGAGATCCACCTGTTCTAGAGAGAATCCCGTCCAGACATTATTCGCCATATGAGTTTAAGACAGCTAACCTTATTGGCAAGACGGAGAGATTGGATTCCCAAACCCCCTCGCTTTTGGTCGACAGACTTCTTTCCAAGAGACCTTTGCCTTCTTGCCACTCAGCTCAGGACCAGACCAGAGGAAAGCGAGCATAATTTGTCTATCTCCGTTATACACCAACTAGATACGCAGAGATCCAAAAGTTGAGTGTACCGAAATTACAGTAAGAAGCTGCAGACGACCCGCATAGAGAGAGGACGTGCACTCCATGATGTCGACGTGCTCGGACTTTTTCTAATAGAGGAAGACAATCAGCGGATGACATTTGCTTTGTGAGCAGAGGCAAACCGAGGTAGCGAACTGGAAGCTGGCCATGAGCAAGGGGAACTGGTGGAGAAAGTCTAAACGGCATGTATCGAGACGCCAGCCATGTATATAGTGGATTTTTCAATACTGATCCTCAGGCCGAGATTGCAGCAAACCGATCAAATATTTCTAGGATACCTTCAACAGACCGTTTTTGTCCATCCACAAAGACCATCAGGTCGTCAGCAAAACACAAATGAGTCAATTGGATAGGTTGACATTTGGGATGGTAACCAATGCGCTTCTCAGCCGCGGCTTTATCAAGGAGCTTAGACAACACATTCATGCAAATGACAAATAGATAAGGAGACAATGAACACCCCTGTCTGAGTCCCCGTGTGCTTTGAAAAAACCCCGCGAGTTCTGTAACATCCGCGAACCAATTTGTGTAATTTTGGTGTGGGTGTCGATTGACACCCTTGGTGGCATCGATCGACACCATGTTTTTCCGGTTTGGTCGGTTTGTTTTAATTGCTGATTGGTTCGGTTTGGTTCAATTAAAATCCCTAATCGTGTGTTAAGGGTCTAAGGACGAAATAAGGGTTTCGAGTCTCATTGTTGGTCGCCGTTGAGTGAAAAGAAAGAGAGAAAAGAGAGAAAACGTTTCGAGATTTCTGGGCTTGTTCTTGGTGATTTTGGAGAGATCTGAGGCTGTAGGAGGGTTAGCTGTTGCTGGAAACGAAGGGGAGCTTACGGAGGTGTTGTTTTCCACGTTTCTCAATCCAATCTTCCTGTTCTTGAGGTGAGTGCTTGACCATGGTTGATCTAAGCATGAGATCTCTCTTGTTTTGGCTGTTTTCTTGTCTTTTGTGGTGTTTGCTTGCTTGGGTTCTTTGTTTTCATGATTCCCAGTGGTTTCTGAGGTATTTGGGTGAGTTTGAGACGGTTTCGAGGTGGATTGAATCGGAAGTTCATCGTTCAGATTCGCGCAGATCGTGTCTGCAGAAGAGGCATCGATCGACACCTTTAGTGGAGCATCGGTCGACACCTTCTGGTGGAGCATCGGTCGACACTCTCTTGTGGCATCGGTCGACACTGTTTGTGGAGCATCGGTCGACACTCTCTTGTGGCATCGGTCGACACTGTTTGTGGAGCATCGGTCGACACTCTCTTGTAGCATCGGTCGATACCAGTCTCAACCGAGACTTGTTTTCCTGGTTTGATGTATTGATGTGTGTTGTTTGTTTTGCTTAAACTTGAGGGTCTCATTTGCTTGTGTGTATAACCTAGTAGATGAGAGGATGGCCTCACTAAGTATTTGTGATAATACTTACGCATCTCAATTGTTGTTTGTGGTGTGCAGGTTTGTGACGTGGAATCATGGCAATGAGGAGGAGGATGATCTAGGGTCTCGTTTGTGTGTTATTGGATTTGTTGGTTATGTTGTTGGAACCTTGGTTAGTGTTATGTTAGGTTGCCGGGTAGAATGGCTAGGATTGTTATTGTATTGATGATGTTGTTGGTTTTGTATTATTGGTATGTTTCCGCTGTGCTTAATGTTATTGCTGGTTTAATGTTGAGTTGTGGTTTGGGTTGGTTAATTAAGTAGTATGGGATGCTTAATTATATATTGTTTTTAATTTAAAAAAAAAAGGGTCGGGTTGTTTCATTTTGGTATCAGAGCCTTTACGGTTCTAGGATGGTTAAATGGATGGTTAGAGCGGTTAGGAATTTAATTGGGTGAATTATTTTCCTTTTGCTTGATGCATGATGTTGTGTGATGAAATTGATTATGAGTAGTTAGTCAATTTGTTTGCGGTATGGAGTCCTAGTATCATCCTCTTCGAGCCTTCAATGAGATTCCACGGTAAGATGTGTACTCTATGTGCAGTTTTTTTGAATTGTGTGCTTAGCCTTCTGTTCTGGGTAGTGCAGATGGCTAGAGAGGGTGCTGTTGGTCGCGGTCGTGGTCGTGGTCGTGGGTGTGGTCGTGGTCGTGGTCGGGACGAGGTCGGGTTCACGAGGCCAGTGTGAGTGTAGCCCGAGCATGGCCGGTGAGGAGGTGGCGAGTCACGGGTTCATCCTGTGTGTCTGGAGACCAGGCTGGTTTGGGTGACGGCAGGGCGGATGGGCCCGGTGTCGGTCACGGTGTTGCCCCGGTGTGGGGGTTGCAGCGGGAGGTGTTCCGGGCAGGGAGGATATCTTGTTGGACATGCTAGCTCAGGTTTTGCAGCGACTTCCAGCAGTTGTGCCGTCGGTGGTTGGTGGGCAGAGTCCGGTTGTGCCGCCAGTGGTTGGTGGGCAGGGTCCAGTGGTGCCGCCAGTGGTTGGTGGGCAGGATCCAGTAGTGCCGCCGGTGGTTGGTGGGCAGGATCCAGAGTGCCGCCAGTGGGTGGTGGACAGGTTCCGGTGGTGTAGCTGCAGCGGGTTTGCGCAGGGTGTGCAGCCGGGGACCGAGGTAGTGGATGCACAGTATGTGCGGATGATGGAGCAGCTGCGGCATGTGGGAGCAGTGTATTTCTCAGGAAGTACCGATCCGAGTGTAGCGGATGAGTGGAGAGAGCGGATGGAGGATATTTTCCTTTCGCTTAGGTGTCCCGATCGGTACGGGTGGATCGGCGGTGTTCTACTTGTCGGTAGATGCACGTGTGTGGTGGAGGTCGGTGACAGCACGGAGGGTGCGGCGGGGTATGTCTTGGGGAGATTTTGTGAGGGAGTTTAACTCCAAGTATTTTCCTCGGGAGGCTCTTGATCGTATGGAGGCACGGTTCTTGGGGTTGACTCGGGGGACCGTACAGTGCGGGAGCGGGATGCAGAGTTCAGTCGGCTTGTGGGGTATGCAGGCCGGGCATGGGAGCCAGAGCCAGCTCAGGTGCGGAGGTTTTTGTTGGCTCTGCGAGATGATTTGAGGACTCGGTGCAGAGTGAGGAGCTATGCTACGAGAGCGGAGCTGGTTGAGGTTGCAGCTGGGATAGAGGATGACTTGAGGACACAGTTGGTGGTGGTCAGTCCAGCGGCTCAGACAGAGAAGACATAGGAGCAGAGCATTCCAAGCAAGGATAGGCAGTCGGAGCAAAGGCGTAAGAGGAGGCGGGAAGAGACGATAATGGCAGACCAGGGTAGCCAGAGATGCTATGGGTGCGGGAGCACGGATCACACGTTGGCAAACTGTTCCAAGAAAGGTGACTTGCAGGAGTACCGTCGTTTGTGTTATCATCGTGGGGAGGAGGGGCATATCAGGCCTTTCTGCCCTAAGAGGAGGCGGGTGATGGAGGTTGTGGCACAGCCGAAGGGAGGACCGGGTGCTCATTCCGACGTTTAGTCTTAGCTTTTGTTTTTCATTCTTTCATTTTGTATTTTCGTTGGATTTGTAAACGATTATTGCATTTGAGGTTCTAATAAAAGTTGGAGTTCTTTGGTTTTGGGAATTGTGAAACCAGTGGAAAGGAAATAGCTCGGGAATTCTATAAATGGAAAGTTTCCATAAATAGAATGTCATTATAAATGGAAAGTTTTATAGGAGTCAGAGTTTTTCTATCTTTGAAAAGTGTATGGAAATACCTTGAGGGTAGGATGTTCCAGGTTGACCGGGTGGTGGTCATGGTGGTGTTCGGGTTATGAGTTTTCGTGAAGGCGCAATGCTAAAAGAGGAAAGTTTCTAAAAGTAGAATTTTCCAGAAATGGAAAGTGTTGAGGTAGATCTAGTCGGGAGATACTCGTTGACATCAGACTTGTTTGCTCAAGATTGTGTGGGCCCAACTCATGTGATACCGATAGCTCGATGGACTTTGTGGCCAGAGAGTGGGAGTGGTATGTTTGCTTCGGATGACGATCCGATAGCGCTTTAGGGTGACGACCCAAGGCGGGATATTTGAGACTCCTGGATACCGTAGCTGTGAGCCGTGGCTCGGTAGTGAGCCGGTATGTCTCGAGGGTTGCGACCCGAGAGCGGGGAGTGGGCGTGTGAGACTCCCTGGATACCGTAGCTGTAGGCTGTGGCCTGGCAGTGAGCCGGTATGACTCGAAGGTTGCGACCGAGAGCGGGGGAGTGTGTGTGTGAGTGACTTCCGGATGCCGTAGCTTAAGGCGGTTGGCCTGATAGCGAGCCGGCATGATTCGTTGGTTGCGACCACGGACGGGAAACTGAGTTGTGAGCAAATAGTGTCTTTGATGTGAGTATATTGACTAGAGGGAGACCTCGAGGGTCGGAGGTGTGCGGGCTGTTGCGACGGTGGCACGGGAAACCTTGGCTGATGGTGTTTAGTCCGGTCTGGGGACGTGCGGGCCGTGTTGACGGTGGCACGGAGGTCCTTGGAGGATGGACGGTACTGCGGGATTCGAGGACGAATCCTTATTGGTGGGGGAGAATTGTAACATCCGCGAACCAATTTGTGTAATTTTGGTGTGGGTGTCGATCGACACCCTTGGTGGCATCGATCGACACCATGTTTTTCCGGTTTGGTCGGTTTGTTTTAATTGCTGATTGGTTTGGTTTGGTTCAATTAAAATCCCTAATCGTGTGTTAAGGGTCTAAGGACGAAATAAGGGTTTCAGAGTCTCATTGTTGGTCGCCGTTGAGTGAAAAGAAAGAGAGAAAAGAAAGAAAACGTTTCTGAGATTTCTGGGCTTGTTCTTGGTGATTTTGGAGAGATCTGAGGCTGTAGGAGGGTTAGCTGTTGCTGGAAACGAAGAGGGAGCTTCTGGAGGTGTTGTTTTCCACGTTTCTCAATCTAATCTTCCTGTTCTTGAGGTGAGTGCTTGACCATGGTTGATCTAAGCATGAGATCTCTCTTGTTTTGGCTGTTTTCTTGTCTTTTGTGGTGTTTGCTTGCTTGGGTTCTTTGTTTTCATGATTCCCAGTGGTTTCTAAGGTATTTGGGTGAGTTTGAGACGGTTTCGAGGTGGATTGAATCGGAAGTTCATTGTTCAGATTCGCGCAGATCGTGTCTGCAGAAGAGGCATCGATCGACACCTTTAGTGGAGCATCGGTCGACACCTTCTGGTGGAGCATCGGTCGACACTCTCTTGTGGCATCGGTCGACACTGTTTGTGGAGCATCGGTCGACACTCTCTTGTGGCATCGGTCGACACTGTTTGTGGAGCATTGGTTGACACTCTCTTGTAGCATCGGTCGATACCAGTCTCAGCCGAGACTTGTTTTCCTTGTTTGATGTATTAATGTGTGTTGTTTGTTTTGCTTAAACTTGAGTGTCTCATTTGCTTGTGTGTATAACCTAGTAGATGAGAGGATGGCCTCACTAAGTATTTGTGATAATACTTACGCATCTCAATTGTTGTTTGTGGTGTGCAGGTTTGTGACGTGGAATCATGGCAATGAGGAGGAGGATGATCTAGGGTCTCGTTTGTGTGTTATTGGATTTGTTGGTTATGTTGTTGGAACCTTGGTTAGTGTTATGTTAGGTTGCCGGATAGAATGGTTAGGATTGTTACTGTATTGATGATGTTGTTGGTTTTGTATTATTGGTATGTTTCCTCTGTGCTTAATGTTATTGCTGGTTTAATGTTGAGTTGTGGTTTGGGTTGGTTAATTAAGTAGTATGGGATGCTTAATTATATATTGTTTTTAATTAAAAAAAAAAAAAAAGGGTCGGGCTGTTTCAAGTTCCCCATTTACCTGAACAGAAAAGGAGGCAGTGGAGATACACAACCGGATCCAATGAATAAACCTTGCAGGCAACTCCAGCGCTTCAAGGATGTGTAACAAGAAGTCCCATTGCAATGAATCAAAGGCTTTTGAAATGTCGATTTGCATTGCACATCGTGGAGAGATCGTGTCTTTGTGATAGTCTTTAACAACTTCTGAGGCAAGCAAAACATTCTCCAGTAACAACCGGTCCTTACTAAACGCAGACTGATTCGTAGTAATGAACTTAGGCAGAAGCACCTTTAGCCGGTTGGCTAGAATTTTCGAGATAACCTTATACAAAACATTGCAACAGGATATAGGCCTATAATCCTTCATGGCACTTGCTGATTCTATTTTTGGGATTAAAGCCAATATTGTGGCGTTTAGTCCCTTCAGCAGAAACCCCTTTTCAAAAAAGGATTGGATAGCAACAGTGAAGTCATTACCAATTATTGGCCAAGCAGACTTGTAGAACTCAATGGTGTAACCGTTAGGTCCTGGAGCTTTGTTTGATGGCATGGAAAAGAGAACCGCTTTAATCTCTGAAGGTGTCACCCCTTTATTAGCAATTCCTGATCAGTTGAGCACTTAAAGGACAATAAGCGCTGCAAACTGTCTACGAGACATTCCACAGTAATCCGCCGGTGAATGTGTGAGAAATTCTTGAAAGAACCTCACAGCCTCCTCCTTAATATCTTCTGGCTGCTGGAGCACAACACCATGTTGATTTGTAACTTCCCGGATAGTGTTCTGCATTTTCCGTTGCTCTGCAGAGCGATAGAAATAAGCATTGTTTTGATCACCCACATTCAACCAGTGAAGCTTTGATTTTTGTTTCATATAGCCTTCCTCCAGCGTTGATAAGAAATCCCATCGCTGGAAGGCCTGTGTTTCGGCTTCCATGCTTTGAGACGTGGGATTGGCTAAAGTGGCGTCCTGTCGACGACAGAGTTCCTCATGAGCATCCCACGTTCGACAAGTAATATCAGCTAGAGCTTCTTTCCCGAGGAGACGCAACACTGGCTTTAAACTCTTGAGTTTCTGGGACAGGCGGAATAGCGCAGAGGTAGAGACAAACAACGGTGCGGAAGTTTGCCAAAACTCCTGCACTTGCGTCGGGAACTGTGGTAACGATGTTAGAACGTTTGAGAACTTAAAGGGTCGCCGTTTCTTTAATGGTTCAGCGCCTAAGCAGACTCGACCTCGAGAATGATCTGAGCAACCTCCCGAATTAAACACACAATAAGAGTGTGGATATTTCTGCGTCCAAGCTTGATTTACTAATCCCCGATCCAGCTTTTTACAAATTAAATCACCATCTCTCTTGTTACACCATGTGAACTGCGATCCATGGTGTTTGAGATCAATCAGGGAGCAATACCGAACAGCCTCCTGGAAATCCCTCATACCGTAGCGTACCACTGGAGTGTCCTCAAATCGGGAATGCTCCACCCCATCAAGCGTTTCATTAAAATCACCACTAATCAGCCATGGCTTATTACAAAACAATGGAGAATCATGATGAGCTCTCATATCATCCCAGAGCTCCTTCCTACCCTCAGCCGTGTTATATGCATAAACAAAAGAGCATAAGAATTCCTCTGTCTCACCCGAGAAGTACCCAAAAGGAAATCATCTTACTGCTTTTAAATACCAGAGTTAATCGTGTTGTTGGACTCCAAAGGATCCATATACGCCCCAGCCGGTGATGTTCATAATTTGACATAAAAGACCAATGTGGAAAAACTTTATTTACAAGTGCTTGGGCATTATTTTCCTTGACTCGCCTCTCCAATAAGCACCCAAACTGCATAGACTGACTCTGTACCCAACTGCGAATGATCGAGTGTTTTGATACTGTATTAAACCCACGAACATTCCAGAAGAACCCTGACATTAAGGTTTTTTCTTCAAGTTCTTTTCTTCCAGGCCGGAACCTGGACATCTTTAGTGGTTTGAGGATCTGTGATAAACTTGTGGGCGATTTAGAACCACGAGGAAGAAGGACGAACACTACTTTCCTCATTTACAGTTCCTTTCACTAGTTGCTCTGTTTTCTCTGTCCATGTTGTTTTCTCTGTAAGAGCAGTGGAGTCGAGTTTGGTAATTCTCCTTCCTCCATCCCATCGAGGGATCCGCCAGTTTCTCTGTGTCCTCATTATCTCCCAACTCACCCTCAACATCCAAGACTGCGAATCTCGAATGAGAGACCGTAATGCTATTAGTGGCCTGAGACTTCTGCTCCGGACGGTTACCCTTAGAAGGGAGACTGAGCACCATTCACCCTCCGGACCGACTGAACCTTCCACACCTACTGGACTGGTTTCTTGAGCAGTATGAACCAAAACAACTCCCTGTCTTGGGGAAGCAGATTGAGGAGGCACTGAAACTGTATTCACTTGGCTGATATCCGTGCTCGAGACCCGATTTTTAGTGTCGACAAAAGATGTATCAACCACCGGAATTGAGGATTCTGTAGCTTTCACTTGAACTTCGTCAGGTTGTGGATTTGCTGCCTTACAAACCTCCTTTAGGTGACCCCAGTTGGAGCAAGTAGAGCACTTTGGTGGAAGCCACGGGTAGTGAAATTCCACTACTGCATCCACACCTTTTTCAGAGTGAAACCGGAAAGACTTAGGAGGATCTTTGGATAAATCTACCTCAACAAACACTTTTGCTTCCCCAAACTGCTTGCATTGGACTGTATCGGGGTGTAACCGCTTGGGATCACCCACAGCACTTGCTAGGAACCCTAACCCCTTCCATGTGAACATCTTATGTGGAACCTTTTTCATAACAACCCACAATGGAATTGTCTTAATATCTGGCTGGGACTCCTCGATGATTGGCGACCACCGAGAAACAACCATCAGGATTTCTGCTATATTCCACATACCACGCCGTAAAACACGGTCTCTTATCTCCCGATCCCGGATTCTGAACTTAACAGTGGTTTCATTGACTTCAAAAACATCGATCCGCACAGATTTGTCCCCCTGAGGCCAGATCTTGTTAACAATGACATGAATCTTTGCCACATGCGGAGCAGTAGTGGAAAGAAACTTGCCAATCAAAAAATCCTCCTATAGAGGAGCCGCATCTTGAAAGATTTCATCCGGGATTTGAACGGTATGGTTACCGTCGACAACTTTGACATCGAAAGCATGTTTGGAATGACTTTGAGAATTCTGAACCACCGACGAGTAGGCAACCTTGGATGGAAGTACCGGAGAAGGAACCACCAGCGCGAGAGACATCGGAAACGGCGGCAGAACCACCAGAAAGCTGGAGCGTGAGATACACGCCAAAACCCTAGATCACCTTTGGAATCGCCTTTGCCACGTCCCATTTACAAACAAATTTAAACAGCAGTCTAATAGTCTTCCTTTTATCTTTCCTAAGATATATTTATAGATTATATATATTTACGCTGTTGACAGTAGTCTAATAGTCTTCCTTTTATCTTTCCTTTTATTTTGCCCTCTTCGTGTCCCAGCAAAGACATGGTGTGTGTCAGATCCATCGGCGACAGATGCACAACTAAAAGCTAATATCGATTGGGCATGTAGCGCAGGGAAAGTTTCTTGTGTAATAATCGGACCTGGTGGTCCTTGCTATGAACCAAATACTTTTGCTAACCATTCATCATTTGTGATGAATGATTACTACCAAAATCAAGGAGGTACTGAAGAGGCGTGTGATTTCAGCCATACTGGTCGAATCGTTAGTGCTAATCCAAGTTATGGAGGTTGTGTGTTTACGTAGAATGTTTTGATAAATGATTTTGTATCTTCTTACAAATAATACAATTATGGAGAATCAGCTGTATTTTAACTAATAGTTGTAAGGTTAATAAAACTCAAGTTATTTTTCATTCAGTTTAAGCCATATTAAATGTTTTTATCTTGACGAATTTCCCATTATATTTTCACTTTTTGTGATTCTCAAATACACCCAAGTTTTCAAGCACATAGTCGTTATATTAACATGAATACAGCTTTGTGCCCAAACTCTTAGAATGTTTCACGGTATGATAAGTCATCCCAGCATAAACTTGGCAAATAGGGCTCATTTGTTTTGGCTAGCATGTTGGAAAACCCTAGAGTATCCCTATAAGTAGAGATCTAGCGCCCTATATTTCTAGAGAGAGAGAGAGAGAGAGAGTTTGGCCGAGAGAGAGAAGTCCTAGCCTCACCGATCTCACTCGCAGTCGTTGCTCGTTGCTGGTGCGCCATTCACCGAGCTCACTCGTGTGCAGTTTCCAAGCCGAATAGCCTCCGATCCCACGAGCTCTAGCTCGTATGTGCGATCCAAGTCTTCGCCAAGCCGAGATCCGCCACCGTTTCAGACCAGCCACCATCTGGTGTCTCTTCATTGTCTCGTCATGTGCATTTGTGTGAGAAGAGAGAGATCAAAGTTTCCTAGAATGTGAGAAAATATGCACAATCTAGGGATCTAAATGGTAACCGAAGAATCTTGCCGAATCTAGCTAAATTATTACATTTCTAAACGATCTGCTGGATTTTTTGTGATTAGACAAAAACTAGCAAAATAACCAAAAAAAAAATTAATAGAAAATATCCCCAAATAATTAAGAATAAATAGAAACAGAAAAAATTCTAAAAAATATTATCTAATAGTCTAATTAAATCCTATACTATTAAATAATACAAAAATTATTACTAATATAAATGATATTTTTGTGGCTGAACCTGGCTGAAATTTGTTGAATATTTTTTATATGTAACCTAAGTTCCTAAAACCCTGTATCTCTGAAATCTTAGTTTTTTCTGTAACTTAGATATGCAAGGAGAGCTTCAAAATGGTTTATTAGTTTCTTGAGAAGAAAGTGTTCCTAATACTGAGAAGATTTTGAAGCCGCCTCTTGATGAGGTTCATGCAATGACTGACACTCCAAACCAGAAGTCAAAGATGTGATATGTGGATTTTTTGCATACTTCTAGAACTAATTAAGTGTAACAAAATGCTAAGGTTGGGTGTAGATAGCTAGCTTGGGTGATGCTTAGGTTGTTAAATGCTAAAGCATGGTTGTCGAGATTTTTGAGATGATAATTGCATGTTATGCGAAGTTGGATCGACGGACCCTAAGGCAATGACATGTAACCGACGAGTTGACTGTTGCACAATGTATATGAATGTATGAGAAGAAGGTAGACATGTTGGTTGTTAGGAAAGATGTATGCTTAGATTCATTTATATCGCTATAGTTAGATTCTTTGTTGCATGTAGATGTGTATTGTGTCAAGAAGCTTTAGTAGTTGTAAAAGGTTTTCTTGTGTATTATGTTCGACGGCTCACGCCTTATATACAGTTGCGTACAAGAGATATTCATATAACCTAATACAATCTATTAAACCGACTAACAAGGTCCAAGTATAATACAGCCCAACTCCAATATAGTCCAACATATTGGACTTCTGTGTAAGAACATTGAAACTAGATGAATGTTTAGGATCATGTGAGCGACAAAGATAATCTTCAACCGAGCAAACTCGTTTACTAACGCATCCCAAAATTGTATATAAGTGGGTTTTTCAAAATATTTTGTATCAAGATAATATATATTAAAATAAGGACCGTCGGGTTTAAAGTTTGTAACTAAAACTAAATTTAATAAAAATATATTAAAATTTATTTTACATTGTTTATAAATTTCGTTTTTGCTATAATACACTGATTTATATTCATATACAAATCTTTTGTGTATGTTACCGTTAAAAGTGTATTTTTTACACCTAGGTATACTGTATATTATAAATGAAGTATTATTTACCACCACCTAGAAAATGTCCATATAAACAAATTAAGCCAACTATTATATGTCTTTTTACTTTCACTTTTGCATGGTTTCTTTAATCACTAAAATTGTTAGCTCAAAAAATATTTTGAATAAAAAATAAATTACATCACAATAGTGCATGACCAACCATGGAGACAACCTCTTCTGTCCTCCTTTATGGGGAGACTTTGCGTCCAACTTCCTCCACCATGGAGAGAACCTTAGCTCCATCTTCCTCTCATGGGAAGATAACCTTGCGTCCAAACTCCCCCACCTTATTCCCTTGGGGAGATAACCTTGGGTCCAACCTCCTCCACCATAGAGAGAACCTCGGCTATGCCCTCCTCCTGTATGGAAAGAACATGTTCAGGTCTTTTAGCTATCTCAGAGTGGCTTACTCCAACAACCCATGAAACTAAAGACCCTTTTCCAACATCACAAAATCTTTTGATAGTAACTAATGTTAAATTTGCCAATGTATTCGTAGAACTTTCTTTGACACACCATGATGTAGCCTCTGTCTCAGAGCTCTTATGCATCTATCAACAATGATTTATGTTTTTCCAATCTATCTATGTTTGTTGTAAGGTTGTGTTTGATTAGCCTATTTTATCCAACTATTAGGTTGATAACCTTTTCCTCTTTATCTTCTTTTGGGATGGAACGAATGGTAACCATTATGTTTGCACAAAAAGAAAAAGGTATATGACCAACCAATCAAGGTTGAAAAAGAAGAATAAAATTAATTTGATATAATCAAAGAAATAATAGAAAATTATAAGCACAGTAATATATGAATCTCATATAATTCAAAGATGAAAATATAAATTAAATAAAACAGTCTAAAACAACTATAATATTTAAATTACAGTATTAGAAAAAGAAGATGCATATATTAATCTTCCATTTTTTTGGGTCAACATATTAATCTTACCTATTCCAAACTAAAAAAGGAGAAAGTGGGAGTATATTTTGGTTTTTAAAAATATGGAAAATTTGCCTTCCGATTAAAAAAGTTTCAACAATAGTGCAAAGTTGAAAGCAATATCATGGTAAATAAAAGTAATAGAACAAAGTCGAAATTGTCTCTGAAAATCATATGTTGTTGAAAACTTCTTTGTAGACAATATTTTGTAGAACATTATTGGCGTAGTGTTTTGTGTCTCCTTTAAGAATATGAAGTCCTGTAGTTGTAGTGACTCTGGTGAGGGCTACATATAATTCTCTGTGAGAAAAGACTGGATTTGGCAAATATAAACCAATCTTTTTTAAAGTTTTGACCTTGGCTCTTATTGATAGTCATTGCCTAGCAAACTCGTACAGTAAATTGACGTCTTTTTAGTCGCACAACCATAAATTTCTCTATAAATAGCAAGACAATATTTTTCATCAAACATCATATTCTACCTCTCACATAAATTTTTAAATATAGTTATATCAATTTTAATTTAACTAAAATATCTTTTTTTCTCTTTTATGTGACTTTTGTAGGTTTTTTTTATCAACAAAAGATTAGCTCAGATAAGCCAATGTGAAGGGAAATTGTTTACATACAGAACATTATGCGGTGTGCGCGCATGGCATACCAAAAGGTCCGCTTTTACATTTGCATTTCTAGGAATAAAAGATAAGGGAAGAAAAAGAAAATTCCTCCCTGTCCATCTTGATATCATCGAGGTATGTCAAGAACGCCGGCCAATCATGTGGCGAAGACACCATCTTCACCAAATCAGAGCAGTCTGAGTAGAACGCCAAATTACGGTAATCATGTCCGATCATGCAACACATAGCCGAAATGAAAGCTTCGACTTCAGCATGTAAGGGGGAAAGACTCCGTCAAAAATTAGTAGCTCCCATACTTGCCGTCGGATCCTGAAACTGGGTACAAAACCATCCGGCCCCTGCGAATGGATCTCCGTCTTTCCAAGAGCCATCAACGAAGCAACGATAGCCTGAAAAGAACATGGGAAGGGAAATGACTGGCCCTCGTAACCGAGATTCGGTTATCGTTAGCTGGACTGTGGAGTCCGCATCTTTACCCTCCTCCTGAGCCTGCTGCCAGGACAATGCCTCACCTTCGACTACCCGAATAACCTCCTCTGGCCGCTCAGTAATGTTTTCAAAAACTTTTACATTACACGCTTTCGATAAATACCACAAAATCCACGGGAAGGCCGACACATGGGACCCCGAGCTCTTGGGATCCGAGAAATGATCCACATTAGCATAGACAGACTCCATCAGAAAACAATGTGGTCCTACCAGTACCTGAGATAATGCCCACACCTGACGCGCCGGTGGACAAAGAAATAGAGCAAAAATTTGGAGCATATGTAAAAAGGCTAGATGAAGAAGGTCTAAGGCACATGAAACATTCTCACTTTTAGAAGAGACATAAGATCTTTTGTATTTTTTTTACCTTTCGTTTCTACTTTTTGTTCATGTTTAGAAATTAGTAAATGTTGTTCAGAATCCTTATTTTGTATATCAATATTGTACTTTGTTTTGATCTATTTTATAAATTTTAAATTTAAAAATTTAGTTCTAGATAATAATTCATAAAATCTATTAGATTTTTAGTTTTTTTTGTCTTCTATTAGATTTTTAGTTTATAGTTAATATATCTTAGTTCCTACCGCTTCATATCACTTATGTAAATAGTGTTCCTACCAATTGGCTATTTTGAGCTAATCTATTTAAGTTGTTGACAAAAAAAAGTTAATATATCTTAGTTACAATATTAATGTTAACTATTACTGAATGTATTTTAAAATAACTAAACATATTTTATTATGTTCATTTTGCCCACGCATCGCGTGGGATATTTTCTATCCCAAGCAATTTGTATGATCTTGACTTTTCGTTATTTTCACAGTTTTGGTTTCCATCGATAGTGCTCATGTTTAAAAATTCTAATTGAGTTTGATACATTGGAATGACCTTTTCCTTTCTCTAGTGATGTGTCTGCATTTTATAGGGTTTTAACTATAGTTTTTACACTTGTTTTGACTATTTTGTTAGGTCCAAGTGTGCTTTTAGAGTCCTTTTAGTCTTTTGTGAGTCTTTACAGGTTCTAGGTGACTTTGGAAGGAAACTGAGTGTTTTGGGGATGAAAACATGCATCTGGAGCTTAATTGGTTGAAGACTGATCGAGCTAGAAGACAGATGAAGTTAGAGCTGAAATACGTGATGGATCGGCTGATCCTCGCGAGATCGACCATTCCCGTCCCCGACGCAATCTTTCCTTTTCTGATTTAAACCGACTTTTTAGGGATTTATTTTACTATTTAAGCACGGGGCTCGACCCCTGGAGAGATAACTTTTTACTCTACGCCGTTTTTGAGCACTTGTAAGCTTGGGAGAAGATCTCTTATCCTTTCTAACCCTTTGGAGAAGAATTCTGAACCCTTTTACTTCTCTTGCAATTCAAACATGTTTTCTTCATATTTGATTTGTGATTGTCTTTGTTCGATGTCTGAGTAGTCTTACTATTGGGTTTCGGGTTTCAAAGGGGGTTTTTATGATTCATTGATTTAGGTTGTTAGATTTGGGATTGATCTATTGTGTTCTTCATCTATAGTTGTTCTTACTGCTTAAACTAGATTAGCTACCTAGTTTATGATCATAGGTTAAATTCATCTAGGCATCAAAAGTGTTGTTGAATTACTTGAAAGAACATAGGTGAGCAAGGTGATCCTTAGCCAACGACAGTTGAAGTTGGGGCACCTTGTGAACATAATCGGACTAGAACTTAATGCTTGCTAGGATTGTTTAGATCCAAACGACGGTTTAGGGTTCATTCGATTCCTTGCTTAGATAACTAACGCTGAGACAGTAGGTTAGTTTTATATTTGAGATTCGAGTTCAAGAACGGTTCTAAAGTTATCCCTATCCACCACCCAATTTCGTGATCATAACCCTTGATTGATTCCTGCGCCCAATACTTTCTTTTAAATTTACAAACTCTTATTTATTTTCTGTTTTAATTCTGTTACTTGCAAAACAAACTTCCTCTTTGCTTTAGCTAAACTAGGTCTATATAATTTCATAGTGTATCGTTTGGTCTATGTGGATTCGACCCTGAAGTACTACTACGACACCACTTGATCGTGGTTGAGTGTGCTTTGGGTTATTGATTTAACTAAAGATCATCTAGCTATATATATGACAAAGATACGAGAGATACATATCTTTATATTTATTTTTTTTCTTTTAATATTAGGCCAAGAAATTTAATATAACGAAATTGTTTTTGTATAAGTATAATTATCGTATAATTTTAGGATTTTATTTAGGATAACTACGTGTATCTTTATTGTAAAATTATCTGTATGATTTCTTTTATGTTTTGAATCATGGATTTTTTTTTGTTTGGCCGATTCCTTTTTCTTTAGAATTACAAAATTGTATAATTTTCAACATAATAATAAGATTTTATTATTATTTTAATAATCTACAATATAATAAGATTTTAACACATGTTGCGATTTTGTGAATTAGTATCTTTTACAACATAATAATAAGATTTTATTATTATTTTAATAATTTATTATTTTATAATCTACAATATAATAAGATTTTGACACATGTCGTGATCTTATGTATTAGTAATTTTTGAAACCATACTTTATATAATAAAATTAGTCAACTAGTTATAAATTCCACCAAAAACTACCATAAATTGGTCAAAGATAAAATAATAATATTATAGTAATAAAATACTTTTAGATTTTTATATCATATTATATATATGTGTGTGTGGCAATATCATTTGAGTTAACAATATTTACAAGCAAACACTAGAATGTTTTCACAATTGACGATAATCTTCCTTTTATCTCTCATTCTATGCCACCCCCTTCATATCTCGGCAAAGACATGGTGTGTCTCAGCCGCATCAGCGACAGATGCACAACTACAAGCTAACATTGATTGGGCATGCACCATAGGAACAGTTGATTGTGTAAAAATCAATCCTGGTGGACCTTGCTATGAACCAAATACTCTTACTAGCCATGCATCATTTGTGATGAATGAATACTACCAATTGCATGGGGCTACTGAAGAGGCGTGTGATTTCAATCATACTGGTCAAATCATTAATGCTAATCCAAGTTATGGTCGTTGTAGGTATTCATAGAAATAATACATGGGTTGATCCGTTGATGACTGATTTTTAAATTGCAAATTTTTCTTACAAATAATACAATTATGCGGAATGACAATTATTTTATGTAGATTTATAAAACCGTAAGGTATTTCTCCAATTTTATTTAACTCTTTCTTGCGATTCTCTCATAAAGCGAAGTATTCAAGCGCAACATCAACATTTAGTGGTTTTAATAACAAAACTAAACTATTAATATTTTTGGTAAGGAAAACAAATCTAACGTAACCTCTCAATTTATATATATATATATATATATATATATATATATATATATTTGGTCAAACAATCTTTCCTTTTCCTAATTTCAGAAAATGAAACTCAAGATCTTGTAAATTAAATTATTCAGGAACAATTATTAAATTCCCAAGACTAAATAATATTTCTATGTTATAAATAAATACAAAAAAAATAAAATATTATTGATAGTATAACAGCTAGTATGTCTATAAATTATTACACTAAAGTGTTTATAAACTGTCAAATATTATATATTTGTGATAAACTATCGGGGATGTATCCATATATAAGTAAAAGAGAAGAAGTACAAAATCGATAATAGGTCGGGTCAATTTTAGAAAAATTACACGAAATTAAAAAGTCGGATTCGGGTATAAAATATCCGCTGCGTTTATATGGGTTAACGGTAATAATTTAAAACTAAACTTAAATAAATTTTCCATAAGTGAACCACATTAGTTACGTGAATATTTTTGTTCCTCTAATTTAGGAAACTAACAATCATCGTTTAATCTGACAAGAACTTTACCAAAATTTTAAAATTGAATCAAACTGGAATATAGCATATACCATAAATAATAAATAATAAAATCTAAGTCGTTTAATGGAAAAAAAATCATATTAATTTTCATAAATTTTCATAATTAATAACCGATTTTTATGGTAACTTTTTTATATTAATTGCTCCAATTAAATGTGCAGATTTTAAAAATATATAATTATTTGAGTTAAATTTTTGAACACACTTCTTTTCTTATAAATATAGAGGATGTGTCAATAGTCAATACTTTGATGATGGTAAGGTATTCTCTTCTTCTCTCCCTTTCTCTTATCATACATTATACTAATTTAAGTTTTAAAAGTTTTGTGATCTTCACATTACCTCTTCCTCATTTTTAATATGATGGTTGTTCATCTATATCATATTGTGATTTATCATATGGCTTTTTAATAAATTTGCATATTTTCAATCAATTTGGATAGCTATTTGTTTAATAGAGCATACAAGAACTTTTAGTCCAATATCATGTATATTAATATTTTTATTATTTTACAGGAATGTAAAAGAATATGTACTTCTATAAAACTCATATGTTATTATGCTATGCGGGTATGCTAATACAGTTTACTCATTATTTGTTTTCTTCTCTTATTTTATCCAAATTTATGATAATATTAAAGTATTCTCAGTTTTACTTTATTTTACTGTATCAAAACTCATTATATTACCATTTACTTTTTTCGTCTATTTTTTTTAATTCAAATTCATTGTATAAATATATATAATCCACCGTAATATATATATATATATATATATATTTTTAAATGCACTATACTGAACAAAATTTTAACATATTCCAATCTGTTATGGATTGCATATACTCATGAATTTTCCCCCGCGCTGTAGCACGGGTCCGATCCTAGTTGAAACAATGATTTTGGAAGATTCTATGGGATTTAGTAAATTTGGAATTTTGATAGATTTTAAGGAAATTGATTTGATTTATGGTAAAATTCTTTCAAATCCCACCTAAAACCATGAGATTTGGATTTCTCTATTTTTAACTAAACAAATCCTCTCAAATCCTCCAGAATCCCTAAGGGAGGTGTATTGAAACAATGATTTTGGAGGATTTGATGAGATTCAGAAAATTTAGAATTTTGATAGATTTTAGGGAAGTTGATATGATTCATAGTAAAATTCTTTCACATCTCACCAAAAACCATGAGATTTGGATTTCTGTATTTTTAAATAAACAAAGAAAGAATTACTCAAATGTTATCCAAAAGTTGGTTTATTACTCATATCTATAAATCTTTTGAAAATTACTAGAATGTTTAGTGCACTGGGTGTAATTACAATTTACTCCTTGGATTTTGTTTCTCGAATTTAAGTAAAAAATTAAAAAAAAAAATACATATCAGCAAATTAAAATACACATCACTTTTTATTTTCCACTTCACTAAACAGTTTTTTTTCAAAATCAACAATTATTTTTTCTTGTTTATTTATATCAAAGAAGAAAACAAACAGTTTCCATTATTCATAGTCCACACAAAAAAAAAACACCTCGTCAAGTTGCTATTTGGTTTCAGAACCGTCGTTCTCGCTGGAAGACAAAACAGCTTGAGAAAGATTACGGTCTTCTTAAATCCCAATACGATTCTCTTCGCCTTAACTTTGATTCTCTTCGCCGTGACAATGAATCTCTCCTCCAAGAGGTATAAAAAAAATCCAAACTTTTTTCGTTTTTTTTGGTTAAAGATTGAAACTTTTTGTTATAATTCACAATTTTGTTGATCCCAAGTTAAAAAAATTGAACCTTTTTTGCAAATCTTGAGATTTAGAGAAAAAACTGAAACTTTTGGTTTTGTTTGATGCAGATTAGTAAACTAAAGACGAAGCTTAACGGAGGAGAAGAAGAAGAAGAAGAAGAGAACAACGCGGTGGCGGCGACAACAGATAGTGATGTTTCCGTGAAGGAGGAAGAAGTTTCGTTACCGGAGAAGATCACAGAACCGCCGTCGTCTCCTCTGCAGTTTCTAGAACATTCGGATGGTCTCAATTACCGAAGTTTCACGGATCTACGTGACCTTCTTCCACTAAAGGGGGCGGCGGCTTCTTCGTTTGCAGCAGCTGGATCTTCAGACAGCAGCGACTCAAGCGCTCTTCTGAACGAGGAAAGCAGCTCTAACGTTACGGTGGCGGCTCCGGTGACGGCTCCCGCTGGTAATTTCTTTGTGAAAATGGAGCAGACAGAGGATCATGGTGACTTTCTGAGTGGTGAAGAAGCTTGCGAGTTTTTCTCCGATGAACAACCGCCGTCTCTACAGTGGTTTACAACTGAGGGAAAGGCTTTGAGCTTTGTTAATCAGATTTTTGTCCTTCAGAGGCAAAAACATTCTGGTTTGTGTTTCGTTTCTTTCTCTCTCTCCGTTTTTCTTCTAATGTGTGTTTGATTTTGGTGTTGTTGGGGGGCAGAGCATGTCTTATTGTTGTATGGTTGATTCTTGGTTGTGTTTGCAGTTTGATTGTGGGATTCATCCTGCCTACTCGGGCATGGCTGCGTTGCCTTACTTTGATGAGATTATCCTTCCACCATTGATGTCCTCTTGATTACTCAGTATGTTTACTCCTTCTTATTCTTGCTTTCTTTTGGGTAATACCCAATAATCAGTTGAAATGGTTTACTTTCTTGGTTTGAGTAGATTGAGAAATTGATGTAGATTTGGGAATGTTTATATGATTGTTTCAAGTAAAGAGATTAAATTGGGAGGCTACTAAAGCAAATCGTCAAACTTTTAAGCATTTAATACAAAGACAGAAGCTTTGATGTGTAGTGGAAACCTTTCTTGGATTAGTTTAAAGCTTTTAGAATGTGTTTGTTTGGTGAGAGGTTTTTTAACAAACTATGTGTTGATGCTTTTGGTTGCAGCTTTCATATAGATCATGCAGCATCGCTACCTTATTTTCTGGAGAAGGTTTGTTTCTCTTTCCGAATGATTTTGTTTTGTTGATGTGTTAAAACATATCTGGGAACTAATTCAGGTTACTGATGTTTGATTAGACGACATTCAATGGGCGGGTTTTCATGACACATGCAACAAAGGCCATCTACAAGCTGTTGCTTACAGATTATGTAAAAGTGAGCAAAGTGTCAGTGGAAGATATGTTGTTCGATGAACAAGACATCAACAAGTCCATGGACAAAATTGAGGTTAGTCCTTCTCCTGCATTGTATCATATGACTATGATTATACTTTAATCACTCCATTGGGTTTGGGATAAGTTCTAAAGATATTAGATCATTCATTGTTGAGTTAAAGTTTATGTTTGATTCTTCTCTAGGTAATTGATTTCCATCAAACGGTTGAAGTAAATGGCATAAAGTTTTGGTGTTACACGGCAGGCCATGTTTTGGGTGCAGCCATGTTTATGGTAGATATAGCTGGTGTCCGAATCCTCTACACTGGCGTAAGGACCCAAGAGATACCATCACGTTTACACTCTTTAAAGATAGTTCATGACTATGCTCAGTTCGGGATGAATTGTACTTGGTTATGTAAAACATTGATTTGTCTATTTTCAAAGTTATGGCTGATTTACGTTTGAGTTACGGCTGAGTTATATATTTTACACGGCTGAGTTATGGATTACGTAGTTATGAGATATTAGTACGTATTCTTTTTTTTTTCCTGGGTTTTTTGTTCTGTCAGATTCCTAATAAATCATCTAACTAAAATGTTATCGACATAAACGGCTGACTTATGAAATATTTGTAAATTAAAATTATTATAACTCAAAATTAAAATATAGAATGAAAAAATGAATATTACAATCATTATAAGTAATAATTATAGACAAAGATTGATTTTTACACAGTCTGATCAAAATGTGTAAAACATTCAAAACATTACATTTAGGGGTTAGGGGTTAGGGCTAGAGTTAGGGTTAGGGTTAGGGTTTAGGTTTGAGTTGTAGGGTTCATATTTTCAACATTATGGGTTTTAATATAACAGTTTGGTCTTGGTTATATTGTGTTTGGTTTAAGGTGGTAATTTGGATATACTAATATGATAACCATTTGAAAATTTAAAAACTTTTGAAATTACATTTCGGTTATTTCCGGTTATGGGTCAGTTAGATGAATATATAACCATAAATAATCCAAATTTTATCCAAATTAGGTCGATTAACTTAATATAACCGATAGCAAGCCGAATATAACCGTAATTAACCGAAAATAATGGAAAAAACTAGTTTCCGGTTCAGTTCGGTTTGGTCGGTTATTTAGTCATTTTAATTTGAGGGTTGGCTGAGTTATGGTAAAGTTATGGCTGAGTTATGCAAACGGATATATTAATTTATTATATACCTTCTCGAAAATATAAAAAGTGTTGTTGGGAGACACAAACAATAATTATGTTTATTGTTAAGAACCACACACGTAATAAATGAGATTTTAGCGATTTTTTATTTAAAAGGAATTTAAATTTTGAATTTGAATTTTTTTAATTTTTTTAATAAAAGTATTTCTCAAACATTTGACTGATATGGCTGAGTTATCGACATAAACGGCTGACTTATGAAATATTTGTAAATTAGAATTATTATAACTCAAAATTAAAATATAGAATGAAAAAATGAATATTACAATCATTATAAGCAATAAAAAGTAATAATTATAGACAAAGATTGATTTTTACACAGTCTGATCAAAATGTGTAAAACATTCAAAACATGACATTTAGGGGTTAGGGTTAGGGTTAGGGTTAGGGTTAGGGTTTGAGGTGTAGGGTTCATATTTCCAACATTATGGGTTTTAATATAACAATTTTTTTTTGGTTATATTGTGTTTGGTTTAAGGTGGTAATTTGGATATACTAATATGATAACCATTTTAAAATTTAAATTTTTTGAAATTATTTTTCGGTTATTTCCGGTTATGGGTCGGTTAGATGAATATATAACCATAAATAATCCAAATGTTACCCAAATTAGGTGGATTAACTTAATATAACCGATAGCAAGCCGAATATAACCGTAACTAACCGAAAATAATGGAAAAAATAGTTTCCGGTTCGGTTCGGTTTGGTCGGTTATTTAGTCATTTTAATTTGAGGGTTGGCTGAATTATGGTAAAGTTATGGCTGAGTTATCGTTTAGGGTCTTCTCAATAATATGAAAACGTATTATTCTTTCCTGGGTCTTTTGTTCTGTCAGATTCCTAATAAGTATTAAAACATCTCTCGATATTACAAAAAGTGTTGTTAGGGAAGCGCAAAAATCACTAATTATGTGCCTGCTCAAATCCACACGCATAATAAATTCATAAAGTGAGATTTTTATCACAAGATATTATTGCAAATAATATCTGGGTCTTTGTTCTGTAAGTTTCCTAATAATTATTAAAACGTCACTCGATGTCACAAAAAATGTTGTTAGGGAAGCGCGAAAAATCACTAATTTTGTGCCTGCTCAAATCCACACGCAAAATAAATTGATAAAGTGAGCTTTTTATTACAAGATATTATTGCAAATAATTAACTAATTATTATCCTTTGTAAAATTGTTAACTCAAAAGATTATTCAACATCATGGAAATTTTCATGAGTTAAAGATGTGATAAGTTGAGTTATCTATTTTTTAATTAAAAAAACGAAAATTCAGTTATATAATACAAAAAAATTATTTTTTCGTTTTTATTTAATTCATATATCAAGAAAAATATTTTTACTGTTTTTCTTTTATTTAATAATTTTTTAATTAGTTATTTTATTTCTCCTAAATTATTATTTTTTATTATTATTTGAAATGAAAATAGACATAGACCTAAATTTTATTCAAAAATGTTACCAATCACTAACAAAACTAATTTTTGAAGTTGAGTTTAAATATTCATGTGTTATGGTTGATGTACAAGTTTCCTTTGTAAAATTGTTAACTCAAAAGATTATTCAACATCATGGAAATTTTCATGAGTTAAGATGTGGTAAGTTAAGTTATCTATTTTTAATTCAAAAACGAAAATTCAGTTATATAATACAAAAAAATTATTTTTCGTTTTTATTTAATTCATATATCAAGAAAATAATTTTACTGTTTTTCTTTTATTTAATAACTTTTTAATTACAAAATATTATTGCAAATAATTACATAATTATTATTCAATTTAGAATTTTACTTTTCTAAAAGTATTTCTCCAATAATTGAATATTAAAATTATTATAACTCAAAATTTAAATTTAGAATGGAAATATGTCTTAATTCATATATCAAGAAAAAATTTTTTTACTGTTTTTCTTTTATTTAATAATTTTTTTAATTAGTTATTTTATTTCTCCTAAATTATTATTTTTTATTATTATTTGAAATGAAAATAGACATAGACCTAAATTTTATTCAAAAATGTTACCAATCACTAACAAAACTAATTTTTTTGAAGTTGATTTTGAATAATCATGTGTTATGGTTGATGTACAACTTTGAGGTATATCCTTTGTAAAATTGTTAACTCAAAATATTATTCAACATCATGGAAATTTTCATGAGTTAAAGATGTGGTAAGTTGAGTTATCTGTTTTTTTTTAATTAAAAAAAACGAAAATTCAGTTATATAATACCGTAAATTTATTTTTTCGTTTTTATTTAATTCATATATCAAGAAAATTTTTTTACTGTTTTTCTTTTATTTAATAATTTTTTTAATTAGTTATTTTATTTCTCCTAAATTATTATTTTTTATTATTATTTGAAATGAAAATAGACATAGACCTAAATTTTATTCAAAAATGTTACCAATCACTAACAAAACTAATTTTTTGAAGTTGATTTTGAATAATCATGTGTTATGGTTGATGTACAACTTTGAGGTATATCCTTTGTAAAATTGTTAACTCAAAAGATTATTCAACATCATGGAAATTTTCATGAGTTAAAGATGTGGTAAGTTGAGTTATCTATTTTTTTAATTAAAAAATGAAAATTCAGTTATATAATACCAAAAATTATTTTTTCGTTTTTATTTAATTCATATATCAAGAAAAATAATTTTTACTGTTTTTCTTTTATTTAATAACTTTTTAATTACAAGATATTATTGCAAATAATTAAATAATTATTATTCGAATTTAGAATTTTATTTTTCTAAAAGTATTTCTCCAACAATTGAATATTAAAATTATTATAACTCAAAACTTAAATTTAGAATGGAAATATGTCTATTATTAGGTTAACTGATGGTTTCCCGCCAAAATATCGCTTTACGGCTGAGTTATAATCATTACGGGAAAACGAAAGGTCATGTGACGGCTGAGTTATAGTGAGTTATGACTGAGTTATCGAAGAACCAATCTGAAAGTAAATGGATGATATATACGACTTTACGGCTGAGTTATAATATTTACGGAAAACGAAAGGTCATGTGACGGCTGAGTTATAGTTAGTTATGGCTGAGTTTTCACAAGAAAACCTGAAAGTAAATAGATGATATAGGCTATAACTGGTAACATGTGTTACTATTGACTTAAGTTGAGTTATGGACTTAACTCAAATTTTATTCAAAAATGTTACCAATCACTAACAAAACTAACTTTTTTAATTAGTTATTTTATTTCTCCTAAATTATTATTTTTTATTATTATTTGAAATGAAAATAGACATAGACCTAAATTTTATTCAAAAATGTTACCAATCACTAACAAAACTAATTTTTTGAAGTTGATTTTGAATAATCATGTGTTATGGTTGATGTACAACTTTGAGGTATATCCTTTGTAAAATTGTTAACTCAAAAGATTATTCAACATCATGGAAATTTTCATGAGTTAAAGATGTGGTAAGTTGAGTTATCTATTTTTTTTTAATTAAAAAAACGAAAATTCAGTTATATAATACCGTAAATTTATTTTTTCGTTTTTATTTAATTCATATATCAAGAAAATTTTTTTTACTGTTTTCTTTTATTTAATAATTTTTTAATTAGTTATTTTATTTCTCCTAAATTATTATTTTTTATTATTATTTGAAATGAAAATAGACATAGACCTAAATTTTATTCAAAAATGTTACCAATCACTAACAAAACTAATTTTTGAAGTTGATTTTGAATAATCATGTGTTATGGTTGATGTACAACTTTGAGGTATATCCTTTGTAAAATTGTTAACTCAAAAGATTATTCAACATCATGGAAATTTTCATGAGTTAAAGATGTGGTAAGTTGAGTTATCTATTTTTTTAATTAAAAATGAAAATTCAGTTATATAATACCAAAAAATTATTTTTTCGTTTTTATTTAATTCATATATCAAGAAAAATAATTTTTACTGTTTTTCTTTTATTTAATAACTTTTTAATTACAAGATATTATTGCAAATAATTAAATAATTATTATTCGAATTTAGAATTTTATTTTTCTAAAAGTAGTTCTCCAACAATTGAATATTAAAATTATTATAACTCAAAACTTAAATTTAGAATGGAAATATGTCTATTATTAGGTTAACTGATGGTTTCCGCCAAAATATCGTTTTACGGCTGAGTTATAATCATTACGGAAAACGAAAGGTCATGTGACGGCTGAGTTATGTGAGTTATGACGAGTTATCGAAGAACCAATCTGAAAGTAAATGGATGATATATACGACTTTACGGCTGAGTTATAATATTTACGGAAAACGAAAGGTCATGTGACGGCTGAGTTATAGTTAGTTATGGCTGAGTTTTCACAAGAAAAACCTGAAAGTAAATAGATGATATAGCTATAACCGGTAACATGTGTTACTATTGACTTAAGTTGAGTTATGGACTTAACTCAAATTTTATTCAAAAATGTTACCAATCACTAACAAAACTAACTTTTTAATTAGTTATTTTATTTCTCCTAAATTATTTTTTTATTATTATTTGAAATGAAAATAGACATAGACCTAAATTTTATTCAAAAATGTTACCAATCACTAACAAAACTAATTTTTTGAAGTTGATTTTGAATAATCATGTGTTATGGTTGATGTACAACTTTGAGGTATATCCTTTGTAAAATTGTTAACTCAAAAGATTATTCAACATCATGGAAATTTTCATGAGTTAAAGATGTGGTAAGTTGAGTTATCTATTTTTTTTAATTAAGAAAAACAAAATTCAGTTAATACCAAAAAATTATTTTTTCGTTTTTATTTTATTCATATATCAAGAAAATTTTTTTTTACTGTTTTTCTTTTATTTAATAATTTTTTTAATTAGTTATTTTATTTCTCCTAAATTATTATTTTTATTATTATTTGAAATAAAAATAAACATAGATCTAAATTTTATTCAAAAATGTTACCAATCACTAACAAAACTAATTTTTTTGAAGTTGAGTTTGAATAATCATGTGTTATGGTTGATGTACAAGTTTGAGGTATATCCTTTGTAAAATTGTTAACTCAAAAGATTTTTTTTTTTTTTTTTTTCAACATTTCTGCATTATGGGACAACTGGCCGGCCCATTAGCCAAATTCCTACATACGTAGGAGCCGGGACTCGATCCCGGGTGTGATGGTGCCTTGTGCATTAAGGACTTACCTTTGGCCACTGCACCAAGGTCACTTCACAACTCAAAAGATTATTCAACATCATGGAAATTTTCATGAGTTAAAGATGTGATAAGTTGAGTTATCTATTTTTTTAATTAAAAAAAACGAAAATTCAGTTATATAATACAAAAAAAAAAAAAATTGTTTTAATTCATATATCAAGAAAATTATTTTTTACTGTTTTTATTTTATTTAATAATTTTTTAATTAGTTATTTTATTTCTCCTAAATTATTATTTTTTTATTATTATTTGAAATGAAAATAGACATAGACCTAAATTTTATTCAAAAATGTGATAAAGTAGAAGAACAAGGTGAATAAGAAGGTAAATAGTTCACTTATTAAACCAGTTGAAGAACCAGAGTCGAACTACGTTTCTTATTTCCGGAGAAAAAGATGATGACATGGAATGCGACATGGATGCTGCATCCGACGTGGCAAATCAGCCATGAAACAATACCATAACTCAGCCTAACTAAAACTCAGCCACAACATGAAAAACATTACAGTAATTAAAAAGCAAAAATCGCTGCCAAACTCAGCCGCATCATGAACTAAAAATATGTAACTCACCGTATCGTTTGATAAGTCAGCCGTAACTGAAAAACATTCTAGTAATTAATCTTTTGCCAATAAGTCAGCCAGTTTGACGGCTGACTTGTCGATAAATCGCTTTATGACGGCTGAGTTATAGTTTTTACCATAACTCAGCCGTAACTACATCTCATAAGTCAGCCATTTTTCATAACTCAGCCAGTCGGAAAATGGCAACTCAGCCGTGTCGTTGTGATAACTCAACCAAAATCTTGACAACTCAACCATCGGTGAAAACTCAGCCGTAACGCTTGGCTGAGTTATGCGCATAACTAAGCCAAATTTGATAAGTCACCGTAACGCTTGGCTGACTTATGAGCATAACTCAGCCAGATTTTCATAAGTCGGCCGTCCGCTCTTACTCAAATGTTTTTTCGATAACTCAACATAAATACCTATAACTCAGCCACAACATACTTTGTATCGCGTTATGGCTGAGTTATACAAACGTCAGCGAGTTCGACGTGGCGTCTGACGTGGCAATGGCATTTTGTAATAACGTTTTTTCCGGTAACATAAAACAGGGGCACGCTGGTATTTTCAAAATACAAACATTCTAGTAATAAAAGTTTTTTGTAGATTCTGGTAATATTACCTAAAATGAGTAACATTTGAGTAATTCACCCATAAACAAATCCTCTCAAATCCTCCAGAATCCCTAAAACTTATTAAAATCTAAATCCTCAAACTATTTTGAATAACAGCGGATTTTTAAGTAGATTTTTAAATCATCAGTTCAATAACAGTGGATTTTAGGAGACTTTTTAAAATCCATGATTGAATAACATAAGATTTGTAACTTTTACACAAATTACTTAAAATGTCAAGTTTAATACACCCCCCTAAAACTTATTAAAATCCAAATCCACAAACTGTTTTTAATAACAGTGGATTTTAAGAAAGAATTACTCAAATGTTATCCAAAAGTTGGTTTATTACTCATATCTATAAATCTTTTGAAAATTACTCAAATGTTTAGTGTCCTGGGTGTAATTACAATTTACCCTTGGTTTTTATTTTTCGATTTTGAGTAAAAAAATAAGAAAATATACACATCAACAAATTAAAATACACATCATTTTCGATTTTCCATGTCATTAACCATTTTTTTTTTCAGAATCCACAGTTTACTTTTTCTTGTTTATGTCAAAGAAAACAAAAAAGACTTGCATAGTTTCTCTCTTCTCTCTCCTCGAGTGTGTTCGCCCTAGCCACCATTAGCAAGCCGCCGCGGGAGTCTCTTCTCTCCGGCGCCGGCGTTGCCATGGTTCGCCGGCGTCGGATCCTGTCATCCCTCTGCTATTTCGTTCATCTGCCGGCAAATCCAATCTCGTTTCAGTTTCTTTACTTGTTCGAACCGTATTTCCGGTTCTTTTACCGGCGCTACTTCCGCCGTGACTGGTCGCGTCTTTCCGTCGCTGCCGTTTAGTAGATGGAGGAAAAAGCTTTTGTAAGAACTCCGAGTCACTCCCTCCGGTTGCCTCGGCCGATGCGGCGCCGGTCCAAACCTCGTTGCTCTACCTCAAGGTCTCATCCTCCGTCACTGCGCCACGCCTTCTCGTGCTGCTGAAATCTTGTTCAGCCTCTGTGGTGATGGCGGTCGTGAAGCTTCTTCGTCCTCCGCCGTCGCTGACGCTCTCACCGCTTTAGCGCTCACCAACAATGCTCTCTCTCAAATCGATGCGGGGAACTTCTCGGAAGCCGAAGCACTTCTCACTCAGGTCTGTAGAATTTTACAATATTTGTCGCAGTTTCGTCTCCGTTCTTGTGGAGCTTGCTTGACCATAGATGTGTATGGTTGTAGGCTTTAGAGTTGAAACCCTACGGTGGCTTGCATAGAATCTTCAAACACAGGTAACATAAAGGACCAAAAAATTAATCTCTTGGTTAGTGTTTCTTCAGAGATTGTTAGATTGTTAGAATCTGGTGATTGCAGAGCAGTAGAAAAATTGGGAATGCTTGATTACTATGGGGCTATTGAAGATATAAGCCGAGCTCTGGCCTTAGCTCCTAACTATTCTGAGGTATACTATGGAATGATACTCTTTTTGATTTTGTGGATTTCATGTTTGAATTCGTAATTCAATTCAACTTTTATGACTTTATCTACCAGCTCTACATTTGCCAAGGTGATGTCTACATAGCATAAGGTCAATATGAACTCGCCGAGAAGTCGTACTTGAAATGTCTAGAGATAGATCCTTCTCTTCGCAGATCTAAATCATTCAAGGTTTGTTTCGTTACATGTCTTGCTTCCTTTTTTAGCACTTAAGCATTGAGGTACCTTCGCAATGGAAGATGAGCTGATATGCATGTGGCAGGGTGAATGCTCTGTCCGAGACATTTAACAAAAATTGTTTGTGTTTTAACTATCATTACAGGCCCGGATTGCAAACCTTCAGAACAGAGTTGTTGAAGTAGATGTGACATAGAAGTATTCTGACATTGGGAGTTGTATCTCGATGCATACTGATAGATGTCTACATGTTTCTCATAAAAAGGGTAATTCTTTTCCTCTACTAGACGTTCACAAAGAAGCTTTCTCATAAAAGTTTCCATCGCTGTCACAATTAGATAACTCCAGCCAATTGTTTTACATTCACAAAGAAGCTTTGTTTCACTAATTTGCAGTTCACCCTTTACATCACATTAGGCTTGAAAGATAGACTTAGGCCATTCTCAATACCAGGCGATCATTTAGGTTCGGATATCTCTATTTCTTTGATTTTTTACCTGTTGTTTGTTCTATTATCTCTCAGAAATCATACCACATTTTTGTGCAGAAAAGCCATGTGCCTGCTTTGGATATATCAGCTTTCTTTATGTTTAGTTCAGGAAACCTCTCTATAGCAGTCATGTGACTCTCTTTATATTCTCTTTGCAGTAAATTATATTCTACAGAGACTGACCATGGCAGAGTTAAAGGGTGAACTGTACTATGATATGTAAAACATTTGGATTTCTTTTGGTAGGAATTGTACTTGGGTATGGGTATGTAAAACATTGATTTGTCTATTTTCAAAGTTATGGCTGATTTACGGTTAAGTTACGGCTGAGTTATTTATTTTTGGTAGGAATTGTACTTGGGTATGTAAAACATGGATTTGTCTATTTTCAAAGTTATGGCTGATTTACCGTTAAGTTACGGCTGAGTTATATTCTTCTTTCTTTTCTGGGTCTTTCGTTCTATCAGGTTCCTAATAAATTATCTAATTAAAATGTCTCTCGATATTACAAAAAATGTTGTTTGGGAATCCTGAACAATCTCTAATTTTGTGTCTGCTTAGATCCAAACATAATAAATACATAAAGTCAGATTTTCTCACAATATATTATTCAAATTAATTAAAAATTTTGAATTCGAATTTCGAATAAAAAAAATAAAAACAATACCAAACAATTGAATAATATGGCTGAATTATCGACATAAACGGTTGGTTTATAATATATTTGTAAATTAGAATTATTATAACTCAAAATTAAAATATAGAATGGAAAAATGAATATTACAATCATTATAAGCAATAAAAAATAATAATTATAGACAAAGAGTGATTTTTACATATTCTGATCAAAATGTGTAAAACATTAAAAACATGACATTTAGGGATTAGGGTTAGGGTTAGGATTTGAGGTGTAGGGTTCATATTTCCAACATTATGAGTTTTAATATAACAGTTTGGTTTTGGTTATATTGTGTTTAGTTTAAGGTGGTAATTTGGATATACTAATATGATAACCATTTAAAAATTTAAAAAATTTTGAAATTATTTTTCGGTTATTTCCGGTTATGGATTGGTTAGATGAATATATAACCATAAATAATTCAAATGTTATCCAAATTAGGTGGATTAACTTAATATAACTGATAACAAGCCGAATATAACCGTTATTAACCAAAAATAATGGAAAAAATAGTTTCCTGTTCGTTTCGGTTTGGTCGGTTATTTAGTCATTCTAATTTGAGGGTTGACTGAGTTATGGTAACGTTATGGCTGAGTTATGCAACGGATATATTAATTTATTATATACCTTCTCGAGAATACAAAAAGTGTTGTTGGGGAGACGCAAACAATAATTATGTTTATTGTTAAGAACCACATGCGTAATAAATGAGATTTTAGCGATTTTTTTATTTAAAAAAAAAAAATCAAAATTTGAATTTGAATTTGAATTTAATTTTTTTTTAATAAAAGTATTTCTCAAACAATTGACTGATATGGTGAGTTATCGACATAAACGGCGACTTATGAAATATTTGTAAATTAGAATTATTATAACTCAAAAATTAAAATATAGAATGAAAAAATGAATATTACAATCATTATAAGCAATAAAAAGTAATAATTATAGAAAAAATTGATTTTTACAGAGTTTGATCAAAATGTGTATAACATTCAAAACATGACATTTAGGGGTTAGGGTTAGGGTTAGGGTTTGAGGTTTGGAGTTCATATTTCCAACATTATGAGTTTTAATATAACAGTTTGGTTTTGGTATATTGTGTTTGGTTTAAGGTGATAATTTGGATATACTAATATGATAACCATTTGAAAATTTAAATTTTTTTGAAATTACTTTTTGGTTATTTCCGGTTATGGGTCGGTTAGATGAATATATAACCATAAATAATCCAAATTTTATCCAAATTAGGTCGATTAACTTAATATAACTGATAGCAAGCCGAATATAACCGTAACTAACCAAAAATAATGGAAAAAATAGTTTCCGGTTCGGTTCGGTTTGGTCGGTTATTTAGTCATTTTAATTTGAGGGTTGGCTGAATTATGGTAAAGTTATGGGAGTTATCATTTAGGGTCTTCTCAATAATATGAAACGTATTATTCTGTCATGGGTCTTTTGTTCTGTCAGATTCCTAATAAGTATTAAAACATCTCTCGATATCACAAAAAGTGTTGTTAGGGAAGCGCGAAAAATCACTAATTCTGTGCCTGCTCAAATCCACACGCATAATAAATTCATAAAGTGAGATTTTTATCACAAGATATTATTGCAAATAATATCTGGGTCTTTTGTTCTGTAAGATTCCTAATAATTATTAAAACGTCACTCGATGTCACAAAAAGTGTTGTTAGGGAAGCGCGAAAAATCACTAATTTTGTGCCTGCTCAAATCCACCCTCATAATAAATTCATAAAGTGAGCTTTTTATCACAAGATATTATTGCAAATAATTAACTAATTATTATCCTTTGTAAAATTGTTAACTCAAAAGATTATTCAACATCATGGAAATTTTCATGAGTTAAAGATGTGATAAGTTGAGTTATCTATTTTTTTAATTAAAAAAACGAAAATTCAGTTATATAATACAAAAAAAATATTTTTTTCGTTTTTATTTAATTCATATATCAAGAAAAAATATTTTTTACTGTTTTTCTTTTATTTAATAATTTTTTTAATTAGTTATTTTATTTCTCCTAAATTATTATTTTTTATTATTATTTGAAATGAAAATAGACATAGACCTAAATTTTATTCCAAAATGTTACCAATACTAAAAAACTAATTTTTTTGAAGTTGAGTTTGAATAATCATGTGTTATGGTTGATGTACAAGTTTCCTTTGTAAAATTGTTAACTCAAAAGATTATTCAACATCATGGAAATTTTCATGAGTTAAAGATGTGGTAAGTTGAGTTATCTATTTTTTTTTAATTAAAAAAACGAAAATTCAGTTATATAATACAAAAAAATTATTTTTTCGTTTTTATTTAATTCATATATCAAGAAAAATAATTTTTATTGTTTTTCTTTTATTTAATAACTTTTTTAATTACAAGATATTATTGCAAATAATTAAATAATTATTATTCGAATTTAGAATTTTATTTTTCTAAAAGTATTTCCCCAACAATTGAATATTAAAATTATTATAACTCAAAATTTAAATTTAGAATGGAAATATGTCTATTATTAGGTTAACGATGGTTTCCGCCAAAATATCGCTTTACGGCTAAGTTATAATCATTACGGGAAAACGAAAGGTCATGTGACGGCTGAGTTATAGTGAGTTATGGCTGAGTTATCATAAGAAACAATCTGAAAGTAAATGGTTGATATATATGACTTTACGGCTGAGTTATAATATTTACGGGAAAACGAAAGGTCATGTGACGGCTGAGTTATAGTTAGTTATGGCTGAGTTATCACAAAAAAAACCTGAAAGTAAATAGATGATATAGGCTATGAGTCTATGACTGGTAACATGTGTTACTATTGACTTAAGTTGAGTTATGGACTTAACTCAAATTTTATTCAAAAATGTTACCAATCACTAACAAAACTAACTTTTTAAATTAGTTATTTTATTTCTCCTAAATTATTATTTTTTATTATTATTTGAAATGAAAATAGACATAGACCTAAATTTTATTCAAAAATGTTACCAACCACTAACAAAACTAATTTTTTTGAAGTTGAGTTTGAATAATCATGTGTTATGGTTGATGTACAAGTTTCCTTTGTAAAATTGTTAACTCAAACGATTATTCAACATCATGGAAATTTTTATGAGTTAAAGATGTGGTAAGTTGAGTTATCTATTTTTTTAATTAAAAAACGAAAATTCAGTTATATAATACAAAAAAAAAATTTTTTTTTCGTTTTTATTTAATTCATATATCAAGAAAAATAATTTTTACTGTTTTACTTTTATTTAATAACTTTTTTAATTACAAGATATTATTGCAAATAATTAAATAATTATTATTCGAATTTAGAATTTTATTTTTCTAAAAGTATTTCTCCAACAATTGAATATTAAAATTATTATAACTCAAAATTTAAATTTAGAATGGAAATATGTCTATTAAGTCAGCCGTCCGCTCTTACTCAAATGTTTTTTTGAGTAACTCAGCCGCAACATACCTATAATTCAGCCGCAACATACTCTGTATCGCGTTACGGCTGAGTTATGGTACACGTCAGCGATTTCTGACGTGGCGTCTGACGTGGCAATGACATTTTTGTAATAACGTTTTTTCCGATAACATAAAACAGGGGCACGCTGGGTATTTTGAAAATACCCAAAACATTCTAGTAATAAAAAAGTTTTTTTGTAGATTCTGGTAATATTACCTAAAATGAGTAACATTTGAGTAATTCACCCGGATTTTAAAGTAGATTTTTTAATCATCAGTTCAATAACAGTGGATTTCAGGAGACTTTATAAAATCCATATATGATTGAATAATATAGTATTTATAACTTTTATAGAAATCACCTAAAATGTCAAGTTGAATACACCCCCTACTACTTCATCTGTTTCATTATATATTTCTCTTTTTGCTAAAAGCACAAATAAAAACGATAAATATTTGATCATTTATAAAAGTTCAACCATTAGAAAAATATTGCAGAATTAAATTAGTTTGAATTTTTAATTAATATAAATTATACGTGGAAACTTGGAAAAATCTCATATATTGGAACAAAAATAGTATTAATATTCCATAATTTTTATTGACTTCAATAGTCAACTAGTCTTAAATTCCACCAGAAACTACAATAAATGAGTAAAGATTTATAAAATAAATTACATTCATAAGAAATTTTATCGCATCTATATATACATTTTTGGAGACAATTATAAAATAAATCCTGAAATTCAGTACTATTTACAAAGAATGCCACTGACATTAAATATTTAATTAAATTCATTTTTTAATAAAAACTAATTGTTATACATAGTAATTGTTAGAGGAGCATATGCCATAAATTTTGGTTTAATTGTTATAAATAAATTCGAAATGTATTTATAGAAACTAATTAGTTCTACCTAAATTATTAAATAAAATAAATATACCTTTTTATATTTTAACACCATTTCAAAAAAATGATTATTTCTATGTTAAACTTAATAAAAATTAAAATATTATGAATCTTTAGATTTATAAATGTTAAAAATCTCATAAAAGAGGATTTATTTCAAAACGGGTTATAGCAACATTAGCATAAATTTTAAATATTATTAATCAAATGCTAGAACATGGGTTAAATTTTAATTAATGTATAAATATAAGCGATAAAGATTTAAAATATGCAAAACATTAGTCATATACTCATATATATATATATATATATATATATAGTTAATCTACTAATCAAATTATATTTTTCTTTTCTAAAATAAAATATAGCTCCGCGGTGTACCGCGGGGTAAAATCTAGTTATATATATATATTGAAACATCCAACCCGTTTTTTTATAAATTAAATTCTAAACTAGTGATTGCATACTCACTAACAACAATCAAAATCAGACACCGGAAATACCAAACATTAATCAGCAATAATCCAATAACCAATAAATAAATAAACCAATATCAATAACCATCAATCCAACCTAACATCATTCTAATGATCCACACTAACAACCTAATAGAAGCCAGACAACACATCAACAAGCCACTAGAATATTCTCATCTTCATTGTCTTCATTTCATGATAAGACTATGCATTTACCTGCACCACAAACAACAATTGAGATGTATCAGTATTATCACAAATACTCAGAGAGATCATCCTTCCATCTATTGGGCTATACATACAAGCAATTGAGATGTCCACATGCCACAAATCAACAAAAAACAACAAACCAGGTAATACACAAAGGGAACAAAGCATTACCCGCCTGCTGAGGAAGATGTCGAACGACACTGGCCACCTGGTGTCTCCCGACACCCAACTTGTATCGACCGACACCTTCTCAACATCCCCGGAAAACCCTAGTTTGTGTCGACCAACACCTCCACATGATGTCGACCGACACTCATTAGAGTTCTCGCGCTGTCCTCGCATTGGTGTCGACCGACAACCTTCTGGTGTCGACTAACACCGATGCCGAGCATCGATCTCCAGTTTTGATTCCCACCTCCAAACACCTCACATGCGTTCAAGACATTTCAAGGAGTGAAACAAAGCCACATAAGACATGAAAAGCACAAAAACATTCAGGGGAATCAATCAAATAACTCATAATATACACAACATAGAATCTCAAGATTAGATAAGCCATGGTAGGGATGTTGTGGTGGGTAAAAAAATCCGGCCGAACCCGAACCCAAAAAAAACCCATCCAAAAATAACCCAAATTTAAAAAACTCGTTGGGGTTTTAGGTATTATGGGTAAACCCGCAAAAAACCTGATTATACTAAGACTATCGTGGGTACCCGAATGCTAACTCATCATAAATTTTTTTTTTCTGCCCCACAGCTCAGATAAAGTAAAATTGTCATCTTAACACAGTACCCAGATTGTCGATAATGAATAGAATAAACAACAACAAAATCAAACGATCTGAAAAATGAAAACCAATCAGAGAGCTAGATAGAAAAATTGAACACCATCAACAGAGAAAAATAAAAACAATAAAAGAAACAAAGAGACAAATCGTAACTTGGTGTCTTCTCCTCCCTTGACTGGTTCAAACGCTGCGGTTGCGGTTGCGGTTGCGGGAGATTGCGGAAGCGGGTGATTGCAGTTTTAAGCGTTATTAAGCATTTTTGAACGACTGGTTTAGCGGTTTAAAATTGGTGCGTTTGCGGGAGGTTTACGACTGGTTGACCAGCGGGTGCATTAGCGGTTGGAACATAAATAAATGTGATATATAATTATATAAATGTTTTAAAATATCAAAAACTTTATTAATCTTGATTTATAATTAAAATTCATTAAAAATACTAAAATAATTATTTAAAAACAAATAAATTTCATAGTGAAATACTTATTACTTTATGCATTTGACTTTTTACCAAAACTTTAATCAAGTCTTTTGATAAATGACTAAACATATGTTTTAGATCGTAGATCTTCTTTCTTAACTCTCACACACTCAATAAGTTCTGTGGGGCAGTATTTGCATCAGTAGTTATGATCAAGCGAGAGTTGAGAAGAGTCACTCGTGTTTTGTTTTTATATTTTTCATAAATAATCTTATTTTCTTAAATTTCTGATGAAATGTTATATTTATTTATATATTTTTGAACTTATGTGAGATGTGCCATTAAATTTACATCAAGTTTTCTGGGTTATTGTTAATTGAAATCTTATTTTCTTCCAATTGTTTATTTTTTAATATTCTCAATCGTATTCGTAGTTCATTTTCTCCCATCCTTAATGAATAAAATAGTTAGGTAAAAGATATATATAAAAAATATTTTATTATCATTGATTTGTATCAAATTTTTTCAAAAAAAAAAAAATTCCAAACGCAAAAGCCCGCAACTGCAAACGCTTGCGGGAAGCAGCTTTTGGAATTCAGTGGTTGGGAGCGATTGGGAGCGGCTGGGAGCGATTGGAAGCGGTTTGTGTGATTGGCACCAATCGCTAGCAACCGCTACCACCCGCAAACGCGTAGCGGGAGAACCAGTCGACACCTCAAACTAATCTTTAACAAATGTGTGCAATAAGAAAATATAGCCACCTCGAAACTAAAATTGCCTCTTTCGTGTTTTTCCCCACAGTCCAACTTCATGAGACGAACTCAAGCATCTCAATAAGCATGATAAACAGAGGGCAGCCCACAAAATAAGAATTTTAGAACCCAGATCAAAGGTCAAATGATTGATGATGAGAATCAAAAACCTCTTACAAAAAGAAATTATATGATGCTTATAATTAATATCACTCGATTTTGAGAGAGAGCGTATTTTAGATTTGTTGGCTTATGATTAAGTGACATGAAGTTAAAAAAAACCCGATGGGTATCCATAACCCAGAAGGATAAACCCGTGTAAGACTTTGTGTAAACGGGTCCTGCCCATTTAAAACCCGTGTAATATTTTGTGTAGACGGGTCCTGCCCATTCTATCCTGGTTTCGGGTACCCAACTGGGTAAAACCCACTTTTAACATCCCTAAGCCATAGTCATGCACTCACCTTTGAAAAATAGATTTCTAACTCTACAACCACGAAAACAGCCTCCAAAAAGCTCCTACTGGAGAAATTAGAAATAACCTGAGAAGTGGTGTTGACTGGTGTCATTCGACACCCAAACAAATACTGGTTCAAGGGTGTTACAATATATATATATATATATATATATATATTGCAATACCATTTGATTTATCATGTACAAGACACAACTAAAATGTTCCACAGTTGACACTAATATTCCTTCAAAAAAATTTTAACGATAGTGTCATGTACAGTAGCACGCTTATGGCCAATGCCAGTTTCAATTGAGTCTTTTATAAGGTGCCATAGGACACACTTTGTACACATAAAATGACAAAATTTTTCTTGATGAATTCTTTCACATTTATGTTCTATCTCTTCTTCTCTCGTTTCTCTCAATCTCTCTCAGCCACCATCTCTTTTTTTTTTTTTCTGAAAACCTCCAAAACTTCAACTCTCTCTCTCTCCAAACCTCCAAACCTCCAAACCTCCAACTCTTTCTCTCTTCAAAAATCCATCTCTCTCATTTCATACCTCCATATGATTTTAAACGTGTTGTGCCTTCAGCGACCAGATTCAATCCTGACCATGTTTTTGTCCACCAAAACTTTTTCATTCTATCTCCTTAGTGGACCAGATTCTCTTGAGTGATAAGACTTGGCCACCACAAATAGTCCCGAAAAAGAAAAAATTCTCATTTAACTTATGGGTAGTTTTGTCTTTTCTTCATATGGCATAGAGTTAGAAAATGACATTCTCAGAAAGAAAAGTTATAAAATGACATTTATTAAAAATTTCATTCCAAAAATGACATTTCTCATTAAATCCCTTCCTTGGATATCTCCTTGTAATCCGTCCTCTTCATGTCTCAGGAAAGACATGGTGTATGTCAGCTCTATCGGTGACGGATGCAGATTTACAAGCTAATTTTGATTGGGGATGCAGCATAGGAAAAATTGATTGTAGACCAATCCAACCTGGTGGGATTTGCTTTGAGCAATACTCTTAGTAGCCATGCATCATTTATGATGTATAGTTACTACCAAAATCATGGTTGCACTGACGAAGCATGTGATTTTAATAATACTATTCAAAGTATTCTTATTGATCCAAGTCTTGATGATTGTGTGTATTGATCCATACTGATATTCGTAGAATACATGGCTTTATGAATTGTTTTGTGAATGTAAAGTTTCTTAATAATACAACGATGTGGCTGACCATATATTTCAATCTTATTCTTCCTTTGATTTTTTAGTGCTAATGTTGCTCCATTCTTCCTTACTTTTCTTTTCTTTGTGTTTTTAGCGCAAGTTTCCCGACCATGGGTCGGGGCTTATCGACAGTCTTCTAGAAATTCTCAATCATCGATTGTTCATCTTTGATTGCTTTAAGAGTTCTTTGACTATGAGTCTTTAATCATTCATCCATCTATTTCATCGTGATTTTATCACTTTACTGGTCTCCAACATGTATCGCCCTTGGTATCATCATTGGCCTCTCTGTACCAACGTTAGTGTCTCGGTAATTCTACTTTTAATATGTTGGCCTCCCGGTACCAATGTTAGCCTCTCTGTAATTCTGCTTCTGGCACATTGGCTTCTCGGTACCAACGTTATCCTCTTCGTAATTTGACAGCTGGTACGCTGGTGTCTTGATACCAGCGTTAGCCTTCCGATACTTTTATCGCTGGTACATTCTTTTCGATAATCTTCGTTGGCCGTTTGTCGTATTTCATTTTTGGCTCGACAATTCTTCTTCTTTGTAATTTTTTAAGAACTTCCATCATAAAAAATCCTTTGGCTATCGGCCATCTTCTCCCTTGGTTCGTTGGAACTCGTATTCGTCATTGGCCATCGAGTCGTTTATTGACTTATTGATATTCCTTCGAAAGTTTTTCGGTAGTTCTTCTTTATTTTCTCTTCTCCTACTTTCAGAGTTCTTTCTGGGTCTTTCTATCCCTTAGTACAGGTCAGTATAACGTCTCCTTACATATGCTCTCTGACCACTACCACTGTTGAATTGTCTACCAGACTATCTTCAGCGTCATTCATTACCGGTACTTTGAATGGGAAGAATGGTATCCTGATTATAACGAACAAGACGAGACACCGTTTGAAACAACCCGACCAGTTTTTTTTTGTTTTTTCCTATTAATCAAGCATCTCATACTACTTACTTAAACCAACCACATAAACATTACTAACCAGCCATAATACAAATAATAAACCAATATCCACAGCGTTGATCGATGATTGAGGTCGGTTTTAGCGTCACAGACGCTGTGGGGATGATCTGGTCATGACATTTCTCTTAGATTTCTCATGTTATTTCTTTGATTCCTTTAAAAAAATTGGTGAATCTTAAAATATTCTATTTTTTTAATTAAAGTGTTGAACGATAACTACAGGTATATGATAAAATTAATATGACTCCGACTAAGTGGATAAAATAAAATAATTTATGTTATTCGGAGGATACATTGAAAATTTTTGATGAGAAATAATCATATAGTTTATGATATAAGGTTATAATATTTAGGGAAAATAGTTGATTCTACCACATTTTGATAAAAACTTTTCTGTTCTTCCACCTGTTAAACACTTTTTCCATTCAAACACATGGACTAGACGATAATGCCCTCAAATTGATTGTGTCATTTTTTGTCAATTAGTTATGATATTTAATATAGTTTGATATTTTTGGCAATATAGTTGAGCATTAATTGTTTGTACTAGATAGATAAATAGGACCCGTAGTATTAAATAAAATTTATCAATAGAATATACATATATTTATATATATATATATATGTCGATCGTTGATAACACCTTTATATTTATATATATATATATATATATATATATATATATATATATATATATATATATATATATAATTTTCCATGATAACACCTTTTTAAAAGTTCTAACATCAAATATCGATTGTTGGTCTAATTATAGAGATTATTTAAACATAATAATATCCCACATTAAATATAAATATACAAAGTTTCATGAACAGTTTTAGTGCTCTGTCGCTACAACGGAGTTGCCCAAGTGCATCACCTGCCATAATAGAACTTCCGACCAAATCAAAAATGCTTAGATGGTGAAACTATTAAACCCGTCAATGAATATCCGTTCACTAATCCAAGTTAAATATTTTTCTAAAACCACATATGTTATTTTCAGATGTTAATTTTTTGATGCAACATCAGCTTTGTCTTCGCCAAAAACATAGTATACTTTAAATATGTTGTTTATGCCAGTTTTTGGTTTAAAAACTGGTGGCGATGGTGCAGGATCCGGACGACTGGCCAGCTTTTTCGCACTTATTGGATGACTTCCATTCCCTCCGATCATCTTACACCTCCTTTACTCTGACAAAGATTCCACGATCGTCAAACGCCCGGGCGGACTGTCTTGCTCGCTCTTCTAGACCTTTAGTTTCTGAATCTTCTTTTGTAAATTCTCTTCCTCCAGATTGGGCAACTAATCTTGGAGTCACTTTTTAATTTATTTTAATGTAAGGTTGAAAAAAAAAAAAAAAAAAAGCATTTGATAAAATTAATGAAATCTCAAACTTGTTTTCTTGTTAATTTTTTATCATGTTATAGAATTATAGCTCCGTTGATAATATGTCTTATGAGATATGCTACTCAAATTACATGTCACTTTTTGTAACAGCTTACATATCATTTCTTTTCTATTTTGTGACCATTGATTTTTTTTAGTTGGATTATTTTTTCAAAATTCTTTTTCATAGTTTTCTAAAAAAAGTTTGACCATTACAATATCTTCGTTTTAGATCAAAGGTTTTAAGTTGAGTAAATCTTTTGTTCTTTTTCCCACTATATAACTCTGTCACGTGATATTTTTTCCGGTATAAAACGATTAAAATCTAAATTAAATTGGATACAAACATTTACTTTTAATTTAATAATACTTTATGTATTGTTAAGTGTAACTTAGATTTCTATATTATCTTTCTTCCTTTTCATCTCATTTTATTAAGATGAAATGAAAAGCAAACATGAAAAACTGAACAAACACAAATGATCGGTTAATCTCGTTTCAAATACTTATAAGACTATGTCTCTATGAATGCTATATGATATATCATGGTTTTTGTGGTTTTTAACCATGGTATAAGTGTGCTTTTTGAATCTTTTGATTAGTTTTCTAGGTTGTTTTTGAGTCTTTATTGGTTTAGGTACTCATTGGCACGAATGGAACACTAAGAGCTAAAAGATGATGATTTGGAGCATAATCAAAGCATGAAGGCTGCTCAACGAAGCTGGGAGACGAGTTTAAGAGTTTGCATCGACCGATGCAATCAAAGCATCGATCGATGCAGCTGCCACAAGTCAATCGGAAGTTTTCTCCATAATTCTTTAGAAAATTTACAAAATTTGCCCAAGTTTCCCTTATTTGCAATTAAGGCCCAAGACGTGTTTAGAGTATTTATAGGATTTTTATGGTCATTGTTAAGACCTAAGTTATTTTCTAGCAATTTTGATTCCAGCCACCTTTTTGATTGAGAGCTGTTGGGAGAGAGCGATCTGATTTCATCTGTAGAGAGAAGATTCTTGAACTCCCTTCTTACTTCTTAATATCAATTGCTTATTATTCAGAAAAGATGTCTTGTTCTTCATTAAACATGTTTGAGTAGTTTGCTTATTAGGTTTAGGGTTTTTCATAGGGTTTTTATGGTTTATTAGATCTGTTAATTTTAGGATTCATTATCTTATATGATCTTCATCTTAGGTTGTTCTTCACATTAATTCTTGATTGATCACCTATAATTAATACTTTAGGAAAATAAATTGATATGAGAATATAATTGATTTTCTTGCAAAGAGATTTGATTTAGTGATTTTGTGAACAATCTAAACCTGTTTTCAGAGCTGATTTTTTACCTTGAATTTTACAAAGAGATTTGGATTTTCTGCTTTTAAATTTAGATAATATTTGCAGTGAGAACTGAATTATTTTACAAAAGAGTTTAGAGTTCTAGATCTGCTCTTAATTTCTTGAATCCTAATTTATTGATTGATTTAATAATTTATAAATTCCTGATAATTTCCCTAGGCCTAGCTCTTTGATCCTTTGAATTCACAACACTTTTAATTCTGTTTAATTTTGCATTTTTTTAATTTAATATTTTGATTTAGCATAATTAAAAGATTAGTAAGTATATTGTGTGATCTAGAGTCTCTGTGGATTCGACTCCTAGAGTATTACAACTGCAAGGCTGTTAGTACCATTAGGGTATTACAATTTTACCATATCAAATTTTTTTGTGTCGGTCGATGCCTTCTTGGTTGCGTCGATCAATGCCGTCATTGCGTCGGTCGACGCAACCTGCATTCTCATCGACCACGACGAGTTCTTCCTGAATAACCCGTCCATCAGCATCAAGTTTTTGGCCTTGTTCGTTGCGCACATGACCCTCTTGATCCCTCAAAACTCGAGCCTCATCAGGTCTCAATATGATTGTATTGGCCATCTTCGCTGACTTGGCTGCTTTTGTGTTATCACGCTCCAGTTGTCCTAGCTCTTGGTTTGTAAGCTTAACAACTGGACCAGTAGGATTTTTCCTGGTGCTAGGCTTAGGCATATACCTGAAACACACAAGAGAAAAGAAACAAAAGTGTGTGAGTAAAATAAGAAAAGAAAAATTTAGACAAAATCAAAGACTTTAATCAAACGAACCGTGAGGTTTTTGGGGATGTTCAAAAGCGTAAATCATCACTCATGGATAAAATAAAGGCGGTACAGGATAAGTTGAAACATTCGCAATCAGATAAATTGTTATCTGCAGAGGAGAGTCTTTTGAAAGAGTTTGAAGTGGTGCTTGAACAGGAGGAGATTCTTTAGTTTAAAAAATCAAGAGAGAATTTGATTGCTCTTGGGGATCTGAAACAACCCATCTTTTTTTTTAAATAATATTAATTCACTAGTGGTCCTCTACTCACTAACAACCTAGCAACAATCAACAACAGTGGATAACAAAACAATTCTATTAAACCAATAAGAATTCCAACAATAACAATCCAATAACCAACAATGCAATAAATCAATACCAGCAATGAAATAACCAAGTTCCAACATCCTACAATGTCATATCAACTCAATACTAGCAACCTAACAAGAGTTAGACCACAATCAATCAAGTCTCTAGAACATCCTCCTCCTCATCGCCTTGATTCCATGATCACACTTTGCCTTTACCTGCACACCACAAACAACAATTCAGATGCGTAAGTATTATCATAAATACTTAGTGAGGCCATCCTCCCATCTACTAGGTTATACACACAAGCATTTGAGAATCTCATGTTTAAGCAAGCAAACAAAACACAAGCAATACATCAGACCAGGAAAACAAGTCTCGGATGAGACTGGTGTCGACCGACGCTAAGTCGGTGTCGACCGATGCTAGACCAACATGGTGTCGACCGACGCTAAGTCGGTGTCGACCGATGCTAGACCAACATGGTGTCGACCGACGCTAAGTCGATGTCGACCGATGCTAGACCAACATGGTGTCGACCGACACCACATTGGTGTCGATCGACACTGCTTCTGCAGACGCGAACTGCACGAACACGAACGTCGATCCTCTGTTTCAAATCAACTCAAAACCGTCCCAAACTAACCCAAATGCCTCAGGAACCTATGAGAAACACGAAAACAATGAACCCAAGCAAGCAAACACCACAAATAGACAAAGAACAGCCAAACAAAAGAGATATCATGCTTAGATCAACCATGGTCAAGCACTCACCTCTATTACAGGAAGATTGGGTTGAGAAACGGTGGAAACAACACCTTCACAAGCTTTTCCTTCGTTCCCAGCAACAACTCTCCCTTCCACAGCCACATATCTCACCAAAACCACCAAGAAGAAGCCAAAATCTCACAGAAACACTCTCCAACGCTTTCTCTCCTTTTTCTCTCTTTTTCTCACTCAACGGCGACCAAAACAATAGAAAACCTCGACTCTGGTCGTCCTTACCTTAAATACACGGTTTATGGATTTCTAATTGAACAAAACCGAACCAAACAACAATTAAAACCAACACGACCAACCCGGAAAACATGGTGTTGATCGATACACCAAGGGTGTCGATCGACACTCATACCAAAAATGCGATACTTGGTTCGCGGATGTTACAATTCTCCCCCACCAATAAGAATTCGTCCTCGAATCCCGCAGCACTGATTTTAGAAACTTTCCTTTTATAACAACATTTTACTTATGGAAACTTTCCATTTATAGCAACCTTCTATTTTTGAAAACTTTCCATTTATAGAATTCCCGAGCTATTTCCTTTCCACTGATTTCAAAATTTCCCAAATCCAAAGAACTCCAACTTTTATTAGAACCTCAAATGCAATAATCATTTACAAATCCAAACGAAAATACATAAAGAAAGAAAGAAAACAAAAGCTAAAACTAAGCGCCAGAATGGGCACCCGGTCCTCCCTTCGGCTGTGCCACAACCTCCATCATCTGCCTCTTCTTAGGACAGAAATGCTTGATATGCCCTTCCTCCCCACAATGATAACACAATCGACGATACTCCTGCGAGTCACCTTTCTTGGGACAGCTTGCCAACATGTGATCCGTGCTCCCGCGCCCATAGCGTCCCTGGCCACTTTGGTTTGCCACCATTGTCTCTTCCCGCTTCCTTTTACGCCTTTGCTCCAACTGCCTATCCTTGCTTTGAATGCTCTGTTCCAATGTCTCCTCTGACTGAGCCGCTGGACTGACCACCACCAACTGTGACCTCAAGTCATCCTCTATCCCAGCTGCAACCTCAACCAGCTCCGCCCTCGTAGCATAGCTCCTCACTCTGCACCGAGTCCTCAGATCATCCCGCAGAGCCAACAAGAACCTCTGCACCTGAGCCGACTATGGCTCCCATGTCCGGCCTGCATACCCCACAAGCCGACTGAACTCTGCATCTAGCTCCCGCACTGTACGGTCCCCCTGAGTCAAACCCAATAACCGTGCCTCCATGCGATCAAGAGCCTCCTGTGGAAAATACTTGGAGTTAAACTCCCTCACAAAATCCCCCCAAGTCATCTCCCATGGAATCCTCCGTGCGGTCACCGACCTCCACCACACACGTGCATCTCCTGTCAGGTAATACACTGCCAAATCCACTCTATACTGGTCGGGACACCGGCGACTAGAAAATATCCTCCATCCTCTCTCTCCACTCATCCGCTACACTCGGATCCGTACCTCCCGAGAAAGACCCCGCTCCCACTCGCTGTAGTTGCACCATCATGTGCACATACTGAGCGTCCACTACCTCGGCCCACGGCTACACACCTGCCTGCAAACCCACCTCAGGCTGCACTGCCGGAACCTGCCCACCAACTACTGGCGGCACTACTGGAACCTGCCCACCAACCACTGGCGGCACCACTGGAACCTGCCCACCAACTACTGGTGGCACTGCCGCTGGAAGCCGCGCCAAAATCTGAGCTAGCAAGTCCATCAAGACATCCTCCATGTCTGGAGCACCCTCCGCTGCAACCCTCACACCCGGGGCAACACCGTGACCGACACCAGGCCCATCCGCCTTCCGTCACCCAAACCAGCCGGGTCTCCAGACACACTAGGATGAACCTGTGACTCTGCTACCTCCTCTCTGGCAATGCTCTGGGTCACACTCACACTGACCTCGGGAACCTGACCTCGTCCCCGACCACGACCACGACCACGACCACGACCACGCCCGAGACCAACAGCACCCTCTCTAGCCATCTGCACTACCCAGAACAGAAGGCTAAGCACACAGTTCAAAACCGCACATAAAGTACACATCTTACCGTGGAATCTCATTGAAGGCTCGAAGAGTATGTTCTAGGACCTCATGCCACACACAATTGACTGACTCACACAATCAACTCTAGCATGAAATCTTAAACATCAACAGCAAAGCACAGTGAACCCTAGACCTAGAATTGTAAGGGCTCTGATACCAAAATGAAACAACCCATCTTTTTATAAAAAAAATAATAATATTAATTCACTAGTGGTCCCATACCCACTAACAACCTAGCAATAATCAACAACAGCGGATAACAAAACAATTCCATTAAACCAATGAGAATTCCAACAATAACAATCTAATAACCAACAATGCAATAAATCAATACCAGCAATGAAATAACCAAGTTCCAACATCCTACTATGTCCTATCAACTCAATACTAGCAACCTAACAAGAGCTAGACCACAATCAATCAAGGCTCTAGAACATCCTCCTCCCCATCGCCTTGATTCCACGATCACACTTTGCCTTTACCTGCTGTAACATCCGCGAACCAATTTTTAAGGTTTTGGTGTGGGTGTCGATCGACACCCTTGGTGTATCGATCGACACCATGTTTTTCCGGTTTGGTCGGGTTTGATTTAATTGCCGTTTGGTTCGGTTTGGTTCAATTAAAATCCCTAATCGTAATTGTAAGTGTTAAGAGACGAATTAAGGGTTTTGGAGTCTCATTTTGTCGCCGTTGAGTGAGAAAGAGAGAGAGGAAGGAGAGAAAACGTTATGGGATTTTCTGGGCTTGTTCTTGGTGATTTGGGAGAGATCTGAGGCTGTAGAAGTGTTAGTTGTTGCTGGAAACGAAGGAGAAGCTTCTGGAGGTGTTGATTCCAACGTTTCTCAATCCAATCTTTCTGTTCTTGAGGTGAGTGCTTGACCATGGTTGATCTAAGCATGAGATCTCTCTTGTTTGGGTGTTTTCTTTGCTGTTTGTGTTGTTTTGTTGCTTGGGTTTGTTGCTTTTGTGATTCCCAGTGATTTCCGAGGTAATTGGGTGAGTTTGAGACGGATTCGAGATGAATAGGAAGGGGAGTTCGACGTTTGGTTTCGCGCAGATCGTGTCTGTCGAGGTGGCATCGATCGACACTCAAGGAGCATCGGTCGACACTGCTTGGTTGAGCATCGATCGACACTCTCTTGTGGCATCGGCCGACACTGGTCTCATCCGAGACTTGTTTTCCTGGTTTTATGTATTGTTGTGTGTTGTTTGTTTTGCTTAAAAATGAGGGTCTCATATGCTTGTGTGTATAACCTAGTAGATGGGAGGACGGTCTCACTAAGTATTTGTGATAATACTTACGCATCTCAATTGTTGTTTGTTGTGTGCAGGTAAAGGAAAAGTGTGATCGTGGGATCAAAGGCGATGACGAGGAGGATGTTCTAGAGGCTTGATTGATTGTAGTTTAGCTGTTGTTAGGTTGCTAGATTAAGTCAATCGAACATTGTGGGATGTTAGCTTTGGTTATTTCTTATTTGGATTATGGTTACTGGTTATTGGTTTTAATTGTTGGAATTCTTTTGGTTTAATGGAAATTGTTTTATTTGGTTATCCGCGGTTATTGATTTTTGTTAGGATGTTAGTGGGTATGGGACCACTAGTAAATTAAGGTATAAAAAAAAAAAAAAAAAAAAACAGGAAGGGTTGTTTCATTTTGGTATCAGAGCCCTTACGGTTCTAGGTCTAGGGTTCATTGTGCTTTTGCTGTTGATGTTTAGGATTCCATGCTATGATTGATTGTGTGAGTTGGTCAATTGTGTGTGGCATGAAGTCCTAGAACATCCTCTTCGAGCCTGTTTTGTGATTCCACGGTAAGTTGTGTTCTTGTGTTATTAGAACTATTGGTTGCTTAGCCTTCTGTTCTTGTTGATACAGATGGTTAGAGGTGAGGATGCTGTTGGTCGCGGTCGTGGTCGTGGTCGTGGGCGTGGTCGTGGTCGTGGTCGGGGACGAGGTCAGGTTCCTGAGGCCAGTGTGAGTGTGACCCAGAGCATTGCCAGTGAGGAGGTGGTGGAGTCACAGGTTCATCCTAGTGTGTCTGGAGACCAGGCGGGTTTGGGTGACGGTAGGGCGGATGGGCCCGGTGTCGGTCACGGTGTTGCCCCGGGTGTGGGGGTTGCAGCAGGAGGTGCTCTAGGCAGGGAGGATGTCTTGATGGACTTGCTAGCTCAGGTTTTGCAGCAACTTCCAGCAGTAGTGCCGCCAGTGGGTGGTGGTCAGGATACAATGGTGCCGCCAGTGGTTGGTGGTCAGGATACAATGGGCCGAGGCAGTGGATGCTCAGTATGTGCGGATGATGGAGTAGCTGCGGCATGTGGGAGCAGGGTATTTCTCAGGAAGTACCAATCCGAGTGTAGCGGATGAGTGGAGAGAGCGGATGGAGGATATTTTCCTTTCGCTTAGGTGTCCCTACCGGTTCAGGGTGGATCTGGCAGTGTTTTACTTGTCAGGAGATGCGCGTGTGTGGTGGAGGTCGGTGACAGCACGGAGGGTGCAGCGGGGTAGGTACTCCAAGTATTTTCCTCAGGAGGCTCTTGATCGTATGGAGGCACGGTTCTTGGGGTTGACTCAGGGAGACCGTACAGTGCGAGAGCTGGATGCAGAGTTCAGTCGGCTTGTGGGGTATGCAGGCCGGGCATGGGAGCCGGAGTCGGCTCAAGTGCGGAGGTTTTTGTTGGCTTTGCGGGATGATTTGAGGACTCGGTGCAGAGTGAGGAGCTATGCTACGAGAGCGGAGTTGGTTGAGGTTGCAGCTGGGATAGAGGATGACTTGAGGTCACAGGTTGTTGTGGTCAGTCCTTCAGTGCAGCCACAGCGGTTTCAGCCGCATTCTGTTCCTAGCAAGGGCGGCAAGCCTGCGCATGGGCAGAAGCGGAAGTTTGAGGATATGCAGAGGTCGAGGTACGGTGGTGCGAGATGCTTTGGGTGTGGTAGCAGGGACCACAAGGTGACTAACTGTCCTCAGAGAGGTGAGCAGGGGGGAGTGTCAGAGCAGCGGGCAGTGATGGAGCCGCGGACTGATACCCGAGTGTGTTACTACTGCAGAGAGACGGGACACATCAAGCCTCGTTGTCCCAAGTTGCAGCAGAGGGCAGTAGCTGTGTTGCAGGCTGGAGCTCAGCCAGGGGTGCAGCAGGGTGTGCAGCACGGTGGCCAGCCGGTGGGTTGGATCGAGCCGACGTCACAGGTGTACTCGACCAAGGAGCCCGGTGGCACTAGTGCAGGAGCGATCATAGGTATAACTTCTTAAATTCGAACTTGGTCAATTCAATAGTTCAGATTATATTTGTTTTTTGCTTTTGGTCAAGTGTTAGGTTCTCAACACATGAGGTTTGTGTAGGGACCTTGTTGGTGGGCGGGTTTAAGTCCCATGTCATGTTTGATTCTGGAGCTTCTCATAGCTTCATTACTCCGGAGTGTGCCGAGTGCGGGGATCGAGAGGATCTGGTGAGCGTACAGGATTTGTCGAGTTGCGGAGGCAAGTTCCCGAGGGTCGTTGGACAAGTTGGAGGGGTTGATATCCAAATCGCAGGAGAGGCGTGGCCAGCGGATTTGGTTATCAGTCCAGTGGAGTTGTATGATGTTATTCTCGGGATGGATTGGTTGCATCGGCATAGGGTGCATTTGGATTGCTTTCGGGGTAGAGTGGAGTTTGAGCGTCCAGGAGGGAAGTTGGTTTTTCAGGGTATTAGACCGACTTCGGGGAGTCTCGTGATCTCAGCCGTTCAGGCTGGGAAGATGATCGAGAAGGGCCGTGAGGCTTATCTGGTTACTATATCCATGCCAGAGTCAGTGGGGAAATCTACGGTTAGCGGTACTCCGGTGGTGGAGGACTTTGAGGACGTGTTCCAGTCATTGCAGGGATTATCACCATCTCGGTCGGATCCTTTTACTATTGAGCTGGAACCGGGGACGATGCCGTTATCCAAGGCTCCTTACAGGATGGCTCCAGCAGATATGGCAGAGTTGAAGAACCAGCTGGAGGATTTATTGAGTAAGGGTTTTATCCGTCCTAGTTGTTCACCGTGGGGAGCTCCGGTGCTGTTTGTTAAGAAGAAGGACGGGAGTTTTCGGTTGTGTATCGACTATCGGGGTTTGAACCGAGTTACTGTGAAGAACAAGTACCCTCTCCCGAGGATTGATGAGTTGTTGGATCAGTTGATGGGTGCTACTTGGTTCTCCAAGATTGACTTGGCATCAGGATATCATTAGATTCCTATACATGAGGCAGATGTGAGGAAGACGGCCTTCAGGACGAGATACGGGCACTACGAGTTTGTGGTGATGCCGTTTGGGTAGACAAATGCGCCAGCTGCGTTTATGAGATTGATGAACAGCGTGTTCCAGGAGTTTCTGGACGTGTCAATCATCATTTTCATCGACGACATCCTGGTATATTCTAAGAGTCTTGAGGAGCATGCAGTACATTTTAGGGCAGTGTTGGAGAAGCTGCGAGAGCAGAAGTTATTTGCTAAGCTGAGTAAGTGCAGTTTCTGGCAGCGTGAGATGGGGTTCTTAGGACACATTGTTTCTATAGAGGGAGTTTCAGTGGACCCAGAGAAGATTCAGTCCATTAGGGAGTGGCCGAGGCCGCAGAGTGCCACTGAGATTCGGAGTTTCCTGGGGTTAGCAGGTTACTACAGGAGGTTTGTTCGGGGTTTTGCGAGTATGGCTCAGCCGATGACTAAGCTTACAGGGAAGGATGTCCCATTTGTGTGGTCACCAGAGTGTGAGGCAAGTTTTGCAAGTCTCAAGCAGATGTTGACTACCACGCCGGTGTTAGCACTTCCTGAGCAGGACGAGCCTTATGTTTTGTATACAGACGCTTCTAGAGTGGGGTTGGGTTGTGTACTTATGCAGCAGGGGAAGGTTATAGCCTATGCATCGCGACAGTTGCGGAAGCATGAAGCTAATTATCCTACTCATTATTAGGAGATGGCAGCAGTGATCTTTGCACTGAAGATTTGGAGATCTTATCTGTATGGTGGGAAGGTACAGGTATTTACAGATCACAAGAGTCTGAAGTACATTTTTACTCAGCCTGAGCTGAATTTGAGGCAGAGGCGTGGGATGGAGTTGGTAGCGGATTATGATCTGGACATAGCTTACCATCCTGGTAAAGCTAACTTGGTTGCAGATGCCTTGAGTCGGAAGCGGGTGGCTTCGGCTCAGGAGCAGGATTTGGAGGCGTTGGTAGGTGAGATTAGTGCGTTGATTTTGTGTGCTATCTCACAGGATCCTTTGGGTTTGGAGGCAGCTGATAGAGCGGATTTGTTGAGCAGAGTGAGGTTAGCTCAGGAGAGCGATGAGGGGCTGGTGAATGCCTCTAAGGCTGCGGGTTCAGAGTATCAGGTTTCTGCTAATGGTAATATCCTTGTGCATGGTCGGATCTGTGTGCCCAAGGGTGAGGATTTGAGGCAGGAGATACTGAGAGAGGCTCATTCGGGCAAGTTCTCTATTCATCCAAGGGCGACCAAGATGTACCGTGACCTCAAGCGGTATTATCACTGGGTCGGGATGAAGAAGGACGTAGCCGGCTGGGTGGCGAAGTGTGATACTTGCCAGCTAGTGAAGGCGGAGCATCAGGTTCCTAGAGATTACTTCAGAGTTTGCCCATTCCAGAGTGGAAGTGGGATTTGATCACGATGGACTCCGTGGTGGGTTTGCCTGTGTCGAGGACGTTTTATGCCATTTGGGTCATTGTGGACCGTTTGACTAAGTCTGCGCATTTTCTGGCCATCAAAAAAACTGATGGAGCAGCGGTTTTGGCCAAGAAGTACGTGAGGGAGATAGTCAGATTGGATGGTGTGCCTGCTAGTATTGTGTCTGATAGAGATTCCAAGTTCACCTCGGTGTTCTGGAAGGCATTTGAGGCAGAGATGGGCACGAAGGTGCATATGAGTACAGCCTATCATCCTCAGACGGACGGCCAGTCAGAGAGGACGATCCAGATTTTGGAGGATTTATTGAGGATGTGTGTGCTGGATTGGGGTGGTCATTGGGCAGATCACTTGAGCTTGGTGGAGTTTGCTTATAACAACAGCTACCAGGCTAGTATTGGGATGGCTCCTTATGAGGCCTTGTATGGGAGGTCGTGTCGTACACCATTATGTTGGACTTAGGTGGGGGAGAGGAGTATATTTGGTGCAGATTTTGTTCAGGAGACCTCGGAGAAGATTCGGGTTTTGAGGCTGAACATGAAGGAGGCTCAGGAACGGGAGAAGAGCTATGCTGATAAGAGGAGAAAGAATCTTGAGTTTCAGGTTGGTGATAGAGTGTACCTCAAGATGGCTATGTTGCGGGGTCCGAACAGGTCATTGACGGAGACTAAGTTGAGTCCGAGGTACATGGGTCCGTTCAGAGTGGTTGAGCGGGTGGGACCAGTGGCATACCGGTTGGAGTTGCCTGAGGTTATGCGTGCGTTCCACAAGGTATTTCATGTGTCGATGCTGAGGAAGTGTCTTCACGAGGGTGATCAGTTGTTGGCTAAGATTCTGAGGATCTTCAGCCTAACATGACTTTAGAGGCGAGGCCATTGAGGGTGCTCGAGAGGAGAGTCAAGGAACCGGAAGAAGAAGATTCCTTTGATGAGAGTCATGTGGGACTGTGACGGAGTAGAGGAGCAGACTTGGGAGCCCGAGGCGAGGATGAAGGCAAGGTTTAAGAAGTGGTTTGAGAAGCAGACCGCGACTTGAGCTTGTCTAGCCAGGTCCGAGTTGTAGTCCGTGGCTGGAGCGGGTACGGAGTATTCCAGCCCATCTCTCTTGGTATTTGCTCGCTTAGGGGTGGTTGGTTGTGCGACTAAGTATCAAGATGAGGTGGTGCTCGGGATGCGGGTTGATGGCTCTGGTTGTTGTATTTTTGTCTTATTCTTTCTATTGTAATTTCGTTGAGGTTGTAACGATTATGACATTTTTGGGATTAATAAGATGAGTATTTTTCTTTATGTTTGACTGTTGTTGTCATGGGAAAAAGAGAAATAGCTCGGGTTTCTATTTTTGGAAGTTTCCATAAATAGAAAGTTTCCACAAAAGGAAGGTTTCCGGAATTAGAAAGCTTCTAAAAAGGGAAGTTTTGTGGAAATGTTGAGGTAGATCTAGCCGGGAGATACTCGTTGGCATCAGTATTTGTTTTGCTCAAGGCCGTGCGGGCCCAACTCATGTGATACCGATAGCTCGATGGACTTTGTGGCCAGAGAGTGGGAGTGATATGTTGCTTAAACATGAGGGTCTCATATGCTTGTGTGTATAACCTAGTAGATGGGAGGACGGTCTCACTAAGTATTTGTGATAATACTTACGCATCTCAATTGTTGTTTGTGGTGTGCAGGTAAAGGAAAAGTGTGATCGTGGGATCAAAGGCGATGAGGAGGAGGATGTTCTAGAGGCTTGATTGATTGTAGTTTAGCTGTTGTTAGGTTGCTAGATTAAGTCAATGGAACATTGTGGGATGTTAGCTTTGGTTATTTCTTATTTGGATTATGGTTACTGGTTATTGGTTTTAATTGTTGGAATTCTTTTGGTTTAATAGAAATTGTTTTATTTGGTTATCCACGGTTATTGATTGTTGTTAGGATGTTAGTGGGTATGGGACCACTAGTAAATTAAGGTATAAAAAAAAAAAAAAAAACGGGAAGGGTTGTTTCATTTTGGTATCAGAGCCCTTACGGTTCTAGGTCTAGGGTTCATTGTGCTTTTGTTGTTGATGTTTAGGATTCCATGCTATGATTGATTGTGTGAGTTGGTCAATTGTGTGTGGCATGAAGTCCTAGAACATCCTCTTCGAGCCTGTTTTGTGATTCCACGGTAAGTTGTGTTCTTGTGTTATTAGAACTATTTGTTGCTTAGCCTTCTGTTCTTGTTGATACAGATGGTTAGAGGTGAGGATGCTATTGGCCGCGGTCGTGGTCGTGGTCGTGGGCGTGGTCGTGGTCGTGGTCGGGGACGAGGTCAGGTTCCTGAGGCCAGTGTGAGTGTGACCCAGAGCATGGCCAGTGAGGAGGTGGCGGAGTCACAGGTTCATCCTAGTGTGTCTGGAGACCAGGCGGGTTTGGGTGACGGTAGGGCGGATGGGCCCGGTATCGGTCACGGTGTTGCCCCGGGTGTGGGGGTTGCAGCAGGAGGTGCTCCAGGCAGGGAGGATGTCTTGATGGACTTGCTAGCTCAGGTTTTGCAGCGACTTCCAGCAGTAGTGTCGCCAGTGGGTGGTGGTCAGGATCTAGTGGTGCCGCCAGTGGTTGGTGGGCAGGGTCCAGTGGTGCCGCCAGTGGTTGGTGGGCAGGTTCCAGTAGTGCCGCCAGGGGTTGGTGGGCAGGTTCCGACGGTGCAGCCTGCGGCGGGTTTGCAGGCAGGTGTGCAGCCGGGGGCCGAGGCAGTGGATGCTCAGTATGTGCGGATGATGGAGCAGCTGCGGCATGTGGGAGCAGGGTATTTCTCAGGAAGTACCGATCCGAGTGTAGCGGATGAGTGGAGAGAGCGGATGGAGGATATTTTCCTTTCGCTTAGGTGTCCCGACCGGTTCAGGGTGGATCTGGCAGTGTTTTACTTGTCAGGAGATGCGCGTGTGTGGTGGAGGTCGGTGACAGCACGGAGGGTGTAGCGGGGTATGACTTGGGGAGATTTTGTGAGGGAGTTTAACTCCAAGTATTTTCCTCAGGAGGCTCTTGATCGTATAGAGGCACGGTTCTTGGGGTTGACTCAGGGAGACCGTACAGTGCGAGAGCTGGATGCAGAGTTCAGTCGGCTTGTGGGGTCAATTGGTGACAGCTTGTCCTGTGGGAAGTTTGTTAAAGGGTGAGGACCAGGGTTCGAGGAACGCCTGGCGCACCAATAACCTACTGGTGGATTGGGATATCCACAGTGATGGGTTAGGATCGATGCCCTGCAGGGCCAGCTTGGAGTCCGTTGGGACGGCTAGCAGTGGGCTAGCAGGATCCACGGACGGTCCGTTGGGGCAGGTAGCGGTGGGCTAGTGGGGTCCGCGGGACGGGTTGTCACACCTGCACACCACAAACAACAATTGAGATGCGTAAGTATTATCATAAATACTTAGTGAGGTCATCCTCCCATCTGCTAAGTTATACACACAAGCATTTGAGACTCTCATGTTTAAGCAAGCAAACAAAACACAAGCAATACATCAAACCAGGAAAACAAGTCTCGGATGAGACTGGTGTCGACCGACGCTAAGTCAGTGTCTACCAATGCTAGACCAACATGGTGTCAACCGACGCTAAGTCGGTGTCGACCGATGCTAGACCAATATGGTGTCGATCGACACTGCTTTTGCAGACGCGAACTGCACGAACACGAACGTCGATCCTCCGTTTCAAATCAACTTGAAACCGTCCCAAACTCACCCAAATGCCTCAGGAACCTATGGGAAACACGAAAACAACGAACCCAAGCAAGCAAACACCACAAATAGATAAAGAACAGCCAAACAAAAGAGATCTCATGCTTAGATCAACCATGGTCATGCACTCACCTCTTTTACAGGAAGATTGGGTTGAGAAACGGTAGAAACAACACCTTCACAAGCTTCTCCTTCATTCCCAGCAACAAATCTCCCTTCCACAGCCACAGATCTCACCAAAACCACCATGAACAAGCCAAAATCTCACAGAAACACTCTCCAACGCTTTCTCTCCTTTTTCTCTCCTTTTTCTCTCTTTTTCTCACTCAATGGCGACCAAAACAATACAAAACCTCGACTTGGGTCGTCCTTTAACTTAAATACACGGTTTATGGATTTCTAATTGAACCAAACCAAACCAAACAGCAATTAAAACAACCACGACCAACCCGGAAAACATGGTGTCGATTGATACACCAAGGGTGTCGATCGACACTCAGACCAAAAATGCGATACTTGGTTCGTGGATGTTACAGGATCGAAACACAACGTATTTCCATACATCAATGGTGATTCGTCGGCGAAGAAACCGCATCGAAATGTTGCAGAATGACGAGAATACATGGGTGTTGAGTGCTCAGGAACTGGAGGATATGGCAGTGGCTTATTATAAGAGGTTGTATTCAATGGATGATGTGCCTCTAGTGGTTGAATCTCTGCCTCATGAAGGGTTTGTATGCATGTCCAGTGACAATTCTTTGGAATGGGGAGAAGACTGCTTTTTTCAAGCCATCTCGAGGGTTGAGGCAAGGTGATCCTCTATCACCATATCTTTTTGTACTGTGCTTGGAGCGCCTGTGTCACATGATCGATAATGCAGTAGCTAGAAGTGAGTGGAAAGCTATCTCTTTGTCTCATGGGGGACCCAAGTTATCTCATATCTGCTTTGCAGATGATTTCATTTTATTTGCGGAGGCGCCAGTAACACAGATTCGGGTTATAAGACGAATATTGGAGACTTTTTGTGTTGCTTCGGGTCAAAAAGTCAGTTTGGAGAAATCCAAAATCTACTTTTCTGAGAACATCTCCAGGGAGTTGTGCAACCAAATTTCATATGAAAGTGGTATCAAGGCAACCAAGGATTTGGGGAAGTATTTAGGTATGCCAGTGTTGCAGAAGTGAATCAATAAGAATACATTTGGAGAATTTTTCAGAAGATTTCATCACGGCTGGCTGGGTGGAAGGGTAAACTCTTGAGTATGGCAGGGAGACTTACATTGACAAAGTCAATTCTCTCTTCGATACCGGTGCATACCATGAGCATGATATTATTGCCTAAGTTAATGTTAGATGGGCTGGATAAACTGTCGCGAGACTGTTGTGGGGTAGTACAACAGAGATGAGGAAGCAACATCTTATAACATGGGACAAAGTCTGCTTACACCGATCAAAAAAAGGTTTGGGGATTTGAAAGTCATAGGTTATGAACAAAGCCTTATTGGAAAAGTTGGGGTGGCGACTTTTGGAGGATCATACCAGTTTATGGGCCAGAACGTTGCGGAGCAAGTATAAGGTCGGAGGGGTTAATGAACCAGCTTGGATGTTAGCCAGGAAACCGGGTTCCTTAACTTGGCGAAGCATCAAGGTGAGTTTGCGAGAGGTAGTAACCAAAGGACAGAAATGGGTTATGGGGAATGGTAGTGATATCCTGTTTTGGGAGGATAGGTGGATGTCTGACACACCACTGTTGGAGGAGGTGACTACTGAGCTACCAAGCGAGGAGAGAGAGGTTCGGGTGAAAGACCTATGGCGGGAAGGGGAAAGATGGAGGTTGAATCATATTTTGCCATATGTTTCATCGCATACTAGACTAATGCTATCAGCAATGGTGGTGGATAATGTAACTGGTGCCAGTGACAGGTTAGCTTGGGAAGGTACTGCAGATGGGACCTTTACTGTGACATCTGCTTATGTCATGCTGATGCAGGACTCATCCCCAAGACTTCACATGGCAGATTCCTTTAAGCGTGTGTGGCGGGTAGTGGCGCCAAAGAGGGTCAGAATGTTTCTTTGGTTGGTTGCCAATCAGGTACTGATGACTAATCATGAAAGATTCCGAAGGCATATTGGGGGTTCACGTGTCTGTCAAGTCTGCAAAGGAGGGGAGGAACTATACTTCATGTGTTGAGGGATTGTCCAGCCATGGCTGGGGTATGGCAGCGTGTAGTGCCGGCTAGTAGGCGACTTAATTTTTTCAACACTCCATTATTTGAGTTGGTTATACGGAAACATGGGGGAGACGAAAGAGATCGGAGGTTGTGTTTGGTCGACTCTGTTCGCCATGGGTTTATGGTGGAGATGGAAATGGAGATGTGGTAATGTGTTTGGCGTTATTGGAAAATGTCGGGATCAGATAAAATTTGTGAAAGAACTAGCGAAGGAGGTAAACACAACGCATCGTGTCCACCAGTCAAGGGAAAACAACTTGGGCAGGGTTGAACAAATGAATGCTTGGAGAGCATCGGATGAGGGTTGGATCAAGATTAATACGGATGGCGCATCACGCGGGAATCCAGGTTTGGCTGTGGCCGGGGGTGTGTTGAGAGATCACATGGGCTGGTGGTGTGGTGGTTTTGCTCTGAACATTGGTATATGTTCGGCGCCTCTAGCGGAATTATGGGGGATTTATTATGGTCTTTACTTGGCTTGGGAGAAGAATTTTCGGCAGTTAGAGGTTGAGGTGGACTCTAAGCTGGTGGTGGGATTTTTAACCAAAGGGATTGGTGAGACGCATCCCTTATTTTTCCTGGTACGCTTGCGCCATGGCTTCCTTTCTAGAGACTGGGTGGTCCGGATTTCATATGTGTATAGAGAAACGAACCGTCTTGCTGATGGGGTAGTTTTCTATGCTTTTACTTTACCGTTGGGTTTCCATTTGGTAGAGTTGAGTCCGAATATTGTGGATTGTATTGTTGGTGAGGATGCTCGAGGGACTGCGTTCCCAAGACACCTTCGTTTGTAGTTTTTTTCTAGTCTTTGAATAAAACACAAGGAAACTTGTCTCCTTGTTCCCCACCAAAAAAAAAAAAAAAATTACCATTACGATATAAACTTCTCTTATCACTTTGGATTTTTTGGTGTGTTTAATTAGGCTTTTAATTCGTTTCCCAGATAAAGTTACTGTATAAAAATATCAGTAAGAAAATTAAACTTTATTTAACCATATATGCCAAGTACATTAACACAAACGGGTTAAATTGTTTCATAAAACGTTTGATATTATGTTATTTATTTCCTTTCATTTTTATTTATATATAAAATCTCTAGATCAGTTTTTCAACAAGTGGGATAAGCAACACCACACGCAGCGAGGACTTTGCGAGAGTTGGGAGAGCTTATGTACTGCGCAAAGGCAGGGTTCTTAGCGAAACCACACAGGCAAGACTGTTGCTCTGTAAGCTTTGCACAACATGCACCTGAGGGTTGTCCTCCTCCCGTAATCGCTGCAAGGCAAGGCTGAAGCTGCCTTGCGTCACATGTCACTCCCACGTTTCCTGTGTCTCCAGTGTCGGCGGCTTTGATGGCAGCCGGGAATGATAACGAAAGTGTGACGAAAACGACGAGTATCAATGTCACGATCTTCATGTTAACTGTTTTGTGTTTTGTAATTTTTTTTCTTAGGAATATTATGTTGTCTTGTCTTGGTATTTATTTGGTATGGGTTTCGTATTGCATTGCATAACGCGAAATGCATGAATCTTGCATCGTTAAATAACGTGAACGTAACTAGCCGTCATGCAAAAAGAACTTAGAAACTAAAGGTCGAGAACAAGTAAGTAAACACGTTTATAAAAATAGGGGACAGGGGTTATTATTTAGATAGAAAGTACCTCATATAAAAAGATTATAAAATAACTGATTTGACTATTTATATCATCGAAATACAATAAATTTTTTATTTATCTCACGAGAAAGTTTTACATTTAAATGTGATTGTGTTGAAGGCTTGAATTGAAGCAATGTAATACACAATAGGTGACCGGCTGACCGCTAGAACTGATTTTAGTCCCTGGGAATGTAAAGAGAAACATTAATTAGAAAAACTCTCATTATAACTGACATTGATCACAAATCTTTCGAACTTCTGGTATAAACGCGCGCAAACAACGTCAACAAAGATATTAAGAGTTTCAAAATTTTCAAAAACTGTTGTTAATGCTGATATGGTTTAATTGCTGTATATGGGTATCATATTCATATATAAGACCATCATGAATTACCTTGTTGGATAATGAAGGTCTCGTATCGTCCGTATTGCATGGTATTGCGTAGAATATTAGTGTCTTGAGTACTCATTAAACCATTGAGCACTGTGAAAGTAACCTGAGGCTGAAATTCGATAATCGATCACTAATACATTTTTTTTTTATCACTACATTTACACATGGGCTTGTAAAAATAGTGCTTACAAAATAATAAAAGACTAAATTATTCTTTCTAACATTAATATAAGTGTGTAAACTGTGTGAACAACACAACTAAAGTTGGGCTCATTTGCGGGAATATTGATTGATGAACCAACAATTGAACCAGATCGTTACAATATTTTTTTTAGTTTACGCAAAAATGAAAAGAAAGAAGAAAAAAAGAAAGATCAACACATAAACATGTGCCTAGCAGCCTAGGTATGTATTCCTCTTTCGATCCACACAAATTACACAATGTATTAATTTCTTCTTTTATAGTAATATTTTTTCTCTCTAGCATATGTATTTTTCTCTAGCATATGTATCGAACAATCTATGTATACATTTTTTAAGTACATTTTGGGTTTTACCTTTTTATTTATACTTATTTAAAAATTTATTTACAAAGTTAATCCGGAAAACATTTTCAAAAATACCATTATTCAGATTTTGTTTTTTAAATATTTTACATACTATTCCAACTAAAAAGAATACAACATAATCAATATGAAAACATAAACTATGATATTTTAACCACACCTTCTATTATGTATTGAAGATTCTATCTATGGATCTTTTGCAAACAAAGAAAACAACAATATGATTCCTATTTTGTTTTCTAAAATCTCTGAGCTTTGATTATTAACGTGAGAACTTCGATTCATATTTATTTAAATATTATAATTAATATATATAAATTTAAAATTTTTTTAAAATATTACGAATATGTAAAATTAATTTTTGTAAATACTATATAATATGATTATATAGTAGATGAGTTATAAAGAGAACATGTTGGAATTAATAAAATATCATTAAATTTGTGCTAACACGGGTTAAATCCTCATTTTATTATTTGTCAATACTATTAATATTAGAATATTTCACATATAAAAATTAAGTTGATTTAACTAAGATTGTGTAAAATAATTAAATTATTAGGAAAATGTGACTTAATCATAGTGTATAAATGACTATGTATTTAGATCCCTTATTTTTTGTTATATTTAAAAATCAAAATAGAATCTCAAACACTAAACAAAACTAACTAAATATAACAAACAAATAGTGATGAAATATATTGTGGGTTTAAAAATTAATATAAACATTAATCCGCATAAACGGTCGAAAAATTTAGTTATTCTTCTATTTGGAAAACATCCAATATTTAACAAACAAATACAATATAAAATACAAAAAAATACAAAAATAAAATATATGCACGCGGTGTACCGCTGATTAAAATCTAGTATGAACCGAAACCGAATCAAAATCAACTTTAATTATGACCATATTGATATTTAATTAAAAAAATATCTCCATTTATGAAAGAAAAAATCTTCAAAACATCATAATTTTTTTTTTGGCCAAAAATATTATATGTTTCACAAAAGCCACCTAAAGTTTTGGTTTCCCAAAAATACTACAAATACAATATTTAATTTTTGAAGATTTAGAATTTATTTTTTCAAAACTTAGATTAACTATTTTAAGTTTGCGGTATAGTTTTTAGGGTAGGAACGTCGTGTTTATGGGTTAGGGTTTAATTTTAATTGTGGTATTTTTGAAAAACTAAAACTAATGATGGTATCTTTAGAACATGTGATATTTTTGGCAACAAAACTTTGAAGTATAGTAATTTTGAAAATTACAATGAAATTTTTTTACATTTGTATTCATCTCAATTTTAAATATTTAGATCTATTAAATTTCAATATATATATATATATATATATAATGAAACATTAGGCTGCCGCCCCCACAATATATATATATATAACAAAATTTGTAAGCTTCTTTTTAAAAAATTTGTTACAACTTTCACCATTTTGTTTTGGTGATTTTACGATCATCAATTTATCAATTTATGTCCAAAAAAAAAAAAAAAAAAACTAAATGTATTCTGAAGAAAATTTTGAGAAGTGAGAACAAATGTGTTGTGAACAGTGGACACATCAAATAAATTGAAAAAAAAAAAGAAATTTATTTGATTATTATTCACATAGGGGCACATGACATATATTTGTGCAACTTGTGGTATCCTTGGCCTCAGACTAAGTACAGAAGAAACAAAATTTCATAAATTCTCTCTAATCTTTCCAGAGAAAACCAAAAAAAAACAAAAAAATGATAAGGAAAAAACAAGCTCGATGTGAGCCAATCATCATCTCCATCTCCTTCTCTTCTGTGTATTCTCTGCAACACACAACATCAACAACCTTTCTCTTCCTCCAACATCTTACCCACCAGTAAGTTCTCCTTTACTAAACTTATGGGTCACTCTGTTTCTGTCTGTAATTTTTAGTTTCCGAATAAAAAAGATTGAATTGTTTCTATGTTTCAGTAGAAACTTAGGAGGAACATATCAATGGCTGACAAGAATTTAGGTGGAACTGTATCAGTGAAAGCCGCCATTAATAAGTACGGACAAATAGCTACTCGAAGCGTCTCTCCTCAGCTTGATTTGCCAGTCATTAAGGTGAATCCCAAATATCAAACCATTTGAGATATGCCTTTCATATTTGTGCAAATAATGCGTTTAGTTTGTTAAAGTTTTGATTTTTTAAAGCAAATTGATGCATTTAGTTTGCTAAAGTTTTGATTTTTAAAAGCAAATGATGCAACTTTAGTATTACAAGTTGTTTATGACTTACGATGATTCGTGGTTCTTGTTTATGATTTTTTGATTTGGTGAACAGTCATCTTCAGTTGCGGAGGATTTGCATAAGTCAGGGAGAGAACTTGGATTGTACAGAGAGAGTAGAAGAGTTTCTGAGTTTGCAAAGGCGAAAGCAGAAGGGGAACTGTTCAAGGCGAAGGAGATAGTAAAGGAGCTTACTTTACGGATAGAGGAGTCGAATCGAAGGTTAAAGTCTCGATTTTTCGATACTGAAGCTGTGATGAAGGAGTCAAAGATAGATGGGAATGCTGGGATTATGAGAGAATTAGAGGATGTGAAGCAAGAACTGAGTAAGTTGAAGCTTGATATAGCGTATGTTTCGAGAGAGAAAGATGTGGCAGAGAAAGAAGTAATGGAGTTAAGTTTTAAAATGGAGGAGAATTTGAAGTTGTTGGAGAGTCTGAAGTTAGAGGTTGATGCTGCGAACGAAGAGCATGTGTTGGTTGAGTTGGCGAAGATAGAGGCATTGAAGGAGTGTAAAGAGGTTGAGGAACAGAGAGATAGAGAACAGAAGGAAGTGTCTGAGTCATTGAATAAACGGAAGAAGAGAATAAGGGAAATGGTGAGAGAGATTGAGAGATCAAAGAACATTGAGAATGAGTTATCAGAGACTTTATCAGATATTGAGATGTTAGAGATGCAGTTGAAGCTTGTCAAGGAAATGGAGAGGAAGGTTCAGAGGAGTGATAGTATGTCGAGATCGAAAAACCGTGGTTTTGAAAGAGGGAAAGATGTTTTGTCGGTTTTGAAAGAGATTACAGAAGCAACAGAAGCAAAGAAGGAGGAGCTCGCTTCCATTAACGCTGAACTCTTTTGTCTGGTCAATACAATGGATACCTTGAGGCAAGAACTTGATCAAGCCAAACAAGAAACAGCTCGGTTTGAGAAGATGATACAAAAGGATGATGTAATGATTGAGAGACTCAATTCGAAGCTGCTTATTGCGAAAGATCAGTTAGAAGGAGTATCTGCAGCTGAAGAAAGAATCAGCTCTCTTGCTGACAATTTAACCACTTCATTTGAGAAGCTAAAGAATGATAGAGAAGCTGCAAAGAAAGAGGAGCTTGAGCTAAAAGAAGAAGCAACGGTCATCAAGAGTGAAGTACAGAAAACAGAATTAGGAATTGGTGGGAAGGAGAAAGAGTTGCTTTCAAAGTTAGATGAGCTTGAGAAAGCTAAGCACGCAGAGGCATTAGCTCTCGAGAAGCTTGAGTCTATGGCAGAGAAAACAATGGAAACTCGGGAAATGGAATCTCAGAGAAGTTCAACCATCACAATCTCAAGATTCGAGTACGAGTATTTGAGTGGACAAGCTTGTCACGCGAAAGAAACTGCAGAGAAGAAAGTGGAAGCTGCAATGGCGTGGGTTGAAGCACTCAAGGCTAGCACTAACGCGATTTTGTTAAAGACGGAATCTTTAAAAAGAGTGAGTGGGAAAACAATGGTGGAAGAAGAAAGAGCATCATTCAGGATGCAGAGGTCGCTGTCGATAAAGAGACTGGTCCAAGATGAGATTCAAAAGTTCAAGCAGAACTCAGAAGACTATGGCGTGATCAGGTCTCCTAGACCGATAAGAAAATCGATTCAAAGTTTCAAAGAGAACTCAGGAGACAAAGGCTTGATCAACTCTCCTAGACCGATAAGAAAATCGGTGAGGCTTAGCGGGAAGTTCACACCGGTTCAAGGAGGGAAGTCGAGAAGATACTCATCAGGGAACAGAGGGACTCCAACGTTCTTTGTAATCAAGAAGAAGAAGAAAGTTCCAAACTTGGTTAAATTTTTTAGCAGGAAAAGGCGTAAGTCCTCTTTAGAACAATGAGATGTTTAGTTATCTTGTTGCGTTAACTGAGTTTTGTTTTGCTTGCATTTTAAGTTTCACATTGTTTGTAATTGTAATGTATAGCTTGTAACCGGTTTATTGTTTTGAATTTTATTGTATTTATGTATGCTTAAGTTGTATATGAATAAAGATAAGTAATATCATTTGAATGGTTTAAACTAGAACCAAAAATGTTTTAGTAAGTTGGATAATATGTTTTTGGGCGTAATCATCTCTCTCAAATGGGCAAAGTTCAGCTTCCATACTATAGAAGGACCAAACATTCTCGCTACTAGCCGAAATTAAGAGGTTAATTACTAAACTAACTCATATGAGGGTTAGATGAGTTATTTTTTTGCTTAAAATACCCTTTTTTGCTTTATTAGGAAAAAAAATAAAGTCAAATTTACCCTCCCAGAATCTTTTTGAAGAAAATCTAAATATTTTCAAAAGTCTGCTGGACTAGCTGTGACAGATTTATTTGTGTATGACAGATTTGTTTTTGCACAACCGATTTAGTTTTGTATGACAGATTTTTTATGACAAACTTATTTTAGACGACAAATTTTTTTTACACAGTTATGACAGATTTATAATTGATGACAGATTTAATTTTTACGACAGACTTATTTATAAAGACATCACAGATTTTCACAATATGACAGATTTGTAAAATGTCTGGCAGATTTATTTTCCAGTGTTATTTCAGATTTATTTCTTGATTAAAAGTCTGTCGTAACATGACCGATTTTTCTATAGAAAATAATCACTAGGTTAACCTCTAGTAATAACATATTTGTTTTAAGTTACGACAAATTTTTTAATATAACTAAAAATATGTCGTTTGATAACAGACTTATAACATTTTAAAAAAATTGCTAAAATGACCTATGTGAATACTATATGTTATGGCAGGTTTTTTTACGCTATGACAGTTTTTTATTTGCTTCCAAAAATCTTGTGTTTGATAACATATTTATTAGATGTAAAATGTAAATATAGTGACAACAGATTTGTTTTAAGTTATATTTTTCAGTCATATTTTCTTAATTATATTTAATATAAATCATAAATTTAAACTCTTATATTTAAAGCATATTTATATATTTAATTTTCCTAAATCATATTTAAAAAATTAACATCATTTTAAAATCATATTTTTATATATTTTAGTATATTTTCATAAATCTTATTTTAATACTTTTTATATACATTATTTTAGTTATAATTTCATACATTATATTTTAAATAAAAATTATTTAAACTATATATGTTAAACTTCATATTTTTAAATCATATCTTTATAAAAAATATTTTGATAAACAATTTTTGAATATTATTTTTATACATTATATTTTAAATCATACTTTATTTTTAAAAATTATATTAAAAAATAAACATTCTATTTTTAATCATTTTATATTTTTCATTAATCATATTTTTAAATCAAATATTACATGCTATATTGTATTTTCGTTTTAAAAAATAAATAAATAAAAAGCAAATTTTCTGGGGTTTTAGTCTATTTTTTAATCATTTTATATTTTCATTAATCATATTTTTAAATCCAAATATTAAATGCTATATTGTATTTTCGTTTTACAAAAAAAATTAAGAAAAAAAAAATCTGGGTTTTTAGTCTTTTTATCTCAAAATTGTGTCATTCTAGTTATTGGATATGCTGAGTGTTAATCTAGCAATTAATTACCAAATTTGTGTCAAACTGGTATATTTTTACTAAAAAAAACACAAATCAAAGTAAATAAAACTAAAACCTAATCTAATTAGAATGAATCATTTTAGTTTGTTATATTAAATCTTCTTTTCGAAATTGTGAAACTAAAGTAATGTTTAAGTAAGACCAAATTATGTAGTACTCAAATTGTTTGGCCATGACTCATGAAATTGACTTTCAAGTAGTGTATTTGTGTTTTTCATGTTTTTTCCGACACATGTTGTTAACTCTTCCCCAAACTAGTTGATATTTGTCTCTTAATTAAGACCCAAAATGAAAAGAGAAACAAACAATTCTAGAAGTAAACTAGAGAGAACAACAAATCAAGTCGAACCGAAACTTAAATTGACCGGTAAAATAACTTATCCTAGTGGAAGATTTGACTTTGAGGATCAAGAAGTAAAATTGTCAATACATTTCCCCACCACTAAACAACTAGAAACTACCAAAGCTGTTCCTCATTACATTACGTGCCCCCTACTGTTCCAATGATCGCCTCAATCATCGCTAAATCCATTGACATATAAAATGAGAAATATATATACACATACAAAATTTCAAACATTTATTAATTACAATTTGTTTGATGCATAGAATTTAGATGCAACTTTTCTACAACAGAAAAAAAAGACAAATATCTTCAAAAATTTAGGATTGAAAAGAAGTTATAACTGTTGACTTAAAAAAATTAGGCCAGTCCAAGCTATTGCAACACTATTGATAAAAACATGCTACTTCTTGAGAGAGATATTTAATAGCCAAGCTTTATATACTCAATTCAGAATTGATTTCTCTTCTGAAATGGCTCAATCGTTTCTCATTCTCTGTTTCATTCTAACCCATTTTATTGCCATAGCAACTTCTCTAAACGATCAAGGTCTTCCTCTTCTTTCCTTTAAACAATCCTTACAAAACCAGAATAACTCTGTTTTTACCAATTGGAACTCTTCAGATCCAAACCCTTGTTCTTGGCAAGGTATTACATGTAATGATGATTTGAGAGTTGTCTCGATTCGTCTTCCTAATAAACGTCTTTCGGGTTCTCTTCATCCTTCCATTGGTAGTCTCTTGTCGCTTCGTCACATTAACCTTAGAGACAATGAGTTTCAAGGGAAGTTACCTGTTGAACTCTTTGCACCTAAAGGGCTTCAAAGCTTGGTGCTTTCTAGGAATTCGTTTTCCGGGTTGGTTCCTGAAGAGGTAGGGATCTTGAAGAGTCTCATGACTTTGGATCTTTCGGAGAACTCTTTCAATGGTTCCATTCCTCTGTCGTTAATTCGATGCAAGAGGCTAAAAACGCTAGTTCTTAGCAAGAACAGTTTCACTGGAGATCTTCCAACCGGGTTCGGTGCTAACTTGGTTCATCTCCGCACGCTGAATCTTTCTTTCAATCGTTTGACTGGAACGATCCCCAAAGATCTTGGAAGTCTGAGGAATCTGAAAGGTACTCTTGATCTTTCTCATAACTTCTTCTCAGGTATGATTCCAACAAGCCTTGGAGATCTCCCGGAGCTTCTATATGTCGATATTTCTTACAATAATCTCAGCGGTCCGATACCAAAATCCAACGTTCTTTTGAATGCTGGTCCAAATGCTTTCCAAGGAAACCCTTTCCTCTGTGGATTACCCTTAAAGGTTTCTTGCGCCACAAGAAACACAGGGATAGTTCCTTCTCAGCTATATACAAGAAGAGCCAACCATCATCCTAGACTCTGCATGATCCTTACAGCCATTGCAGGCACAGTGGCCGGAATCGTTTTCATTGCTTCATTATTCATCTACTATCTTCGAAAAGCATCAGCTCGTGCAACCAAAGATGATTCCGAAGAGAAACTGAAGAAGACAAAGCCAGAGTTTTTTTGTTTCAAGACTGAGATCTCAGAATCTGAAGCGCTCGATGAGAAAAAAACTCATCAACAGGTTTTTATACCAATGGATCCGGAGATCGAATTTGACCTCGACCAGCTACTGAAAGCCTCGGCTTTTCTTCTAGGGAAGAGCAGGATCGGGCTAGTTTACAAGGTTGTTCTTGAAAACGGGTTAATGTTAGCTGTTAGACGATTGGAAGATAAAGGTTGGCTAAGGCTCAAAGAGTTTCTAGCTGATGTTGAAGCAATGGCGAAACTCAAGCACCCTAATGTCTTGAATCTCAAGGCTTGTTGCTGGTCTCCAGAAGAGAAGCTCTTGATCTATGATTACATACCAAATGGTGATCTTGGTTCTGCAATTCAAGGTAAGTTTAGTGTCGAAAATCGCCTAAAACCATTACCATATTCTAGATTCAAGTCTGATTCATACAAGTTTATGACAGGTAGAGCTGGTAGCGTATCATGCAAGCAACTAACTTGGTCGGTCCGGTTAAGAATATTGAGAAGAATCGCCAAAGGATTGACTTACATTCACGAGTTCAGTCCCAAAAGATACGTCCATGGACACATAACTTCAAGCAACATACTTCTTGGACCAAATCTTGAACCGAAAATTTCAGGTTTCGGTCTAGGGCGTATCGTCAACCCATCTTCAGAGGTCAGATCAGACCAAATCTCTCCAACGGAGACAAGCTCACCAATCGTGTCTAGAGAATCATATTACCAAGCTCCTGAAGCAGCTTCAAGGATGACTAAACCGTCTCAGAAATGGGACGTGTATTCATTCGGTTTAGTGATACTCGAACTGGTAACCGGGAAATCTCCGGTTAACTCAGAGATGGATTTGGTTATGTGGGTTGAATCTGCTAGTGAGAGGAATAAACCGGTTTGGTATGTTCTTGATCCGGTTTTGGCTCGGGATAGAGATTTGGAAGATAGTATGGTTCAAGTGATCAAGATCGGTTTAGCTTGTGTACACAAGAACCCAGATAAAAGACCACTAATGAGAAATATCTACGAGAGCTTCGAAAAGTTGGGTTCTACAGTTTAAATTATAATTTTTTTTTATGCTTTTACGTTATAATTTTGATATTACAGTGAGCTATAAGAAAATTAATAATTTGTCAACTTTTATGCAGTAATCGTAAGTATTTTTGTATTTATCATTCATAATTGTGATATTACGGTGAGCTATGTAATAAAAAATGTTAAATTCAAGCAAGTGTTGAACTAATAAAATAAAATAAAACAAAGACAAGAGTACTTTTGATTAAAAATAGACAATTAACAAAAATGTTAATACAAAATTAACATCAATGTTTGTAATAGACACGGACCCGACCCGGGAATATAACCGTAGCTTGTACTCATAGGTCAAACCTATCTTTAATGTCATCGAAACTATACCCGCCGCCGACACCAAAACCGTACCCAAACCCGAACCCAACACCGCAACCTAAACCGAATCCAAGAACCACATTAGAATGGTTAAGACCTTCAGTGGCGCCAATCCCGAGCCCACCGGTGAGACCAAAGCCGATTCCAGCGCCGCAGCCAATACCGGCGCCGATTCCTGGACCAGTGGTTGTGTTCTTGATGCTCTCGATTTGTCCACGGAGGAATCTGGTAACCGGAAACTCGGATTTCCCGGTTTTGACTTCTGGTTTACGGCTCCAGAGTTTATTTGATGTCATTGGTTTTTTTTGTGATTGGACAAATGACAATCACTGAATTTTGTGAATTTATGGAGTGATGAGAAAATCAGATAAGATTTGAGAAAGAAAACAAAAAATTGACAAAGTGTAGGATGCATATGCGTTTCCGTATTTATTGGGCTTATATACATATGTATTGGGCTGAAACCCATTTAAGTATTTTTTTTTCCTTTGTCGTCACACCCATTTACAATCTCTGTTCTGGTGTATTTTAAGAAACTGGATAGTTCAATTCATTAAATAAATAAAAGATGTATAGAGTTCATGAAGTCACGATCAAGCTGGAGCCGTGGAGGCATTTTGCTAGCTATGTTCAGGGGTGCTAAAATGAGTTCAGATTCATGGGTAAACTTAATGTAACCATATCCATATGGACTCATTGAATTGGAAATGTGGGGTTTAATGAGTTTATGAAATAAGTTTGGCTAAAATGGGTTGATGAGTTCTTGTCAGTTTAGAAAACTAAACCATCAAAAATAATCGATCGTAAAAACTGAAAACAAAATAAAACAAAGAAAAATAGAGTTAATTCTCACAAATAGCACAAAAATAAGTATTGTTTCCAAATTTAAAAACATCATCTTTAAACTCCAAAAATAACGTCATGTTTTGAAATTAAACTCCAATCATCCTCTTAATACTTGATTCTTGTCGAACGATTTAAACTCATGCAAGATTTTGAGACATATTTATGATTTATCTCAATTGTTTTTTAGGAGAAGTGGTTATAGGTCCATGTAGTGTTCAATTTCATATATTCATATTATTTTATGGATTTGGATTTGCCGATCAAAATACATTTTGTGCCCATTACAATTCTTTTCATATTTTAACATGTCATCAAAATTATTTTTATGAAATTTTTAAATTTAAAATAATTTTGTTCAGCAACCCTTCCTTCTTTTGATATATTGTAGATTGTTTTGTTCCATTTGCAATATGAAAATATTTTCAAATGACATCTTAGCGAAAGATAAAATATTTTTGAGATGTATACTTTTGGCTTCTAGATTTCCAAATACTATATAGAGAATTAATTTGTATGATTATAAATTTACATTTGGATTAGCTTTAGTCTAAAGTAAAATATCTTAAAAAAGGTTAAAACTGTAAATTCGATAGGGTTGTTGGGTTAGAAGGAAGGAAACATTTTCTAGTTAGTTAGCTACAACGAAAGATTTTGATTGAAGTATATACACATCGGACGAGGGACCATAGTTAGTTAGTTTAAGTTGTGCTCTTGAAGCAAACTCACACATATATTTCCTTACCTTACTACGGTCGTTAACAACGTGAAACTAAACAAACAATATACAAACTAAAAAAAAATTCTAAATTTGATCATCAGTTTAATTAACCATTCTAATTCATGATTGGCCCAACCAAACTTAATAAATGGAACTTTTTTTTTCTTCAAACATATCAATAAATACTTCCTTATTCTCCAAATTACAAGCAAAACTTCCCCTCCTAACAAACATTTTGTTTCCATCCAATTTTTTTTTTTTTATAGTTGCTCACTGAATATACTAATAATGTTTCAACTAGTTTCCTGATAGTTTGAACGTAAATCGGAACTTTGTCTATCCATATTTTGTCCTTCGATTTACTATAAAATTCCAAGCCGAAACTCGTATATTATCATACATCCATGAAACTTAAAGTAGTATCCTTTCAAGCAAATTGAATAAGAGAAAGAGCTCTAAACTTCCTTTAAAATCGATAACCATCCATGTTATTAACTAAATATGATCGAAGAATGGATTAACATTCATTGACGGTGAGTATTGTCACAATCTTACTTACGCTAGAAAGCAAACAAATGATACACCAAAATAAATATAATTACTATTTTCTCACTAGATGTATAAAAGTGTAAACTAAAACACTAGTCTTTTTTTGGTAAAGAACTAAAACACTAGTTTTGTTGTTGAAGTTATCTAAAAAAAACAAAAAACAAATATATATTATTCTGTTAGACATCTCTAACGGTTCTGAAGTTGGCGCGAAAAAAGTGAAGTGGGTAGAGGTAGAATACTCCTCTGTACTTTTCTTAACCATGAGGAAGCAATTCACCAACCAATTAAACACAATCACATCCTTAGATCATCTCATCGTACGCTCTAATATATGTAATGTAACAATCTTCCCGTAGTCTCTCCGTATACGATCTTTATCTCTTCCTTCTTCCTCACCTCTCTCGTCCTTCTCTGTTTTCACAGTTTATATATATACAGAGAGCATTGTTCACATCTCTTCCTTCACCGCCCTTTCTCTCTTCGCCGCTCTTTCTCTCTTCGCTTCTCCAAAGCTCAACGCTAATTCAGGTACTCTCTCTTTCTCTCTCGCTCCTCCGAGTTTGATTTTTAGATCTGATCGGAATCAATTTTGTGAATTCACACATTGTTTGTGTTATCTTCTTCAGGAAGCTTTCGAAGATTTGCTATAGAAAATGGAGAAACTCGCGGCGTCTACTGTAACAGATCTAGCATGTGTAACGGCGCTAAACTCAAACTCGCCGCCGCCTCCGTTATCGCCGATCTCTGAGAAAAGCTTCAACAACAAACATCAAGAAGAGTTCGCCGCAAGCTTCGCTTCTCTATATAACTCGATATTCTCGCCGGATTCTCAGTTTCCGACCTCGTTATCGCTCTCTCCTTCTCCTCCGTCGTCGTCTTCTCCACCGGCTCGCGACGATACAACTACAGAGCATCGTCTTCGTCAAGCGCGACTCATCCTCGAGTACGATGAACTCAACGAGCATTACGAGCTTTGTATCAACCGTCTTCAGTCTCTGTTGATGGAACTCGACTCTCTCCGTCGCGAAAACGATGCTCTCCGTTTTGAAAACTCAGATCTGCTCAAACTTATTCATCTCTCAACTTCGTCCTCTTCCTCCTCCTCCGTCTCTTCGCCGCCGCCGATTCATAACCGTCAGTTTCGTCATCAGATCTCCGATTTCGCTCCGATTCATAGGGATCATTCTCGTTCCGCGAAGAGAAACTCGTTGCCTAAAAGCATCTCCGTCAGATCTCCAGGTTATCTCAAGATCAACCAAGGAAGAAGCCATGGATTTGGAGCTTCGGATCGTCAAACGAGTCAACTCAGCAACACCGACTCGGTAATTTTAATTTCTCATTTTTTTATTTAATTATTATTTTCCGATTTTAATATTTTAATTTTAATGACGTCATAAATATCTATCTGTGAAGGTCTCATCTCAAAAGGTGTGTGTAGCAACAAAAGAGAGAGAAGCTTTAGAGCTCGAGGTGTATCGTCAAGGGATGACGAAGACGGAGCTTTGTAACAAATGGCAAGAGACTGGAGCTTGTCCTTACGGCGATAACTGCCAATTCGCTCATGGAATCGACGAGCTCCGTCCGGTGATTAGGCATCCGCGCTACAAAACTGAGGTCTGTAGAATGATTGTTACGGGAGCTGCGTGTCCGTACGGTCACCGTTGCCATTTCCGTCACTCGCTTACTGAGCAAGAGAGGATGATGATGATGCTCACTCGCTGATCTACTGAGGAAGGGAGAAGAAGGTCTCACTCAAAAATAAGGGTAATAATTAGTGGGTTGGTTGTGTACAGATTTGATATAAATATGGTAACTTTTTCTGGGTAATTGAATGGGGAAGAAACATATTTGCATAGGAATAAGGAAGAGAAAGATGTTATATAAAATGTTGATGCGGTTATAGGGAAATTATAATTAGGGTATGGATATGAAAGGAGAATTTAAGAAATGTGTGATTCTCTTTTCGACTTTGGGATGTGTTGATTCTTTGTATATCTCTCGGATTAAGAAGGAGAGGGGACCTGAAAAGGATTTTAGATTCAACAAAGATATTGAATTTGTATTGATGAAAAGTTTTTTTACTTTGTGCATAACTATGCAATTTTCTTTTCAGTTTACTCATTCAATGTTTCTATGTTCTGTTTGATTTGTTTTGGGAGTTTTGATTTCTTGACATCTATAGTATGAGCCGTAGTGCAAAAATCCAGATCATAAACTAATGTGTTGATATAGTTATGTTCTGTCAAAACATGGTAATACATTCATTGGAAAGTATTGACTTGGTTTGTTGTGAAGATATGAGGTTGTTTCTTTGTAATCTTAGTTTGTGTTTGTGTAATCTTTGGAAACCGCCACTTAAGTTCCTGCAGTATGCTGACAAACATAGCCTAGATCATAGAGTGTGTTAGTTTACTCATTCAATGTTTCTATGGTCTGTTTGATTTGTTTTGGGAAGAGTAATCTCTGGAAACCGCCACTCGAGTTCCTGCATTATGCTGACAATTGACAAACATAGTCTAATTCATAGAATGGGTTAGTTTATCTAGAACTATGTGTTTTGCTATTATCATTGGAGAAGAATGCAGTGACTGTATCTGGATGATATATTATGTATCAAGTTGTTCTGTTTAGGGTCGGCAAGAAATAGCAATTTTATGCAGAAATCCATTTCTTGACGAATTTTTGATTAGAAGTTGTCGCTAGTTAGTTCCTGCCATACGTTGAAAAACTTAGTCTAAGTCATATGATGTGTATGTGTTAGTTGATCTAAAACTACTTCTTTTGCTAAATTGGTTTTAACTGACAAGGTAGATGAAGTTTGTAGAATTTCATTGGGATACTTACTAGCTGGAAGATACATTGTGAATCTTCGAGAGTTAGATGATCAAGTTTGTTACATTTTCCTTTCGTATGGAGTATGCTTTGTCTTTTGGTTGAATTTGGTGGCTAGTGGTACTAACTGGTACTTTACCAGGACTTGGTATATTACATTTTAATATATTAGACTGTTTTTGATATCAGTATGCTAGTTTGATACACTAAATTAAAGGCTGTGCCTTAAAATCTAGGTTACTGAAGGTCAAATACATTCAACTTGGCTATATTTTTTTTTAAAATATGAGTATTGTCTTAGAGAAGAATCACGTTTACCGCTGTCTCAGGTTAAAACAGTCTTTGGTTTAGTATTGACTCTCCTTGTAGGTTCGAACAAACGGTAAATACAAAGAAAATAAGAATCTTGTGTTCATTCTGCGTTGTAGGTTGGACTAGCTCTAGTGAATGATTTAAACAACTGTATTTAGCCTAAATGAGTAGCTTTATACAGCATGTATTACTTATATGCATTCGCGTTGTGCCCTTTTCTAGTCTGGTCTTCTGAACTTACCATGTTTATTTGGACTGTACCTAGGATCTTATCATTTTTAGAAGTTTGGAGCTACAATAATGATAAATCATCACTTAGCCGTTTGTGGGATGGTTAATCCTACATTATTACATTTAGAAGATCTTACTAAATGTTGCCACTGCACGCTCCTTTATGCAGAGTTGAATCATCGATTTCACTTTATTGCATACACTTTTAGTTATGATTTTCTTGTCTGAAATGTGTGACTTTCATGAGTTATATCTTTGTTTTGAACTTAGCATGAGGTTACTGGAAATGTCATGCTCATGAGTGCCTCCTCGAAATGATAATCATTGCTTAAGGTAGTGCTGTCTCTAAAGTAGCATGTCATGCCTGAGTGCAACCTCTATTGGTTCTCTTATCGTTTTGTTTTGTCGATGTGATAAAATCCCGAATCAGATACGAGGGGAATAAATAGATGCCTTAGAAGACTTAGAGGCAACCTCACTCATAAGCTAGTTTTTGTAGTGGGTTTTACAAGGGGGTCTTTGTGGGCTTGTTTGGCGGTTGGACTAGTCCTGACAAGTGAAGTAGTACCTTATTGTCCAACTTTCAAGGGAGGAAATGGATCCATTCAGTCCTTCTTCTCTGTATGCTCGTTTCTCACATCTTTATATTGTTGGTGAAATGATCTCTTGTCCCAAAAACAGGATCCCTTTTTGTGTCACCATCAATATAGGAAATAAGGAGAGGTGAAGTACCAGGTTCCCTTAAGTATTTCCCACTTGATAAGTGAATTGTATGATCTTGTTTTGGTGAATCACAGGATTCAGAAGTCAAGTTGATTTGACTCGGGGACTAAGAAAAAAGAAGTATGGTACGAAAATTTTGACACAATTGTTTCCTCATATCTCCACTTTTCTGTGTTTTTCTGGTTAGGCTTTTTGAGTTCTGAAATCAAAATCATTTATGATTGAACTGCACCATGATATTGATTATCCATCAAAGTAGGTGAAGCTGTTTGGTTTTGCAAGTTGTTTATGAGATCGGTTATTTTTTTATTTATTTATTTTTTTTTTGTCGACATGAGATCGGTTGTTTGTTGTTGGTATTTTAGATGAGTAGATTACACATATTCGCGACAACATCAAAGAACTATAGAGCAACTACTGCATTACTAAGGTTTCTAGATGGATGATATTGGTTTCTATAACTCCTGATGTGTATGTAAAAGCTTGTGAGTTCTTCCAAAACGTTCCTGCACAGACCAAGTCTTGCATCTATCTGTGAAGTATTCACAAGCTTTTGCGAACGCAGCAGGAGGCTTTTTAATTTTGAAAACTTGTGTTTTCATATTGACATAGTACCTCTTTGAATTCACTGCGTCTTGTCCTCTCTCAGTTAGCTTATTTTTAATGTTAACCGATGAAATGACTTTGAGAATGCAGTACTTGTGTCGGATGACATTTTAAGGTGCGTTGCTCACTTGCTCTGTTTAGAGTCTGCAAGAGTATGTTGTGGCTCAGCGCCTCAGCCTGTGCATCTGAATGTTTTGACATAGCTAGACATTTTCAAATTTTAAATTTACGATTTTATTTTACATTTAATAAATATTTCATAACATTGTAGAAGCTTAGACGTCATATTTATTATTTCTCCAGAAGAGTAAATTATCAAATCACAAGAAAAATAAAGCAATGATTCTTGCCAAGGAATCAATCATATAAGAAGAGACATCTCCTTAAGGCTAACAATAGTGTCCTTGAGACTTTCTTTTATAGGAGTGAACTCAACTCCCAAACTTTTCAATTTATCGACACACACTTTGTATGCGAATTCACTCAGCTCATTCTCTCCATTCCTACAATGAAATGTTGTTGATTAGCTTATGGATTCAATATAAGAGTATAAACAAAGATGAAGGTATAAAAACTAAACTTACTTATCATCACGACACAAGTCAGGAAACAATTCATGTAAAAGCTTGTGAATGTCTTTCATTGATACATTTGGATCAACAATGATGTATCTGCCACTAGCAGAAGGGGTCTCGAACGCTTTGATATGAGCAAGAGAGACATCTCTCACGTCCACGAACCTGTAGTAACAACTATAAACAGGGATTTTACCATTCATCAGATCCACAATCACCTTTATAGAGTAATTAAGAGTTGGCTGCATAACCGGTCCGATCACGTTTCCTGGATTCATTACAACTAAATCGATCCCATTTTCTTTAGCGAACCGACACCCTGTTTCCTCAGCTAATATTTTCGAATATGCATACCATTCCTGGAAAGTTGAAAACAAATAAAGAAAGTAAGAAACAGAGTGAATTCTCATGAACTGGCTGATTATGTCATCACAAAGAACATGATTGAAGGACCTTCATCTGGTAGCAAAGACTTGCATCGTTGAAGACGGTTTCGTCCACCAGGACGTTTGGGTCAGGAGAACCAGTACTAGCTGTGGACGACGTTAAGATGACCCTCTTCACAGAAGAAGATTTTGCGCACGTTTTCAAAACGTTCAAAGTACCATTAACGGCCGGATCGATCAGCTCAGTCTGAAAAAAACTCTAACCGACAAAACTTATAAATATTATGAACCTATAGATTTTAATCTTGAAAATATATATATATATATATATATATATAGTATTTGAAGTCACTAAACGAGCCTGAGGATCTGTAACGTTGAATAAAACCGGAGAAGCAGTATGGAATACACCGTCGCATCCTTCTATAGCTTCATCGAAAGAACCTTCTTCCATAAGATCTGCTTTGAACAGTTTTAGTCTTTCACTTGCACCATCAAGTTGAAGAAGATGCTTTGTTTTCTTTGTATCCACTAGAGAAAATAAATAAAAATATGTCAGTTCTTAAATTGCTTACTCCAACCTCGCTTAGGAAGCTAAAGGAGAAGAAAGGAGAGATGAAGAAGACACAAACATGGGTTTCGAACGGTAGCCCTGACGGTGTAGCCACGGAGGAGCAAAAGCTTAACAATCCAAGAAGCTATGTACCCGGCAGCTCCGGTGACACAAACCACCTTTCCCTCGCCGTTCATCTCTCTCGCTTTTATTATATTTGGTGGTTGGGTCAAGTTATGGTATTGAGCGACGACTATACTAATCAGCTTTATAAGATTTAACTTGTGTGACAATATGTAAAAAAACTAACGGTGGTTAAAAAAAATATATATATATATACGTACAGTTTTCAACGTGTAAATTGTTATATACTTCTTCATCATTAATGATAAATCTCAATAATGGAGTGATGAGAAACTATTATTGAAATTTGAAGTCTTCGGAATCTCTCGAGCAAATACAAGTATTACGAGATTTAGTTTATCAAATAAAAATTCATTGAAACAACAATACAACTCACACACGTTAATATTTTTTTTAATTAAAAAAACTGTACATGCTTGTCACGAGGTGTTAATAAATTTGGTCTGAAGAAGATTGCGATTTTATTTTTTCTTCATAATTATTTGTTTACTCTACTCAACTAATCTGACAGATAAGTTTTAACTTGTTCAACTAGTTCAAAATAATATATACTTTGTTATTTTATTCAACGAATATCTTGATCAATAATGATCTAGATTTGTGTCACTCTTTAATCAAACGGACCCAATATATAATAGTTTTTTTTCTCAGTAAATTAAAACAAAAAATGACTTCTAACACACTTCACATATTCATTTGTGTTACTACCTTCATTCAAAATTTCAAACCCAACCGTACACGTTCATACTACCATATAGTTTGTTCCAAGGACATTTTCATCCGTAAATCGTTTTGTAACTACTCAGTGAAAATTCTATATGATTTCCCAATTTTAATTTGTTCTTGCGGGTGAAGAAATATTCAACATAAAAATAGACCATCGTTTACTCATCTTAAAGCGTGAATACGCATCAAACACAAAGAGACGTAATAAAGTCAACTTCAAAGTTCACGTATTTATCATCATTTAAGATCATATGTATTACGTTTATCATCCATTGCACGTCTGCAGTGACGTCGAGGTTGGATAATCTCCTCCTCATCATCCCGAAAACATGAAATTAATGAATTACTGATCGTCATTGTGAAACGAAAAAAAGAAAATATACTATTTCGTAAAAACTATATACTATTTACATAAACATTTAACAAAGTCATCTGAATATAAATAAGTATATGCAAGAAATGTGACTGCACTAGAAGCAAATGATTAGAAAACTTACTTCTTTTTGTCTTCACAGAACATAGTAAAGCAAATCTCGAACATTTTACTGAATTTGAAAGTTTTGGGTTGGTCCAGGCCTAGTAAAGAGTTCAGCCTACTAACAAAGTTCGAAACCCATGTCTCTCTCTCTGTGTACAGCCGCCACATGTTTATTGAGTAGTGGGTCAAATTGAGTATTGAGTGGGTCATCAAGTTACTTTTGCCTTTCAGATGGACAATCATGAATTTTCTATGGTTGATCTCAGTTTATATTTGATGATTTGTTGTGGTAACATTACTACGATACTGTATATTTCCAACTATATTAGACTTTTTTTTAAATCAGTGTACTCTTTGACACAAAGCCTTTAAGTTTAAACCTAGCTATCAGCTTTTATGATTAATCGTTGAATAAAATGCCTGGCAAGACAAGTGTTTTGGATTCCCTGATCAACAGTATTGGACAAGTGTTTTTGATTCCCTGATCAACAGTATTGTATACATCTTATGCTTTCGGATGCGGCAGTTGTTGGATATCTGGTTATTTCACTTTCACCATTTCACATAGATGACTGTATTTTGTGTTGCTATGAGCCGTAGAGAAGGTTGAATGCTGCTGTGAGACTGTCTTTGAAGCCACGTGAGTTTGTTTTGCCATATTGAGAACCCCATGAAAAATGAGATTAACCGAGAGAGGCGAAATTCTCCATAAATTATAGGTATGTATGGACATTTTAAAATTGAATGATCTCTTGTATGTGAAGCAATATTTTATTGAACATATATAAGTTATATAAACATCAAAAGATATAAACTGTTAAATTAACAAAAGTAGATATAAGAAATACAGACTTAGGGGGTTATTGGTTTAGGATTTAGAAAGAATTTTAATGACTTTAAAAGTTATGTAAAATATGTTGTTATTCAATCAAGACTTTTTAAAACTCTTTAAAAATTTGGTGTTATGGTTGTGGATTTGTAAAAAGTTATCTATAATCTTGATAAATCTAGTGTTATTAGATTAAGAGTCTTATAAAGTCATTAAAAGTTTTATGTTATTCAATTAAAACAAAAGAATCTTGTATTGTTAATGAATTTAAATTTTGTGTTATTGGTTTAGGATTTTATATTATTTCCTTCATAACAAAAGTCATGAAAACTCTTTCATCAAATAGAAAGATTTTGAAAGACTTTACAAGATTAGGAAACACAAATCAGCAAGATTTAAAATAACTTCATAAACAATCTCTTATAGAATCCTTCATTTTACTTTCTAATTTTCTATAAATTTAAAAATCAGCAAGATTTTCAAAAACACAAAGTCATTAAAATTCTTTCTAAATCCTAAACCAAACACATAATTTTACCTTAACCCCCACAATGAATCAAATTGATGTTTGAAGAACCCCATTTAAGGGCTCTTTTTGAGGTAGTTGAAACGATTGAATTGTTTCATTTTTTTCCCAACCGTATCAAATATAAATATTCAAGATACTCACCTATTACATACTTTCATTCTAGCCTTACCAATTCCAAAATCGAAGTAATGTCCACATTTAAAAGATTTGAACCTATATATTGTGCTCTTATATGACATTCATGATTCAGATCTCAGGTATAGAAGTAACTAAAGAAGTTTGCTGACTCTAACCAAAAAAAAAAAGAGAGAGAGAGAGGGTGAAGCCTAATGAAAATACATGATAATTCAAACCGAGATTTTGAAGATAAAACAAAAAACTATTCGAAACTTATAAATTTCACTAAGAATTTCTATATTATATCTATAACAACATGTAAGTGCAATATAATATCTTTTTACAAAATCATGTTTACAGCTAAATTTGCGTTCTTTGTAGTTACAAGTAGATATTAAGCCATGGAAGAAACAAAATATGAACATAGTTTTGTATATACGTATAATATTTAAAAGAAGATGGGTGACGACATAACGGGTGATGACAGAAGGCTAGAGAGCACAAAGGAGTAAGATGCAAAGAAACTGCTCCGAATTGTATCTCATCATCTGTGCTCTCTATCTTCTGTCAACACTACCAATGCCTCCCAAACCATTAGAAACCGATTTTGTTTATTCGCGATTGAAAAAAAATATGGCGTATTAAAAGAACCTGACACAAACCTCTTACGGACATCAAGAACTTGTGTTAAAACGAACAAGTTTGATGATCATTGTAGCTATATAATATATAACTCAAGATCTTATCATATACTAAGTGTATGCGTATGTTGGTTGTAGAGAAATACCAAAAAGAGTTGTTGTTGAGATGATGATGACGAGAACTCTTGAAGCCACTATTTATAGATGCACAGAGCGCAGCGAAATATTTTTTCCGCTTCAATTGTATATTATAATCTTCTTTTTGTTTCAACAAGTTTGGAATATTATTGTTGATTAACTGAGTTCCTTGGGTATATACGGATTTCAAAATCTACTATTGTTAATACTTAATAATAATAAAAAAATGTTTACTCTTTCAGAGCTACTCTTTTGGAGCTATCTACCTATTTTGCAAGATTTGTTTTACCTCTTTGGGATAAAAAAAGAAAAAGAGAGACAGAGAGAGTCAGAACTTCTGTACGTGTGAAGAGAAGTCAGAACTATACGTGTAAAGAGATATGTACGTAAGAACTAAGAAATAAGATATATTTGCTATAAAATGTGAGGTCACAGTCGCATTATACTTAATGATAGAGAGAACCGTCGAAAGAAATAGAAACAACGTATTTTATTCTTCTAAGAACGGTTATTAAGTAATCACAATTTTCACCAAAACGATTACCATGTATTGCATGTATGAACCCCACCATCATATCTTTTTTGTTTTTGTTTTTGTGAGTAGTATAATACCAATACCAAGATCTAGAAACTTGCCACAATGTCAAGCTCATCCTCAAACTATGCAAACCTCCCTATATACTACTTTGGAAGCAACTCAATGCTAGACTTCATTCAGCCACGCTCGAACCGCCGTGACTGTGGGCGAAGATATCACTTCATTTGCACCACGCTTAATCTTTCGTCATGCGCAATGCACTTGACCGTCCGTTGAATCCTAGTTTGACTATCCGGTTCCATAATTTTCAACCCTTCATCTCGTACATGATAATAACGTATGCTCTTTGGAAGTTCAATCATCTCCCATATAATGTTTAATGTGAAACTCATTACAATATATATATATGAATTTAATTTTCGTTAATATTAACCAGAAAATCTAGGAAGAAAACCTAGTAAATTGTAAAACAGAATATATTACCAAAGCGGAGTAAACACAAATAGTATAACTATGGCTATGCGGCTAGGGTCTTTGGAATGCCAAGATTTTAAAAAACAAAAAAGAAACATGAGATATAGAGAAGACGACGAAGAATAAGATGATCAAATCTTTATTTAAAAGATACCCACCCAAAATGGAATAAAGCCGTGAAGCCCAATCACTCATTTTTTTATATTCTCCAAAACTCCTTTTGGCAACAATTTTTTTTAAAAATTCTCTGTTTTGTCATATCCCTGTGAGACGATCAATCAATTGACAATGTATTCGAAATGCTTTCTTTATTTATTTATTAAATCAATACAAAAATTCCATTTAGCTAAGATTATAGAACACTTTTGATCTATCATTTTATGTAGACCGGTGTAACACAACCTTATTAGGGATAAACTAAATGACTAAATATGATCGCTCTTAATTCTAAAACCCAAATTTTTATTTGTTGTGATTTCGATAGATCTACCAAAAACAGATTACGGAGAAGGCGACATAAACACAATATCATTAATCAATAAAACCTTACTACTATTAATATGAAAAAAAAAAGTAAAAAAAAACCTAAAATTTCTAAACATACCGATCCATTGATCAGTCAACACCAATGACGCACCACTGAGAAATAAATAAATGATCTAAGTCGACCCAAACATAACATTCAAGCTATATTGATGCATAAACGTTAATAATTTTGAATTAAATATAAAAAAGGTGGTGGTATACTAATTTTTCATTTTTTTCAAATATTCATTTTTACTGTTGATTTTGAACGGAAACTAAAGATATTGGAAGGAGAATTCAAATAAAAAGTTTGATCAATGGATACTTTTGAAAATTATCTAGAAGATTAATCTTTGGTGGTCTTGGAGAAGTATATAAATAATTAATAAATTTAGCAAATTATTTTATTGAAATAACTATAAAGGATCATATATAGTAGTTGGTTTGGAGGCTTCTCAAGACATTCCACTTCGAGAAAGTCTTAGTTATCATTGTGTCACATTCCACATTGAGAAAGTCCCAATCATATCGATCGATCATCTCTAGTTTAATTCCATATACCCTTCAAAAGTTAATTTGGTTGGCTCGCAATTTGTCAGTTAATTCAAAGCCACCAAAACTACAGTGTAGTTTGCATAAGATTCTATCAAATCATGTTCAAGAATCTCTTTTTTTCTTTGTCCAATTTTCTGTGTTATTGAATCCCACATAAATCATTACGAAAGCAAGAAAAGTTGAAAACTTTTGAATATTAAGCCAGCGGGACTGAAATCTTAAAAAAATAGGCAAATGAGACTGAAACCGAAAAAATCTGTCCCAAAATAGGGAAACATTTTGACATAAATGACAGAAGTAAAAAACCAAAATTAGAAACACAAAGCAATTATACTAAAGACTCGTTTAAAAAGTTAAGAAACCTTCAATTTTCTTCTAAGCTTTATGATCATTAACAGTACTTGTAATTCGGAAACTAGTGTTTCGTAACGCAGTAGAAAACCGACTTATTATATGAGTATTACGTCGAAACTGACTGATATAAATTCGGAAAAGAAAAAGAAATAACAAAGATCTCCATAAGATATTGTTTGTGTGGATTTGAGTGGCTACAACTGAGCCGCCTATCGGAGCTTGCCTTGCCATGTGAATAGCATGTCAATTTGAATAAAGGTCACTGGAGTTTCGATGAAAATAAATTGATGATAATACCAAAAAGATTGGACGACATTTTAGACTTTCGGAAACCTCCCTGAAGTGGCCGAAGATGTTTGCAAACTCTTTTTCTAAAAAAATTTCAAGGAATCATCTTCAAGAATTCAATGATGATAGTACTATCAATTTCCCTTTTTGACCGACGACCAAAAATCTGAAACTAGTGAACGACGCAAGAACTAACTATTTTTCGAAACCTATATATTTTGGCAACTAAAATTTGTTCACTTTTGTTTGTTTTTTAATCAATCAGAACTGACCTATCAAAAACAGATTGCACCATATCCAAACCACATAGTTAAAATACCATATAATTGACATGGTTATCTCGTAGTAGTGCTGAGCAAAATGATTACAAACATCTAATAGTACGTAATACGTTATGTTTTCTATATATTTTCTGGTCGCCAATTTCAAACAACTAAGGGCCTGTTCATTACATGGTCGCAAACCACTTTCTGCGACTGAAAAATTAACGCCTCAGGAGTTTAAATCTTTGAATTGAGTCGCCGCTTCAATTAAAAGGAGTCGTAGTGATCATTATAACCGTCGTCGTTTTTTCTGGCGACACATTATCACACAGTAACCTCCGTAAAAAATTTCGCAGTGACAGTTTTCTCATTCACCATCATTATTTGGTGAATGATGGTGAAACTGCTCTCAATTATATTTTATTTGTGGTCGTTACAAGTTGGTAAAACTGCGCTCAGTTATATTTTAGACATTCAGTAAGTGTTTGAAAAATGTTAGTGATACTAATTAACAACTACAAAACAAATTATGATGTTGTCGCTGTAATCTATTGCTATCGTCAAAATATGTCGTTGTACGAACGAGTATGAAGCAAATAAGATTTGGTAGCTATAATTGTTAGTCCCTGCCCTGAATGACGGTGGAACAAAAAAAAAAAACCCAAATATATCCAATAATTTGTGAACCGTGTCTAACTTTTTAACATGGCTGATTTGACCTACATATGAGAACCGGGTTCAAATAGTGTTATGCAAAAAACATGGTTCAAAGTGAAAGTTGAAGTAAGCATTTTAGTCTTGTCACTTTGATAAGTTGAGATTCCGTCGATGTTGGAAACCAATTCTAGAGCCTTCAAAGCTATATTCCATGGAACACTCATTCCCCACATAATGAATGAATGTGAGTTTGAAAGACCCTGAGATATCAATTAAATAGAATGCTCTGTAAAATCAATCTATTGGAATATATATATATGTATGCATATTTCCCACTAGATATATTCCGTGTAACAAAAGAGCCTAAATTAAACTGTCCATGGGTTGTCTTTATAAAATTTAAAGTAACAACATTAAATTAATTTGCAAAAACCATAGATCGATGGAAAGAATTTAGCAATTAGTTGATTTATTTCGTCTCTTTATGTATAAAATAATATTTGCATGCATTATTTTTTTATTTTGGTAAGAATTTTTGCATGCATTATTTATCATATATAGTAACAAAGAAAACTAAACCTAAATTTTTATTAGCTCCTAGTTGTAATATTAATGGCTTCTAACGCATATGTTTTAATTAAATAACACACTATTTGATTAATCTTTCCTATTTATTTACGGTGTTGCTTCTATATTTTGGTTTTGCCAGTTATCTAAAGATAAAGAACCCTAATTTTATAAACCAAAACTGATTTCTTAGAATTTTTATGAAATGGAGTTGTTCTGTCATATCCAATCATTTTATTATTAAATTATATTTGGAACCAAAGACAATGAATCTAGGTACAAATATGGCGTACTGACAGCATTGTCTAGTCAAAGATAATGCATTGCAACTAATATATACTTTATCAGTATCTCTGTATATACATAACCTATATATAAATTTTTTGTATTCTTCACTCAAGTTTGTCCAGATTGTTGTAAAGATGATGAGATCGCATGTGCCCTGTAAATATTGGCTTGACCAAGACCACGAATTTTTTGATAACTAAAAGTGGTGATGCTCTATAATATGGAATCTTATGTCCTAACTACATGTGTTTATAGTTTACAATATCTTTATGCCACCCCGTATTTTCACATTACTGTTGTACACAACTTCATATTTATCAGAAATAAACTTATATGACTTTCCTAATTAGTTCTTTTAATTATATATATATATATATTATGTAAACTACTCAGAGACAGTAAAAATATAGATATAGGAAATTCTGAAAAACTAACACATTTCAATAAATAAATTAAAGTAACAATTGATAAATTAAGTAAATAGTATAAAGTATATACAAAATAGCGTAAGGTGGTGGTAACAGTGAATCAGTGATGGTAGTAATGATGGTAATGAGAGTGATAGGTGGTGGGACGACCGCAGTAGAGAAGAAGCTACAAAGGTGGAAGCAGTGGTGGTGATACTGTGTGGTAGTGATAACGGTAGCAACAGAAAAAAAAAATGAGATGATATAGCAGCGGTGGCGATGACCGTAGTGGGAATGATGATGTTAGCAATGGTGGTGGCAGTGGTGGTAGTGGTGTGGTGGTGATGATATAAATGTATTGATAAATATTATGTACAATATCTTATGAATATTTTTCTATGAGAAATATCTTAAAATTTTACTAAATTTAGTTTTTTTTTCAACACTAAATTTAGTTTTATGGATAACTATTACACATTCTACAAATTTTGAAAATAGTATTAGTTGATGAAATTACAATAATTAAAATTTTTATTTATTTATTTATTTCAGATTTGGTTGACTATGTTACATAGGGTATATTTTTAAATAGTAGGGTTTAGTGTTTAGAATTTAGAGTTTAAGGTTTAATTTGAAATATTGTGCTATTTTTGAAACATTAGAGATGATATATTAAATTTAGAAACAAAAATTATTTTTATAATATTTATGAGAATTCCCCTATTTTTATTAGGTTAGTTTTAACTATTAATATATATATATATATATATATATATATTTATAATATAAATTTAAAAGAAACAATGGATGAGTGGAGAATAGTGTAGTGAAGAAAAAGGAATGGAGATAGGGTTGAGAAAAGCAAAAGAGAATAAGGAAGAAGCTATAGGGAAGCGACAAGTAAGAATATGCTTTCCCCAAAGAGAAATGAAGAGATGAGGATAAGACACTGTTCCTGTCGGATTCTTTGTTCCCTTTCACCTTTTTCTTTCTTCTATTGGCTATATTCTTGTTGCATCCATCATACATGATCTCACCACACACACACCAAAAATACCACAAAAATGTATTAACCCTAATATTCTTTTTTTTCTTCAAAATTAACATTCAAATTCTTATCCATAAATAACTACTTTGGTTGTAAATATATACTTTCTGACGATGGACCTGAAACTAAATGAATATCTGTGCAAAAACATTTACCTTTGGTGTTTTACCAAAAAAAAGGACATTTACCTTAGGTGTTTGATATATATTTGAAATTATATTAAGTTGAAAACTCTAGTTTCTAAAAATGATGTTCTTATACCACATCAATTGTAAGCCTGATACAAAATAATCAATAGCTTCCACATACACACTTCTGATAAATAATAAGATAAGTTTTTAGATTTTTTTTCGTGAATTGGTTCTTTTCCCACTGTGGAAATTTAATCTTGGGGCCAGAGTTTCTCTTTTTGGGGATTCTTAGCTCAACTTGTTTTACATTGTAACTTGTAAGTTTATCAGAAAAAAAAGAAGGGGAAATGTTCTTTTTATATGTGTATGGAGAGTTTTAGATTTTACACTAGAAGATTTATATTATATCTTCACATGTTTTACACTAGAGGATTTATATATATCTTCACAACAAATAACATGTACAACAAGTACAAATGAGCGACTATCAACCAATGGAACCAAAGAAAAAAAAAAGCAAAACCAATAAAAAAAACAAAACAAAACCCCCAAGACAAAGCAGTCAACCCCATTTACTCGACCCATATGTTTTTAGGGCAACTGTATGACAAGACAAGAGAGCCGATTCATACTTATCTCTTTCTTTGTTAATTGGTTAAACTAGTAAGACAAATAGTTTATATAGATATGAATTGATCTGATTAATTAGAAACATAGCTGTAGCTTAATTTCTAGAAGTAATCAGTTTATATTATTTCTGTCTGTTAAACTCTATTTTCATGAAATGAAAAAAATGCAGTCCCTTAAGCTTTAATATATAACAAATCATGAATAAACAGATATATATATATATATATATATATATATGTGTGTGTGTGTGTGTGTGTGGAACTATGAAGTTGAGTTAGACCCACATACTACATTTACAGCTGGATTAGAGAAATTATATTGTTAAGCCTGTAAAAAAATACATCAGTTTAAAAGAAACAAAATCAGCATTATTTGTAGTTGATATATAATATGGAAAAAAAAATTATGATCCGGTTTAATTCGATCTCGCCCTATGAATTAAATCGAGTAAAAACCACAATTCTCAATCATCTCGTCTTTTTTTCTCCATTGCCTAATATGCCAACTAGGCTTGACTTTTGTAAACCCAGGGCCAGATTGCAACTATATCAAAGCCATGTCTCATGGACAATATGAAATATATTGGAAATGTTGTAATCTATATATATATAAAGTTAACTTTGTTCACATCAGCAACCACCTAATCATTTTTTTTACTTTTTTTGCATAAAAAATATTATTTTTAATATTCATTAATTGCATATTTATTAATTATAATTAATAACAGTAAAAAAAATAAAAACGAATTAACTAAAATTAATTAAATTTTAGAATAGTATAAACAATAATATAATTTTTAGTAAATAATAAAATTAATAACTATCTAAAAAATGAATTTAAGAAAATTCAATGAAAATTTAAAATAATAAAAATAATACTATAAATTTGTTTTAGTAATAATATTATTATTAAAATTATAACCAAAAGATGATTATATTCCAAAATTTAGAATGAGTTAATGAGTTTTAGAATGTAAGTAAGATTTTAATGCATGGTGGAATAAAAAAAATAAGTTATGTAATTGTATTTATAAAATTCTAAACATGAAATTAAAATTGAAGTGAAACATTAGTTTCTAAAAAACTAGGGAGCATCTCTTCTTTCAATGTCCGTTCTCGCAACAAGTATGGGAGGATCGGTAAAAAAGCTACTATCAGATAAATTCATTACACACTGGAGAGAGGTCATGGTTCTACTAGCCGGTGACACCTTGGACAAGACAACACGGTTTCTAGCGGGTTATGCATTTCAGAATACCATTCACTCAATTTGAAGAGAAAGAAATGATCGACGTCACGGTGAACAACCTTTGACGGTGGAACGACTTGTTAAATTCATAGATAAAAATGTTCGAAACAGGGTGAGCACAACAAAGGAGGAAGGTGGATCTACCATCCAAGTCTGGTTTGCTTCAAGATTTTACTAAGCATATTGTTTAAAAACTTTCTCTGAAACGTTTAAACTAGCTTTGTAACAAGTTTATTTTTTCTTTGAATATAATTTAACATTAGATTCAAAAAAAAACATTAGTTTCTAAGAAACATATACCATAAAGATTTATTATTAAATTTTACTGATAAGAAAGAAAATATTAATTACTTAACTTAACTTAACTTAAAAGTTTTGATCTAAAACAAAGGGGCACACATTTTTTTGGGAAAACTATGAGAAAGAATTTTGAAAAAATAATCTATCTAAAAAACAAAATCAATGGTCAGGAAATATAGAAAAAATAATATGCAAGCCATTACAAAAAGTGGCATGTGATATGTGTAGCATATCTCATAAGGTGGAGCTACAATTTTATAACATGATATAAAATATATATAACAAATATAAGATATATATATATATATATATATATAATCAAATGCTTTTAACCCAAAACATTGGAATTTGTTCAAAAAAAAAAAAAACCCCAAAACATTGGCAAAAACAACATATTTAAAGTACATTATATTTTTTTTAGAAGACGAAGATGGGGTTATATCATAATATTAACATCTGCAAATAGCATATGAGATTTTAGATATATATGTAGCTTGGATTAATGAATAGATATTCACTGTGAGGTTTAAATGTTTCATCATTTAAGCATTTTTGACTTAGTCTGAAATTATATTATGACAGATGATGCATTTAACAGCTTCATTGTAGCAACATAGCAGTAAAATTGTTCATGAAACTTTGTATATTCGCATTTAATGTTGGATATCGATATGTTTAAATGGTCTCTATAATTAGATCAACGATCGACATTGACGTTAGAACTTTTAAAATTATGTTTTCATGGGATATAAATATGGAATGAACTTTTTTAAAGATAAAATATCAAAAGATTGTCAACAATATTATTGCGACACCAGACAATATATGTTATATATAGATTAGTAAAATAAGTATGACATTTATATAGATTTATCTTTTAATCTTTAAATTATATTCATATTCAATGATTCTTATTGATAAAAAATTTAACTAAAATCCCACGTAAAATCGCAAATAGATATAACAAAAATATTATCTTAAAAAATATATATGTTGTATATCATTGAGTAAAGTAAGTTATATATTTATACTCAAAAGTTGGAATTATTATATATGAGCTCAACAGTTTCTGTAGATAAAATCTATTTTAAATTAAAATCCCACGCGTGCGTGGGTGCAAATTCTAGTTAATATATATAGTTTTAAAAAACTAATTGAAACTTGCTTATTTTCATGGGTAACTGAGACCGTCTTATTAGTGGACAAATTGATTAAATACTACAATACAGCGGGAAGAAAGAAACACAAGAGTATAATTATAAAAACCCTAATTCAACCTTAAAAATTGATTGGACCAACGAATCTAAATCTATATTGAAAATCTAAGCTAAAGCTGCCGTCCATTTCAGTGAGGCTCATTGTTCTACTAAAATCAACATTGGTCAGAATATACATACCAAAAATGTTATACATACACTGGGTTTATTTTGGCACTATATCTACCTATTTTTAAAGTATTTAAGTATATTTTTCAGATACAAAGTAGGTTTTTTGACAAAAGGAAAGAAAACAAACAAGTAAAGCTGTATAAACTGAAACAAAAAAGAAGAAGAAGAAGAAGTAAAGTTATATAGCAAAACAGGTAAATAACGCCAAAATAGTATTGAGCTTGGACATTGACCGGGCGGGAATAATAATTTTTTCTTCAAGAAGAATATAAGTTTATTTTTTTCCATTCAAGAATAGAATTTGAAAGCTGTATATACCAAAGGAACCAATTCATTACAACATTATTCCAAACTTGCTGAAACAAAAATACCAATTGATCAGTTGGAGCGCCGAGAAATCATCTTGCTGCTCTCTATGCGTCTATAAATAGTGACTTCAAGAAATCTCACCATCATCATCATCTCATTAACAACTCTTTTTGGCATTTCTGTCCACCCATACATACGCCTATATACTAAAAGATCTTGAGTCATAGGATCATCAAACTTGTTCTTTTTCTAAACGAGTACTTCTTGATGTCCATAAGAGGTTTGTGCCAGGTTCTTTTAGTAGTACGCCATATTTGTTTTTCAATCGCAAATCAAAATACTGATTTCTAAATGATTTGGGAGGCATTGATAGTGTTGACAGAAGATAGAGAGCACAGATGATGAGATACAATTCGGAGCAGTTTCTTTGCATCTCACTCCTTTGTGCTCTCTAGCCTTCTGTCATCATCTTTAATTTGTTTAATCCTCTCCACTTTTAAAGAGAAGTTTTTCTATAATTATATCTTCTTAATAATCCATATAAAATTAAATATTACATCCACAACAGTTCTGAATGTATAAAGGTCAAAACACATGCCAGTTTCGTATTGTATTGGTATACTTTTTTTTTGTTTTTCTTCTATGAAGCTCTACGCCTCTACCACAAGATATGACTAGGTGAGTCTGTTTAACATTCTTTATGTGATGATTCAGCTTTTTAATAAAACGAAAATAAACAAAAGAAAAAGTTTGAACAAAAATTAGGGAAACTTTTTTATGAGATTTGATTTTAGAAATTGATAATCTCTATTTTGAAAGATCGATTTAGTGTTGGCATATGCGTAATACGTACATACAAAAATTGTTTTTTAAGTTATTTTAATTTTTGTTTTGTTTTGGGGGATTGTGAGATAATGAAACTTAAACAATATGATTTTGAAAAATAAATTCTCTAATAGTAATATATATTGTAGGATTTTTTCGTTTTGTTAATCATATCAAAGTATCACAAAACTTTAATCAATTGTCACGCTCTGCAAAGGAGCTTGTGGGCGGATGGTAAGACAGCTTGCTTTTTCCTGTGGCACAATTTTAAAAATCCTTCTCATTTGTGTGGAGTTAAAAAAACGAGTATAAACCATGGACCCGACTAAAAAAAATATTGTATATGCTAGCTCCAAAGTAAGTAAGTCGCTTTACGTCGTCGAATTATATTTTTAATTTTCAATTGTGCCATTTTTTTTTTGTTTTCAATTGTGTCATATGTAATGTCTCATGGTTTAAGCAGGTTTATACCTTTTTATCTCGTTTTCACCGGTTTCGTATAGCATTTAGACAAGTTTAGGTGTATTTGTGCTTATTATGTGTATGCGGGATTTGTATTATGATTTTAATGGGGGTACCTAAACTGCATACCTCTAGTGGACATGATCGGAGAAGAACACTATCTTTGCGACACTATAAACACGGCATGTTCCAGATAGATTTGAAACAGATTCACACCAAATGCGTGGACCACGAGTCATGAGGAGAAACCGGTTATAAACTCCGCCGGAAGCTCTTGTCGTCCCCGTAATTAACCAGTCGAGAAAAAATGACCATAGCTGCCTAGTGAAGCCGCCCTTTCCTAGATCTTCCGCCACACGCATCAAATCAACCATTTATAAGTTAGTTTCATATTTTATAACTAGTTTAGAGTCCCAACCTTCAGAACACTAAGTGTGTTTGTATACAATCACTTTATGTTTATTTCATGATCATAATCATTCTAATTATTAACTATGGAACAATTATAAGTTAGTCTCATATTTTATAACTACAATGATTATGATTATGATCATGAAATAAACATATATAAAATGAATACAAACACTTACCTCCCCTTGAAGACCTTGGGTCAGCCGATAGTGTAGAAATTCGAGAGTGGGTTGGCCAACAATGGCTTCGTCCACAGACTAAATCCCACACTATTGCAACTCTTTCTTAGTAAAGTTCATCTATGAAATAGAGCTCTTGAATGTTAGTTGAAATGTTGAAACTCTACAGTGTAAGGGTAGGAAATTTTTTGACGTAATCTCGCATATCATATTTTTTTTATCAGAAATTATGTTAACTTTTTTCACGCCTCTTTAACGAAGAAAATGAATGACAAAAGTATCTTGATTATGAATTTTGACATACTCTAATAACCCATTTCACACATATCTCTTTCTAAGTGGTTTATAAAATAACTTAAAATATAATGGTATATCTAAATTATATTAAAATTATAATATTATATTAGATGAGATACCTTTGGAAAGTATCTCACCATTCACCAATGAAGATACCCTCAGTTTCCTAATAAAATATTTAAAATGCTACTTACACAAAGAAATTGGAAAAAAAAGTTTCATATAACAACAAGAGCCAAAAGATTATAAAACTGGTCAAGACAGGCAATGTCTGAGAATGTTTGTGCAAAACTCCTTTAAAAAGTCAACGATATATGTATGTACGGCTTTTATAATTTGTTTTATAAAATTATATTGCATCTCAATTCTCAAATTTTATTACTCAACGAGTCTAAACTTTGTCAGCCATTAAATTTGCCAAATTGATAATACAAAAAAATTAAACGGACAATATTACTACTAGTACGTTACTTGATTTTAATATTTTACACATTTTCTGAAATATCTTTTAACAAAACTTGTACATCCTCTTGTAATATGCTTTCCCGTATTTGGTCGCCTTGCGGTGTCATCTCGACCACTCTGTCTCTAGCCTTCGCCGCCTAAAACCCAAATCAAAACAAGATTCAAAACTCTAGAAAAGAAACTAAAGAAAAAAGATAATCAATAAGACAGGAATAAACCAAAAATATACCTCTTGTTCCCAATTGGTAAAAAAAGTAACAAGAGCAAGAACAATAGTTTGTAGAGTAGAGCCTATCAATATACCGATCCAAAGTCCTTTCCCTCTCAATTTCACAACGAAACACAAGATTGAACCCACCGGTATCCCAACCAGATAATACGACCCGATGTTTGCATAAGCTCCTATATGTTGCCACCCTGTTCCCCTAGCAACACCTGAAGAAGAAAGAATATTTAGGGTTTCTCATAACAGAAAAATTTAGCTTTCTTGATGGTCAAGTAACATATGCAAATGTTCTGTTCTGTACATTCTACTGTATACAGACTTTCGATTTGATGTGAGTTGTTTACCTGAGAGTACGGCGAGGAAGCTGTCAACACCAATGGATAGGCAGAGAAAGGGTGTGATCTGAGTTACATAGTCAGCGACTTCACTCTCGTTGCTGAATATATAAGCCCAATTTCTTCTGTAGATGTATAGAGTGATGCTTACTATCGCTGCATCAATAACGCCGAGAAAAATCGCAGAATTAGCTGCCGCTCGAGCTGCCTTTGGATGTCCAGATCCTAGCTTGTTTGAGACATGTGTGCTATTATAAGAAAAAATATTGTTTCTAAGGAATTTTCCAAGAACAAAAAAAAAAATTCTTATGATCAATTTGGAAATCGATAAAACCTCGCGGCCGCTCCTATTGCATTCATCAGAGCGTAATGGAGCGACGTCATTGTTAGGCTGTTCAAAGAATAAAGACTGGACGCTCAAAAGGTTGTTTGAATAAGTTAGAATTCTTAAAAAGTTATATATGTGCATTACCATATGGATAGCACCGATGTTTCGAGCTTTGAGTTCGGTAAGAGTCCAGACATCAGTATAAGAAGTTCAAAAGACCACCATTCTAGGCTTTATTTACACCAAACATAAGAGAAAGAAAAAAACAGAGTTAGGAGTCCATATAAGATCAAAGATCATGAATCCCCCAATAAAGAACAAAACAAAGAAGCTTTATAGTGTTAGAAGGGTTTTAATTACCAAGTCATCATAGCAGAAGGTATCGCGAGGGTGATGAACTGCTTCATGCTCAAAAAGATTTCTTGCGCTTGAAGATTCATAGTTTCACGATACAGAGCAGATTGTCTCATGAAAACCCAAAGCAAAATTACGTTGAACCAATACGAAACTCCTATGGACAAGGCGGCACCAATGATTCCAAATCTCAGTTTGTAGACAAGAAGCCAACAAAAGGGTATGTGAAAACAAAGAGCTCCAAGAGAACTCAAGAAGAGAGGAAGAACCAATCCTTGTGACTCGAAAAACCGAGTCATAGATTGAAGAACAGAGTATCCGAATAAAGCCGGGATGAGCCAAATCGAGTATCTACAAGCTAATTGAGAGATGAGAGGATCTTGATGGAAAAGCTCCAAGAGTTTGTCCATGAAAACCCACAAAAGCGAGACTGGGAAACAGAACAAGAGTAGACATAGCATTGAGCTGTAAGTGTATGTACTGATTTTCCTAAATTGCTTTGCTCCAAAAGCTTGACCACATAGTGTCTCTAACGCACCTGCCAATCCAAACTAACCATCTAAGTCAGCAGGTAGGTCCAATAAAAATAGTAGTCATAGTTAAGAAATGAAAAAGTTATACACTCCCATAGCTTTAAAATTAATGTGTAAATTTGTCTTAAAATGTACATTCTTCACAACACCTTTTAAAGAAACAAAACGTTTGGTGGTCCTAAAGATACAATCATTATATAAACAAAAAAAAAAAAAAGTATAAGTAAAAAACATTTGGTAATCTTTTGTTTAGTCCAAGGACCAGGTCTAGAAGTTAGAGAAATGAGAAAGAGAGAGGAGGATTTTACAACGAGGCTGAAGCCGGTGACATTAGTAAGAGAACTTGCGATGGCAACGGCAGAGAGAGAGAGAGGACGTCGAAGTGAACAGCCATAACAATGGAGATAACTTGAAGGAGGTATTTAGAAACAGCCACAGCTACCATTGGAGCAGCCATGACGCTAACCTTCTTCATCATCTCTGTTGACAAATAGTAAGTCGTCTGATCTTCTTCTAGCTCTTCTCTAGGCACCAACGAGAAACCCTTTGCCATGATCAAAACTATTTTTGAGAGAATCAATAAACTTTGGATGGATCAAAATAAAAAATTTGGGGAAAGATAGAACTCGTCGTTGACCATGCCCATGTGAAATTAACTAAACAACGATGCAGAGACAGACGTGGTCGCAATAAAAAATAAAGTTATATGTCGGATTGGTTTTTCTTTATATAACTTTTTAAGATTAAAATCGTTGACTAGAGATGTGATGTAGAGAATTTATAATATTTATGAAGCTGGTGGACCTGACAGAAGCTTTTGGTATTTTCGGACAGAATCTGATTTATAATCTACAGGTTTTAAGGATTCACGTAATGATAATCTAACAGGTTAAAGCTAATAATAATGGTATTTTCATAGTGATAATGAAAAAAAAAAAGTTAGTGGAGAAAACTCACCAATCCCATATTTGGCAACATGATTAACTCTTATGTTGCATGGAAACTCTTTTTAAGGTCTGTTTTCTGTTTCTAAAACGTTTTGGAAACAGAAACTCGCGAAAAATGGAAACAAGTCACGAAAATATGGTTCCTAAATTTTTTTGTTTGGAAACACGAAAGAAACTTTGTTTCCGTTTTGGAAACACGACGAAAACTCTTTTTAGCTTAGAAACTTAATAAATAAAATAATTTAAAAATATATATTAATAATACATATAAATATATAATAGTGATTTAATTCAACTATTTAATATTTATATTTTGAATTTGTGTTGTTTCAAAATATTTCCTTTGATATAGGTTTCAATATCAGATGTTTTATTATGTATATCTTATTATATAAAGTTTGATGTCAAAGTTACTCATTAACAAGATCGAGATATTTGTCAAATATATTGATTAGATGTTGACACGTGTCAATTTTTTTTTTTTTGATAAACGTAGTAGGACAGCAGATCGTGACATATGTCAAATATATTGATTAGATGTTGACACCACAATTGTTTTTTTTTTTATAAACGTAGTAGTAGGACAGCTAATTATATTTACAGAATTTTACTTATTTATATTCAAAAAAAAAAATTTTGATCAAAAAAGAAAACTAACAAAATCAATATGCCGATTATATTATACATGTGTTCTCAATAAAATTTGACATGTGTAAGTAAAAAATTAATTTATTAAGCATGTATATTAATCAATAAATAATGAATAACAAAGTTAAAAAGAATAACATAAGTTATTTGACATAATTTTATCGTTGTAATATAAATTTTTATTGAAAGACTGTAAGTAAGTACACAAAACCTTGAAAAAGTAGTGAACTGAAAAGGAAAAAGTTTCAATATATGATGTGTATTAGTATAGTTTTACATGTTTAATTTTAAACATTTTAATGCATGTAGTGATATAAGAAACCTAGAAAAAATGAGTTTGTAGGAATGAATTTTTGTTTAATTGATGAAAATTGACAAAATTATTATTTATGAAATTATGACATATAGAAGAATAATATTTAGGATATTTTTGGATTTTCAAAAATTTTGTGGATGTATTGGTAACTTATTTTTTTACTGATTATTTTTATTGTTAAATTTAAAATACTAATTATCTCATATGATGCTCATATTATTTTTGTTATTAAAATTTTAACTCCAATCCATAAAGAAGTGAATTATGGTTTTACGATGAAATAGATAGTTATATGTGAGAACTAAACTAAATGTCTAACGATGAAATTTATTTTAGATTAAAAAAATTCAAATATTAATATGTATCATTTAAAAAAATATCATTTAAGAATATTAGTAATTTTTTATATGTTTGATTTTATAATTTCAAAAATATTAGTAATGCATATGTTTTGACATAAGATAATTTGAAATAAATTATAATCTATAGGAATGAATCTTCAGTTATTTGATGAGAATGTCTCTTTATATATGTCTTTATTTTATAAATTTCACTCATTTAAAATTGATTATGACATGAGGTAAAAATAGTACTTACGAGATAACAACGTAACAAATATATCTTAAATAATGTTGATTCACTTTTTTGCGAATTATATTTTGTTAATCTTTATTTCTATTTTTAATTCTTACTAAGATATAGATTTGATATGATGTATTAATTGTGTTTGATATAAAATATTTGGTTCTATGCATTAAGATGAAATGTGTAGTTAAATTTAAAATATGGTTTATTATGATGATATAGCTATTTAAATGGTACTTCCTGTCCTATAAGAGTGTTTGGGTAAAAACATAAAAATTAATAAACAATAAATATTATGTCATTTATAAAACTTCAACCAATAGGAAAATATACTGCATAGTTCAAATAGTCATAAGTTGTTATATTAATAAAAATCATGCATAGAAATTTGAGAAAATGTTATAAAATAGAGCAAAAAAACCTTAAAACTCATATACAATGGAACTGAGAGAGTATTAAAATTAAATATGAGAGGCTCATATTCAATATTCAAATGTTACAAAATAAAATCTAAAAACATGTATATTACTACTTAATTATTCTCCATAACTTTTGTTTTAATTTTACCCGCGTAATAACACGGGTCTTATCTAGTACATATATATATATATATATATATATATATACATACGTTGCCAAAACGTTTCCATTTGTTAATTTTAGAAAAAAACCGTTTCTCAATTCCGAAACGTTTCGCTTCCACGTATCTGTTTCCGTTTCCATGCAACCTAGTTAACTCTCGTAAATTTTTTGGTGCACCCTGACAGAATCTTGCTCGTTTCAATCAGCGGTATAAGGATCGTGATTGAAATTATTGGGCTGCGTATGTATATTGGGCCTCGTTGTACAGTTTGGCCGACTTGTGTGCCATTGCTTGGTCAGCACTCTTTGTTTAGGGTTTGTCGAGTCTATCGAGTCTGTATAAATAAGCCGTGAGGCAGCCGTAAATAACACACACAGAATTCATTCAATCTTTACACGGTATCAGAGCATAGATCCTTCTAATTGATCTAAGCTTCTGAATTTCTTTTAGCTCTCCTGCTAGTTCTTTTCTTTTGTTGGTGTCAAAACTCTCTTGTTCGTGAGATGGGGGAGGATGATAAGAAGATTGTTGAAGCCGGCGTGACCGGTGATAAAGGTGTTGTTGCATCTCCTTATTCGGTGTTTTTGTCTGACAATCCAGGGGCGTTGATCACGTCGGTGCAACTAAAAGGTGATAATTACAACGAGTGGGCTACGGAGATGTTGAATGCTCTGCAAGCAAAAAGAAAGACGAGATTCATTGACGGGTGATGTGACCCGAGGACGCGGTCACGGCACGTATGCGGAACGAACGCGGCTTGAGCTCTCGGCCAACCTTCGAACGGTAGAACTTTCCTCGGCACAGATTCTGGGCTTCGGATCTAGGGATGAAACAAACGAGGGAAACAGAGTTTGACTGGATTCAAACGAGCCGTTTAGGAGATACGTCGAGAAGCCACGAACGGATCGATCGGACAGTACGGATGCGGAACGGACGGATGAACGGATGCGGTGGGGAGCGATGGTGGAGACGAGTGAGATGAGGTAGTGGAGAGCTCGAGGACTTGTGAAAGAGAACTCGAGGTAGTGGAGAGCTCGAGGACTTGTGAAAGAGAATTCGAGGTTGCGAGGGGGAAAAGATGGACACGACGCGAGGTGGAGATGAGTGGATCAAATGACGACACAAGAGAGTTGGTTCTTCTCTTGATACGGTCGCTAACAATATCAAACCCGGTTTGAATCTTGCTAGGGTTCTCTCACTTAGGCAATCCCGGATTGGACTAATGAGAGGGTGGAGACAAGTCAAGAATCTCTCTTGAGGAAAAGGTTTAATTTCATTCAAGTCTAAGGAGAAACATAAGCTAAGAGAGAGTTTAAATACATTAGGTCAAGTGAGGGTTTAGGGACACGTGGACTCTTAATGGTCCGCACAATCGTCCTTAGACGTGTTTCCTTTGTGAATGGAACACGTCGCCTCTATTGACTTTCAAAGCTAAGCTCTCAACGTTCACAAGCATAAAGATAATGAGGGGAATATTCCCAAAGTTCAAATTAAACCAAAAGAAAGGAGATAAGAGAGATAACCGCCTGGGCCTTGCGCGGGAAGCAACATGACCTTAGGTGTTGTGTGTTTAGCTCCATGCCTCGTTAAAACCTTCTCCGGTGAACCCATTGGGACAAACCTGGAGTGAGGAAAAAGAGTACACTTCCTTGCTTAACGACTTGTTCGTCTTCACTCTTGGGTAAGAGTGAAGACTAAGCGGACTGAGCCTTTGAAGTCTTCATGGGATGGCTGGCGTGGGAACAAATAGGTTGAGCCGCTGCTTGGCCGCCTTTTCTGAGCTCCTGGAACGTGTGGTGGCTCCGGGAAGGATTATGGGAACCTTGGCCGCGTTGGAAGAGGTTGTCCTGGTTGCGTCCGATGCGTCTTGGTCAGGCGTGTCGGTCGCGTCCGGCGTGCCTTGGTCTTCTTGGCCGAGGTCGTGTCCTGCAATCACATCATTCCCTCCCTCTTGAAAAGGTTTTGTCCCCAAAACATCTTCGTCTTCACCTACATCAAACGGAACGAGGTTAGTGACATTGAAAGAGGTTGACGTACGAAACTCACCTGGAAGCTCGAGTCGGTAGGCGTTGTCGTTGATCTTCTCGATGACTCGGAACGGGCCGTCTCCTTGCGGGCTAAGCTTGTCCTTGCGTTTTTGCTGGAACCTCTCCGGCCTCAAGTGTAACCAGACCCAATCACCAGGCTTGAACAGCATCGGCTTACGTCCTCGGTTGAGGAAGCGTGCAGAGCCTTAACCATTTCTGCTCGTGCGACTCCATCTTGATTCTCGGCTTCATTTGGTGGTATAGAGAGGAGATCTAGTGGCGTTAAAGGCTTGAACCCGTATGCGACCTCGAACGAAGACCTTTTTGTGGCCGAATGCACCTCCTGATTGTACGCGAACTCGGTGATCGGAATGCACTCGAGCAAGGAGCCTTTGTTGCTTGCGATAGTTGTGCGGAGCAAGGCGCCTATTGACCTGTTGACGACCTCCGTTTGGCCGTTGGTCTGAGGATGAGCCGCGGTAGAGTAGAGGAGCTTTGTCCCAAGCTTTCGCCAAATAGTTCGCCATAAGTGGCCAAGAAACTTGGGATCCCGATCGGATATGATGGTGCGCATAACGCCATGAAGCCTTATGACCTGGCTAAAGAACAAATTCGCCAATTGCACAGCATCATTGTTCTTGTGGCACAGGATGAAGTGAGCCATCTTTGAAAACCTGTCAACAACCACCATGACACTATCTCTATGCGCCAACAGGGGTAGACCGAGGATAAAATCCATGGAGAGATCGATCCATGGTGCGGTGGACACGGGCAAGGGCATATAGAGGCCGTGCGGGTGAGTTGTCGACTTGGAGGTGCGACAAACAATGCAACGGCCGACGTGCTTCTCCACCAGACTTCGCATCTTTGGCCAGTAAAAATGTTCCTTGAGCACGGCCAAGGTTTTGGTGATGCCAAAATGACCCGCTAAACCTCCACTATGAGCTTCACGAACAAGCAACTCTCGGATTGATCCATTTGGTATGCAAAGCCGTCAACCTCTGAACAAGAACCCCTCGTGAAGGTAGAACTCGGTGTAAATTCCCTTCCCATAGTTCTGGAAGCAATCTCCAAATTCAGCATCTCCAGCATAAGCTTCCTTGATGCTTTCGAAACCCAACACTCGTGCATCCATTGTGGTGATCAGTGCATGCCGTCTTGATAAGGCGTCGGCGACTACATTCTCCTTGCCTTTCTTGTACTTAATGACGTAGGGGAACGACTCAATGAACTCCAACCACTTCGCATGGCGTCTCTTGAGGTTTGTCTGGCCGCGGAGGTGCTTTAGAGTTTCGTGATCAGTGTGAATCACAAACTCTCTCGCCAATAGATAGTGTTGCCAAACCTCCATGGCACGAACGAGAGCGTATAACTCCTTATCATACGTGGGGTAGTTAAGCGTAGCTCCATTAAGCTTCTCACTAAAGTACGCCACCGGTTTGCCTCCTTGAGTCAGGACAGCTCCGACTCCGACTCATGATGCATCGAACTCAACCTCAAAGGTTTCGTTGAAGTTAGGCAATGTGAGCAAGGGGGCTTGAGTGAGGCGTTTCTTGAGCTCGGCAAACGCCTTGTCTTGTTCCTCTCCCCACCGAAACTCGCTGTTCTTCTTGATCACGGAGGTGAGTGGCGCGGCGACCGTACTGGGTGATGCTCGTTGGCATGGGCCACTCCTCTATTGCGCGAATCTTCTCTCCATCGACTTTGAGGCCCTGCGAACTCACAACAAAGCCTAAAAAGACCAATTCATCAGCAACAAACACGCACTTTTTCAAGTTTGCGTAGAGTTGCTCTTCGCGGAGAGTAAACAAGACAGCCTCTAGGTGTTTAACATGATCGGTCAAGCTAGAACTATATACTAATATGTCATCAAAATAAACCACTACAAATTTATTGATAAACGATCTCAACACATGGTTCATAAGACGCATAAAGGTAGAGGGGGCGTTAGAGAGACCGAATGGCATTACCAACCACTCGTCGCCCTCCTTCATACGGACTTGATGGTAGCCGCTCTTCAAGTCGATCTTTGAGAAGACGCTGGCGCCACTAAGCTCGTCTAACATATCATCGAGGCGTGGGATAGGGTGCCGGTACTTAATGGTGATGTTGTTGACGGCTCTACAATCCATGCACATCCTCCAAGAGCCATCTTTCTTCGGGACGAAGAGCACTGGCACGGCGCACGGACTCAAGCTCTCTCGAACGTAGCCTTGCGCCATAAGTTCTTTGACATGTCGCTCGAGCTCCTTCGCCTCTTCGGGGTTGACACGGTAGGCTGGCCGGTTGGGAAGCTGTGCGCCTGGTACGAGGTCGATCTGATGCTCGATACCTCTGATAGGAGGTAGACCTTCGGGAAGTTCTTCGGGAAACACGTCCGCGAATTGCTTCAAGACGTCGCGTAGCACCTCCGGTAAGGCGTCTATCAGACCTTCAAGACCGGAAAGCAGCACATCTCGAAAAACCATCAATAACACTTGGCCAGAGTCCCTAATGGACTTCCTAACATCACTATATTGAACCAAAAAGTTCTTTTTGTCGTTCGCGTCCTTAGACAGCTTGCTTTGCATTTCATGCACTTGTGTGGGACTCAAGGGTTTCAAGCAAATGTGTTTGTTGTCATGAACGAAGAAATATTGGTTCGTATGGCCACAATGTGTAGTGTGCTTATCAAACTGCCATGGACGCCCCAATAAGAGGTGGCTAGCTTGCATAGGCACTACGTCGCATAGGACTTGGTCCTTATACGGGCCAACACTGAATGGGACTATGACCTGTTCTTTTACATGGATCACAGTCTTATCATTCAACCATTTCAAGCGGTAAGGATGGGGGTGGTTTGTGGTTTCAAGAGAAAGTTTCTTGACAAGACTGGAACTTGCCACGTTAGTGCAAGAACCTCCGTCTATGATCAAGCCACAAACGTGACCACTTACAGTGCACCTCGTGTGGAAGATGTTATCGCGCTGATTGGCGTCGTCGGTGGCCACGCTCGCGTTCAGGATGCGGCGTATCATCAACAGCTCTCCAACTTCGGGCTCAGCAACAGCTTCCTCTAGTTCGACCTCTCCTCGAACAATTTCTTCGGTCGCCTCATCGTCGGACTCAATCTCGCCAGCCGCGGTCAGGATCATGGTGCGTGCGTTCGGACACTCCCGAGCGTAGTGGCCTCGCCCTTGACACTTGAAACAAACAATGTAACGGCTCCGGGCGTCGGTGGTGTTGCGTCGCGGATCTTGGCATTCGTTGGTGGCCGGCTCCCTTGGTTCAAATCTCAAGTCCGCACTGGTCGCCTTTGGCTTTTTTGGCATTCGGTTCGATGGCGACGCGTTAGGAGTCCAATTTGTAACTCCTTGAGTTCGAGCTCGAGGCGCGGAGGCGCTCTTCTTCTTGATTTGACTCTCAATTTGCACCGAGAGGTGCAACAGTTCCTCAAAGGCTTGATAAGGCTAGCGCTCGACCTTGCGTGCAATGCGTTCTTGTAAGCCATCCAAGAACTGGGCCATGAGAGACTCTTCGGAGTCATCGACTTGCAATCGATTGCGCAAGTGCTCAAACTCCTCGTAATAATCTTCTACGGTTCGCGCGCCTTGAGTAAGTCGCCGAAACATCTTCTGGAGCTCGCGGTGGTAGTATGAAGGCACGTAGCACCGTCGCATCTCCGCCTTCAAGACCTCCCAAAGAGTGATAGGTCGGTCGCAGTTGCGTTGCTGCTCAGCTTCGAGCCGATCCCACCAGGTAAGGGCGTGATCAGTGAATTGTGCCACCGCGTATTGGACTTTTCGCAGCTCCGGATAGGCATGACACGAGTACAAGTGATCCATACGGCTCTCCCACTCAAGGTAGGCTTCGGGGTCTGACTTGCTCGCGAACGTGGGTGGGATCATCTTGTGGCTCGGTTCGTGACGTTTGGGGGCTTCGTCGTCTTGATCATCATAGCGGTGCCGTCGTCTAGGCCTCGGTTCAAAGTCCTCATCGGACTGATCGCTCGCCGGCTCTCGTTGTGGTTTCCTAACGGGCAACGGGTCTTCGCGCGGAGGATTCATAAGTTCAATCCTCGTGAGGCGGTCGGCAAGTTGCTCTAGACCGGTACGTAATGTGGCGAGGGTGACGCCAATCTCTGGAGGCGCTGGTGGAACTTCTTCGGCCATCGTACGGACTGGTCGTTGGTGACGTGATTCGGCTTTCGCGGTGGAGCTTGAATTTAAACCTCGCAAGGCAAACACAAAATTCACACACGCGGGAGTTCCACTCGTTTAATAGGACCACACAAGTTGTTGTGTCGACACCAAAGATGGACAACAGCTATGACACAAACAAATCCTAAGACTAAAACAAATAAAGCAAAAGCAAAAGTGCAAGACGACAAGAACTACTTTATGACCAGAAACAAAAACGCGTAAACAAAAGCACACTCCTAACTTTGTCGATCTAAAAGCAAACGAGCAAGAACACGGATGAACAGAAATATGAACACGATGAACAAACACGCAGACTAACAACCTAAAGAAGCAATAAACAACCGCAAACATGCAAAAATTTAAACCAAACGAACAAACGAGTCCTATGGAACTAAAAGATGCAATCTTGCTACTAAACTCAAAGATTGAAACTTTAAACGAAATAAGAGAGTTCTGGAAAGAAACAACCTCGTAGGAGCTTTGAAACTCTCATACCAAGCTGATGTGACCCGAGGACGTGGTCACGGCACGTATGCGGAACGAACGGCTTGAGCTCTCGGCCAACCTTCGAACGGTAGAACTTTCCTCGGCACAGATTCTGGGCTTCGGATCTAAGGATGAAACAAATGAGGGAAACGGAGTTTGACTGGATTCAAACGGATCGATCGGATAGTACGGATGCGGAACGGACGGATGAACGGATGCGGTGGGGAGCGATGGTGGAGACGAGTTAGATGAGGTAGTGGAGAGCTCGAGGACCTCTGAAAGAGAACTCGAGGTTGCGAGGGGGAAAAGATGGACACGACGCGAGGTGGAGATGAGTGGATCGAATGACGACACAAGAGAGTTGGTTCTTCTCTTGATACGGTCGCTAACAAGATCAAACCTGGTTTGAATCTTGCTAGGGTTCTCTCACTTAGGCAATCCCGAATTGGACTAATGAGAGGGTGGAGACAAGTCAAGAATCTCTCTTGAGGAAAATGTTTAATTTCATTCAAGTCTAAGGAGAAACATAAGCTAAGAGAGAGTTTAAATACATTAGGTCAAGTGAGGGTTTAGGGACACGCAGACTCTTAATGGTCCGCACAATCGTCCTTAGACGTGTTTCCTTTGTGAATGGAACACGTCGCCTCTATTGACTTTCAAAGCTAAACTCTCAACATTCACAAGCATAAAGATAATGAGGGGAATATTCCCAAAGTTCAAGTTAAACCAAAAGAAAGGAGATAAGAGAGATAACCGCCTGGGCCTTGCGCGGGAAGCAACATGACCTTAGGCGTTGTGCGTTTAGCTCCATGCCTCGTTAAAACTTTCTCTGGTAAACCCATTGGGACAAACCCGGAGTGAGGAAAAAGAGTACACTTCCTTGCTTAACGACTTGTTCGTCTTCACTCTTGGGTAAGAGTGAAGACTAAGCGGACTGAGCCTTCGAAGTCTTCATGGGATGGCTGGCGTTGGACGAATGATCGGACAAATAGGTTGAGGCGCTGCTTGGCCGCCTTTGCTGAGCTCCTGGAACGTGTGGTGGCTCCGGGAAGGATTGTGGGAATCTTGGCCGCGTCGGAAGAGGTTGTCCTGGTCGTGTCCGATGCGTCTTGGTCAGGCGTCTCGGTCGCGTCCGGCGTGCCTTGGTCTTCTTGGCCGAGGTCGGGTCCTGCGACCACATCAACGGGTCTCTAAAGAAGCCGTGTGAGGGACATGCAGATCTGGAGTCGTGGCTGAGTGTGAACTCAATAATCGTAGGATGGTTGAGGACGTCAATTGAACCTCGTGTAAGATCAACGGTGACGTTCATCAACGATGCTGACAAGTTGTGGGAAAACTTGAAGGAACGGTTCTCAGTTGGGAACAAGGTTCGCGTGCATCAACTGATGGCTAAGCTGGCGTCGTGTAAACAAGATGGAGAAGCAGTCATTGACTACTATGGCCGCCTTGCTAAGATGTGGGAAGAACTCCAAACATATAGACCCCTACCGGCGTGTACGTGTGCAGCAGCGGCGACATATGAAAAGGAGAGAGAAGAAGAAAGAGTTCATCAGTTTGTGATGGGACTGGATGAGTCGAGGTTTGGGCATGTTGTGACTGCCATCATTGAAGCGGACGTGTTGTCGGATCTCGGAAAAGCTTATAGCAAAGTTATCCGAGAAGAAGATAGACTCAACTCAGCTAAAGCACGAGAACAACAACAAGAAGCTGTTGGAGATACCTTTGGAGTACATGCCTCCGGTGGAAACAGTGGACGTGATCGACTCTGTTCTAATTGTGGTAGAGCTGGGCATGAAAAGAGTTCATGTTGGCAGATTGTGGGGTATCCCGAATGGTTTTCAGAGAGAGGAGGACGTGGTTCATCACGAGGTGGTGGCCGCGGTGGTTTTTCCGGTGGACGGGGACGAGGCCAAGTGAATGTTGTGTACGCAACAAGTCCTAATCCTACCGGAAATTCTACGGATCTTACTCCGGAGCAAATGATGCAAACACTCTCGCAGCTGCTTAAGGACAAATCAAGTGGTGGAAGTGACAAGCTAATGGGTAAGATATGTGGAGATGTGATCCTTGATACATGAGCTTCACATCATATGACTGGAGACTTGTCGGCTCTTTCGAATCTTAAAAATACTTCTCCATACACAGTTGGTTTTGTAGTTAAAAATACTTCTCCATACACAGTTGGTTTTGCAGATGGAAGTACGACGTTGTCGACACAAACGAGCGTGTTCCGTTTATCAGATCGTATAAGCTTATACGATGTTTTATATGTCCCAGACTTGACTTGTTCATTAGTCTCAGTTTCGAAACTTTTGAAACATTCCAATTGTTTTGCCTTTTTGACCGATGCGGTGTGTGTTTTATAGGACCAGCGGTTAGGACATCCCTCGTTTTCAGTACTATCTACAATGCCTTTGTTTTCGGGTGTTTCTGTTAGTCCAAGTTCATCTGAGACCTGTTTTCAGGCTAAGCAAACTAGAGAGATGTTTTCTGATAGTATTAATAAAACAAGCGAATGCTTTTCTTTAATTCATGTTGATGTTTGGGGTCCGTACCGAATCAAAGCTTCAAATGGTGCAGCTTAGTTTTTGACAATTTTGGATGATTTTTCACGCACAATGTGGACGTTTTTGTTGTTAGAAAAATCAGAAGTTAAGAATGTTATACAAAATTTTTTGTGCCTACTTGGAAAAACAGTTTGGAAAAGCAGTTAAAATGGTTAGGAGTGATAATGGAACATAGTTTCTATGTTCGTCTTCTTTCTTTCGGGAAAAAGGTATTGTGCATCAAACGACTTGTGTGGGAACACCGCAACAAAATGGTAGAGTGGAAAGAAAGCATCGGCATCTCCTTAATGTCGCAAGATCTTTGTTGTTTGGAGCACACTTACCTACAAAATTTTGGGGAGAAGCGGTCTTAACCGCAGCACATGTTATTAACCTCACACCAACGAAGCTGCTTCACAATAAATGTCCTCATGAGGTGTTGTTTGGACAACAGCCGGTGTATGACGATTTGCGAATGTTTGGCTCATTGTGTTATGCACACAAGCAGATACGAGACAAAGACAAGTTTGTTCCTCGTAGTAGAAAGTGTGTATTTTTGGGTTACCCCTACGGAAAGAAAGGTTCGAAGTTATACGACTTGGACACAAATGAATTCTTTGTCTCGCGTGACGTGATATTCAAGGAAGGTGAATTTCCTTTCTCTACTCAGACGGAAGTACAGACATCTCGTGGTGTTCTAGTTGGCACAAGTGATACTGATTGGCTTATTCATGAGTCGGAACTCATTGGAAACAGGGGGAGTGTTAGTGACTCCGATGACAGGGGGAGTACTGTGACTAGTGGTTTGGCGGGTGATGTCGCTGAACCAGAAGTACCAGAAGTTGGTCTGGCTGAGCTTGATGGTGCAATTCTCGAAGTTGGACCCATTATCCCGACTAGTTCGACGCCTGTTGTTGACGCGTCTAGTTCTAATAACCAGCATACTGTCGTGCCTCAGCCCGAAATTGAAATGGGACAAGGCAAACGTGTCAAGATACCATTTGTTCGTTTAAATGATTATGTGTTGTACAATGCAGTAGCAAGTGACTCCTCTCATCACGTTCTTCCCGGTCTCTCCACCAGCTTGTCTCACGACACAGTCCAAGGTACTTCACTCTATCCTTTGACTGATTTTATCACTGATGCACGGTTTTCCCCTCGGCATCAAGCGTTTCTTGCAGCTGTAAGCGCAACAGTGGAGCCACGAAGTTATAAAGAGGCTATCAAAGATAAGCGTTGGACGAATGCTATGGGTCAAGAAGTAGGAGCTCTTGAGGAAACAAACACATTTAGTGCTGCAGATTTGCCTCCTGGAAAGGTTGCCCTTGATACAATGTGGGTTTATAAAATCAAGTATCATTCTAACGGGAGCATTGAGCGGTATAAGGCAAGACTCGTGGTGTTGGGAAATCGGCAAGTTGCTGGTCGGGATTTTGCAAATAATTGGGAAGTGCATCAAATGGACGTGAACAATACTTTTCTTCATGGTGATCTCCGTGAAGAGGTGTATATCAAGCTTCCGCAAGGTTTTACGCATTCAGCTCCGAATAAAGTTCTTCGATTACACAAAGCTCTTTATGGCTTACGACAAGTACATCGATGTTGGTATGAAAAGCTCTCTATGGCTCTCGCCAAGGCTGGTTTTGTTCAATCTTATTCAGACTACTCTTTGTTTACCTACACGCGTGGACGTGTCGAGATTCGAGTCTTAGTTTATGTTGATGATCTTGTTGTTTACGGCAATGATGGGGACGCCATTCGCAAATTTAAAACATATCTCGGAGAGTGTTTTCGTATGAAGGATTTGGGGAAGCTTAAATACTTCCTAGGCTTTGAGATTGCCCGTAATGAAGAAGGTTTTATGTTGACACAACGGAAATATGCTTTGGATATTGTAAGTGAAACAGGGTTGCTTGGTTCTAGGCCCGCGGTTACACCAATGGAACAAAATCATCACTTAGCTTCCGATACTAGTCCTTTCCTCCAGGAGCCCGCATCGTATCGACGACTGGTGGGTCGTCTTATCTATCTCGCTAACACTCGTCATGATCTTTCATACTCTATTCACATTTTGTCCCAATTTATGCAAAAGCCGAGAGAGGCACTTGGAGGCTGCGTTACGTGTAGTCAAGTATCTTAAAGGAACAGTGGGGCAAGGTATTTTACTTAGTTCACGTACAGACCTGGAACTCTCGGTTTATTGCGATGCTGACTAGGGTACATGTCCGTTGTCTCGTCGTTCTTTAACCGCCTATGTTGCTTTGTTTGGTGGCTCTCCAATCTCTTGGAAGACTAAGAAGCAAAAGGTGGTGTCACAGTCATCTTGTGAGGCTGAGTATCATGCCATGTGTATTGCTACGCGTGAGATAATGTGGTTGCGACAACTATTTAAAGATTTGGGTTTCCCACAAACTTATCCTTCTCATCTCTTCTGTGATAGTAAGTATGCACTTTATATTGCTGCTAATCCTGTTTTTCACAAAAGAACGAAACACATAGAGATCGATTGTCATCGGGTACGTGATGCTATTAAAAGTGGAGTTCTTACACCTGCGCACATCAGTACTAAGGAGCAACTGGCGGATCTTTTAACAAAAGCTTTAGGCAAAGTTCAGTTTAGTATTTTAATGTCCAAGTTGGGCGTTTGTAATCTGCACGCTCCATCTTGAAAGGGAGTATTGGGCTGCATATGTATATTGGGCCTCGTTGTACAGTTTGGTCGACTTGTGTGCCATTGCTTGGTCAGCACTCTTTTTTTTTGGGTTTGTCGAGTCTATCGAGTCTGTATAAATAAGCCGTGAGGCAGCTGTAAATAACACACAAAGAATTCATTCAATCTTTACAGAAATCGTTTCCTTTTCCTCTATTACGTTTTTTTCTGTGATCGCTAGCAATATCAGATCGTAATATCCTCTGTTTTAAAATTTTAAGCCGTGTTTGTGGCTACACTACCAATCAACGGACAATAAGCGTTGAGATCATATGTTTCATTTTCAATGCTATGATATCAATTTTCCGAATAAGATGACCATTTTCGTGGTCCAATTATATTGAGGAAGTCATAGAATCTTTTAACAATAATGTCACAATATTTAAGAAAATAAACAAACGATAACTAGTCTAGCACTCTCTCTGATCTTTTTTTATTCATTCTCTCCAAGAGAACCCATTGGATCCTCACAAAGACAAGATCCATGTCCAAGCCAAATCACCCTGTTTGATTCAACACAAAGAGACAAATGTTCAATGGTCGAAACAGAGCAAGGTCTATACAGAGAAGACAACACTGATTCCTCTCCACAACAAATTCAAGCTTCTGGAATTCTCCTTTGGTAATGACTCATCAATTACAGCTGTCGATTAAGATAAGGTTTACTTTTCATAGGATTCTAGATTGTTTTGTATTATATATAAAAGAACATGTAAAAACCTAAAAAGGTAATCAATCAAAGTATCAGTTTTTCACAAAATCTCTCTGCCGTTTCTAAGTTTTTTCATGCTATCAGAACCTTTGTAAACCCTAACAGGTGAAACAATGGCCTCCACATATCCGCTTCCTGACATTGTTCATGTCACAAGCTCTGTCACACTAAAGCTGAATGACAACAACTATCTATTGTGGAAGACTTAGTTCAAACCACTCTTGTCCAGCCAAAAGCTTATCGGCTTTGTCAATGGTGCCGTCAATGCATCACCTCAGACTCGTCTCCTTGTCAATGGCGAAGTCACCAGTGAAGTCTCTAATCCTCAATACAAGTATTGGTTATGTACTGACCAGCTGGTCAATTCTTGGTTGTTTGGTATGCTGTCTGAAGAATTCCTATGCCATGTCCACAGTCTCACCATGTCTCGCGAGATCTGGATGTCTTTCGCAGAAAACTTCAACAAAAGTAGTGTCACTCGTGAGTTCTCTCTTCGTCGCAGTCTTCAACTCTTGTCCAAGAAAGATAAGTCGCTTTCCACATACTACCGTGAGTTCAAGTTAGTGTGTGATTTCTTAAGTTCCATTGGAAAGCCTGTCGATGAATCAATGAAGATCTTTGGTTTCCTTAATGGGTTAGGCAGAGAATATGATCCCATCGCAACGGTGATACAAAGCCCCTTGAGTAAGCTCCCAGCTCTTACCTTCAATGATGTCATTACGGAGGTTCAAGGCTTTGACACTAAGTTGCAGTCGTATGACGATACTGTCTCTGTCACACCTCACCTAGCCTTCGCGTCCGAACAAACAAACTCTGCTCCACACTTTGATCCAAGTCAGAGAGGTTGAGGTCGCTTTGGTCAAAATAGAGGAAGAGGAGGCTATTCAAGTCCGCGATCGAGGTTTTCTGCAGCATCTGACCTCATCGCAGCCTCAGTGTCAGAGACCAGTATGTGAGATCTGTGGACGTGTTGGTCACACGGCTATCAAATGCTACAATAGGTTTAACAACAACTACCAGAGTGAAGTCACTACTCAAGCATTCTCCTATCTGTGTGTCTCTGATGAAAGTGGTAAAGAATGGCATCCAGATTCTGGTGCTACTGCTCACGTTACACCATCAGTCTCTGGTCTCCAAGAAGCAAAAGCTTATGAAGGGACTGATACAGTAATGGTTGGGGATGGAGCCTACCTCCCAATCAATCACATTGGATCCACCACCATCTCGTCTGCTAAAGGTACCATTCCGTTAAACGAAGTGTTAGTATGCCATGATATGAAAAAGTCCCTTTTATTTGTGTCAAAACTATGCAACGATTATCCTTGTGGTGTGTTCTTTGACTCTAATAACGTGTATATAATCGACTTAACAACTCAGAGAGTGGTGTCAAAGGGTCCTCTTAAAGAAAGTCTCTATGTGTTGCAGAATCAAGAGTGTGTGGTGTTCTATTCAAATAGGCAGTGTGGAGCAGACTTGGATATGTGGCATCATCGCTTAGGACTTACAAACTCTAGGATTCTACAGCAGCTTCAAGCAAGCAAGGAAATACAAGTTAATAAGAGCAGAATTACACCCGTTTATGAGCCTTGCCAGATGGGGAAGAGTACTAAGTTGCAGTTTTTTTTTTTTCTGATTCTAGAGCTTTAAGACCCTTAGATCGGAATCATTGTGATCTTTGGGGACCATCACCAATTGTATCGAACCAAGGATTCAAATATGATGTGGTTTTTGTTGATGGTCATACCAGATTCTCTTGGTTCTTTCCATTGCGTTTCAAGTCAGAGTTTGTGTCAGTTTTTACTACTTTTCAAAAGATGGTCGAGAATCAGCTGAATGCAAAGATTAAAAATTTTCAAAGTGGTGTAGGAGGAGAGTTTACTAGCAATTTCTTTAAGAAACATTTAGAAGAGCATGTCATTCAACATCACATCTCATGCCCCTACACTCCACAACAAAATGGAGTTGCAGAGAGAAAGCATAGACACTTGGTAGAGCTTGGGTTATCTATGATGTTCCACAGTCACATTCCACTGAAAATTTGGGTTGAAGTATCTTCACTGCCAACTATCTTGTCAATCTTCTACCATCCTCATTCCTAAACAACAAAAGTCCATATGAAACTTTGTTTCAGCAAAAAGTGGACTACTCATCTCTTTGTGTATTTGTAACTGCTTTCTATCCGTGTTTGCGACCTCTGGCTCACAACAAATTTGATCCACGATCGCTACAATGTGTCTTCTTGGGTTACAACAATCATTAAAAGGGATATCGCTGCCTCTATCCACCCACAAGAAAAGTTTATATCTCTCGACATGTTATATTAGATGAGAATCAGTTTCCATTCAAGGAGAAGTATCAATCCTTGTCTACACATTATCAGACGCCTTTACTTCAGGCTTGGCAACACTCTGAAGTCATATCATAGTTAGAGACTACACCATTCCTGCAACTATTGCCTCGAGTTCTTGCAGCTAATATTCTGGTTCAACATCAGACACAACAAATCAAGACCTGTTAGCTAGTATCATAGACAATGGTACTGGTTCTGATACACAAGAAGAAAGTGATGAAGAAAATGCAGAACCTGCTCTGGTACCTGCAGAACCTGCTCTGGTACCTGACAACCTCCACTCTATGACTACAAGGTCGAAAGCAGACATTCATAAACCAAACACTCGGTAAGTTTTACTCGCTCCTAAACAAACAAATGACGAGCCAAAAAGCATTATAACAGCAATGAAACATCCGGGGTGGAATGGAGCTGTAACGGATGAGATTGGACGCATACACATGCTGAACACATGGTCACTGATACCTCCCACTGAAGATATGAATATATTATCATCCAAATGGGTCTTTAAGACGAAGTACAAGCCTGATGGAACTGTAGATAAACTCAAAGCTAGGTCTTGACTATCTTGAGACGTTTAGTCCAGTTGTTCGGACAACAACAATAAGGCTGGTCTTAGATACTGCAGTCAACAACAATTTTCCTATCAAGCAATTAGACGTCTCCAACGCATTCCTTTATAATGAGCTACAAGAGCCAGTCTACATGTATCAACCATCTGGATTTATTGATCCAGGAAAACCAAATCATGTCTGTCGACTTACAAAAACACTCTACGGCCTAAAACAGGCACCAAGGGCATTGTTTGACACTTTCAGTAACTTTCTGATTGATTTTAGCTTTGAGTGCAGCACATCTGATCTGTCATTGTTTGTCTGCAATCAAAACAACAAGACATTGGTGTTACTTTTATACGTTGATGACATTCTTCTTACTAGCAATGAAATCAATCTACTGGAGCAGCTTCTCAAAGCCTTGAACAATCGTTTCTTAATGAAGGATCTAGGCCCTCCATGTTATTTTCTTGGGATAGAGTTTGAAGATTACAAAAATGGATTGTTTATGCATCAAAAAGCCTACGCCTCGGACATTCTTCATCAGGCAGGCATGAGAGACTGTAATCCAATGCCGACTCCTTTACCACAACAACTTGAAAAGCTTGATGTCACTCTGTTTGTTGAACCAACATACTTTCAGAGTTTAGCAGGGAAACTCCAATACTTGACAATAACCAGACCAAATCTTCAGTACACGGTGAATTTCATATGTTAGAGGATGCACACTCCAACAAATTCAGACTTCACGCTTCTCAAAAGGATACTCAGGTATGTAAAAGGCACTCTCAACTTTGGCATACCAATTCAAAAGCACAACAATCCCTCTTTGTCAGCCTTTTTTTATAGCGATTATGCTGGCAGCAAAGATACTAGAAGGTCTACAATTGGTTTCTACATTTTATTGGGATCCACCTTGGTCTCCTGGTCTGCAAAAAGACCAAAAAAAAAAACAGTCTCTAACTCCTCAACAGAGTTAGTATAGAGCCTTATCGGTCGTAGCTCGTGAGCTTACCTGGATCTCCTCTCTGCTGCGTGATATTGGTATCTCTCATTACCATCCTACTAGAGTTTTCTGTGACAACCTATCTGCAGTTTACCTATCTGCTAATCCAGCTCTACACAACAGTACAAAACACTTCTACTACATCCGATAAAAAGTAGCATTGGGACTAATCGAATCACATCACATCCCGGCAACACTCCAGCTCGCTGACATTCTAACTAAGTCGTTGCCACAACCGTCTTTTTTTATCTTTGCGGCAAACTTGGTGTTTCAGCTCCTTTCGTTGCTCCCACGCCAAGTTTGAGAGAGAGTGTAGAAGAGAACCCATTGGACCCTCACAAAGACAAGGCCCAAGTCAAAGCCCAATCACCCTGTTCGATTCAACACAAAGAGACAAATGTTCAACAGTTGAGACAGAGCAAGGTATGTATGGAGAAGACGACATTGGTTCCTCTCCACAACAAATTCAAGCTTCTGGAATCCTCCTCTGATGACTCATCAATTACAGCTGTCGATTAAGATAAGGTTTACTTTTCATAGGATTCTAGATTGTTCTGTATTGTATATAAAAGAACTTGTAATCAATCAAAGTACCAATTTTCACAAAATCTCTCCACCGTTTCTAAGTTCTTTCACCTTCAATCTAGCCTAAGAGTTTACGGCATTTATTTTGTTAGTTTAGGAGAAAACTTAATTAATTAGAGGAGTATTAATTCTGACTAAAGCAAAAAGCCTTGTACAAAATGTAAATAAATCTGGGTAAGAAAATATTAGGCCCAAACTCAACTGATGACCCAATCTTACCTATCCGCCCAAGCGTGGCATGACTTGCACGGCAGCACGGGCGTCTGGTTTTAAGCAACTCCTCTCCTACACCTACTTGCACAATTATATTGTCAGAAGGCCATAACTCTCGGATATGAAACCTTACTTTATATATCAGTGGTGTACTTTATTGTATACGATAAGAACAATTTTGTGTATAATATATGTCCGACTTTATACATTCATTGCTCATTCAGAAAAATATTAATATTGACATTTGAGTACATTAGGACATCTCCATCAAAGAATTTAAACAAACTTTCTTAAAAACATATTTATTCTTAATTTTAAAAACTTTAATCAATTGTCACGCCCTGCAAAGGAGCTTATGGACGGATGGTAAGTCAGTAATATATCAGTTTGGGAGTAATCCCGGCAGTTTGTAGAAACCCCTACGACCACATCGACTTCCCTCCAGCGGGATACTTATCACACACTGAGCCCTAGAAGACCCATCATTTTACCTACACCGTACGCTATGACCATAGCTGCCTCGTGAAGCCTCCCGTTCATAGATTTTCCGCCACACGCATCAAATCAACCATTTATAAGTTAGTTTCATATTTTATAACTAGTTTAGACTTTAGAGTTTAGAATTCCAACCTTCAGAACACAAGTGTTTGCATTCAATCATTTTATGTTTATTTCATGATCATAATCATTCTAGTTATAAATTATGGAACATTTAGAAATTAGTCTAATATTTTATAACTACAATGATTATGATCAAATACAAACACTTACCTCCCATTTTACAACAATGACTTCGTCCACTGAGACCGAGGCACCGACTACCACACTATTGCAACTCTTGCTTAGTAAAGTTCATCTATGAAATATAACTTTGAGTGTTAGTTGGAAGGTTGAGACTCTAAAGTGTAAGGGTAGGAAAAAATTTGACATAGCCGCAGATCGTACATCTTTATCAGAATTACGTTAACCTTTTCACACCTCTTTAACGATGAGAATAAATGACAAGAGCATCTTATATAAGAATTTTGACGTACTCTAATAAAACCCCATTTCACACATATCTCTTTTTAATTGGTTTTAACTTTTTACAATAACTTAAAATATAATGGCATATCTAAATTATATTAAAATTATAACGTTAACTTTTTTTCACACCTCTTTTTCCACAACTTTTTTCACACCTCTTTTACGTTACGTTAACCTTTTTCACACCTCTTTGGAAAGTGTCCTAATAAAAGATTTAAAATGCTATTACACAAAGAAAACTGGGGAAAAAAGTTTCACAACAACAAGAGCCAAAAAAATCAAAACTGGTCAACAAAGGCAATTTCTGATCATGTTTGTGCAAAACTCCTTTTAGAAGTCAACGATATATGTATTAATGTATATATAGCTTCTATAATTTGTTTTACAGAATCTCCATTCTCAAATTTTATTATTCAACGAATCCAAAAATTTCAAGTGCTATCAACAGCCGTTAAATTTTCCAAATTGATAACACACAAAAATTAACCGGACAATATTACTACTAGTACGTTACGTGATTTTACACATTTTCTGAAATATCTTTTAACAAAACTTGTACATCCTCTTTTAATATGCTTTCCCTCACTTGTGGTGTCATCTCGATCACTCTGTCTCTTGCCTTCGCTGCCTAAAACCCAAATCAAAACAAGGTTTAAAACACTATAGTAAAACAAGAAACGAAAAAAGATAATCAATATATAAGGCAAAAAAGAGAAAAGATATACCTCTTGTTCCCAATTGGTAAAAAAAGTAACAATAGCAAGAACAATAGTTTGTAGAGTAGAGCCAATCAATATACCGATCCAAAGTCCTTTCCCTCTCAATTTCACAACGAAACACAAGATTGTACCCACAGGGATCCCGACCAGATAATACGATCCTATGTTTGCATACGCTCCTATATGTTGCCACCCTGTTCCTCTAGCAACACCTGAAGAAGCAAGAATATTTAGGGTTTCTCATAACAGATAAATTTAGCTTTCTTTCTTGATCGCCAAGTAACATCTGCAAAGGTCGATCTATATATTAATCTACTGTATTCTTCTGTATACAGACTTACGTGTGATGTGAATCGTTTACCTGAGAGTACGGCGAGGAAGCTGTCAACACCAATGGATAGGCAGAGAAAGGGTGTGATTTGAGTTACATAGTCCGCGACTTCACTCTCGTTGCTGAATATATAAGCCCAATTTCTTCTGTTGATGTACAGAGTGATGCTTACTATGGCTGCGTCAATAACACCGAGAAAAATCGCAGAATTAGCTGCGGCTCGAGCAGCTTTTGGATGTCCAGATCCTAACTTGTTTGAGACATGTGTGCTATTATTATATAAAAAAAAAAAAAAAAAAAAAAAAAAAAAACATTGGTTAAAAGAAGTTTCCAAGAAAAAGAAAAAAATAAAGATTTTTATGAACAATGGAAATATATACAAACCTAGCAGCTGCTCCTATTGCATTCACCAGAACGTAATGCAGCGACGACATTGTTAGACTGTTCAAAGAAAAAAGACTGAACGATCAAAAGGTTAAGAAGGCTTATGTTACAATTTTTAGAAAGTAAAATATGTGCATTACCATATGGATAGAACCGATGTTTCGAGCTTTGAGTTTGGTAAGAGTCCAGACATCAGTATAAGAAGCTCAAACGACCACCATTCTAGGCTTTACTTACATACAACATAAGAGAAAAAAAAAAAACAGAGTTAGGAGTCCATGGAAGATTAAAAATCGCGAATCCCCCAATAGAGATCAAAACAAAGAAGCTTTATAGTATCAGAGGGGTTGTATTACCAAGTCATCATAGCAGAAGGTATCGCGAGGGTGATGAACTGCTTCATGCTCAAAAAGATTTCTTGCGATTGAAGATTCTTAGTTTCGCGATACAGAGCAGATTGTCTCATGAAAACCCAAAGCAAAATTACGTTGAACCAATACGAAACTCCTATGGAAAAGGCGGCGCCAATGATTCCAAATCTCAGTTTATAGACAAGAAGCCAACAAAAGGGAATGTGAAAACAAAGAGCTCCAAGAGAACTCAAGAAGAGAGGAAGAACCAATCCTTGTGACTGGAAAAACCGAGTCATAGATTGAAGAACAGAGTATCCGAATAGAGCCGGGATGAGCCAGATCGAGTACCTACAAGCTAACTGAGAGATGAGAGGATCTTGATGGAAAAGCTCCAAGAGTTTGTCCATGAAAACCCACAAAAGTGAGACTGGGAAACAGAACAAGAGTAGACATAGCATTGAGCTGTAAGTGTATGCACTGATTTTCCTAAATTGCTCTGCTCCAAAAGCTTGACCACATAGTGTCTCTAACGCACCTGCCAATCCAAACTAATCATCTAAGTCAGCAGGTAGGTCCAATAAAAATAGTAGTCTCCTATAGCTTCAAAAGTGTGTAAATTTGTTTTAAAATGCATTCTTCACAACACCTTTTGAAGAAACAAAATATTTGGTGGTCCTATAATAATATAACGATTATATATTAAAAAAGTTTAGAGAAGAAAAAAAAAATTTGGTGATCCTAATCTTTTCTTTATTCCGCTTGTCATATGGAGAAGTTAGAAAAATGAGAAAGACAGAGGAGGAGGACTTTACGACGAGGCTGAAGCCGGTGACATTAGTAAGAGAACTTGCGATGGCCACGGCTGAGAGAGAGAGGACGTCCAAGTGACCAGCCATAACAATGGAGATAACTTGAAGGAGGTACTGAGAAGCAGCCACAGCCACCATTGGAGCAGCCATGGAGCTAACCTTCTTCATCATCTCAGTTGACATATAATAACTCGTCTGATCTTCTTCTAGCTCTTCTCTAGGCACCAACGAGAAACCCTTTTCCATGATCAAAACTATTTTTGAGAGAATCAATAAACTTTGGATGGATCAAAATGAACAACTTGGGGAAAGATAAAGAACTCGTCGTTGACCATGTCCATGTGAAATTAATTAAACAACGACGCAGAGGCAGACGTGGTCGCAATAAAAATAGAGTTATATGAAGATAATATTCCCGACGAAGTTAATACAAAAACGTTGACGGTTTGTTTTTGTTTTTAATAACCTTTTGAGATTAAGAACGTTGACTAGATGTGATGTAGAGAATTTATAATATTTATGAAGCTGGTGGACCTGACAGAAGCTAATGGTATTTTCGGACAGAATCTGATATATAATCTAACAGGTTTTAAGCTAATGGTATTTTCATAGTGATAGTGAAAAAAAAGTCAGTGGAGAAAACTCACTAATCCCATATTTGGCAACGTAATTAACTCTCATAAATTGTCTGGGTGGTGCACCCTGACAGAATCTTGCTCGTTACAATCAGTTATCAGCGGTATAGGGATCGTGATTGAAATCGTTTTCCTTTTCTTTTCTTTTAGAATTACTAAGAGGTTCCGGGCCTAGACTCGTACATCCTCTCAGGCCAGGGACCAGAGCATTTTATATGGTTCCCTCCCAAGCGCCGTCCCTCGAACCAGCGACCTCTAGACTTTGCCAGAGAGTCTTTACCAATTGAGCTATCGATGCTTGGTTAAATCGTTTTCCTTTTCATCTTTTACGTTTTTTTTTTTTTGTGATCGTTAGCAACATCAGATCGCAATATCATCTGTTTTAAAAGTTCAAGCCGTGTTTGTGGCTACACTACCAATCAACGGACAATAAGCGTTGGCATCATATGTTGCATTTTCAATGTTATGATAACAATCTTCCGAATAAAATGACATCGTGGTCCAATTACACTGAGGAAGTCATAGAATCTTGTAACAATAATGTCACAATCTCTACCAAAAAAAAATATCTAAGAAAATAAACAAACGATAAACCACTCTAGCACTCTCTCTAATTTGTTTTTCTTCCTTCCATCTAGCCTAAGAATTATGGAGTTTATGGCATTTATTTTGTTAGTTTAGGAGAAAACTTGATTAGAGGAGTATTAATTCAGACTAAAGCAAATAGCATTGTACAAAATGTAAAATAAATCTTGGTAAGAAAATTTTAGGCCCAAGCCCATCTGATGACCCAATCTTACCCATCCGCCCAAGCCTGGCATGACTTGCAGCGGGCGTCTGGTTTTAAGCAACTCCTCTCTCCTAGACTCCTAGTCCTACTTGCGCAAATATATTGTCAGAAGGCCACAACTCTCGGATATGAAACCTTACCATATATATCAATGGAGTACTTTATTCTATGGGACAAGAACAATTTTGTGTATCTTATATAATAACTTCTTCCAATAACATGACACATGGCTTCTTATATAGCTGACGCATATCCTCGTTCTCAATTTAATTCAAAACTATGGGACAAGAACAATTTTGTGTATCTTATATAATAACTTCTTCCAATAACATGACACATGGCTTCTTATATAGCTGACGCATATCCTCGTTCTCAATTTAATTCAAAACTATGGGTTAAAGAAACTTAAATAGATCCATCTCAATTCCCTAGCCAACAAGACATAAACTCATTTCAATTTTAGTTCAGAACTATGGAGCAAAGAAACCCAAAAAAATAGGCCCGTTTTCTAGCCAACATGACTAATTAAAAAAGTTAAATATATTTTCTTTCTTCTCCACGCCTCTCTGCATCTACGAACTTGGCATCATTTCGAAACATCAACTACATAATCTGATAAGGTATTGATGTTTTACTTATGGTTGGTTGTCCCCCATTCCTCACATCATCATCAATTCTATCACCTGCTTTATTCCTCTTTGATGATCTAATTGGTTAAAAATCACATTATTTATTATATAGAAGTACTTAGATTTATCTTCCTCTACCAAATCTTTAATTATTTTTGGTTTTGTAATTTAGTATTATTTCATAGCAAAAATCTCTATAGTTTACTTTTGTTAAAGAAAAATTAATCTATTTTACAAAAATATATTTATTCTATTTTGTTTTTACGATTTATAAAATTTCCACTTATTTTTTTATCGCAACCGGAACTTTATTACTTAACTACTTTTATCGGTTTCACATGTCAATATTTACTATATATTAAACTATAATAAAGTAGAGTTGTGAGAAATTGTCATTTGGCACCCCTCTATTTTTTTTAACATGTGTCATTTTTTCAATTTTAATGAAATAAAAAGACACATTATTGCTAATCTAAAACTAAATTGTCTACACACCTTTTTTTAATTTGGGACATTTTATTTGTTCAGTTTCTTTAGATTTACATTTACTTCTCTCAATCAATTACCTTTATGCATTATTTCAAAATAATGCATATGACCAAATTAATTACAGTTAATATGCTTTATAACTGTATTTATTGTCATGATTGTGATTACTCAGAATAATGTTTAGCTATATGTCTTTCTTTTCCCATCATTTTCCATTGTATTTTTTTTTAATATTATTTCTTATGAAGTTTTTTTTTTAAACATGATGTCTTGCAGTATGATGATTAACAAATTAATTTCTCTAGGACTATTTGAAGAAATCGTTTACAAAGCAATGTCAATGTTTCATTTTTGATATCATAGTCTTGTCAATATTTATTAGCCTTTTTCAAAGGATTATGTTTTATGATAGTCATGATCTAATGTTTTTGCATTGTTTTGTAATGTGATTCTTTTAACTTTCAAACTATATTTGGAAGTCTTTTTTTTTTTCAACCAAACATTAAATAAATTAAAAGAGAACTTCACGATTGGTCGCCCAAACAGGAGGAAAAGAGTTTACTATAGTTGGAAGTCTTAAGCGACGAAGATGAGCCTAATGTTTGACTCCTAAAGCACAATCTCTTTGGCTTTGAACATTCACTCATAATATTATAGTTGTAAGTCCCTTAGATTTCTTCTCTTAAGTCCTCTGATCTTCAACTACAATATATTATAGTTTATCTTCAACTACAACTCATCATATTACAGTTTATGTTTTGTAAATTTTCTTTGTTTTTCATTTTTAAAAGTTCTTTATCCCCATTACAAAAAAAAATTAAGCCTAATTTTACCGTGTAATGCATATATAAATGATCAAAAGATCACATATTTCTTTATGCCTCTTTGGAATCACGTCCCAACTTTACAACATTCTCTCTCATTACATGGAAAAATATTACAGAAACCTATTGTAAAATATTTAATATATATATATATATATATTGTAACCTCAATACTTTCATCATAGACATATGTCAATCATTAAAAGTGGTATAAATTATAGTAGATTAACATGTACAAAAGCAAAACTACTTTTATATCGCATTGGTATTGTTTGAGTTGTCAATCATACCTCATGTTTATTTTCCTGTAACCCTTACTCCATCTGTCATTATGCCAAAAAAAAAGCTTACATCATTTCCAATGGTTATCTATATTTTTATATTTTACATTTAGGGTATAAAAGTATTTAGAGTATAAGATTAAAAGCATGATGCTATTTTAGTATTTTTAGAATTTAGAAATGATTTGTTAAATTTAAAACCAAAACTTATTTTTATGCAATATGTGAAAATTGTCCTTTTTTGACATACTTATAATTATAAACTGATAAATGTATGTATTTAAATTCTTTTCAAAGAATATATAAATAATATTATGAACATTTCATATATAATTTAATGAAATTTTTAACATACAAAATATTTGATTTTATAAGCCTTGCGTGGGTAACTTTCTAGTACCTATATATTTTTTAAATCAAAAATTAAATTCAGAAAAACAAACAAATTAATGAAAAAAAATTATGGATTTAGATTTTACAATTAAACAAGTTATTATGATATATTTATCTCAAGAACTCGGTTAATCCGAAAGTTAAATTTACATTCCCATCAAGTGCATATCAGCATATGCCTTTAATCTTCATGGGCATCTGTTAAAATTATCTAATGTGAATTTTGATTCATATATTATCGAATATTGATGACTGTTCCAGACGGCTAAATTTGTTAGTCTCGTAAATTCTCCTTTGGACTTGTCTCTTTGACAGTTTTAGAGGATGAAGACAGACAATCACATATAGAGGAGATAAGAGATCGTATGGTATAAGGTTTACCAACAAGTCTGTTCATTCCATAGAAAGTTTGGCCATCTCTTTTTCTCTCTACATCACTTTCTCTGCTCCCCTCAGACCAATGACCAACCTTTCTCTGTCATCATCTCGCGTCTAGACTAAGTTAAAAAATTAGCGAAGTCTTTCAGAGTCTCAGTCAACTAATAAAACCATTTTTTTGTGTTGTCCACTATTTCACCTTGACTTGGTGTTTATGCTTCTCTCTAAGCCAAATTCAGAATACACACAGTTAATAGATCTCTATCAAATCATGCACTATCCCCTTACTTCTTGTCTGATCTTTCTCTTCCTCTTCTCCTTATTCTACCATCTTCCTTGTGCTTCAAGTAAACAAGAACTTGAATGGTGTGAGAATCTGTTTCAGTGCGGAGATATCAGCGCAGGTTTCCCCTTCTGGGGAGGAAATCGTGCCGAATCTTGCGGTCATGCATCCCTAGAGCTTCATTGCGACATCAAAAACATTACCTCTTTATATATCTTCAACCTAAGCTACAATGTCCTCCAAATAAATCAAACATCTAATACCCTCAAACTTGTCAGAGCAGACCTTTTAGGTTCTTTTTGCTCCGCTACATTCAATTCAACAATATTGCCTCTCGAAATCTCTGAGGTTTTGCCGATCTACAAGAGCCTCAGTATTTTCTATCTCTGCAACCCTCGTCTTCAGTATCTTTCGAGTTATACATGTCCTGGGAGTGGAGTGGGAGAGGTCTTGTCTCAGCGTATCAAAGCCCTAATTATCATAGCTCCTGCCAAGGAAGTTTTACAGTTAACGTTCCTACAAGTTTCTTTCCAAAAGTGGAAAAAATGAATCTAACTTTCTTGGAAAGTGTTCTAAGTAAAGGATTTGAGGTGAAAGTGAAGAATGATGAGATACTGTGTGAAGAATGTTCATCCTCTCGTAAGTTACACTAAGTATACATTTTTCTCTTCTTACTTTTTCTATAAATTTTTTATTTTTGTGGTAATTTTTCTTCTTATTTGTTTATCTCCTCCTTCAACAAACAATATATCTGATTCCATCTTGTGTTGTTTTATCAGCTGCGCTTTATAGACGCTGCGCTCAACCGTTTAGTTGTGGCGATCAGGGCGGTCTCTTGTTCCCTTTCTGGATACATGGTAGAGAAGACTGTGGCCACCCAGACTTTAAGCTCCACTGTAGCAGCAGATTGGCAGAGCTTAACGTCTCCTCAGGGACGTTCAGAATCTTAGATGCAAACTATGACTCTCGTATCGTAAGACTTGCCAGATCGGATTTTAAGGACATCACGTGTCCCACAAACCCACCGCATGTGCCTTTCGATAAAAGCGTCGTCCTTCCATTCGCTCCTGACACCATGATGCTAACAATTTATTACCACTGCGCAGACTTATCATCTAGTATTGATGGTACTTCCACTAACGTTGGAAGTCTTGTGTGTGGGAATTATGATCAAGATTCAAACAACTACTATGAGATGAGAAATATAACTGACGTTAATAGCGGCCGTGTGTCTACTAACTTGAAGGAATCTTGCAATTCATACGTCAGTATACATGTGCCTGCGTCCAGAGAATTTAACGAAGACTCTTGAACTTAATCAAGACTGTTCAGTCTGCTTAGAAAGGGTGCGTGTGGATACAAAGAGACTTCAAGATCATTCGTCTGCTATTGTAACGATGGAACCTTCGGCAATAATTGTAGCTCTAAAAAGAAAAGTCACGGTAAACTATTCTCTTCTCTGGCCTGGGTTTGCTTCAAGATCGAGTTTGGTACCATTCTGACAAATTCTTATTTGTACAATTGTCACTTGTACAGGGACTTTGGTCAAAGCAATTCCCATAGGTGAGTTTTGCTAGCCAGAGAAATTTCAAACCGTTTTCGTTTCCTACATTAAATATGAAGTTGGGGACTCAACATTTTCTGTTTTTTTTTTTTCTAGTAATATATATGCCCGACTTTAAACATTCATTTCTCATTCAGAAAGATGTTAATATTGATATTTGAGTACATTATAAGTTAGTGTTTGTAGATATGAGTCCAACACTCTCATCATCTAGTCATTCTATCGAGATTATTTAACTTTTTCTAGGTGAATGTCCTACGAAACATGCCAAATATTGAGTTTTCTTATACAGAAAATAGTCTTACACTACAAGAAAACATGGATTTGCCGACTACAAAAACAGTCACTAAACAGTCGCAAACTACTTAGTTACGACTGATTGGCGACTGAAATACGTAGTCGCTAAACAGTGCGTCGCTAAAATAATCAGTCGCCAAACAGTCGAGACGGAACTACTAATTGGCGACTGATAATTGTGGTCGTTCTTCTCTCGCCAAACAGTCGCTAAAGTTGCGACTGAATTTGCAACGCTTTAGCGACTGATCTGGTTACTCATTTGCGACTGTTTTGGTTACTGTTTTGTAGCTCTGGGCATTCGGTTATTTCGGGTTATTTGGTTCAGTTATTCGGTTTTTCAAAATTTTGTTTTCTATAAATTCTGCCGAATTGAACCGAATAAAAATTCGGTTCGGGTTATTCGATAATCGGGTTATTTGGGTCGGTTATTAGATTTAAAATCAATTCCAAAATAAACCTAATTTTTTCTAATTCGGTTTATTCGAATAGAATTAGAACAATTTATGATAATGGACCTTTGAAAATTACAATTACAACCCAATAAATCATGGGCCCTATACAATACAAGAGCCTAAATTGGATAACAAAAAAACCAAGTCCATCAATAATTAGGGTTCATGGACTCCACGCCGCTGCTCTCTTCCAAAGCCGTCGGATCTGCGACGGTAGCATTGATAATGGCATCCGATAGTAAGATCTCCCAGTGAAGAAACCTGTCGAGATCACCTACAATAATCAAAACAAACAACATGCAATTCCTCATCTAAAACTGAAAAATAGGAATTCAACAACAAACAAAAAATAAAAATCGAGTAGATCTGACCGTGAGTTTTGTGATGAGAAAACTACTAACAGAGAATCCAGCGATAAACGATCAAAAAACTTCGAATCTTAACCACAGATTCGTAGTCGGAGGGAATGGATTTTTTATGACTATGGATTAGGGTGACAAGGCCAACAATGTTTCAACTCTCTTTTGAGGACGAGTGAAAAATAATATCGCGACAGAGGAAAAGAAGATACATAAAAAAGGTGTGGAAGATGAAACTAACAACATAGGAGAATGAGAAAAGGGAACATAGAAGGAGGAGGAAAAAAAAGAGATTAGAAAAGGTTAGAACTAGGGTTTTTTCATTTTATATGGTGCGCCTATTAACAGTAAGAAATGGGTTTTCGTGTTTTGTTACGACCCATATTTTGTTAAGGCCCAAATTAATTAAAGCAGTCACTAAATAGTAGCTTTTTAGTCGCAATTTTCAGCGACTGTCAAACTGGTCTCCAAATTAGTCGCAAATTGGCGACTACACTGCGACATTATGCATCAGTCTCGAATTAGCGTCTACTAGGCGACTGTTTTATTTAAGTAGCCATTCAGTAGCAAAACAATAGCAATTCAGTTGCTAAATCTAGCGACTGTGTTTTTAGTCGCAACTTGCAGTCGGCAATTCCATGTTTTCTTGTAGTGTTATTATCGGACTCTAACTGAAATATCCCGGTTTGAAAAAGACCGAAAGACCATCACTTAAACGGGGCGTATTAAAAATCCAATACTGTATTAGAAGTAATTTAATTTGGTTTGAAAAAGAGCGAAAGACCATCACTTAAACGAGCGTATTTTTTTGTTTCTCCGATAAAATAACGTAGATCAATCTATTTACTGTCAACTAAATTTGATTGGGAAAATTATAAAAAAAGGATATTTTCTAAACATTTATCTATATACAATTTTTTTTTTAGTTTGGTCATGTAGGTTTTAATTTGTTTTTTAATCCAGTTTTGCTCTCATTTTTCAAAAACGAAAATAAGAAAATAAAAATAAATTTTGAAAAGTAAATTTATGTCCAAAAAAAAAAAAAAAAACAAAATAGAAATCTAAGCCTCTAAACTTTTACAAGACTCAAACCGTTTTTTCTTTATTCTCTTTTACCAAGTCGTAAAAACAAAAAAACCGAACATCGACGGCGGTGACTGCGGTGACATCTTCTTCTAGTTGCGATTCATCGACGGCGGTGAGTGTTTTTCATTAGAGCAAGAACGATTTGATTAGAGAGACTGTATCTCATATAAGGAGTTTTCTGGATCATATTCGTTTTTGACTCAAAAACATTTGCATACAGTCATTACATTTTATCTTGTAATTATCTCAGTACTTTTTTAGATAGTATATGAGCAAAAACTCTGGATTTCATTCAATACATTATTTCTTTCTTTCTTTAAGTAGAGAAACAGAGAGAGAGAGGTCACAACGATATGAAATGACTAGTCGATTTGTAATATATACCAAAAGAAGTTATCTAGCAGATGCTTATATTTGTTGACAGGTTGAAGAAAAACTCATGGTTGAGGCACTGGTGGAACTTGATCTTCTCTTGAACTCGGACTGCGAGCTTGATTACCAGTGTTTGAGGCAAAACGACTAGGAGGAGTTGGATAAGAGGTGACTGGGGCAGCAGCAAGGGGATCTTTGTAAGGAAGGAAAGGCAGCTTAGGTGTGGGAGGCAGCAAGAACCTTCCAAAACCAGGAATGAGACCAGATGGTTGGGGCACCATGTTCACTAGAAAGTTTTAATGTTTGCTCTCACTAGGAGTGGGAGAATCGGAAATGTAACGGATTCCGCTCACTTGCTCAGTTGCTCTGTATATCCAAGAAGCAGGCTTACCAGAACAATTGTGGCTTTCAGTGTTTTCAGGGTAGAAGCCATTGTGTTGTGTTAGTGGATGATAAAGATAAGAAAAGCTTCAATGTTTGGTTTGTGGAAGGAAGAAGGAAGAAAGAGCTGTGTGTAATATTTTAGACTAGAGTGAAATGGTTCAAGCTAATTATGGGTACATTAAACGAGAAATAAACAAAGTGCTTTTTTTGCTAAAGAGAGAGCATAAAAAGTCTGGTGGCATCTTCAGTATTGCCGGTGAGTTAAGTGTATGATGAATGATCTTACCACATTCCCTACAAATGCCTAAATTAGTAATTTTTGGTTGCGTAAACCCAAACTTAGATGGGCTATTAAACTGTGTGCATGTGCAACCAGGTCGCTGTCTTCACTCTCTGCAGATTTATTTAGCTTTCACTTACAAAAAAATAACCGAAGAAGGAGTCAGCAAGACGACGGCTTCCACTTTGAAAGAGTTTGATCTCTTTTCTTTTTCTTTTGTCATTTAAAGTTGGTAAAAGAAATGCAACCTTCAACTACTTTGACCTCTTCTATAGTTTTCGTACGGCTCATTAATTTGCTTAAGACATTTACGTACGGCTCATTAATTTACAGTTGTTGATAGAAGTAGTAGAGTTAGAAACTCACCGAAAGTCAAAGAGTCTTATCCGTACTTTTTATTATTCCCCATGTCTTACTATTTGAATGTGTCAAACTTGTATTGTTAAGTATTTGGTTTTAACTTTTAAGTAACCACTTGTTTGGTTTACAGCATTTGCCGACTGATCTTGTCACACATGTCCCTTTTTTATGTTAATGATTCTTTTAACACCATATGAATTATATAAAAAGAAAAAGGACATGAATGAGTCATTGACCCTGTTTCTCTGTTTTTCCTCAAGTATTGTTATGTTATGTAATCGATCTAGTTTCTCTACATTGAAGATGTGTCCCAAAGAAGAAGACTTTAGGAAAACCAAAACGTTGTAGTCACCGAAACAAACTCAAATCTCATCCGACAAAGTTAGAGAAACGAACATATTAAAATGAAATGAAAATAAATAGAGAAGGTGGAGAGTTGTGAGAAGGACAGGTGAATCTACCAATAATCTCCTGCCTTAGAAGAATGGGTCACATGGAGTTTTTTGGTTTTCTATATATTCCCAACTCTATTATTTCTTTCAGAGTAGATACATTTACTTCTTTTACCATTTCTCAAAACAGAGTCCCGCTGGCGTTTTTTCTTCATAAAAAGTTTTGTCTCTTTTCTCTTTTCTTTCAGTCTTTTGCGGGATCTCTCGGTTTCTGACATTGCCATGAAAGTCTCTCGGTTATTTTCTTAATTTAATAATCTTCTAAATAATTAAAAATACGCATTCTTAAATATATTTGAACATATCTAAACAATAAATACGTAATCTTAACCATATTTCTTATTTAATTTATTTTCTTTCTATTTTTAGAGTATTCTAAGGTTTACAGATTACAAATTCTAAAATGTCTATGATATATCTTCTACTTTTTTTAGTATATAGGGTAAAACGTAGAAAATGATGAATTGATGTAGAATGAAGAAAAACGTAGAATACATATTCTTAATTTTGTAGAACATACAAAATTCAATTTCTGAAGTTTTTAGAACAAATTTTTCGTCTAAACTTCGTAGAACATGTACAAACTGTAGAATGAACAATCTAAATGTTTCAAAAAGAGAAAAATCGTAGAAAGTCTATTCTAAACAATTTAGACCAGAAATCAGCAATTTACAAACTGATTTTTGACACCCAATACATTTTTTTTTCAAAAATTTTTTTACACTGTTGTATACTAACATGAGTTTTCTATTTGTTTTTTGGTTTACACTGGTCAACGCCGGTCAACACTGGTCAAGGCCGGTTAAAACTGGTCAATGTCGGTCAACATTGGTCAACGCCGAATTCCGGCGAACCAACCACCGGAACTGAATGTTTATGGTGTTGTACACATAACCTATGTTTGTTTATGGATGTCCTTATGTGATGACAATAGTTAACGTAGTTAAGAAAACAATTATTTTGTTTGTATGTGTGGCTATGTGTTGGGGTATACTTCAAGTAGCTGACAAACATTTTTCCTAAAAAAAAAATGTATATGGACAAATGTTTAGAAAAAAACTCATTTTTTAAATAATTTTCCCAATTTGATTTGAACAAAAAAGACCATAAAAATTGAACTACAGTAATAAAAGACATAATTTTAAGTTTGTAACACATTAAATCAGTTGTGTAGTGTCTGATCTTGACACGGCCGGGCCCGTATAGGTCATTGTTCGAAGCTCTGTGACAAGACTCTTACGTCCATGAAATCTGAACCAATACAAACTGGACTTGAACATGGACTGATGCGCGACTGGATTCATTTCTGATTTCACAGTGAACCTCCTTGTAAATGTACAGTATGATTTTGCAAGTCATTCAATTTTGTTTCTTGGATATTTGGATCATTTCACCGTCCTATGGAATATGCTTCCACGTGTTTTGTACCATTAAAGTCAACCTACTCACCTTGACTCTTATGAGCATCTCACTCACCTAGTCTCTCTTGTCGGAGAAACTTGAAACTTTTTTTTCCATTTTTCCGGAGAAAGTAATAAATTTGGTTTTTGACATCTTTAATTATTTGTTATATACTTTCAAGGTAACTACTACTAGTCTTGGGTTCAGATTTTTTGGCCGACTTGAACAAGTGGTGTTACTAGCCCTGAGACGGAGCCGGATATCCGGGGTTTTTGAAGGTATCCGGATCCGGATCCGTATCCGGCGGATTTACAGTTTTAATATCCGTATCCGGATCCGGTCAACTCGAATATCCGGGTTTCGGATATCCGCGAAAAAACCCGGATATCCGCGGACATCCGGATCCGATTTTTTTTTTTTTTTTGTTCTTAGTTTTCTCTTTTTCTTAGATCTAAAACCGATGAGACACCAAATATAGGTGAACATGAACCACTGTGAGAAGCCATTTTAAAAATCAACACAGATGGGTAACTACCACTAAAAGAAAGAATGATTTGGGCAAAGAAAGAGGATGATTTTGGGGAAGGAGGAGGATGATTTGATGGTCGTTTTGGTTGCAGAAGAGAATACAGTGGTGGAAAAGAGGATAATTTGGTGTTTTGGTGGTGGAGATGGTCCCTTAGTGGGCGGCTGGAGATGTGAATCGGCAAAGTGAAGGAGACAAACAAATAATGAAGCGTGAAACTAGGGTTATTAGATATTAAAGTTTTCTAGATTAAAGTTAATGGGCTTAATTTGTATTTAAGCCCAAAAGAATATCCAGTTTTCTATTAAAAAAAATGAAATAAACGTATATGGGCCTGGATTGGAATTGTATGGACCGGATCCGGATATCCGACCCAAAAAATTTAGGTATCCGGATCCGGATCCGTATCCGGCCGGATCTATAGTTTTACTATCCGAATCCGGATCCGTTTAGACCGGATATCCGGTTTTCGGATCGGATAGCGGATTCGGATCCGGATATCCGGCGGATCCGGATTTTTTGTCCCAGGCCTAGGTATTACTATAGAAGATCGACGCTTGGACCAATAAACTCTGATTACTACTCCTTAATTAATTTGTCTATTATAGAACAAATCTCATTAGCTAGATATCGTATGAATGTGTATAATTTTTCTCTCAAAATAAGAAATTAAATTACAATCAACTGCATACCTCATTAAGTTCCATACATTTTTTAAACAAATCCAAAACCCGTTGAAGATTATTGAACAAACTCACAAAAAAAGGCAATCAAAATCACAAAGTTTGAATCTCTTTCAATTAAGAAGTGAGCCATGTCTCAAATCTTTCTCATCACCTATTCTCTCCCTAGCTTTGATTGCCTGCAAAAAATTTCACAAAAATTGTAGGAACAAATATTAGCTCGATAGAAATCGGATGAAAAATTAGAAACAAAAGCCAAAGCGAGTTACGCAGTTGCAATCACCTCTTTGCTCCAATTGGTGAAACCAATAACAAGAAACAGGATTAGAGTTTGTAATGTTGATCCTGTGACTAAACCAGCCCAAAGTCCTTTCCCATTGAAGTGAAGATGGAAACATAAAAGAAGTCCAACGGGAATACCAATGACATAATATGAGGTTATGTTCACATAAGCCCCAATTTTTTGCCACCCTGTTCCTCTCACAATACCTGAACAAAACAATACATTTACTCAGTTCACGGTCACTAAAATTGAAAAAAGAACTCAGGTTACGAAAGCATAGATGATGGTTAAAGAAATGCTAACCGGAGAGAACGGTCAAGAAGCTGTCCATGAGGATTGAGATACAAAGAATGGGAGTGATATCAGTCACATAACTAATTACTTCATCCACATTGCTATATGCATAAGGCCACACACTGCGAGACATGAAGAGACTAGAGCTCACAACAACTGACTCAACAGCTGCAATTACGATTGCAGCTGCAGCAGAATCACGAGCCCCTCGTGGATTCCCAGCTCCTAGCTCATTCGCCACATTGGTACTAAACCAATAACAACAAAAATGAAAAATATATTCTTTGAAAAATGAAATAATATGAAAATTTATATTTATAAGTTCAAAAATAAAAACAAACCTTGCTGCATCACCAATTCCATTTACCAAATTGTAGTGCAATGAAGATGTCGTAAGGCTGCTCAATACCAAAAAAATCAAAACTTAGAAAATGAAACAAACACAAAAAGTAATAACAGAGGATATCTTTGTTTGCGGTTCGATACATACCAAATCGAAATAACCGATGTCTCGAGCTTTGAATTGGGTAGAAGACCAGACAGCAAAGTAACCACTTCGAAAGCAAACCACTCAAGGCTAATTGAAGAAAAGGAAGAACAAACAAAAACAGTGTTAATTAATTATAACTAAAGGTAAAAAAAATCCATTAAAAGATCTTAATCCATTAAAGTTAAAACCATAAAAGCCAAACTAATCAGAATTTTTAATAAAGATTTACATACTTACCAACACATCATTGCAGAAGGAATCGCAAATTGAAAGAAGATATTTGTATGAACAAACACATCCTTGGACATATAAATCTGCGTTTCGACACAACGGCTAGAGCGTTTCATATAAACCCAAAGGAAAACAGCGTTTAGCCAGTAAGAGATACCGATAGACGCAGCCGCTCCTTTGGCTCCAAAGTCGAATACATGAACCATTGACCAACAGAGAGGAACATGGAAAGACAGAGCAGCTAAAGAGCTCAAGACCATTGGATAAATCAAGCTTTGTGACTGGAAATATCTAACCAAAGACTCGAGAATAGAGTAACCGAATAAAGCCGGTATGAGCCAGATGCAATACACACCGGCCAACTCAGCTATTTGAGGATCTTGGTGAAGTAGAAGCAAGATCTGGTTCATGAACATCCAAAGAATCGAAATCGGAACAGAGATCATCAAGAGCAACACTATTGAAGTGAAAGTGTAAGATCCAAGCTTGTGATATTGTTTTGCTCCATATGCTTGACCACATAGTGTTTCTAATGAACCTGAAAGTCCAAACTATATAGTATACAAAATATGATTAGTAACAAAATTAAATCAACCCAAAAAAAAAAGAAAGGATTCATAAGTTTTGCTTACAAGAACACCAAAGCCAGTGACATTAGCAAAAGAGCTTCCAAGAGCTATTCCGGCTAGAGAGAGTTCACTCCGGTGACCAACGATCATTGTTGAAGTTGCTTGAAGAAGGAACTGAGACATGTTTACAGCGACCATTGGAGCAGCCATTGAAGCAACCTTCTTCATCTTCTCCCATCTTATAATTTCTTTATCTTCTTCTTGTGATTGTTTGGTGTTCAAGAGTAATGGAGCTTCGATACACTTCTTCATCTTTTTTTTTTTTTTTTTTTGGTTTCTAGTTAGAGAAATATGGGAAGTTGTGTCGTGTATTTATGTTACTTTAAAGAGTGTGAAATTAATAAATGTTTTTATTTTTTCTTTTGGTTGATGAGTAATGCTCGAGTAGTAGTAGATATGTAGATATAGATTGAGAGATACGCGGCGTCACGACTCGAGGATAAAAAAATAAACACGTTTCCGCGTCTTAAAAGCTAAATAAATAATTTATCATTAAATCAGTCATTTAAATAAAATATTACAATTCAGCACGTGTAAGATGAAGACGGCATCCTAACAGAACATGGATGATGTAGGTATTATTATTGGTTGTAGTAGTTTGTGGAGTAAGATTAAGCGTCCGAATGGTAACCGCGGTTTTAGGTGTGCGGGGAAAACGGTATTACAGTGCGGTATGGTTTAATTGCGGTATGTGCGGGAGAAATATATTTGCGGGACAAGTGCGGTTTGTACAAAATAAGCGGTACAAAATAATGTTTGATTGGTGAAAACAAAATTGCGGTTTTAGAATAAGCGGTACAAAATAATAAATAATTAATATAATTGTAAATTATTAATTGTTTTGTGTTAATGAAAAAATATATCAAACCTTAAATACCAAAAATTATTTAAACTATTATGTAGATATATTTTATGCAAAACTAAAAACATTATTTATAATTTATTAACATTTGTGCTATTTACACAAACATTTGTACTATTTACAAAAGGTATATATAAATATATCTTATATATATATATATCTATATATTTGATCTCTTAGAATAATATTTCTATTAATAAATTAGTAACAGTTTTGTAAATATTATTTAAAAATAAAAAATATAACTTAGTTGGCTTTGTACACAAACTTTTATTATAATAAAATAGTATATGCACTAATAATGAAATACATAACCTATTACTTGTATATGTGATTTTTGGAAAGATATATACACATAACAAATTTTAGTAAACATAAAAAAAAAAAAGGTTTTGTCCAATGGTCAATTACTGTAGCGGATTTTACTAAAACTGCTGGATAAAAGTAGGTTGAGATGTTGATGTGCGGTTCTGTGTAATATTACACCTACAAATCCGCAAATTTTTTTTATTTCTTTTCTGTGTTGAAAACTGCAAATTGTTATATTTGATCTGAATGGTGTACAACATGTGGTTTTTACTTTATTCTGCTTAATTACGTTTTTCCTATGTCGCCAATCACAGCCTAAGTTGGGAAAAAACCAGAAAAATATCAAAGTTTTTTTTGGTTGGAAGATTTTGGTGGCTTAGAAATTAGACTCCAAAAGTTTTTTTCGTTCTATAGCTTAAAAAACAAAGAACATGAATGGTTCAGTTTTAAGGCTTTTGGGATTGGGAAACTTTTTAATAACCTTGCCAATCAACAACAAAACTATGGTTTAAAATTATGTTGTAAAGAATAAGGCAACTTTAAAACAAGAAGAGTTGTAAAGAATGATTTCATTATTGTGTTTCACAAAAAAAAAAAATCAATATTGTTAAATTAGCATATGAGACAATATACTGGCACAAAAAAAGTATTATAGAGTTATCATATATATAAAAGTAAGGTTTTGGTCTCTCCTTATTGGTTGCTTTTCATTTAATATTTTCTAATTTTTATTTTATTTTTTTAAGTAGATTTTAAATTGTTTAATTGCCTTAAACAATATTTAAGACCTAATTAACACAATACATTTAATTCCCACATTAAAATAAAAGTATAACTGAAAATAAAATAAATTATGCATTAATCATATTCAACCATTCAATTTTATTCAAACACAATAAATCATTATTGTAACTCCATAATTTTCACATCAATTCTTATCATATAAGCATTCTCTCATTCTCCCATTCTCTCATATTGGCATTCTTTTACTTTTTCATTTTCACATTCTCTCATTCTCTTCCACTTCTCTCATTCTCTTTCATAATACCTCAAATCATTTTTCATTTTTTTTTGTTTTCAATTTCTTATTTTGTTGTATGAGTTACAAAAAAATAAATAAAATATCATTGTAATTTCTTAATACTAAATTTTAATTTTAGAGACTACATGATATGTATTTTATATTGTTCTTATTTTTAAAAATTCATCTCCATTATCTATTTGGATTATCATCTTATATGTAATCATTCTTCCTCCTCTCCCACCAATATCAAATGTTGTTATATCTCATATGTGTTGTAAGAGTTTGATTCTATATTTTAATTTAGAAAGTATTATACATATTTAACAATGTTTTCAATTTTTATTTTATTTATATAAAAATGAAATATTTCCTGCCTTTCTAATCTATTCATAGTTATTTTTAAAATTTCTATAGTTAAATTTAAATTCACATATGTTGGATTCAACAAAAAATCAAGTTTATTTGAGAATTAGATGTTCATATTCCTTTTAAATGATTAATGCATAACATATTATACTTTTGAATCAAATTATGGACCCACCAACACTCACTTTTAAATTAAATGGGTTTTAATTTTAGGAGTTGGAAAAGTATAAAAGTTAGTTTGTAACTCCCATAATAATATAATAGTAGTGTTCTCAATGAATTTAATTTAATATAATAGAACATGTTAAAAATGTATAAGTATGCACTTAATTGCACTTTTGTAACTCTCAAATAGTAAAAACAATTTGATATTTCATTTCCAAAATTTGACTACTAAGAGGAAATCATTAGAATCTAACTTAGCAATATATCTTAAATTAAGGTGAATATATAAAAGAGATTAGAAATTAAATTAATATTTAGGATTTTTATTGCATTTCATATGATTTTATAAGGTTTCACTCTCTCCTTATTTGTCCATTTAGCATTTAATTTCTAAAAAAAATATTTATTTTTAATTATATAAAAATGTAATAATGTACATTAATCTTTATATACTTTAAATTCATACTTTAATACTAAATTGTAACTGAAATTACATTAATTATGAATTGACTATTTTTTTCATTCACACTATAAATTATAATTGTAACTCTTCTAATAAAATTATTTTAGAAATGTAACTTGCATCCCTTGAAATCTTATAAATAAACATTCTCACTACAACTACAAAAATATATGGCATATAGCATGTAAGATACAATATGACTTAATTACACTAAATATATTATCATCAAAAGAAAATTTGATTTCTTTATATTAGTTAAATTCATATTACGTAGTCTTTAAATTTTGATGTACACCAAAAAACAAAATAATAATAACATATTATTTTATCTTATTTTTCCAAATAGAATAACGATTATATAAGAACTCACGCATAGCGTGAGCTAACATCTAGTTTTTATTAATAAGAGAGATGCATAGTGTAATGATTCGAAAACTCATTGTTTGATTGGTAACCAGATACAGGTTTAATATGGGTGTACCGCTTTGACAGTTACTAATTACAAAAGCGATATCAAAAAACTTACCAAAAGTTACTCTTAATTAGTTTTTTGTGAAGCTTTCCTATACCGTTTTTTACAGTTTTACATTGAGATGGCCGAGTGGTTGAAGGCGTAACATTGGAACTGTTATGTAGACTTTTGTTTACCGAGGGTTGCGTAATACCTTACAGTTCTATCTCACATTTTTTTTGAATAATTTTATGTATGTTACCAATCATACCCTTTCTAAAAAGAAATTTAATGGAACTATACTGTAATCATCAATTAATATGAATCATATATATTAAAAAAGAGTTTTTGACTTTTTGGTGTTTGAAAATTTAATATAAATCATTAATATGAATTTTTATGGCCAACCATATATAAATACTACTAAATTTACCATAATTAAGTATTTCAAATTACAATATATATATATATATATATAAGTGGATATTAGATGCATTTCAACACCATACATATTATTTCCTAAAGTATAAACATCCTCTATATAAGTATAACTTCTGAACTCAAAAGAGATGGCGATTGCGACTGAGATGGCGATTGAGATCCGTAGAGTTTGAAATGGTGTTTATTGTCGATTCGGGGGGAGGGAGAGATGGTCTCTCACTCTCTTGTTTTGTTGGTTGGTATCGAGGATGGAGTGGGTCTCCACCTCTGAGTTTGGCTAGATCCGGTTTTGTGGGGGTAGATTCGGATCCCATAATGGGATTCCGATGCGGTATGGTTGTTACTTCAGAGATCTTGCCGGATCTGATGGTGATTGGGTCCCTGTTTCGGGTTGCTGGTGAGATTTTGGTTGAGCAGTCTTGGCTTATTTTGAGGGATTTGCGGAGGTTTGGGATGGCGATTTGTCCTTCCAGTTTCGGGAGGCGAATCTTTTTCTCTCTTAACTTTGGTCTGTCTCAGGTGTGTTCTATGGTAAGTAAGGTTTGCATGATCGCTATTTCTTCGTTGATACGATTGCTATTAATGATTCGATCTGTTATGGGTTGGGATATGGTTGATACGGCATTTATCTTTTTGTGTGGGGGTGATTTCGGATTTATTCCTTTTTGGTATCTCTTCCGGCTGTCTATTCAGCGGATTCAATCTCTCAAATCTTTTGTTGATTTGTTGTTGATACGATTGGTGTTGATAAGGATAGTGTTCGGGAATCTCTTGATTAGAGTTGATATGGTCTGTGATATGGCTGTTAAAGTATTATCTGGTTGTGCGGGTGTTGTTTAGGATGTACTTCTCTCTGGTTTCTTTTTTTGTTGTCTATTGAGCGGTCTCATTCATTCAACTCTCTTGTTAATTTCTTTGTGCGAGGTCCCTTCGAGTTCTTTCCTCGTCAAGCTATGGCACAACTGGCTCTTAACAAAGGCAAATCCTCCCTAGTCCGTACAGACACTGTGACGATCTCGAACACTGTCTTGGCTCAGAGAATTCAGCAGTTCTCCATGACGCTAATTGGTAGATTGATGAATCCAGCTTGTCAAAACATGGATTCTCTGATTGCTAACTTTCCAAAAATCTGGAAATTAGAGGAGAAGGTTGTGGGAGCAGATCTTGGACAAGGAGTCTTCCAGTTCAATTTCGAAGATGAAGAGGATATTCTGTCTGTGCTTCAGAATGGACCATACCATTTTGATAATTGGATGGTTTCCCTTGTTCGATGGGAGCCGGTCATCTCCTCCACCTACCCTTCTGTGATAAACTTTTGGGTTAAAGTGTCAGGGATTCCAATGCATTTGTGGGAGGTGGCAACTTTAGAGGCTATTGGGAAGAAGATTGGGGTGATTCAAGAGGTGGATGAGGAGACAGGGAGTCTTTGTGTTGCGGTAAATGGGTTTAACCCCTTGATCTTCAGAATGGTGGTCCCTTTTGCTTCTGGTGATGAGATTGTGGTGTTTTTGGAGTATGAAAAACTTACAGGGGTCTGTGATCACTGCTCAAGGATTACGCATGACTCAAAGGTTTGTCCCGAGTTGCTTAAGATTGGGTCAGTTCAAGGTCCTTCGGAGAAGATGGATAATAGGGGTGGGCCAAGGCATCTCCCTGCGGTCAAACAGGAGCAACATCATAACGTTGGAGGTTGGGAGAAACCGAGGAAACATGTCAAGAGGTCCCTTGATTTTCAGTCTTTGGATTTTGGGGAACAAGGTTATTTCCCGCAGCATAGAGTTGGTGGTAGTGGTTCAAACGGTCCGAGACAATATGTGCGTCAACCTGGTCAGGCTTGGGGTCAAAGAAGCAATCACGGTGAGGTTGCGATAAGTGATCAGGGTTCTCGTCGTGGATTTCACATGGGCAGTGGGGAGTCATCGGGTAAGATTTCCGGGTTTCAGTTAAACAGAAAAAGTGTTGGGCCGGCCTGGCCCAAGCCTTTGTTCAAGGTGAAGCAGGCTTTGAGTGTGCAACAGGCTTCTACAAGCCTTGACATAGCTTCCGGTGATCAAGTCTCGCAAGGGGGAAGGATTCAGGGGGAAAGTGACCCTTTGGGGATTGTGGATGCATCTTTGGAGATGGATTTTGAGGTTGACAAAGATGATCTCCTGGAGGATGGTGAGTTGGGTGATTCTGCTAAGGGTAATCACAAGGGTGATATTATCCAGGATGCGGCAGATTTTTCAGTCCAGGGAGCTGAGACACGCTCTAGTTACGATCCTAGTCAAGGAGAGCAGGGGTCGGAGCTTCAGGTTGAGCTTGGAGGTGGTTCACAAGGTAAAAGTCTTAACTCAGTTTCGATGGATTTAGCTGTGGGGGTTGTTAATAGTGCCTTGGCAGTTTGTACGATTAGTGAATCAAGTGGTACTAAAGGGAGATATTTAAAACAGCTCGGTAGAAAGAGCAGTAGCCATTCTTACGGTTGTAAGCATGCGAGTAGACCTAGGATAGCATCTGTGGTTTTGGCTTCTCCAGGAAAACGTTTAATTGCTAAGGCTTTGTCTAAACCTGCAGGGGATGGACACAAACAGAAGCAGCTGGGGAATCAGGGTATTTCTAAAGTGGATGGCAAACCTGCGGTTGGGGGACATCCGAGCAAGAAAGGGATGGGGGCTCTCCCGAAACCGCCGGCTCGAACGTGAAGATCTTGAGTTGGAACTGTCAGGGCATTGGGGTGGATCTGACAGAAGGATATTTGGGAGATTTGTGGAAGCAGCACAAGCCAGACATTATATTTTTATCAGAAACTAAAAAATGTTTTTCTTATTTACAAAAATTTCAAAAGAAGTTTGGTTATAATAAATTGTATTCAGTTGACCCCATTGGTTCAAGGGGTGGGTTAGCTTTATTTTTCAAAGATGAATTAAAACTATCTATTTTATATGAGAGTGATCGCATAATTGATGTACAAGCTTGTTTTGGTCAACAGTTGATTTACTTGTCCTTTGTTTATGGGGATCCCGTTCCGCAAAACAGAGTTAAGGTGTGGGAAAAATTAATGGACATTGGCTCTCTTCGAATTGATCCTTGGTTCATGATTGGTGATTTTAATGAATTGGTTGGAAATCATGAGAAAAGGGGTGGGGCTTTGCGCCCAGTCTCATCCTTTGTGCCGTTTAACTCAATGATTAATCATTGTGGTATGCTTGAATTTCCGTGTTATGGGGAACAATTATCGTGGCGAGGTAATCGTTGTAATAATCAGGTGGTTCGGTGTCGTCTAGATCGCGCATTAGGAAATGAGGATTGGCATAGTTTCTTCCCTAACTCGAAGGTCGATTATTTGGAGATGGTTGGGTCTGACCATTGTCCCATTCTGGCAACCTGTCTTAGAACTGTTTTACGACGGAATAGACAGTTTCGTTTTGATAAACGTTGGTTGGGGAAGGATGGTTTACTAGGAGCGGCAGAGTCAGGGTGGGCTCGCACGAATAATTTCCGGGTGCCGGCTTTTGTGGATAAGATTAGAAATTGCAGAAACTCTATTTCATGGTGGCGAAAAAATAATGTGACGTCTGGTCCATCTCTTATTTCTTCCCTTAAGAATGCTTTGCAGGAGGCTAAGATGGATGATTCGTTTTCTCAAGAGGAAATAAGGGAAGTTGAGAGAAAGCTAAAAGAGGCTTATAGGGATGAGGAAGTTTATTGGCAACAAAAGAGTAGGAAATTCTGGTTACGGGTGGGAGACAAAAATACAAAGTATTTTCATGCATCGACAAAACAAAGGAGGGTAAGGAATAGGATTATTGGCTTATTTGGTCCGGACAATTCATGGGATGAGACGGCCCTGGGTATGGAGAGGATTGCTTCTAATTATTTTGAGGAGCTTTTTAAAAGATCTGATATAAGTGGTGTTTCAGATATGTTACAGGAAATCTCCCCGATCATTACGGATAGTATGAATCGAAGTTTAACTAGGGAAATCACGGAGTCCGAGGTTCGGAAGGCTTTGTTTGCTATGCATCCGGAGAAGTCTCCAGGCCCTGACGGAATGACGGCCCTCTTCTTTCAACGATTCTGGCCTTCTTTGAAAGGGGATCTGGTGATGTTGGTAAAAGAATTTTTTCGAACGGGTGGTTTTGATCCTCGCCTGAATGAGACTAATATTTGTCTCATCCCTAAGGTGGATCAACCAAAACGTATGACGGAATTTCGACCAATTAGTCTATGTAATGTGAGTTATAAGATTATCTCAAAAGTGCTGTGTTTTCGGCTTAAGCGGTTTTTACCGTCCTTGGTTTCAGAAACACAATCGGCCTTTGTTTCGGGACGATTGATTACTGATAATATTTTAGTTGCACAGAAAATGTTCCATGGATTAAATACTAATGAACGATGTAAGTCGGATTTTCTGGCATTTAAAACGGATATGAGCAAAGCCTACGACCGTGTTGAATGGGAGTTTCTGGAAGCGGTCATGGTTAAATTAGGATTCGATAGACGGTGGATCTCTTGGATAATGTGGTGCGTTTCGTCGGTATCATATCAAGTTCTTCTCAATGGTCAACCTCGGGGTTCCATTTTGCCAAAGCGGGGGTTACGACAGGGTGATCCTCTCTCTCCCTATTTGTTCATCCTTTGTACAGAGGTTCTAATAGCTAACATTAAAAAGGCTGAACGGGAAAACAAACTTACTGGTATATCGATTGCTCGAGATTGTCCGTCAATCTCGCATTTATTGTTTGCTGATTATAGTATGTTCTTCTGTAAAGCAGAGGAGGCGGAATGTAAAGTGGTAATGGATATTATAGGTAATTACGGAAAAGCGTCGGGCCAAGAGGTGAATTTAGAGAAATCCTCTATTATGTTTGGTAAGAAGGTTCCGCCGGAAGTGCGATGCCGGCTAAAATCAGTAATTGGTATCTCTAGGGAGGGAGGTATGGGTTCTTATTTGGGGATTCCTGAAAATCTCCAAGGTTCGAAGACTAATGTATTCAATTACGTTAATGAACGCCTGGATGAGCGAGTTAATGGTTGGTCAGCGAAGATTCTATCTAAAGGGGGTAAAGAGGTTATGATTAAGTCGGTGGCACTAGCCCTACCAACCCATGTTATGTCGTGTTTTAAATTGCCACAGGCATTAACGTCTAAACTTTCGGGTGCCATCTCAAGATTCTGGTGGAAGTCTAATGATAAGGCTAGAGGCATTCATTGGATAGCTTGGGATAAATTGTGTGAGGATAAATGTGATGGGGGTTTGGGGTTTCGTGCTTTGGAAGAGTTCAATGATGCAATGTTGGCTAAGCAGTATTGGCGTTTGATTCATTACCCAAATTCTCTAATGGCTCGGGTGATGCGTGGCCGATATTTCCGGAGAAAACATCCATTACGGGCAACTAAACCATATTCTCCATCCTTTGCGTGGAGGAGTATTTTCTCTGTTAAGGGACTAGTGGAACGCGGGGCACGCTGGATAGTAGGTTTGGGTGGTGACATTTCAGTATGGCGGGATCCTTGGATTCCGGATTGCCAGCCACGACCAGCAAATGGTAGGGGGAGATTCCTACATCCTAATCTGAAGGTCAACCATTTGATTAATCCACATACGTTGGATTGGCATTTGCCCATTTTATAGGAGTATATGGACCCTGCGGATATTCCGCTTATACAAAGTTTGGTGATTAGCAAGACATTACGTTCGGATAGATTGATTTGGCATTATACCAAGTCAGGTAAATATTCTGTGAAATCTGGATATAGGCTAGCTCGGGAATTACAGAAGGAAGTCGAAATCGGGCCAACGTGTACAGTGCTACGGGCACAAGCTTGGAAACTTGACGTCCCATCAAAAGTTCAACATTTTTTCTGGCAGGTGGCGTCTGGGAGTCTTCCTGTCAAGGAACGGATCGCTTATCGGGGGGTTCGGTGTGATGTTATGTGTCAACGGTGCGGTTCGGCAGCGGAGTCTATTAATCATGCTCTTTTTGAGTGTCAACGCTCCCGTCTGGTTTGGGAGTTATCGCCGATTCATACACTCTCGACTGGATTTCCTTATGGATCAGTGTACTCAAATTTAGACTTCTTATATTCTAAGGTCTTCTCCAGTTTAGGGGGATCAAGTATAGGATACTTGTTGCCTTGGATTCTTTGGACAATTTGGAAAGATAGGAATAAAATGGTGTTTCAAGGGGTTGAGGCTGAGCCAATGGATATTATAAATCAGGCGTCAAATGACAAACTTTTGTGGGAGGAGGCAAAGTCTTTCACTGTGAATCTATTGCCCCCTCAGCTACCCCCGGAGGATAGAGATACCTCTGTGTGCTGTAAAGTTGATGGTTCCTGGAAAAGTTCGGATCCTTTAGAAGGACTGGGTTGGTGGTATGGTACCCACGATGATAGGACGCTACTTTTGGGTGCTCGCAGTCTTCGTCGTAGTCCTTCTCCTCTTCATTCGGACTTTAATGCTTTGCTTTGGGCAATGGAGTCTCTTCGGGCGGCTGGGATAGATTGTCAGCGTTTTGAGTCAGATAGCGCATAATTGGTGGCGATGGTGCAGGATCCGGATGACTGGCCAGCTTTCTCACATCTACTGGAAGATTTTCTCTCCCTCAGATCATCTTTCCCTTCCTTCTCTCTGATCAAGATCCCGCGATTGTCAAACGTCCGTGCAGATAGTTTAGCTCGTTCCTCTAGACCTTTGGTCTCTGAAGTTGCTTTTGTAAACTCGTTCGCTCCAGCTTGGGCAACCAATCTTGGAGTTCCTTTTTAATTTAAATTAATGTTTGGTTGAAAAAAAAAAAAAAAAAAAAAAACATCCTCTATATATTAAAAGAGAGTTGGTAAGCCCACAATAATTGTACTATCTTTTTTTTTCTTTTTTTTTTCTGAAAATTGTTCAATTTTGTTTGCCAAGTCCAAATACTACATATTTCTATTTCTTGAAAACCAATTGTCAAACACACATAAAAGATTTTTGATATGTAAAGTTTACCAAATTAAGGCATTTTGAATTTTCTTTATAACCAAAGTTTAGATACTTCTGAAATTTTTAGTACATTACAGGGGGAGGGGGTATTGGTTTAGGATTTAGAAAGAATTTTAATGACTTAATGTTTTTTTAAAATGAACGATTCTAAGAGATTATTAAGGAATGTTTTTCCTAATCTTGTAAAATCTTTCACAATCTTTCTATTTGATAAAAGAGTTTTGATGACTTTTGTTATGAAGGAAATGATACAAAATCCTAAACCAATAACATAAAATTTGAATTCATTAACAATCCAAGATTCTTTTGTTTTACTTGAATAACATAAACTTTTAATGACTTTATAAAACTCTTAATCCAATAACACTAGATTTATCAAGATTTTAGATAACCTTTTACAAATCCACAACCAATAACACCAAATTTTTAAAGAGTTTTAAAAAGGCTTGATTGAATAACAACATATTTCACATAACTTTTAAAGTCATTATGTAACATCCGCGAACCAATTTTTGTAATTTTGGTGTGGGTGTCGATCGACACCCTTGAGGGGCATCGATCGACACCATGTTTTCCGGTTTGACCGGTTCGCTTTTTAATTGTCCGGTTCGCGTGGTTGGTTTAGGGAATCCCTAAATCGTGCGTAAAAAGGGAAAAACGACCCCAAGGTCGTGTTATTGGTTTGTGCTCGCCGCTTTTGAGAGAAAAAGAAAGGAGAGAGTGTTCTTAAGCTTTTGGGAAAAGATTGGGAGATTACTTGCTGTTCTTGAGAGTTTTGGAGCTGGGAAAGAGTTAGAAGCTTGCTAGGAGTGAGGATTTCGTTCCTACTGGTCAGAATCTTCCTGGAAAGAGGTGAGTGTTTGACCATGGTTGATCTAAGCATGAGATCTCCTTTGTTTTGTGTGATTCCTTGTTATTTGTGATGTTTGCTTGCTTGGGTACATTGTATTTGTGATTTCTAGTGAATTCCGAGATGGTTAGACGTGTTTGGAGTCAGATTTGTGTTGATTGGAATCGGAGTTCGTCGCTGAATTTCGCGCAGATCGTGTCTGCAGAAGAGGCATCGATCGATACCACTTTTGTGGAGCATCGATCGGCACCATCTTGAGTAGCATCGATCGACACCATTTCAGCATCGGTCGACACCAGTTCCTGTAGCATCGGTCGACACCGATTTAGCATCGGTCGACACTAGTACCTGCCGAGTCTTATTTTTCCTGGTTTGATGTATTGATTTGTGTTCTTGTTGTTTGTTGACTTGGGAGTCTCATATGCTTGTGTGTATAACCCGATAGATGGGAGGACGGCCTCACTAAGTATTTGTGATAATACTTACGCATCTCAATTGTTGTTTGTGGTGTGCAGGTAAAGGAAAAGTGTGATCGTGGAATCAAAGGCGATGAGGAGGAGGATGTTCTAGGGGCTTGATTGATTGTGGCTTAGCTGTTGTTAGGTTGCTAGATTAAGTCAATGGAACATTGTAGGATGTTAGCTTTTGGATATTGTTTATTTGGATTATTGTGTTATTGGTTATTGGTTCATTTATGTTGGAATTTTATTGGATTAATGGAAATTGCTTTATTTGGTTATCCGCGGTTATTAATTGTTGTTAGGATGTTAGTGGGTATGAGACCACTAGTAAATTAAGGTATTAAAAAAAACGGAAAGGGTTGTTTCACATTAAAATTCTTTCTAAATTCTAAACCAATACCCCCGTACATGTGTTATGTTCAGCACATTTGATATATCTTATGAATAAATAAATCAATTATTCAATTATTCAATTGTGCCAGCACATTTGTGCCAGTATTGTCATATGCTAATAAAAAAATTATTCAATTAAGATTAGATTACATGTGCTATCTTCATATATTTTATTTTATAACTAGAAAATAAAATAAAATATATCTTATTAAATTATATAACCAAATTTATTCCAACTTTTTACTAGGCGTTGACACATAAATTATTAGAAAATATATAGTTGGCATTAGCAATTAATTATAAAATAGAGAATAAAATAGTTGTGTTATCTAATTAGATAATTTATCTAAATACATGAACTATTTCACAACAATTTTTAGTGCTCCATCGATTATTTATTTATTCATAAGATATATCAAATGTATGAATCATTTAATCTTAATTGAATAATTTTTTAAAATTCACTTCAAACCAGGTTTAGATCTTCGCTATAGTGCTGAAAAATATTATCGATATATAATTTAATTGGTTATGTAGAAGTAGTGCGTAAACAATTTTCATTAAAATATTTTATTTCATTACTAAGATACTGTACTTATGGGAATATCTTGGAGATGCTTTGAGATGCCAGACAAGCCTTTTCAATACTGACCGACATAAGGAATTAAAGAAATAATAACAAAACACATGTACCAAACTATGAATACATTATACATATCTTGATGCATCAATCCACATCTCGATGTTAAACACACTGCAACCATATGTCAATGATCCTAATACATATTTCAGCGACACTAATCCATATTACAAAATTATTACTACAGTATAAACGGTCTAATACTATTTTTTGTCAATAATGTGCAATATATATATATATATTAATTTTCAAATTCATTTAAAAAATAAGAATAGTATCAAAATGTTTAATTAGTATCAAACTTTATATTACGACCAATAAGTTTTTGTGAAACTTGATATTGCTTACTTTTTACGGATTCCCTACGTTCATATAAGCTAAAGTAGTAAAACGCAATGATTATGATTTGTTTACGCTTTTGCAAATTAACAAAAGCGTAAAATAAAAAAAAAATAATTAATTAACAAAATTTATTTTTCAACTCAACATAACCTAGTCAATAGACATAATCACGCTCACAATCTGTGATAACAAATTCAGACTACTTTTCTAGCAGAGAAGATGATAATAATGGTTTGCCAAAAAAAAAAAAAAAAAAAAAAAAAGAAGATGATAATAATGATGACGAACCCATTTGCTTAATTATAACTGGATCCGTGATAACCAATTAGGAGAATAAAAGAAAAAAGGAACCGGCCATTTGCTTACTTATCCTTGTCGAAGTTTTCAAAAATAAATATAGAAACAGAAAAGTGGTTGAGAAAAAAAGTTATTAAAAATGGGCTCTGACATCTTGTGCTGTAAGACATAATATATACAGAACTTTTGATAGTTTAAACTTTCTTTTATTCCCTTAAGTTAAGCAAACCTTAACCACATGTACACAACTTCATATTTACGATAACTTTGGTAAAATACAAACACGCCTCATATATGCTTCTTGATAATACAAAACTACCTATTTGTTTTCTTTCCTTTGACACTGGAATAACTTTATGAAGCATCCGTTCCGATCGATAGGTAGAGTTCTGATGGGCGAAGTTGAGATCTGTTTCCAAAGAGTTGTCCCCGTGAAGCTTATAAGTCAATACAAATGCAAGTCTCTCAATCGGCCACATTCTATGCAATCTTTCTAACCCAGGTCTCTTGGGATTTGGTGACTGCATGCATGCTTCTAATCAAAGCTATTTGGATCGGTGGAGCCTAGGTTTTGTCAAAACTTTCTAACTACGCCAAGTTCAATTGGTAACGTTGTAGTTTGTTCTGTTGAGATACCAACGTGTTATCCTGTGTGTAAGTAACTGTCAAATGAACTAATGAAGCTTTAAAGAAATTGACAGTAAGAAGATATGGGTACTTTGGTAGGTCATATGGTACGTAATCGTTATTATTTTTGGGGTGGTAGGTACGGAAAGAGTATCTCTTACTGCCAAATAGTACTACTCTTTACTAGTAAGAGATGACGAGGCAAAGCATTGACGAATTAATGACGAATTAATGATGGTATATAAATTAAAAGCAAAAAAAACGATGGTTTAAGCATTGACAAATTAATGAAATAACTAGAGTTTGTGTAAGTTGTTTTATTTTGTTTTAGTAAATAAACCAACCGTTTGCATAAATTAAGAAAAGTATACTAATACGTAAATAAATAACTTGTGTGATAAGAATAAGATTACACATGTATGATGTATCCTTATGTGGCCGAAGGTTCAAGCATATTTTTAAAAATATAATATGTTGGCTTAAACTAGCGACCATTAAAAAAACAAAACAAAAAAACGAATAAAAGAATGATACGGAATAGAACAAGCATATTTTAAGAATAGAAAAGAGAATATTCAGAAAAGGAATAACATGTACATCATATGTTAATCAAACAAAAATAATATCTTTTTAATAAATAACTAATAAATATATTAAAATTAACCTTATATATTTTTAAATTTTATAATGAAATAATTTTACATTTGATATTATATCTAATTATTATTACATTTAATTTTAAACTAAACTTTGTGAATTAAATTTCTACATTTCATATAAAGTTGGCTTATAACGGATTTTATTATCGGTTAGCGAGTAAGACTATTTTTCGAAAAGCATCGCCAATCTCTCTTATATTGTATTTTTCTTTGGTGTTGACTGGTTCTCTCGCTATTTCCCGCAAACGCTGCATTTGCGGGTGGTAGCGGTTGCTAGCGTTTGGAACCAATCACACAAACCGCTCCTAATCGCTCGCAATCGCATCAAATCACTGAATTCTAAAAGCTGCTTCCCGCAAGCGTTTGCGGTTGCGGGCGATTGCGGTTGATTTTTTTTTTTTTTTTTTGTAAAAATACTTAAAAGAAATCAATGATAATGAATTTTTTTGTTATATCTTCTATCAAACCATTTTACTCATTAAGGACGGGAGAAAATGAAGTACGGATACAATTGCAGAGATTATAAAATAAACAATCAAAAAAAATAATATTCCAATTAACAATAACCTAGAAAACTTGATGTAAATTTAATGGCACATCACACATAAGTTCAAAAAAATTTAAATAAATATAATATTTCATCAGAATTTTAAGAAAATAAGATTATTTGTGAAAATTATTAAAACAAATCACCAGTGACTCTTCGCAACTCTCAACCATTCCTACCGATGCAGCTACTAGCCCACGATCTAAGAGAAAAGAGAAAAAGAAAAGATCTATGATTTAAAGCATATGTTTTGTCATTTATCAAATTACTTGATTAAATTTTTGGTGAAAAGCCAAATGCATAAAAGAATAAGTATTTCAATATGAAATTTATTTGTTTATTGTATAATTATTTTAGTATTTTTTTTTAATAAATTTTAATTATAAATCAAGTTTAATAAAATTTTTGTGTTTTTAAACATTTATATATTATATATCACATTTATTATGTTCCAACCGCTATTGCACCCGCTGGTCAACCAGTCGTAAACCTCCCGCAAACGCACCAATTTTAAACCGCTAAACCAGTCGTTCAAAACGCTTAATAACGCTTAAAACCACAATCACCCGCTTCCATAATCTCCCGCAACCGCAATCGCAACCACAACGTTTGAACCAGTCAGGCCCTTAGTGTATAGATCATATATTTGTGTATGTAATAATTGTGTTACAATAATTTTGTATAATGTCTTTGTAATTACTTTTTAAAAGTAGGATCTACCCCGTGGTACACCATTGAGCAATTGTTTTTCTTGTCTGTTTCTAAATTATCCTTTGTATTAGAGAAAATACATTCAAAAATCTCGCCAGTCATGGTGGTATATTGGCGCCATGAATAAATGCAGAACTTTCACCTGAATTCTCCCAAAGGTTTTGTAAGGGCGTATTGTCTGTTTCTAAATTATTCTATGCATTAGAAAAAATACATTCAAAAAATGTCGCCAGTCATGTTGGTATACTGGCGCCATGAATGAATGCAGAACTTTCACCTGAATTCTCCCAAAGGTTTTGTAAGGGCGTATTGTCTATTTCTAAATTATTCTTTGCATTAGAGAAAATACATTCAAAAATCTCGCCAGTCATGGTGGTATACTGGCGCCATGAATGAATGGAGAACTTTCACATGAATTCTCCCAAAGGTTTTGTAAGGACATATGATCTCTCAAGTAAGCAAATGAAGCAGTCATCTCAGATTATAGTAGCTGTGGGATTTAGCAAGGTAATTAAGTTTTCTTTTGGATGTGGTGGTGCTTGTATTGTGTGGTGAATGACACATATATATATATATATATATATACTTTTTAAGGTTATAGGTAGGGTTTTCACATTTTGAGTGGTATCTAAACTTGATTCGCAAGTTTAGAGTATATGTTTTACGATTTTGTTTGTTTTGATTTAGGGAATATTGTTAATGCATATCCTTATCTTGATTCTAGTTAGGATTTGATTTATGTAATTCCATCATCAACAATATACGTATAAGTCGTGATTGATTAATATTGATAATGAAGTTAATAGTGCATATATTTCGGGAATAAGAATTACCAATATTTGTATGCGATTTATCTATTTTAATTTTATACTGCCTAAAATGTAACTGTTTTTAAATTAGTTACTATATTATAGGGATGTTGCAAGTGTAATACGTGTAAATGTAATTAGTTGCTTTATTATTTGGAAATCTCTAATTAATGTTTCAAATAAAATCAAAGCACATATATTTGGAAGGATCCGATTTCTGTTATCGGTTTAGACTTAACAAAAAAACCTGATCCGTTGGGAAAAAAGTGGTATAAATTTATATTTCAAAAATGTTAAGATAGATTAATAAAAATCTGTTTTGCCGAAACATTGATATGTGTATAATGTTTTTCTATTGATATAGAACTTTTTAAGCAATAAAATAAAATTTATATATTTATCTTAAATATTGATAAAAAAAAAGATAATTTTTTGTTTTATTCTTTATCAATTTTGGAGAGGAACATTTTTAAATTTTTATTCCTCATTAGGTTACTCTTAAATAGAAAAATCTTAAAAAAATATTACATTGTTCCTCGTTCATTTCCTAAATTTTATATATTTTTGTTTAATTATATAGATATATTGTCCCCATATATATTCATTGATATTTAAGTGTTTTATTTTATTTTAAATGAGACTATATTATAAAACAACATGTTATTCATAAAATAACATAAAATATACACAAATATAATTTGGTCACATGCAAAATAGTCTACTTTTTTTTTTTTTTTGGTCAAATCAAAATAGTCTACTTTAGGTGATGCTTTCAATACTCTTCTTTGAATTTTTGATTGTTTTTTTTTCCACGGCGCCCACGTGTGTTTATTAATCTCTAGTTCTCTACCTATATTTTTATTATTATATTTGATTAGATCCATATTTTTTCAGACTTATTTTTATGTTTCTAGTTCCATTGTTATTTTGACAAAATTAAATCTTATTTTATATTCTACTGTAAAGTATATTTTACATTTTAAATTATACACAATGAAAGTAATATTTTTTATGGTTTCTTAATATGTTTAGTTGCATATTATTATATTTAAATTATATTTTTAATGGTTTCTGAATATATTTAGTTGCATATTATAATATACTTTATGGTTTCTAATATGCAACTAAATATATTCAGAAATTTTTAAAAATACTATAATTTAAATATACTAATGGTGAAAATTTATATCTTTTAAATTTTTTTATTATGTAAATTTAATATTATTAATGATAAAATGATTTGTGCCCTATATAATTTATATTTCAGGATCCTGCCACTGGTGGAGCTGTTTGGATTTGATGTTACTGTTGCCATTTTCTGATTCATCATTAAGTATACACACGTTCATTTAAATTGTTTGACCTTGACAGATCATAAAACATTCATTTCCCACATCATACATTTATACATGGACGGATAGTATTGCCGCATCACTGCCAGTCTGCCACAACCACTTAAGCCAAGTGGCATAACTACGGCCTCTCAATCAATTTCGTAGCTCTTATCTGAGAGAGGTCGATCTATATAGAGGGCTAACTACTAAATTGGTTTGATAACACTCATGTTTCTCATGGGATGGTAATATAGTAATACTATAGTAGTAAAACAAAAGAAGAAAAAACATACCTTTATACATTTGATAATCTAAAAAACAAGTATGCAAAAAAAAAAACATTCCGATTTAATTCGAAACGGATGAGTATATTTTATTTGTTCCATTGGACATTAGATTTTAGTATTTATTTCCAACTACTCTCCCAAACAATATGTAGTTGTAGTGGGAATTTTTTGCGTAAATTTTGTAAATAAGTTGGTTATTAAAACCAATGTGGAGTTGGCCAAGTTAGTGAGGGGTTCATGTGTACCATCAAAATATTTGTTAGTAACTAGTGGCCTTATGAATTTTTTTTTTTTTTTTTTGCTCTGTATGGATCCCAATTCTTGGGGTGTACTGTCTTAATCATTTCTATAGGAGTGGAGATCGCAGATATTTTGTCAAACCCTACATGAATATTAATGACAATAAGCATATGATCACCACCACCATAGATTAAGACACCTGCTAATGTATACCGCATAAGGAACCGTCTAGATACATTAGGGAAACAGATACATCCTTAGTTTCAGAAAGAATACAAAGCCATGTGTTTTTTTTTACCGTGGAACTTGAATCCACAGGTAAAAGATGGCTTATATGTTTCATTTCTTTCTTTAGTAATAAGTGTGGTTTTGATTGGTAACTAATTCGCATAAAGGCATTAGAAAACATGATTCTAGAACCATTAGATGTTATGTACTTCTCCACAAGTGATAGGGAAAGAACAAAGAAATGAAACATTATTTTCTCAAGTGTATCCTTCAGGACCCATCACTCTCCTCATTTTTCCAGGAGGTGACAGTACGGCCGGGCTACTTCCGTGTTGGTTTTGCTCAGAGGCCTTTGGTTCGAGGGCGTCTCCTTTTGAAGCTGGAATCTGAAGCTTCCCTGGCTCAGTTGGTGATGGAGAAGACGAGAAGTACCTGATGAAAAACCAAATGATAATCAGGGCGATGAAACAAGTTTTTTTTCCTTCTCTTGTGAGTTTCTTTTGAAAGGCTTAACCTGTGATCCAAAGCTTGCTGTATGGTGATCCTTTGTCGTGGGTCATAGATGAACATTTTTGCTAGAAGATCCAAAGCATCATCGCTTGCCATAGGGAAAATGGTACGTAATGGTGGAGCAGGTGTATAGGAGAACTCCATGTAGTCTGGGAGATAGATCATATCAGACCATTGGGAAGGCACTGGAGTTCCAAAAGCTTGAAAGATCTTTCCCAGTTGATCAATCTCAGTAGAACCCTGAAGAAAGCAAAGCATTACGTAAAATAAATGCTGACAACTGTGAATATAACGACAATCCTGAAGTATAGAATCATCTTTGGGGAAACATAAAGTATAAAACAAAGTAAAGAACTTACAGGAAGAAATGGTCTACGAAGTAATAGCTCAGCAAAGATACAGCCTGCAGCCCAAACATCAACCCCAGCTCCATACTGTCGACTCCCAAATAGTAACTCAGGCGCTCTGTACCATGTAGCAAATACCTGGGTGGATAAGCATATTCAGCACTATGTCAAACTTTAGGACTCTTCCACAAGCAAATTCTAACCAAAAGAGATACTTTAGATCTGATTCTGAATCAAACTTGAGGAATCTTCCACAAGCATCTCTCACCAACAAAAACAACTACACAACCAATCAGTTTTATTATCCTCTTAGAGTAAATAATGTCTATAAGTCTGTAAGCAACAATTTGGTATTCAGTGACTTTCAACAACCAATCGTTTATCTTACCAAAACCAGAAAACATAAGTATGCAAGAATCAGAATTAAAAACATAAGATGTCCTCTCATCAGCAACAAAAATTGGTATCTAGCAACTTGTAACCACAAACCGAAAACCAAGGATGCATTAGAAACAAAAACATATGGTGTCTTCTCAACACCCAGTATCTACTCTGAGTTTGTTCCCAAGAAACATATCCAATAGAATCATCAAAAACTAGACTAATCTATCTGCCAATTCAAGCCAAAAAAACCGATGAAATTACCTGATGAGTAAACCTCCGATCTGGACTCCCAAACAACCTAGCCAAACCAAAATCAGCCAACTTCAACAAACCATTCTCTCCAATCAGCAAATTATTAGGCTTCATATCCCTAAAAACAAACACAAACAAACCATCACATCATCATTAACAAAAAAGAAACCAAACATACAAAAAATAAAAAATAAAAACTCTTCCTTTACTAAACCTGTGAAGAACCCATTTCTTATGACAATAAGCTAAACCCTTCAAAGTCATCAACATATAAGACTTGATATCACCAGGAGATAAGAAGATGTTACGATCACGAATCACAGCTTCCAAATCCGTTTGCATATACTCAAAAACAAGATGCAAGCTTCCATCGTGAGGGAAAGCATCAATGAGCTCAACGATGTGTGGATGATTCAGCTCTTTTAATAGCTTAACCTCTCTCAAAGCTGTGAAATTTACTCCTTCCTTTTGGTTTCCTAACCTAATCTTCTTCACTGCTACAGTTTTCCCAGTCTATAACACAGCAGAACAAATAAAAATCGAAGCTTTAAAGTTTGAATCTATTATTGGTACTGATTAGGTTTTGGGGTTTACCTTTGTGTCTGTGGCTTTGTAAACGACACCGTATGTTCCTTCTCCGAGTACTTGACGGCGAAGGTACCGATCTACTGGTTGGTTTTCGCCGGATTTTGACATTGGGGTTTAGTGTTTTGAACACTTCGAGTCTTCGACGAAGACGAGGGCTAATGAAGCACCTTAAAGAATTACTATTAGATTCGTTTGGTCTTAATTTTACCCTTATATTTTAGTATTTTATGAAGTAAACCTCATATTTCTGAAATTATCAGAAACAACCCCTATTGGAGCATGTTAAAGCTTTCAAGTTTCAAGTCTTTGCCTGTTGTTATCGAACAGAACTCGATTGGAGGATGTTAGATAGTTCAGTTCATTTAGGGATATAGCGGGTGTGCGTCGAGAACAGGTTATTCGGGTATTGAAGCGTAGTATTCAGTAAACTATGGGATGGTTCAGAAAACTCTATGATCTTTGGAAAAGGTTGGCTTTGCTTCGATTAATGCTTAGCCCCAAAAAAACAAAAAAAAATTCAAACATGTCAAGAATCACTTCCCTAGAGCCTCTAGAAACAAGTACAAACAAAGCAAAATGCAACATCTTTTCGAGACAGAGACATGATAGTTCTCATCCAGACTTTGGGCTTAAGATAGAATTATGATTCTTGAGGTTCTGGAATTGGTGGCTGATCAGGCAAAACCTGAGCTTCACCATTGACATCAGGTTGTTGTTGTTCATTAGAAGGTTCAGGAGGAGGAGCGGCAGTGGCAGCAGCAGCAGTCTGCTCATCTTCTGGATGGAAATTAATAGGGAATTTAGTCACTCTAGGCTTGTCGGAGAGTATGTTCCTCTGGACTTTATCAATCAAAACCTTAGTTGGAGGCTCTTCCCTGAGTTGCTCATCCTCGTAGTCATTGTTCACGTAATACCCAACTCTCATGAATTCTTGACCCATGTAAGAACATGTCAACAACAGCACAGTTACACCAATGATGTCTTCTTCACGAATCTTTGATGGATCTGGAGGATCAGCCTGTAAAAAAACACAGTAATAGAGAGAGTTAAACCAAGACTCTCTTGCTAAGGCCACAACTATAACAAGGGAGTGTGCCAATGTTACCTGCAAAACGAACCGGTAGTTGCCAACATTAACAGGTCCTACAAGCACACTCTCGAGAAGTTGATCATAAGTCTCATCTTCTGCTGAGCCTACATAGATCAGTTTCCATTCCAAATCTGTACCAAAGGCAAAGCTGAGGTCCAAGTACTGAACAAACCTAATGTTATCATAGCTTTACACCATACATTACAAACAATCATACAAAAACACTAATCAAAGGCGAGACCTTTGTGCAAATAGATCAATCCCAACTGATAGACAAACAGGACTTCTACAAGTACACACCCCCAAAATCCCAAAGTTTCAATCTTTAAATTGACATCACAAATCATAACCAAGCATGAATCTGATATCGCAACAAGGGTAATCACAATCAGTAAGAAGAATACTAAAACCTAATTTGACAAAACTAATCAGATCATCATTTTTTTTTTTCAAATTCTGGGAAGAAAGGAGAATTTTTTTTACCGTCTTTGAGAGAGTTCAAACACTCGTAAGAGATCTCGAACTGAAAAGGGCTAACGAAAGGAGCAGGATTATCCAAGACGGCGACGTTGGTGATGTTGATAGCACTCATTATATGTTTATCGAACCCTAAAACTTCATTCAAACTCGGGAGAGAGAGAGAGAGAGAGAACCCAGATAACAAAATTAAAAAAAGTTCCGCTTTTTAAACAAATTCGAAGCAAGGAAGGAGTTAGGGTTTTGAAATTAACGAGGGTTTTTTTTGTTTAATCGGGTGGTGGTGAGTGAGAGAGAGAGACGAAGGAAGCGATTCAAATAGAAGAAGAAGAAGAAGATGAAAGTTTTCGATTTTGGGGGAAGGGAAGGGGGCTTTCTTATAACCGGTTGCCGTAAGAAAGGTGACCGGCTATCACCGGTTTGTTGATTTGGCGGGAGGAGAGTGCTTAAGTCGCGAAATCGAGGAGGGAAATTTGCTAAAAAGTTGAAATTTTAATTAGTGATACAAAACATTATAGTATGTATTTTGTTTTAAGATGACGGAATTGTTGGTTTTTATTTTATTTTATTTTTAACTATATTTGTAGTATATTTTACCATGTATATATAAAACATTTGATCGTATATATTTTATTTACCATCAGTGCTATTACAAAATCTTTGAATATCCTAATTCTTTTAATTTGTTCAGTGATGGGTCATTTCATATTTTTTTTTTTAATTTGAATATCCTATATAAGAATAAGAGACATAAATAGAAACTTTCATTATAACCTCATCTTTTAAAATCACAAGCAGTTTTTAAAGTTGGAGATTAAAACGGCTCAAATTTAAAACTTATGAATTAAAATAATTTTATCGAAATTGGAGACTAAAACGGTTGAAATTTGAAAATTTATGATTTTTTTACCATATTTTACTAATTACCAAACGACGACGAACGAAGATTTCTAACAGATAATTAACACCATCAACGATTTTCATCTGTTTAATCAACGATGTGTCTTAAATAGTCAAGTCAATAAAAGTTCATTCATTTGTTTATAAAATCAACAAAATTTTAATGATATAATTCAAAATTGAGGATTAAAACGACTTAAATTTAAAAGTTTATGCTGGTTTTGATATTTTTCTAGATTTGAATTGGGGCCATTTCGTATTGTTGTTACCAGTAAGACCGTTTGTGTGTTACGAAATCAAAAGAGAAAAACTGAAAAAAGTGATGCAGATACATAATATATACATATGCTTAGGAAGAAATATTTACTGATTTGGAAGAAATATTCACATAGTTTAGGAAGAAATATTTTACACATGCTTTTTTTTATAAGTCATGTTTACAAACCGATTAGAAACCACAAAAATTATGGGCAACTAATTCAAACACCACCCTTTGCCAAGAGCTTGCTAGCCAAAACGCCTAAACGAACCAAAAGCAACTAGGAGCATGTTACTATTGAGAGACGATGTTCATTTTTCTGGTTTGAGCTTGAAACATCTCCGCGATATCTGTAGCTGTGCTGCATTCCTCGGGATTTCTATCTGTCACTTTACGAATAAATCTCGGAAACCTAACAGAAATCCCTCGGGATGGATGGACTAGACCTAAAGCGGCACTGTGAACAGGCGAGACCGTGAAATCTGCACCTCTGATTTCCCACACAACCTCTGCGGAAAACCACATGTCAGGTGTCTCCCCTGTTCTGTAGTAAGGCGGCTTTTTCGCAAGGATCTTTTCCCCGGAATAGAATTCTTTCATCTGCAACATAAGCAAGCAAAATATTGATGATCCTCGATACTAAAAAGTAGAATCACGCTTGATAGGTTCTACTGAATTACAAATGGGTTCTACTGGGTTCAGCTTCTATAAAACCAAAACTGAAAACTACCAAACGATAAACAAGATGTCCACCATTAGACACGATGTTCGAATTCATAAAATTTATCATCAAAGGTTGGATGAATGGAGAAGTACGAAAGTGTAGCTGAGCTTTTCATTACCTCGAGGTAAAAGGCATCCGAAAAACCAGACATGACACGGCAGACACTCTGGAATTCCTCAGTCTCAGGGTTGAAGCAGGCCATAAGGAATGGACTATACCTAGACACATTAAAAAAATCAGAATTCATCAAGATGCATTTGAAAAATTACCAGTATACTAATGATTACTATTGAGCTTCAACGCTACAAGGCCTATTCAAACATTTTTCTTTTCAGTAAAAAGAGAAAGTTGGGAAATATAATTTTACTACCATCCTGCTTTTCTCCCGTTGCCATGCCAAGCACCTATAGGAATTAAATCCAGTGTGTCGCCCAATCCATCCACATAATCTCGCTTAACCTGAACCAGAAAACAATAGCACCATTTAATCCATTTCCAAACACATTATGTTTAGTAAGATAATTTACGGCAAAGAGACCTTGAGCCATGAATCAGAGCGCTTTGTAGGGCAGTATCCAGCATCAACATCTAAAGACTTGACCATGATTCCTTCACAAGATGAATGAAATGCTTCTTCGAGAAAAGCATTTATCCTACTCAAAGTGTCTTGATTATTCAAAGACGCTTCTTCTGCTTTCACCTATTAAACAATGATCGGATCAATGAAAATACCAAAACACTTACAGAAGAAGGTTTTACAATGTTCTGGCCTATAACTTTTAGGTGAGAAGCTACCGTAGCACTTACAGTTATTTCCTTAGCATATTCAAGATAACCTGGTCTAGTCTCAGGGAAGACCTCCTTTAGACCTGAAATTTTGAGCATAACCAAGTAAGATAAGAGAGTGCATATGTGAATCTGGTAGAGAAAATTAAGGCATCATGTTAAGGAAAAAAAAAAGAGAATGATGGGAATTACGCCTTCGTCTCTCACGGAGGGGAACAGCCAACAGCCTGCATTGATACACGAAGTAAATTACAACTCAACATATAGGTTATTAGGATAAATGCAAATGAAAATAAAAATAGTGAGTAAGAGACTCATACTGTTCTCCATTGACGAACATAATATCAAACACGAATACGCATACTTCAACCTGCAGAAAGCCATTAGAAGAAAATAAAATATACATCTAGAAGAACATATTGAAAAACTAGAAAAATGACAATGGACTAAGAGCTTTGTATGCAATGGATTCAAGAGGACGAAAAGGAAAATCTTCTTTAGGAAATTACCAAACATACCAAAAAAAAACAAACAAAAAAAAACTCCTATTTGCCTGGCTTTGTTGAGAACTTGAATAGTACAGACTGATATGCACAACGATGTGAACTTCCATACTAACATTCAATTGGAAATGGAGTGTAACATCCTAACATAAAAAACTTGTCCCCATATCGAAGCAATTATAAAAACATGAGATAAAACAGGTGACAGGTTTGTACCCGTCCCTACAACAAAGGACAAGGGGACAATAACGTATTTAATAAAGCCAATGAGAAAACTGCTGAAATTTTTGACATTAATGCTGATAATCATATATTTGTTATAAGGTTATATGATATTGTGTTCAATACCTTAATACTTTCTGTAGTTATCAAAGCATCTTTGCTCCCTCTCTCTCTTGTTGATAACTCTTGGAATGACATGAGTTTGTTTCCATTCAATCTATCAGTGGCAACCACCTAAAACCATAAAAATCCAGTATACCAATGTTGAACAAGAGAATTGATGATAAACAACTACTGGTGATTTTGAAAACCAGCAAAAGGTCCCTTGCCTCGTTTTCCTGTGCTAGAGGGGTTTAGATAGATAAAGAGGTATATAGTGAATTATATGAAAATTCTCCTACCTCTGCGTCCAACATGAATGTCTCAGCGACAGGACAAGAAAACTGTTTTATGACATCGACCAGATCCGGAAATCTGGATGTTGTTTCGTCGCCATTCCGAGAAAAGATACGCACAGTACCATCAAGTAACTTATGGATCTGTGCGCGCTGGCCATCATATCTGAAAGTCATATTTAGACATAATAGCAAGGTGATTCAGAAAACACAGGAGATTAGTGGAGATCAATCAAGTGCAAAGACCATGGAAATAATATCAACTCTACTGTAACATATAATGGTATCTAACAGAATGCAAAGAAGATTCAAGGGTTGTGAGTCGAAAGAAAGAAACAGACATTCTGTTTATAATCAGAAATTTATCAGTTTTTAGTAGTTTTAAAGATGTTCTTGAGACAAACTAACTTGTATTCACAAGCAAAAGCCTTGTCTTGGAAGAGGTTAAAAAAATCTTGAACCCCCTTAGCAATTCTGCAATGAAAAACAGTTATATAGGCATGAGATCAGCAGTCTTAATCATTGTCTTGCATACAAAGATGTCAGCTGGATCTCAACAATTACTTTGCAAGCATGGGTTTTATAGGTATCCCTGGGACCATTGACAGAGTTGACGTTGAAAACTCAATGTCTTTTTCCATGAGAGAAGGAACAACCACGTCCTGTTTGGAAACAAAAATGAATAATGTATTGATATTGATGTCTCTACTTGAAACCATTACTATACTGAGTAGGACAAAGAACAAACAGTTTGAAGTAACCAGCTGGAACTCAATTTTTTTTTCAGAAAACAAATTTTTAAGAAAAAAACAAATTCTTGTATTTTCACTAATTCTTGATCAATACACCCTAACGTTATTAGCCGTAAAAACAAAATTTAATGCAAACAAATAAATAACTAAAATACTAAAATGACATTTTGCACAAAAAGAAGCCGGGAAGGTAAAGGTTGACATTTAAAGCTCACCAGAGAAGGAAGAATGTTGTAAGCCTCAACTACTGCAGCAGAAACACCCTGAAATTTTGAAGTTTCCTCTTAACAACATAAACTTGGATATAAACTTTTGAAAACGCACTTGACTTGGTAAGTGACAAGAAAAGACTTTGTCTGAACGAAGAAAGGAAATAAAGTCAAACCTCAAGTTTCTCTCTGAAACAGCTTTCTGATGGTTCTTTATTATGGCAATTCCAGAAAGAATTCATAACGATTGCTTGCCCGAGTGCAGGCAAAACAGTTCTCAACATAGCGCCAATCCTTAAATTACGGGCCTGAACAGGGACATCGCTGCTTGAAACACGGAAGTTATGAACACTATTATGCAAAAATTTATCTTCAAGAAACTCTTACCAATGTTCTAACAAGAAATTTGATCTCTTTTTCTCTACAAGAGCGCATTAGCTTCACGATGAGATTTTTCTTTTGCCTAGTACTTCCAGTACCTGTTTGCACACTGTGGAAAACTGTTAGGATCTTTCTAGAATAACTTGATGTAAAACAATTTCCGGCTAGAGAACAAAGATAATTATAATGATCCACTAACAATGAATGAATCTGTCCTTAGTTGGACGAAAGCTTAAATGAATTACCAGATAGAAATCACATACTGTTCTGCTCACGTAGAAAAACTGTCAATAACATTTAGCATTTAAAGATAGCTTAAGAGTGTCAAAATTAACACACAAGGTCATCTAAGTCTGTCCCACTTACTTTTAAGAACCTGAATAGTTATCTGGAGACCACATAAAATCATTTAATTTATTCCAGCAAATCCTCATTGTCTTAGGCATCCATAGTACTTATACCTATATATGCATGAAATAGATGTAAAAAGAAGGCAAGCAACCAATAAGACCAATATAAAATTTAGAGAATAGAAATGCTGTTATATGTATAAAGTTCTTTAACAAAGATATTCGTCATAGCCATTTTAACAGACAGATGAACAAGCAAATCCGAATATTTTCATCTTCAAAGAGACAAAGTGTCATCAGTTTAATAGCTGTACGAATTACCAGTTAGGCTCTTTACCTTATCTTTAGTAGAGTTGAAAACACATCTCTAACTAGAAGTGGAGGTGGAGGAACCAGAAGCTTTTGTGTTTGTCGACATAGCTGAGCAACATCTCCTGAGAATTTTGATATTTAAAGCTTATTTCAGCAGGGGGAAAGTAATAAAAAAACAACAAAAATTAACTCGGATGTCATAGAATTGTCTTTACCAAGATCCCCCAGCCTATTATACATATCTCTCACAGTAGATCGACTTATTCCACATGCTTCTTCCAATGCAGAAGAGATTAGGCTTCCACCAATGTTAAGCTCCTGTACAATTGATACATGATCAGTAATTTTTTTTCATGTTATTCAAATAAAACGAGAAGGAAAAAAAGATATAACTTAAACTGACAATATTCTCATGGTCAGCGGCAATCTTATTTGTGCAAAGATAAACTGCGGGCAGAACATCTTCTCGAGAGAGAGCCAACAAACTGATAGATGAGAATTATACAGAACTATAAGTTCCAGTCATCATTGATGCACCTTAATCAACAGAGTGAACCGGAAACAAAGAGAGTTGGCAACCTTCTAAACATGTTACAAAGCATAGACATAGCTTTGATCTTGCCCTTTTCACCTTCAACGGAAGCAAATGTTCGGACAAGGTGTATATATGGAGCTGGTTGTCCCTCCCTCCAACAAGCTGCATTTTACCAAACACAAAAATTCAGTTGGCTGAAAATTCCTATAACGCCGCAAACACTTTTGTTTGCAGACAAACTCTCTCAAATTTAAGAAAAAAATGATATGGCATACGATTTAAAAGACTGTGCATATAAATACACCAACCGTGCTCTTTTGGTTTATACTCTTTAGGAGGTAGAGATATATAACTTTTGTCCACAATTTCCTCAGCTGATGGCTGCACAGATATGTTGACTTCATATCCTGATTTTTCTGATGCCTTTTTTTCCTCCTGAGAGGAGCATGCTTGTAGACATTCTGAAAACTGATTTGTTTTGCTAGAGAGTCCTCCCTCACCTGCATGCTCGCCAAGTATTTCACCGGGATTGCTGTAATAGATGTTCAATGCCCTATTTATATCTCCTTTGGCCTCAATAATGATGGAGGCAGCATAATCTCTCAAAGATTCAGAACCATTTGTAATAACAATAAACTGATCTGTCACTTCTTTGTATGCTTCTGTAGCATGAACTATCTTTTTATCTATATTGCATTCTTCAGTCTCTGAACCAACACCAACAGAATTAGATCCACTATCCGAGACCTTATTGAAGAATTTTAAAATGGTTGGCTGCCTCGGACCAACTGGTCTCGATTTTGGATCTTTCTTGGCCTTCTTGTTTGACTTACTGCTCGAGCTTTTGCCTCTTTTCCCAGGAGAAATGGTATCCTTTGTTAAATTTATATCTCTTGGTAAGTCAAAACCTTTTCGAATTGCTTGAACATCTGGACAAGTGCTCTTCACAGGATTTGGTTGCAAGTCGGTTACATCGTCATTAAACAAAATAGCCTGATTTTCGAAGGAAGGCGTGGAAAGAGAGGATTGCTTGTAAAGCTCTGCTTCACATTCATAAAAGTCACTTACGATTTCCACAGGATCACCAACATGCTTCTTAATCAGATCTAACATCTTCTCTTCAGTAACCCAAGCAGGCAAAGAATCACGTAGTTCTACCAACAATCTTTCAGTCACCGAAGAATCACTACATGGAGCTGTATCATGTAATAAGGGCCCTGTTCCTGTAGATGATGGAACCTTATCTACACCGTCTTCACATGCTTTTTTATCTTCCCTTTCGTAAACACCTATGTCATTTTTCTCATTCTTCTGGTAAGATTGGCGATAGAAACCCAATAAAAAATCCTTCTTGTTTGCCATTTCATCTACCAATCCTGAAAAATGTTTCTGCATTTTATTAACCTCCTTGCTATCAAGCTTCTCGATATCAACTCCAACAGTAGGAATAACTCTTTTAGGTTTCAAGAACTTAATGTACTCTCTAAGTTCATCATAGTTCGAATGCTCACTATACGGTACAAGATGAATCTCCATCGAATCTTTAAACCTAACAGCAAACTTATTCCGCTTCACTTCATAAGTCCACCCTGTAGGCACAAAACCTACAACTTTATCATACCCTTTCTCAACCATAATCTCATTCATCTTCAAAAAATTCGGCCTAAAATACGGCCAAGTCTCACCCAACACATTCCATCCCACAACATGAACATCGCTCTCATTCTCATCCTCTGTAAACATTCCATCCTCACCACACCCCAAAACCGACAAAATCGACATCTTCCTCGCATCCACAACAATTTTCCTCTTGCATCTCCTACCAATCTCAACCAAAATCTTCTCTTTACCAACAACATAAGTAGCAACGAGAAACAAAACCTTCTTCTTCGTATCCACACACTCCTCACTAATCTTATCTACCACACTAACCACATAACCAACAGATTCCTCTTGAGTCGGGAAAACAAACTTAGGATTACAATAAGTAGTATCCAGAAACACACCATCACAACCAACAAAGCCACTAAGAAACGAATCAAATCTCATCTCATCACAGAATCTGAAATCTCCAGTATGAACATACCTCTCAAATCCACCATCCTCCAATTTGACTTTAAACAAGAACTGTACCGCTCCAGGACAATGATTCGCGTCAATCAAAACAACTTCAGAGCCATCGATCACAACGGTTTGTTGCATAGGCAAAGCGAAGACGAACTGTGAAGGAACTTGAAGGACTTGTTCAACGAGACGAGCGGTTTTGTGTGAGCAGAAGATAATTCCTCTGGACCAAGAAGACGAGAGGCCGGAGTAATGATCGGAGTGGAAATGCGAGAGGAAGAAGGCGAAGGAGGAGGATGATGAGGAGGAGGAGTGTTGTTGTGGGAAGCGGAAGAGGTCGACGATGAAGTTAGTTTTGGGGATTCGTTTTGATTGAGGGATTGAAAGAGATGAGAAGGGTGGTTTCGGTGGGGGGAATTGGGGAGAGATAGAGGAGATTGCTGATAAGTAGAGATTTGTAGAGTCGATGTTTAGGGTTTCTGAGTTGCCGGTGATTGTGGTTACGCCGGAATCGGAGACCATGATGAGGAAGATGGAAATTGGCGCCAAAATGCGACGGTTTAGGGATTGGATCTTTTAGGGTTTGCCTTTGGAGAAAAGTAGAAAAGGAAAGCAGAGTGTCATGGTGTGATTCTTCAGAACTGTTAACAATAAGTTAAAAAATACTAATACACATACTAATATATACGAACAATTCTCGTAAATACTTCAAATTGAACAAAAATTTTACTACTGAAAATAATCTCCAAATCCTAAACTTACTCCTAAAAAATAAACCCTAAATTTCATTTTTTTTTTGTGTTTGTGATATTTTTGAAAAGTAAATTTTTGGTGGTATTTTTGAATAAAAGAATAAAAAAATTAAGTGTTGTATTTTTTGGGAAAAAAAAGTGGTGTCTTGAGAAATTCCTTAATATATATTTGGGTTCCCTTAATTAAATTGAATGATTATAGTTTTTTCTAAGCTTAATCATAAACAATGACCAAACATTTATTCATTTGTAGGATTGTGGAGAATACAAAGACGCTAACATCACTACAAAAAATCAGTTGTATTAAATCATTTCTTTTCTATTATTGAATCAGTTTTAAGTGATGCAAAAATAATTTGCATTACTTTAAAGAATGATTTATATTCTGTTGATACAAATAATTTGTATCAGTTTATATCAAAACGATGCTAATATTCAAATATTTACATCGATTATTATAACCAATGTCAATATATATCATTTGTTCAAAATTGATGTCAACGTTTACATCATTTTATTTAAGTGATGCTAGTGTTTATATCATTTAGTTAAACTGATTTAAAATTAGTGTTAATTATCACAAATGATTAGAATAATTGCATCAATTTTAAAAACCGATTGTACTATTAATATCACTTGTACGTAATTGATGTTATTTTGGTGTCAATTTTTTGAAATGATTTTAATTGTTGTATCATTGACAATAACCGATTCAAATATTTTAGAATCAGTTCCATATAACTGAAGTAAAAAGTAGTATCAATTTTCTTAACTGGTTTTAGTAACTGTATCATTTGCGTTAATCGATTTGAGATATTATTATCATTTGTACATAATTGATGTTAAGTTCATTAATATTTCTAATAATTAATTTTGGTAAAAAATATTCTCAATATTATTATTTTCGTATTAATGACCTGAATTTTAATTTCAGAATAGCTTTTTTTTTTTTTTTTTTTTTGACAACAGCTTACAAGATTGACTCAAACGAGCAAATGTGAAGGGAAATTGTTTACAAAGGTAACTTGTTGCGGGACACGTCCAGCCAGATTATCCGCTTTACCATTCTGAGTGCGAGGGCTATAGACCACAGAAAAAGAAACAAACTCCTCTCTGTCCGCCTGGATATCCTCCAAATAAGGTGTGAAAGCTGGCCACTCGGAAGGCGAAGACACCATCTTCACCAGATCAGAGCAATCGGTAAGAAAAATGACGGATTGGTTATCTGCGCCAATCATGCATCGCATTGCCCAGATGAGGGCCTCGACCTCCGCATGAAGAGGGGAGAGACTTCGCCGAACATTGGAAGCTCCCATGGTTGTTTCATCCCTCCCGGGTAAAACACAGAACCATCTTCGACCAGCAAACTGATCCGTCGCTTTCCATGAACCATCCACAAAGCAAAGAAAACTTGAAGGAGACCTAGGAAGCCGTGGAACTCCGAAGCCCCGATCAGAAAGTATACCCAAAGGGGGGTGACCCTCAGCTAGCCCTCCAACCTCTGCCTGAGCTTGGAACCAATCGTTAGCCTCATCCTCCGCTAACCGTAGTACCGCGATTGGGTTGGAGTCCAAATTAGTAAAAAGTTTATCATTACGGGCTTTCCAAATATACCACAAGATCCATGGGAATCTATCCTTGTGAGGAACATCCTTAAACCGCCAGAAAAGAAAATCCATGTTTGTGAAGATCGATCCCGACGGGAAGACACCCTTTGCCGTTGGAAACTGCGACAGAGCCTAGACCTGTCTGGCTGGCGGGCATTCAAAAAGAGTATGGTTTATTGTCTCTTCGTCATGTCCACAAAGACCACATATTGGATCACAATTAATTCCACGTTTCCGTAGATTAGCTGTGACCGCCACGCAACCCAAAATCACTTGCCACATAAAATGGCGGAGTTTTGGCGGGCACGGGATTGTCCACACGAAAGCCTGGAGAGGGACATAGTTGGGCCCTAGCACTGACGGAACAATCGTGTCCGCGGTATTAGACCTAAAGAGGTGGTACCCTGACTTAACCGTATATTGTCCTGACTTAGTAAAATGCCAACCTAGCGTATCCGGTTTGTCCGGTAACCGCAGCGGTAAGGCAGAAATCAAGGCGACATCTTCCGGTACAAAAGTAGTCGAAAGTAAAGCCATGTCCCAAGAATTTGAATTCCTGTCAATAAGGTTTTGAATGGACAGCAGAGGGTCAGACGACAACCCTGTGCTGATAGCTGGTCTCGGAGATTGAGCAGGGATCCACGGGTCATTCCATATAGAGATGGAAGCACCAGATCCTACCCGTTTAATAAGTCCTTTGTTAACCAGAGAGCGAGCAGATATGATACTCCGCCATCCATAGGATGGTGAGTATGATTTAAACGGGTCCAAAGGATCCGAATGCCTATAATATTGACCTTTAAAGACCCGTGCAAAAAGCGACTCCGGGACAAAAATCAGTCGCCACAGCTGCTTGGCCAGCAGTGCGGTATTGAAATCGTCCAAACCCCGAAAACCCAAGCCTCCTTCTTTTTTATCTAGACATAGTTTATCCCAAGCAACCCAATGTAAACCCCGCGATTGACCAGAGGAGCTCCACCAATAGTTGGAGATCGCACTAGTTAACTTCGGGTCACCGTCTTGGGCAACCGAAAACAAGACATCACAAAGGTAGGAACTGCCGTTGCTACCGACTTGATCATGACCTCTTTTCCCCCTTTGGAAAGGAGCCGAGCCGGCCAACTTCTAGCCCGGGACTGTATACGATCTTGAACATAAGAAAAAATTTGCGTCTTAGCCCCACCTAGGCTTTCGGGAATTCCCAGATAAGAGCCCATACCACCTAGATTCGTAATCCCTAAGACCCCTTTTAACTCCTCTCGGAGACCATGATCCACCGTGTGCCCAAATTGGACGGAGGATTTCTGAAAGTTAATTTGCTGGCCGGACGCCCGCTCATACTTCTTGAGAATCCGAAGCACAACCTCACACTGTTCTATTGTGGCTCGGCAAAAGAACAAACTATCATCCGCAAATAAAAGATGGGAAATAGCCGGACTAGCGGTTGAAACCTTAATACCCGTAATTTGTTTCATCTGCTCCGCCTTGCGGAATTGTGCAATTAAAGCTTCTGTGCAGAGAATAAAAAGATAGGGCGAAAGAGGATCCCCCTGCCGTAAGCCCCGACAAGGGGTAATGGACCCATAGGCTTGACCATTAATGAGAACCTTATATTGGACCGACGTAATACAACTCATAATCAAGGACACCCATTTATCGCAGAATCCGAGCTGTCGGAGAAGAAGATCCACGAAGGACCATTCAACCCGATCATACGCCTTACTCATATCCGTTTTGATTGCCATAAACTTACCCTTACAAGAAGGATTGGTTCGAAGACCGTGGAACATTTCCTGGGCTCTCAAGATGTTGTCCGAAATTAGTCGACCCGCCACAAAGGCCTACTGCGTCTCAGAAATTAAAGACGGCAGAATAGTACGTAACCCTTGACATATAACCTTGGAAATAATTTTATACCCAACATCACAAAGACTGATCGATCGTAGCTCAGTCATCCTAGTTGGTTTGTCCACCTTCGGGATAAGACAAATATTCGTCACATTCAGCCTTTTATCAAAATTCCCGTCCTGCAGAAAGGAGTTTACCAAGACGACCAAATCTACTTTAACCGTTTGCCATGCTTTTTGATAAAAGAGAGCCGTCATCCCATCCGGGCCAGGGTCTTTATCCGGGTGCATCATAAACAATGCCTGTTTGATCTCCTGCTCGGAGACCTCCCGAGTTAAGAAGTCATTACACTCCTGCGTTATCGTCGGCTGAACCTCCGCTAGAATCTCCTCAAAATCAGAGGGATCCGAAGATGTAAATAAATCCTCAAAATAGGCGACCGCGATATTCTGAATATCCCTTTCCTCCGTTAACCAATGTCCACGTTGGTCATGAAGACCGACAATGCGATTCCGGACACGTCTCTGCTTTGTTTGAGCATGGAAATAGCCAGTGTTATGATCCCCAAAACGCATCCACCGACTCCTACTTTTCTGATACCAATAAACCTCCTCATCCCTATATGCCTCCCGCAGCCGCCAAGTAAGCTCCGCAAGTTCCTCCACCGAGGTACCATCATTCTCCTGGGCCGCTGCCAATTTCGTTTTCATATCCTCAATCGATTCCCTTCCATAAGGGAGTTGTTCTTTCCGCCACCGGGAAATAGCCCGACGACACGTTATGATCTTATCCACAACCGTGGAAGGGGCTCCAGGACCCGTTGAAGAGGCCCAGCCCTCAGCAACAGCATCAAAAAAACCCTCTTTATCCAGCCACCGGCGGTCAAACCGAAAACCACTATTTCCACCCCAAACCCGATCCTCAGAATAGCTTATTTAATTGATTTATAAAAGATTACAAATTAAAATTTTAAAACCAAAAATAATTAAATAAAAATCCATATATTAAGCATAAATTAGAAAATAAATAACATAAATCATCCATCTTGCAAATCCATGAAACATAAATAAAGCAACACAGCTAAAAAAAACATTGTAAAACTAAGTCCATTGGCACCATTGTCCATTCCGTGATCATAAATCTCTAACGTTGTTCCCATGGTTTGAATATCCATTGGCACCATCGTCCATTCCCTGATTAAAAAAAAATATATATATAATATAAAATGTGGGATCTGAAATTTTAAATTAATATATGAATACTATTTACCTGATTAGGATTAGGGAAACTTGGTGTGTTTGTCGAAGGTGGACTTGGTATGTTCCTAAAAGCTCCAGCAAAACTTGTAGCCCATGCTCTTGCCTAAATTAGTTTGATATATTAAATTATAAAGATACAAATTAAGGTAGAAAAACTAGCATTATATTAACACCTGATCAGGAGTGGAAGTACCAATTATTTGTTGGACGAATGTAGTCAGTCCACTAACTTGGTCGGATAGTTCATTCACTTGTGTCTTGAGCCCAATGACCATTTCAGAATTTTCTATCTCCGCTCTAGTTGTAGTTGAGCGTCTCACTAATTTTGAAGGTGTAGGTCCACGACCAACACAACGTACTCGTCCTGAACGCTCTGGACCAAACACTTGAGCAAATTCATCATCCAAACTAGCTGCAACATTCTTTATCCTCTGTGGATTTTGACTCATCAAAGTTGTAAGTGATTCCTAGAAAAAACAACGAAATATTTAGAAATGTTATAATTAACTTGTGAACACCATAACTATAAAAGCACATTTTAAACTAATCCCATGTGGTTGACAGATAAAAAACTAACCGCATGTGTTTTTGCCTCCTCACTTACAAAGCTTCCATCAGGCTTCATGCGAGACTGAACGAAAAATTCTGCTCGACTTGGAGTGTTTCCCGTCTTCATTTTCTTTGTTAAAAATACATACATAAACAATATACACTACATTAATATTAATATACTGCACAAGTTTTACTAGACAAATAAGTTACTTACAATCTCATCTCTTTTCCTTGAAAAGCTCTTTCTTCCAAATACATGAGGCATGGTATTTTTCTTTTGGCTCTTTGTATTCCGCTCTTGCATTTTCTGAAAACTCACCATTTAAAAAAAAATTACTTGCATTTGATATAGACTCAATCAAGTACAACTAAATATGGAACGAATATATAATACCTTCCACTTTCGCTCAAACCTCGTGTGAACCAAATTATACCATTGTTCTTCAAGAACATTAATGGGTTTATTCGCCACTGTTTCATCCTCAGTATCCTTTTTTGTGATCTATCCAAAGACGTAGTTTCACATCCTTGCATCTGCTACCTAGTGCACTCATCACATATTTTTTTCTCTTAGTGGGATCATCAAACCAGAATCTAGACTGAAATAACAGCACATACAACGAATCAATAGAAATCAAACTAAAAAAATATCTCAAAACATTGTTTAATTAAAAAAGAATTAATAAAAATCACTAGATGGAAGAAGTTACCTGAATTACATCCCACACTTTATTTTTTGTGTAATGACTCACACACCTCCAATCATTGTAGTCGATGGGGAGAATATTCAAATCACTGCTTAGTTGGCCTAATCATGATCCAAGTAAACCACCAGAGTCTCCGATTGGCTGTCCGTTTTCGTCGAAATGCACAATCACTTTGATGTTCTGAATTTCCATACTTTTTTAGATGTTACCATTTTGCTGTCAATGTTTACCAGTTCGCGCCGAACCAAACTCGAATACAAGAGAGAAGCTTCCAATCTAAGATTTCTTAATTGATTCTACAGTTCTGTTTTGTTTTTCTTCTTTCGGTATCGGAGATTTTTTTTTCAGCTCGGTATCAGAGATAACGAGAGAGAAAGAGAAGGAAAAGAAAAAAAATTAACAGGCAAATATGTTATTAATTAGATTTATTAATTCTTTAAAAATCATTTTTTTAACATCAAATTGATGTAAATTTCAAATCGTTTTTAAAAGTGATTTTATCCAAAAACAAAAAACACATTAATTGTCTAAATGATATAAAAATATATTTTGTATCATGTAAAAAAAAGTGATACAAACTAGTTGAAAATGAATCAATTATTAATAACTGATGTAAAATTAGATAATTATAACATCAAATGATATATTTGATGCTAATCATTTTTATTTGCTTCACTTGAAAATAAGTAATTTAAATTTACTTCACTCTACTTTGTGATACAAAATAAATGATACAACACACATGATTTTTTGTTGATGCATCAACAAGAAGATGAAATGCAACCATGCATGGATGACACACATATTCACAATATGGATCATTAGTTAGTTCTTGCGAAGTACAATCAGGTATTGCATTCCGGGTTTGGCATTCTCGATGCGAGAAAAGTTTTGTTGTGCCTTGACCTCGACAAGCTCAAAAGCTTTTTTCATAGCTTCGGCTCCAAAATGTGCGGATAGAATACCACCTAAGGCAGCCTTAGAGGAGGCTACAAAGATCTTGGGATCTGATGACTCCTCGATGGGCTGATTGATATCCTCGAAAGCCTCAACTGTGAACTTCCCGTTATCCTCTATGGTTTGCCTCAACTCGCCTTCCTCTGCAATGTAGAGTCTAATGTTGAAAGAGTCCACCTTCTCCTGCTCGATGACACCCTAAAAACTAACATAATGTTAGTTTATGTGATTGTAGATAGTTTGTTATCATAAAATATTATACATATGTGTACCTGATGAGCAAGATCATTTAAAGAAGCTCCAATTAAATCTAGGACTATTCCTCTATAGGTTTCCGACATCTTCATACCATCTTTTAGACATGATCCTAAAATCAACATCAATCCCCCGGGCACGAGCTCTTCAGCTCGGGCATCCAATATATTCTTGGTGTCGACCAAGTACTGATCAAGATACGCTTTCTTCACCTTGTTGTTGAAGCCGGTGCAATGGATGTCTCTGTTCCACACGGGAGAGTCGCGGTCCAAGATCCCTTTTGGAACTTTTGAGATGAATTGAAAAGCGTAATTCATGACTCCGATGTGGAAACTATGTTTAGGAAGAACCCGGTCGAAGAAGGAACCAGGAACTCCGGCGCTATAATACATCCTGTCCGAGGGAAGTGTCCGGAAGAGAGAGTTGAAATCGTTATTGCTTAAGTCGTTGAAGAGGACTTGGAACTCGATGTTATCCACGGGGTTTTGTCCGGTTTCCTTACGGTATTTGTTTTCCACAGCATCTATTATGGTTTGGACTACCACAAAAGTGTTAGGTCCACTAGCACAGCCGAAATCCGCTACACTAAACCCATTTAAAATCAAATCGAGACTAAGGCTCGCTGAGATCACTTCGTTTATCTTTTCATTTGCCGCTTCCACCAACGCTCTCTATAGAAACCAAATCAAAGAGAAAACTGTTAATACATCGTAGGATAAATAATCATTTATTATATATTGATAAACCTGATATGCGGAATGCTTCTTGTAACTCTCAGCATCTTCTCCTCCCATCATGACCCATTCTGGAGTAGGAGACATTGTGTTTTCTTTTAGTGTTTGATATTTTAGTTTGTTGTGAGAACTGTTATAATCTATGGACGCCTCTATGCATGTTTATATAATAAATTTCAGTTGGTGAGAACAGTGATGTTTTTAAGCCTTTTGTTGAAAATTCTTCCCTACACTGAAATAGAATAATCAGGTGGCTTGGACCTTAAACTAGTTTTTTCAACTTGAAGTTAAAATGACGACGAAACGAAGAAAGGGAAATATATGAAAACGTTTAAGATATTTACGAAGTTGGTGGTGTAAAAGGGGGAATATAGGTTAATGCTTGCATAACATAGGTGTCTATGGTGGACTTTTTTTTTTTCTTCACCTTCGTCTTCTTTATTTCTTTATCTTTTACATGGATTTAAACTATCTGTCTTTTTTTAAACAAAACAAATCCAATCAATATCTTGTCTCATTGATTACAAAATACAGTACAAAAACTTTTTTTTATGAATAAAATTGAATGTTACATTCTGTTTTAAAGATGAAAGATAAAAAAGAGAAGGATAGATGTATGTAATTCAACATTTCTCAAAACTGGGGAGTTTCTAAAGATAAACATATATACTATTAATTTCTTAATTAAGGGTCCAAAATATCTTTTATATTTGTCTCACATGGAGAACAACTCTAATTTTGCTTCTAATTTCAAAGTTGGAGTGTTAAGTAATAGTATTTTTATTCATATATTAATCAAAACATCAACTATATATTAAAAGGAAAGATTTTGAAAAAAAAAACATATGATCTTAATCTATTGACATACAATGTCACTGGAGAATCTTCAAAAAACTAATTATTGTTTGAAAAATAGGGTAAAAAGTATTTTTGGTAGACAACTTTTTACTAAATAGTGAATTTTTTACCATCCATGTTGCACAACAACCATTGCACTCATTAAAGCATTTTCCAAACATCGAAATATTGTACTTGTACAGATTATATATATATATATATATATATCATAAATCTATGTTCTTCATTTAATTAATTCATATCAGTCTTTTTGTTAAAAAATCTTATGAAATCCGTTTTAGTCAAGAACCTTATTTAGAAAAAAAATTCTATTTTACTTTATAAACATTCATTTTTTAATATAAGGCCCTGAATGGAACCAAGTAATTTGCGGAATTGAGAAAAAAAAATATGAATAACGCACTTTAGTTACCAATCATCACTAATATTACATTTTTGTGGTTTTGCAAAAAAAATAAAGAGAGAGAATGGGTGCATTTTTTAGAACAGAAAATAGCCTTGGACCGCACAAAAACTTCAAAATAGTTATTACCCAGCGGTTGGACTGCAATGGACTATTTATATTTATCTATTATTATTTTTATTATTATTAAAATAGTATATAGCTATTATGTTTTCTCCCACATATATATAACTTATACCTAAGCTATCTATTCTCTTCTCATTCTTCTATATTATTGTTATATAATATTATTTATATAATATTAAAATAATATTGTCTTTTAACTTTATTATTATTGGAAAAATATTGAAGAAGTTATATGTGATATTTTGATATATTATATTTGTTAAAACATGTTATAACAAAAATTGTTTCTTAATTTAATAACTTTTTTGTCAAAGATTTTTTTTTTTTCATTTCATTTTCCCTAAATATAAATTTCCACAAACCAAAATTGAGCTTTATATATATTTTTAATATAAAATGGTTTTAATATAATTTTGACCAAACACAAACATTCAATAAACCAAAATTAATTGTCTTCTTCTAATAAAAGAAAGAGTCATGTACATAGATGTTCAGTCTTTTCACATAAATATATAAGGTTTTGATAAAAAAATACAGTGATTTAACAGTATTCAAATCACTATATCTTTGAAAAAATAAGCTATAAGACATTTTAGTAAAGATAATTAATTCGTTGTATACAAATGTTGTTTACTTGTGTTAAACATATTTTGAATAAAAAATATATCTACAAAATATATGAAAATATATTACACATAATAATTTATAATTATATTAATTATTTATATTATTTTGTACCGCTTATTTTAAACCGCACATTTTTTCACCAATCAAGTTTTATTCTGGACCGCTTATTTTCTATTACCCGCACCTGTCCCGCAAATATATTTCTCCCGCATGAACTATGTGTGGTAATGACTATAGTGGGACTACATAATTTCATCAGGATTTCAAATTTCTCAGATGCAGATTTTGCATATGTAACGACTGAGACGAACAACAACCAAAATTTTGAACATGATATAGGTGACATGGATGCAACAGAGATAGCAGATGGAGAAGCTACGACGCAAATAAGAGATACTATTGCAAATATGTTATGGGAAAATCAAAGTAATCGATAATTTTTTTTAAAAAATTGTATCTTTATATAGTTGAACTTTTTATCAATATGTCAAAAAAAAATTTACTTTTTGATCGACTATAGTATTTAAGGTTTATAAATACAATTATTTTTATTATTAATTCATAACATACAATAATATACAAACATACTAATTATTAATAAATTTATTTATAATATATGTAACCCGCACCGCTTTTCCTTTTTTTTATCATTCACATAATTAATACTGAACCGCAAATAGTTTTTTCAACAATCAAATATCATTCTGTACCGCATATTTTGTATAAACCGCACTTGTCCCGCAAACCGCACGTACCGCAGTTGAACCGTACGGCACTCCAAAACCGCTTTCCCCGCACAACCAAAACCGCTATCACCATTCGATCCCTAAGAATAAAACTTTCATAATAATCTGTTTTTGTTAGATTAATAAAATATTTAAAATAACGAGCTTAAAAATATTTTTAATCATTGATTTTGTTCTGCATTAAATCGGTTTAATGACTTAATATGACTAACTCTGAAATTAATTCATGCGTTAAAATATAATATTAACTTGATACGTCGATTTTTGTTTATATATTCTGCTAGTAAATTTAATAGAATATTAAGGTAAAGTATAATTAATAAAATACTAAAACGCCAATTTAGAATAAGTTCCACATAGTAAAAGTAGTAGGGCCTTCGGTTTGATATGGAGTGTCAACATGCTTTTCTAGTTAGCCAACCTTTAATCAGGACAATCGGGTTTGCTTTATCCATAATTTTTTTTTCTTAATGTGAAAGTTAAAATCACTAAGCTTTGATTTTTTTTTTTTTTTTTTTTTTTTTTTTTCTGGTAAGAAAACCTTGGAGAATTCTCTAACAAAATTAATATATATTTTTTTACAAAAACAATCAGGCGTGTACTACTATTGAGCTACACAATATTTTCTTCTGTAGACAATGCTTCGTCTTGTCTCATGGTGCTTCTTGTAGTGATAGTGTATATTTGTATTTCCCCCAAACATATACTGATGACTGATCGTTTGTTTACATATACAAGATGAATGATAGATCATCTTACTACAAGAAATATAGGTTTTGTTAGCAATAGAAAAATGTTATTATATGTCATTAATAGCGAATTATAAAACGCTATGTCAGCGGCATCTATAATAGGTAGCACACATATTATAGCGTTTCTGGGTTTTTTTATCGTATTTTAAATATATGATAGCGGTGATTTTGACTTGCTATTAATTGGTCTTCCTTATGATAGCTTCTTTTATTAATGCTATAAGTTCTATATAATAATAACATTTTTTTAATTTGCTATGGATGGCCTATCTTATGATAGCTTTTCGTTTTGACGCTATATTTGTTATATAATAGCGGTTTGTATTTGCTATTGATTATGCTATCTTGTGATAGCTTCCGGTATTGATGCTATATTTGTTTCATTATAGAGTTGGGAAAGTGTTACTAATTGGTTTGTTGCAGCACTTTCTTTTACGACAATCAACCCCTAAGTGACGATCTACATTGGGACAATCTTTGCAAGGACAAATTATCAACTGATTGTCATCATTATCTACACCGCAGCCCGAACAAAATTCCATGCACCTCTCTCATAAGTAGGATCAAGTCTACAAATGAATGACAAGCAAAACATTTATTAAATACACCAAAACCCAACCAACAACCAGAAATGTATAAATTAACATCAATATACTTGCAAAGATGCACCCATGTCTTTTCCAACATTATATGATCTCACCTTAAATAAATCCGTTAGAACAACATATCATACCGTGACAACACTAAGTAATTCTCTTACCGATTATACTATGAGAAAGAAACAACAACAATCATTGCAATCCAAATAAAAAACACATCAAGCATAAACAGATACATAAACTGCTGAAATCATATCAATGTCATATCTCCACCAAATAAAACTAAATACAAAACTGAAACTACATCAATGTAATAACTCCACCATACATAACACCTCAAAACTGGATAGATAGAACTTACCAAGTGAGAAAAATGTCTAGCTTGTTAGATGGATCCACTGTTTTAAAAATCTCCGCCTAGCACCGATTACGCCCCGCAAAATCGCTAGGCCCACCCTCTCCGCCTCGATTAATGATTATTTCCTGCCTAGCATCTATTATCCAATTATACATGTCTAATTTGATTATAACCCGTCTAATATGATTATTTTCCGCTTAATTTTGTATATAATAATTATTTTTAAAGCCAAATATAAATCAAACATGTATATTTATGTTATTTAGACATTTAAATTAAGAGTTTATGATGTTTTACAATAACTAATGTACAAAATTTTGATAAAAATCACTAAATTTCTTTTAAAATTACGTTTTTATGTGTGTACCGTAATTTTAAAGACAATTCTATACTTTAATGTTTTATTTGATATATTTATTTTAACATAAACAGAATTATACATATATTTAATACTATATATTTTATTTTATTAATAATTTAATAAAATAACCCTAAAATTAGTCCCCGATTAATCCCGTTTAATCTCCGATTTTCTCGCTAGGCGCGCTAGGCCCACCCCGACCACCCGACTAGCGCCTAGCGATTTCTAAAAACAGGGGATGGATCAATATAACCTGTCACCAATAATGAGAAACCAAAATCAAAACAAGTATACATACTGAATAAAAATAAAGCTTCGTAGACAAAGCGAAATGAAGCTAAATCAAAGTCAAGTGAAGTATAAGAGAACTTATATGAAGCTAAATCAAATTCAAATCTCAAAAGAAATCAAGATAAATAGCAAATATAAAGCACAATCAAAAAAATTGTTACATAACCCTAAATCTCAGAACAAAATTGATACACAACCCTAAATCTGAGAAAAATTGAAACAAACATAAAATCTAAAGAACCTAACCCTAAATCTCGCCGTCGACGGAAAAATAAATAACAAAACTAACACTAGAAAGACAAAACCTTGCTTCACGAGATGAAATCGAGCTGATATAGAGAATGTAAGGACGAACTTATGGCCATCGAGATGGTTTGTTGCTTCGACGAGGACGAACTGATGCCCATAGAGAGGATTAGTTGTTGCCAGAGATATCAGTGGAAAGAGATGAGAGGGAAGAGAGAAAAACACTTAGCGACGCGAACGAGAAAAAAAAAACTAAGTGTTATGTTATGTCAGTGGAAACACTCGAATATGAAAACACTCGTTTCGAGAAGAGGTAATGTTCCCCTTAATGAAAATTTCCCCTCCAATGACAAAATCTCTAGATTTTAGTCTTTTCTATAGCGTTTTCATATCTTAGCGTTAGTATATTGCTATCAATGGAAACCAAAATCTTGAATTTTTCGTACATAGCACTTTAGAAAATAATGCTATCATAATGTGCTATCAATGTATAGTTTTTTTGTAGTGTCTAAGTTTTACATATGCTAATTTATTTACTAAAGTCACAAGAAGAGGTATGGATAAAACAATTTCAAGTTGCTTACAAACCCACATACATGAATATAATTATAAATGTTAGTATGCTTGGGTCTTCCTTGTTTGGTGCAATTTGAAGTGCTAAACTTGGACTTTGAAGCTTCAATATCGTGACTTTAATTAAACTCTCTAAGTAAATCGGTGTCTATCAAACTTACACTCAACTTTCATTAGTATAATGTTCTTTTGGAAAAGGAGTCCAAAAGAAAAAAAACACTTCGTGGTACTTGACCTGTAATATTGTACAATTGGTAGTGGGGATTACATGTCCTATCAAAGTCCAAAATTGGTGGCATAATAAATGTTAGATTTAATTGTTAAATTTGGGCTTATCTTGGGCTTCTAACTAAAAACCAATTGGCAATTAGTAGATTGACTCTAACCCTTTATATATTAATGATAGTTCTTTCAAACTTCAGATGTGGGACTTGGTTTGTATCCCAACAATCTCCCCTTCAAACCAAGGACCACATGTTGGATATGAACACGCCTCCTCGAGATGATAAACTCCATCTCGAACCGATCCCACTTGGACCGACAATAAATCCCTTCTTGGGCCCCCATTACTCGGGTTAACAAGAGGCATGTCCATATCCACTTTTTTCCAGGTCCACCAGAATTTTTAACCTTGGGCTCTGATACCATGTTAAATTTGGGCTTATCTTAGGCTTCTAACTAAAAACCAATTGGTAATTAGTAGATTGACCCTAACCCTTTATATATTAATGATAGTTCTTTCAAACTTCAGATGTGGGACTTGGTTTGTATCCCAACATTAATGTCAAGTTCTCTGAAGTTCGTTGTTAGATTTAATGATCTTGGTCTCTGGTAGAGGCGGCATGTGAAAGATGTGCCAACATATAAGAGGATGAAGAAGGCGTTAGAAGAGAAGTCTAAAGCAATCATGGGGGACGATTGGAAGAGATGTGTGGTAAGACATGTTCCATTGTTTGTTTGTGCCTTACACAAGCAAAACTATATACTATTAGGTAGTGGATCTCGAAATTACGATTTGGCATAAGTTAGAGAAGATGTTTTTGTCAAACACGATGATTTTTTTCTTCAACCCATTATTTTATTAAGTTATATATATGGTGGTTACTTATGGATGATAAAGAAAAACACAATTTTAACAATTATAAGTACAGTAGCAGGCGCTCCTGGTTAATGGTTTGCCATTTGATGGTTCACACGATCCTGTTCCTTTCCACTTGTCATGACAAACTCGGTTGCAGTCTTCGGGTTTACAACCATTGCAGTCGTTGGGTTTACAACCATCTCCCTCATGATAGGCATGAGTTGCATGACAAATACGTCCTTGCTTCTTCTCAGTGGCGGACCCATAAATTTTTTTAACCCAGGTCAAAACATAAATTAAAAAAAATCATCTTTCATATAAATATAAAAATTCTACAATACTAAAAAAATTATAAAAGCATCCTACGATCTTTCATGTTCTGAAATCTTGTCATCACAGTTTCGTTTGTGATAGTTTTGAATACATCTTTCTCGATAAAACAAACTAAACAATCATTCAAACATTGATCTCCAATCCGATTGCGTCGATATGTCTTTACGATCTTCATGGCTGAAAAGCATCTTTCAACAGTTGCAGTAGCAACATGCAGAATCAAAACCAACTTCAAAAGCCTATAAACCAAAGGATATGACATATGTTTTCGTGTTTCCACCAACATTCTAGCAAGGTCTCCAAGATTCTCTAAATTAGAAAATCTTTCATCATGTCGAACATTATCAATGTAGATACATAATTCTTGCTCAAGAGAAATGAGCTCCCCTGAACTGAAGTCATCTGGGTAGAACTTAGATAACCTCAACAATTTTGAGACATCAAACTCAGTAAATGCATCGATGGGAGATAGAGAAGCAGCACAAATAAGCAACTCAGTGTTCACCTCATTAAAGCGGTCGTTAAATTCTTGAAGCTGCAAATCCAAGACAGAATATAAGCAATTGACCTTGTAATGATGCATATTTGATACTCCTGTTTTTTCTTCGTCTTTTTGAGTCTACAAAATCTGCCTCCATCTCAACCTTTTCAAGCTCATGTTTTTCACAAAACAAATAAACTTTTGTCATGAGAGAATTCCACCCACCATCCCTAAACAACTAGAGTTGTCTCTTAGTTGATTTCACTAATGACATAGCATTTAAAATATCTTGATCTCTTCTTTGCAGCGCCACTGATAAGGTATCTGTGAGTCCCAAAAGGTGTATCATCATATGCAAATAAAACACAAAATCAAAGCTATGAAAGTAATCAAGGAGACCACGAGCTTGACGTCTTTTCAAGTCATCTGCGCCTTCATTCTCAATGTACTCAAGCACCTTGATGATAGAAGAAAACAACTCAATCACCCGCAATAGAGTTCTGTAGTGAGAATTCCAACGAGTATACCCTGGTCTTTGAAGAGAGATCTCTTGATTCAATCCTGTTCCTGTACTGATTTCAACATTATTAATTTCTTCCATAATTTCTTTTCTGTAACTCTCTCTGATCATATCTTTCCTTTTGCATGAGGCTCCCACTACATTCAATGAGAAATCATATCAAAAAGTCGCCAACATTAAAATGTATTTTTGCAACTGCCACAACAACTAATTGAAGTTGATGAGCAAAGCAATGAACATAATATGCTGATGTGCTTTCCCTCTGAATTAATGATCTTAATCCATTGAACTCGCCCTTCATGTTACTTGCTCCGTCATACCCTTGTCCTCTCACCCTTTTTATGCTCAATCCATATTTAGCAAACAAATCATCAATAGCAAATTTCAAAGATGTTGCCGAAGTCTCACTCACATGTGTGATACTCATAAATCTCTCTTTGACTATCCCACCTTTATCAACAAATCGAAACACTCCCGCCATTTGCTCTTTGTCGGAAACATCAGCAGATTCATCCACCAGCAAACCGAAAACATCATGATTAATTTCTTCAATAACATATTTGACTACCTCTTCTGCAAAACAATGCACAATATCTTTCTGAATCTTAGGAGACTTCATCTGATTATTTCCAGGAGCATTATCTAAAATAACCTTACTCACAACTTCATTCTGATCATCAGTGTACTTCAAGAGTTCCACAAAGTTTCCTCTATTAACAGAATTTTCTGATTCATCATGGCCACGGAAAGCTAATCCTTGTTGCAATAAGTATCTTGAAGCATCGACAGAAGCATTCAACCGAATTCGATACTCTTTTTTTGTAATATCGTCTTGTTTATGCAAAGCATGCTCAATAGACTGACCTTGTTTCATCAAGTTTTCACACTTCATAACTGCATTGTTGTGAAAACTATCAACACCTCCCACATGTCCTGAAAAACTCTTTAAATCATTCCACCTACAGAATCCATCTGTGATAAATGCATCACTTTTTACGCATTTACCAGCATTATCTCTGAACAAGTAACAACACAGACAAAAAGCTTTTTCTTTTTTCACACTGTACTCTAACCAATTTCTATATTGATCAAACCAAGCTGGGTTAAATCGCCTCAATGTGTTTCCTATCAATATTTGTTTAAAAGTATGCCCAAGAGGTTGACAAGGACCTCGAATCAAGTATTTTCGAATTACCTCATCTCTTTGATTCGGATGATAATCTGTTATTCTTTTTCGATCAGCAGGATCCCAAGGTAAATCAAGATCATCTGATTCTCTGCGAAGTGGAGATGGTGGTTCATTGCGAAGTGTAGATGGTGGTTCACTGCGAGGTGTAGATGGTTCTTTTCTTTTATAGTAGTTTTTCAAAGTATTCATTGTTTCGTCTGAAAAAAATTAGGAAAAAAAATTGTCAACATAAAACAAAACCATATATTGGAATTTTTATTTCTAAATATAATTTTTTTAAAAAAAATTGATTATAAAACAAAATCTAGTTTTGTATCTAATAAACTTACTTGGTTTGAAGAATCTGATGTACTGAAGGCGTGAAGCAGAAAAATTGAAAACAGACCCACAGAGAATCGGACACACCGAGATCGTTGCTTATTTCTTTTTTTTGGTCGACTAAAACAGATGACATCTTCTTTATTTAATATATAAGCACAACATCAATTATTAGGGTAACCAAATTGGGCCAGATTTGTTTTTAATTATAACAAATAAAAGCAGGCTTTGTTCTTCTTTTTGGTTATGGCCTAATGGACTTTCGATCTTATAAATTAAGGAAGGTCAGATTTTTTAAATTTGTATAATTGGACTCAAATAACTCTAAAACTAGGAAATAATTTTTTTTTTTTTTCAAAATTTGGGCAGGTCAGCTGACCTGCCATTAACATACGTGGGTCCGCCCCTGCTTCTTCTCCATCACCATTCCTGTTAATACATATTTAAAACATATACCATCACAAAAAAAAAAAAAAAAACATATACCATCATATAAATTGTTTCTGTTATAAGTACGGTGTAAAAAAGCTTTCTCTCTCTTCTCTCTCTCAAATCTTTCAGAGAGAGAAAGCTCTGTATAATATTCCGGCGACTTTTGTCGTCGTTTTTTGTTTTACCGGCAAAGTCCGGTTTCTCTTTCTCGCCTTGATGCGAGTTCTCCTTAGCCTTTATGGCTAAGTTTTGTGTTTTATTTTCCTTTTGCAGAGGCTGATAGATCTCTTTTATGTTGAAGAGATCAAAGCTGAGTGTTGTTTCAAAGGTTTTGGGTGATCAGATTGCTTGATTCCAATCAAGAGAAGAGTAAATCCTCATACACACAAGTAGCCATGATTGGCATCGTATGAAGGTTTCTTCTTAAGTTTGTGAATCATGATGGGAGGAATTCTGTGGAGGGTAAAGATCAGTTTAGGAGAGCAAAGTTATGCGACTAATCTGACATCTAGCCATCTCACGTTTTCCGGTGCTTCACAGATCTGAAGATTCATGAAGCTTTGTTTCTTAACACTCGGGAAGAAGATGCAAAAGGAAAGTGATGATATTCGGGGTAAAAAGCTGAAGATCGATGGATCCTTATGCTGGAAAAAGATGAATTTGATAGCCGGAATTTTTGGATCTGATCGGAGACTCAGCTCCGGTGGAAAGCGGTGTCGGCTCGATCGTTTTCCACTCCAACATCTTGATTAACACGTGTCCTAGACGTGTCCCTCTCTAAACCTATTTGTGCCTTAATGTATTTTGTTTTAGAAAAATTAGGTTAATGATTTGGGCTTTAGTTTGTTGGGCTCCGATATCATCTTGTATTCTCTTTCAGATGCCCATCTTGGGTTTAATTAATGGAAAGATTGCCGACAAAAAAAAAAAAAAATTGTTTCTGTTATAAAACTAGGTGATGAGCAAAAAACCATCCAATAAAACAAAAAGAAACGTGGAATAATTAGTATGTTTTAAGTGTAGAACATACCTAAAACGAAGAACACCAAAAAAACTGTAAGAACCATTTTAGTCATCTTTGATTATGCAAATAAATTATGGACTGGATGCATACATATATAATAGGTACTAACCCGCAGAAAACTGCGGACTGAATTTTTTTGATTAAAATTTGTATTAATTTCTTTTGTTATTATGTTATTTATAATGGTTTGGGATTGAAAATTCGGAAAGCTTATATTAAAATTTTTGTATTTTAAAACTGTTTATTGAAAACCTGTCAATAAAACATTTGCATGTAATGAATAAAATTGTTTAAACATTTGTCAATTAAACACAATCCTTGCTATAGTTGTGAGTAAGTAAAAAGATATAACTAATATGTAAAAAGAGCAACTAAATATAGTTAGTGAAGGTTCTGAAAAATCTATTTGATAAAATACTATATCTATATAACTTTTTTTTTTTGATAAAATTTGTAGTTATATAGATTTTATTCGATTGGATTTTTAAAATCTTAGCTGTTAATTTTTTTAAGTACGAATTAGTTTTGATTCTAATAGATTTTTTTTTTTTACTTTTAACACATTTTAAGGTTAGTTTCATATTTGTACTTCTCAATTAATATAGTAGGATATATAGAAAAATATCAAGAGACAATAATTATATAATAATAGAAACAAATGGTGCAAAAAATAAAAGGAAAGAAATCAGTATGTAACAAAAAAATCTGTAGAAAAATAAACTGAAAACATATCTAGAAATTAATTAAAAGTAGAAAAAGGTAAGAACGATATAAATCACAATTAATACTACTAGATCATAAATGAACAAAAGTCTGTTAACTAAACAAATAGTATGCAACTAGATTATGTCCCGCAGTATACAGAGGACAATTTTTTTTTTTAGTGAACTATTTTAATAAACGTTTTTGCTAATGTACTCTTTTGTTTAATACAGTTTTAATTAAATGAGTCTGGTTCGACATACTTTATACTGGTATTGTTAAAATAGTAAAACAAAGATTTAACCCATGTTGAAGTATCATATTATTTTATATTTTATTTTTTAGTTTATCAATCCAATCATGTCATGTCATATAACCCGTCATGTTATATAATTTGTTTATGTTATTTTAAAATTTTAATATGTTTATAATATACTATCTACGGTAAATTTACTATATATGTATGTTAAACACACATTTTTTATATTAATAGAGTAATATATGTTCGTTTAAAAAAATCCAGTTCACAATATATTTAGAAAAAATACTTTTTTTAACTTTATATATTATAAGATGATTTAAATCTAAAATTTAAAATCAAAAAGAGATGATAGGTGAATAATTTTTTTAATTTGCAATAAATCTTCTAAATATATATATCAATTGTAGAATATTATATATATGGATATTTAAAATGTTTTAATTGTGTTTGATTATAAGAATAGTAGAGAGAGTTAACTGTTTGGATATGAATATAAGCATTTAATGCCATTTAATGGTAAATGTGTCCAAAACATATTTTTGAGCAAAAACTATTGTAAAAATACTACTGTATTATAGATAAATTGGATGTATATAAAAAAGTGAATTAGTGGTGATAAAAAAATTATTTAATATGTTATGTGTATTCATATTAACACTAATCAAAATAATTGTACCGAATACACATAACATATTTACATGTTTTTCGTTATGATTGTGTAGATATTTTAGTTAACTGTATAACTGAGAAAAGATGGTCATTTGAAAGGTTAACGTTCTCCAAAGGACATCTGTTTTTTTTTTTTTTTTTTTTTTTTAAATTCTTCTAAGTGACGTATTAACTACCAATCATGTTTTAGAAATCGCTAGCCGTTAGTTGGGCAGTTATAATGGACCTAGCGCCTAACAAAAAAACCGGAGATTAAATGTGTATTAACTGGGAAGTAGTTGAAGGTTTTTTTTATTAAATTAATAATATAATAAAATATATAGTACTAAATATATTTATAATTATATTTATGTTAAAAGAAAAACATCAAATAAAATATAAAACTACAGTATTATCTTTAAAATTACGGTAAATACATAAAAACATAATTATTAAAATAAATTTTTATGATTTTTATTGTCAATTTGTACATTAGTTATTGTAAAAAATCACAAACTCTTAATTTAAATGTCTAAATAATAAAAATAATAATTCATTGGTTCCAAAAATAATAATAAAAAATAAGAAGAAAGTAATCAAATTAGACAGATTTTTTTTTAATGGCAAACAATTATATTATTATAAACATGTTACATAATACATGATACATGAACAATTCAAAAACAACCATTGAAACAAATAAGGGAAAATGAATACAATTTCGATGGAGAAGTGGAAGTAACCCTGCTTTATTAACGGAAGTCTTACGAGCAAACAGATGAAATCTATAAAGTCCTCTCCTCATATATTTGTAAAAGGCTAACATCTTGTAGATGAAACTCCTAGATGCTTTACGCATCACTTTGATTAAACCAATATACTGATATGTTGCTTGAAAAGCTCCTGGATCATGTCTTTTGAAACGTTGTACGCCTCTTTGCCGGTTTGTGAACACGGTTTCTCCTTTCATAAAACCTAAAATTTGTGATCGATGAATAAAGAGAACATCATCGTCGTCAGACCATGTCATCGAAAGTCGAAGGCCAATACAAAGCCTGCATGGACCAATTCCTTCAAGCGAGATGGTTAATTTGTTGATTCTGGGATCAAAAATCCAAATGATATCTCCATACAAATGGTGCAGAGAAGAATCATCGGTTGAGAACCAGGGATAACGCCGGTGAGAAATACCACCAAAACAAATCCTACATAGGAACAAGCATCACGATTCCAATGAATTGGTATAACATAAGTCAAAGGACATCGATCAGATGAATCTGCCCAATCTAACGGCAAATTAAGATGATAGGTTATCAAAATTGGAGAATAAAGCATAAGCAAGTGAAAGCCCAGATCTTGAATCACTGGAAGAAAAGCATATATCACCACCGTCAAGATATGGCAAAGAGCATAGATCTGAAATATGTGATTTGCCGTTATTTACACTATGAAAACCAGAAACTTGCAGAAATTAAAGAAAAGTAAAACTAGAAACGAAGGTGACCGACGCCGGCCAAAATCTTGTGGATTGTTAGTTTGTCTTCATCAGTCGCCTTCTCAGTAGCTTGGAAGAAGACGGTTTATAATCATTAGATCACTACAAGAAAATAGGTGATTAGCGACTACAAATAGCGACTACATCTGAAGTCACCAAAAATAACGACTACATAGTGACAAATTGGCGACTATTTTGTGACTAAAGGTACTTAGTCGCTACTGAGTCACTCTATTGCGACTAATTGATGCAGTCGGTACGGTGGTCGTATTTTAATGACTACGAGGCGACTATTTTGTTGATGGAATGATGTCGTCGCAACTTAGTCGCTAATTTAACGATTACAATATGACCACGTCAGATAGAAGTATAATTTGGTGACTAATCTGCGACTCATTCGGCGAGTCATAAGATAGTCGTACCGTGGTCATAAAATAGTCGCGAAATTAACGACTACGGTACCGACCACATTAGGTAGTCGTAAATTTGGTGACTGCACCGCGACTCATACGGCGAGTCATTACATAGTCATCTCGTAGTTGCCAAATAGTCGCAAAATACAGTTAAAAAAACGTGTTTTCCATGTGGGGGTTGGTGTACCAACATTTATTAAGTTGTCGCCTATTAGTCACCTAGGAAAGTCTATAAAAACGAATTGCACTCATTTGTTCTCTTCATTCCGAGACAAGTGACTTTCCTTTCCTAAAAAAATTCTAAATCAAAAAAAAAGTTTGGCTTTATATAATCTTATATTTTTTCCCAATAAAACATATATATATATATATATATATATATATATATATATATATATATATATATATTTATAATGGCGGGATATGACAATTATGGTGGTAATGGCGGTAATTATTGGGAGTGGATGTACAAGAGGTTTGATGAAGTGACGGAAATTTTTTCATCTGAATTCGAAGTGGGGGTGGACCAATTCTTATCGTTTGCAAGTAGCCAAGATACAGTTCAGAATAATGGGGGGGTAAGTTTCTATGTCCATGTAGTGTTTGCAAGAACAATTGATGTCTCTCGGGTAGAAGAGTTATGAGTCATATGTTTAGTAATGGATTTATGGCAGATTATTATGTTTGGTATAACCACGGAGAAGAAATCAATTTGGATATAGGAAGTAGTTACACTGATAGGACGTATGATGGGAGTCATGAAGAAAAGAGTAATGTAGTAGAAGATCCATATGTGGATATGGTGAATGATGCATTTCGTTATAATGTGGGTTTAGATGATAATTATCATCAAAATGATAGTTATGAGAATGTGGAAGAACCGGTACAAAACCATTTGCAGAAATTTTACGACTTGTTAGATAGTGCAAAAACTCCTTCATATGATGGTTGCCGTTAAGGCCACTCGCAATTGTCATTATCTGCTCGAGTCATGAAAAATAAGGCGGAGTATAATATGAGTGAAAAGTTAGTAAATTCGGTTTGCAAAATTTTGACGGATTATTTACCAGAAGACAACCAGTCTACCGGTTCACATTACAAGACAAAGAAATTGATGCGTAATTTAGGCCTTCCATATTATACAATTGGTGTTTGTATTAACAATTGTATGATTTTCTGGAAAGAAGACGAAAAGGAAGACACATGTCTATTTTGTGGTTCACCAAGATAGAAGCCTAAGGAGGATGGACGGAGAACAAGAGTACCATATAGTCGTATGTGGTATCTATCTATTGCTGGTAGGTTGAAGAGAATGTATCAAAGCCAAAAGACTACAGCGGCAATGAGATGGCATGCGGAGCACCAATCAAAAGAGGGAGAAATGAATCATCCTTCTGATGCGGTGGAGTGGAGATATTTCCAAGAGCTTAACCCTCGGTTTGCAGAAGAACCCCGTAACATCTACCTTGGATTATGTACCGATGGGTTCAATCCATTTGGCATGTCTCGTAATCATTCGCTGTGGCCTGTGATCTTGACTCCATATAATTTACCCCTGGTATGTTCATGAATACGGAGTACTTGTTTCTTACAATTCTGAATTCTAGACCAAATCATCCACGAGCTAGCCTCGATATCTTCCTACAACCTCTTATTGAGGAGTTAAAAGAGTTGTGGTATACTGGAGTCGATGCATACGATGTGTCTTTGAATCAAAAGTTTAATCTAAAAGCAGTGTTGATGTGGACGATAAGCGACTTTCCAGCGTATAGCATGTTATCAGGATGGACCACCCACGGTAAATTATCTTGTCCAATTTGCATGGAAAGTATCTACACAAAGGAAGGAAGAAATGTTGGTTTGATTGTCACCGAAGATTTCTGCCTCATGGTCATCAATTAAGGAAGAACAAAAAAGATTTCCTGAAGGGAAGAGACACTTCTAACGACTATACACATTACGAGCGTTTGAAATGTGTAAATCCACCAAAAACCAAGGAAGTCGGTGGTAATGGTCATGAAAAGAAGATGCCAGGCTATTGAAAAGAACATAATTGGCACAACAAAAGCAGATGATGGTCGCTACCTTATTGGAAAGACCTCAATCTCCGGCATAATATTGATGTGATGCATACCGAAAAGAATTTTGTGGACAACATCTAGTATACTCTTATGAGTGCACATGGTAAATCTAAAGACAACATCATGTCAAGATTGGACATAGAAAATTTTTGTTCTCGACTACACTTACATATTGATAGGAAGGGTAAAGCTCCATTCCCAGCATATACATTGACAAAGAAGCCAAAACAAGTGTATTGGAATGTGTCAAGCATGCAGTGAAATTTCCAGATGGTTATTCGTCAGACTTGGCTAGTTGTGTTGATCTGATCAATGGCAAGTTTTCACGAATGAAGAGTCATGATTGCCATGTTTTTATGGAGTGACTTCTTCCATTTATCTTCGCAGAACTCCTAGACCGGAACGTTCACCTTGCATTATCAGGTATTCAGATTACTTATTTAATTAAAATAAGTACTATACATTTTTAAATATAATTTCCTAAGACATGCAATTTGAATACATTTTTAGGGATTTGAACATTTTTCAGGGACTTATGCTCAAGATATTTGCAAAAAAGTCGTGTTCAAATTCTTAAACATAACATTGTTTTGATCTTATGCAACTTAGAAAAGATATTTCCACCATCATTTTTTGATGTGATGGAGCACCTGCCTATACATCTCCCATATGAAGCAGAATTGGAAGGTCCTGTCCAATATAGGTGGATGTATCCTTTTGAAAGATTTTTCAAAAAGTTGAAAGGAAAAGCGAAGAACAAAAGATATGCGGCTGGATCAATCGTTGAGTCATATATCAATGACGAGATTGCTTACTTCTCTGAGCACTACTTTGCCGATCATATACAAACAAAATCAAAGTATAATTAAATGCATATATAGGTAAATGAACTTATAATTTATACTTAAATTTGAATTACTTTTAATTATTTTATTTGATCAGGTTAACAAGATTATATGAAGGTGAAGTCCCAGTATATCATGTCCCTGGAGTCCCTAATATATTTACTCATGTCGGTCGTCCAAGTGGAGAAAGTATGGCTTTCAGAGAGAGACTATTAGTGCACACATGCATATGTTTTACGGAATTGTGACTATTTTCAACCAATTGAGAGGTATATAATATAGACTCGCAAATATATAGACTCCACAAATTTGTCTCATATATATTAAATATATTTTATTTTCTTAGTATGTTCGAGGATTTTCTTTCTACCAAATATCCTGAATTAACCGAAAAAGAACTGTCAATGAAAAGAGCTGAAGAATATCATGTGTGGGTGAAAGATTATGTAAGTATACTCAAACGCATGTAACCGACTCTGATTATGCATTTATTTATATCATTGATAATATTTATATGTATATAATAATGTTTGACCTTATTATATATATATGCAGGTTATATACTGGAACACCACAAATCCATTTCCTACTTGGATTCAAGAGATAGTGCATGGACCTTTACACAAGGTCAAAACTTGGCCAATATACTTTACGAGAGGCTATGTGTTTCATACGCAGAATCACGGCGCTGGACGGAAGATATGTAACTATGGTGTAACTATCCATACTAAATTGCGATTTTGCAAACAGCATCTCAAGCGGATCAAGTTTGCTATATTCCGTATCCATACACAAAGAAACCAAAGCGGGAGAGGCTAAGTGTTCTGAAAATAAATCCGAGGGGAAACATTTCAGGAGAATATGAAAACAATGAACCAACTCTGTTGCAAACAGAAAATGATGATGCTGTATTGATGACTACAGTTGAAGATCTCATAGTCGACAGTTTGGTAGAAGACGCTAATCCAATAAATCTTGATTACGATGTTGGAGATGCGGATCCAGAAGATGAATTCTAGTGTAATTTATCGTCTTCTGATGATGAAGAACAAGAAGACGAAGAACAATATGCGTAGTATATTTAATATATTATGTATTATTCTTTCTACCAAATTACTATGTATTTGTATTTTAATTTTTTTATTTCCACTGTGTAATATTATTGTGTAATATTATAAAAATTATTCAGTATTTTATAAATAAACTTGGTTAAATAAAATTGTAATTTAAATTTTAAAAGTTGGGCTTAGATTACAGGCCCAACTTAAAATTACCTAAAACCAACACTAATCCTAACTAAACCCAAACCCAATTCCATCAAAACACTAACAGGTCTCAACTCTCTTCTTCCTCTCGATCCCCCAAATTCCTAAACCCTAATCCATCAAAGCTCTCATCTCTCATCTCACATCCTTCGCCTCCTCTCGATTCCCCGACTTGTCTGTAACCCTAATCATTTGCATCCTTTGCATCATCTCTCATCTCGCATCCTTCTCATCTCTCATCTCACATCCTTCACATCATCTCTCATATGATGCCTATTCGAGGAAGAAAGAGGAAAGTTGCTCCTAACCTTTCTCAGAGAGTCGGAGTGTCAACACCAAATCAACGGCCGCACACTCTATCCAGTCAGTACAACTTCACGCCGGCGGTCCAATTTCCTCCTCGGCTGCAGACGCCTGAAGTACAACGACAGTCATCAGCGGCCCAGATCCGGAACTATCCTCCGCCTCAACAGCTTTTTCAGAACTCCTTCACTCACCCACAGCAACCTCAAGTACACCCGAATCCTTCTGAAGATGTCCACTACAATCCGTCGCATCCTCCAACTATTCAGGTTGACCCTCCGCCTTCTCCAGTTGAAGTCTCTCAGACTCGCAGTCATCGTTTGCATCCATAGTTTCAAGGCAACAATTTCCACGCTGAGTATCCTCCGGTGTTGCCGGAACTCCAGGAGGACACATTGCGGGCTCTAAATGCGCTGCTTGTGGTGCCAAATAGACATGAGTTCACCACCGTCCTCTTTCCCATTCCCCTACCAAAGACCGAATGGTATGGTTAGGTCTCGTCTTATTTCATATTAGTGTTTAGGTCTTGTTTAGGTCTCATTGGTTTTGGTTTTGTTTAGGTCTTGTTTAGGTCTCATTGGTCTTGGTTTTGAAGTGTTTGCTCTCTGATGGGATTACAAACTCTTTGAATAATGGTGCACACAACTCTTGATGGTCAATTTTGAAGCTATGGTGTATCGTTTCTTAAGAGATCATCCTTCTTCTTCTTAGTTTAGTTGATATCATAGACTTAGCATTAAATTTGATTATTGATTTGCTTTAGCCTTTGGTTTTGTTATTTTGAGTGTCTTTTATGGTTGCCTTTGGTTTAATGTTTCATGTGAATGGAGGTTTTATCGTGACACTGGATCTAAGCTTGTTCGGAAGATTACTAAAATTCTTTTAAATAAATTAGAAAGTCCTTACTATAGCTGGACATGTTTGCCTCGGGATAAACAAGAAAGATACTTCATTGAGTTTGCAGTTAAGTGTCCTGTCCTCTAGCCTTCATACATAGCTTTAATCTTCATATATTTCTTTATTTACTTGTGCTTCTTTTCACTCACATTAGCTATTTTCTTTTTGTTTTTTGTAGAAAACCCACACTTGGGATCCTTTGATAACTGGGACTGTTCAAGCTAACTTCGAGACCATCTGTCAAAATCGGCTCAAAGACATGGTTAGCACCGTGAGAACTACTAGACGCCAACCTAAATGGATTGGAAATACTCTATTGACAACAATGACAGAATACTGGGACACTGAAGAAGCACAACAAAGGAGCAAAACATATTCTGATGCCCGTATGTATGACCGTAATGGCCTCGGTCCTCATATCCACCTCTCAGGGCCAAAGTTGTATCGACAGATTCAAGGCAAAATGGTGAGCCAATTATGTTGTTACACCTTCGCCACTTTTATTTTTGACCTAGCTGTTACATTAAAAATTTACTTGTCTGTTTCTTAACATTGCAGGAAGAGGAATTAGGAAGAGAAGTACGTATTGGTGAGGTTTTCAACAAGGAACATACAAAGCCTGGTGGGACATATGTTGATCAGAAGACAGAGAAGATAGTAGAAACATATGAGAAGAATGTGCAAGAGAGGTTGTCTCAGCTCAAGGAAGATCCTTCTGCTGTCTCAGATGGTTATTCACGGCCCCGGGAGCTCACAACAAAAGAATATACAGAAATCTTTCTTCAGGTTACGTTTTATTTTAAAAATACACAAATGTTATCTTGGAGTTCAATTTGTCATCCTCTAATATCTGATTTCTATTACTTTGCAGTCCATTGAGAAGGATTCAAGAGGAAAACCTTTTGGAGTTGGAAGCATCCATGACTGCCTTGTCAATGGCAAGCAAAAGCAATCAGGAGACAGTTCTACCTTTGTGGCTATGCAAGAACAGTTGAAGGAAGCTCAACGCAAGATAGAGGAGCAGGCTGCTCATATGTTGAGGCGTGATGCAGAAATTGCTCAACAATCCGAAATTATTGCTAAGCAGAAGGAGAAGTTTGACGAGTTCGACTTGGTGGGGCGGTTTCTGCGGGAATGTGATCCACGGTTCAAGCAGTTCTTGACAACCCATTCAGCTAAAGAGACAACCACAGAGACAACAACAGAGCCTGTTCAACAAGAAGATCTAACTTCAACTCCATAGGTTACTCTATGTGTTATCACTAATTAACTCATTTTTGATGAACTCAATGGCGAATCTAAGTGTTGTACTTTGTGTTTTGGAAACTATTAAACTTTTAAGTACAATGTATTTTGGCATGAATATTATGCCAAATAGTCATCAAATTTTAACAATATATCCAAAAACTAAAGTGACTATATAGTGACTACTACATATATTAGTCACCAAAACGTCACTAAAACTTATACGACTATTTCCCGACCACATTAATCAACCCGTTTGTTCAGGTTTCTTAATCACACAATAGTCGCAAACTAGTCACTATAAATTACGACTACATGATGACTAGTATATATATAGTCAAGTAGTCGTAAAATAGTCACTATAAATTACGACTACATGATGACTACTTTGTGACAACATTATTTTGCGACTAAATTTACGACTACAACAATTAGCGACTCTCGATTCACGACTATATGAAATAGTCGCGAATTAGTCGTAACTCTTGATTTTGCGACTACAAGGCGACTAATAATGTAGTCGCAAAATCAAATTAGACAGACATAATTAAATAATCGATGTTAGGCAAAGATAAGTCATTGAATCAAGGCAGAGAGGGTGAACCTAAAGATTATACAGAATGTAATTGGTATTAGGCGGAGATTTTTAAAACATGATATATTATCAATAAACACAAAAACCAAAGAAATACGCCATATAAGGTTTTTTTTTTGTTTGTCGGCCAATTTGCTATTAGGTAAATTAGAAAGAAACAAAGTTACAACGTTAATTTTTAAATATACAGGGACATACATTTATAGGATCCAAGAGACAAGAAAAGGAGTATTGATCCTTTACTAAAGTGTCTGCTATAACAAAAAAATTAGAATACAAAATTATTACAGTTCAGAGAAAGTGTAAATAAAAGAAAGTTACGTCACTTAGAAAATAATAGTTGTTTATAAGCAATTAGAGAGAATAGAGACTTTGAAATCAATAACTTTCAAACTTTTCTATATAATAGTGTCATATACTTCCAAAATGAGAACTTTCAACTTTCAATTCTTTTAAATATTCAAAAAACTTTCAAACTTTCTCAAAGCTTCTGATGATACACTTTGAACTTCAGCCACTCCAACATGGCAACACTTTTTAATATTTGAAAACTATCTAAATAATGAACTTTCAATATAAAACAAATCAAGATGAAAGACCACTCTCTGATTGGTTACTTACCTAACGATGTTAGGCTAACATGAAAGATGCATAATTGTAGTGACACATCCTTTCAAATTATCCTTTGTTGATTGAAGTCTGGAACTGTAAAAGGATACTCATCTATTGTTGTCTCAAACTAAAGTGTTTTATCCTATTGATAAAGTAATCCTATTTAAAAGTGTCTTGTTTAATTACTTGAAATTTACAAGTAATTAGACAAGACAAAAAAATTCTTTCTTGTTTAATCTACACTTAATAATATGAGTATTGGAGAATCAATCCCTGTTCTAGATAAAGGTTTAATTGCTATTTGTATTAGACCAAAATGAATATAATCAAAGTTTTTTCTTTTATAGTTTTCTAAAGCCAAAAAAGAAAGTAGTTTAATTTCTTCAAATTCATTTTGTAATGATAAAGTTTGTTCATGTTATTTGATTGAATATGCAGTTTTAAAAGTTGAAGACTACTTATTAGGAGCAGTACAATCAAACTTATGTAACGGAGCTATATATTTTAATTGTGAACCAAATTTCCAAGTAAGCCTACATGATCCTACAATATTTAACACTTTAGTTCTAAACGTACACTTGGCTGAAATTAAATTTCAGCAAGAAAGACATGGCTATTTATTGCTGTATCGGATTTATTTTAAGCAATCTACATCTGAGTTTAATCCACAATGTTTATTGCAAGATGATAAAGGCGAAACAACAATATTAGCTGTACAGGGTAAAGATACACCAACCTCTACATACACCCCTAAACAATTAAAATGGACAGAAATTACAATTTCTGATCAATGGAAAATTAATATTACTCAACCACCAAGAAACTTTGAACAAAAAACTATTACAAGTATAACAGAACAATATGACGGAAATGTATTATTAAACTTTGGTTCTTTTAGAGATCCACCATCATTAAAATTTAGTTCATACTACCCACATTCATCTTTCTCTGAGTACAAACTGGCCAAGCTAGCATTGAATCAGAAGAAAGTGTAGAACAAATTTCAACAAAAAAACAAGAAAAAAACCTATTATTTTTCAAGCACCAATAGTTGAACCAGTTCAACAATCAGAAGTGGGATCGTCTAATTTTCATACTTCTCCAACAGCTTCAGATTTTAAATCAATAAATGTTATCATAAAAACATTTACAATAGACAAATATTATCTTAACGGAGAATGTTTATCAGATAAAAACAGAGATAAAAGAAAATGGTACTTTCAAACTTTTAATAAAGACAAGCTTACCACTTTTAAAGAAATATGGTATAACTATATGGAAAATATAGAAGTAAATATTCCATTTTTCACATGGTTTGAAACATACACTTTAGAAAATGTCATATACTATCCATATAAAAATGAATCAATAAACACTAGTTCCACATTATACCACACATGGGAAATGACTAACGGAGAAATACACAAATCAGTCCATCCACCTTTGAAAGACATCAAAATTCACACTCCCCAAAGACAAGTAATAGCTACACCTTTTAGAACTGGGGCAAACCGAGATAATAAAGATTCAATATATATAGCTGATATTAAGATAGTATATGAACAAAATAATTATCAAAGTCAAATATTACATACTATTTCAAGACAAATAGATAACCTTGATAACAAACTAGAAAGAGACGAAAAAAACACAACAACAAACTATCAGCCGTTATCACCACCCTTCACCGCAATCTCACCACCTCTCTTCAAACCATTAACAAAACCATTAAATTTCCAGAAAATAAAATTTTAAAATCAATCTCAAGTAGACTAGATAGACTAGACAAAGCTAAGGGAATAAATCATATTGATGAAAGTATTCAATCTGAAACCGACATAAAAATAAATAGAATAAAAAGAAACTTACAACCATAAAAAACCATATTATCCACGACACTCACCACCCAATTTACTATTTGAAGAACATCATAAATTTCTCTCAACAAACTTTTACAACGGAGAAGGTATATATGAATGGAATATAGATGGAAGATCCGAATACGAAATGATGAATTTATTTCAAGAAATAGGGATGACAACCCTATCCTACAAATCTAAAGGAATGTCCGACCACCAAGCATGTGTCATGCTAATCTCAGGCTTCAATTGAGCCTTAAAGTTTTGGTGGGACAATGCTTTAGGCATAGAAACTCAAAATTCTATTATAAACCATACTGAAACGAGAATAGTAGAAGAGTAGAAGGAGAAGATGGTTTTTATGAAGAAGACTAAGTTCAAAACGCTGTAGAAGTATTACTCTACACCATGACCATGCACTTTGTAGTAAACCCTTCAGAAGAACTTACAAGTAAAAAACTTATTTTAACAAATTTTAGATGTCCAACATTAGGGGACTTTAAATGGTATAAAGATATATTTATAACCAACATATTTCAAAGACACGACTGCAACCAACCCTTCTGGAAAGAACGGTTCATCGCAGGATTACCATCATTTTTCACAGAATGATTAATTAATAAACTAAAAGATTATTCTGGGGGACAACCAATACCATGGGATACAATAACCTATGGTCAATTGTTTGCCTTTATTAAAAAGGAAGGACTACAAATATGTCAAAAACACAAAGATAAACAACAAAGTAACAAATTTAAATTTGGATAAACTATGGGTTTATTTTGTGAACAATATGGTTATAATCGTCTCACTCCACCTTCTAGAGAAAGACGAAAACTACACAAACAAAATAAACTTTTTTATCCACAACCTTATAATAAAAAGAAAAGATTTACAAAGAAATTTCCTAACTCATACTATACAAAAAACAAAAATCAAAAAGAGCCATCTAGAAAAGAAAGAATTATATGCTGAAACTGTAAAAGGCCGGGACATAAATCTACATATTGTAAAATGAAAAAATTAATGAAATATTTCACGATCAACAAGACATTTGAGAAAAATTAGAAAAACTACTTCTTTCAGAAACTGAAAATTCAGAAGAGGTGTAGCAGCATACTTTTACATTTTTTTTTTAGTTGTTATTGATTAGATCATTGTTAATAACATTGTTAAATCTACACTAGATATAAAACTAAATATGCGAAGTAATGGAGGAGAACGTTGAAGTTTCTAGCTGTTTGGGATTGATGGTGGAGCATTGAGGATGATGGACTCATGTCTTTAGGGTTGAATGGACGTCCAGGATTGTATTCATGCAATGAAGGGCCTGGATCAAAAGAGATGGACGCGGGCTTGAGAAGAAAGGCAAGAGGATCACCGGAAAAGGAAAGTTTCCCTTTCTTCGAGTCTTCACGTGTAAACAGAAATCTTGTCGTTTTGGGAGCTTCTAAACACCATGGAGTCTTCATAAGGTCGTGGTGAAACAGCAGGTAAGCTACAAGTTGATCGGGTGGATCACTTTTCTAAGATGGATCAAACCGGCTCATGTTTGATCCAAATCTTCGAATAGATTTTAAATCAAAGTTGAACTAGGGATTGTTTTCCTCGATCAAAGTTCTTCTTGTTGATGGTTTCCGGAGGCGTGTCAGAGATGGTGGCAACTACTCGAGCATGATTGGGGTTGAGTTTGATCTTTGGCTTGTGGTATGGTCCGTCAGCGAGTTCTTCAGTAAGTCCGCCAGTGGTTCCGTCGGCAAATAGCTCGTCTAGTCCATCAGCAAGAGCGATGTCCGCATCAAAAAGTGACCGAGGCGATCTCAGCGAACATCAGCCTTGATTTGATATATAACCGGTTCAGTGTAGCACACTTTGGTTGTGCGAGTGGACCTAACACCTTTGTGGCAGTCCAAGACGTAATCGATGCGGTTAAAGACAAGTACCATAGAGAAACCGGATAAAACCCAGCGGATAGTATTGAGTTCCAAGTCCTCTTTAACGACTTTAGTATCAACGATTTCAATACTCTTTTCCAAACACTTCCTCCCAGGAGAAGATACCATACCGCCGGGGTTCCTGGTTCCTTCTTCGACCGTGTTCTTCCTAAAGAGAGTTTCCAGATCGGAGTTATGAGTTATGAATTCCGTTTCACCTCCCAGATCCCCAAAGGCATCAATGACTGTGTCTCTGCCTTATGGAACAAAGACATGCAGTGCACCGGGTTTAACCAAGCGGTCAAGAAAACATATCTTGATCAGTACTCTATCGACACCAAAAATATTTTGGATACTAGAGTTGAAGAGCTCGTATCCGGGGGATTGATGTTTATTTCAGGATCGTGTCTAAGAGACGGAGTCAAGATGTCCGAGACACCTAAAAGAATAGTAATAGGTTTTATCGAAGAATCTCTCAGTGATCTTGCCCAACTAGTGCATATTTGATTTTTGAAGTATTACCAAACAGTTTTTTTTTTCTTTTTCTTTTTTTAACTAGTCTTTTTTTTTTTTTTTTTTAAAGGGTGTCACCCAGCAAGACAAGGTGGACTCTTTCAAAACCTCATTTTATTTTGCAGAACAAAGTTAGATATCATACACTCTAAAAATGAATCTCCGCTAGACCCCAAGATCTTGGCCATCTCTTTCAAGGCCTTCAATATTGAAGCTTCCATTTCCGCACATTTTGGAACCAAAGTCATGAGGAAAGCCTTTAAACTTGTCGAGGTCAAGGCCCGTGAACAGATTTTCCGTCTCCAGAATGCCAAACATGGAAGCAATACCTCATCGTGCTTCACAGAAACTAATCCATGATCCAGATATACTTTTAATGTGTTTTTCTCCATTGTTGCTTCTCTTCTTTCGTCAATCTCATGATGATTTGTCCTTTTTTTATAAATCTTGTCTTAGCACCTTTGCATTCTCCCCTATCCTACAAATTAATAAAACATCACTTTATGCTTATATATATAGTAGTAACTAACTCCTGTTGTTGATGAATGATATGGATCTTAAAACCTTAATCCATATGTTAATTTATTTTGAACTTCAAGACTCATATATATATATATATATATATATATATATATATATATATATTGTTTGTTACTTTAAATTGATGTGAATTTAATCTAAATCTAATGATAACATAATATTTTTACCTATTTTAACTATAGTTTTATAATATTTTAAGCCAATCGTTGGTATGATTTCAATGGTTTAAAGATTGTTTTTAATGTCAAGGATTGTTTACAGGTTTCAGGGAAAAAAAAAGAACCAAAATAAGAGCATAACACTTTCAAGACATTTCAAAGTATACGAGGTTTAATATCCTTTGGGGATATTCCCGTGTGACAAATTTGAAGTTCTTGGATTCGTTGGAAAGACTGATGATTCACCTTTAAAATCTAAGTAGAATCAGACAAAATCATCGACCCAAATCAAAAGTTATGCGCGATCTACTGAAGCAGTGTTTCGTAGGCTTATAAAATAGAAAGAAGAGAATGCAAAATTGACCAACAAGAAATTTTTCACGATGACAGAGCCCGTGAACGTGGAGAGAAAAGCTATCACCCGCGGTCACAAGTCTCTTCCTTTTGTTCTCTCGAAAGACACCACTTTTCTTAATTAAACCGACTTTGAAGACCCCAAAACCTATAAATACTAATTTTCAAATAGATGTTCGACACAAATTGCTAAAACAACACCACTAGGGTCTAGATACCGGATGACACCCATAGGTTTAGAAGTTTTTTTAAACACTTTAGGTTTTAGACTTTTAGTTATTGCTCTGCTTCCACGGAGCAGATTTCACCTCTTTGTAGGATAATATTCACTTTTTTTACAGATTAGTTGTGCGTTTACATTTTGTGTGTGATTTCTGAGAACACACACAAAATGACAAAATTAAGTAAAATAAATAACAATAAAAATTAACTGGTAAAATCTCCCTCTTTTCCAATTTACTAGCGTAAATAATTAGATAACTGTTCTTTTTCACATAAAAACATTTTAACACTCAGTTAAAGGAAATTTTCACCAAAATGATGTTTGTAAGAGGACCTGAAATTATAATGTATCATGCGAGAAAATTATAATAGAAGACAGAAGAGACATAGAACAGAGATTTTGAGACAAATTGAGGATGTCATGGAAATACAAAAGCAAAAATCAGTTCTTCTAGAGGGGATGATATGGTTTGGTTTAACCATCCTACTCCAAAATACTCAATTTTCACGTGGTTATAGAGATTCACAATCGCTTAACAGGGGATGATATGCAACAATGGAATGTAGGGGTAAATATTTCCTGGATCTTTTGTGGAGAACCATTGGAGACGAGACACCACTTGTTTCTCTTGTTGTTATTCAGCTGAAATCTGGTAAAACTTAGCTCAAGGTATACTTCAAGCCAGATTCAGTAATGATTGGGAGATCACCTTTTTCATCTCATCGTGGACACATGTCAAGCACGGCGAGCTCTATTTTTACGAGAGAGATAAACTCTCGACACCATGGAGAAACCCCCATCTACTCTCATCAAGCTCATGTCCGAAATAGAATTTCTTCGATAAAGGATTGTAGGTTGGATGGTGCATTTCAATGTTGGTTTGCTACTAGAAAGTACATAAGTGGCTCTGAAAGATAATTTCTTTTACAAAATATTCAAATAGAAGTTGTAATGTAAAACGTTTTTTGGTTTAAATAATTTCTTAGAGCATGTTCATCGCTTGTATCTTACTAGATCTCTTATTAATTAAAAAATTAAAAAATAATGATAAAGGAAGCATTTACACTAATTAACTTAGATTAAGTAATAGCATGAATTATACTATATTTTTAGTGTTGGTAAAACATTTGTCCTTGGGGATTCGGTCCAAAAATTTACACTGACATGGCATTCGATTGTGGTAGTGTATACGTTAGGTTATAATTAATGAGTTAATCACCATTCTGTAAAGCAACACTCCCAACACACGAGAGATATTCATTCAGCTCGAGCATCCAGTTGAACCCGGTGCAATGACTCTGTTCATAGGGGTGATCCCTTTTGGGATTTTACATATATGGATACTCTGCTTAGGAAGGAACACAATCGAAGAAAGAATCGGGAAACCAGCACTACTACATCTCTTATTTCTGTCTAAAAGAAATGACTCGAAATATTTATATTATAAGTTTATAACTAATAAAATTTCAAAATATTAATTAATGAGATAACTACTTATGATTGAATGTTTTAATTAGTCAATAGCTAGTAAGCGTTTTTTAAACATAATTAGAACGCTTGTAAATCTTTTGAAAAAAATTACTAAGCTTCTAAGCTTTTTTTATCAGCATTTCGATTTAATAAATATGTTAATTAGTCAATAAAACTCCTTCAATAAAATCTATACTATTAAAAGGGAAGCATTATTTACAAGGCAAAATGAATCCTGAAATATATGACATAAAATGACCCTGAATAAATTAAAAAGCATACAATACAAGAGGGACATTAAAGTAAATTTGATAATAAAAATGCACGGATCCTATATGCCCTGGATTAATTCTGCTCGGATCATGTATTAACTGTTCAGAGCTGTTTTTCATACTCCCGTATCCAAACAGAATCGAAACAAGAATCTGCAATAAAATTCAAAAACGTAAGTAGTTTTGCGTAAACAATTTAAGGAAAAAATAATTTTGATATTTATGTATATGTTTAATTTGGGCAATTAATTTCGAAATTGTATATATGTAAACTTATTAATTTGATTTTATATTTTGAGATATATCCGGAAACAAGAAATTATGATGTTACCAAATATACAAAATCATCTAAATGTTTATAGAAATAATTTAAATCGGCATCTATTAAAATCGAGCAATTAAATACAAAATTGTATATATGTATAAAAATATAATTTGGTTATATATTGTGAGATATCTGTAAACAATATTTATGATTTTATATTATGATTTCAAACATATGTATTAAGATATACATACGTTTGAAACTACTTATAACTTATCATTTTATCAATGCATAAATGTGTGGATCCGAAAACATGTTACAACTAAAGTAAAACAACAGTATTTTAAATATGTTTTTTTTTTTCAGCTTATCTAGCATAAGCATGTACAAAACAAGAGATAAAAAAATGTTAACTGACACGGCATGTATGTGTGATTATATTAACTAAATGTTTCAAAGAAATTATTTTTCTTCATCAAATACTTTATTTTGTTTTGAATCAAACTATTACGTGTTTGTGTGCTAAATATGTAGGAACATGATTTTGAGGAAATGAGAAAAGAATAATGGGACGGAAACGGGATGGAAGGAGGAATAAGATGAGATTAAAAATTTTCAATAATCAAAATCCAGGATCATGTTAGAATTAAGATAAATTAATGCTTCCAATATATTATGTAACATATTTTTCAATTTATCTAACACAAAAATGTAAAAAAAAATATTCAAAAGAAAAAGAAAAAACATTAAACTATGTTCTATAATAGATAAAAAAAAAAATCTTTATGGATTTTATGAGACATATACAGGACATGATGGATTTTATGTCCTAAATTAGACATACCATCTTTCTGTTACTATTTTTTAATATAATTGTTTTTACTGATAACAAAAACAAATTTGATCATTTTTTTGTCTAAACAGAATTAAAAATAAATCAAATACTAAACTGATACAAAAAAAAGTTTGGATTATGAATGTTAATAACATTTATTAAAAATATGTTTACAAACATAATCCGCATGTACGTAATAAATTATAAATGTGTTAGTAAATTTAGTTTTAAAATCAACCCCGCACATACGTGCGGGTCCGAATCTAGTTACAATTAAATTGGAACCACTTACGAAACACAGGAACAATATTTGGGTTCACCCCTAGGGGTAAAACTCTTCGTTCCCCCCTAATTATTAAATAAGGAAATAAAATCTATATACATTATTATAAAATTATAAACTTAAACGCTCATTTGTAAACTCAAACCGACATATAATATCATTCTAATTGTAAAATCTAAACTTTAACCATCTCATTTGTAAACCCAAACCGACATATAATTTCGCTCTAATTGTAAAATCTAAACTTTAACCATCTCATTTGTAAACCCAAACCGACATATAATTTTGTTCTAATTGTAAAATCTAAACCCTAACTATCTTATTTGTAAACCCAAACTGACATATAATTTCGTTCTAATTGTAAAACATAAACTCTAACCACTTCATTTGTAAACCCAAACATAAATTTCGTTATAATTGTAAAATCTAAACCTTAACTACCACATTTGTAAATCCAAACCGACATATAATTTTGTTTTAATTGTAAAATCTAAACCTTAACTACTTCATTTGTAAACCCAAACCGACATATAATTTCGTAGATATTTGTTTATCCTAACTAAAAGGAAATATTCCTTATCCCTAAGAAAATATCCTTCCTTATCTCTTCTAATCAAATATACTCTCAATAACTTCGATTATATCTTGATCTCTTCTTCTTTCCTTCTCACGCATCTTGTCATCACGCTCCACAATCTTTCTCCACATCAGCACGTCACGCCACGTCAGCATATCAAACCTCTGAGACACTTCAAAGCCTCCTGTTACCATCAGAGCTCTGACGCACTTTCAATCTCCCCCTTTTTGATTGAATCTTGCCACACAAGCATTCAAAGCATCAGACCTGCAAAAACACAACCAACCAAAAACAAGTGCAACAAACAATGATCGAAGCAAACAAACGCTTGTTAAGGCAAGAAAACAAAAATCATGCGCCAATACAAACCAACAAGTCTTAAATTCCGACAGAGCAAAGTTTGAAAAGAAGAAAATTAAAAAACAGCAAAAACAAACAGCTCCCCCACAGCTCAATCTCCCTCTCAAGCCTCTGAATCAGACTCATCTCCTCCTGCTTGTTTGGCACAGTTTAGTCAAAAATATCAATAGGACAAGCTTGAAGTCAAAATATAGACAAGGTGCGAGACTACTTACCAGCATCCAAGGCTTCTTGCAGGACCCTGATAGCCAACCGGATGGCGTTGCGTTCAGCAGATGAACTACTCCGAGGGACAGGGCCAACTGGAACAGATGCAGTCTTCTTTCCCTTGGTTTTATTGGCGTCTTGAGACCGAAGACTTGGCACAGGTCGCTGAGCAGTCAACAACTGCTGAATAAGGCTGGAAAACGGCAAACAAAAGCCTGACTGAGCTTGCAGACCCAACTGGATGATCTGATCATAGATCATTCGTCCAAAGCCAAATAAAATCCCGTGCATAATCATGTAGATCACCTGAGCCCTGTTCGTTGAGATGTACCCTGTGTTCACAGTTTGAGACCAGTTGCTACAGCATATCCTATGCATATCCTTGATGACAGGGTTCTTGATCGCAGTAGACACCAGCTGCTTGCAGGACTTAACCTTACCATCGAGAGGAACAATGCCAGATCCTCCTCCAAAATTGCAGCTGTATGCAACCGCTGTTGACGCACATCCACAGATTGCAGACCAAACAGAGCGTTGATGCAGCTCGGAGAAAATTCGTAAACCCAGTCGCGAACAAGCACCTTAACAGACTCCCCCCTCAATCTTGACCGTTGGTAGATTTTCCCAGAACTAATATATCACATCCGAATCAAAGGACACAACTTAAGTGACTGTTTTAAGAAGCCCAACTTTATCTATGAACTCTCTAGCCTGATCACTGACTCCTTGAGAGTAACAGACTTCTGGGGCAAGTCTTCAAGCGGCAAAGAACCCATACCGTCGAGCAGCTTCAGAAGACGTGAAACGTTTGGAGTCAAACTCCTTTGAAGCAGCACCACAAGAGGTTGTGGAGGTACATTTATCCCTGGGAAGAGATGGACGCTTCGAGTCATGGCTGTGGAGATCAGCAGGCGATTGTTATTTGCAGACGCGAAGAGACTCCCTGAGAAGATAGAGCAGGCATGGGCACATCACCAGTAAGATCTACCACCGGGAACCAAGGCGACACTTCTCTAGGCGGAGAAGACGAAGATTCACATGTCTCGTGGTTCCCCACAAAATAGGAGGGTGAGGGGATTAGATCCACCGGAGCCAGAGTTGCAGTGGTGGACTTGTCGCGGGGCTCATAGACAGCCATCACCGTTGTAGGATAGATCGGAACATGAAGAGTCGGTGGAGGCAATGACGATGGTGGCGTGTGAAGCTACTCATCTGAGCTGGAATCGTAGTGGAAGCCACTGAAGATTGATTTCATGGTGATTAGGGATTTGAGTAAACAAACAGACGAGATGAGAGGATAGAAGCTTAATCGACAAAGGGTTGAAATTGCAAGGATGAAGAGGTAAACGCCAAAACCCTAGATGTTCCTTTTATACACACTCATGTGGCTCAATGGGCTGATCGATCTCGGCCCAAAAATAATAGTCAATCCTGAAAACACTCAATTGAAGATTAGTATACACTGCAACTATTTCCCTTTTTCGACTACATTCTCATGTCAATTCATTTAATCACAATTAATGATAGTGCACTAATAATCAGGTTTTTTCCCTTTTATGACCCAACTTATCAGATTCATGAATCAAACACTGATACACACAACCACTAATGATAAACCCTAAGGGACCCATATCGAGAAGTAAACACATATGAGCATTTTTTTTTTTAAATCCAGAAAAAAACCAGAACACTGAGCGTTGTCGTGTTAACCACTTGTTCAGAACCTTCACTAGGAACTATCACAACCTCTTGAATTGTCGAAGATCATAGAACTGTTGCATATGGGTAGTCTTTCACACTGGCATGTCTTTAGTCTTCAGTCCATCCTAACATGTTAAGGCAGCTGGAGATCATCTCTTTGAAGTGCATAGCATTTTTTTTTTTTAATTCCACTCAGCCTCTTGATGGATGCTTCCTCAACTTGAGCTTCAGTGACATCACTTGATTTTGTCAGTCACTGATTCTAAGTTTGTCATTCCACAGGTCCTTGATCCTGAGAATACATGTGCATGTCTCTTCATAGCTCTTTGACCTCCTTAAACAGGATGGACAAACCGGCATGACAGACAGCTATTTCCCACAATCTTTCCAGAGTGTTGATCTTCTATATATTCCAGGATTTCCATGATCTGTCCTAACTCATGTTCTTGTCTTTGACCAACACAACTCAGAGAAAAAAGTTAGAGTTCACAGGCACCAATAGACTTTCTCAGATTTGTGAATCTGTTAAAGTCCAAAGGCTTAGTAAACAAATCAGCCAGCTGAAAATCGGTGCTCACATGGTCGATCTCGATCAGTTTCGCCTCAACTAGTTCACGAACAAAGTGGTGTCTAATATCTATGTGTTTAGCTCTAGAATGCTAGACATGATTCTTAAAGATGTTTATTGCACTCAAATTATCACAATGAATCAACAGAGTATCAGAATCCATACCATAGTCGGAGGACATTTGGCGCATCCACAAGAGCTGTGTACAACAGCTGCCCAAGGCAATGTATTCAGTCTCTTGCTGTGCCACGATATCAGGTTGTTGCCTATGAAGAAGCATCCCCCACTTGTACTTCGACGATCATCCAGAGATCTTGCCCAATCAGTATCGCAGTATCCGCTTAGATTGGTGTTGGTATCCTTGGTGAAGAAAATACCAAAGTTCAGTGTCCCTTTAATGTACTTGATGATCTTCTTAACCACTAGTAAGTGTGACATCTTAGGCTTGGCTTGGTACAGTGCGCATATCCCCACTGACAAACATATGTCTAGACGACTCGCTGTCACATATAGCAGGGTTCCAATCATACCTCTGTATAGTCGCTCATCCACATCCTCGCCTCCTTCATCTTTTGAAAGCTTGTCATTGACCCCTATAGGAACTTTTGCTTCTTTACTCTTCCCTAAACCAAACCGATGTACCAACTCTTTCGCATAGGTGCTTTGAGACACAAAGATCCCATCAGCAGATTGTTCCACTTGCAATCCCAGAAAGTATTTCAGCTCTCCCACCATACTAATCTCAAATTCCTGTGACATGCTTTCGACAAACCTTTTTACCAAAGGTTGACAAGTAGAACCAAAGATGATGTCATCTACATAGATCTGAACAAACATCAGCGCGTTGTCACTGTTAAGAACAAACAGTGTTTTGTCTACACTCCCGTGACTGTAGCTTTGATCCAGAAGGAACGTTGTCAACCTCTCATACCATGCTCTCGGAGCCTGCTTGAGACCATATAGCGCTTTCTTCAGCCGGTACACATGCTCAGGATGAGGTGGTTTCTCAAAGCCTTTTGGTTGCTCTACAAACACCTCTTCTTGTAGTATTCCATTCAGAAAGGCACTTTTGACATCCATTTGATGTAATGTGAACTTGAGAGCACACGACATACCAAACATGAATCTGATTGATTCTAACCTTGCTACTGGAGCAAAGGTGATGTGATCACAAGACGCGACCTCGGCCAAGAAGACCAAGACACGCAGGACGTGACCGAGACGCCTGACCAAGACGCATCGGACGCGACCAAGATAACCTCTTCAGACGCGGCCAAGGCTCCAACGATCATTCCCAGAGCCACCACACGTTCCAGGAGCTCAGCAAAGGCGGCCAAGCAGCGGCTTAACCTGTTCGTCCGATCATTTGTCCAACGCCAGCCATCCCATGAAGACTCCAAAGGATCAGTCCGCTTAGTCTTCACTCTTACCCAAGAGTGAAGACGATCAAGTCGTTAAGCAAGGAAGTGTACTCTTTTTCCTCACTCCGGGTTTGTCCCAATGGGTTTACCGGAGAAGGTTTTAACGAGGCATTGAGCTAAACGCACAGCGCCTAAAGTCATGTTGCTCCCCGTGCAAGGCCAAGGCGGTTATCTCTCTTATCTCTTCTCGTTTGGTTTATTTTGAACTTTGGGAATATTCTTCCTCTTTATTCTTATGCTTGTGAACGTTGGAGAGTGCTTGTGGCTAAGCGTGTTAGTCAAAAGGTGGCGACGTGTTCTCATTGCAAAAGGAACACGTCAAAGGACGATGTGCGGATCAAGATGAATCTGCGTGTCCTTAAGCTCCTAGCTAGACCTAGCTATTTAAAATCTCCTTAAGCCCTTGTTCCTCTTTTAGACTTGTATGAAAATAAAACTTTTCCTCAAGAGAGATTCTTGAAACTTGTCTCACTCTTCTCTTTCTTTAATCCGGGATTGAACCTTGAGAAAATCCTAACAAGCCTCGAACCAGGTTCGACCTTGTTAGAGACCGTATCAAGAGGAGAGCCAAACCTCTTGTGTCGTCTCTCGATCCACTCGTAATTTTCCCTCACTTCGTTTCCCATCTTTCCCCTTCGCAACCTCGAGTCCTCTTCCATAAGCTCTCGAGTTCTCCACTAAATCATTTCAACCCGTCCCCACCATCGTTTCCACCGCAACCATTCGTTCGTTCGTTCCGCACCATACCATCCAAACGATCCGTTCGTGGCTTCTCGACGTATCTCCTAGACGGCTCGTTTGAATCCAGTCAAACTCTGATTCCCTCATTTGTTTCTTCCCTAGATCCGAAGCCTAGAATCTGTGCCGAAGAAAGTTCTACCGTTTGAAGGTTGGCCGAGAGCTCAAGCCGCGTCCGTACCGCATTCGTGCCGTGACTGCGTCCTCGGGTCACATCAAAAGGTCTCATCAAAATCAACCCCTTCAACTTGAGAGTAACTTTGAGCCACCAGTCTTGCTTTGTTTCTGACAATGCACCCACTGGCATCACTCTTATTCTTGAAGATCTACTTAGTTCCCACTACATTCACATTAGCAGGTCGTTTAGTGAGTTCCCACACATTACTTCACTCAAACTGTTCTAGCTCATCTTGCATCGCAGCAACCCAGAACTCATCTCGAAGTGCCTCTTTGTAATTATTTGGCTCCATAGTTGAAACAAAGCAGGCAAATTGAACAATCTCAGAGTCCTGAGAACCAGTGTCAGGAACCACAGCCTTCCATTTCTTTCCAGCCAGTTGAGCAAAATCAATCTGTTTGCCTGTGGTAACTCTACCCCATTGAAAATAGCACCTATAACATCACCGAGGAGTGATTCCGATGAACCTGAGAAGATGGAGTAAGAGCATCCGATGACAACACAGGGATGACAGAGTCACCATGGCTTTCAGATCCTTGATCGTGCTTCTCATCATCAGTTACCAGGTCCTTGTCTGAGATAACAAGCACCATAGCAATCCGTAGAAACGAGGTATCATCAAAGACAACATTGACAGTTTCTTGAACCGATCGCGTGCGTTTGTTGTAGACACGGAATGCAGTGCTATGTCCAGAATAACCAAGGAAGATCCTTTCATCACTCTTGGAGTCAAACTTACCCAACTGATCCTTGTCATTAAGAATGTAGCAGAGACAGCCAAACACATGAAAGTAGCTTACTGTTGGAGACTTCCCTTTCCACAGTTCATAGGGAGTCTTGTTGGTCCTTGTCGGACATACACTCGGTTGATGATGTAACAGGCGGTGTTAACAGCTTCATCCCAAAAACGATGAGGCACCTGATTATCATGTGTTGAATTTAGCGGAAGTAAAGAGTGAAGAGATGAGAGAGTAGTTGGCAAGAAGAATAAAAAGGAGAGTATATTTCTTAAGTGTAAACATTACAATGTTGGCTTAAGCCTTTAAATATCAAAAGAAACTAGGGCTACCCCTTCTACACTTGATAACTTGCTGATAATGACATAAAGAGAGGGAATAAGCTAATCCCAATGGTGAAAGCGACCCGTCTTGGTCTCCCAAGGTGAGACCAACCGTGACATTATCCTCCAACGGCTACTCGGCAACTTCTAGATCTTTCTCTTGGGCTTTCTAGTGGACTGGCCTCGTCTCTTCTCCATATGTCAATAGAACTCGGCCTGATTGATCACTTGTACGGACGGTTGTACGGAAGATTGTACGGACATGGCCTAGAACGGATAGAACATGGTCAATACTCCCCCTCACACTTAGCCAAATGCAATGACTAAGCTTGGAACCCATGAAGCATCACCTCATTAAAAACCTTAACATAGAAAACCTCATGGGACAAAACTATGTTAAGGGAAAAAAAGTGTGATGTCCATGTGTTAGGGAAGCTGATCATGGGTGTGTAGGATCTACAAGTCCTAGTTTGTGATAGATGTATTCACAAACTTGAGGACTAGTAGCCTTGGTGAAGATGTCAGCCAGCTGATCTTTACTCGGTGTGTGACATGGTATGACCACGCCTTCTTCAATCTTCTCTCGAACCTTGTGACAGTCCACCTCTATGTGCTTGGTGCGTTCATGGAAAATATAGTTTGTGATGATGTGTATAGCAGCCTCATTGTTACAGTGCATGGTGATGGGCTGGTCTGACTCGAAGCCAAGATCCTTGAGAAGACCTTTGAGCCAAGTGAGTTCGTTAGTCAGTTTCTTCATGGCTCTATATTCGGACTCATCGCTTGAACAGGAGACAACTTTCTGCTTCTTGGACTTCCAAGTCACTAAGTTGCCTCCAATGAACGTACAATACCCGGTTGTTGACCTCTATCCATCGTATCACTAGCGTAGTCCGCATCATAATACCCTACTATCTCCGTATTGTTGTTCTTTCCCATCCAAATACCTTGGCCAGGGCTCCTTTTAAGATAGCAAAGAATCAGTTCCACCATGTTCCAGTCAAAGTTCGATGGCGCTTTCATATGCTGACTGACCTGGTTTACCGCGTAGCAGAGATCATGCCTTGTGATCGTAAGGTAGATCAATTTACCCACCAGTCGACGATATCTCCCTACATCTTCAAATGGTTCAGCCAGCTTGTTCACCGGAGCATTTGGCGTCTTTTTCATCACCCTCTTTCGCTTGACCTGGTGGCCTTCTTCCAGTGGAGTAGACACCGGCTGATGTGAGCACGGGACCGGAACCTGACCGAGATGCACTGGACGCGACCGAGATGCCTGACCGAGATGCACCGGACGCGACCGAGATGCTTACACCTCGCGCGGCCAAAATACCAGAAATCCTCCCGAGAGCCATGACAAGGTCTAGGAGGTCCTACAAGTCCACCAAGCAAAGGCTCAACCTCTTTGTCCGAGCTTTCGTTCATGACCGCAACCCGATCGAAAAAGTCCGAGAAGTGACCGTTCGCACGGCCTTCATCCTTACCCAAGGATGAAGGAAACAAAGTCACTATATCGAGGAATCATACTCTTTTTCCTCACTCCAGGTTTTTTCCCATGTGGTTTACCGGAGGAGGTTTTAACAAGGCGAGGAGTTTAGTGCAAACATTTGAAGCCAAGACGTTTCCTGCGCCAAGGCCGAAGACGGTTCTCTATCTTTACTTATGCTATGCGTTTTGTTTGAACTCTAGATCCTTCTTTTTATAACATTAAGTAGAGAGCTAGTGGTTGTGTTTGAATCTCAAAGGAAGCGACATGTTCTATTTCAAAGAGAACACGTCAAAGGGAAACGTGTGCGGACCATTGCGAGTCCGCGTGTCCTTAGTCTCCCTTAAGCCTAGCTCTATTTAAACCCTCTCTTAATATCTTGTAGCCTCAGACTTGATTGAAATAAAAACATTGCCAAAGAGAGCTTATTTGACTCTTGTCTCACTCCTTTCTTTAGATTCAATCCGGGATTGATCTACCAAGAGAACCCTAACCAACCTCGAACCGGGTTTGTCATTCGCTAGTCTGACCGTATCGTGTGGAGAGCCATCCCTCACGTGTTGTCATTCGAACCATATCCGTTTCCATCGACTCGTTTCCAACATCGCTCCGTACCTTATCCGCTCGTAACCTCTTGTAGCGGCTCGCAGCCTCCCGAAGCCGCTCGTAGCCTCTCGTAGCCGCTCAGTAACGACGGTCAAAGCTCGAACTTTCGATCCACTCGTTGGTTTGCCTCCATCTTCCGTTTCCATCGTTTGTTTCCTCCATAAAGACGGTTCACCGAGCCTTGTCCGAGGGAAGTTGTTCGTAGCTCGCTTGGCCCGAGAGCATCTGATTCTGATCGTGCCCGTCTGGTGCTCGCGTCAGCTTGGTATCAGAGCTCAACGATCCTAATCCAAAGGTTGTGTCTTTCTAACCCAGAAACTCATCTCCTTCGTTTAAAGTTTGGATCTTGAGCTTGTTTGGTAGTCTAGTATGCTTTATATCGCTCTGCTTGCTTTGTTTAGTCGTTTGGTTTAATTTGATGCATGCGTATTGTTGTTCATCGTTTGTTTAGGCTGTTTAGTGTTCATCTTGTTCATCGTTCTGTTCATTCGTGTTCTTGCATAAACCTTGTTAGATTGATAAAGCTAGTGTTTTGCTTTCGCATTTGTGTTGTGGTCCAAAGAAACTTTTGTCGTTACGCGATTTTGCTTTTACTTTTGTTTACTCATAGGTTTGCTTTTGTGTGCTGTCATCAATCATTGTGAGAGGCAAGAAAATATTTCTTTGTGGTCCTTGAACGTAATATACTTACGTATATTCGTTTTTGATTTTGACGAGGTTTAAATTCAGCCAAGCCGCGCATCGTGTCGATCAATGTCACCGTTGACCGTCCGTACGATGGCTGACCAACAACCGCCGTCGAACCCTCTACCACCACCAGAGATAGGCGTCACACTTGCGGCCTTGCGCACCGGTATAGAACGCTTGGTCGAGCGTATGACGCGACTTGAGCTCCTAAATTCCCCGAGGGAAGATCCTTTACCCATGAGGCGACAACGTCAAGAGCCGGTTCAAAGCGATCAGTCTGACGAGGACTACGAACCACGTCCTAGACGACGCCACCAACGAGACGACCAATATGAAGATTCTCCGAGGCCACACGAACCTGTTCACAAGATGATGGCGCCAACATTTGCCGGTAAATCTGATCCGGAAGCCTACCTTGACTGGGAGAGCCGCATGGATCACCTCTATTCGTGTCACAACTATCCAGAGTTGCGCAAAATCCAATACGTCGTGGCACAACTCACCAAACTGGTCTCCGAACGCGTCAACCTCGAGCCGGCCACAAGAAAAGCTTAAAGCGGCCAATGTTGATTCCCGGTTAAAACCAAAAGAGCTGGCCACTAACGACCGCCAAGACCCGCGACGTAACACCAATGACGTCCGAAGCCGCGACATTGTGTGCTTCAAATGCCAAGGATGAGGCCATTACGCTCGTGAATGTCCAAACACGCGCACGATGATCATTACCGAGTCCGCAAAGTTCGAGTCCAACTGGGAAGCGGCCAAGGAGAATGATTGAGCCGAGGAGGAGCTCAAAGAGGCCGTAGGTGAGCAAGACGTTGGAGAACTCCTGATGATCCGACGCATCCTCAACACCAGCATGGAGATCGACGACGCGAGCCAGCGGAACAACATATTTCACACTCAATGCACTGTAAGTGGGAAGGTTTGTGGGTTGATCATCGACGGTGGATCTTGCACTAATGTGGCAAGTTCTAGTCTGGTCAAGAAACTATCTCTTAACACCACAAACCACACTCGACATTATAGACTCAAATGGTTGAATGACAAAACCGTGATTCATGTGAAGGAACAAGTCACAGTTCCGTTTAGTGTTGGTCCGTATAAAGACCAAGTCTTTATGTGACGTGGTTCCTATGCAAGCTTGCCACCTCCTATTGGGGCGACCATGGAAGTTTGATAAGAGAACCACTCATTGCGGCCACACCAACCAATATTTTTTGTTCATGATAATAAACACATGTTCATGGAATGCAATCGAAATTGTCTTAGGATTCAGACGCTAAAAAGAACTTTCTGATTCAATATGGTGATGTTAGAAAGTTCCTTAAGGACTCCAACCAAGTGTTATTGATGGTTTTTCGAGATTTATTGGTTGCAGGGCTCGAAGGTTCGATAGACGCTTTACCAGACGCGATACTAGACGTCCTCCAGCGCTTTGCGGACGTGTTCCCGGACGAGTTGCTCGAAGGTTTACCACCAATCCGAGGCATCAAACACCAGATCGATCACGTGCCCGGAGCCCAACTACCGAACCGGCCCGCATATCGAGTCAACCCGGAGGAAGCGAAAGAGTTGGAGCGCCAAGTGTCCGAGCTCATGTCCCAGGGCTACGTCCGAGAGAGTTTGAGCCCGTGCGCCGTCCTTGTTTTGCTCGTGTCCAAGAAGGACGGTTCGTGGCGTATGTGCGTCGACTGTCGAGCCGTCAACAACATCACCATCAAGTATCAGCACCCAAAACCGAGGCTGGATGATATGTTGGACGAGTTACGCGGATCAAGCGTCTTCTCAAAGATCGATCTTAAGAGCGGCTATCACCAAGTCTGAATGAAGGAAAGGGACGAGTGGAAAACCGCATTCAAAACCAAGGAAGGTTTGTACGCATGGTTGGTAATGCCATTCGTTCTATCCAATGCTCCCTCTACTTTTATGAGACTTATGAACCATGTCTTGAGAGCCTACATAAACAAATTTGTTGTGGTTTACTTTGATGACATTCTCGTATATAGCTCATCTTTATCAGATCATGTTATGCACCTTGAAACTGTTTTGATTACTCTCCGTGAAGAGCAACTGTACGCCAACTTGAAAAAGTGCGTCTTTGCTGCTAATGAGTTAGTATTTTTAGGTTTTGTTGTAAGTGAACAGGGCCTCAAGGTAGATGGAGAGAAGATACGAGCCATAGAAGAATGGGCAACGCCCACCAGTGTGTCGCACGTTCGTTTGTTCCACGGCCTAGCAAGCTTTTATCGTCGGTTCGTGAAGGATTTCAGCACGGTCGCGTCGCCCTTGACCATGGTAATCAAGAAGAACCAGGAGTTCAAGTGGGGAGAGGAGCAAGATCGAGCATTCAAAGAACTCAAACAATGTTTCACTCAAGCCCCTCTACTTACCATGCCCGACTTCAACAAGACGTTCAAAGTGGAGTGTGATGCGTCTGGCATAGGCATCAGTGCGGTTCTCAATCAAGGAGACAAACTGGTGGCTTACTTCAGCTAAAAGCTCAGCCAGATCGAGAAGAACCAGGAGTTCAAGTGGGGAGAGGAGCAAGATGGAGCATTCAAAGAACTCAAACAATATTTCACTCAAGCCCCTCTACTTACCTTGCCCGACTTCAACAAGACGTTCAAAGTGGCGTGTGATGCATTTGGCGTAGGCATCGGTGCGGTTCTCACTCAAGAAGACAAACTGGTGGCTTACTTCAGCGAAAAGCTCAGTGGCGCCTCCCTCATACCCCACATACGACAAGGAGCTCTACACTTTAGTTCGTGCCATAAAGACCTGGCAACACAACCCCATGGCCCGAGAGTTCGTGATTCACACCGATCATGAGACACTGAAGCATTTGCGCGGCAAGACAAATCTTAAGAGGAGACACACCAAGTGGCTCGACTTCATAGAGTCTTTCCCGTACGTGATCAAATACAAGAAGGGGAAAGAGAATGTTGGCGCCGACGCCTTATCATGGAGACACGCCTTGATCACTACAATGGATGCCAAGTTTTTGGGGTTCGAGAGCATTAAAGACGCCTACGCCAATGATATCGAGTTCGGTGACTGCTTCAAGAATCATGGGAAGGTCACATTCACCGATTTCTATGTGCATGATGGGTTCTTGTTCAGAGGCCAACGTCATTGCATCCCAACCCATTCCATTCGTGAGTTGTTAGTCCGAGAAGCCCACAGTGGAGGTTTTTCCGGGCATTAAGGTATCACCAAGACTCTAGCCGTGCTCCACGAACACTTCTATTGGCCGAAGATGCGCAGCATGGTCGAGAAGCACTGCGGACGATGTGTGGTGTGTCGAGATTCAAAGTCAACGACTCACCCTCACGGCCTATATATGCCTCTACCGGTGTCGACAGCACCATGGATCAACCTATCGATGGATTTCGTCCTGGCTTACCTCTCTTACACCATAAAGATAGCTTTATGGTCGTGGTGGACAGGTTTTCGAAGATGGCGCACTTTATACCATGCAACAAGAACCACGATGCTGTGCAACTGGCAAACCTCTTCTTCAATCAGGTGATCCGACTCCACGGTTTACCGCACACCATCATTTTGGATCGAGATCCAAAGTTCCTTGGTCATTTTTGGCAAACTTTGTGGAAGAAGCTTGGCACCAAATTGTTATATTCCACCGCCGCACATCCGCAAACCGATGGCTAGACCGAGGTCGTGAATCGTTCGATCGGAGCCCTACTTCGGACAGCGATCGCGAGCAACAAAGGATTGTGGCTCGAGTGCGTCCCACTCATCGAATTCGAGTATATCCAGGCCATTCATTTGTCCACCAAGAAGTCACCGTTCGAGGTCGCCTATGGTTTCAAGCCGATGGATCTCTTACCTCTACCACCGGACGAAGTCGAGAACCAAGACGGAGCCGCGAGAGCCGAGTTAGTCAAGAAGCTGCACGAGGAGGTTCGGGCATACATCGAGAGGAGGACCGAAAGGTACGCGCATTTCTTGAACCGCGGACGCAAGCCTATGTCGTTCAAGCCAGGAGATTGGGTTTGGTTGAACCTATGGCCGTAGTAGTTCCAACAGAAGAGGAAGGACAAGCTTAGCCCACGCGGCGACTGACCGTTCAGAGTCATCGAGAAGATCTATGAGAACGCCTACTGCCTTGAGCTACCAGGTGAGTATAACACGTCAAACTCCTTTAATGTTACTGATCTCATTCTGTTTGACGCAGGAGACGACAACGAAGAAGTTTTCGACAAAACCTTTTCAAGGGGGAGGGAATGATGTAAGCACGGGACCGGAACCTGACCGAGACGCACCGGACGCGACCGAGACGCACCAGACGTGACCAAGTTGCTTGCACCGCGCGGGGCTCAAGTACCGAAATCCTCACGGGAGCCACGACAAGGTCTAAGAGCTCCTCCAAGTCCACCAAGCAAAGGAACAAACTCTTTGTTCGAGCTTTCGTTCAAGACCACGACCCGATCGAAGAAGTCCGAGAAGTGACCATTCGCACGGCCGTCATCCTTACCCAAAGATGAAGGCACCAAAGTAACTATAGCGAGGAATCATACTCTTTTTCCTTACTCCGGGTTTTGCCCATGTTGTTTAGCGGAGGAGGTTTTAATGAGACGAGGAGCTTAGTTAAAATGTTTGAAGCCAAGACGTTTCCCGCGCCAAGGCCGAAGACGGTTCTCTATCTTTACTTATGTTATACGTTTTGTTTGAACTCTAGATCCTTCTTTTTATAATGTTAAGTAGAGAGCTTGTGGTTGTGTTTGAATCTCAAAGGAAGCAACATGTTCAATTTCAAAGAGAACCATTGCGAGTCTGCGTGTCCTTAGTCTCCCTTAACCCTAGCTCTATTTAAACCCTTCCTTAATATCTTGTAGCCTCAGACTTGATTGAAATTAAAACATTTCCAAAGAGAGATTCTTTAACTCTTATCTCACTCCTTTCTTTAGAGTCAATCCAGGATTGATCTATCGAGAGAACCCTAACCGACCTCAAACCGGGTTCATCGTTCGCTAGTCTGACCCTATCGTGTGGAGAGCCATCCCTCACGTGTCGTCGTTCGAACCACCTCTGTTTCCATTGACTCGTTTCCATCATCGCTCTGTACCTTATCTGCTCGTAACCTCTCGTAGCTGTTCGCAGCCTCCCGAAGCCGCTCGTAGCCTCTCATAGCCGCTCGGTCACGACGGGGTCAAAGCTCGAACTTTCGATTCACTTGTTGGTTTGCCTCCATCTTCCGTTTCCACCGTTTGTTTCCTCCATAAAGACGGTTCACCGAGCCTTGTCCGAGGGAAGTTGTTCGTAACTCGCTTGGCCCGAGAGCATCTGATTCTGACCGTACCGTGAGGCGTCCGGCGCTTGCATCACCGGCTTAGCTCCAAGTTTACCTGTCTCTTGTAAAAGATAAAGTGCATACTTTCGTTAGGAGAGCAACAACCCCTCCGGAGAACGAGAAATCTCAATCCTAAGGAAGTATTTGAGGTCACCAAGATCCTTAATATCAAATGTGGAGTTAAGGAGAGCTTTACTGGCTGATATACACTCCTTATCATCACCGGTTAGAATGATGTCGTCAACATAAACAAGAACAACGACATGACCTCAAGCGGTACAAAGGGTAAAGAGGGTGTGATCCGCTTCAGACCTTTTGAATTCATTTGTGCGGAGCGTCGAACTAAGCTTGTGGTACCACGCTTTTGGCGATTGCTTCAAGCCATAAATAGCCTTGCGAAGACGCAGCACCTTGCCCGGAGCAATAATATCCTCCAAGCCTGGAGGTGGACGCTTGTAAACCTCCTTATCCAGCTCCCCCTGAAGGAAAGCGTTCTTGACATCCATTTGCCATAAATCCCAAGAAAGATTGGTGGCGAGCGAAAGAACAACACGGACAGTGTGGAGCTTAGCAACCGGAGCAAAGGTGTCCGTGTAGTCTGTACCATAGGTCTGCGTGAAACCATGAGCAACGAGACGAGCCTTGTACCGTTCCACATCGCCATTACTCAGATAATTGATTGTAAACACCCATTTGGAGCTCTCTGCTTTTTTCCATGAGGAAGATCCGATTCGTCCCACGTATGGTTCCAAACCATAGTGCCGGTCTCGTCGTCGATTGCATCGCGCCACTCCTGATATTCCTTGGCTTCCTCATAGGTTTGAGGAATAAAATGAGCATCAATCTTCCCAAGAAAGGCTGCATGATCGGAGGAGACCAGGTCAAGCGAACAGACAGCCTGGATAGGGTACACCACAGCCTGATTGTTATAATAGACCGTTGATTCTTCAACCTTTCACTATGCCGCGGTTATTTTAAACGTTCACAGCGCCGAAGTTGTTGTTGTTGAGAATCGGCAAGGGTGGTCAAGTCGTGTATAGGCTCTGGCTCCACATCATCTGCACCATCATCATGTTCCGAGTCTAAGCTGACGATGTGTTGAGCGGGGCCGGTATTAGTTGGCATGATATCATTTGATGAGGTGGAGGCAACATGATCGGAGGATTGGGATTGAACTGCTTCCTCCTCTGGTCTCGATTGAAGCGGGTGCACGGGTCATTCTGACTACTTGTCTTGGAGGAGTATGATGATGTAGTTGTGACTCCAAGGTGATCAAGGAGAAATTTCAAGTTGGCTGCCCTATCACTTGTAGATTGAGTTAAGTCCTTTAAACTTGCCCAGTCTTTGTTGGCATAAAACCCTTGGGTTTCAAGAAACTTCACATCCCGGGAGACATACTCACGGCCATGAGCCGGATCATAGCACTTGTAACCCTTATGCGTAGTAGAGTAGCCAATGAACATACATTTAGTACTCTTTGCATCAAGCTTACTCCTTTGTTCTCCTGGAATCAAAACAAAACACACACACCCCCGAAAACTCGTAAGTGATCAAGAGAGGGTTTAGTTTGATTAAGAATTTCAAATGGAGATGAGTCATGGAGGATCTTAATTGGAGTTCGGTTGATTAGATAGCATGCAGTCATCACAGCGTCACCCCAAAACCTCTTTGGAACGTTCAAGTGAAACATCAGTGATCTCGCAACCTCCATAACATGGAGATTCTTTCTCTCAGCTACCCCATTTTGTTGAGGAGTGTATGGACAACTAGTTTGTTGTAGAATGCCATGCTTCTCTCAGTGCTCTTTGAGTTTGTGACTTATGTATTTTCCCCCATTGTCTGATCTAAGTACCTTAATTTTAGCATTGAAGTGATTAGTAACATAATTTTGAAATTTAATAAAAGCATCATACACTCTATCTTTAGAGGGTAACAAGGTAAGCCAAGTATACTTAGATTTTTCATCAATAGATGTTACAAAATACTTGTTATGATCTCTAGAAAGACAAGGAGAAGTCCACACATCAGAATGCACTAAGTCAAAACAATGCTCATAAATTGTATTAGACTTAGGGAAAATAGACTTGCCCTATTTTCCAATGATACACCGTTCACAACTAGAGCTATCAAAGAAAACATTTGGCAATAATAATTTAAGAGCACGAGAATGAGGGTGGCCTAGCCTAGCATGCCATACATCACTCGAAATATTACTAAGATTCGACATAAAAGAAAAAAACTTAGAAGGACTTGATAAAGTGTTCTCTAGGACATAGAGATCTCCTTTAGCACCCCCTTCTCCAAGAATCTTTCGAGTCTTAATATCCTAAAAATGTACATTGTTAGGCCCAAAAATAGTATAACAATTTAGATCAATAGTAGCTTTCTTAACCGATAGGAGGTTGGAAGTAAAAGTTGGCATGAAGAAAGCTTTTGAATTCTTATCAAACAGTTTCAAATCTCCTACTCCTTTAACAGGTATACGATCTCCATTAGCAATGATAACATTGCCTACTGCTGGTTTTATGTTGTGAATAAGACTAGGGTTACTAATCATATGGTGAGAAGTACCCGAGTCTACAACAAGAGATTTACTAGGTTTTGAAGCAAAGAAGGTGATACCAGAGTCCTTGAGTGCAGCGATGGACTTGATGAGGGCTTCCAGATCAGATTTCCTCACAAGGTCACCATAGGACGCAGCCATGGCCGCCGCGCCTCTCTGGTTTGCTGCACCGCTACCTTGACCACTTGTACCTTCTTGTGATAGATTTTCCTTGAACTTTGCCGGCTTGAGATGAGGATGAAGAATCCAACATTTGTCCTTGATATGATCCCTTTTCTTGAAATGGTCACACACAAACACTTTCTTGTCCTCATGTTTGTAGACCCCCTTGTTGGCTGTGGCTAATTCTTCTTTGCCACTAAAAAGACCAAGTGAACCTTGTTCCTTTTGGACTTGTGAGCACACATCTTCTAGAGTAGGTAGCTTATCACCTCGGAGAATGTGCTTGATGAGATCATTAAATGCCGGGTTCAAAGTGAGAAGGAGACCGAAGACCTTGTCTTGTTCTTTCTTCTCATTGAGAATCGCCGGATCGATGGTGCTTGGTCGAAGCATTTCGAGCTCAGCCCATAGTGACCGGAACTTCCCAAAATGCTTTGTAAACTCCAAGTCTTCTTGGTGGAGACCGTTAATCGCCTTCTTGACTTTGAACACTCAAGTCAAGTTTGTCACGTTCCCATAGATATTCGCCAACGTCTCCCACAACTCCTTGGCCGTCTCGCAATACGAGTAAGCTTCAAGGATTGGTGCGTCCAGGGAGTTTTGTAGGATTGCAAGCACAATCTGATCTTCTTGGAACCACTTGACTTCCTTTTCAAGATCAGCTTCCTTGTCTTCTTCCTTTTCTTCTTTACCGTCTTCTTTGATGGCTTTCTTGGGGAGTTGGTCCGTTCATGAATTCATAGTCCTCGGCCACTAAGTGCGGTCTTTGTGATTCTTTTCCACAACAAGTAGTTTGCTCCTTTGAGCACCACAGGGGTAACAATCGGTTTGTTGTTATCCATGTTCAACGATTTGAGAGTAAAGAGTAAAAAAGTAAACCAAGTAGAATATATAGAATAAGAGAATTAAAGAATAGCAAAAATAAGAGAACGAGTGAATTTAGAGAATCATAGATCGAGAAATTGCTCTGATACCATGTTGAATTTAGCGGAAGTAAAGAGTGAAGAGATGAGAGACTAGTTGGCAAGAAGAATAAAAAGGAGAGTATAATCCTTAAGTGTAAACATTATAATGTTGGCTTAAGCCTTTAAATATCAAAAGAAACTAGGGTTACCCCTTCTACACTCGACAACTTGCTGATAATGACATAAAGAGAGAGAATAAGCTAATCCCAATGGTGAAAGCGACCCGTCTTGGTCTCCCAAGGTGAGACCAACCTGTGACATTATCCTCTAACGACTACTCAGCGACTTCTAGATCTTTCTCTTGGGCTTTCTAGTGGACTGGCCTCGTCTCTTCTCCATATGTCAATAGAACTCGGCCTTATTGGTCACTTGTACGGACGGTCGTACGGAAGACTGTACGGACATGGTCTAGAACAGATAGAACATGGTCAATAACATGCAGCATAGCTTGTGCCATTTCTTGCAGCTTTTTGTTCTTCCACTCTATAACACCATTATGCTCTGGTGTTCTTGGAGCAGAGTACTGGTGAATAATGCCCTGATGACTGCATAATTGATCGAACCTGTCATTCCAAAATTCACCTCCATGATCACTATGAATAGTTTGGATAGAGCATTTTTCACTTTTAATCTGCAAGACAAGTATGCGAAAACATTCGAGAGTATCCGATTTTTCACGCAGATATCGCACCCAGGTGTAGCGAGTGAAGTCATCAACCATGACAAAAATGAACTGTCGCCCAGATATGCTTTGAACTTGTATAGGACCCATCAGATCCATATGTACCAGTTGAAGTGCATGACTAGTTCGAATGTCTGCCACTGGCCCATGAGATGCCTTGACTTGCTTGCCCTTGTTGCAAGGGCCACATATGAAATGTGGGTCACCCTTCAGCTTAGGAATTCCACACACAACTACTTGATTAGCCAATCTCATCATTGTGCGAATATTCAAGTGACCAAGTTTCTGATGCCACAGCTCTGTGTCCAACTCACTGGTTGTGTTGAAACACTGCATTGATGATTTACACATGTAACAGTTATTACCAGATCTCCTTTCTCTAAGTCGAACAGATCCTTTTTGATCAACGGCCTTGCACCCCTTCTTAGTAAATGTGACATCCAGACCTTCATCACACAATTGACTAATACTTATCAGATTTGCTTTCAAACCTTCGACCAAGAAAACATCCTTTAGATGTGGTTGAGATTCACCACTAGTTGTACCCTTTCCTAGGATTGTTCCCTTTCCTCCATCACCAAAAGTAACTCTCCCTCCAGCAACATCTTCTATATGAGATAGATTGTCAAGGGCACCAGTCATATGCCTGGAGCATCCACTGTCAAAGTACTACTTGGCCTGATCAACCTCTGCTCTCTCGGTTGTGTATGCCACCTGACAGTAGAGATCATCTTTCTTGACATATCCCTGAGTGTTTCTTCTCACAGCTGGATAAAAAACACCACTTTGCATCAGACTTGACACACGATTCTGAAATTGGTAGCACTGGCTTTATAATGAGTTATATGTCCACAGTACCAACCTCCTCTTCTTCTACTAAGCTGATCAGGTCTCTGAGCCGTCTGCTGAAACCCATTTGAGGCATATGGCTGTCTTGTAGGCAACCCAGTCTGCATCCTCATCCTTGGGATTCTTGGATTCTGTTTGACAGAATGCTGACCATACGGACTGGTCGTTGTAGGGAATTCCTTCTTTTTCAGCTTGGGCTCAGACCCCATCCCTTTGACAAACTGGGTAGTCGTGTCATTGTTTGTTCCTTGATAACCCAGACCCCACTTCAGATTGCTTGATCTTCCAGTATTAAGCAGTGTATCCAGATCTTTAGTTCCCTTATTCAGCATTCTGATGTTCTTCAGTTGTTCCTCTAACTGCTTCTCAAGACACATAGTCTTAGTTTTCTCTTCACTTTGTTCTTTAGTGATCATTGCAATATGCAGCTGTAGAGTATCCCTTTCAGAAGTCAACTGGGTGTTGTCTTGGGTCTTTTGCAACACTGTTTTGATGAGAAGTTCTTTCTGATCTTCTACCGACAAATCAGCCTCCTCTCTATCTGAGTCAGATTCAACATTCTCATCTATACCTTTGATTTTTATCAACACCTCATCTTCTTCATCTTCCTCAATGACACCCAACAGTGCCACAAAGCTATTCAGAATCTCACCTTTGCTGTCTTCTTCATCTGAGTCACTTTCGCTCCAAGTAATGTAAGATTTCTTCTTGTTCTCACGTAAGGACAATCAAACTTAGTATGACCATAACCCTTACACCCATAGCACTGCAGAGAATTCTTACGTTTGTTGTTTTGACACTCAGACTTGTAATGTCCAAATCCCTCACACTCAGCACATGTCGCTCATGCTTGTCACTCTTCCTGATCTCCTTATCAGTATCAGGTTTCATGAGCGATGTGGTTCCCTTCCGCTGACCTCTTTCCATCTTGCGAAAGTACTTCTTAACCAACAAGCCCACCTTTTCCTCATCAGCAACCTCCTGAGACTCTGCAAGCTTCTGTTCCTCTATAGCTTTAAGGGCAAAAGACTTCTCATTCATCTTTTCTTTCTTCTTTAGTTGTATCTCAAACGCCTGCATCATCTCAACCACCTGATTGTACTTGAGCTCATCAGAATTCAGTGACCCATCTATAACAGACCTGTGTGGTTGAAACTTGTCAGGTAGACTTCTGAGGAATTTCTTCACAAGCTTCTTGCCCTTATACTGTTTGTCCAAGACTACAGCTTCTTGCGCAATACCACTCAACCGGCTGCTGTAATCAGCCACTGACTCGGTTTCAGACATGTGCAAGTTTTTGAAATCTGATGCAAGATTGTCCAACCTTGTGCGTTTGACCCTGCTTGTGCCATCAAAAGTGACGACCAGAATATCCCATGCTTCATTAGCTGCTACACATCCTTGAACTTGGTTGAATATATCCCTAGGCAGAGACTTGAAGATAACTAACAGTGCCTGTGAGTTGTGTTTGGACTCCACTTTTTCTTCTGCTGTCCATTTTTTCCTGTGCTTAGGAACCAGTTCTCCTTCCTCATTCTTCTCCGTAGGATGTGACCAACCATCTTCCACCGCAAACCAAGCTTCCATGTCGATGCTCGAGATGACCTGCTTGATTGACACTTTCCAAAAACCAAAGCACTCAGGATCGAGTTTCAATGGTGTTTGAACCGCAACAAAATCCAATGATTTCTCCATACCCTTGTCGCAAGATCTCATCTATTGAAAAAGGATACCAGAACTTTTTATCAGGTGTCTGCTCTGATACCAAATGTAAAGATATAGAGAACACACAATTCAAACAACCCGCTTGGAAACGCGCCAAGCAAACACTTTATTCAATCTTATAAAAACTCTCGTTTGTTACAAGATATGAAACTAAGCTCACTCTCCTATCTATCTAGCACAACACCCTGTGTAGATCTAAAAGAGTAAAACACACTCACCTTCTAAGCCTTTTTGAGAATGCTTGAAGGTTTACAAAACTCACAACTTTATCCCCACAGTGCTAGCTCTTTTTGCGGCTAACCCTCGTCTACTTATATCCATACAAACTATCTCTAATCTACATATTTGTGTATCCTAACTAAAAGGAAATATTCTTTATCCCTAAGAAAATATCATTTCTTATCTCTTCTAATCAAATATACTTTCAATAAATTCGAGTATATCTTGATCTCTTCTTCCTTCCTTCTCACGCATCTTATCATCATGCTCCACAATTTTTCTCCACATCAGCATGTCAGGTCACGTCAGCATATCAGACTTCTGAAACACTTCACAGCCTCCTGTTACCATCAGAATTCTGACGCACTTTCATTGAAATCTTGAAAAATCTTCCACAATAGTCATGGCCAACTATAGTTGAACTTAATATAAAAAGGTTCAATCTCTAATCTCGTAACCCAGAAGATATCATATATAAGAGTAAATAAAGCCACAAAATCTTATTTTAAGATTATAATTATTTAAATCTTATTTTGGATTCAAAGTACAACAAGAACAGCGCGGAGTCGTTCTTGAATACATTATAAATATTATTTTGTACGTTACGTAACTTGACTTTCATCTTGTGTTGCCCATCTCACAGACCTATCTATAAGCTTGAGAGCTAGTATGACTATTATTATTATCACTTATCTACAATAAAGACATTTCAATTGTTATTATTATCTCTTCTTTCCATAAAGGTAATTTTAAAATATAGGGTCTGATTGGAAGCATCCAAATGCCTCGTTTGCAAACGAGCCGCTCCAATGATCACCAATTAAGAAGTCATTTGGAAAAGGCGGTTAGAAATCATGATTGGAGAAAGCGTTTGAACATGATGGTTAGAACATGTTTTTGGTGGTTACAACCTCATCCTAACCACTATAAAAAACCAACGTTTGGCTTTATGAAGATGTTGCATAGTTTTTTTTTTCTTTGGATAAAAAGCTGCACAGTTTTTTTTATTTATTTATTGTTCAAACTCTAATCTCTATTCTTCTCAATGTTTTTTTCTTATGAAAAGGTTAGTAAGCCAAAAATAAAAAAATTTTGTAAATCAAGATTATGGTTTAAATAGTAACATACATGGAGATTATGATTTTGTTAATATCATATAATGAAGATTTTAAAAATAAACATTTGCTAATTTTGTTAATATCACATTTGATCATTTCGTTAATATCATTTAAATATATTAGTATTTTATATTATGAATTAGATAATAATTTATTATTTCATTTTTTAACTAAATTAATTTCAATTTTTTACAACTTATACTATTCAACCGCTGAAATGTTACCAATCAAGCTAAATGCTCAACCGCTTTTTTTTACTGTACCATCTTTTCCATCCGCTAACTTTAACCGCTTTCTTTTTAACCACCTTCTTTACAACCGCTATAAAAATTTCAACCGCCTCTTTTAAACGTGGTTACCAATTGGAGCCATAATTGTTACTAACATGTAATAAAATAAAATGATTAGTTTTATCAAATAATTTAATATATATTGTTACGGTTTCATAAAAAAATATGTAAATTTTTTATGGTTCTACGATAAATCATAAAAATGAATTAAAAATTAGATTTTTAAGCTACAGAAAAATACATGTTGCTAGAAAAGTTTTTTGAAAATTTGATAGAGATGTATTTGTTGAGATATCTTTTTTCAGAAATACCGTTTCTTAACATTTTTATTTTTTTATCTCTTTTACACAATTATAATATGTTAAATTTTTTTCAGAATTTTTTATCTTTCAGGTTTGAGTTCCCTATTTTACATTTATGGTATAGTTTTTAGAGGCAGAGTTTAGTATTTGGGGATTAAAATTTACAGTTTATTCATGTTATATATAAAGAGAGATATTTTTAAAAAGTGATATTGAAAAGGTTATTTTTGAAAATCTCTAAAAACTTTTAATTATATTAAATTTTTTTCCATGTTAAAAGATTTTTGTAAACATATAAACATATTACAAGAAAAACACATATCCGAATAAAACCAAAAATACTTTAATCGGACATAGTGATTGTTACCTAGTTATTTTGTAAAAGTGAAAGTCGTAGTATATTAAAGCCAAAGACATCTGTATTCTTTGCGGAGTGCGGACTGAACCCAAATCCCCAATACCTAGGATGGTGGTTCTCCTTGGCCATTCGTATGAGTTCCTATCTGAGATACAAAAAAAGAAAAACAACAAAAGAATTCATACTACCGGTTTAGTTAAGTATTATGTTACAGAGACATCGTGTTCTACTAAACTCATCGTGTTAAATAAATTACTGTCGGTTTAGTTAACGATCAAACTCAATGTGACATTATAATAGTGAATCTCTATAGTGGTATGCAATAGGCAATAGCTTACTTAGAAAATAGCAATTAGTTATAAGCAATTAGAGACGGCCAGAAACTTTGAAATATGAATCTTTCAAACTTTTTTTTATATAATAGAGCAAACTTTCAAACTTCCAATTATATTAAATATTTTCAACCTTGATATTGTTTTAATATTTTAAAATATCAATTGTTTAAAATATTTGACAACTTTCAAACTCCAAAGTTTAATATAATAAAACTATAGAAACAAAGAACTTTCAAACTTAAAAAAAAAATTCAGTATTTCTTTAATCACCCATTAGGTAGTAATCCGTGCTACAGTACGGGATAAAATATTTTCATAGAAATTTTTAAATTCGTAAAATGACTAAGAATTATATTAACTCAGGTGCTACAGTACATGTACTTTATTTTTATGTAAAATTTAAAAAATTAAATCTAGACGTGTTTACTTTGGAACGGGAAACACATCACAGTCCCGTTCCGTCCCATCCCCTCACGTCCTAATACATCTCCTCTCGTCCTATCTCATCCCGTCTCATCTTGTATCATCTCATCCAGTATGGTCTCATCCCGTCTCGTCCCATATACATCAGAATATTTTGTTTTATGTTCATTCTCTTTTAAATAATTACTCGTCAGACAATCTTTACTAAAAGAGATTGGATAAGAAATTTAGACAGGATACCATAGTTCTACGTTGAATATTTGTTTTAGTTAGTTGAATTTTCCTTAAAATTATAATTTTTAAAAATTACATAATTGTTTTCAAAATATATAATTCTAATTGTTTAAAAAATATATAATTGTTTTTAAAATTATCAGTGTACTTTAATCTAAAATTTATGTCTTTTTTAAAAAAAAACTAATCAATATATTTTTTTCCCATTATTCGAATTTAACCGTTTCAGTTTACATTTGCTGGAATTTTCTCAAAATCTAATTATTTTTAAAGTATATGTACTTAATTAGTAAATAAAATTACTTCAAAAAATACTCGTAAAACATATATTCAGTCAAATAATAAACCCTTTTCGGTTGGAAAATTTCAATTGTAGAATAATAGTATTTTCCATAAAAATTAGTTAGTAACTATCTTACGGTGTTTTGTCAATATATTGGGGTATATGTAGAATACCGCATCCCGTACCGAAAATAAACATGAATATCATCTTCATCAGCTGGAAAATATACAATTCTTTGCAATCCATCCATAATGATCAAGGACAGCCCGTGTTTGTTGAAAATATTATAGTAATTTTCTTACGCGGTGTTAAATCTCTTCTAGTCGCATCAAATCCTGTCCCGATCCATCCCATTAGAAATTTTATTTCCCAGAACCATTTTATTTTAAATAATTATCAGTATAATAATCTTATTAATAAATTTAGGCTAAGAAATTTAGATGAAATACATGTATTCTCCATTTGTATGTTTAATTTATATAGTTAGTAGACATTATAATTCTCAAAAACTCTTTAAATATTTTTTAAAATATCTAAAATTCTCAAAATACCCGTCTCAAGGTAGATACCCGTACTACAGCACGGAAAAAAGTATTTCATACAAATTGTAAAATGACTAAAAATTATATTTACCCGGGTGCTATAGCACATGTGCGTTATTTTCATGTAAATTTTAAAATTTTAAACCAAGAAGTATTTAATTTGGAAAGAAAAATACGTCAAGTCTTGTCCCATCTCCTCACGTCCTTACCCATCCCTTCTCTTCTCATCTCATCCCGTATCCATCAGAATTTTTTTTATATGTTCGTTCTCTTTTAAATAATTACTCTTTAAACAATATTTACTAAAAGAGATTGGGTAAGAAATTTAGACAGGATACCAGATTTCTCCGTTAAATTTTATTTTTTAGTTAGTTGAAATTATCCTAAAATTATAATTTTAAAAAACTATATAATCATTTTTCAAATATACCAAAATTTTCAAAGTGTCTGTTGAAAAGTCGTTAATTACATGTCGTATAGTCAATTCTTATCCAAATTAGTGAAAGCTCGACACTTTAATTTATCTACCTATATGTTTTGATTTCGTACTTTATCTAAAATTTATGTTCCTTTTTAAAAAAAATATATTGAAGTTTTATCATTATTCGAATTTACCCGTTTCAGTTTACATATACTATTTCTCGTCTTAATACAATAAATAAACTGGACTTTTCTCAAAATTTAATTATCGTTTCTTAAAGTATATATACTTAATGTTATAGTGGACGTTATAGTGGATTGAACTTGAGACATTACAACATTTTTTGTCTTGAAAATCCCTTGAAAATAAAAGACAAACATTTCATTTTAAAGGTATAACTTAGCTTCTCAAAGCTATAGAAAACTGATGAGAATTTCTTTTCCATGTAAAGATAAATTAGTTATTTGGTCGAACGAAACATTAAAACTAAAACTCAAAACAGAGCTGGCTGTAAAAAGAAGAAACACACAAATAGCATGTTCTAGTTTTATATTGGACTAAAACAAATCAGAAGAAATTTAGGACTATATGGATTAAGAAAAAGAAGAGAAAACAATCATCATAATTCAGAAAAAATATGAAGTAATCGGATGTGTTTAGTATCCCCTTAATAATAAAAAGGAAGTACACAACATTGTTTTGGTAGACTTTATAATTTTAATAAATGGTTACAAATAGGTTATACATAAGTTATAAATTAATCCATATATTAATTATAACAAATAAAACCCTAATTGTAACCGAAAATCTTAAAAGGGATATTCCAAATTGATAGTTCATGGATATTCTAAACTTTATTTTCGGAAGATCACATGTATATGGGTCCAGATATCTAAAATCACAATATTTCCAATTTATTTTCTAAAGATTTTATTGATAAACCACATCAATAAAAAAGTTATTAAAGGGATAAAAATTTACTTTCAATCATAAAAAAGATATCAAATCTCGCTAATTTAACAATATTAATAGTGATATTTGGGATCGTATTCAGAAACTAAAAATTAAACCTTAATGTTATATTAAGACCTGTGCTAAAACACGGGTTGAAATTTCTTTTATTTATATTATAATTTTAGAATAAAATATAATTTATATGATTGATTTTAGAAGTTTTAAGGTCCTAATCTAGCATTTATCGTGATCTTCGGGATCATATTTTATTCTAAAATTATAATATAAATAAAAAGAATTTCAACCCGTGCTAGATTCATTAACAATATATAACTTACTAGATATGTGTCTTTTTTTAAGCCATCATATTTAGCATATGATTTTATTGCATAATGTTTTATCCAAAAAAACTTTTAACACAATCACATAAATTATATGTTATATAAAAATGACAATATAAATAAAAGGAATTTCAATCCGTGCTTTAGCACGGTCCTAATCTAGTTATATTTATAGGGAATATTGTGTTATCTAAATTAGGTTTTGAGAATTAAATAGTTTGTTATTGTTTCCAAAAATTTCTGAAATAATAAATTTTAGAAAATATTAAGTTGATTACGGTTTCTGAAAAGAAAAACAGATATATGCCGATATTCTCTCCATTTAAACATTAAATGCTTTTATTCTTTAAAAAATATTAAATATATTCGCTGTCCTGTTCCGTTTTTCTTATATACATTATTATAAAATTAAAAACTTAAAACGCTCCTTAATAAATCTAAACCGACATATAATTTCATTCTAATTGTAAAATCTAAATCCTAACCATCTCATTTGTAAACCAAAACCGACATATAATTTGATTCTAATTGTAAAATCTAAACCCTAACCATCTCATTTGTAAACCCAAACCGACATATAATTTCGTTCTACTTGTAAAATCTAAACCCTAACCATCTCATTTGTGAACCCAAACCTAAATATAATTTCATTTGAATTGTAAAATCTAAACCCTAACCATCTCATTTGTGAACCCAAATTAACATATAATTTTGTTCTAATTGTAAAATCTAAACCCTAAACATCTCATTTGTGAACCCAAACTAACATGTAATTTTGTTCTACTTGTAAAATCCAAACCCTAACCATCTCATTTGTGAACCCAAACCGACATATAATTTCATTTTGATTGTAAAATGTAAACTCTAATCATTTATATTAACATTTTTAAGTACATTTTGGTTTAAGCCCTTTAAGTTTTGCTTAATTAATTTGTTTTATTTACAACATTAACCCTTAACAATTTTCCTAAAATAACATTTCGTAGAAACTAAATTAATGGAACTATTTAAATCGACCTAATTTGATACGTTTATTGTCAAAAATAGCTTGACAACATCTATACATTTCGACTTTTCCAAAAACAACTCTACGCATTAAATTTTTTAATCCCATAAAAATATCCAAACCTATTTTGATAGATCTTTAGAGACTGTATGATCTCTTAAATTTAAATGACCCGCCGAATTTGAGTAACAAATGATTACAATCACAATATTTGTTATAACGTTAATAAAGTTCATAAAAACGAGAACCCAACTTTAGAAACTAAATAATCGGGTATATTTGACTTTAGCATCAAGAAATACATTTAATATAGTATATATCACGTTAAGAAACTGAATATTATTCTGTGATAATGTTATCAACTCAAATAGAAAAACACTAAAATCTCTCTTTTATTGCTACGGATCGTAAACTCCTTGCTCATCAAGCATTTTCCATATATAAATATCAACTTCACAAACGAAACACAACACCCACAACCAAAACTACTAATATGACGGTTTTGTAACACGGGTTATGTTATTAATATGAGGGTTTGTTGTTATATGGTGGGACATGACGGTTTGAATTAACATTAGTATAAATATAAAATATTATTAATTCGGTTTTGAAGCACGGGTTAAATCTTCATTTAATTATTTGGTCAATACCACTAATATAAAAATATTAGACATATCTATACTAGTATTTTTGCAGCAGTTTTTGCTCAAAAATCATTTTGGACACAATTAGCATTCAACGCATTGTCTTTAATATTAGTTACCAAAAACTTCAAAATTAATTATAGGAAAGATTTAAAAAAATAAAGAAATATTTCTACTTTATTCAAACATAAATATATGATTCATTTTCATTTTTATTTAAATTTATATTTAATTTATCATGAATTATTCTATAATACATTTAGTTAATAAAAATTGTGATTTTTTCCTGCATATGATGTAATACAAATTTTTAAAAACGGACATATATTACTCAATAGATGAATAAAAAATACGGGTACAATATCCCACATCCCCTAAAAAAATTGGGCAATGGTTCAGAGTCATACTATAAAAGAAACCAAAATGATTCAAAATACAAATGAGCAGAAAGCTTGATTTATCAGACATTCAAAATTAAAAAACTTTTATTTGGTTTATTCCGGTTCTTTATTTTAAAGAATTTTTAGAAGTTAAATATGATAAATATTTAAAACTTTTTTAAAGTTAAATATAATAAATATTTATATTTTATAAAAAGTATAAATATAATATTTATATTTTTAGAAAGATAAATTTTATAAATTTTAAAAATATTAATAATATCTAAACGTTTATGAAGTTTCAAATATTATAAATATTTAAACTTTATAAGAAGTTTAAATATTATAAATATTTCAACTTTTAAAAAAGTTAGAAGACCTTTAAAATATTAATAATATATTTAAACTTTTACGAAACTTCAAATATGAGAAATATTCAACCATTTTAAAAATTCTAAGTATTAGAATATTTAAACTCTATAAGAAGCGTCAATCTTATAAAATGTAAATGGTTACAATCTTAATAAATAACTCAATCTAATATTTATAATACAAAAAAATAAAAATAAAAATTAAGATGCTATAGTGCGAGTTAAATATCTCGGGACGGGGTTATATAGCTAGACGGGTTTTATTGATATTTTTTTTAATTTAAAATATCATTAATTCGGTGTTACAATGGTAAAACATCATTTCATTATTTTGTTAACACTATCGGTATTAGAGAATAAAGTTATCTAATTATATTTATTAAATAAATATTATGTAAAAAAATAAATTATATTACCGTATTATATGGTCTAGACCATAAAATTAACAATTATTATATAATTATAACATATTACAGCTTATAATTTAAATGTTTTAGTTATAAATAATTTGCCCAACGGTGTACTGCAGGTCCTAATCTAGTTAAATCAAGGTAATTTAACTAAAATTTTGTAAAACAGTTAAATCATTGGTAAAACTGTGACTTAATCCAACAATAGCTTATAAATTACATATTTAGGTATTTATTTCCCCTATTATTGTTATAATAATTGACAATCCAAACAAAATTATTACTTAACTAAACAAAAAAAATTACATATAAAAAACAAATAAAAATAAAAATGTTATTATTTTTTAAAAAATTGTTCTGCAATGTACCGCGGGTTAAAACCTAGTCTTATTTGTAAACCCAAATCGAAACATAATTTTGTTCAAATTTTAAAAATCTAAACCAAGGCAATATTTAACTTTTCTTAATTAAAAGTATACAGAATTTGTATCCTTAACTAGGTTTGAACCCGCGGTACACCGCGGGACTATTTTTTTTTTTTATTCTGTTTCTAAAAAATTCGGGTTATATAGCTAGACGGGTTTTATTGATATTTTTTTTAATTTAAAATATCATTAATTCGGTGTTACAATGGTAAAACATCATTTCATTATTTTGTTAACACTATCGGTATTAGAGAATAAAGTTATCTAATTATATTTATTAAATAAATATTATGTAAAAAAATAAATTATATTACCGTATTATATGGTCTAGACCATAAAATTAACAATTATTATATAATTATAACATATTACAGCTTATAATTTAAATGTTTTAGTTATAAATAATTTGCCCAACGGTGTACTGCAGGTCCTAATCTAGTTAAATCAAGGTAATTTAACTAAAATTTTGTAAAACAGTTAAATCATTGGTAAAACTGTGACTTAATCCAACAATAGCTTATAAATTACATATTTAGGTATTTATTTCCCCTATTATTGTTATAATAATTGACAATCCAAACAAAATTATTATTTAACTAAACAAAACAAATTACATATAAAAAACAAATAAAAATAAAAATGTTATTATTTTTTAAAAAATTGTTCTGCAATGTACCGCGGGTTAAAACCTAGTCTTATTTGTAAACCCAAACCGAAACATAATTTTGTTCAAATTTTAAAAATCTAAACCAAGGCAATATTTAACTTTTCTTAATTAAAAGTATACAGAATTTGTATCCTTAACTAGGTTTGAACCCGCGGTACACCGCGGGACTATTTTTTTTTTATTCTGTTTCTAAAAAATTTAAATATTTTAGTAAATATATGTACATTTATTTTTGAAATAATTATCATTAATATTAGTTATTTTTTCTTTAAAATATTTTATAAGTTAAAGATTTATACCATTAAAAATTTAATAAAATGTCTGTACTAAAATGGTTGTGGACATGTATATACTTTCACGGATTTTGTAGGAAGGTTAATTATTTTGTAAGTTAAAAATCTATAATATATGAAATAAATTAATATTTTTAGTGTTAGTTCAAACCCGTAATGTCAGGTCGGTTCTGAAACATATTTTTTTACTTTCACCCGCAAAAAATTATCTTACAAAATCCATGACCCCCATGGGAGTATATAGTCTGCACCCATATGTCCCGCTTGAATTTAAAGGATTAGGATATGTGAACAATTTACTAATTCAATTCTTCTAGTTTTGTTTTAATAATGAAAACGTGATAATATGTGTTAAACCGCCATGTGAGGCCTGATCCGCAACAGATTTAATGACTTTAACTCGCAAAAATATTATTACTTTAATTAGGAAGAAATTTTTTTCAAATTTAAGAAAAGTTATATTTATTTAATTAATTATCAAATTAGTATTTAATGCAAATAATTTTGGTTCCGATTTTTTTGGAAAGTTGGAATTATGGGAGAATGATTGTTTACAAAAATTGAAAACCTTATCATAATTTAAGAAATTGTAAATTATAAATTATAAATATTTAATGCTAATGGCAGTCTTATAAATAGGTAGCAACTTCATGATTTATTTGCTAAATGTACTTGGAAAATGTATATATAGATTTGTTTTGTTTTTTAATTTTTTAAAATGAAATATTAGATAGAAGATTCTGATTGGCTGAGAGGAGAGGGGGTGAACCTCCCTATTCACCTTATCTTCTCTTAGCCAATCAGAATCTTCCATCTAATATTTGATTAAAAAAATTAATCAAAATTAAATTAAAAAACAAATCAAATTAAGGAAACAATTTCTGTATACTTTTAATTAAGGAAAGTTAAATATTGGCTTGGTTTAGATTTTTAAAATTAGAATAAAATTATATGTCGGTTTGGGTTTACAAATGAAGTGTTTAGGGTTTAGATTTTACAATTAAAACGAAATTATATGTCGGTTTGGGTTTACAAATGAGGTGGTTAGAGTTTAGTTTTACGATTAGAACGAAATTATATGTCGGTTTGGGTTCACAAATGAGATGGTTAGAGTTTAGATTTTACAAGTAGAACAAAATATATGTCGGTTTGGGTTAACAAATGAGATGTTAGAGTTTAGATTTCACAACTAGAACGAAATTATATGTCGGTTTAGATTCACAAATGAGATGGTTAGAGTTTAGATTTTACAAGTAGAACGAAATTATATGTCGGTTTGGGTTCACAAATGAGATGGTTAGAGTTTAGATTTTATATATGTCGGTTTGGGTTTATTAAAGAGCGGTTTAGGTTTTTAATTTTATAATAATGTATACAGATTTTATTTCCTTATGAACAATTCTTGGGTTCACTCCTAAGGTGAACCCATTTGTTCACTTCTCCTTATTTTAGCCAATAATAATCTGACATGTCATAACACATTTAATTTGATATCCTTATAAAATAAGGAAACAAAATCTGTATACATTATTATACAATTAAAAACTTAAACCGCGTATTTATAAATCCAAACCGATATATAATTTCATTCTAATTATAAGATCTAAACCCTAACCATCTCATTTGTAAACCCAAACCGACATATAATTTTATTTTAATTGTAAAATCTAAACCGTAACCATCTCATTTGTAAACCCAAACCGGCATATAATTTCATTCTAATTGTAAAATATAAACTCTAACCATCTCATTTGTAAACCCAAACCGATATATAATTTTGTTTTAATTGTAAAATATAACCCCTAACCACTTCATTTGTAAACTCAAACTGACATATAATTTCGTTTTAATTATAAAATATATACCCTAACCACTTCATTTGTAAACCCAAACCGACATATAATTTTGTTTTAATTATAAAATATATACCCTAACCACTTCATTTGTAAACCCAAACCGACATATAATTTCGTTTTAATTATAAAATATATACCCTAACCACTTCATTTGTAAACCCAAATCGACATATAATTTTGTTTGAATTGTAAAATCTAAACCCTAATCACCTTATTTGTAAACCCAAACCGATACATCATTTCATTCTAATTGTAAAATCTAAATCAAACCAATATTTAACTTTCCTTAAAAAGAATTCTACAGAATTTGTTTCCTTAATCGGTTTTGCTTTTTAATTTAATTTTGATTTATTCTTTTAGATAAAATAAGGTATAGAAGATTCTGATTGGTTGAAAAGAAAGAAGTGAACAAGAAGGTTCACTTCAGGAGTGAACCTAAGTATTTCTCTTTTCTTATTTTATAAGGGGGTGAATGGAGAGGTTCGCCCCTAGGGGTGAACCCAAGTATTATTCTTTCTTTGCATACCTAATACTTGGAGGGCTCTTGTAACCTCATTATCAAGTATTTGGTCTCGCTTTTGTTTCCCTTTTGCTTGTTTTTTGTATATGCTCAGACTTGTTTATTTTCTATCAGATACAAAAAAAAAAAAAAAAAACTGTTTTAAAGTAGGAACCACATCCTTAATTGTATTAAATTGATTAGCCGGAAATATCTCAAAATAGAAAACCAAATCAAATTAGTTTGCATATCTACAATTTAAATTTAATAGTCTGATTATTATGGTAATAACTTTAAGGGATTTCCTAAAATATTGGGTAGCTATTATTATTAATTTATTTAATTTCGTTTCAAAAAAATTAAATCTAAAATCCGAATCTAGTTGTTACCATTTTTAAATATTTATTATTATTAATTAATTTAATTTCGATTTTACCTTTTTTAAATAGATTAAATTTGTTTCAATATAATAAAACTTGGATTCGTTTCTTTACAATGTGAAACCTCAGCTTTAACTTTCATGCTGCTGTTGACACATCAGATAAAATCAATAGCCAATCAAATTAAAACAATTAATACACCTCAGCTTCTTTTAAACCTAGGTGGACACATAATCGACTTCTTCTTTCTATCATCGACTTCTTCTTCTTTCTTTCGATTCGATATAAGTAGTACTCGATTTCTTCTTCTTCTTTAAAATTAATTTTGCGTTCACATATATATATTTTAGAAATCGATTAAGAAAGCTTCACGCGGGTTCACAGATATCGTATGGGAGAAGTTAATTCCGGCGGAGTACGAATCTCTGATTTCCGCGTCGCGAGTTTTCTCATCAAAGAATAAACTCTATTTTTCTCTCTGTAACGATCCTCTTCTCATCGACTATGGCGAAAAGGTAATTGTGTGTAAATTCATCAATTTTGCGCTGTTTATAGGATTTGAGGATAATGAACTGTCTCGTGCCTTTGAATTGCAATTTTCGTAGATAATTATGTCAATAAGAATGTGATCACAAGCTTATCTGAGAATGTTTCTGCTATTTTCTGGGAGCAATTTGTGTGTTTCTATGTAGTTCTGATACTGATTCTTTCTGCTTGTTTTGGATTTTTTTTCGTATATGAAAGAGCATCTGGTCAGAGGAAGGGAGTGGGAAGAGATGTATCATGTTATCTATGATGAATGGTTTCTCAATCGCATGGGGAGATACTCCTCACTAATGGGAATGGATTTCAATTCCTCTAGGTATTTTTTTTTATTATCTGTGCAATAGCTCTTTGGGATAGTGATTATGGAAAATTGTTTCCCTGTGTTATGAAGGTTTGAAAAGATAGCAGAGCTTCTCTATGTAGTTGGTCCGAGATTCGTGGCAGAACGAATAGTAAAAAGTTGATGTTTGGATTAACATATATAGCTTCAAGAACTGGATCATAAGTTTGTCCTCTAGGTAATATAAATCATTCACTTTGTTTGCATCTTTTACTGAATTAGTGAATCATGTGGTTGTTTTTTTTTTTTTTTTTTGAAACTGAATTTCAAGAGTGTCGGACAAGAAGACAATAGGAAAGGAAGGAGAGACTAGAGATGTCATGGGACCTGTGAGGTTGAATAGAGAACAAGGTTATTACACCAGAGGATGACTATAGTAAGAGTCTGTATTCTCATGCATGAAATTTTATTAATATCAGATTTGTGTGTCGGAGGAAGATTAAAAAATATGTTTACGCGGAGTATGGGTATGGCTGGAAGAATTTTCAGTCAAAGCTGAAAAGAGAAGACACAGGGAAAGAATGGTATGTACAATAAGCATTACTTATCATATAGGAAAGCTAGAGAACTTATTATTTTCTGGATGCCCTTCACTATTTGTTTTATTTTTCTAATGGAATGAGCTTGATGGTTTATGTCTTAAGCACTTCGGTTCAATGTGCAGACAGAGGTATAAAAGGTTAAGGTTAAGAGGAGGAGAGAAGAGAGAGCAGTGGAGAAAGCTCGACATGCGGAAGAAATGGTAAATTCTGTCTCATGTTATAATAACCAGATCCCTGACTTTTTTCACAAAATCGTTTGGTACAAAGAGATGTATATGACTGAATTTCATATTCACCCTATCATCTCTCTTATTTGATTCATACTGTATATCTACTGACTTAACATTGTTTTATTGTATGCAGACATTATTAGCTAGAGAACGTGTTCGAGCTGAGTTCCATGACTGGAAGAATAAAGAGGAAGAGGTATAATTGTGTGTCTTTGTTTTTGCAATTAGTTCTTCTTTTAGATTTGTTTGGTGTATGATGCTTGATATATTTCTTTGATCTACAGTTCCATTTCGATCAAAGCAAGGTGAGGTCAAAGATCAGATTACGTGAAGGTCGAATGAGGCCAATCGACGTCCTCTGCAAGCACTTGGATGGTTCTGATTTAGATATCAAGCTTAGTAAACCCAACATAGTTTTCAAGGTATTTATTTAGATTATGTTGAATTGTAAAAACATATCGTGTTAAGTTATATTACCTCGAGGCTTATCAGTCAATTACAAACTTATGATCAAGTTCTTCCAAGCAACATTTTAAAGAAGAATAAATCAATCATCACCAACAATCCATATAACTTCAAAGAAACAAAAACTTATTTTTGAGGTAATAAAATTTAAAATATATTCAAAAACCAAAATTTATGAAATCAAAAACTCAAGTATCATATGATGATGATGTAAATAGTAATAATCAAAAAAAAGAAATAGCATTGTAATTATGAAAAGATTCTAGACAACATATTAAATTATGAATTCGAGAAAAACAGGTTCAACACAATGTTGCAGTTTTGCATTGCCGCTTTTGAAGCCGGCCTGCGATAATAGTTTTCTAAGTGTAAGGACACATACTTTTAAATTGTTTTGGTTTTCTCCACTAAATTTTCTACTATCTGCATTTGTTGTTAAAACAGTTTATTAATTGAAAACAATTTTACATTCATACAAAAAAAATTCTAAAACAAATCATGACATATATAACAAAAACTAATCCGCTGCGTACCGCGGGTTCCAACCTAGTAACTCTAATGACATTTGGGTGTAATTCTTTACAAAACTAAGATTAGTTTTTTAAACGTATTTTCAAATAATAGTAGGAATTACTTTAAAATTAACGTCTTCATATTTTTTTGCAGAAGAGATTTTCCAAAACTTAGATTTATAAGTCCAAGCAAAATAATTAGCCTTTCAATTAATATTATGAACAATAAATGAGAGAAACTTGAAAAAAAAAAAACTTGAAAAAAACAGAAGAGTTTGTTATAAATACTCTTTGAGATACCTCTTTTCAAAAATACATTTTTTAACATTTTTATTTTTACCCTCTTTTACAAAATTACAATATGTTTAATTAATTTTTAAAATTTGTTTTTAGGTTTGAGTTCTCAATTTTATATTTAGGATATAGTTTTTAGGAGGTAGGGTTTAGTATTTAAGGCCTTCTACGGAGCTTTCATTGCCGCACATTTTGGAATAGAAAATCATATATAATCTCAATGTCAAAAAATAATAAGTTCCAAGTTATATAATAAAGAGAAAGAAAAAAATTATCACATTAGGTTTCACAACAAATCGCAAGACAAGCTGTACTTTTGAAAAAATTAATCAGATGTCATAGAAAAGTAGAAATATTGGTGATATATTATATACTTTAAAAAAATTATTCATATATTTGGTATCTTGTGTATATTTATAATTATTATCCTGGGTTAATTTTTCATTATTAATTTCGAAAATATTAAAAAAAAATACATATCAACAAACAATGCCACATCATATGACGGATGAGTTATTATGTTTCGTGACTGACTTATAACAAGAAATAAACTAAAAGTAAACGGCTGAGTTTTATTACTTCACGACTGAATTATTATACTTAAGGAAAAACGAAAAGTCTCGCAGATTCATATGACGGCTGAGTTATAATTGTTCGTGGCTGACTTATAACCATAAATAAACTGAAAGTAAATGGCTGAATTTTATTACTAAATGGCTGAGTTATAATACTCAAGGAAAAATGAAAGGTCTCGTAGATTCATATGAATGTTGAGTTATATGCTTGGTGACTGACTTATAAGAAGAAATAAACTGAAAGTAAACGACTGATTTATATAACTTCATGGCTGAATTATAATATTTAAGAAAAAATGAAAGGTCTCGTAGATTCATATGAAGACTGAGTTATAATGCTTCGTGACTGGCTTATAAAATGAAATAAACAAAAGTAAAAGGCTAAATTTTTATTACTTGACGGTTGAGTTATAATAATTAAAGGGAATACGAAATGTCTTGTATTCATATGACGGCTGAGTTATATTGCTACTCGGCTGTATATAAATAACTTAGCTGACACACACCTTGTTCGAGAACATGTAGCTCAGCTTTAGCTGATGGCTCAATGCGTTCAATTCGTAGTCATCGAAAATAAACTTCACAAGCTTGTCGTGCGTTGTTTCTGCATCTATATGCACAACTCTACACCCTCTATCGTCGATGTTAAATACATATTTGTGTTTCTTTACCTAATTACCGGAACTAGATCCATGCACGAAAATTAAAAAAAAATGAGGAAAATTAAGAAGTGAAGAACAAGATGAAGAATAAGATTACAAACATGTAAATCCTTCATTTTTGAACCAGGCGAAGAATAAGAGTCGAAAAAGACGTTATATATATCCTCAGAAGATGATGATGATTTGGAATGATAACATGGATGATGCGTCCAAAGTAGCAAGTCAGCCACCAAACGAACATGTAAATCAGTCTAATTAAATCAGCCATCAAACAAAATTATAAGTCAGTCGCAACATGAATACTATTACAGTAATTAAAAACAAAAAAAAACGGCTTCCAAATTCAGCTGCTTAATGCCATAACTCAACTGAAAATCTGTAACTCAGTCATATCATTTAATAAGTCGGTCGTAACTGAATATTCTACTAATTAATCTTTTACTACTAAGTCAGTCGTAAATGGCCAAGTTATCCGATAATCCAGCTCATGACGGCTGAGTTATAGTACTTAATCATAAATCAGCCGTAACAACATCTCATAAGTAAGTCGTTGTTAATAACTCAGCCAGCCGAAGAAAGTATTCAACCGTGTCGATGTACTAATCAGCCAGAGTTTTGACAACTCAACCATCGGGTAAAAACTCAGCCGTAATTATAGCTGAGTTGTGCTCGTAACTCAGCCATTTTCTCATAACTCAGACAGATCTCATTAAGTCAGAAGTAACTACAGGCTGAGTTATGACCGTAAGTCAGCCGTCCGTTCACGACTCAGCCATTTTCCTTAAATCAGCCGCAACATACCATAACTCAGTCGTCATTACCATTGTAGCGGTTTACGGCTGAGTTATTTAACACACATCAATTTCTGACGTGTCGACGTGATTTTTCTAACGTGACAATGACGTTTTGGTACGTTATGGTAATATTACCTAAAATGTATGACACATGAATAAATCTCCCTTTACTTTTATTGTCGCATTTAAAAAAAAAAAATTATCAATTATTAAACGTAAAAATAACGTTACTTTTCTCCAATTATTTTCTTATATCCTATATTCAATAGTTAAATTTAAAAAATTAAGTCTGCCTCAAAAAGGTGATTTTGCACCAGGATGGGTACAAAATATGTTTAAGTAATTTCTTTTCAAGTCAAACATTTTATATGTTTTTTATTTAACTCTTCCGAAGAAAAAATTACTAATAGATTAAATAATCTATAACTAAATTTTACAACTACTGTATCTACCGTGCTTCTATTGTGTATTTGCTTTTAACCGTACCCTTAGCCCAAAACTAGATATGAACATATACATATCATGAATAAATTGAGAAAATACAAATTGTTTTTTACTTATAATTTTAACTAAGGGGAAAAAACTGATACATGCAACAAATTTAGGAAAAGGCACAACAAAATGAGAAAGCGAGATAATATTTGGAAACAAAAACAGAGTTGAAACAATCCATTCCGTTTTTTGTTTTTTCTATAAAGATATCATAACCTTTAGTGGTCATATACCCACTAACAACCTAACATCAATCAATAATATCGGATAACCAAACAATACCACTAAACCAATAAAGAATCTAACAATGAATAATCCAATAAACCAACAAAGTCAATAATCAATTCCAACATTCTACATTGTTCTATCGACTCCACTCTAGCAACCTAACAATAGCTAGACAACATTCAATCAAACCTCTAGAACATCCTTCTCCTCATCGCCTTGATTCCACGATCACACTTTGCCTTTACCTACACCACATACACAATTTGAGATGCATGAGTATTGTCATAAACATTCAGTAAGGTAATCCTCCCATCTACTGGGCTACACACACAAGCATTTGACAACCCAATGTCAAACAATCAACAATCAATTACAATCAAACCAGGAAGACGAGTAACAGCCTCTGCTGAAAGCGGGTGTCGACCGACACATACAGTGTTGAACGACACTGGCTCCTACGAAGGTTGGTGTCGACCGACACCATACTAGTGTCGATTAACACTGATAACCTGGTGTCGAGCGACACCTGCTCGACATCTCCTGAAAACTCTTGTTGTGTCGACCGATACCTCCACATGGTGCCGATCGACACTCCGCAGATTCCTGAGCCGTCCTGGCACTGGTGTCGACCAACACACTAATGGTGTCGATCGACACTGATGCCGAGCATTGTTATCCTCGATGCTCCATTGCAAATCTCCGCCTCCAAACATCTCCCAAGCGTACCAGACTCATCCACAAGCCATATATGGCCATATAAACCCCAAATCGACCACAAGCAAGCAAAGAATCAATCAAACAACTCAAAGAACACAAAACAGCTTACATCAGCCAAGGTCATGCACTCACCTCTTTTGCAGGAAGATCTGACCCAAAAACGATGAATCCAACACCTTAGGAAGCTTCTCCTTCGATCCCAACACTAGATCCTCTTTAAATACGTCCGTTGAGGGACTTCAATTGAACCAGACCAAATCAAAACGACAAAATTAAAACAATCTGGTCGAACCCGAAGTTGGTGGGGTCGATCAATACTTCCCCTAGTGTCGATCGACATCCACCCCCAAATCACAATATTTGGTTCGCGGATGTTACAATTCTTCCCACCAACAAAGATTCATCCTCGAATCTTGCAACACCGTCCATCTGCCAAGGACCTCCGTGCAACCGCCAACACGTCTCACAAATCCTTCAACCGGACTGAACACTGTCATCCAAGGTTTCCCGTGCAACTATCGCAACAGCCCGCACACCTCCAATTGAACCTCGAGGTCTCCTTCTAGCCAATATACTCACATCCTAGACGTTATTTGCTCACAACTTAGTGCTTCCCCATCCGCGGTCACAACCAACGAATCATGTCGGCTCGCTATCAGGCTAACCGCCTTAAGCTACAACATCCAGGAAGTCACTCACACCACTCCCCATGTTCTCAGGTCGCAACCCTCGAGACATACCAGCTCACTGCCGAGCCGCAGCTCACAGAAACAATATCCAGAGAGTCTCAAAATCTTGCTCTTGGGTCGTCACCCTAAAGCGCACTCTTGGATTGTCATCCGAAGCAAACATACAACTCCCACTCTATGGCCACAAAGTCCATCGAGCTATCGGTATCACATGAGTTGGGCCCACAAGGCCTTGAGCAAACAAGTATGATGCTATCGAGTATCTCCCGACTAGATCTACCTCAACACTTTCCATTTCTGGAAAGTTTTGTTTTTGGAAACTTCTATTTTTAGAAACTCCCACTATTAGCGGTGCGCTTCACGGAAACTCATATTCCAAACACCACCTCATCTTGGCACTTACTCGCACAACCGACCACCCCTAAGTGACCAAGTATCAAGAGAGATGGGGTGGAATACTCCATTCCCGCTCCAGCCATAGACTACAATTGGGACCAGGCTAGACAATCTTAAGTCGCAGTCAGCTTCTCGAATCACTTCTTTAATCTTGCCTTCCTCTTCGCCTATGGCTCCCAAGTTTGCTCCTCCGCACCATCACAGCCCTATAGGACTCTCATCAAAGGAATCTTCTACCTCCGAAGTTCCTTGAATCTCCTCTCAAGCATCCTCAATGGTCTCGCCTCTAAGTCATGTTAGGCTGAAGATCCTCAGGAATCCTAGCCAACAACTGATCACCCTCGTGAACACACTTCCTCAACATCGACACGTGAAACACTTTGTGGAACGCACACATAACATTAGGTAACTCCAGCCTATATGCCACTGGTCCCACCCGCTCAACCATTCTGAAAGGACCCATGTACCTCAGACTCAACTTAGTCTCTGACAATGACCTGTTTGGACCCCACAACATTGCCATCTTGAGTTACACTCTGTCACCCACCTGAAACTCAAGATCCTTTCTCCTCTTATCACCATAACTCCTCTGCCGTTCATGAGCCTCCTTTATGTTCAGCTTCAGAACCCGGATCTTTTCCGACGTCTTGTAAACAAAGTCCGCACCATATATGCTCCTCTTCCCCACCTGAGTCCAACATAACGGTGTACAACATGGCCTCCCGTACAACGCCTCATGAGGAGCCATCCTAATACTCGCCTGGTAGCTGTTGTTGTAAGAAAACTCCACCGAGCTCAAACGATCTGCCCAATGATCACCCCAATCCAGCACGCACATCCTCAACAAATCCTCCAAAGTCTGGATCGTCCTCTCCAACTGACCGTCCGTCTGATGTTGATAGGTTGTACTCATGTGTACCTTCGTGCCCATCTCTCCCTGAAATGCCCTCCAGAACACTGAAGTGAACTTGGAATCTATATCAGACACAATACTAGAAGGCACATCATGCAATCTTACTATCTCCCTCACATACTTCCTAGCCACAACCGCTGCTCCATCAGTTTTCTTGATGACCATAAAGTGTGCAGACTTAGTCAAACGGGCTATGATGACCCAAATTGCATTAAAATTCCTCGACACAGGCAATCCCACCACAAAGTCCATTGTGATTATATCCCACTTCCACTCTGGAATGGGTAAACTCTGCAATAATCCACCGAAAACCTGATGCTCAGCCTTCACCAGCTGGTAGGTGTCGCACTTTGCAACCCAATCGGCTACGTCCTTCTTCATCCCAACCCAGTGATACTACCGCTTGAGGTCACGATACATCTTCCTCGCTCCTGGATGAATAGAGAACTTGCTCGAGTGAGCCTCTCTCAGTATCTCCTGCCTCAGACCCGACCATGCACAAGGATAGTTCCATTAACAGATAACTGATACTCTGAACCCGCAGCCTTAGAGGCATTCACTAGCCCCACATCACTCTCCTGAGCTAACCACACTCTGCTCAACAAGTCCGCTCGATCAGCTGCCTCCAAGCCCAAAGGCTCCTGTGAGATAGCCCACATCACTCCTGAGCTAACCGCACTATGCTCAAAAAGTCTGCTCGATCAGCTGCCTCCAAGCCCAACGCCTCCATATCATGCTCTTGAGCCGAAGCCGCCCGCTTCCGACTCAAAGCATCTGCATCCATGTTAGCTTCACCAGGGTGGTAAGCTATCTTCAGATCATAATCCACTACCAACTCCATCCAACGCCTTTGCCTCAAATTCATCTTAGGCTGAGTGAAGATGTACTTCAAGCTCTTATGCTCTGTGAATACATGCACCTTCCCGCCCTAAAGGTAGGTCCTCCAAATCTTCAAGGCAAAACAACAAAATGAGCAAGCGAGATAATATATTAAAGGCCATTTTCTAAGTGAGAGCACCACCAAGCTCAAATCCTTCTCCTTACACATGAAGAGGATGGATCTCCTTTCTCCTCCCTTCCAAGTGAGAGCACCACCACTCTCTCTCCTTCTCTCCTCTAGAACCACCAAAACATATACCCTTGCTCCTCTTAACCCTCCTCAAGGCCCCCTTTGCTCTTAGGATCAAACTCACCATCTCTCTCTTTCTCCTTTTCTTCCAGAAGCAACAAAAGACCATCTCCCTAAAAGAGGCTGCTCGTGCCCCTTTAAAACGAGACTTACGGTTTTCAAACCCGAACCAAACTAAATCAGACGATTATGAAAACAAACCGCATAACAACAATTTGATGGTGTCGATCGACACTAGCCTCGTGTCGATCGACACTCATCCAAAATTGGGCTTGAGATGAAACAAAAGCAGATTCGTTCTCAATGATGAAACAAAACATCAACATCCTCGCAAACTTTATCTATTGACTTGTCAAAGACCAAATATCTAATCATTATTAAAGTTGAATAATTTTAGCTAGTTTGAAACATATTTTGTTGTTGACAGTCAAACTTTTCAAATTTAAAGCGAAAGAATGTCTTTTTTTCCAGAATTTAGCACTAGTAAGTAACTCACGAAACGGTTTTCAGAACTGAAGTCTATAAAAAGTTTCAAAAATGTGAAAAAATAAAAGTTTGAAATATGTAGAAAAAAATTACTCGATTTATTACTCAATTTTTATATTTTTATCGCCCCATCTTTTACTTTATGCTGTACAATAATATATTTGTTTAAAAAGGATTTTTAGTTAAGTGGTTACAACATCATATATGTGTTTAATCCTACCGACATTCGATTTCACTAAATTGTGTCTCCCCGTGTTATATGTTATAGAACTAGGTTATGGATCAGATCTTCTCAATTTAACGATGATAAAAAAAAGGTTCTATTTGTTTCTTTGTAAAAACCTTTCCTTTGTCAGATATTAAGCGTACAAATTATTTTAATTCCTTCCTATATTGAACATTCAACATTCACACCCGACAGTCAACTAAGTGATACATAATCTGTATATCAAAAATATTATTTTACATCATGGTCAGTTAAGATATGCATGCCATATGTCTTTTCTTTTTGATTCAAATCAATGGGTTAAAAAAGAAAATTCAAACCAATGGGTTAAATATATATTTTTTTTTGTTAAAGAATGGGTTAAATATTCTATCAGACTATCACCAAATATTAAAACCATATACTGATATACCGTACTTCGACTGTGTGTTCTCCTAATCCTAAGACTCGGATGTGAGTTCTATTAAGAGAATGTTTGAAAAAATTATTTTTGGTGTGTTTCTTTTCAAATATGTCCTTTTCATTTATCTATTTTTAGAAATATTCTTTATCAATATGAAAATTTATAAAATTTAATAAAGTTTGAAAGGTATTCATGGATAATAACTATTATTTGGAGACTCGATAATATTTAAGAAGTTTTTATACGGTTTTAAAAAATTGTTTAAAGGTTTTAAAAGATATTTATAAAGTATAGAAATAATTTTTTACACACATTTAAGATTGTTTGTGTATACTTTTATAAATTTATACACATATTTGAAAATTCTTAGAAGTATTTTTGAAAAAATAATATATTTGAATTCCCTCGTCAATTAATTTAACCATACTGTAAGCACCAATTAGATATGTACATATACAAATCATAAAATGAGTAAATAAAGTCATACTGTATTTCCTTGAAATGTTTAGGTAAGGAAAAACTAAACTGAAAAATGCAATCAAATTAGAAAGAACAAAAAAAAAACACCAACGAAAATAACAACAGAAATTAAAAGCCATTTTCATAGTTGGAATTGGAAATGATAGGGATAGTGTCGTTTTCCATTTAACACTATTTCTTCAAAGTCCAAATATAATATTTTTTGTTGCATTTAACACATATAATAATATATGTATTGGTTATGTGACTCCTAAATCTTCTTCGACGGCTATGGTTCCGCCGGTCACATTTGACTAATATCTTTGATCTCGTGTATCACGTCATGTTCTAAAAATAGTTTTCTTTTCTGTATAGTTTTAGAGTTACATAATGGGTGCGATTAGTAACCAAAAACAAAGCGGTATAATTATGAATGGTCGTAAGTTTCTAGGTTTTTTCAGATTAGTTTCAGATTTTTTATTTAAAATTCTAAAATGAATATTGGAAGAAAAATATCAAGTCACTTTAAAAGATGAAAAGTTAATTAATGTAACATAGATTTTAGTCTTTAAAAGATGAAAAGTTATTTAATGTACTGTAACATAGATTTTTGTTCTTTTTTCTTCTTAAATTTTATCAAAATAAATTTTCGCGTTTGATTATACAATAATTTTAAAAGAAAAAAATCTAAAACCAAAAACAAATTCAAAATTTACAACCATTTAAAGCAAACTTTATCTTCAAATCTTAGTGGTCACATAACTATTTTACAAAAGTCATGTAATCAAGAGGAGATACATGAGTGTAATTGTTAAGCGGAATAGTGAGGTTTAGGAAAACGGGGTTTTAACCAAATTTCCATTCTTTAATCTATTGTTCAATTTGCAAACTTTATTTATGATTTAAAATTTTAGCAGTCCAACAACTATTTTAAATGTCACAATACCCTGAGTTACAAATTTGTCAAGATCCACGTAAAGTTTACGTTGAATATGATAATATTAAACTCACAAGAAATATTACTATAAATAGGTATAGAGACGTCCATGGATTATCACTACTCTCATCATCACAAACCAAAGCATCAAACAAGAGAAGAAGAGTGAGAAGAAAAAAGAAGAGAGACACTATGACTACCACACCAGATTGGATCATGATTGGAGGAGATGGCCCTGAGAGTTACAACCAACAGTCTTCGTATCAGGTTTTTATACATATATATTGCATTCCTTTGTTAGCTAGGTTCTGTATTCCTAACTCCTAAGATGTATGTATTTAACCGTCTCTTCTATATACAGAGAGCGTTGTTGGAAGCGGCAAAGGACAAGATGACCGAGGCAATCTCAGCCAACCTCAGCCTCGATTTGATATCGAATCGGTTCAATGTAGCAGACTTTGGTTGTGCGAGTGGACCTAACACTTTTGTGGCAGTCCAGAATATAATAGATGCGGTAGAAGAAAAGTACCAAAGAGAAACCGGAAAAAACCCGGTGGATAACATCGAGTTCCAAGTCTTGTTCAACGACTTTACCCTAAACGATTTCAACACTCTCTTCAAGACACTTCCTCCAGGGAGAAGATACTATAGCGCCGGAGTTCCTGGTTCCTTCTTCGACCGTGTTCTCCCTAAGGAGAGTTTCCACATCGGAGTCATGAGTTACGCCTTCCATTTCACCTCCAAGATCCCCAAAGGGATCATGGACCGTGACTCTCCCTTATGGAACAAAGACATGCAGTGTACCGGGTTTAACCAAGCTGTCAAGAAAGCGTATCTTGACCAATACTCTATCGACACCAAGAAACTATTGGATGTTAGAGCTGAAGAGCTCGTTCATGGGGGTTTGATGTTGCTGTTAGGTTCGTGTCTAAGAGACGGAGTTAAGATGTCCGAGACACCTAAAGGAACAGTAATGGATTTTATCGGAGAATCTCTTAGTGATCTTGCTAAACAGGTAGATAACATAAATTTATCTTCAAAGTATTACCTACAATTACAAAAGTACTTAACTAACTTATCTTCCTCTTTTTTGGGTTTTAAAAAGGGTGTAACCGAGCAAGAAAAGGTGGACACTTTCAGAACCTCAATTTACTTTGCGGAACAAGGCGAGATCAGGCAAATCATTGAGGAGAATGGTAAGTTCACAATCGAGGCTTTTGAGGATATCATTCACTCTGAAAATGAGTTTCCGTTAGACCCCAAGATATTGGCCATCTCCTTCAAAGCCTTTTATGGAGCGTTCATTACCGCACATTTTGGGACCGAGATCATGAGGAAAGCTTTTGAGCTTGTCGAGGTCAAGGCGCGCGAACAGATGTCTCGTCTCCAGAATTGCAAACCTGGAATGCAGTACCTCATCGTGCTTCGCAAGAACTGATCTATGATCCAAATATATTAATGTACTAATGCGTTTTACTACATTGTTACTTCATCTTGTTTCCTCGATATCATGGTGCTTTGTCATCTTTTTCTTCTTGCTGTTTTCTCTTTGCGTCTTTGTATTATCCCCTATCTTATAAATCAATAAAACTTCACTTTTCGCTTATTATTATAAGATACTCCTATAGCATTGTTCCATATGTTCATTTTAGTTTGGCCAATGCAAAGTTTGAATTCAGGATTTCACATTTCAATTTTTAGTTACCTATCCTCTGCGTAGAATAAAAGATTTCCAACTTTGACTAGACATTTCAGCACATTTTTCATTTGAAAAATCGAAGACACAGTTTTTCTATTTTCTTACTAAACGTATATTATTAAATTGTAAAAAATCAATCAGATCACTATTTACAGTCTATACTTACAATCTACACTAAGAAAAGAAAAAACTGAATTTTACTTTGTTAAGCAGTTAGAAAAAAATAACACAATTTTGTGTGTTTAGTGAAAATTTCTTTTATTATAAACTGTTTTGGGGAATATTTGATCATGTTCGTATATGTCACAGTCAACTATTGTTTCATGAGTGGGGGATCCTGATAGAATGGTCCCTCTTCAAAGCCAAAGGGATGTGTTATGTCTAACACATGAACAAGTAACTAAAGAGATAAACTCTGTTTTGTCAAATTTCAAGTCTCCCTTTCACTTACTAATGGATGATGTTTAAATACACAAAATATAAGAGAGAAACTAACCCACTAAACCTACGGTTAAGATACGTGACTAAGTGGAGATACAATCCCACTAATTTAGGATATAGAAAACAACACAATCTCAATTATTTCTTCGAACTAGATGATGTCGGTTCATTCCGGTTAACCGGTGATGTTCTCATCAGATCCATATAAAAAAAAAATTCGATGTATCGTTATTCGAAGAAAGAAACGTTGTGCGCCAATCATATTTATTCTTATATTTTGATGATTTCGATATGTTTCTATATATCATTATCTTTATAGCACTGAAAATTATGGAAAATTACAAAAATTCAGTATACCGATTGAAACTCCCTACCTAACTGACCCTATCTTTTTAATTTTTTTTATAAACAAAAAAAAAAAAATCTGATGGATACCAAAATTTTCAGTTCAGTGTTGGTTTGATAACTTTGGTTTAGTATATATTATTTATATTTCTTAAAAATATTCAAAACTCAAAAGTGAAAAGTGATAGTATACTTTGTAAGGAAAGATTCAAGTCTGTTGATATGTCGTAAGTTTCAAAAATCCTCTATACTGAGGCCTAGGGATCATGTCTAAGACAACTATAGGAACATTCATGGATTTTATTGGAGATTCTCTTAATGATTTTGATAAACATGTACATTTTAACTCATTATTTGATCTTTTAATCAGGGACAGAGGAAATGCATCTATAACAAGGTGTCAATCGATCCCATGAATCCTAAAAAGAAATATCATGTGGTGATTTGTAGGGACGGTACTCCCGGACATAGCAAATCGATCATTAGGTATGGATGAGCTAATGGGCCTAGTGAAAGGACATGAGAGCCATTAAAGAAGGTAGACCCATGGATTAGGAGTGGACATGGGGAACACTAAGAGGTGGCAGTCGGAGCATTATAGGTGGTAGCAGAGCCAAACCCGAATGAGTGTGAGTGGGCTCACACCGTTAGGGGTGTGCATCGAGGACATTTCGTTCTGTTAGTGAGAGTGAATGGTGGCACCCCGGTATCAGGAACATGCGAAGAGGTTTAAAAGAATTGATTTGACCACCTATGTCACCAAAGTACATTTATCTTTTCAGTCAAGAGTCCTAAGAGAACTTTAGAGTTAAGCGGCTTATGCTGGAGTAGTTTCAGGATGGGTCACCTTCTGGGAAGTGATAGTCGGAACTGTATGAGTGAGGAAAAAACATAGGGAAAGATCATGTGGTGACTTTCACGGACAATAAACAAATATTTAAAACCTCCCAGACATAGCTAACCGAACGTTAGATATGGGTAGGCCCACGGGCCAGCAGTGGGCGTAAGGCTAACTTAGGGAGGTGAGCCAATGAGCCGAGAGTGGACATGGGGCCCACTAAAAGGTGGCAGTCAGGGCACTACAAGTGGTATTATAGCCAAACCCAGACGAGTGTGGAGTCGAATGGGATCACACCATTGGGTGTGAATGTCTTGGTGCGCAACGAGAAAATTGCAATTTGTTAGAGGGGGTAAATTTGTACACCCCGGTTTCTGGAACATGCGCAGAGGTTTAAAAGTATTATTTGGCATCCTATGTCACAAAAGTGCACTTATCTTTTCGGTTAAGGGTGCTGAGAGAACTCCAAAGTTAATCGTGCTTGATCTGGAGTAGTTTTAGGATGGGTGAACTTCCGGAAATTGATTGTCAGAACTGTGTGATTGAAGACAAAAAACAGGAAAAGATTGTGCGGTGATTTGTAGGGACAGTAAACAAGTATTTAAAACCTCCCATACGTAGCAAGTCGACCTTCAGGCATGGATGGACTAACGGGCTAATGAAAGAACGTGAAACTTATTTTGAAAGGTCGACCTATGGACTAGGAGTGAATATGGAGTCTAATGAAAGGTGGCGGTCAGGACGTTACTATATATATACCACTTATTAATATTTTTACAATTTTTCTGGACCTTGTATCTATAAGTGATATATGTGTGTTGGGCGACAAAAAAATCCAACAAGGAGGAAGCCCAATGAAGAAGTCTGGTCAACACTCTCAAGTCATGAGAAAGACTGTACCTGCAACTCTCCTGCTCCATAACCGATTTGGTGCTTTGCAAGATAAGGATGATGACTAGTTCATCACAGCTGTCATGAGAGTTGTCACAATGACTCACCTCTTTCTAAGAGTGTAAGGTATCTTAAAATTATAATAAAAAAATCAAGTTTTTCTCAAAGTTCTTCCTTTATTTTCATGGTATCAAAGCCTTGTAAACCTTAACAGGTTCTACAATGGCGACCTCGTATCCATTTCCTGACAACATTCATGTCACTAGTACTGTTACTATCAAACTCAACAACACCAACTATCTTCTTTGGAAAACTCAGTTTGAGCCTCTCTTATCATGTCAAAAACTCATTGAGTTCGTAAACGGTGCCGTCACAGCTCCTTCTTGTACCACCTCGAGAACAAACGGCGTAGAGGTTCTAATCCACAGAATGAGGCCTGGTTTTGCACAGATCAACTCGTCAGATCGTGGCTCTTTGGTACTCTGTCTGAAGAAGTCCTCGGGTATGTTCATAACATTACTACCTCTAGAGATGTCTGGATTTTTTTAGCTGAGAACTTCAATAAGAGTAGCATTGCTAGGGAATTTACTCTTTGCCCTAGTTTATGGGTTTTAGAAGAGAAAGACATGTCCTTTGCTGCTTATTGTCGAGAGTTTATAGCAATTTATGATGCCTTAAGTTCTATTGGTAAACCAATAGATGAGTCCCTAAAGATATTTGGGTTCTTAAAATGTTTGGTTCGTGATTATGATCCAATCACAACTATTATCCAAAGGTCCTTGAGAAAGATCTCTCCACCAAGCTTTGGTGATGTGGTTTATGAAGTTGAAAGTTTTGACAACAAGCTTCAGTCATATAGTGTTCCAGATGTTGTTACTCCGCATCATGTGTTTCATGTTCAACAAAGTGGCTATGGCAACCAGTCGAGAGGAGGCTATCGTGGCAGAGGCCGATCATCAGGACAAAACAGAGGATGTGGAGGCTAATCTTCACGTGTCAGAGGTTTTTCTCAACACCAAATCGGTTATGGAGCAGGGGAGTTGCAGGTACAGTCTTTGTCATGACTTGAGAGTGTTGACCAGACTTCTTCATTGGGCTTCCTCCTTGTTGGATTGTTTTGTGGCCCAACTCACATATATCACTTTTCTTCCCCCTTAAACTTGTGGTGGGTGAAACACCAACACCAAGTTTGTGTCTTAGATCCTTGAACTCACGCTTGGGTAAGGATTTGGTAAAGATATCTGATAGTTGGAGTTGAGCAGGTACATGCTATGTCTCAATGTGTCCCAATGCTACTTGTTCTCGGATGTAATGAAAGTCGGTGTTAAAGTGCTTGGAGCGTTTATGGAGAGCCGAATTAGCACTTAGGTACACTGCAGAGAGGTTTTCATAACATCAACTCAGCAGTCCTTTGGTGAACGTCCCATTTGTCAGATTTGTGGTCGAACAGGACATCTTGCGACTGTTTCCTCCCTACAAATCTCTGATGGTAATGACTGGTTCACTGACTCTGGAGCTACAGCTCATGTCACTTCTTCGGCCACTAATCTGCATTCTGCAACAACATACAATTGGAATGACACAGTTCAGGTTGGAGATGGCACTTACCTGCCAATCACTCATGTTGGATCAGCTACCATTGCTTCCTCTACAGGTAAAATCTCGTGAAGTGACGTGTTGGTCTGCCTAGATATGCAAAAATCTCTCATTTTTGTATCTAAATTGTGTCATGATCTGCCTTGTGGAGTTTGGTTTGATTCTAATAAGGTCTGTGTTGTTGACATACCAACTCAGAAGGTGGTAGCAAAGGGTCCACGAAATAGAGGGTTATACATGTTGGAGAATCAAGAATTTGTGGCACTGTTCTCTAATCGATAATGTACAGCCTCTGAAGACACTTGGCATCATAGGCTTGGACGTACGAATTCTCAAGTTCTCAAACAACTCAAGAACAGCAAGGAAATTAGCGTGAATAAGAGCAGAACAAGCTCCATTTGTGAGCCTTGCCAGATGGGGAAGATAGTGGACTTCAGTTTTTTTCATCGGATTCAAGAGTTTTTTGTCCCCAAGATCGATTTCATTGTGATCTTTGGGGACCTTCTCCAGTTGTATCTAAACAAGGGTTTAAATATTATGCATTTTTTGTGGATGATTTCTCAATTTACTTGGTTTTATCCTATGAGAGCAAAGTCTGAGTTTTTCTCTACATTCAAAGTCTTTAAGTCAATGGTTGAGAACCAATTCAAGACAAAGATAAAAGTCTTTCAGAGTGATGGAGGAATAGAGTTTACAAGCAATGTTCTTAAACAGTTTTTTATCAGAAAATGGCATCATTCACAGAATTTCATGTCCATATACTCCCCAACAGAATGGGATTGCTGAAAGAAAACACAGACATATAGTGCAGCTCGGTTTATCAATGCTTTTTCACAGCCACACTCCTCTGCATTACTAGGTTGAAGCGTTCTTCATGGCGAGCTTCATCACCAATCTTTTTCCTTCTCCAACTCTGAACAACATCAGTCCGTTTAAGGTAATGTTCAAAGAGAAGCCTAACTACTTTATGTTAAGAGTTTTTTTGGCTCAGCATGTTAACCTTGTCTCAGACCTATGGCAAGTCACAAATTCGATCCAAGGTCCCTCCAATGTGTTTTTCTAGGTTATCATACTCAATATAAAGGATATTGATGCTTATATCCTCCAACATGAAAGGTTTACATCTCGAGGCATGTTATTTTTGATGAAAGTTGCTTCCCATTTCAACAACAATACAAGCTTCTGCTTCCAACATATCAAACTCCCCTGCTTCAAGCTTGGCAAGCAGCTTCGCCGTCTCCACAATCAGTTCCTGTTCAAGTTCAGTATCCAGTCTATCCGACTCAAGGAACCACACCAGCAATAGTTCCAAAACCTGAGAATATTCCTGCAAACATTGGTGAGAATGACAATTTGACAGGTGAGAATGAAGAATCGTCAGGGGAGGACACTGAGAGTTTGGTTGCTGATGAAGACGAACTTGAGAATCAACCAGAAGAGCAAAAAGAGGTCAATACTCATCCCATGACTACTAGAGCAAAGTAGGGATACACAAACCGAACCCAAGATATGTTCTTCTTACTTCACGATTTGTTCCTCAAGAACCAAAAAACATAACTGCTGCTCTAGAACATCTAGGATGGAATGATGCAGCACATGATGAAATCAAAATGATCCACATGCTACATACTTGGAACTTGGTGGAACTTACAGAGGATATGAATATTTTGGGTTGTAAATGGGTCTTCAAAACCAAACTCAGGCATGATGGTTCTGTTGACAAGCCCAAGGCTCGACTTGTTGCAAAGGGTTTTGATCAGGAGGAAGGTCTGGATTATCTGGAGACGTTCAGTCTGGTGGTAAGAACAACAACAATCCATATGTGAAACATGATTATTTGTGTGTGATGAAAGGTGAATGAGTGTGTGTAATGATGAGATATGGAGTGATGGGTGTTTCAATTCCCCTTATGCAGTTGCAGTATAAGAGGTGTCAATCCAGTCTGAGTGCTTGTGAACAATCAAGATATGCATATGAATCTAAGTTAAGACAAATGTAATAATTGTTTGTCACTGACAATCCTACGATGATAATGATAAAAGCAGAAGGAAAACTACAAGAACTAAGAACTAGATACAAATAAAACAGAATGATTATGAACTAAGAACAGAAACAGAAACTGTAAACACTAGATATGAACTAATGCAAGACAAGTAATGAACTAGATGCTAAGTGAATGCAATGGAAATTAAACAGGAATGAAACAAGACAAACACAAATCATAAACAAGAGTTCTGGGGATGAACTTGAGCAGCACTCGACCGAGTGTAGGTCGAGTGAGTGGTCGAGCTAGACAAATCCGGGAAAACAGAGCAATGCAATAAAAACAGAGTAAAGCAAGCACAGATCAAACAGCAAGCAAATAATAAGATTGAGACTTTAAAATCAATAAACAAAGAAGGTTCCTGAGGATGGATTCATGGGATAAACTAATCATTGTGGTAATCTAACTTGATCAACAAATCTCAAGCAATGCTATGAGCTAACCTCTAGACATATTAATCTAAGACAAGTCTCTCCCACTCTCATGGTCAAGAGACAATCAAACATATGCAATCCTAGACTTGCTCTCACAATGAAAAGAATCTACACAAGCAGGCATTAAGCAATACATCTCAAACCAAACAAGACCTCTAATCTCTTAGCAAGCCTAATGGTAAGCTCTAGATCTAGCCTTATCTATGCTTCTTAAACATTGGTGTGATGCTAAAAAGCTTGAGATCAGATCCTACCCTCTCAGATATAGAATCAGCATTAAGAACATCTAGCCTAGAAGATATCTACAACAATAAAGCTTGATCAAATCAGATATACCACAAGATCAATCCATCCTAGCCCATCCTCAAGATCCTAAGAAGACTACTCACAACAAGACATGATCAAACAAATCATAAACCCAGAAATTATTGAAACTTGCATGATTAGATAGATAAGATAAAGATCTACAACTTTAAAGAAGAAATCAAACTCAGATTCTCAATACTTAGAAAGTTATTGAACCAACAAGTATGAGGAAATTCTTCTTTTCTAAGTACAAAATCCAAAAAGAAAATAAAAAGCAAAAGGAATAAAATTCCTAAAAAGGTAAAAACTAGGTTTAGAATATCTGAAAAGCTGGACTAAAAAAATCTAGATTGTGTGGTGGCTGCAGGTACAAGGCCTTATATACGAAGGGGAGTGAAAGCCCTAAAAATGGGAAAAGTCAAAGTGGTCCACGGATCGGTCAACTCGACCAGTGCTCGGTCGAGTGACAGGTCGAGCTGGCTTCTCTTGTCCATCTCCCACTCGGTCGAGTGCTTGGTCGAGCTGGACTCCGGATCTTGGTTCTTCAGCCTTAACTCCCTTGTTTCCTCCTCATGATTGCTTCACATCTCTTCTCCATTGCGTCCATGCTCCTTAAGCTCCAAAATCACCTGTTTATGCATGAAAAGATGCAAATGCAATGCAACTACACTTTAATGCATGATTAGTCCTAAAGCTACACAATAATGGTGAAAATGGATAGAAAAAGATGCAAAAGATGTGAATAAACTAAGGGAAAACATGGTAAAATATATGAACATCAATATGGTTCTTGATGTTGCGACTGCAAATGAATGGGACATCAAACAACTTGATATCTCTAATGCATTTCTTCATGGAGAATTACAGGAACCTGTATTCATGCTCCAACCTCCTGGTTTCATAGATAAGCAGCGACCTTCTCATGTTTGTCGACTCACAAAGGCTCTGAGGGCCTGGTTCGATATCTTCAGCAAATATTTGATTGAGTTTGGGTTCACCTGCAGAAAGTATGATTCATCTCTCTTTACCTATCACATTTATGGTAAATCTCTGGTTTTACTCATGTATGTTGATGACATGCTTCTTACAGGGAGTGATAAAAGCCTGGTCAACACTCTGTTAGAGTCTCTGAACCAAAGATTCTCTATGAAAGATCTTGGAGCTCCTAGCTACTTTCTTGGTGTTGAACCAAAAGTGTTCAGAAGGATTCTTTCTCCATCAAACAGCGTATGCCAAAGACATTCTTTATCAAGCTGCTATGTCCGACTGCAACTTGATGCTAACACCACTGCCACAAAATTTGGACAAGATGAATCATGAACTTTTTTCTGAGCCTACTTATTTTCAAAGCCTTGCAGGGAAGCTTCAATATCTTACAATCACTAGGTCTGACATTCAGTTTGCAGTCAACTTTGTATGTCAAAGAATGCATGAACCAACAATTTCTTACTTTGGTCTGCTCAAACGAATCCTTCGATACATCAAAGGTACATTACATATGGGTTTGTACATTAAGAGGAGCTCCAATCTATCTCTTTCAGCTTACTTTGATAGTGATCACTCTGGTTGCAAGAAGACTCACCGTTCCACGACTGGATTCTGCATTCTACTTGGTCCAAATCTGATAAGTTGGTCAGCTAGAAGGCAAGAAACAGTGTCTCACTTGTCAACGGAAGCAGAGTACAGGGGGCTTACAGCTATAGCTTACGAAATAACCTGGCTCTCATTCCTTCTACGTGATATGAGGATCTCTTAACAGTTTCCAACCTTGCTCCAATGGGACAACCTCTCTGCAGTGTACCTAAGTGCTAATCCGCCTCTCCATAAACGCTCCAAGCATTTTGACACTGACTTTCATTACATCCGAGAACAAGTAGCATTGGGACACATTGAGACAAAGCATGTACCTGCTCAACTCCAACTAGCGGATATCTTTACAAAATCCTTGCCCAAGTGTGAGTTCGAGGATCTAAGACACAAACTTGGTGTTAGTGTTTCACCCACCAAAAGTTTGAGGGGGAATATAAATGATATATGTGAGTTGGGCCACAAAAAAATCCAACAAGGAGGAAGCCCAATGACATGACAAAGACTGTATCTACAACTCTCCTGCTCCATTACCGATTTGATGCTTTGCAAGATAAGGATGATGACTAGTTCTTCACAGCTATCATGAGAGATGTCACAATGACTCACCTCTTTTTAGATTGTTCTCATTGCTTCTATATAAGACATAGTTTTCTAAGAGTGTAAGGTATCCTAAAATTATAATAAAGAATCAAGTTTTTTCTCAAAGTTCTTCCATTATATTCAGTATCTGTTTCAGGACTGCACTCTTACACTACAGCGGAAGGAGATTTAAGGCAAATCATTGAGGAGAACAGGATTTTCACAACCAAGGATTTTGACAATATTATTCACTCAAATGTGTTTCCGCTTGATCTCAAGCTACAACATTCATATGTACAGTGTTTGGAGAAATCACTGGTGGAGCCAGAACAGAGTTTTAACTTGTAAGGGGGTCAAAAGATTTTCTTTTTTTTAATAGAGTAAAAAATTAAATTTTAAGGGGTTAAAATAATTTTTTTTTGGTTTAATGGGGTGAAAATACAAAAATTTTGGAGAGTCAAAATAACATTTTTCTTTCAATAAAATCAAAATTCAAGATTTTCAGGAGTCAAAATGTAAATTTTAAATTTAGTGGGGTGAAAATATAAAATTTAAGAAGGTCATTATGATATTTCTCACTAAAAACATACTCCTTCTGTTTCATATTAATTGTCATTTTAAACTAAAAATTTTGTTTCAAAATAAATATCATTTTGTATTTTCAAAATAGATACATGGTAAATTTTCTAATTTTATCTCTACTAATTTAATATATTGACTAATGAAAAAATATATAATATATTAATAAAAAATAAAATAGAAAATTTAATGATTTTTTTAATGGGAGCTGACCCATTTCCTTCTTACTGCCTCCGTCCCTGGGAGCAATAGTTTCAATTTTTATGTAGTATTAATACTTAATCAGTAAAAGACATTTGATAAAAATTATTAGATTTAAACATTGTTTATATCAACAAAACAACAAATGTTGCACTAAATTTCAACTACAGGGTAAGGAGTCTATTCCTACCAAAATCCAAAATAATCTTCAAAAACTGTGAAAACCGAAACTTCTTCTTTTTTTTTTTTTTTTCAATTTAAGGCATCCACAATAGTCATGGCCAACTTATAGTTTATATAAATTTATACAGAAAGATTCGATACCTATCTCGCCGTCGCAGCCCGAGAATAAATCATATATTAAGCTTAAATAAAGGCACATAATCAATCATAGTTTCAAAGTAAAACTTGTATAGCGCAGGGTCGTTGTTGAATACATATTAAAATTAATTTTGCATGTTACGTCTCTTGATTTTCATCCTATGTTCCCCATCTCACAAACTCAATATCTTTGAGCTTAAGGGCGTAGCGAGTTATAATACAATAGGTGTAGTCGCAGTTGTAAGAGCTTATGGAAGCAGGTGATTACCGTTTTCATTGTTGTTAAACGGTTTAAACGAATAGTTAAGCGATCAAAATAATTTTTCATACCAGAAAATAAAGGTTAGAAAACAAATAGTGTTTAAGAATCAACATGAATATATATAAGACTTGGTAACATAATTCATTTATGTATTTCATTTTTTTGAACCACTCGTCCTCGCCATCAACTGCAAACCCTTGTGAGAAGAAATTTCTTTTCTTTTGATAACCCAGGTATCCTAACACTCCCGAAATAAATCGGTTCGCTTAGACTAGCCACGTGGGTGACCAAATGGCACTCCACGTATTGGCTCCTGGACGCTGCAGCCCGTATGTGAATTCCGCAGTGTCCGGGGCTCGAACTCATGATGGCGGGTATCTCAGCTGAGGGTCCTTTACCACCAGAGCTAGAGACTCCGGTTGAGAAGAAATTTCAGAAATATTAATTTGAAATGACGCGAAACGGTGTAATGTAATTAAAAACAAAAAAAAACTGATATTGTGAAACAACCATAAAAAAATATTGGAAGATGAAGTCTCATGGGCTAGGTTATGTTGTTAAGCACATTATAATTATGTATATATATTGATGTAAATTGTTGTAACATTCGCGAACTAAAATGTGCATTTTAGGGATGGGTGTCGATCGACACCAATGGTGGTGTTGGTCGACACCATTAATTTATGGTTCGACCAGTTCGATTTAATTGTCGATTTTGGTCGGTTTGGTTCAAAGAAAACCATTGAACCGTGATATATAAGTGGGAGAACGACCTAGATCGTGTTTTTGTTGTTTTAAGCCGTTTGAGACAGAGAAAAGGAGAGAAACATTGTTCTTGAGGTTTTGTGAGATTTCAAGGCTTATTTGGTGAGATATTTCTGTGGGAGTGAAGATCCAGGGCTAGAGACGTGTTAAAAGCTTGGTAGGAAGGTTGGATTCGTCGTGGTTGGTCAGAAACTTCCTACAAAGAGGTGTGTGCATGACAATCGCTGATCTAAGCCTGAGATTTCCTTTGTCTTGCTTGTTTGGTGTTGTTTTTTCTTGCTTGTTATGGTTGCTATAGGGTTCCTACGGATTCATATGGCTGTGGGATTGAGTTTTGGACAGACTAGAAGTGATGGGAAGCGAGATTTGACTCTCGGCTTCGAGCGAAACACGATTACAGAGTCAGTGTCGAACGTTTTGGACAGATTGGAAGTGATGGGAAGCGAGATTTGACTCTCGGCTTCGAGGGAAACACGATTGCAGAGTCAGTGTCGTTCGACACCAGGAGGGTGTCGGTTGACACCAGTGAGCAGCATCGATCGACACAGTGGGGTAGTGTCGGTCGACACTTGGCTGGTGTCGGTCGACACCTCCCTTCCAGCGAGACAATACTTGCTTCCTGGTTTGTATGTTTTGTTTGTTGATTGTTTTGGACATTGATATCTCAGTTGCTTCTGTGTATAGCCCAGTAGTGTAACATCCGCGAACCGGAATTCCGGTTTAGGATGTGCATCGATCGATGCAGTAGGAGCATCGATCGATGCTGACTCAATTCTGTGCGTTTTGACTTAAGTCAAACGCTGCGTTTTGGGGAAGGAAAAGGGGAAAACCCTTAAGTCGTGTCTTTTGTCTCATTAGACGGATTCAGCCGTTTTTGAGAAACAAAAGAGAAAGAGAAGAGTTCCTGAAAGTTCTTGGTGATTCCTTGAGATTTGGGGCGTTCTTTGGTGAGATCTGTAGCTGGGATTGCTGTAGGAGCTTCCTGGAAGCGTGTTCTTGCTGTTTTATTGTTTAGATTCGTCTTGGCACAGGTAAGTGCAGGACCATGGCTGATCTAAGCTAGAGAATTCAGTGATTTGTTTGTTGCTTGATGGTAGACGTATTAGGTTGTTGTATGGACGTTTAGGAGGTTTCTTGCGGCTTGGGATTGAGTTTCTGTGGTTGTAGGGACGAAATCCGGCGAGAAACTTCGGAGAAATCACGGTGCTCGACGTTGCGTCGATCGATGCATATCTTGCATCGGTCGATGCAAGTGCGAGGACGGCGCGATGAACTTTAGGGTTTTTCGTGTGCGTCGAGCATGCGTCGGTCGATGCAGACTGGGTATCGGTCGATGCAAGTTATACTTGCGTCGATCGATGCAGCTTCTGTATCGATCGATGCTTCTCCTGTTGGGCATCGATCGATGCATGTGTGGCATCGGTCGATGCTATGTCCTGTTTTTGGTTAATGTCTGTTGATTGTTGTGTGTTGATTATTGATACTCTAATGCTTGTGTGTATAGCCCAGTAGATGGGAGGATTGCCTTACTGAGTATTTATTAAATACTCATGCATTGCAATATGTGTTTGTGGTGCAGGTAAAGGCAAAGTGTGACCGTGGGATCCAGGCAATGAAGAGGAGGATGTTCTAGGGACTCGGTTGGTTGCTGATCTGGCATTGTTAGGTTGCTAGAGTTGAGTCTTAGAGCAATGTTTAGGTTGCTGGTTATTTGTTTTATGATGTTGGAACTTTAGTTAAGATTGGAGTATTGTTATATTTTATTATTGGATATTGCTATTGAATTTCCGCTGTTGGTTGTGTTTGTGGTTAGGTGACTAGTGGGTATGGGACCACTAGTTGTAGTTTATTTTATTATATTATATTTATTATTTATTATTTTTTTTAAAAAAAAAAAAAAAGGTCGGTCGTTTCATTTTGGTATCAGAGCCCTTACGGTTCTAGGTTTGGGTTCACTAGGCTTTGTGCTGTAGATGTTTGGGATTGCATGTCTTGATTGATTATGTGAGTTAGTCAATTGTGTGTGGCATGGAGTCCTAGAACATCCTCTTCGAGCCTATTGGTGATTCCACGGTGAGTTTCTATTTCGTGTTAAATAGTAATTGTTTGCTTAGCCTTCTGTTCATGGTAGTGCAGATGGTTAGAGGTGGTGCTGTTGCTGGTCGTGGTCGTGGACGCGGACGTGGTCGTGGACGCGGACGTGGTCGTGGTAGGGGCAGAGTCCCAGTGGTTAGTGAGGCCGAGGACCAGAGTGTGACAGCTGAGAGTGTTGGCGAGTCGCAGGGTTCCGGGGATTCCGTGAGTGTGGCAGGAGGGGGCGGTGTTGATGCTCCAGTAGCCGGTGATGCTAGGGTCCCGGGTGTGGGGTCCCAGCGGGTGGAGTCCCTGGTGTTGACATTGCGGCTTTGCTAGCACAGGTGTTGGAGCGGTTACCACTGTGGTACCGGCTCAGGCTCGGGTAGTGCCACCAGTGGTGGCGGAGGAGCGGCAGCCAGTGGTTGCGGATGTGGGGAGCATGGGCGTTATTTGGCTATGCTCAAGGAGATGAAGGGTCTGTTCACTGAGAGGTTTGTGGGTGGTACAGATCCTACTGCTGCGGATGCTTGGAGGACGAGTGTGGAACGTAACTTCCATACTCCGAGATGTCCTGTGGAGTTTTGGGTGGACATAGGGGTCTACTTTTTGGGTGGTGATGCTGAGTTGTGGTGGAGATCAGTGGTTGCTAGGAGGGCGCAGAGGGAGATGACTTGGGCTGACTTCGTCTCGGAGTTCAACCGCAAGTATTTTCCTAGAGAGGCATTGGACCGGTTGGAGGTGCAGTTCCTTCGGATATCTCAGGGACGCGGTCAGTGCGGGAGCTGGATTTAGAGTTCAGTCGACTCTTATGTTATGGGGGTCGGGCTATGGAGTCCGAGGAGGCTCAGGTGAGGAGGTTTATGAGAGCTCTACGGGATGATTTGAGAGTTCACTGTAGAGGACGGTATTATGCTACGCGCAGAGCTGGTTGAGACTGCAGCAGAGATCGAGGAGGATATCCGGGCACAGTCAGTGTCGGTTACTCCAGTAGCTCAGCCTAGTAAGGCTCAGCAGCAGGGTGGTTCCAGCAGGGCGGTAGGCATGCTCAGGGAACCAAGAGGAAGTGGGAGGCTACGCAGAAGCCGAGTGGTGCAGGTTGCTTCAGTTGTGGAAGCAAGGATCACAAGGTTGCTAGTTGTCCCAAGAGGAGTGTTCCGACGGCGGGCCTCGGGTATGTTACCATTGCAGAGAGACGGGGCACATCAGGCCTTTTTGTCCCAAGTTGCAGCCGGCAGCAGTGGCAGCGTTGCAGCAGGTGCAGCCTGGTGGTCAGCAGGTGGCACGGATTGAGCAGGCGCCACGGGTTTACACGACTGTTGAGACTGGTGGAACCAGTGCCGGGGCGATCACAGGTATAATTTCTGATACTTAAACTTTGTGAATTTTTAGTAGGTTCGGATTTTATGTTTTCCTGTGATAAAGTGGTAGGTTCTCAACACATGAGGTTTGTGTAGGGACCTTGTTGGTGGGCGGGTTTAAGTCCCATGTTATGTTTGATTCTGGAGCTTCGCATAGCTTCATTACTCCAGAGTGTGCAGAGTGTGCGGGGATCCTGGAGAGCGTGCAGGAGTTGTCAGAGTTGCGGGAGGCGAGTTCCTGAGAGTGATTGGACGAGCTAGGGGAATTGATATTCAGATCGCAGGAGAGTCGTGGCCAGCTGATTTGCTTATCAGCCCAGTGGAGCTGTATGATGTTATTCTCGGGATGGATTGGTTGCATCGGCATAGGGTGCATTTGGATTGCCATCGGGGTAGAGTGGAGTTTGAGCGTTCAGGAGGGAAGTTGGTTTTTCAGGGTATTAGGCCGACTTCGGGGAGTCTCGTGATCTCAGCCATTCAGGCTGGGAAGATGATCGAGGGCCGTGAGGCTTATCTGGTTACTATATCTATGCCAGAGTCAGTGGGGAAGTCTACGGTTAGCGGTATTCCGGTAGTGGAGGAATTTGAGGATGTGTTTCAGTCTTTGCAGGGATTACCACCATCTCGGTCGGATCCTTTTACCATTGAACTGGAACCGGGACGATACCGTTATCCAAGGCTCTACAGAATGGCTCCAGCAGAGATGGCGAGCTGAAGAAGCAGCTAGAAGATTTGTTGAGTAAGGGATTCATCCGTCCTAGTGTATCACCGTGGGGAGCGCCGGTGTTGTTTGTGAAGAAAAAGGATGGGAGTTTCAGGTTGTGTATTGATTATCGGGGTTTGAACCGGGTCACTGTGAAGAACAAGTATCCACTTCCTAGGATCGATGAGTTGTTGGATCAGTTGAGGGGTGCTACTTGGTTCTCCAAGGTAGATCTGGCGTCGGGCTATCATCAGATACCGATAGATGAGGCAGATGTGAGGAAGACTGCTTTCAGGACGAGATATGGGCATTATGAGTTTGTGGTGATGCCCTTCGGATTGACTAACGCACCAGCAGCGTTTATGAGATTGATGAACAGTGTGTTTCAGGAGTTTCTGGATGTATCTGTCATCATTTTCATCGACGACATCCTGGTTTATTCTAAGAGTCCTGAGGAGCATGCAGTGCATTTGAGAGCTGTCATGGAGAAGCTGCGGGAGCAGAAGCTTTTGCTAAGTTGAGCAAGTGCAGTTTTTGGCAGCGTGAGATGGGCTTTCTGGGTCACATTGTTTCTGCAGAGGGGGTTTCTGTAGATCCAGAGAAGATTCAGGCTATCAGGGATTGGCCTAGACCGAATGCCACGAGATCAGGAGTTTCCTTGGATTGGCAGGTTATTACAGGAGATTTGTGCAGGGGTTTGCAAGCGAGCACGTCCTATGACTAAGTTGACAGGAAGGATGTTCCTTTTGTCTGGTCAGAAGAGGTGAGGAAGGCTTTGCAAGCCTGAAGGAGATGTTGACTACTGCGCCAGTATTGGCTTTGCCTGAGCAGGGAGAACCCTATGTGGTTTATACAGATGCATCGAGAGTTGGTTTGGGGTGTGTTCTGATGCAGCATGGGAAGGTGATTGCCTATGCATCGCGGCAGTTGCGGGTGCATGAGGGCAACTATCCTACTCATGATTGGAGATGGGTGCTGTAGTCTTTGCTGAAGATTTGGAGGTCTTATCTTTATGGTGCAAAGGTACAGGTGTTTACAGATCATAAGAGCCTGAAGTATATATTCACTCAGCCTGAGTTGAATTTGAGGCAGAGGCGGTGGATGGAGCTTGTGGCAGATTATGATTTGGAGATAGCCTATCATCCTGGTAAGGCTAACACGGTTGCAGATGCTCTGAGTCGGAAGAGGGTAGCTTCGGCTCAGGAGCAGGAGATGGAGTCTCTAGTAGGAGAGATCAGTGCGTTGAGCTTGTGTGCTGTTTCACTGGAACCGTTGGGTTTGGAAGCAGTTGACAGAGCAGATCTTTTGAGTAGGGTGCGGTTGGCACAAGAGAAGGATTTGGGGCTGGTGAATGCCTCAAAGGATGTTGAGTCAGAATATCAGGTCTCAGATAATGGTACTATCTTGGTGCATGGTCGGATTTGTGTGCCCAAGGATGAGGAGTTGAGGCAGGAGATTCTGAGAGAGGCTCATTCGAGCAAGCTGTCTATTCATCCAGGAGCGACTAAGATGTACCGTGACCTCAAGAGGTACTATCATTGGGTCGGGATGAAGAAGGATGTGGCTAGTTGGGTTTCGAGGTGTGATGTGTGTCAGCTAGTGAAGGCTGAGCATCAGGTTCCGGGCGGGTTACTGAAGAGCTTACCCATTCCTGAGTGGAAGTGGGATATGATCACCATGGATTTTGTGGTAGGATTGCCAGTGTCACGGACTTTTGATGCTATTTGGGTCATTGTGGACCGGTTGACTAAGTCAGCACATTTTCTGGCCATTAAGAAGACTGATGGAGCAGCGGTCTTGGCTAAGAAGTATGTGAGGGAGATAGTCAGATTGCATGGGGTGCCAGCGAGCATTGTGTCTGACAGAGATTCTAAGTTCACTTCGGTGTTCTGGCAGGCATTTCAGGCAGAGATGGGCACTAAGGTGCATATGAGTACAGCTTATCATCCCCAGACAGATGGACAGTCTGAGAGGACGATCCAGACGTTGGAGGATTTGCTGAGGATGTGTGTTTTGGATTGGGGTGGCCATTGGGCAGATCACTTGAACCTGGTAGAGTTTGCTTACAACAACAGCTATCAGGCGAGTATTGGTATGGCTCCTTATGAGGCTTTGTATGGGAGGCCGTGTCGTACACCGTTATGCTAGACTCAGGTGGGGAGAGGAGCATGTACGGGGCAGATTTTGTCAGGAGACCTCAGAGAAGATTCGGGTTCTCAAGCTGAACATGAAAGAGGCTCAGGATAGGCAGAGGAGTTATGCAGATAAGAGGAGAAGAGACCTGGAGTTTCAGGTAGGAGACAGAGTGTACCTCAAGATGGCCATGTTGCGGGGTCCGAACAGGTCATTGACAGAGACTAAGTTGAGTCCGAGGTATATGGGTCCGTTCAGAGTGATTGAGCGAGTCAGACCGGTGGCATATAGACTGGAGTTACCGAGGTTATGCGTGCTTTCCATAAGGTATTCCATGTGTCTATGTTGCGGAAGTGTCTCCGTGAGGATGATCAGTTGTTGGCTAAGATTCCAGAAGATCTTCAGCCTAACATGACTTTGGAGGCGAGACCAGTGAGGGTTCTCGAGAGGAGGATCAAGGAACCGGAAGAAGAAGGTTCCTTTGATGAGAGTCCTTTGGGACTGTGATGGTGTGGAGGAGCAGACTTGGGAACCTGAGGCAAGGATGAAGGCAAGGTTCAAGAAGTGGTATGAGAAGCAACCACGACCTGAGCTTGCCTAGTCCGGTTCCGTCTGTAATCCGTGGCTGGAGCGGGAATGGAGTATTCCAGCCCATCTCTCTTGTTACTCGGTCGCTTGGGGTGGTTGGTTGTGCGACTCAGTAACAAGATGAGGTGGTGCTCGGGGTACAAAGTTTCCGTGAAGCGGGGTTTGGGGGAAAAGTTTCCCGAAATAGAAGTTTCCTTAAGTGGAAAGTTTCCAGAAATGGAAAGTGCTAAATATGGAAAGTGCTCGGGAAAGAGAATTTGTCCATTTTAGCGGTGGGAAGCCTTGGAGGGGCTTTTGTGGCGGACTTTCAAGTCAGAGTGCCTGTGTGTGGCGGTCTTGTTAGACATTGTGTGGCCTTTGTGGCGGACTTTCGAGTCAGAGTGCCTGTGTGTGGCGGTCTTGTTAGACATTGTGTGGCCTTTGTGGCGGGTTTTTAGCCAATTGTGTGGCCTTTGTGGCGGGCTTTTAGCCATTTGTTGGCCTTTGTGGCGGGCTGTTTAGCCAGAGTGTCTTTGTGACGGTCCTTCGGGACAGATGGTCTTTGTGACGGTCCTTCGGGACAGATGGTCTTCGTGACGGTCCTTCGGGACAGATGGTCTGTGACGGTCCTTCGGGACAGATGGTCTTCGTGACGGTCCTTCGGGACAGATGGTCTTCGTGACGGTCCTTCGGGACGAGTGGCCTTGGTGGCGGTCCTTTTTAGGACATTTGTTTGGCCTTGGTGGCGGTCCTCGTGAGGACATTTTGTTGGCCTTTGTGGCGGCCCTTGTGGCGTGTATATGATCCTTGTGTGGTCATATGGTATTCCAGTGAGGGGATATGTGGCTGGTAGAACATTGAGAGGTTTTACGCGAGTCACGGGAAGGAAACCTGGATAGGGATAGGACTCAGACGTGTTCAGAATCGTTTGCTCGCGGCTCTTGGAGGACTTTGGTTCTCCTAGTACTGCCATATTCGGAGACTTTGTGACTTTGGAGTATGGTTGGTATAACGACTTCGGACGACGGTCCGGAGGCGCGCTGTAGGGTGACGACCCGAGAGACGAGATTGGATTTTTCCTTATATATTATGGCATGCGGGCTTAGGCCCGATGAGGAGCCAACATTGGCATGCAGACTTAGGTCTGATGAGGAGCCGATGAAACTCAAGGTTTAGGCCTATGAGGAAAAGGAAAGTCCAAAAGTCGAGGGCAAATGATGCCTGGAGCGTGAGTCTATCGCCTAGAGGTGACCTTCTGTAGATCGGTCGGAGGAGTGCGGGCCGTGGAGACGGTTGCACGAGAGTCCTTGGCTGATGGTTGTTTGGGATTCGAGGACGAATCCAGTTTGGTGGGGAGAATTGTAACATCCGCGAACCGGAATTCCGGTTTAGGATGTGCATCGATCGATGCAGTAGGAGCATCGATCGATGCTGACTCAATTCTGTGCGTTTTGACTTAAGTCAAACGCTGCGTTTTGGGGAAGGAAAAGGGAAAACCCTTAAGTCGTCTTTTGTCTCATTAGACGGATTCAGCCGTTTTGAGAAACAAAGAGAAAGAGAAGAGTTCCTGAAAGTTCTTGGTGATTCCTTGAGATTTGGGGCGTTCTTTGGTGAGATCTGTAGCTGGGATTGCTGTAGGAGCTTCCTGGAAGCGTGTTCTTGCTGTTTTATTGTTTAGATTCGTCTTGGCACAGGTAAGTGCAGGACCATGGCTGATCTAAGCTAGAGAATTCAGTGATTTGTTTGTTGCTTGATGGTAGACGTATTAGGTTGTTGTATGGACGTTTAGGAGGTTTCTTTGGCTTGGGATTGAGTTTCTGTGGTTGTAGGGACGAAATCCGGCGAAACTCGGAGAAATCACGGTGCTCGACGTTGCGTCGATCGATGCATATCTTGCATCGGTCGATGCAAGTGCGAGGACGGCGCGATGAACTTTAGGGTTTTCGTGTGCGTCGAGCATGCGTCGGTCGATGCAGACTGGGTATCGGTCGATGCAAGTTATACTTGCGTCGATCGATGCAGCTCTGTATCGATCGATGCTTCTCTGTTGGGCATCGATCGATGCATGTGTGGCATCGGTCGATGCTATGTCCTGTTTTGGTTAATGTCGTTGATTGTTGTGTGTTGATTACTGATACTCTAATGCTTGTGTGTATAGCCCAGTAGATGGGAGGATTGCCTTACTGAGTATTTATTAAATACTCATGCATTGCAATATGTGTTTGTGGTGCAGGTAAAGGCAAAGTGTGACCGTGGGATCCAGGCAATGAAGAGGAGGATGTTCTAGGGACTCGGTTGGTTGCTGATCTGGCATTGTTAGGTTGCTAGAGTTGAGTCTTAGAGCAATGTTTAGGTTGCTGGTTATTTGTTTTATGATGTTGGAACTTTAGTTAAGATTGGAGTATTGTTATATTTTATTATTGGATATTGCTATTGAATTTCCGCTGTTGGTTGTGTTTGTGGTTAGGTGACTAGTGGGTATGGGACCACTAGTTGTAGTTTATTTTATTATATTATATTTATTATTTATTATTTTAAAAAAAAAAAAAAAAAAGGTCGGTCGTTTCAAGTAGATGGGAGGATTGCCTCACTGAGTGTTTATTAAATACTCATGCATCTCAATTTGTGTTTGTGGTGCAGGTAAAAGCAAAGTGTGATCGTGGAATCAAGGCAATGAAGAGGAGGATGTTCTAGGGACTCGATTGGTTGTTGTCTGGCTTTGCTAGGTTGTTATAGTTGGGTCAGTAGAACATTGCTAGGTTGTTGGTTCTATGTTTCCTGTTGTTTGGTTATTGATAATTGTTATGCTGTAATATTTATTATTTCTTATTGAATATTTATTGGATATTGTTATTGATTATTTTCCGCTGTTTAGTATGATTGTGGATAGGTGGCTAGTGGGTATGGGACCACTAATTTATTATTATTATTATTATTATTATTATTATTATTATTATTATTGTTATTATTATTATTTATTATTAAAAAAACATGTCAGGTCGTTTCAATCATCGAAGTTAATACAAAAATTTATTCTGCTCATACTTTGATATGGTATCAGAGCCTAAACCCTTATTTTCTGTTTTCTCTTTCTTACGTTGTTTGACATTTTCGAATCTGATCTTCTTGTCTTGGGTTCGTGTTGTTGTTTTGTTTCGATTGATCTCAAGCCACTTGCTTGTTTTGGTTGATCATCGATCTCTTTTCTTCAAGGAGCTACTTGCTCTTTGTTTTTCTTTTGTTTTGATTCAACCCAATTGCTTGATTTTTTGGGTTTCTTTTTTCGTCCTACACTATATATTGTCCAAAGAAACTAATCTCAACCGAAGTGAAATATTCTAATAGCCCCTCTCGAGATGTGCCACTTATATGGGCCACATAGATGGGAAACTATTTTTGTGTAAATTTGCTTGTTGTGCCAACAATGGGCTATGATATCATATTAGCAATGTGGCCTAACCCCTGTTTTAGCCTAGCACCGCTTACATCATGTAAAATTACTAGACCCATCATCTCCACCTCGATTAAGGATTAATCTCCACCTAGCATCGAACATCTAATTATGTTTGTCTAATTTGATTATAACCTGTCTAATCCGATTATTCCCTGATTAATTTTTTTTATACCTATTATTTTGTAACCAAATATAAATCAAATATATATATATACATATATATATATATATATATATATATATATATATTTTGTTATTTAGACATTTAAATTAAGAGTTTCTGATGTTTTAAAATAACTAATGTACAAATTTTTAATGAAAATTATAAATTTTATTTATATTTTATGTGTTTAGTATAATTTTAAAGACAATATTGTAGTTTTATAATTTATTTGATTTTTACATATATATAGTAATATATATTTTATTTTTTATTAATTTAATAAAATAACTCTAAAACTAGTCTCCGAGTAATCTATGTTTAACTTCTGATTTTCTAGTTTGGCGCTAGACCCAGTCCGACTGCCCGATTAACGTCTAGCGATTTCTAAAATATAGGACCTAACTAATCCCAGAAGCTAGCTCAAGGCAAAAGGATTGCCACATCCTTTATGTAGTAGCAACCCTCCTCTCTTGAACTAGTTTTTGAAAGTGAGTTAGGCCCATTACTAATAAAAAGTTAGAGAACAACTAGCGTTTAAAAACAAACGTGAATATATGGTTTCATAATACAATTTTAATCTATTGTGTACATGATTATTTTTAATTTTTTTCTTTCTTGTGCACAACCCCGAAACTTTGTAAGAAATTCTTTTAAAACTTAGCGATTTGAGATTGTTGAAGACAGAATAATGTAATTTTTTTTGATTAGTATAAACGCTAATACTGTATTATTTGTGGCTGTATTATTTGTGGGTGATTGCGAGAAATTCAAATTCTACTATATCATCATAAGGTCATTTGCATTGAGGGTTTTTCAACCAAATTCTCACCAATTAAAATGTAAAAAATAACAAAAAGTAGGAGAAGGTGAAAAACGTTTATGATTTATTATGAAACCAATTAAAAAGTATTAAGAAACCTTGAGAAACTGTTATGGACAGATGGCTAATTCTAACTGCTTATATTTTATTTTTCTGATTTATTATAGTGCTTAAATTTTTCTGATTTTTCGGACACATAAGATGTCCGAGACCCCTAAAGGAACAGTAATGGATTTTATTGGAGAATCTCTAAGTGATCTTGCTAACAGGTGTAAAATAGTTTTATCCTCAAAATATTTCGTATAATTATATAAGTACTTAACTAACATTATCAGTACTATACTACTATCTAAGATTATAAGTATTAACTAACATTATCTTCTTCTCCTTTTTTTTAATTTGATTTTTATTTAAAAAAGGTGTCACCGAGCAAGACAAATCATTGAGGAGAATGGGAAGTTCACAATCGAGGTTTTTGAGGATATCATTCACTCTAAAAATGAGTTTCCGCTAGACCCCAAGATATTGGCCATCTCCTTCAAAGCCTTCTATATTACATGTATTGCCGCACATTTTGGGACTGAGGTCTTGAGGAAAGCCTTTGAACTTGTCGAGGTCAAGGCACGCGAAGAGATTTTCTCCAGAATGCCAAACCTGGAATGCAGTACCTGATTGTACTTCGCAAGAACTGATCCATTATCCAAATATATTGTTAATGTGTTTTACTCCATTGTTGCTTCATCTTGTGCTCTCGATCTCATGGTGATTTGTCGTCTTTTTTTTTTTTTTTCTTGCTGTATATTTTATCGTTTTATCGTCTCCCCTATCCAACAAATTAATAAAAAGTCACTTTGCGATTAAAATGTCATATGATTATAATAATAAGTGTTGTTGATAAATAATATGGATCGATCGGAAAACGTTATTCCATGTACAGTAGAACCTCTATAACCTCTATAAACGAATTGCAAAGCTTTGAAGGAAGTTTTTGATGTGTATGAGTATTATTCAGGTCAAAAAATAAATACATCAAAGTCAATGATCACTTTTGGCTCAAAGGTATACGGATCCACACAGAACAGATTAAAAGAGGTGCTTCAAATACCAAATAATGGAGGCAATGGAAAGTATTTGGGGCTCCCAGAACAGTTTGGGAGAAAGAAAAAAGAGATGTTTGAGTATATAATAGACAGGGTCAAAAAAGAACATCTGGCTGGACATCTAAACTTCTTTCCCCTGCTGGAAAAGAAATTCTTTTAAAGACAGTAGCACTCTCGATGCCAGTTTTCTCAATGTCTTGCTTTAAACTCCTCAAAGTGTTGTTGATGATATTGAGACACTGCTAATGAGGTTCTGGTGGGACAAAAATTCTCAACATAAAGGCATACCATGGATTGCTTGGCGGAGACTGCAGTATTCGAAAAAAGAAGGAGGACTAGGTTTTCGTGATTTAGCTAAATTTAACGATGCTCTCCTGGCTAAGCAAGCATGGAGAATATTACGAAATCCAAACTCAATACTAGCAAAACTATTAAAGGCAAGATACTTCAAAGACACTTCAATATTGGAGGCAAAATCGCAAAAATATCAATCTTATGGATGGTCCTCCTTGCTGGTGGGTATTGATTTAATTAAGCAAGGCTCTTATTGGGAGTTAGGAGATGGAGCTCAAATTCGAATAGGGAGAGATAACTTTATATCAACTGATCCTCCTAGACCGATTGAAGTTATTGAAGAGGCTGCAGATTTTCCTATTCAAAACTATATTCAGGTTTCTGGACGCCATCTTTTCTGGAACAATGATTTGCTTGCAGCTCATGTCTCCTTTGAAGACATATTAAGACTGCAACAAATGCATATCCCATCACAAGTGTGTGAAGACAAACTGTTTTGGAACTATCATTCTTCGGGAGAATACACTGTCAAATCAGGTTATTGGCTTGCTACACATGAACAAGAGTATATAAATGGATTACCACCCCTCCCACATGGCTCGGTCATTATCAAGAACAGGATATGGAACCTTCCAATTCTTCCGAAAATAAAACATTTCCTGTGGCGGGTATTATCTCAAGCTATAGAAACAAAGACTCGACTAAACACACGAGGTATGAACTTAGATCCTATCTGTTCAAGATGTGGAGTGCAGGATGAAACAATATTCCACATTTTGTTTGAATGCTCATATGCTAAAACGGTATGGTGGCTGGCTAACTTGCCGACTATATCACTGTCAACTCTACAAAACAATCTTGAGAGTATTCTTAACACTTTCTTGGATGTTCAACTTGATAGCATGATATGAACTGAGCAATTTTTAATTCCTTTCTGGTTAATGTGGAAAATATGGAAATCACGAAACAAGTTTGTTTTCGAGAATTTCACCATTAGTCCGATGACAATAACTATCCAGACAAACTCTGATGTCCAAAACTGGTTACAAACTACAAATAGACAAAGAGTACAACTTACTAGTCATGGCACAGTGTCAGACGCATCATGTTGGTGTCCCCCGCATTTTCCATTTGTTAAATGCAACTTTGATGCCAGTTTTGATGAGATGAACCATCAAGCTACAGGGGGATGGATAATTTGTGATCACACAGGGGAAGGTTTAGCATGGGGAGCAAGCAAATTAGGGGCTGCAAGATCACCACTAGAGGCAGAAGCAAAGGCATTATTAGGGGCAATACAACAAGTTTGGATAAGAGGTTATACTTCGGTCATTTTCGAAGGCGATTGCAGTATTCTTATTGATAACATCAATGGCCAAAAGTTTAATGTAGCTATTCGGAGTATATGCTTAGACATAGCTTTTTGGGCAACAAAATTCAAGGAAAAAAGATTTGACTTCGCAAGACGAATCTGCAACCGTTCAGCTCATGTTCTAGCAAAATATGGATGCAGTCATATAGACTTTTATTCTAATTCTGTGTACAAGCCTCCTTGGTTAATGTCAACCATGTATCATTCTAACTTTGGTTAATCAATAAATTTATTTTTTCGACGAAAAAAAAAAAATTAATACTCTTTAAATTAATACTCGCTATAAATTAATAAATTCTTCCGGTCCCGAGTTGGGCCTGTGTAAAAAATGACACATTTCGATAAAATAATAAGATAATAATTTTTTTGGAAATCCTATGTAAAAATATAGTCCCATCAATATCATAAATTAATAATCAAATAAACTAAATATATATATATACATATATATCTAAGAAAATCTAGTGAAATATGATTATATTGTTGTTCCCCTATCTAAGAAAATCTAGTGAAAATATGACTCTATTGTTGTTTGCATAGTCTTGAATTTACATTTTTGTTAGAGCTCATCTCTAATCTTTTTTACTGTTATCTTTTCAAATCGCATCCAAAAATTGTGAATATTCATAGATGCAATAATTGTTCTTTAGTAACTGGTTTTAAAGATACCGTAATATCTTCTTCGACTTCATCATTACCATAAAGGATAGTAGTAGCAATTTCTTCTAAACTCTAAACTTCTAACATTTATCATTTTTACTTAGATAATCTAGTAAACAGTTGACATTTATCTTATTACGATAACTAAGATTATAAATTAAAAACTTTTTTAAAAATGTGAATGATAACAAAAGTTTCTTATTTTGTAATATAAAATTTTCAAAATTATGAAAATAAAAAAAATCTCTTCATAAATTGATATTTTATTAATTTATCGATAAATTTATAATTATTAATTTATCGATAAATTAAAACCTCTATAAATTAATAAAATTTCATGGTCCCGACCTTATTAATTTATAGAGTTTTTACTGTACCATGTGTCAAATATCGAATCCTATACATACAGAGTTTCAAATTCAAGATTTTACATTTATATTTACATAAATATATTTTAATTGAAATAATTAACAAATTAGACCTGCATTTATATTTATATTTACATAAATATATTTACTGTACGCGCGGAGTTATTTTTGCATAATTTTTTAAAAAATATAAAATTTTCACGTAAACCTCTACTCAGACCTACATGAGTGATATATATAAGAAAAAATTAAGATATAATATAGATAACTGATATTACATGTATACTATTCTAAACTAATCTAAACATTCCCAACTGTTTATTTAGGGGTGTTAAATCAAATTTGGATTCAGTTTCAGTTTCATTTATTTCACGTATTTAACCCAGATATATATATATTTTGGAATGAGATACTAGTCTTGTTCTGTATGTGTCAAAAAATATGTTTCATAACCGTTCTCTTTTAAATAATTACATATTCGACTATATTTATTATAATAGATTTGGACCGAATACCCTATTCTCTGTTTATAAGTTTAATTTTTATTAACTTTAGATATTTATCTGGTATAACATACATAAATATTTGAATGCATAGTAGTTTGATATTTGGTTTAGTTTCACTTCTGAACAGACACAAATGAATGCTGATTTTTAAAAATATCAATAAAGAAGACAACTAAATAGAAAGACAATAAGAGAAAGTGATATTGTCCTTACGCAGATAAAAATTAAACCATAACCATATTTTGGACCGTAGTCATATATAACATTTAGAAACTTTAACTGTTAATCGTAAATATATGGTTAAATTTATATTAATTGTAACCTTTAATTTACTGTAATTGTATCAAAACCATTGGTCAACCGGATAGTTAAATTATAAAATTTTCACCATAACTATTTTTAAGATATAATAAATATACTAAAAATTATTTATTTAATATAAATAGTATGGTATATAGATATACGATCAAACTGAAAGAGCATATCAATTGAAAATAAATAATATCAACCATATCATATCATCAAATAATATCAACTATAGCATACCGTCAAATAACCACAACCGAATATAACAATAACTGATAATTAATAAACATTAATTATACCATACGTGTTCATGTCAACTTGTCCATACCCATCCTGTTGCATATCATAGAATTTCCAGATGACCTAATTATAATTGTCAAGCGATCAAACCCGTCTAATATGTCTGATTGCAACGTTTATTTTTTTTGTTTGACTCGGAAAACCCCCATTCCTCGTAATTTACATGAGTAAATAGTATGTCTGCATATGTTTCTGCTTGAATTCTTGTTCCCAAAATTCTTGTCCCGTATTTTGTCAAATATGAATATACCCACACAAAATTATCATAACATGACTGTTATGGAACTAATTTGAAAGATTTTCTAAAATAAAATAAATATGTTGTTTAATTTTCTTCTTAATATGTAAATTGGGTCAGTTTGGCAACATGAATATTTGATATGATTTTTTTTTAACCCTTAAGTCTATTCCCCAATTAATAATATAGATTTCCTTCAATTATTGAATGAAATATTCATTAGTTATACTAATGATAATTTAATGTAAATCCCCTAAATATGAAATGATCTTCGATTCTTTCACCATTAAAGCTTTATAAAATTATTAGAAATGTGACATTATTTTTATTTTTGAAGATATGATTTTAAATATATATATATATATATATATTTTTACATCTCATAATATTTTATATTATTATATTACACTAATAGTGAAACTAATATAATTTCGATAATATGTAGGCTATAATATTTATCAATTTCTGAATTGTATTTACCAATTTTAGAATTTATAGGAGTAAAATATTGTGTATATCTATATTAACATTTTTGAAGTACATTTGGTTTTTTACCCTTGAAGTTATACTTATTTACAAAGTTAATCCCTAAGCAATTTCTAAAACTAACATCACTTCAGATTTTCTTTCTAAATATTTTACATTACATTCCAAATAAAAAAACAAACAATATTATATGAAAACAGAAACTATGATATATTTCTCATTCTATTTTTCAAAACTATGAGCTTTAATTTTTTAACGTAAGAAGGACTTCAATTCTAATTTATCTAAATATTATAATTAATAAATATAAACTTAATAAATATAAAATTAATAAAAATTTTAAATATTGTGAAAATGTAAAATTTTAAAAGTTTAAAATACTATATAATGTGGTTATATAGTAGATGAATTATAAAGAGGACATGTTGGAATTAATAAAATATCATTAAATATGTGCTAACACGGGTTAAATCCTTATTTTATTATTTGACAACACTCCTAATATTTGAATAATTAAGATTGTGTAAAATAATTAAATCATTAGGAAAAATATTGACTTAATCACGGCGTGTAAATTACTTATTATGTATTTAGATCTCTTATTTTTTTCTAATAATTAAAAATTGAAAGAGAATCCAAACAATAAACAAAACAAACTAAATATAACAAACAAAATGGTCATGCAATTTATTGTGGGTTGAAAAATTAATATAAACATTTAGCCGCACAATTGGTCGAACAATTTAGATATTTCTCTATTTACAAAACATCCAATATTTAATAAACAATATAAAATAAAATATACAAAATAATAAAAATTGTATACATGCGTTGTACCGCGGGTTAAAATCTAGTAAATAATTTTAATATCAATGGCAGTTGACAAAAAAAAAAATATATATATATATATAGCAGTAGCAGTTTTATGTAATTTTATGGAATATTAAAGGTAAATAATAAATTAGATAAGGAGGTCTCTAGCGACAACACATCAGATTTTTCTCTAGAATGCTTCTCTTTTAATATATAGGGGATTTTAAGTGCACTATTAAATTTTCTTAAGCAATTCTATATATTTTATACTAAATTATCGATAAAATCCAAAAAAATATAATTTTCTTTTTTTACTGAATATAATATCAGTATAAGTGTGTGAAATCTCTTTGAGTAGATTCTGGTAAGTATGATTTCATATATTGTTACACTAGATTATGCATGGATACTAGTTAACATTTGGTGCAGGATGATCAATCTCTTTGTGAACTTCTTCCTCATAGGTATGTTATTTTATATATAACTTGCTCATTACTTAGCATAATGAATGGAACTTTTCTTTAATTTGGTCGTTGAATAAAGAATTTTAGTCAACCAATATTGTCTTTTAATGTAGAAACTAATGGTTTTTTTTTCTGTGAAGGACCGGGGTCAACCCCAAAAATTTATTAAAATAAAAAAAATTACAATCGGACCTGCCGTGCCCAAGTATTGCTAGCAGGATCATCACTCAACAAACCATCAACAATAGGCGGAACCAAATTCAAAACATGAAAACCAATAGGTAACTAAATGCATAGTTTGCTAATCCGTCAGCCAAACGGTTAGCTTGTTTATACATGTGACTAATACGGTCTATCCAGTCCCTTGTGAGAAAGCCATGCCACAACCATAACAAAAAAGACAAGGGATGTGAATTATATATCACTGTCGAAAGAAAACTAACAACCATTGCCGAGTCCACCACCTCTAACTCCAACCGCATAACCTCGTGATCCCAAGCTGTGCACAACCCATAATATATTGCCCATAATTCTGCTAACGGTGCTGAACAACGCCCAATATTGGCTACAAAACCACCACACCAGTCTCCATTTTCGCAACACCCCACCTGCAGTTGTAAACCCCGGATTCCCCTTAGAAGCTCCATCAACATTGAGTTTTAACCAGCTTTGTACAGGAGCCACCCAACCAACCTGCTGCTCCACTCTTACGCCTTGAATACCACGCTCACAATTACTTGTCTTAGCCACCGACACTTCCTTAGCGAGGTCCTTTATAAAACGAACCTGATCTCCAAACTTTATATTCTCCCAAAACACATAACAACATCGCCACTTCAAAGTCAACCAAGCAGCCATAGCAAAACATCTTGGACCAATCCCCCTCCCTAGTTGTTAAGCCTATCTCCATGTTATCATAAACCCATTCTAATAAAGAGGTGGCAAAGAAACCTCGTCGTTTACTAGCTGGTAAAACAAGAACCCACAACCCAGCCATTGCAGGATAATCCCTCAGGATATGGAAAATGGTTTCAACCCCTCCCTTACAACTGTGCAAATATTAGAATCACACAAGTGTCTCCACTTTCTTTCCAAATTAGTCATGATCACTTGGTGTACAACAAGCCAAAGAAAGGTCTTAACCCTCTCCGGTGCTAGTACCCTCCATATCCTCCACAACAAACTTGACATATTCTGTCCCGGTGCTTCATCAAGTGTTAAAAGACTATAAGCAGATGTAACTGTGAACTTCCCCTCCGGATTCTCCCCCCACCCCAAGATAATATATCTTTGGCCTCGGTCAAGCTATCCAACACAACAGCAAACAATTCTAGGCTTTGAGAACCTTCTTCGTGTTCTTCATTTTGGTTTGTTGCTGCTCTTCTTCTCAAAAGTGGCGATGATGCTCGATTTCAAGAATTTTTAGATCGTCACAGAAAGTTTAAAAATCGTGAAGCACATTGAACTTTGAAATGCATTAATTGAGCACTTGTGGTCCGAATTTACTAATTCTGAAAATTAGTAAAGTGTAATTTATTTCTTAACTTAAAAAGGTATTTTCTGTTATTTTAATTTATTGATTGTAACTTTATATTAAGTACTGAATTGAAATAAGTCGTGTATATAAATATTGATGTTTATTAAATTATTAGAAAAAAAAAACTTAAAAATTTAATAATATAATAACCAAAAGTTTTGTTTTTAGTGTGAAGTTTGGTGTTGTGGTTGGAGATGAAAAACTTTTTGGAACACCAAAACATTAAATTTAGTGTCAAAATTTGGTGTTTTGGTGTTTTATGGTTGGAGTTGCTCTTAGAGCAAGCAATTCTAAACACGTATGAGCCCTATCCCTAACCAGGTTTCCTTCCTGTGGCTCGTGTAAAACAACATAATGTCCTACCAACCACATATCACCTCCCACTAGAATACCTCATGACCACACAAGGATCATCTACATGCCACAAAGGCCGCCACAAAGGCCAACGAAATGTCCTAAACATGACCGTCACCAAGGCCAAACAAATGCCCAAAACAAGATCACCACCAAGGCCAAACAAATGTCCTAAACATGAGCGCCACAAAGGCCAAACAAATGTTCTAAACAGGACCATCACAAAGACCACTTGTCCCGAAGGACCACTTGTCCCAAAGGACTGTCACGAAGACCACTTGTCCCGAAAGACCTTCACGAAGACCACTCGTCTCGAAGGAACGTCACGAAGACCACTTGTCCTGAAGCAACGTCACGAAGACCATACATCCCGAAAGATTGCCTAAAGAGGCCAGATTGGCTAAACAGCCCGCCACAAAGGCCACACAATTGGCTAAACAGCCCACCAAAAAGGCCACACAATGTCTCAAAAGACCACCACACATGGACACACAATGACCCAACAGTCCACCACGAAGGCCACACCAGCCCCTCCAAGGCTCCCAACCCCTAAAATTGGACAAATTCTAACTCCTATAAAACATTCCATTTTTAGCACTTTTTGGAAACTTCTACTTTAAAAAACTTCCACTTGAGGAAACTTTCCCCTTTTAACACAACCTTCACAGAAACTCATATCCCGAACACCACCTCATCTTGGTACTTAGTCGCATAACCAACCACCCCTAAACGACCAAGTAACAAGAGAGATGGGCTGGAATACTTCATTCCCGCTCCAGCCACGAACTACAGTTGGGACCAGGCTAGACAAGCTCAAGTCCCGGCCTGCTTCTCAAACCACTTCTTAAACCTTGCCTTCATCCTCGCCTCTAGCTCCAAATTCTAGCTCCAAACCATCACAGTCCCACACTCTCATCAAAGAACCATCTTCTTCCGAAGTTCCTTAATCCTCCTCTCGAGAACCCTCACTGGTCTCGCTTCCAAGGTCATGTTAGGCTGAAGATCCTTAGGAATCTTAGCCAGCAACTGATCATCCTCGCGGAGACACTTCCGCAACATAGACAAATGGAAAACCTTGTGGAACGCACGCATAACCTCAGGCAACTCCAGCCTATATACCACCGGTCCCACCCACTCAATCACTTTGAACGGACCCATATACCTCGGCCTCAACTTAGTCTCTGTCAATGACCTGTTCGGATCCCGCAACATGGCCATATTGAGGTACACTCTATCTTCCACCTGAAACTCAAGATCTCTCCTCCTCCTATCGGCATAACTCCTCTGCCAATCCTGAGCTTCCTTCATATTCAGCTTGAGATCCCGAATCTTCTCTGAGGTCTCCTGAAAGAAACTCGCCCCGTACATGCTCCTCTCCCCCTTGGAGTCCAGCATAACAGTGTACGACATGGCCTCCCATACAACGCCTCATAAGGAGCCATCCCAATACTCGCCTGGTAACTGTTTTTGTAAGAAAACTCTACCAAGCTCAGGTGATCTGCCAAATGGCCACCCTAATCCAACACACACATCCTCAGAAAATCCTCCAACGTCTTGATCGTCCTCTCTCACTGACCATCTGTCTGAGGATGATAAAATGTACTCATATGCACCTTAGTGCCCATCTCTACCTGAAATGCCCTCCAGAACATCAAAGTGAACTTGGAATCCCTATCAGACACAATACTCATTGGCACCCAATGCAACCTGACTATCTCCTTCACATATTTCTTAGCCAAAACCGTTGCTCCATCAATCTTCTTAATGGCCAGAAAATATGCCGACTTAGTCAACCGGTTCACAATGACCCAAATAACATCAAAAGTCCGAGACAGTGGCAATTCCACCATGAAGTCCATCATGATCATATCCCACTTCAACTCTGGTATGGGCAGACTCTTCAGCAACCCGCCTGGAACCTGATGTTCAGCCTTCACTAGCTGGCAAACATCGAACCTCGCGACCCAACTAGTTACATCCTTCATCATTCCGACTCAGTGATAGTACCTCTTGAGGTCCCGGTACGTCTTAGTCGCTCCTGGATGAATAGAGAACATGCTCATATTAGCCTCCCTCAGGATCTCCTGCCTCAACTCCTCATCCTTGGGCACACAGATCCACCCGTACACCAAAATAGTACCATTAGCGAAGACCTGATACTTTAAATCAACATCCTTATAGGCATTCACCAGTCTAAAATCCTTCTCCTGAGCCAACCGCACCCTATTCAGAAGATCTGCTCTATTAGCCGCCTCCAAACCCAACGGCTCTTGAGAAACAACACACAACCTCAACTCACTGATCTCTCCTACCAGAGACTCCATGTCCTGCTCTTGAGCTGAAGCCGTCCGCTTCCGACTTAGAGCGTCTGCAACCAAGTTAACCTTACCAGGGTGGGAGGCTATCTCCAAATCCTAAACCGCCACCAGCTCCATCCACCGCCTCTGCCTCAAATTCAGCTTGGGCTGAGTGAATATATACTTCAGTCTTTTATGATTTGTAAACACTTGCACTTTTGCACCATAAATATAAGATCTCCAAATCTTCAGGGCAAAAAGTACAGCAGCCATCTCCAAACCATGAGTAGGATAGTTGTCCTCATGCTTCCGCAACTCCCGCGAAGCATAGGCAATCACCTTACCATGATGCATCAATACACACCCCAAACCAACTCTGGATGCATCTGTATAAACCATATAGGGTTATCCTTCATGCTTGCAAAGCCCTCCTCACACTCCTGTGACCAAACAAAAGGAACATCCTTCCCTGTCAACTTAGTCATTGCACGTGTCTTGCGCGCAAATCCCTGAACAATCTCCTTTAATAACCTGCCAACCCAATGAAACTCCTGATCTCGGTGGTATTCTGCGATCTAGGTCAATCTCTGATAGCTTGTATCTTCTCCGGATCTACAAAAACTCCTTCTGCAGAAAAAAATATGACCCAGAAATCCCATCTCTCGCTGCCAGAAACTACACTTGCTCAACTTAGCAAACAACTTCTGCTCCCGCAGCTTCTCCAGAACTGCTCTCAAATGCACTGCATGCTCCTCAAGACTCTTGGAATAAATGAAGATATCATCGATGAAAATGATGGCAGACACGTATTTTGAAACACGCTGTTCATCAAACTCAAAAGGCATCACCACAAACTCATAATGCTCATACCTCATCCTGAATGTAGTCTTTCTCACAACAGCCTCATCTATCGCAATCTGATGGTAACCCGACGCCAGATAAATCTTGGAGAACCAAGTAGCACCTCTCAACTGATCCAACAACTCATCGATCCTGGGAAGAGGTACTTGTTCTTCACAGTGACCAGGTTCAAACCCCGATAATCAATACATAAGCGGAAACTCTCATCTTTCTTCTTAACAAATAATTTCGGCACTCGGTGATACACTAGGACGAATGAAACCCTTGTTCAACAGATCCTCTAACTGCTTCTTCAACTCTGCAATATCTGCTGGAGTCATCCTGTCAGGAGCCTTGGGTAACGGTGTCGTCCCTGGTTCCAGTTCAATCATGAAAGGATCCAGACCGAGATGGTGCTAACCCCTGCAATGACCCATACACGTCCTCAAACTTTTCCACAACCTGAATCCCGTAAACCATAGACTGCCCCACTGACTCAAGCATCTAAATAGTAACCAAATAAGCCTCACGGTCTTTCTCAATCATCTTTCCATCCTGCATGGCCGAGATCACAAGACTCCCCAAAGTCGGTCAAACTCCCTCAAAAACCAACTTCCCTCCTGGATGCTCAAACTCCACCCTACCCTGATGACAATCTAGATGAACCATATGACGGTGCAACCAATCCATCCCCAAGATGACATCAAACAGCTCTACCGGGCTTGATGTGAGCACTGGATCGGACACTCGAGCCGGACCCGGACACCTCTCAAACACTCGGACAATTGGTACCAGCGTCAAGCAGCTAGAGTAGGCGGCAAGTATCTGGCCCGAAATAACAATGACGCATCAACCAGTCCCCAAGGATCATCAAGGAGGAGCAAGACAAGGCAATCTTATAGGCAGTTCCAAGCCAAGCTCCAACCATTACACCAAGGGATCATGGCATGCATCACCAATAAAGAGCCTTGGGAGAGACTAGCTTTGGGAAGCTTGATACGCGTATCTTCACCATCACGCTAGTGTGGAGACACCCCTAAGTCATTAGAAGGAGCTGTACTCTTTTTCCTACTTCGGGTTTGTCCCATTGGGTTTACTGAAGGGGTTTTAATGAGGCAGCAAGCTCTATTGCATCTTCACTTCGTCCCACTTGGTTCATGGCTTGGAAACATTCATTAACTTGTTAGGAGCCAAGGGAGTGAAGATCCTATCACCCACGTCCCACCAATGACGTGGCATTTCTATCTCCTTCCTTCCTTTCTTTTATTTCATCTTGAACTTTCTATGACCGTTGGACGGTCTTTGCCTTTGATTTACTTTTGCTTTTGATTTTAGGGAGATGTGTGTTCCTTAGCTATTAGCCGCGTGTGTAGGGTTTAAGTTTCCCCCTTATGTAAGCTTGCATATATAAAGGCCTAAACCCTCATTGTAAAAGTTAGACTTGAATATAATTAAATTTCCCAATGAGTGAATCTTTGTTTCTTATCTCAACCCTCTCCTTAGCCCAAGTCCGGGACTTAGCTCTTGAAAAACCCTAGGAGATTCACGAACCGGGTTTGTAATCCCCTAGTCCGACCGTATCACGAGCCGAGCCATCTCTCATGTGTCATCGCATCAATCCACCAGTCCGTCTGCTGTGTCCGTTTGTCCGTCCATACGCAGCGTCCCATCCGTCAATTTCCTGGAGAACCGATTGGGTCGAGTTTCTTACCGGGACGTTCTCCCATCCGTTCATCCTTCCCGGAGATTAAAGCATGCAAATCCCAAACATCTATAGCACAAAACCTAGTGAACCCAAACCTAGAACCGTAAGGGCTCTGATACCAAACTGAGTGGTCCCAGCCCCACTAGCAATAATAAATAATAATAACAATCTAAATTAGTGGTCCCATATCCACTAGCCACCTAACCATAATCAAACCAAACAGCGGAAAATAATAACAGATACCAATATCCAATAATCAAATAACCAGTAATAACTCGTAACAATTAAACCAATAAACCAATCCAACATAACTCAAGAAACCAGCAATCCTAAACAACACTCTAGGATTTAACTCTAGCAACCTAACATAAGCTAGACGACACTAATCGAGCCACTAGAACATCCTCTTCTTCATTGCCTTGATTCCAAGATCACACTTTGCCTTTACCTGCACCACAAACACAAATTGAAATGCATAAGTATTTTATAAACACTCAGTGAGGCAATCCTCCCATCTACTGGGCTATACACAAAAGCAACTGAGATTCCAAAGTCAAACAATCGACAAACAAACACACAAACCAGGGAATTAAGTAACATATGCTCACTGGAAGGGAGGTGTCGACGGACACCAGCCAAGTGTCGAATGACACTGGCTACTAGTGTCGGCCGATACTACCCGACAGTGTTGATCGATATTGTTCCTTGGTGTCGACCGACACCCACCTGGTGTCGATCGACACTGACTCCGCAGACGCGATCATCTCAAAGCCGAGAGTTTAATCTCGCTTCCCACCTCCTCCCAATCCGTCCAAAACTCGATCAAAAGCCATATGAATCCGTAGGAAATCTCAGGCTTAGATCAGCCATGTTCATGCACTCACCTCTTTTGCAGGAAGTTTCTGACCAAAACTGACGAATCCAAACCTTAAGAAGGCTCCTCCTTCGTTCCTAGAACAACATCTCCACTCCACATGAACAGATCTCTCAAAACAAGCCAAAAATCTCCCCCCAAAAGCCTCCAAACTCTCAAGAACACTCTTTTCTCTCTTTTTCTCTTTTGAACGGCGACCAAACACTTTTCCCAAACTCTTTTCGTCGACTTCCCACTTATATAGCCCGGTTCTAAAGTATTCCTTAAATCAAACCGGTCCAAATCGACAAACTCGCCGAACCAGATCGACACCCATCCCCAGCTCACATTTTAGTTTGCGGATAATATATTTACGGTTGCGGTTGCGAGATAGCGGAAGCGGGTGGTTGCGGTTTTAAGCGTTATTAAGCGTTTTGAACTACTGGTTTAGCATTTTAAAATAGGAGCATTTGCGGGAGTTTTACAACTGGTTGACCAACATGTGTAATAGCGGTTAAAACACAATAATGTAATATATAAATATATAAATGTTTAAAAAGACCAAAAAAAATTATTAAACTTGATTTGTAATTAAAATTCATTAAAATACAAAAATAATTATTCAAAAAAACAAATAAATTTCATAATAAAATACTTATTACTTTAAGCATTTGGCTTTTCACCAAAAATTCAATCAAGTTATATGATAAATGATAAAACATATGCTTTAGATCGTAGATCTTCTCTCTTAAATCTCACAAGGTCAAGGTAAATTAATTATGAAAGACCAATGTAATTGATGTTTGGAAGAGACATATTTTTAGTTTTCTTGACTCTCACATAACGATTTTTGTATTGCAGTTTCGTGGAGCTGCAGTTGCGTCGGTAGGAATGATCAAGCGAAAGTTGAGAAGATTCACTAGTGATTTGTTTTAAAAAATTTTCAAATAATCTTCTTTTCTTAAATTTCTGACAAAATGTTATATTTATTTAGATTTTTTGAACTTATGTGCGTTGTACCACTAAATTTACAATCAAATTTTCCAGGTTATTGTTAATTGGAATCTTATTTTCTTGTTATTTTTTATTTTCTAATCTCCTCAAATGTATCCGTACTTTATTTGTTTCCATCATTAATAAGTAGAATGGTTAGGTAAAAATATATTAAAAGAAAATTCATTATCATTGATTTGTTTTAGCTAAAAATAAAATAAAAATTTTTAACTGCAATCGCCTGCAACCGCAAACGTTTACAAGAAACAATTTTAAAAATTCAGAGATTTCAAACTGTTGGAAACAATTGAAAATGGTTTATGTAATTAGTACCAATCGCTAGCAACTGCTATCATTCAAAAACACAATGTTTGTGGATACACTACAAGAAAATTGAGTTTTAATAGCACAGTAGTATAGCTTTTTTGGCAATAATGATATCGTTAGTAGACCTTTAATTTTTAGATAGCGTTTGTGTATATGTAAACGCTATGTTATATTATATTAAAAAATGAATAAATTTTTTGCCTATTTCGAGGCTATGTTTAATAGCAATACCAATTAGTAAACGTTATGATAGTGTTAGACGGTAAACTAAAAATTAGATCCCACGACACTTAGAAAAATTTGGAGGCTATCTTTTCACTTCTCGACAAAAATTCCCAATTACCCACGAACCCTAAAATTTCATTTCTTCCCTAACTCTTTTTTTTGCTCAATTTTCACTGTCTATCTCCAAAATCCGACTTGTGTCCGACACAATTTTTACTCTCCCAACACAGATCTCCGACAATTTCACTCTCCGACACAGATCTTACTCAAAGTCTTTGCCAAATCGGATTGTCTCCCGAGTCTTTCCAGCTTCCCCTCGGTCGATTGTGGTTTTATTTTTCTGGTAAATCTCACTCTTTTGTACGAAATCTCAGTTTTGTTCATTCTTTCGATCTAGGGTTTTATTGTTCTGATTCTTTTGATATGTTTCTAATTTGTTACTTTCGTTTTTTTGTCGGTCGATTTCAAGGAAAAGTGAAGACAATCTAGAAGGTATTTCACTCCAACTTGATTGTTCTAACATATCGGTCGATTTCGTTTTTTTTTTTTTTTTGTCGGTCGATTTCGTTCTTTTTTGTTGTGACTTAACGCGAGTGTATCTGATTACTTGTGTGCACATTTGGTCGGAGCTGTTGTAACATGGATAAAACTTGGGTCTGGTTACCAAGGTATTAACTTGAATGTTCTTCATCCATATCATTTCAGATTCGGGTTTCTTAGATTTTGTTTCTCTGATTACTTTTGTACGTTTATTACTTACAGGAATAGTCTTGAGTATGAGCTAGGAGCAACTAAATTTGTGTTTGATTCAGCAAGATGTTTGGGTAATCTATCAGATATGTTTTGTCCTTGCGTTGACTGTCACAATGTGGTTCATCAGTCAAATGAGACAGTGTTGGAGCATCTGGTTATTAGAGGGATGGATCTAAAGTACAAGAGAAGTAAATGTTGGAGTAAACATGGGGAGATAAGGAATGAAAAGACAGCGGATGCTGATACATCTGAGTACGAGGCTTTTGAGTTGATTAGGACAGCTTTTAAGTCGAGTGAAGGCAAGAAATTGTCTGAGAATCACAGTGTAGAAGAGTTGGAGGGTATTGACAGTAAAGAGGAAATCGAGTTTAGAAAGAAGTTAGAGGATGCAGAAACTCCCTTATACTCGACGTGTGCTAACTACACAAAGGTTTCTGCAATCATGGCACTTTACCGGATAAAGGTCAAGAGTGGGATGTCAGAGAACTTTTTTGATCAGCTACTGACAATAGTACATGACATGCTACCTGGAGAGAATGTGCTGCCTACGTCTATAGATGAGATGAAGAGATTTTTGAAGGTTTTTGGTTTTGGTTATGATTCCATTCACGCCTGCATAAATGATTGTATCCTTTATTGGAAGCAATATGCGGAGTCAACAAGCTGTCCAAGATGTGCTGAATCAAGATGGGAAACAGATAATATAACCGGTGAGGAGAAGAAAGGGATTCCAGCAAAGGTGCTATGGTACTTTCCATTAAAAGATAGATTTAGGAGGATGTTTAGATCAAAATGGTTGGCTGAGGATTTGCGTTGGCACTTTACTAATGCTAGTGAAGATGGTACAATGCGGCATCCAGTGGACTCCTTGACTTGGATCCAGGTAAATGATAAATGGCCAGAGTTTGCTGGGGATGCTAGAAACCTTAGACTAGGAATTTCTACTGATGGGATGAATCCGTTCGCTATCCAAAACACCAAATACAGCACATGGCCGGTGTTCTTAGTCAATTACAATATGGCTCCAACGGAGTGTATGAAAGAAGAAAACATCATGTTGTCAATGTTGATACCTGGACCAACCGCACCAAGCAACAATATTGATGTATATCTACAGCCGCTGATAGATGACCTAAAAGAGTTATGGAATGATGGTATGGAGGTTTATGACTCGTTTAAGCAGGAGAGTTTCACTCTAAGAGCTATATTGTTGTGGAGTATCACTGACTATCCAGCATTAGGTACATTATCTGGATGTAAAGTGAAAGGGAAGCAAGCGTGTATTGTCTGTGGGAAGGATACACCTCATAGGTGGTTAAAGTTCAGCCGCAAACATGTATATATGGGTAACAGGAAGCGTTTGAGACCTGGGCATCCTTACAGACGTAAGAAAGGGTAGTTTGACAATACGGTGGAGGTTGGTACTGCAAATAGAATTCAGAGTGGAGCAGAAATACTTGAGAGCCTTAAAAATTTTAGGAATGAATTTGGTAGACCTTTAGATAAGAAAGGCAAGAGAAAAAGAGTTGAGGCAGATGTTGATGATGCGAGTTCAGCTGATGAATATGAAGAAGGCGATGATCAATGGCGGTGGAAAAAAAGATCAATCTTCTTTGACTTACCTTATTGGAAGGTTAGTAGAAATTAATAAATGAAATTTCAATTTGGTTCTTAAATTTAACTACTATAGTGTGTTTCTGATTTTCACTTGTTGAATGGATATTGCAGTATCTGCCTGTGAGGCATAATATTGATGTCATGCACGTGGAAAAGAATGTGTCTGATGCACTATTATCTATTCTGATGCATAGTGGAAAATCCAAGGATGGGTTGAAAGCAAGGAAATATTTAGAAGATATTGGTATTCGAAGCAACTTACATGCGGAGATATGTGGGAAGAGAACCTACTTACCTCCAGCTGCGTATTGGCTTTCTAAGGAGGAGAAACGTAAATTGTGCAGAAGGTTATCCAAATTCAGAAGTCCTGATGGATATTGTGCCAACATCTCCAATTGTGTGTCAGTAGATCCTCCCAGCATTGGTGGTCTCAAGTCACATGACCATCATGTCATAATGTAGAACCTGTTTCTGGTGGTTTTGAGAGGTTTACTGCCTAAAGGACCTCGTATAGCAGTGAATCGAGTATGCAATTACTTCAACAGGCTGTGCCAACGTGTAATTGATCCATAGAAGCTAATTACACTAGAATCAGAGTTCGTGGAAACAATGTGTCAGTTGGAGAGATACTTTCCACCATCTCTTTTTGACATTATGTTTCACCTGCCAATACACCTAGCAAGAGAAGCACGCTTGGGTGGCCCTGTACACTTCAGATGGATGTACCCATTTGAGAGGTAATTTCTATGTTCTATATATTTAAGATGTTAAATAATCTTGTATGGCCATAATAATAATAATGAGTTTTCTTATGTACATGTAGATACATGAAGACACTAAAGGCATATGTGAAGAATTTTGCAGGGTTAGAAGCTTGTATGGCTGAAGGCTACTTGGCTGGTGAATGGCTTGCGTTTTGTTTAGAGTTTCTTCAGAAGTCTGTTCCAGTTGAAGAAACACTTGCTCGCAATGAAGATGTTGAGGTAGATGAACATGTCCTTGAAGGTCAACCACTGCAGAAAGCCATAGAAAAGATTCTCACAGATAAAGAGCGAGACATAGCTCATCGGTATATTCTCATGAATACAGCAGTCATGGAACCATATATTGAGTAAGGGTAAATTTGATTGAGTTTTATATTTACAATCTTGGACTTTTAGGAAATATGAGTCTAACTATGTGTAAAACAGGTTGCATTTGGAAGAACTGCAAGCTACAGATGCAAGATGCGCAAAGAATTCAACTCTATTGTGGAAATATCATAACAAAAGGTTCCCACAGTGGATTAAAGAAAAGGTTAGAAGAATGTCAAATATCAATTTGTTAGTTAAAAACTTGATTGTGGTTGTGTTCATGACAAATAATTGTTTTTTGTTAACTGTTAGATACCAAGTAACTCGAAGGACCATTCTAGTAGGCTGAGATGGCTTGCTTTTGGACCAAGACATATCGCTCAAACTTATAAGGGTTTTGTAGTAAACGGCCATCACTTTCAAACAGATGATGTCAAGAGGAAGACTCAAAATAGTGGAGTAACTTATGAAGCATTCTCTATGTGTATAGCTAGTTCTAAAGATACGAGACAAATGGCAGACATAGTAGCATTCTATGGATTGATAAAGGAGATCGTATTGATGGACTACCACATGTTCCATGTTCCATTATTTAGGTGTAGTTGGGCTAACAAAGGGAATGGAGTGAAAGAGGAAGACGGGTTCACACTTGTCAATCTCCATATGAATCAGACATCATTCTTAAATGATCCTTTCATTCTGGCATCGCAAGCTAAACAAGTTTTTTACTCCAGAGATGATGAGAACTCACCTTGGTATGTTGTTATGCGGGCACCACCAAGAGGGTACAACATGATGGACACAGTAGATGAGTTAGTTCTGCACAATCATCAGTCCAGCCAATTGAAGATTTAGGAGATCATGAGACTGATGATGACAGTTTTTGTGTTAGGGATGATTGTGAAGGTGTTCTAGTATAAGATTTAATTAAAAACTTGATTGTGTTTCAGGTAACCAAAGACGATGAAACCTGTAGCTGATAAAGTAGTTTGTCGCAGTAAGCGCCAGGCGGGAGTTGATGTGAGTCCTGTATTATCCTTGAGGAAGAAGAAAAACAAGAAGGCTCATGTAACTGAAGGAGATAATAGTGCAGAGGAACCAGATCAGAGTGTTGAGATAATGCAAAATGTAACTGAAGGAGATAAGAACGCAGAGGAACCAGATGTTGGAGAAAGAGATGAGACTGAAGCAGAAGAAGACTCACCCCGTGTACAAGAATCTAACGCCTCTGAAACACAAACACAACAATCAGATAACATAAAGAAGAAGTCAAGAGGTCCAACGAGAATGCGCAAAGTGGCAAAGCATGATGACGATAAGGTGGGTGTGGAGTTTAATGCTATGGGTGAGCATGTTGGCAGTGGATCAGTGACACTCTCCTCTTTCCTTGGTCCTCTTGTGAGAGAGCATGTGCCAGTACTGCTAGATGACTGGGGACATCTCGATGAAAGGACAAAAGACGTGATGTGGGAAGAAATTCAGGTAAGCTTGACTAAGTGTATATCTATCTATTAATAATCTGTAAATGATTTTAATGTTTTAAGTTGGCAATGTCTGACAGGTAAGGTTCAATTTGAAAGAAGATTGGCAAAAAGAAGCACTCTTAAGGCAAATGGGTGGGTTGTGGAGGGCTTCTAAATCTACGCTTTCTAGAAAATTTCGAGCTACTAAAAGCAAGGTCAAATTACAGGAACTAAAGCCTAGCAACATCCAATGTGCATCAGCTTGGAACAGTTGGGTGAATAAATTGAATAGCACAGCTTCTAAGGTTATTAAAAAACTTCCCATTGATTATTTAACTTTTTTTTGGGTATATTACTTATGGCCATTTCTTTGTGTCAATAGGAGAAAAGTGAAAATTCAGACGTATGAGGAAGGGTCAAATTCCTCACACCACCAGCCGCAAAGGAACACTACAAGAAAACATGGAATCGCCGACTACAAAAACAGTCATTATTCAGTCGCAAACTACTAAGTAACGACTGATTGGCGACTGACATGCGTAGTCGGTAAACAGTGCGTCGCTAAAATAATCAGTCGCTAAACAGTCGAAATGGAGCTACTAATTGGCGACTGATAATTGTAGTCGTTCTTCCCTCGCCAAACAGTCGCTAAATTTAGCGACTGAATTGCAACGTTTTAGCGATTGATCTGGTTACTCATTTGCGACTGTTTCGGTTAATGTTTTGTGTGCGTTTAATTTTACATCCAAAATAAGTTCAAGAAAACATCCAAGATTATAAGTCGCTAATATTACAAAAGTTTTCATAAACATGAGGGAAGGAGATAAGTGAAGGAACCTAACTTTGAACATCATAAGGGTTTGGGTCATTGGTTTGAGACTCGAGGAAGAAAGACATAGTTGGGGTCACTTCCCGGTAACTAGGAGGAATTGAAAGCTACAGCACCCTTTTCAATCCTATCTTCATCATCTTCCCTGTCACTGCTTGGTGCGTTTTTCCCAAAGACGGTTGAGTTCTCTCCCACAATAACACTGGAGAAACCAAACAGATTCTTATTAGCAATCAAAAGTCATAAAAATATATATACAAAGTTTTGTTTTGGTGTTAAGTGCTTCATGCAGAATCATTGATAAGCAAGACAAAAGCAAGCTAATATGATGCAAAGATATATGTGCCGATAAGCTCAATGAAGCAATTACCAGATATATGTGCCTTATAAAGTTTTGTTTTGGTCCTCATCTACAAAGACACCAAACGAGACCTGTACCACATCAACGATTCTAAGAACCATCATTAGTTTTTTAAGTCAAATAACAGCCAAAGTTCAAACCATAATCCCACATGTATCAATCTTAAAATCTAAGTGAAAAGCTTCATACCTTGTTAGCAAATCACTAGAATACATGCGTGATTACCAACTTTAGTTCCTTTCCTCATCCTCTTCTACAATTAGAAACCAAACCGAAGGAAATAAAAAACAATCACAAAAAGTAAACCTAAATTTCTCATCTTTAAGTTAAGAAACTCCATTCGTTGCTTAATCAAAGCTTGCTTCCTCATTTCCACATCCCCAATCTTCATATTATCTCTACAAACTTTATCACTAGGCCTCAAGACAACAAATACCTCATCCGAAATCTACAAAGTCAAGCTTGCAAACAAAACTTCATCATTAAAGATGGAGATTAAGAGGCGGAGTTGAGGAATTACCATGGCTGCTTCTGGTTTCTATAGAAACAGATTTTGTGTAGAGATAGCCAGATCTGGAGTTAAGGTGACAAGAAATGGTGGAAGATGTGGAAGCAGAACGTGTTTCAGTTGAATCGAGTGGGTTTGGTGGTATCTGCAGGCGGAGGAAGACGACGAGAAGAGAAGAAAGAGGAAATCTGGAGACGATGAGAAGAGGAGATTTAGAGACAGAGAGGGGAGAGATTTGCACACAAAAAAAAATAAAGATAGAGAGGGGAGAGAAGATCTCGAGAACTTAAGCCATTTTCTATTTTTCCTTTTATTAAGATTCACAAAAATGTTAACCTAAATAAAAACATCTTTTTTTGTATTTTTTTTTGGTTACAGCCCAAATGGTTTAAGGCCCAAATTAAATATATCTGTCACTAATGAGTAGCTGCTTAGTCGCAATGTTTGGCGACTGTCAAATTGGTCTCGAAATTAGTCGCAAATTGGCGACTAAACTGCAACATTATGCATCAGTCTCGAATTAGCGTCTACTAGGCGACTGTTTTATTTTAGTAGCCATTCAGTAGCAAAACAATCGCAATGCAGTCGCTAAATTTAGCGACTGCTTTTTTAGTCGCAACTTACAGTCGGCAATTCCATGTTTTCTTGTAGTGGAATGGTTCGCTTAGCTCATGAGATGGTATGTGTGCTTCTATATTGAATTGGTTGGTTGTATGACTACTTGAGATATTATAGAATTGGTTGGTTGTACTTGTAGAAAAAAAAGAGTTCTGATCCTAGGAAAGTTACTAGAAGTAAGGTGTGGATAGCAGACATATACATTCTGATGGAAGACCTGAGGGAAGAATTTGCAGATATGATTGTAAGAATCACCAATCATAATGTTTGTTCTTTAAGTTATTGAAAGTAGTTTATATATGTTGTGTATCAATTTTTATTTCAGAAAAGATCAAGACAATTGATAGTGAAATGGACTCCACAACCACGGATAATGTTAGAGACGATGCTGTGAGTCAGGTACTTGGAAAAGACAAACCAGGAAGACTTAGGGGCATGGGCAGAGGCGCTACTGTTACCAAGATGGCATTCTTACAGACTAGAGACTCCCATGTCCAAGGAAGCTACTCAGTAATTACTTACCAAGATCAGATTTGGAGAATGTGGTCAGTAACTTAGCTGGTAAAAGGTAACTATTTTAAACTGGTTTTGTCATGATGTGAAATTTTAAGATGTAATTTTGATTTAGATACCAACTTATATGGATGTTTTGGTTATCATGTCCTTGCAGAGTTATGATCCGGTTTCGCAGTCTGACTTAAGCGATGCTACCAGAGGAGGAATTAGGTGCCAGCTACTGGATTGGTGTTCGGCTAATGATGTGGTTATTGGTGAAGGAGAATACTGTTCTAGTGAAGCTACATATAAGATTGGTCGCATTCCATTGGGTCCTAATGCAGCAGCTGTAATTGTGAAGTATGCATCAATCCCAGAAGCATATATCTGGAGACCTACTCCAACCATTGTCTCACTTAGTCAAGCTGTAGGAGGTAAAATCGCATGGCCCACTGACAAGATAATATTGGACGATAAACTATTCCAACCTCCTACCACTGTTAGTGAAGAGATAAATTACGACTGCTGTATTTCTCTCTAGAATAATGTGAATTAGATTATAATTTGACTGTATATTTTTTGCGACTCGTTAGCAAACGGATGCATCACTAGGAAGAGTTCACATCTTTGATTATTGGAATGGAAATGGGGATTTGATTGCTGAGGGTCTGTTGTTGTCAACTGATGCTAAACATTTGGTGAACGATATTGCACTGGGACCAAATGCTGCAGTTGTTAAGGTCCAGCTAGTGGTAAACCCGGATGCTTATTTATGGAGACCAATGCCTGAATTCTCAATCATGGGTGATGCACTAAATGAGACCATAGCATGGCTTATTGATAAGATAAACCTAATCCAAACACTTCCAACCGATGAATCAACCAGAAATCAAGTCGGGTAAGTTTTTGCAACTAGTTTTTTTGCATGTCTGAATGGTTGAAACTTTGATTGCAATTGTTGATCTGATGATGTGTTATAATTTTTGGTTATAGAGTGCTAGTCCCAGCACTGGTAGTAGCAGCAAATGTGCCAAACAGAAGTGTATTCTGTTGGATATTGATAACTCTGGGCAGAGAGTTGCAACTGGTCGTGTATCCTCAACTAATCCAGCAGAGAAGGTTCATTTCGTCCCTTTAGGTCCCAATGCTAGCAAGGTATGGGTAGAGGTTTCAAAGGTTGATGGTGCTAGAGTATGGAGAGCAAACTCTGAGGTTGAATTCATAGCTGATGCAGTCGGAACCACTGTGGCTTGGCCTAATGACAAGATTATATTCATTTGAGGCTGACACATTTGAATTTTATGTAGTACTATGAACTTGTATCTTTAGAATGTTTGTGGCTTTGTAACATCAATCTTATTGGATATTTTAAATTTCTATTAAACAAATCAGAATTTTTATCAATTAAAAAAAATAAATAATAAAAATAAATAATAAAAAATAAATGTAAACAATTACATTTATATAAATGCTATATTAATATTTAAAACAACAATTTGAAAACGCTGTTATAGAATATTTAATTGCAGACGCACAAACGCTATGGTAGCCGCGAATACGATAACAGAACAAAAAAAATGCTATATAAAGTGTCTGATCTATAATGACGGGTACAGATATAGCGTTTGTTAAAACACTATGGTATTGATAAATAGCGTTATTCAGATGCTATTAAAACCCAATTTTCTTGTAGTGATAATAGCAGCAGAACTAATTAACACCCGCATGACAAGTCTGACTGGTGACAAATCTAATGGTTGCGTTATCAGGTATTTCACAACAAATCGCATGACAAGTCTGACTGGTGAAACATATCGTTTACTTTTATTGTTCCATATAGTTTTAGGAAAAATCTTAAAAAATATCTCATCTATTTTTTCTAAACGCTATGCATCTCAAATTTTGGTTGCGAAATATATTCGATTTACATAAAGTTACTAACAAATATTTTTAAAATTGATGGTGCATTCGGATTAACGATTTAACAGCTGTTATCAAACGTTAAAAAACCGCTAACGATATTAAATTTTTAATCTTACTTTTAAGCTAGATATATATACAAGCTTTATACTAAAAATTTAAATGTATCAGTAAGGTCTGGTGGTAACACTTCCAGAACATGTGATCAAATCCGTCCGACATGCGCTTGTTGATTATTTTTATTATTCGGAGTGTCCCAATAATTTTTACTATCCTTTGTTAATTATAAAGCGTAAGAGTTATGTTAACTTTCTTCAACTGTTTTCTTATTCTCTATATTCAGCAGTTAAACTAAGTAATCTGCGTCAAAATGTGCTTTTACACCATGACCGGTATAAAGATATGCTTACGAATTTTCTTTTCGAGTCAAACATTTTATAGTGTTCTTGTTTAACTCTTCTGGAGAAAAATTTACCAATGGATTAATTACTCTATCACCACACTAGACATATAACAATATACATATCATGAATAGTTTGAGAAAATACAAACTGTATTTACTTAAAATTTTAACTAAAGGGAAAAAACTGATACCTGCAGCAAATTAGAAAAAAAAAATTAGAAAAAAAAAATTAGAAAAAGTACAACAAAATGAGAAAGCGAGATAATATCTTAAAGGTCATTTTCTCTAAGTTAAAAACAAAAATAGAATCGTTTTCCGTGATGAAACAAAACATCAACATTCTCCCAAACACTATTTCTTGACTTGTCAAAGACCAAATATTTAAACATTATTAAAGTTGAATAATTATAACTAGTTTGAAACATATTTTGTTTTTGATAGTCAAACTTTCAAATTTAAAGCAAAAGACTGTAATTTTCTTTTCCTGCATTTAACACTAATAACTCACAAAAATGATTTTCAGATACCAAAGTTTATAAAAAGTTTCAAAAATATAGAAAACAATTACACAACTTTTTCTATCTTTATTGTCCCATCTTTTACTTTTTGTTGTAAAATAATATATATATATATATATATATATATTTAAGAATATATTTGTTTCTTTGTAAATTATCTTTCCTTTTTTTTTCTGTCTACAAAAGATCAGCTCAAACGAGCCAATGGGAAGGAAAATTGTTTACAAACAGAACATGATGCGGAGAGGTACGCGCTTGGCGTGCCAAAGAGTCCGCAGTTACATTAGCTTTTCTTGCAATATAAGATAAAGAGAAAGAAGAAAATTCTTCCCTATCCATCGTGATGTCGTCCAAGTACGTCAAGAAAGCTGGCCAGTAAGAAGGAGAAGACACCATCTTGTAATTTAATTTGTAAATTATCTTTCCTTTGTCAAATATTACGTGTACAAATTACTTCAACTTTCTCTAATTATTTTAGTTCCTTCCTGTATTGAACATTCAACATTGACACCCGACAATCAACTAAGAAGTGGTACATAATCTGTTAAAAATGTTATTTTACACCATGATAAGTTAAGATATGTATGCCATATATATGACTTTTCTTTTTGATTCAAACTAATGGATTAAATATTCTATTACCAAATTTTAAAATTATTTATCGTATTTATTATAAATCATATCAACTTTCCTAAAATCATCTAAATCATATAAAATTCAAATCACTTAATATAATTGATTGAATACATCCCTCTAAGACTCAGATGATAGTTTAATTAAGAGAATTTTTAAAAACAATATTTTTGGTGTGCTCCTTTTCAAAGATACATTTTAATTTATAGACTACTACTCGGAGATTCGATCCAAATATTTATAAAATTTTATACGTTTTCGGATTTTTTTTCAAAATTTTTAAAAGATATTTATAAAGTATATATATATATATATATGTTTACACACATATTAATGATTTTCTGTGTATATATATTTTAATAAGTTTACAAACATATTTAAATAAATATATGAATTTTAGTTGTACTTTTTTATAAAGTTTTAGGGAGATATATTATTAAAAAATGGTATTGGAAAAATGTCTTTGAAATTCCCTAGTCAATTAACTATTTAACCATATCGTTAGCACCAATTAGATGTACATATACAAATCATAAAATGAATAAAATAAAGTCAAACTGTATTTCCTTCAAACGTTAAATAAGGAAAAGCTGAGGGTATCGTAGCCTCTGTTTGGCTGTATTATTGAGACAAGGGTGAGGGAAAGGAAAACTGAGGGTATCGTAGCCTCTGTTTTTCCGGGTTGGTCTTTTATATCTAATTATGCATTCCATCGGTTGGGAAAGATTTGGGTGGTTTGGAGTCCGCGGGTTCGAGTCACGCCGTGTTTTACAAGTACTCAAATGATTACTTGCTCTGTTCTACTGGATGGGTTGGAAAATGAGTTTTTTGTCTCTTTTGTCTACGCTTCTAACTTAGCTGCTGACAGGAAGACCTTATGGGAAGATTTGCGCAATCATCATGATTCTCCTCTGTTTAGGATAAACCCTGGATGGTGTATGGTGATTTTAATGAAGTTTTGAGGGGAGGAACATTCATGCTATGTGATGCAGCGTAGCATCGATCCTTAATGGGCCTGGCATGGGTGTTACTTGTCCATTAAGTTACAGCTTTAGTCGGTTTTGTTAGCTTTCGTTTAGTCGGTTATTCTCATCATTGTTAGGGTTATGTTTAGGGTTTTATTTTTTTTTCTTCCTACGCCTCTATAAATAGAGAACGTAGCAGCATTGTAAATCATGACATATTGCATCAATAAAAACCAAAAAAAGAGGTAGTCTTAACTACCCAAAAGAGCTTTGTTTTCTCGAAGCCCTGCAAGGAGGACTTGCAAAACTTCGTCGACTTCGACCTCACAACTCGATCTCGGCTCTGTCTCTTTCGTTTATTCCCCATCTTCTCTTTCCACCTCTGTTTTCTCCTTACTCTGTTTTACTACCATCAAAACAGAGCATCGGTTCTTGTCTAACTTCCGCCCCCCCTTACCAGTTGGTATCAGAATCACTTCGTTCCTGGTCGGTTTGTGTCAACCATGGCACCCAATAAACCACTTAAAGATGCTGATGCTTGTGCTGATCCACCAACCTTCAACTTGAATTATTTACGTGACCTGTTGACAACATCCAACGAAAACCTCACCACGTCAATCCAAACAAGTGTTCAAACGGCGATCCAAACTTCTCTTGCGGAATTGAATCAAACGTTGCTTCGCCTTCTCGGGGATCAACATCCACGTGTTGATGATGTCCATGCTAACCCAAATCAAGGAGTTGATAACGTTGCCGTCGGTGATCAAGCTGGTGCTCTCGTGCAACAAGACCACAACAATCAGCGAGGTATGATCAATTTTAGACCACAAGAGCAACGCTTCCAAGACACACGATGGGAACAAAGCTTTCGCGTAGACATTCCGGAGTTTTATGGTGGTATCCGCGGTGACTCCCTCCTCGATTGGTTGGTGGAAGTGGATGAGATTTTGGAATTTAAAACTGTTCCTGAAGATCGTAGAGTTGGCTTAGTTGCTACTCGTTTTTGTGGTCATGCGGCTTCATGGTGGCAACAAACAAAAGTCACACGTTCACGATCGGGGAAAGCTGCAATTACATCTTGGGAGAAGCTTAAAAAGAAGCTACGTGAGACCTTCTTACCTCATAACTATGACAGGACAATGTACAACAAATTGCAAAATTTGAAACAAGGCACACGTTCAGTCGATGAATATGCAGAGGAATTCTATCTCTTACTCACACGAACAGAGATATATGATAGTCCGATTCAGCTTGTCTCTTGTTTTGTCGGTGGATTACGTGCTCATATTCAGAATTCTATGCAACAATTCGACCCCACAACAGTGGCTGAAGCTCATCGACGCGCGACATCGTTCGAACAACAGCTGCGTTCGTCCAACTGGAGTGCGTCGTCTTCTCGCGGTCGTGTGCTAGACCAACAGAGCACGTCCGTCCAACCAACACCTCGTGACAGCCCTGACCAAGAAAAATCTGATACACGATCACTCCAGCGTGATGACGTACAAGGTTTACGACGGTCATCTCGTAGCGCCCTGTGTTGCTTTTCATGTGGTGAAAACGGTCACCGTCAGACAGCTTGCCCCCATCAGACACGTCGAGGTTTACTCACGGGTGAGGATTTTCATGATCATGAGCACCCAAGTCCTGACTCCGACAGTGATGAAACTGGTCATCACGACGAAGTTCATCACACTCATGGTGATAGTGGGCTTGCTCTTATGGCCCATAGGGTGTGTTTAACACCGGAGCAGCGGGAGAACGACTGGTTACGCACCAATATTTTTCGGTCTACTTGTACCATCAAAGGTCGCATGTGCACGTTCATTATTGATTCTGGTAGTTGCCGAAATATTATTGCGGAGTCAGCGGGTATCAAACTTGGTATTCCTTTTGAGGCTCATCCATCGCCTTATTCACTCACTTGGTTTCAAGATGGCGTTCCTGTTCGTGTTTCACAACGTGCTTTAGTGGCATTCTCCATCGGCCCTTTTTATAAGGACCGTTGTTATTTTGATGTGGCTCCAATGGATATTAGCCATTTAGTGTTGGGAAGACCGTGGGAGTATGATCATAAAATCATACATGATGGTGTGAAAAACACGTATCAATTTATTTGGGAGACCCACAATATTGTCCTCTTACCTTCACGGGAACCATCGTTGGCACCAAACTCGGCGAGGGTGGACTCCGGCTTACGTCAAACAACCTCCTCTCCCCATGCACTTGATGCTAAACGATCACGTTCAAGTACCACTACTCATGACAAACCGAATTCAGTGCTGTGCTCGCAAGCGATTTTTGAACAAGAGTTACGTGTGGAAGGCTTTGCTTTAGCCCTCCTGCCGGTGGGGAAATTAGACTCTACTCCTCCGCCTATGCACTCTACTTCGTTTGATCTCTTTTGAGTGAATTCCAAGACGTGTTTCCGGCGGACTTGCCATTGGCGTTACCACCTTTACATGACATTCAACACCACATTGATTTAGTTCCTGGTGCTACACTTCCTAATCGGTCACACTATCGGATGAGTCCACAAGAACATGAGGAGCTTCGTCGTCAAGTGGAGGACTTACTGCGGAAAGGTCATATCCGAGAAAGCCTTAGTCCGTGTGCTGTACCAGCTCTTTTGATTCCAAAGAAGGATGGTACTTGGCGCATGTGTGTTGACAGCCGCGCTATTAATAAAATTACGGTGCGTTATTGCTTCCCTATTCCTCGTTTAGACAACCTCCTTGATCAGATTGGTACGGCCACAATTTTTTCCAAAATTGATTTGAAGAGTGGTTATCACCAAATCCGTATTCGCCCGGGTGATGAATGGAAGACAGCCTTTAAAACACGGGAAGGCTTATTTGAATGGCTTGTTATGCCTTTTGGCTTATCTAATGCACCAAGCACGTTTATGCGAGTTATGAACCAGGCATTGCGTCCGTTCATTGGTAAATTTGTGGTGGTGTATTTTGATGACATTCTGATATTCAGTTCGTCGATGCATGCGCATGCTGATCATCTTCGCAAGGTCCTTCTTGTTTTACGTCGTGAACAATTTTATGCTGCAAAGCATAAATGTGAGTTTGGCACGCGTGAGGTGCAATTCTTGGGATATGTGGTGTCCGACAAAGGCTTATCTGTGGATGTAAAGAAGGTTGAAGCCATTCAGTCTTGGCCGGTTCCGACAACGGTCACGGAGGTTCGTAGTTTTCATGGATTAGCTTCTTTTTACCGTCGGTTTGTACCACATTTCAGCTCTATTGTAGCTCCTATCACGGACTGTATGAAGGAGGGCCGCTTTTTGTGGACGTCTGCAGCCTCGGAGTCATTTGCGCTCATCAAACGCAAGCTTACGACCGCTCCAATATTGGTTCTCCCTGATTTTTCCATCACGTTTGAGTTACATTGTGATGCATCTAAGTTGGGGATTGGTGCTGTTCTTAGTCAGCAAGGTCGTCCTGTTGCTTTTTACAGCGAGAAACTATCTGGTGCCCGTATACGTTATAGTACGTACGACATTGAGTTCTACGCAATAGTTCAAGCTATCAAGCATTGGCGCCATTACTTGGTTCACAAAGATTTTGTGTTATATACTGATCATGACGCACTCCGCCATCTTGACAGTCAAGCCAAAGTTTCGTCTCGACATGCCTCTTGGATCGCATATCTCCAACAGTTTACATTCTCTATTCGCCATATGTCGGGTAAGACCAATCGAGTTGCTGATGCCCTCAGCCGGCGCCACTCATTGTTGTCTACTTTCCACGGGTCGGTTCCGGGTTTCTCAACATTTGCTGAGCTCTACAAAACTGATCCGTTCTTTGCTTCTATCTTCTTGGAGGCAGAACAGGGTCTTACCGATGACTACACACTTACTGATGGGTTTTTATTTAAAGATCTTTGTCTTTGTGTACCATATTGTAGCTTGCGCCTCAAGATTATACAAGAACTCCACAACGAGGGTCATGTGGGTCGAGACCGTACACTTCAGTTGGTGACCACGTCATACTTTTGGCCAACATTGCGTCGTGATGTCACTCGTTTTGTCGAGCGTTGTCGCATTTGTCACCAAGCTAAAGGCAAAGCTTCCAATGCGGGTTTGTATCTTCCGTTACCCATTCCGACGCAACCATGGACAGATATTAACATGGACTTTGTTTTGGGGCTTCCTCGTACTCAACGCGGTCATGACTCCATTTTTGTGGTGGTGGATCGTTTTTCTAAAATGGCTCATTTTGTTCCTTGTAAGAAGACAACGGATGTTGTTACAGTAGCCACACTTTTTTCCGCGAAATATATCGTCTCCATGGTCTTCCTCAGTCCATTGTGTCTGATCGTGACACTCGTTTCTTGAGTCATTTTTGGCGGTCTTTGTTGAAGCTTCTTCGTACTAGTTTGGATATGAGTTCGGCGTATCATCCTCAAACGGACGGTCAGACGGAAGTTACTAATCGAGCTCTTGGAAATCTTTTGCATTGTTTGGTGGGCGACAATATTAAGAGTTGGGATTCCAAGTTATGCCAAGCTGAGTTCGCACATAATCATGCGTTTAATCGCAGTCTCGGATTTAGTCCGTTTCGTGTAGTATATGGGTTGGTTCCACGGTGTCCTCTTGATCTCACGACGTTTCCTGACCAGACCCGTCTTCATGGACAGGCCCTCAACTTTGTTGATGATCTTCAGTTGGTACATAGTCAAACTCAAGCTAATTTAGAAGAAAGTTTGCTTAAATATAAGACTGCAGCTGATACTAAACGGAGACTCGTTGCGTTTCAACCTGGCGATTTGGTATGGATCTACGTGACTAAGGAACGTCTTCCCTTGCGTGAATACAACAAACTCAAGTCCCGGAAAATTGGTCCAGTGGAAATTATTGAACGTATCAACGACAATGCATACAGAGTTTGTCTTCCTCCCGACCTTCGCACTTCCAATGTTTTTAATGTCAAGTACTTGTATCCATTTCGTGGTGATAATGACGGCCTGGATTCTGCGACGAATCCTTCCCTACCCGGGGAGACCTGATGCAGCGTAGCATCGATCTTTAATGGGCCTGGCATGGGTGTTACTTGTCCATTAAGTTACAGCTTTAGTCGGTTTTGTTAGCTTTCGTTTAGTTGGTTATTCTCATCATTGTTAGGGTTATGTTTAGGGTTTTATTTTTTTTTTCTTCCTACGCCTCTATAAATAGAGAACGTAGCAGCATTGTAAATCATGACATATTGCATCAATAAAAACCAAAAAAAGAGGTAGTCTTAACTACCCAAAAGAGCTTTGTTTTCTCGAAGCCCTGCAAGGAGGACTTGCAAAACTTCGCCGACTTCGACCTCACAACTCGATCTCGGCTCTGTCTCTTTCGTTTATTCCCCATCTTCTCTTTCCACCTCTGTTTTCTCCTTACTCTGTTTTACTACCATCAAAACAGAGCATCGGTTCTTGTCCAACTTCCGCCCCCCCCCCCCTTACCACTATGACACTGATCCTGTTGCACCCCTGGGCATGCGTGACTTCCAGGATGTTGTTGCATATTGCTCTCTAAGTGACCTGCAGTATCAAGGTCCCTTGTTCACTTGGTGCAACAAGCGAGATAATGACGGCCTTATTTGTAAAAAGTTAGACCGTGTCCTAGTTAATGATAGCTGGTCTGCAGAGTTCCCGCAATCGTATGGTTTTTTTTGATTCAGGGGGTGTTTCAGATCATCTTCGTTGTCGAGTTAGAATTGGGGCAGATAAGCCTCTCATTCGTAAACCTTTCAAGTTTACCAATGCTCTAGCTGCTGATCAACAATTTCTTCCATTAGTTAAATCCTATTGGGATACAACGGAGACTCTTTACCATTCTACTTCTGCAATGTTCCGGTTCTCAAAGAAACTTAAAGCTTTAAAGCCTGGCATTAAGCAACTGAGTAAGTCTCGGCTAGGTAATCTGCAAAAACGAACGAGGGAAGCTTTTGAAAAGCTGTGTACTCTGCAGTATGAAGTCTTTTTAGCTCCCACAAATGCTGCGATGCAAAGGGAGACTGAAGCCTATCATAGGTGGATACATTTGTCGGGGCTGGAGGAGAAGTTTTTAAAGCAACGATCGAAACTACACTGGCTAAAGGTTGGGGATGGTAATAACAAGGTTTTTCATAGGGCAGCAAAGATTAGAGAGGCCAGAAACGCCATCAAAGAAATTCGGTGTCCTGATGGATTTGTAGTTGACACTCAGGAGGAAATCAAAGTGGAGGCAGAGCGTTTCTTCAGGGAATTCCTAACTCACCAACCAGATGGTTTTATTGGTCTTACGACGGAGGAGCTTTCTTCTTTGTTGTCTTACCGCTGTTCAGAGCCGGATAAGGTTAAACTAGCCCGCGAGGTCACCGCGGAGGAGATTTGGGAAATTCTTTTTGCTATGCCCAAAGATAAAAGTCCGGGTCCTGATGGTTATACAGTGGAGTTCCTCCGCGAGGCATGGCTAATAGTGAGGGAAGATTTTGCGGTTGCTATACAGTCTTTCTTCAGGTATGGTTTCATTCCCAAGGGGGTGAATACCACCATTCTAGCTCTGATCCCTAAGAAGGAGGAAGCCATAGAGATGAAGGATTATGGCCCTATCTCTTGTTGTAATGTGATTTATAAGGTGATTTCAAAGATTCTTGCAAATAGACTGAAACTTGTTCTCCCGACTTTTATTTCTCCAAACCAATCGGCTTTTGTTAAGGATAGGCTTTTGATGGAGAATGTGCTGTTAGCTTCTGAGGTCGTGAAAGATTATCACAAGGAGACTGTCTCCTCTCGTTGTGCTTTAAAGATTGACATCTCTAAAGCCTTTGATTCGATTCAGTGGCCATTTCTTCTCTCCGTTTTGGAAACAATGGATCTCCCGGAACCGTTTATTCATTGGATCAAGCTCTGTATCACTACTCCGTCTTTTTTGGTCCAAGTTAATGTAGAATTAGCCGGTTTATTTCCTAGTACGAGAGGTCTCCGTCAAGGCTGCTCCTTATCTCCCTATCTGTTCGTGATATGTATGCAAGTACTATCACAACTACTTGACAAAGCTGCGGTGGACAAGACCATTGGCTACCACCCGCGGTGTGAAAAACTGAACCTTACGCATTTGTGTTTCGCTGATGATCTGTTGGTCTTTAAAGATGGGACTAAACGGTCTGTGGAGGGTGTTATACATGTTTTTGACCATTTTGCTGTGATCTCAAGGTTAACAATCAGTCTTGAAAAGTCTACGTTGTATATGGCAGGGGTGAGTCAACTCATTCAAGTATAGATTCAACAATCATTCCCGTTTGCATCTGGCAGTTTACTGGTTCGCTATCTTGGTCTCCCTCTCTTAACAAAAAAGATGACCACTCGTGACTATGCTCCTCTGCTTGATCGAATATGTGACCGCATAAGAAGCTGGACAGCCAGGAATCTCTCTTTTGCTGGCCGACTTCAACTGATTGCTTCGGTAATACATAGCCTCACCAACTTCTGGATGTCTGCGTTTCGTCTACCTATTGCTTGCATAAAGGAGATAGATGCTCTCTGTTCTGCTTTTCTTTGGTCTGGTCCTACCCTCAGTACTAAAAAAGCTAAAGTGAAGTGGTCTGATATCTGTTTTCCCAAGGAGGAAGGAGGGTTAGGGCTGAGGTCTTTGAAGGAAGCAAATAATGTTAGTTGCCTAAAGCTTATTTGGCGTTTGTTGTCGACAAATTCTTTGTGGGTGCAATGGCTTCGCGTCTACTTGTTGAAGAAGGGATCTTTTTGGTCAGTTAAAGAGAATACCACTCTTGGTTCATGGATGTGGAAAAAAATTCTTAAGTATCGGCGAATAGCCTCAGGCTTTATCAAATATGAGGTTTGTAATAGACTGCGTGTTTCTTTCTGGCATGATCATTGGTCGGAACTGGGGTGTTTACTCGACATTGTCGGCCCGAGAGGTAGCATTGACATGGGGATTGGTCTTCATGATACTGTTGCTGATGTTGTGCTCCGCCATCGACGACGACGGCACCGCACAGCTCTCTTAAACCGAGTGGAGGATCTTATTGCAGATGTTCGTATGAAAGGGTTGGGAACTGGAGATGACGTGGTTCTAAGGAAAGGAAAAGCTGGCTCATATGAAACAAAATTTACTACCAAATACACTTAGGAAGCTATTCGCTTAGTTAAACCGAGGATGGATTGGTCACGGGGTGTATGGTTCACACACGCCACACCAAAGTTTGCTTTCCTTGCTTGGATCGCCATTCAAAACCGCCTCTCTACAGGGGACAGAATGCTAAGTTGGAACGTGGGAGCCGACCCAACCTGCACTTTTTGTCACTGTTCTTTGGAAACTCGGGACCATTTGTTTTTTCAATGTGGTTACTCTCGGGAAGTATGGACAGGGCTCACCTCCAAGCTGTTCTCTACACTCTTCACAACTTCTTGGCGTCGCCTGTTGGAGCTCTTAGTAGACACGACATTGGGACATGATCGACTGTTTTTACTGCGATACGCTTTCCAGCTTTCAATTCATTCTATCTGGCGGGAACGTAACGGGAGACGACATGGGGAAGCTTCTATTCTGCCAGCGCAACTAGTTCGACGCCTAGATCAAGAGATCCGAAACAGAGTCTACTCTGTTCAATTGCAGAGGGATAAGAAATTTGATGGTTGTCTGCTTAAGTGGCTTGCGACCCGATGATCATAATGGCTGAGGATCTTTAGTATCCGCTTTGTTTTTATTTTTGACCTTGTATACTAAAACTTTCAAACTGTAGTATCACTTGTTGTAAAAACGTTTTTTTCCGAATAAATTTTACATTTTATTCAAAAAATAAATAAATAAGGAAAAACTAAAATGTAAATTGCAACAAAATTAGAAAGAAAGAAAAAACACCAACGAAAATAAATAACAACAGAATGAGAAAGCGATATGATATTAAAGTTGGAAATGAGAGTCATTGTTTTTTTTTTTTTTTATCAAATGAGAGTCATTGTTCAAACACTATTTCTTGACTTGTCAAAGACTTAATATATAACATTTTTTGTTGCTTATAGTCAAACTTCAAAATTAGAAGGAAACGTATATGTATGGGCTATGTGACTAAATCTCTTCTTCGACGGCCATGGTCTCGCCGGTCATATTTGACTAATCTCTTTAATTTCGTGTATCACGTCATTTTCTAAAAATAATTTCCTTATTTGTATAGTTTCAGAATTACATGGTTAGACCTAATTATAGCTATGAATGGTCGTAAGGTTTTAAGTTTATTTCTGTTTAGTTTAGTTTTTTCATTCAAAATTTTAAAATGAATAATGGAAGAAAAAAATATCAAGTCACTTTAAAAGATGAAAAGTTAATGTAACACAGATTTTAGATTTATTACTTCTTAAATTGACAAAAACAATCAACATAACTTTTTAAATCGTTTGATTATAAAATAAAAAAAAATTAAATCTAAAACCGTAAATAAATTTAAAAATTTCGACCATTTAAAGCCTATATAAGTTATACAAATTTCTTTCGTAATCTTATACGAACTATTTTACAAAAGTCATATAATCAAGAGGTGATCTGCATTTTGACCACACGATTAATTCTCCTAAAACACAAGAGTGTTAAGCGTGACACTATTTAGACTGACTGTGGCCTAGAAATCTAAACTTATATTTTCAAACCTTATTCATGCATTTCCTTTAGGCAGGAATAGTGAGGTTTAGGAAAATGGGGTTTTAACCAAAATTCCATTCTTTAATCTATTGTTCAATTTGCAAACTTTATTTATGATTTAAAAATTTAGCGGTCCAACAACTATTTTATATGTCACAATACCCTGAGTTACAAATTTGTCAAGATCCACGTAAAGTTTACGTTGAATATGATAATATTAAACTCACAAGAAATATTACTATAAATAGGTATATAGACGTCCATGGATTATCACTACTCTCATCATCACAAACCAAAGCATCAAACAAGAGAAGAAGAGTGAGAAGAAAAAAGAAGAGAGACACTATGACTACCACACCAGATTGGATCATGATTGGAGGAGATGGCCCTGAGAGTTACAACCAACAGTCATCATATCAGGTTTTTATACATATATTTTGCATTCCTTTGTTAGCTAGGTTCTGTATTCCTAACTCCTAAGATGTATGTATATAACCGTCTCTCCTATATACAGAGAGCGTTGTTGGAAGCGGCAAAGGACAAGATGACCGAGGCAATCTCAGCCAACCTCAGCCTCGATTTGATACCGAATCGGTTCAATGTAGCAGACTTTGGTTGTGCGAGTGGACCTAACACTTTTGTGGCAGTCCAGAATATAATAGATGCGGTAGAAGAAAAGTACCAAAGAGAAACCGGACAAAACCCGGTGGATAACATCGAGTTCCAAGTCTTGTTCAACGACTTTACCCTCAACGATTTCAACACTCTCTTCAAGACACTTCCTCCAGGGAGAAGATACTATAGCGCCGGAGTTCCTGGTTCCTTCTTCGACCGTGTTCTCCCTAAGGAGAGTTTCCACATCGGAGTCATGAGTTACGCCTTCCATTTCACCTCCAAGATCCCCAAAGGGATCATGGACCGTGACTCTCCCTTATGGAACAAAGACATGCAGTGCACCGGGTTTAACCAAGCTGTCAAGAAAGCGTATCTTGACCAATACTCAATCGACACCAAGAAACTATTGGATGTTAGAGCTGAAGAGCTCGTTCCTGGGGGTTTGATGTTGCTGTTAGGTTCGTGTCTAAGAGACGGAGTTAAGATGTCCGAGACACCTAAAGGAACAGTAATGGATTTTATCGGAGAATCTCTTAGTGATCTTGCTAAACAGGTAGATAACATAGTTTTTTATTCAAAGTATTACCTACAATTACAAAAGTACTTAACTAACTTATCTTCTTCTTTTTTTGGTTTAAAAAAGGGTGTAACCGAGCAAGAAAAGGTGGACACTTTCAGAACCTCAATTTACTTTGCGGAACAAGGCGAGATCAGGCAAATCATTGAAGAGAATGGTAAGTTCACAATCGAGGCTTTTGAGGATATCATTCACTCTGAAAATGAGTTTCCGTTAGACCCCAAGATATTGGCCATCTCCTTCAAAGCTTTTTATGGAGCGTTCATTACCGCACATTTTGGGATCGAGATCATGAGGAAAGCTTTTGAGCTTGTCGAGGTCAAGGCGCGCGAACAGATGTCTCGTCTCCAGAATTGCAAACCTGGAATGCAGTACCTCATCGTGCTTCGCAAGAACTGATCTATGATCCAAAAATATTAATGTACTAATGCGTTTTACTCCATTGTTACTTCATCTTGTTTCCTCGATATCATGGTGCTTTGTCATCTTTTTCTTCTTGCTGTTTTCTCGTTCCGTCTTTGTATTATCCCATATCCTATAAATCAATAAAACTTCACTTTTCGCTTATTATTATTAGATACTCCTATAGCGTTGTTCAATATGTTCATTTTAGTTTGGCCAATACAAAGTTTGAATTCAAGATTTCACATTTCAATTTTTAGTTTCCTATCCTCTGCATAGAATAAAAGATTTCCAAGTTTGACTAGACATTTCAGCATATTTTTCGGGTGAAAAATCGAGAACACACTCTTTCTATTTTCTTACCAAACGTATACTTTACTGTAAAAACCAATCAGATCACTATTTACAGTCTACACTTACAATCTACAGTTAACCATTGTTTCATGAGTGGCGGATCCGTATAAAAATAATATATGGCACTAATCTTATTTAACCTGAAGAATTTTTCAGCAATAAAAAAATATGAAAAATATAACGAAACGTTCGAGGAAAGAAAAAAAGTTTGAGAAACAACGAACCCTTCTCCTTCGAAAGTAATACGAGACACGTGCCTCACCTATTTTACATGTAGATCCGCTCATTCCTCTCCCTTATCATGAAATAAACGTGTTTACAGGATTCTCATTGTAAATGCAGATTCTGGAACAACCCGCTGTGAGGAACAAGTCGTTGTGCCAAACAGAGCGTTGTGCCAATCAGGAAGCTGCATCAGATCACAGACGTTCGAGTTGCTGACGTGGCAAGACGTGAGTGGATGTGATGATGCGTCAAGGAAGGCTGTTGACGTGGTATTGAAGATAGAGACAAGATTGTACTTGGAGATATGGAAAATATTCTCTGCGATAAATAAGGAAAGGATAAGCTTGAGGAGCAAGCAGTTTCCGTTTGCCTGGAGATATGAAGAATATTCTCCGCAACAGTTAAGGAAAGGATAAGGCTGAGAAACAAGCAGTTTCCTTATCCCGTGATACTTGGAGATTTGCCTTCCAGGATTTCTCAAGTCGTGTATATATATTCTAGGAGTAGGCCATGAGCCAATTTGAGCACTCTAGAATATTGATACAGTTGTAAACTTCGAAGCCACAAAAATAAGGCTTAGAAGGGGTGTTCCCAGTTCTCTGTGACGTTAATCAGGGTGGTGATTAAGTGCGCAGAGAATTGTTTTTTTTCTCTCTAGATCTATTCTGGTGAGAGTTTAGATAGAAAAGAGAGAGGGTGAGTTTTAATCTCTTAGCTAAAAAGAGAGAGGGTGAGTTTATTCTCTTAGATCTACACAGGTGTGTGTTTAGATAGAAAAGAGAAGAGGGGTCAAATTCATTCTTAGTCGGGTTCAATCCTATTGGGTAGAATAGGTTGAGTAAGGGCCGAGACAAAATTGTATCCTTGTAAAAGATAAATTTTGTTAATAAGATTGAATAGAAAAGCGTTGGCTTGGCGCGTTCCAAGTGTGAATCAGTGTGTTGTGCTTCTCTATACCCTTACAATTGGTATCAGAGCAGACGCCTGATAAAAAAATTGTTTATCTTTTCAACAGGTGAGATCTTGAGACGAGGTATGGAGAATCCACAACAGTTCGTTGATGAGAACAATCCGCCGATGCTTGATGCTGAGCATTATGATGATTGGAAAGCACAAATCAGACAGATGATCCAGAGTCGTGATATGGAAGCCTGGTTTGCTGTTGAAGATGGATGGTCACTTCCAACACTTGCGAACATGAGAGGAGAAACTGTAATAAAGCCCTGTAAGCTGTGGACGGCTGAGGAGAAGTTAAAGGGAAAACAGAATGCTGAAGCGTTATCTACTATTTTCAGCTGCTTGCTGATGGATCTGTTCGCGATGGTACAAGAGTGTATGTCAGCGAAAGAAGCTTGAGATATTTTGGAAGTCTTCTTTGAGGAAACCAGAAGGGTGAAGAAGGAAAAATCTGATGTATCACCATCCTGTCATTTCAACAGTCAACTAAGCTCGCCGAGCCAGGAAGTTGTAGTGCTGAAGAAGGTATATAAGGATAAGAGGTTTGTCAAGGAATTTCTCAGGAGCTCATCACATGGATATCTTTCTCACAAATCTGATGGTAAAGGTGCTTTAAGTTCTGATGAACAGAAGGTTGATCAGTGTGTGAAATTTGTTCAGACAGATGAACTGCATATGAGAAAGAATGATCAGAAGGCTGAGAAATCATTCACTCTGAAGACTGTGGAAACTCAGACGTCTGTTCAAGGTAATGAGGAAGTACTGAGCAAGAAGCAGTTCAGAAGGCTGAAGAGTGTACAACGTCAATGTCAATCTTCATCATCCAGATCTGGTGCAGAGAAAGAATCTCAGAGTTCTGACTATCAAGGTTATGGACACTTCCAATCAGAATGTTCTACACTTGAAGGAAGAAGCGTGTTGAAGTTTTACAACCGTTAAGGCTGTGGTCATTCGATATTTTGTCTGACATGGAGTGATCTTGGCTCAGCCCAAGAAGATGATGAGAATCAGGAGTCTGTTTTGAAACCTAAGGTTGATGTGGCTGGCTTATCTGTTGAGAAATAAGTCATCACTCTGTCTAAGGATATGATTCTGTAAAAGAAGGAGAATTATGATCTGGTATCTGAGAAAGAAGAGCTGCTTTGTAGAGTCTTCACTCTTGAGAAATTGTTGTTTGAGGAAAAGTCATTTCGTCTTTGTTGAGACAACGCCTTGAGGATCAGCTAAGGAATAACAAGAAGATGAGTAAAGGAGCAAAAGATATGCACAGGGGGCTGATTACTCACGAGGGTACTATAATTGCAAAATATGGCATAAGGAACTATGGAGGTGAGGCTGTCAAACGGGTGTCTCAGTTCAACTTGCAGAAGACTAAACAGATGACTGTTATGAACAACCTGAGAGGGAAACTGTGTCATTGTCCAGTAGTAGTTCCACAAGGTTGGAAGAAGAGGACAATATTAGTAGTTAGGGCAAGACTGTGAAGTGTCGAAGATCTGAACAAAAGAACATGTCAATGTTACTATGCAAGTCAGAGCCTCCACAAAGCTGTCTGCTTCGAGTGTCTGGATTGTACTATACCACTCACGCATCTGAAGGAGTGTCACAAAATGTTCGAAGATGCATGCGAGTAAACTTCAAGAAGCGTGACATGAACCGTTATGTTTTGCACATTGTTCATGGTCAACAGATTGTTGTATTGAAGAACTATGGTTGTTCAGGGTACATGACTGTGAATCACGGAAGGCTATACGACTTTGAAGAAGGCTCAGCTGACAAGGTCACTTTTGGGGATGAAGTTGTAGGTTCAATCAGAGGCAGAGGTGTATCTCGAGGTAAAGACCAGCACACTATGGAATCTGTCTACCTTGTCGATGGTTTAAAAGTCAATCTGATTAGCATCAGTCAGTTGTGTGACGAAGGTTTAGATGTTACATTCACCAAGGAAAGATGTCAGGTGGTTGATGAGCGCGACAATATTTGAGTCCAAGGTCAGCGCTCTGATAATAGTTGTTATATATCGAAGTCGTCCAATCCAAAAACAAAAGAGTTCAATCAGCAAAGTTCTATGATGTTTAGAGACATGATCTGAGAAGGAGTGTATTAACTAGCTGTTTGTCAAGTGTAAGTTGTAGCACTCAGAAAACTGTGAGAATCACTTCCATCAAGAAGCTGCTGGAAGGATTCAGGAGGGCAGAGTTGTTGTTTCTGCTGCTATTACACAGAGTTGTTCAGATGCAGTTAGCTGCGTTGCATGTCAGAGCTTTGCCAATGGAGTTAAGTTGAAACATGGGTGAAGCTACAGAGAATAGACAAACGTGGACAAGTTGTGGAGTACAAGGCATGAGGTAGAGTTTGCTAGAGGCAGCATGTTCACCTTAACACGAGGTAATCAGAAACCTGATAGGTATTGTTTGTGTGCATATTTTCATGCTGTATCATATGGATGTTAGTGGGTTTGCTAGAAACGGCTTCTTTCAGAAGACTGTTTACTTGCGGCAACAGTAAGGTTTTGAGGTATTCATATACCAATGCGAGTATACCAAAGGTTTGATCAGTGCATGTGAGTAACAAAGAAGTGGAGATGATACCACACCTAAGAGAGTTGGAAATGTTCTATCTTAGAAGATGTTTCAAGAGATTGTGTAAATGGTAACGGGTACGGTGGGCTGATCAGTCGTCTGAAGATGTGTTGTACCAGCAAATCAGACATCTGCTATGTACTTGCAAGCTGTGAGTGTTTCAGTGACAATCGTAAAATATCACACACGCGAGCTACTGAAAGGAGTGCCAAGTATTTTAAAGGCACATCTAGGGTTGGTGTTGATGAAAGGAGCTAGCAGAAACTTGAAGAGATCTCGGTCTCTGAATCATCGTGAAGGATCTGGTGGATGTTGTCTTCTGAGAACAAATCTGATCTTCTGCTACGCTCAGAAGCTTGTCAAGGTACCTCGTTCAATTTTTAAATATGAGGTTAATGCCTTGGGAACTTGTTTTCATCACCTGATGAAAATCAAACAATTGAGAACAGCGTACGGTACATTCTTAGACCTTGCATCAATGTTGTGTGATAATTGTTTGTTTGTTGATATTGTTGTAGATCATGTGTCACATACTAGAATTGCAATTATAGGATCCTGAATATTAGTTTATTCATAGGTTAGTTGTGGAGAAACTGATAAGTAATAGAACATCAGAGTATTGATTTGCGAATTGCTGATCTGTTTACAAAACCCTTGGACTTGGATCAACACATGATTCTGAGAAAAGTCATTGGTGTTTGTGGGATCTAAAATGTTCTGTGAGTTGTGTTGATCAGATACAGGGACATGCATCAGAACAGGCCATGGAATTCCTAGAATGTATAAAAGAGCAACACTCTGTCTAAATGAAGAGTCAGTGGAAAACAGCTGCCTGTCATGCCATTTCATATGGGGATCTCGTAAAACGTTGTCGTGAAGGAGGAGGTCAAAGAGCTGAGGAGTGGCATTATTATGCATTCCATTCTGAAAGACGTACCAGTTGTTTGTAATTAAAAAAAAAAATGTGGCTGGTACGTCTGCAACAGAGCCCTGAAGAATAATGACAATGGAATGCATAAATATCCGCGGTTGAGAAGTCAAGTGATATCGCTGATAGAAATCAGGAGATTCAGCAGATGATCATTCATATTATCAAACTGTGAAGATCATTCAGGCCTGTTGGATCTAAGCTCTAAAGTAGTGTATCATGACAAGTCAAAAAAAAAAAAAAAAAAAAAAGACTTGATACACTCCTGTCAATGCACTCTCCAAAGGAAATTCCAGCTGCCTACTTCACGTTGATTGTGAACCATGAGAATCAAAGGCATGCCAGAGCGAAAGACTAGCCACTGATCATAGAGATGTTCTTTGAAGATTCACAAAAGGTTGTGGTAGTTTTTGGTGAAGTCCTGAACAAGTGGTTGGCACACTTCACTAAACAAATCTCAAGGTATGAAAGTCTCTTACTTTAAGAAGTTAAAAAAAAATAATAGAAAAGTACTCTTGATGGTCTATTGCTGTTTTGGTTCCCTCACTTCCTGTGATTAATAATGTTTGGATGTCTGAGGTTGTGTATAGAAGGCTGAAAAGAAAACAGTGTGTTGTAGAATCAATGTTTTGTAGTTTAATTCATATGATTGATTTTTGAAACACGAGGTTGATTGTAAATATTGTTGGTGAAAAATGTTTGTATGTTTTCAACAAGTGTGCACTGATGTGTGTATTAAGTGTTTCAGGTTTAAGCTCACTTGTTGCATCTCATAGGAATGATCATGACTCTCTAAGAGGAGTATTGAAGGATTGGAAGTAGCTGTTACTGAAATTCACAACTTGGCTCTAGTGGTGAAAGGGCTTTAGAGGATTGTTGTTGAGTAATCATGCATCTGAGGACGATTCGAAAGACTGATACTCATTTTGTATTGATAAATGAGTATAGTGTCAGTTCCATGATACGAAGGAATGAAGCTACATGTACTGGAGGCTGATGAGTGCTCCTAGACAGAAGATTGTGCTTGCAAGTTGTTATTTCATGTGTGTACAACAGGTGGTTATTCATTAGAGTTCCGTCTTTGATCAATGTATTTGATGCAAGGGACTATTACCAGAAGATGGATTGTGCTACAAAGCAAGTGTCTATGTCCCACCAGCTGTTTGACGTGTGCATTACCGTCTCGCGGGGCTCCTTCAAAGGGATTTGACACAAAACGATTCATATCCGTTGATGCTGCTCGAAGGTATGGTTTCTTTGCTTCTCGAACCATTACTGCTGAGGTTTGCCATTCTCTGGGAGTAGATGATCCAGCTAGGGAGCTGCTTGATCAAGCCGGTCAGCTGAAAACTGTCACTCAAATCGGGTCTTATGATTTTGATGGTGTCTATGAGTTCTGGGAAAATCTTCCAGCAATTAAAATTGAAGAGAACTCAATTGATTTACTTGTCAGAGATTGGGTGTATGAGTTTTCCCCAAGCCGCATTAATGCCTTGTTCAGTTTTCAGGCGGTTGATGTACGCGAACAAAGACTACAGACAGCTGCGATTATGGAGGAGGATCTTGCTCTCTTTCTATCTGGTGGCAAAGTGAAGACCTGCAAGCAGCTGGTGTCAACTGCAATCAAGGACCCCGTGATCAAGGATGTGCATAAGATATGCTGCAGCAACTGGTCTCCCACGGTGAACACAGGGTACATTTCAGCAAACAGAGCCATGGTGATCTACATGATCATGCATTGCACCCCGTTTGATTTTGGGAGAATGATCTATGATCAGATCATACAGCTGGGTCTGCAAGCTAAGTCAGGGCTTCGTCCACTGTTTCCCAGTCGTATTCATCAGCTCTTTGAAGCTTAGCGTCCTGTTCCGAATCTTCAGCAACAAGACACGAAGAAGACAAAGGGGAAGAAGACTGTGTCACGGCCTGCGGAATCGATCCTTCGTAGTGGTACATCTACATAAGTGTGTTGATGCTTCAGTGTTGTGGAGTCAACAAAAGAGTAAAAGGAGATCACTTCACCCTTGATGATCTGCAGGTGCATATGATTGTGATGAGACATGTTGTTAGGATCGTGATACATCCATTGAAGGACGAACGTTTGTGTTTGGTTCAACTAATGATGTATGAGGATGTTTGAAGCTCCTGGGCGTCTGAAAACTGTGTATGAGAGTTTTTGTTCACGTGTCTACAGGGACAACAGAGATGTGATGCTCTGATCATCATCATAATGCTCGTTTGGACAATGTTGTGCTAAAGAACAGACGATTGTGTTTGCTCTAAATGAGGTTACATGCAACTGTTGAGTTTCTCAGGGATGTGTCTGCATTGAATACTTGCTTGAGAGAAGGTGCATGAGATTCTTGGACTAATCAGTCAACTTCCAGGGGGTTTGGTCAAATAAAAGTGAATGCTATTTTCGAAGAACATGAAGTTTATGAAGTCTCAGTGATGGGGAATTCGGGAAGTAGAAGAACATGCCTTGCTTTTCTGTATGTAAGGGCAACACGACTCTGTGTAGAATCGATCGAAGAAGCTGATTTGAATGCAAGGATGAGGGAGATCTACAGTGAAGCAGAGCGTCCTATTGCCCAACATCCAGTTGTGGTTGCAAGGAGAGTCAAAATGCCTACAAACATGAAGCTGTTCCAATAGGTGTCGAGACTAATCATCATAGTGCTTAAGGATGCAAAGCACTGTTAGCAGGTAAGTGATTCCCATATCTCAGTACACTGATGTGATACATATGTCTGTTTTTGACTTAGTTGATCACTCAAGCTGGGGGAGAATGATTCTGGTTCTGGTTTTTGATATAATTCTAATCAATGCCTAATGATATGGAGTTCTGTACTTATGGGGGAGAATCCTTGTAGTTACTTGTTTTAGGGGGATAATCATTGTTTATGGGGGAGACTTAATTGGTTGATCTTAGGATGTTCATGATTGAGAATATGCCAATTGATTAAGTCTGGTTAGAGAGCTATGAAGAAAATGGTTTCCGCTGCAGCCCGCTGGGGTTTCTGATTGTTAGGTTCTTAATCATAGGTCTGTGTGAACAAGCTGTTGATTGATTTTGCTAGATAATGATTGTTGGTTTGTCTAGTTGTTGCTTGTTCTGTTTTTGGCTTGTGTTTGTTGGAGTGTCTTTTCAGGTTGAACCAGAGAGATGCTTGAGTATCAAACTCAGTCAAAAAGGGGGAGATTGTAAATGCAGATTCTGGAACAACCCGCTGTGAGGAACAAGTCGTTGTGCCGAACAGAGCGTTGTGTCAATCAGGAAGCTGCATCAGATCACAGACGCTCGAGTTGCTGACGTGGCAAGACGTGAGTGGATGTGATGATGCGTCAAGGAAGGCTGTTGACGTGGTATTGAAGATAGAGACAAGATTGTACTTGGAGATATGGAAAATATTCTCTGCGATAAATAAGGAAAGGATAAGCTTGAGGAGCAAGCAGTTTCCGTTTGCCTGGAGATATGAAGAATATTCTCCGCAACAGTTAAAGAAAGGATAAGGCTGAGAAACAAGCAGTTTCCTTATCCCGTGATACTTGGAGATTTGCCTTCCAGGATTTCTCAAGTCGTGTATATATATTCTAGGAGTAGGCCACGAGCCAATTTGAGCACTCTAGAATATTGATACAGTTGTAAACTTCGAAGCCACAAAAATAAGGCTTAGAAGGGGTGTTCCCAGTTCTCTGTGACGTTAATCAGGGTGGTGATTAAGTGCGCAGAGAATTGTTTTTTTCTTTCTCTTAGATCTATTCTGGTGAGAGTTTAGATAGAAAAGAGAGAGGGTGAGTTTTAATCTCTTAGCTAAAAAGAGAGAGGGTGAGTTTATTCTCTTAGATCTACACAGGTGTGTGTTTAGATAGAAAAGAGAAGAAGGGTCAAATTCATTCTTAGTCGGGTTCAATCCTATTGGGTAGAATAGGTTGAGTAAGGGCCGAGACAAAATTGTATCCTTGTAAAAGATAAATTTTATTAATAAGATTGAATAGAAAAGCGTTGGCTTGACGCGTTCCAAGTGTGAATCAGTTGTGCTCCTCTATACCCTTACACTCATTACTCATCAATCTTACTTGATGTTTTATTCTTTGAATATACCGCAGCATAGAATTGTTCAAAACCATTGTTTTATACTAATTTGCCTTTCGTGTTCAAATCTTCGAATATGTTTTGGTAACAATTAATTTTCTGATTGTTGTCAATTATAAGTTAAGCGTGAACTGGATCATTACAAACTAAATAATGTTTAAGAAGAATACATTTCATTGATTAAAACCCATAAAGAAGAGAAGATATGTTTAAGTCAGACGAAAATGCCAACTACAACTTAAATTTATTTGATTTGTTTTGTTTTTGGGGTTTTTTTTTGTCCATATCTATGTGTAAAACTTTCTTTTTATGTATATCAGTGTGTTACATCTGGGCAATCGGTAACTTTGATCTAGTTCGGTTCAGAAATTGAAAAATTATATTTGTACGGTTTAAGGAAAATTAGCTAAAATTAACCGAACTCAAAATTTTATTTGGTTTAGTTCGAAAATAATGAACTTTAGTTTGATTCATGTAAAAAATATGGGTTTCGAAATGAAACCGAAACAATATTAAATTAGTTTTTTTTTTGTTCAAAGAATTAAATTAGCTTTGTTCTGCACTTCTGCTTAAGTTCTGATACTTTGATGAGTTCGGTATATTTCTATATTTCGTTATATTTATAGCATTTTCATTTGATAAATTTTGGTTTAAATTTGAAAAACTGAAAATTATAGAAAATTACAATATATATCCAGTAAACTGATCGGTTGTCCTTACCTAACCGAACCTTATTTTAATTTTATTTTTAATGTGATCGATTTATCAAAAATTTCAGTTTAGTGTGGTTTGATAACTTCAGTTCAGTATATATTATTTTTATTTTTTTAAAATAGGGCCACTGTATGTCAAAAATGCATGCAATATAATTTCTTTTTGATTTAATCATTTGAAATACATTATTATTATTAATAATGGATTAAATATTCTATCCCCAAAAATTTTAAAAACATTTACCGTATACCTCCATTGTGTATTCTCCTAATCCTAAGATTCGGGCGTGACCTTAAACAGGCGTACCATTAGCACCAATTAGATATGTACGTATACAAATCATAGAATGAATGAATGAATGAAGTCAAATTGTATTTACTTAATGTGTTAAGTAAGAAAAAACTAAACTGAAAAAATTCCAACAAATTTAGAAACAAAAAAAAGAACACGAACGAAAATAACAACAAAATGAGAAAGCGATATGATACTAAAAGTTAGAAACAAAAATAGTGTCGTTGTCCATGATAAAATAAAACATCAACTTACCTCCAAACAGTATTTCTTGACTTGTCAAAGACCAAATATATAATAGTTTTTGTTGCTTATTTATAGTCAAACGTATATAATAATTTTTTATTTAGCAAACGTATATAGTAATTATTTTTCCTGCATTAATATTTAGAGTATATGCAGTACATAGCACAATAACAAAACATATTTAACAAAATACCACAAAGTTAACAGTGCATGTCGTTCTAGGCAGTTTAAATTACAATGTTATCCTCCTTTAGCTATCCGTCGATCGTTCTATCTCTTTCTCAAGTCCGTCTCTTCCGATTTTTCCCCAATTAGCTGAGATTAATTTTTTAATTTTGATTTCGTTTCTACAGAGCTGATGAAGAAACTATGTGAATTCTGCGGTTGCTCCGTTGATCTAAGATGTCAATTACCAAACGGAGATCTCGTGACACTAATCTCAGTCAAATCAGAAGAAGAACTATCAAACATCGTCGAAGAGTACGACCGCGTCATCGGAGCTAAGATCCGAGCCGTTTTATCGCCTCCGAGATCTTCGCACATACGCAAATCTTCGTCGTCTCCATAGCCATCATCGTATTCAAGCGGAGATCGATCACCGAAATCACCGTTTTCCGTCACGCCTTCACCGCCGAACTCACCTTCTCGGCATGAATACGGTTCATCTTGTAAAAACATTTAAGTGGAAGGATATTTTGGTATTAAACCTACTCCAAAAAATGCTATTTACCCACAAAATCTGACAATATGGTATTCTCTTAATTCTTTTTGGGTCAAGTGGTATATAACAATATTACCCTAATATTTAACACTAATTATATATATATATATTAATATATATATATATATATATTAATATATATATATATATATATTTTTGAAATTGGCTTTGTGACTTATTTCATGTCGAGCAGTCTAGACTAATTCTTCTCTGACGGCTATCGTCTCGCCGGTCACATTTGACTAATCTCTTCGTGTATCACGTCATTTTCTAAAAAATAGTTTCCTTATTTGTATAGTTTTAGAATTACATGGTTAGACCTAATTATGGCTATGAATGGTCGTAAGTTATTGAGTTTTTCAGATTAGTGTTAGATTTTTAATTTAAAATTAAAAATTTAAAAAAAAAAATAGAAATGGAAGAAAGAATATGAAGTCACTTTAAAAGACTGAAAGTCAATATGTAACATAGATTATATATTTTTTAATAGATAAAAACTATCAAAATAGGTTTTTTATTATTTGATTATAAAAGAAATTTTTAGATATCGAAAACCAAAAAAACTTCAAAATCCACCACCATTGAAAGTCTATATTATATACTTTAGTTTGCAAACTTTATTTAAAAATCTTAGTGGTCATATAACTATTTTACATAATTCATTATATCTCAATCATTATTTACCATATATATACTCCTACATTCCTATACGTAGTTTCTACATTTTCAGACCTTGTTCATGCATTTCCTTCCGCAAGAATAGTGAGGTTTAGAAAAATGGGGTTGTAACCAAAATTCCATTCTTAATCTAATTCTTCAACTTGCAAACTTTATTTATGATTTAAAATTAACATATGTCACAATACCCTGAGTTAAAACTTTGTCACGTGCCACGTAAAGTTTGCATTTAATATAATAATATTATATTCACAAGGAATATTACTATAAATAGGCATAATAGAGACGTCCATGGATTATCACTTCTCTCAGCACAAACCAAAGTGCCGGCCTCGAGGGGAAGCTACCCAAACGAAGGCTTTAGGTCCCAATTTTTTTTTCTTTTATCTTTAGTAATTAAAGCATTTTTTATTTTATCTAAGTAAGTCTATAGAAAAATATTCAATTTTATAGAAAATAAATAGATATTTGTTCTAAAAATCAGATTTTAGTATGAATTTGGGTCAATTTTTTTAATATTTAGTGTAAATTTATTAAAATGAGGTCCATAATTTTTTTTTCTTTAATAGAAAAGATAAAAAAAAATTGTTCTTAAAGACCTTTAAACTGGGTTGTGTGTAGGGCAGCCAATAATACTGGACCGACACTTACCAAACCATCAAACAAGAGAAGAAGAGTGAGAAGAAGAAAGAAGAGATACATCATGACTACTACTCCAGAATGGATCATGATTGGAGGAGATGGTCCTGAGAGTTACAGCCAACACTCTTCGTATCAGGTTTGAATACCTATATTTTGGCAAGCCGTGCCTACTTGAGAAGTAAGAAAAGTTGGCCTAGAGCCTAATTATATTTTATGTAAAACTGTAGACACATTTAAACCACTCTTACGTAAGCAAATTTTCATTAATAGTAAAAAGAGTTTAATCCTTAGTTTTCTAAAAAAATAGTTTTTGTGTCCTCATTCTTTCGTTTTCTTTTATCACATGACCTTTTTTCTTTCTGCCAAATCCTTATCATCTATGTTCTTTTTATGTGTATTTGACAACTTTACAAATAAACAAAAAACTATGTTAGTGACCATACATATCATATGTTATTGACTTTCTAGAAAACTTTTGTCTATTAGTAACAAAATCATATAAACATTAATGTTTTTCACCATTTATTTTAAAATTAGTTAGCATATAGTTTTATTAAATAACTAGAAAAGTTTTCAATAACTTTTTCTTATAAGTAGTGTTCAATTTTAACAAAACTAAAAATAATATATGTGTTCAATTTGCCTATGGCCTCCAAAACTCTAGGCACGGCTCTTGCATTCTTTGTTAGCTAGCTGCTGAAATCTCAAGACGTATGTATTTAACCGTCTCCTCTATATACAGAGAGCGTTGTTGGAAGCGGCAAAGGACAAGATGACCGAGGCAATCTCAGCCAACCTCAGCCTCGATTTGATATCGAATCGGTTCAATGTAGCAGACTTTGGTTGTGCGAGTGGACCTAACACTTTTGTGGCAGTCCAGAATATAATAGATGCGGTAGAAGAAAAGTACCAAAGAGAAACCGGACGAAGCCCGATGGATAACATCGAGTTCCAAGTCTTGTTCAACGACTTTACCCTCAACGATTTCAACACTCTCTTCAAGACACTTCCTCTGGGGAGAAGATACTATAGCGCCGGAGTTCCTGGTTCCTTCTTCGACCGTGTTCTCCCTAAGGAGAGTTTCCACATCGGAGTCATAAGTCACGCATTCCATTTCACCTCCAAGATCCCCAAAGGGATCATGGACCGTGACTCTCCGTTGTGGAACAAAGACATGCAGTGCACCGGGTTTAACCAAGCAGTCAAGAAAGCATATCTTGATCAGTACTCTATCGATACCAAGAATTTATTGGATGCTAGAGCTGAAGAGCTCGTGCCCGGGGGACTGATGTTGGTTTTAGGATCGTGTCTAAGAGACGGAGTTAAGAAGTCCGAGACCCGTAATGGAATAGTAGTGGATTTTATCGGAGAATCTCTTAGTGATCTTGCTAAACAGGTACAAATATAATTTCATCTTCAAAGTATTACCTACTATCTACAATTACACAAGTACTTAACTTACGTATCTTTTTTCTTTTAATTTGTTTTTGGTTTTAAAAAGGGTGTCACCGAGCAAGAAAAGGTGGACACTTTCAGAACCTCAAATTACTTTGCGGAACAAGGCGAGATCAGGCAAATCATTGAGGAGAATGGGAAGTTCACAATCGAGGCTTTTGAAGATATTATTCACCCTAAAAGTGAGTTTCCGCTAGACCCCAAGATATTGGCCATCTCTGTCAAAGCCTTCTATGGTGCATTCGTTGCCGCACATTTTGGAACAAAAGTCATGAGAAAAGCCTTTGAGCTTGTCGAGATCAAGGCGCACAAACATATTTCTCGTCTCGAGAAAGCCAAACGTGGAATGCAGTACCTCATCGTGCTTCGGAAGAACTAATCTATGATCCAAATATATTAATGTACTAATATGTTTTACGCCATCGTTGCTTCATCTCGTTTCCTCGATATCATGGTACTTTGTCATATTTTTCTTATAGCTGTTTTGTCTTTGCATCTTTGTATTCTCCCCTATCCTATAAATTAATAAAACTTCGATTTGAGCTTATACATAATACTAAGATCCTCCTATAACGTTGTTCCATATATATTTAATTTTAGTTTGGCCAATACAGAGTTTGAATTCAAGATTTCACGTTTCGGTTCCTAAATTCCTATCCTCCGCGCAAATTAAAAGTTTTCCAACTGTAACACTTATTCGTGTGAAAAAATCGACAACACACCATTTTTTATTTTCCTACCAAACATATATTTCTTTCAATTTTTACAATTTACACTTACAATCTACACTAAAAGTCTTTTTTTTAAAAACAAATTTATTTGATTTGTTTAGATCAGCAAATGCGAAAAACATCGTTTACCAAATAAATTCAAAAGCGGTTCGGTGTGTTAGTGTCAAACTATCCACTTTGGTATTAGCTTGACCAGAAACTAAAATTAGAAAAAAGTAAAAAAAAAATCCTCTTGTCGTTTTGTATCTTGTCTAGGTAGGTTGGCCACTCGGCTGGAAAAGACACCATTTTCACCAAATATGAGCAGTCAGTTACGAGCACCACATTTTTCTTGTTTGGTTCCATCATACATTTCATTGCCCACACTAGTGCTTCCACTTCTGCATATAAAGCCAGACAAACTTCAACGGAGATTTGCATCCCCATGGTTAGCGAGGGATCTTCACCTACACTAAAAGTCTATAAACATTTTATTAGGTAGATTGGTAAGAATGATAAATTTGACCATTTTTTAATGTTTTTTGTGCAATATTAATTATGTCTATTAAAAAAACTAATTTCTTACATTTTTATCGATATTTGGATATAGTTATCTAGCTGTAATTGGATGAATGATTTGTAAATCCATATATAATTGTAAAATTATGAAAATCAAAACAAATGGATTTTAAAATAACATGTTTTATCCTTGGATGTGAATCCTTCTATTTTTCACTTTCAAATTCATTCAAATTCATTTAGGGGTTGTATTCAACTTGACATTTTAAGTGATATGTGTAAAATTTACAAATCCTACGTTATTCAATAATGGATTTTAAAAATTCTAATGAAATCCACTATTATTCAACTAATGATTTTAAAATCTACCTTAAAATCCACTGTTATTCAAAACAGTTTGTGGATTTGGATTTTAATAATTTTTAGGAATTCTGGAAGATTTGAGAGGATTTCTTTTGTTAAAAATACAGAAATCCAAATCTCATGGTCTTAAGTGGGATTTGAATTTTCTTTTTTTACAATAGATCATATCAATTTCCCTAAAATCATCAAAATCATTTAAAATCTCATAAAAGTCCAAATCACTTAATATTAGATTGAACTCACCCCCCTTAAAACATAAAGTAGATTTTGAAATCCAAAAACAAATCACTAAATGAATAACATGAGATTTTAACAAGTATTTATAAATGGGAAAAATGCCATAAAAATCCCGAACTTTCAAATTTGGGACGTTTAAATCACCAACTTCCAGAATGTCATTTAAATGCTGAAGTTTCTGTTGACTTTAAATTAAATAGAGAACTTTTGTTGACTTTACCATTTTGAGCATGATGTTAAGTCAACTGACGGCAAAAATAACAAAATTAAGTCAACAGTTACAATTTTTGTTAGTTTAGACATGACGTCGTTTTGATTTTTAAAATTATAGTATGGTAAAGGGAATCAAACCCGTGACCCTCTCAAATATAACAATATACACAGCCATCTACGCCGAAGACTTTATTGGTAATGTGTCAACAACAGACACTTAAATATGTTACAAAACAAAATCCCAGATTTAAAAAAAAACTAGTTAAAAAAAAAGTGAAGAAAGATTGATCGAAAACGAAACCATTAATCAAACCGAATCTTAGCAAAGAAAACAAACATACAAAAGATCAGTGATTTTCATATTGAACCATGCTTTCATTCTACCTTTCAAAGTTTCGATAAAAATTTATTAAGCTCATCACGATTTTAAAAAATCTTCACCAGAAGATATTCCCAGTTCATTTATTAATCAGTTTTTGTGTTGATTCACAAAGATCCGAAACGATTATCGCAAATTTACAAGATCCAAAATGATTTAAGTGAGTCATCCAAAATGATTTAAGTGGGTCAACCCGACGACTTCTCTCCTTCACTATATATGATATATCCCAGAAATATTCTTGCGGTCGCCGGTAAATTTTGAGACCCAGCACCGTCGTGGATGTAGCGATTCAACAACAATCATGCTTCTCGATGAGAATTGTGCATTTTTGTAGCCAATATATTAATGTATGTTAACGTATGAACAATAAAGTCTTTTAGCAAAGATGGTTTCGTTCAATTGTTATATCTCAAAGTGTCATGGGTTCGATTCCCCAACTCGTATTATAATTTTAAAAATCAAAATAACGTCATTTCTAAACTAACAGAAATTGTAACTGTTGACTTAATTCCATTATTTTTCCGTCAGTTGACTTAACGTCATGCTCAAAATGGTTCCCATTAAAGTAGACCCATAGACTGAGATTGGACATGAGGTCCCATTAGAGCTGGCTCAAATTAATTGGATGCCTAAAGTAAAAAAAAAAAAAAAAAAAAATTATTCACCACTAAACACAATTAAAAAATTTATTCAAAACATGCATTTCCCTGCACGTATGTGAAAGATGATGACCACTGTACCACAACAAATTTTCGAATATGATGCCTATAAATTTTAGTATATTATCTGCTGCTTAAAGCATGTATTTTACTAGCTTTAGCTACGGACTGGACCTGGATCTCATTAAAAGGTGATGGTCGGACCATTACAATATATGCTTTAATATAATTAAAATCCTATTATATCCCCTAATTTTTAATCTTGCAAAACTATAAAAAATTTCAAAAATAAATAAAATAAATTTCTAAAAATGAATTGGAGAATATATAGAGCAAAAGCAACATTGATTTACTTTCCCATTCATCGATTTAGGGATATTCTCATTCATATGCAGTTTCATATTTTCTTATTCTTGTTTTTTCTTCTTTACGAAATCATATATAAACTGTTACATTTGTAATCCAAAAGAGGAATCCTTTTTCCACTATTGATATGAAAACACAATCAAATAAGTCAAAGACATTAGCAAAAACAAGGATCAAGTACAAATTTGGGGCTTTTTCTCAAATTCTTATGGGTTTAGGACTAATCGTCCGGACTCATAGATTTAGGTATTTTAATATTTATAAAATGATGAAATTGCCCTTGTAAACAATTTTCTCTATTTCACGACTCTTTCTCTCGCCCACCAATCACCATGAATGGTCCATGAATGGTCAGATCCGATTATCTTTCCTTCTCGGTAGTTTTTTCATTTGATTCATGAAAATCGAAGGGAATTTTGATTGGTTTAATGTTTATGATTTGAAACCATTGGATTCACTAGATAGTATCCCTTTAGGGTTTAAATTTCTTCATGCAAAACAAAATAGAGATTGAGAGAGGTTTTGTGTTTAATGGATAAAAAATCTATGGTTTTTGGATTTATTGGATCAGAGAAGCCATAGTTTTGGCTGAAAGAAGTTTTGGGTTTTGTAGGCCAAATAACTGGTTTAAAAATGATGGAGATGGCATTGACGGAAAGGTGAGAATCCATGGTTTTGATCAGAAGAAGAAACGACAATTTTGATCGGCGGCAGAAAAAAAAATGGTTGTTGTTGTGTCAAAACGGAAATTTTATCTAAACCAAAAATACCTATATTTGAAAGCCTGGACAATAAAACCTAATTTATAAAATTTTTCCAACAAAGACCAATATCAATAAAAACGAGGAATAGACTGTTCCTTAAATTTGCTCCCTTCAAAATGAGAAGTCTTATTAGAGATGCCCTAAGAGATATTGCCTAATAGAGTTAAGAAAAAAAAAAGATGCCTCATTTATGTGAAAACAGTATATAAATATACTAAAAAGTTAGGGAGATGAAAAACTTGCTTAATAGAATTTATGAAAAAAACAGCTAAAAGTAGGTAAATTATGCCCCATTTATATCAAATATTGTTTGATAATCAAATTTGCCATCATTATTATATAACTGTTAACTACAAACTTAGGGCCTGACTGGTTCTACCGCTAGCTCCCGCAAACATAGTGTTTGCGGCTGCTAGCGGTTGGGGCCAATCACACAAACCGCTTTGTACTGTTCTCAACCTCTCCCAACCGATGAATTCTAAAAGCTGGTTCCCGCAAGCGTTTACGGTTGCGGACGATTGCGGTTGAAATTTTTTTTTTTTTTTAAAAAAAGGCAACGATATATTTTTTCTATTTTCTATATATATTTATCACCTTCTCAACCCTAATCAAGTTGTAACCCTAGTCTCTCAAGCCTCCAAATTATGGCGTTCACCCAAATTATACGGTAGATGTGGTTATATTTTTTCTATTGAACATATTGATTTAGCTTTGACTATATTTATATATTCATGGCTTCCCAACATGATCGTTTGGCTTTGACTTATAACGTAAGTTTTTTTATGTTTTTACACCATATTAATTCATTGAAGTAAAATAAAATAATTGAATATATTTTAAAATTTCAGAGATTTATATGGTCGAAGGAGACAACACGTATATAATTATATATCATATTTATTATGTTTCAACCGTTATTGCATCCACTAGTCAACCAGTCGTAAATCTCCCGCAAACACACTAATTTTAAACCGCTAAACCTATCGTTCAAAACGCTTAGTAACGATTGAAACCGCAACCACCAGCTTCCGCAAACTCCCACAACAGCAACTGCAACTGCTGCGTTCAGGCCTTTAGACGTGTCAAACTGAACTAATACACCATATGTAGATCAGAATAATATAAGACTTCAATACAGTCCTTAATATTTTCAAAATTCACTAATAATGATAAAAGCTCATAAATAAATTTATAACATACATTTGATATATTATACAACACAAAATATAACTATTTTCATAGTGCTCATATATATGATTAATTATTGCATTATTGTTGTAAAAAAGAAATATTTTGTAAATGGTATATATTTATATATCAATAATTTTAATTTTAATTTAGTGTGTTTGAATTTATATAGATATATTTATAAATTGAATTGATAGAATTATTTGTAAGATATATATATATATATATATATATATATTACAAGGACTAAAATGAAATTTGAAAAAAAAAATTGAGTATCTCAATAGTGCACTCTCAAATTTGAAGGCTCACTATTCATACCCTTACAATTTGAAGGTTTAATGGTCAGTTGGAATTCAAAAACCTTATAACTTTGAAGGTTTGAGAGTTTATTGGAGATGCTATCACCTTCATTTTAAGGGGAATAAATCTTCAAAATAAAGGTTTGAGGGTTAGTTACTCCAATGGTACACCCTCAAATTCTTTTCTAAAAGTTTCTATATTCACATTATAGTCCACAATATTACTAATAATTAGTGATAATAATAAAACTTTCATATATAAATATAAAACATACAATTAAAAAATTATATCAAAAAATATTAATAAATATAAAACCTTATATGATTATACAAACCAATATGTAATTTTTGTAAAAGAGTATAAAATTACTCAATATAATTTTTCCCATAATGCTCACATATATGATTAATTAGTGTGTCTTAAAAAATTATGATTAATATTATTGTTGTATAAAATTTGTTTTTTAATGGTGTATCTTTCATATATCAATAATTTTAATTTTAATTTAGTGTGTTTGAATTTATATAAATATCTTTCAAACAATTGAATTTAATAGAATGATTTGTAAAATATATAAGTTTTAAGGACTAAAACGAAATATATAAAAAATTTGAGGGTGTCAATAGTGCACCTTCAAATTGGAAGGTTCATTATTCAATCCCTTAAAATTTGAAGGTTTAAGAGGTTGTTGGAAATTAAAACCCCTCAAAATTTGAGAGTTCGAGGGCTTGTTGTTGCCATCTTCCGTATGTTTTGAAGGAGATTCACAAGTGTTAATCAACATTCTCAAGGGTAGTCAATCTGACATCTCAATAGAAGGTCTAATTCACGATATTCGGCAATGGTCTACTTGTTTTCAAACCATTAAATTTACATTTGTTCGCCATCATTGTAATAGATACGCCCATTTGTTAGCTAAATTTGGTTGTGCAAATTCTATTGTATATTCGGATTGTTTTGATCCACAAAACTGGTTAACAGAACAATTGTACTATGATTTTCACCATTCATAAATAAAATCACTTTTCGTCGTAAAAAAAGATATATATATATATATATATAAGTATCAACAAAAAGAAGTAAAAAAAAATCTTCAATATTGTAACACTATATATTAAATAGAAAATTACTATGTATTCCATATATTTCACAAATATTGTCATTTTAAATATTTTTCCTTGTTTCACAAAGAGTATCACTCAACATTTTCAATATGCTTTTACACTAAATTTTTAAATTTACTCCTTAACCCAAAACTTATTTTCATTGAATTAAATTATTAATCATTATTAAATAGAAGCAAATATATATAATTTTATGTTTTCTTAATTTGTGTGAATTATGTCAAAATAACACTTCTGATGAAAGAGAAATACTCCCTTTGTTTCACAAAGAGTGTCATTCTAGAAAATTTTCTTTGTTTCACAAAGACTGTCACTCTATTATTCCAATGCATTATTTTATATTTTTAATGCATATTTTACATTAGATTTCATAATTTTACTCTTAATCTATAACTAAATTAACCCATTAAACACTTATTAAATAAGTGCATATATGTGTATTTTAATGTTTTCTTAATTTGTGTGAAATGTGTCGAAATTATACTTTTTGTAAAACAGATGGAGTAGTATTTAAGAAAATATCATCATTTCCTATATTAATGTTTGCCATAAATGGATGATAAAAATCCGACAAAAATATTGAAAAAAAAATAGAAAATATACTGGATTTCTAATTTTTAAGTTTCATTTTTTTTTTTAGTTTCATGGAAGAATAAATTTATTATGTCTCAAAGTAATATAAGAAAAAAACATTTTGTTATGATATAGTTTCTATAAATTATATAGTGAGAGAGGATTCCACAAGTAGGGGTTTGGTTTGTTTCATCTCTTCGACTGCGTCAAAAAAAAAAAGGGAACCGTACTATCCTTTTCTCTTGTGGCGTTGAATCTCTCTCATGGCGGGAATCAGATTGCTACCGGAAGAACCTGAGACGAGTCCTCAACAACAAGCGAGACCCGCCGCGGCGTTGACGACGACGGATAGTTTGGCTTCCGACGACGATCGATCTATTGCGGCTGATTCGTGGTCGATTAAAAGCGAGTACGGAAGCACTCTCGACGACGATCAGCGTCACGCCGATGCCGCCGAGGCTCTCTCTTCCGCTAACTTCCGTGTCTCTTCAGATTACAGGTTTCCCCTTTCTCTCTCTCTCTCTCAAGATCATTGTATCTGCTAAAATGGGAAGAATCGGCTACAGTTTTGGATTGGATTTGAGAAATTTGGGGATTTTTGATTATTTAGTAGATCTTAGGGTTTTACGAATCTGTTGATGATTTGAAAATGGTGTGTGTATAGTTCTGATAAGGAGGAGCCAGATGCTGATGGAGGAGGTCAATCAATGCTTGGTCTTCAAAGCTATTGGGACGCAGCGTATTCGGATGAGCTAACAAATTTCAGGGAGCATGGCCATGCTGGTGAAGTTTGGTAAATTTCAGTTCTCTGTTATAGATCTTAGTTATCTATAGCTAGGTGGAAGTGATTTAGATTTTATGATTTCCTCTTGACAAGTTTAGGTTTGGAGATGATGTGATGGAGATTGTTACTTCTTGGACTAAAGATTTGTGTATTGGGATTTCTCAACGAAACATGTCTGTTTCTGACAATGATGTTACATCAGAGGTGAATGATCAGGCTGATAAGTATTTGTCGAGTTGGAATGTGCTTGATCTTGGTACTGGAAATGGCTTGCTCCTTCATCAACTTGCTAAGGAGGGGTGAGTTTTCTCAACATTTCCTCATGCTTTGGATTTAAACGGTTAACAATATTTTGTTAAATCGAAGAAACTCTATGGATGCTATGTTATTTGTTATATTACGTTAGCCCGATTACCAGTAGGTGAAAGTCTGAGAGTTTCTTAGAATCAAGTAACATTTATGATCTACAAGTTATCATAATGTCTTCATGTACTAGAATTTTGTCTCCTGCCTAGATCTTCTATTGACTTCCTTCTTTATAGAGGATCCCTACATGGTGGCTGAATATCACTTACCTGTGGGAATGTGAGTCTATGCGGCCACAGTAAACGTGGTTGATTTTTGGTTCTGAAGCTGTTTCACATAAACAGCAACCATTGTTTGTCTCGATAAAGAAAAATTTCCATAGAAGATAGTATAGAAATTCAGAAGTAAGCCTCCCTCAGAGGTTTAAGTCACGCTAACAATATCTGTATACTTAAAGACATTTAAGTAAGCTTCAAATGTTACTATATCTGTATACTTAAAGACATTTAAGCCTGGGCTTGTTTCGTTAATATTATAGAATCCCAAACTATCCTGAATTTGATATTGCAGTGAAGCTTTATCATTTGATAATTTTTAGTTTAACAGAATATTTACACACCGTTACATTTCCCACCAAAATCGTATGTGTAGACTCTACTTCTGTTTTGACATTATTAATCTTATCATCCTTGCACTTTTCTGGCTCAGGTTCTCTGATTTAACCGGGACAGATTATAGTGAAGGGGCTGTAGAACTCGCTCAACATCTTTCCCAGCGTGATGGCTTTCCAAATATCCGTTTCATGGTATGACTTTGTTTAGCTTCAATGTTGAAAATAGTTGCAGAAACCCATAACAAGAAGTCTTCCTCCCGAAAAGTCTATATGCTATAATTAGAACAATAATGCAGTATTTCCTGTCGATATCTCTTTTTTCTTGAAAATGGTTACTGACCTTTCTTAAGCAATGGGATATGTATGTTTCATGCAATTACCATCTAGTAGTGGAGGACACAAAATCTTCTCTATGAGCTAGCTATGCTTACTGTAATGAGCATCACGAGACATAAAATAGGTGCCCAACAGTATGGAACTAACGTGTTTGCTCTCTCAGGTTGATGATATCCTTGACACAAAATTGGAACAGCAGTTCAAGCTGGTAATGGACAAAGGAACTTTAGATGCTATTGGTTTGCATCCTGATGGCCCTGTCAAAAGGTACCTCCTTAGATTGCTATCTTTTGTAGTAAATTACCACAATTTTTCTGTTACTGAGCACACAATTAGAAGATATGTTTACCAAAGATACTTCCATTTGTCTGTTTCAGAGTCATGTATTGGGATTCAGTGTCCAAGTTGATTGCTCCTGGTGGAATATTGGTAAGAACATCTCGACTCCTGAACAAGATTTAGTTATACACGGTTAATGCACATAAGTTTAAGCTGTAAACCAAAGGCTATTTAACATTTAGGAGCTGCGCGGATGGATCTTGATATTATTTGATATGTGCATTTTAGACTCTTGTTTCCCATTAGGGGTGCCTCTATGTCTTGTCTCTTAATTCCTTTTTGATGTCTGTTCAAGGTCATCACATCGTGTAACCACACAAAGGACGAACTGGTGGAAGAAGTGGAGAATTTCAACATCAGAAAATCCAACTTATGTAGAGGAGGAGATGGAAACGACGTGACCAATGCGCTTTCCTCTGGTTCTGAAGCTGCAAGCAGAATTGAACAACCTCCGTTTGAGTATCTCAGCCACGTTAGGACATACCCAACGTTCATGTTTGGTGGGTCTGTAGGATCGCGTGTGGCAACTGTCGCGTTTCTGCGTAAGTGAGAACAAAAACCTGTTTGGAATTGTTTAACATAATGCACCAGACTCTTTTTTCTCATCTTTTCTTTTTTATATTTTGGTGTCAAGAGTCAAGACTTTGTGCTATTGGGAGCTCTTAATTACCTACAAATTTATATTCAGAAACACTGATTTGGTCATTTCATCAGTGGTTTTTTATTTTCTGAGGTTCAACAAGTATGTAACATAGATTAATCCAAAATCAAAGAAAACTAAATCAGTTGATGAAATTAGTAACAGTTTATTAAAAATAGAATATAAACTGAAACCAAAAATTTATTTAACCTTTTCATATTATATCGGTTTGGATAATTTGGTTTTTGAAAAATAATAATATCTAATTAAATGGTTTCAGTATTTTGTTTGGATTCAAATTTTTGTCAAATACACTAGTTTTTTTTCTTAAAAGTTTATAATTAGTTTTTTCTTCGTTTTTTCAATTTGCATTCGAAACAAAAAAAAAATATATATATATATATCGAATATAGAAACAGTAAATAAATCCATTTAAACTTATTTCAGATCATATTCATATCAGTTTGTTTTTTTCCGGATTGAAAACTCTTACTTATTAAAAAAATAATAATTAGATAGCCAATTAAATAAGTCAAAGAAATGGGATAACAATCCAAAAATAAAATCGAATTGGAAGTTAGTATTTGAGTTTGGTGTTTAGGATTAAAACTTGTAAATAAAATCAAATAAAAAGAGTAGAAATATCATACACGTTACATACAAAAAAATAGAACAATTTCATGGTTGACAAAACGACAGCGTTTAGTAGTATCTAAAAAACCAGAACATCCAGAAACAGCCCCATCAGCTAGCTAGCTGCTTCAATCCTCTTCAGCAAAAATCTCGGAACTCTGAAACTTTCGAAACTAGAAAGAAAAAAAAAAGCAATGGAGATGAGTTTGCGTCTCGCTTCATCTTCAACCTCAAACCCAATTTGTCTTCTCAATCCAGGTAAAAAGCTTCTTAATTCCCCAATCCGAAACCAGAGAATCCCTAGAATTGCAAAGAAACCCTTTTGCGTTAGGTCTTCAATGAGCTTGTCTAGACAAACCTTATCTAGTAACTGGGATGTTTCTAGCTTCTCCGTTGATTCCGTTGCTCAGTCTCCTTCACGACTCCCAAGTTTCGAAGAACTCGACACCACAAACATGTTGCTCCGTCAAAGAATCGTCTTTTTGGGTTCTCAGGTTCTTCTTACCTTCTCAAACCAAAAAAAAATCTCACCTTTTTTTGTTTTTTTTTTTGGATTCCTGGTTCTGTGTAGAGAGATGGTACTGTGTCAGTAACAAAATAGTTATATCATTATTATGAAATTAAATTAGATTGGTTTTGTAAACATGAGCTTGTTGTTTCATTCAAGTTGTGTTGTTCTGTGTTGTGCTTTGTAGCAGACTAATGGAGGATTTGATGTAGTTTAAGTTGTTTCTAGCATTTCATCAACATGCTGAGTAGTAGAATACTTGTGAATTTGATCAACTTGATGAGAGTTAGAGAGAGTAGAGTTTGGGAGACTTTGTGCTACCTCGACTCAGCTTTGTTGAATTCGTTGTTTTCTGCTGATTAGAATGATGATTTTATTGAAACATTTGATGTAGTTTGGGCTATTGCTACCATTTCTTATGACGACGACGACTCAGCTTTCTTGAATTTTGGTATTTCTCTAGGTGGATGATATGACAGCTGATTTGGTTATAAGTCAGCTCTTGTTACTAGATGCTGAAGACTCTGAGAGAGACATTACCCTGTTTATCAATTCACCCGGTGGATCTATTACTGCTGGTATGTTCTTATCATTACTACTGCAGGAAGTTTTGTGATTGTTATCAGGGTTTTTTAGAATTGCTTTGGGTTTGTTTATTTATTTATTCAGGGATGGGAATATATGATGCGATGAAACAATGTAAGGCGGAAGTATCCACTGTTTGCTTAGGGCTAGCTGCATCCATGGGTGCGTTTCTCCTTGCTTCTGGTTCAAAAGGGAAACGTTATTGCATGCCTAACTCTAAAGTTATGATCCATCAGCCGCTTGGTACCGCTGGAGGCAAAGTACGATTCCTTTTGATCTGCTTCTGTAATGCTTCTCGAGTTATCTGATAAAATGTTAGATAACACAAACCTTGAGTGTGTACTTTTCAGGCAACGGAAATGAGCATACGCATAAGAGAAATGATGTACCACAAGATTAAACTAAACAAAATCTTCTCTAGAATCACCGGGAAACCTGAATCAGAGGTATTTTGCATATCTTTCCATCTGTTTTCTTCTACATGATTCTTTTCCTTTAGACCTTATGTGTTATCCTTCTTCACAGATCGAAGGTGACACAGACCGTGACAACTTCTTGAATCCATGGGAGGCGAAAGAGTACGGTTTGATCGACGCTGTAATTGATGACGGGAAACCAGGACTAATCGCACCAATTGGAGATGGCACTCCTCCTCCGAAAACCAAAGTCTGGGATCTTTGGAAAGTTGAAGGAACCAAGAAAGACAACACTAACTTGCCATCCGAGCGCTCGATGACACAGAACGGTTATGCCGCCATCGAATAGAACTGTTTGTTGGTTGCAGCCGTTTACACCATCTATATTATGTTGTTGTGTGGTACCTGCAACAACTATATAACGTTGCATTTCCTGTGTTTGTACCATTTCTCGGCTTAGATAAATTTGTTGTAGCACAGATGGTGCAAGCTACATGACAAGAAAGCTACAAAAATCAAAGCTGTTTTTACAAGCTACCTCCAAGTATGGTTTTTGAACTTCAGTCGTGATTGTGATGACACCAAAAATAACATTTAGTGCATATATATAGCTTCTAGAGGATGTGAGATGTATTCATTTTCACCATATCCTTCTGTGAGATGTATTCATTTTCTCACTTTGTGAACTGTATAAGTTTTTAACAAAGAGAATTTTCTTTCTAAAAAAATAGATTGAATGAAGCATATAATCCTATTGTTAATATGAGATTCTATCATAATTTTATTGACAAATTTTTCTTTAATTTTGGATAACATAGTGAAATTTAATAATTATTTAATAATCTTAAATTATAAACCTATGAAGAAAATGGTTTTTACTGAGTAATTTTACATATCATAGTAATTTATTTTCTCAGTTATTACATACAGGAAATCATTTAAGTTAAAAAAAAAAATGCAATTATAATGAAGTTATCTGAGATTTTTTTTTTTTTTTTTTTTTTTTTCAGTTTTTACCAACTAGGGTTAAAAAAAAGGTATAAAAACATTAGATCAGCAGAGTGAACAACAACTTGAGATGGCCGACAGAGAAAGAACTCGTTCCCGGAAGAGACAACGACTTCCTCCTCTACTTGAAGAAAGCGAAAGTGTCACTGCAACGAGAATGGCGACTGTTGGTGATGATTCCGAGGATGTGGTCACGGAGGCACAATCAAAAACTCAATCGGTGAAGCTACAGAGTTCAGATGTTCTTGATTGTCCCATTTGTTTCGAGCCACTCAAGAAACCAATCTATCAGGTAACACTCCTTTTGTTTCATAATGTTCATAGCTTAAAACTTCATCATCGCTGGTTGGTATATTAATTTTGAGATGAAATTATGTAACATATGTTTATGTGTTATTAGAGTCGAGTTGCCGTAAATACTATAATTTGATGTAACTTGCAGTAAAAAAAATTATGTGGTAAACCAGGCTAGTGATTTTTTGAACAAGGGTAAAAAATGTGGAAATGTATAAATAGTTTGATTTCGGTTACAAATTGTTTATTTGGGTTGATGATTTTGGCTAACTCGTGTTCTGTTTTGTTGCGTTTAGTGTACTAATGGGCATTTAAGTTGTTCGTCCTGCTGCAAGAAAATGAACAATAGATGCTCGTTCTGTAGGTCGCCTATCGGGGATATACGATGCAGAGCCATGGAGAAGGTTATCGAAGCAACTATAGTTCCATGTCCAAATGCGAAATACGGGTGTAAAGAAAGCACAACGTATGGAAATGAATCATCAAGCCATGAGAAGGTTTGTGTTTTCGCTCGATGTTTCTGCCCCGTGCAAAACTGCAACTACGTTGGCTCTTACACTGATCTCAAAGGCCATGCTAATGCTGCACATTCTTGGGAAGAGTATGGCCTGATCTCGTTTGTGTTTGACCGTCCTTTAGTCTTTGGCATGGACATCAATAAGAAGAAAATGGTCGTTTTTCGGGAAGAGCAAGACGGTGATTTGGTTGTAGTTCAGGCTTTTAAAGGAACCGAGGGCGTGTCCGTGACTGTGAGCTGTGTCGCACCTCTGGCTCCCGGAATACGCAAGCTCTCTTGCAGTCTAGCAAAACTCAACCAGTACACCACACTAAGGCTTGGACTGAGGGTGAAGAATATTCAGAAAGTGAGTGAGCAAATGCAGTTTGAAGATGGTTTCATGTTCATTCCGTCTTATATGTTGAGTGGTGATCACATGAAGATGCAGATTTGCATCGGCAGTGATGGGTATAAATATATTCACATCTGAACAAAAGATGTGAAGAGCCCTTTAATCTTTTTGGTAAGTTAGGTTTGTTTGGCTCATAAAAACCTTCCCTAATCGGTAAGCTTATGGTTTTCTTTTAGCTGTTTCCTTTTGATGAATCACATTGAGATCTATTTTGTTCATAGTAAAGATCTTGATGCTGGTATGTGTGTTCTCTTGAATATCTGATTATGTAAAAAATCTGTAAACGCTTTTCATCCGTCAATCTGTATATTTTGGCGTATTATGTTGTAGTATTCAAACTTTAGAATGATCAAACTAATTGCGTTTGGTGTGGCTATGTGATTTTTTTAGCCTGAGTGGGCTTTTTGTTTGGTCAGTTTCATTGTGATTGTGATTGTGATACAGACAAAAATTGGTTGACTGAGGGCTTGAGTGGTTCTCAGTAACCACTATCACTAGCAAAAGCAATTTTGCAGGCCATCACGGTTGCTAGCGTTTAATAACAACTAATGTTTATATCGTTACGGATTGCTTGTAATCGTTAGATTTCAAAATCTCATTTACTATGTCAGTGGTTTAATGTTTTTTTATCTCTATTAAAATTTTTATAACTCATTAAACATAAAAATAAAAATTTTGAAAAAATTGTTTTCTTTTATTAAATACTATCATAATAAATCTTAACTACATATACACCTATATATCTATTAAAATATTTTTTGTATATAAAAATGTTTCAAATAATATAATTTTTTTTAGTTTGTTCAACCTGGGTAACACTAAGAATTGGAACGATTGTGAAGAAAATTCAGAAAGTGAGAGAGCAGCAGATACATCCCGAAGATGACGATGTGATGTGGATTCCGCCTAAAATGTTGAGCGGCGAGGACTGGAAGATAGAGATTTGTATCGGCTATGGGTATAAATATATATATATTCTCCCAAATCCGTAACTCTCCCCAACTCGAGTGTTTTTGATTGCCCCAATTGCTTTTACCCTTTGAAAAAACCAATTGGGTATAAATATATTCTCATTTGACAAGATGTGAAGAATCCTCTCAAAGTTTTAAGTTTTTCTTTGCTCTGTTCTTAGAAGTGGAAGGTGGTTGGATCATAGACCATCCTCTTAGCTGCTTCCTTTTCATGTGTATCCTGCAGTGAATTAGATTTTGGATTATGCGAAAACTCTTTTGAACTTTTTTCATCCATGAATTAACTATTCTTAAGTCTTTGATGGTACTGCTACTGTAAACACTACAACTAGCAAGATATTAGTGGGGATTTTTGGCACAATTTGACGAATTATATAATGAACTAAATAATTACATATGAAATATGATATGACTGAATATTTTATAAAAATTTGTCTGGCTAAATAATGGCACCAAATAACAGTATTTACTATTTAGGCAAAAAGTATAAATAGATTATTAATTATTATATGTTATGAAAGTCAACAAAAGGAGGAGAACACAAAAGTCACACAAGGATGCGTACATGTAAAAAATATTACGTTACTTTTATGGAGTCCATTGTTACTATGCAAACATTGTAACTTCTCTTTTTACTATCTATAAATAGAGCGATGAATCGTTCATTGTAATACACGAACAAGATTTATAAACTTCGTTGGCAAAAAAAAAAAAAGATTTATAAACTTCAATTATAAAGAAGTTAGAATCCTCTCTCTCCGTCTCTCTTTTATTCAGTGTCTCGATCCTTTTGCGGATATAAATTTCTCACTATGATTTATATTTTTATTCACCACAAAATCAAACACTTTTTATAACATTATAAACATTTATGTTCATATTTACTTTCTAAACCAAATATTGTTTGTGGACTATAACAACACGACATAGGCCCTGATTGGTAACGACTGTTACTTATGGCTGTAAAAACTTTAACTTTAAAATTTTAGCTGTAGAGAATTTGGCTGTAGATGCTTTGACTTTAAAAACTTTAACTGTTAAAAGTTGATTGGTAATAAACACTTTTAAAGCTATAGTTGTTACTTTTATTATTAAAATATATTGAAATAATGAAATTAATGATGATAATGAAAATAAAAATAATTATTATTGAAATGAATATTAAAAGAAAGAGAAAAAAATAAGAATAATTAATTTATAAAAATAAAATATGTAATATATATATAAACTTGTGGAGAGGTTTTAAATATAAAGGAAGGAAAAAAATAAAGTTTTTATATTTGTTTAATTTTAAAGCCATTTTAAAGCCTGAATTTGAGGCTTTAAAAAATCTGAGAAAACAACTAAGAGAGAAAAAAAAGTGGCTTACAAGACTTAAAAAAAATAAAAGTCATAAAAGTCTAATTGGCAAATTATTGGCTGTCAAGTCTTTTATTTTTTATTTTAAATCTTAAGAGTTTTGTGCCAATCAAGGGGAAAACGAGCTATTTCCCCCTGAAAACTATTAGGGCATCTTTAAAAGGATAACTTTTTTTAGTGTTCTTAGATTAAATATATTAGGAAAATAATCTAAGATCAGTTGTTAAGAACTATTGCTAAAAAGTTAGTTATAGGGAGAACATGTTTAAGATTATAAATTTTATTTTTTTGGGTTTTGAAAATTTGATAACAAAAGTGAGATCCTATTGTAGAAGAATTTGTAGCTTTGATTGAACTCAGAAGAAAAACAAAATTCTATGATCCCACTAAGTGTTAACGTCATTCAAACTTTCATATGTTCAGGTCAAAGACTCTGAGATGAGTTCATAAACAACCAAAACATTTCAGAGTTCAACCAATACTTTACAAGCTGCAGAAGTAAGAAGAGAATACACAAAGGAGCTTTCAAGAGCCCAGAAGCAAAAGTTTCCAAAGAATGATTTATATAAACCCATGGCTATGTAGTAGTCGATCAGATTCTTCACTTTTAAATCAAGCTTCCAAAGGTTCTTCAAGAACTGCAACCACAGAAAACATGGCTGAGTTTTAGATTCTTTGTGTGAAGCAATTATTACTTGTACAAACATTACAAAAACCTTTTCTCTTTGTTGGAGTGCTTTCTGCATTGGAAGCGATCGGTGCTTTTGTTGGCACATCAGGGAGATCCAATTTATCAGGTTCTTCAAGAACAAGCTTTGTTTTACAAAACAAACATTACAATTTGACTCTATTCAGGAAGTAACAAAGTAGATGTCAATAGGCACAATATATGTGGTCCTAATGTAAGAAAATTTTGTATCTGAGAAACAAGCGAACCCATTATGTCACATACCTGACTTTCTAGGTTGTCGAATTCTGCTAAGATCTCTGCTTGTTGGAAGAAGCATTGATAGGGGTTCCTGTTTAGGATGAACCAAAGCAAACCATGGAGAAATCATATGAGACCGAGCAATCTGAGTGGTGTACCGAGCTTGACCTAGAGATCCAACAAGCAGGCTTGTGGTCATTCCCTTTAAAGCGCATATACCAACCAAGTACTTTGCCCATTTCATCCCAATCTAAGTAAAAGCAACAGAATAAGCTGCATTCACATCGATTTCAGTGTATTTCACCATCATAGTCAAAGCCAAAACCATCAAACAATAAAACACAATGATCATAGACATCGAGCCAACCAAACCAATAAACCACAGCTTTTAGAATGAGTAAACCCCACAACGACGATAAACACAATAACACAAACAGTGACAATGGAAGTAATAAAATTCAACCAAGAAGTCCTCTTTGTTCCACTCATGGCAATACCATTAGCAACTAAAAGCACAGCAATAGAAACCGGAGCAAGAAGATCAAACCCTTTAGCAAAGGAATCGACTTTAATCCGAAAATAATTAGAATCATTCTTGACCAAACTACCTAGATACGAAGACCATGACCTCCCTAATCCAACATCACCAACGATAGCCTCAAGCAATATATTCCCAGCAGCAATAAAGGCTATAAAATCCCCTAATTCAACCCTAAGATAAGAGAAAGAACTTCCAGCGACAGGAATCTCAACTCCAAACTCAGCATAACAGAAACTGAGAGCAAAGCAGAGACACTTTTGGCCGGAATACTAACCTTAGTCGGCGAAGATGTAGAAATCGAAGCTTCGCCGTTTTCTCTCTTTTCATCGCAAAACCTATATGCGATTTGGAAGAGGAAGAGAAATGAAAAATTTTCTCAGTTGCAAAAAAATTGTTTCCAATCAGAAAACAACACGTCACACAAGAACAACCCAACAACAGTTCTGAAATAAGAACATATTTTACGATCTTAGCATACTTTTTAATTTTTTTCAAATAAAAAAATCCTAAGAACACCCCTAAAGATATACCGATAAAGATGGCCTTATATCGTTCTAGATAGAGCCCGAACTTTGACATCGATCTAGATATCCCTTTAAAAAATGTTCTCAACCTATATCTCCTCTAATCCATAGTTCAAAATCTAATTCCCCTATAGAATAAGAATTTTCATCTAATTACCCATACACATCGGTTTTGTTTGGTATACTGTTTTAAACCAACTAATTAACAATTCACTAAACCGAAATAAACCTAAACTAAAACCAAATCAATTAAATTATTTATTTAATTTATTTATTGAATATGTGAAAGAAATAGGAAGCCCGATGGCTTTCTTCTTCCTTCGGCTTTCTCCCTTTGATGATGGGGAACTGTGATGTGATGATGTCAGCTCTGATGATGGTGACTACATATATATTTAGCAGCAGTTCCGATCTACATATCATCCATTTTGACGTGATCTGTTTCACATCTTCGAAAACTCCAATTGATTTGGCTTCTCCTCCAATCTACTAGCTTCGACCCGCCAGAGACTTGCCGATTTCGCGTCATCATTAAACATCCAGTTCGAATTTTATCCAATTGGAAACCAAATCGATCCGAGTCAACTCGGGACGAGACAAGGCAAAGCTATGGTGGTGAGGTTGTTCATTGGATGCAGCATTGGTTATACGACATCACCAGAAACGAAATCGAGACATTGGAGATTCTATGGAGGCTGAAACCAAAACTGATTACGGTGGTGAAGCAATAATTTACGACAATGGAGGAAGCTTTTAAGGAAGATTCTTGGATTGGGTGAGGAGAGTGGAGAGAGGTTCACGGTGGAGCACCTTGTTTTGGTGACGGAGATAAACATTGCGGCCTGCTTTGACCTGCTTCATAATGTGATTAATGGTGTTTGCAAAAACAGAGATGTGAATAATGTAGTGGAAATTATTTCTGGTAGTTCAGTTTTTTCACAAAAATCGGGAATCAGAAGTGAAACAATGAAGAAGAAACGAAGAAAAAGGATCCAATTTTTTTATTTTTTTTTGTGGTTTTAATTATTAAAATTCTCTAAATCAGATGAAAAACTTAACATAAGTGGTTTGGTATCGGTTTGAGTGATTTTCTACAAGGTTTAGTTTGTTAACTATTTAAACCGAGATTTATGGAGAAATAGGAATTTAACTTTTTTCTCGCGGGGAAATAGGAATTGAACTTTCTTTTCAGAGATATTTAGATCGACGTCAAACTTCGGGCTCTAATCTAAAACTATATGATAGATCCCAGGAGGAGATAGCTCGTTTTCCCGCCAATCAAGACCATAGTTAGCTAAAAAAAAAAGTCGGGTGGTATGCAGGTTAGTCTGGAACCTATAGTATTTTTTCGGGTTTTTTACCCACTGGAACCCAAAAGCAATCGGACATTTCAAATTCGGGTTTTTCTAAACACCCTTATTTGGTTTTCGGGCCGGGCTTTTTAACCCACGCAACATCACTCACTCTATACGCATACATAAAGCCAATTAAAAGTGGGAACTCGATCAGTCAGAGTGTGTTGTGCGCTGGTGCCGAGAAAGAGAGAGAGATGACGATATTGTCGAGACGCAACGACGGAGGAGTTAACAGCCACCGTAGCTCCACGAAGAGGCAACGACTTCCTTCTGTTTCCACCGACGACTCAAGTTCTGGGAAAGAAGAAGAAAACGAAAAGACACTTGTGGTGCTTAGTGATGATAGTGATTCTGACGAAGATATAACTCTCCAATCAAGCAAACGCCGTATTAGTTCATCTCCCAAATCCGTAACTCTGCCCAGTTCGAATGTTCTTGACTGCCCCAATTGCTTCGACCCTTTGAAAAAACCAATCTTTCAGGTTCATTCCTTTTTTTTGTTAAGTAGGGTTTAGAGAAATTGGTTTATGAACCATTCAGCTATGTTTAAATGTCACGACTTTATCTCCAATTCGTTAATCTATGTGAAAAAAGGTCACAACTATATCTCCAATTTGTTAAGCTAAATAAGTTTAAAGGTCACAACTTTATCTCCAATTGGTTGAGCTAAGGTCTACAACGTTTTCAGCTAAGTTTAATAGTGACAGTTTCTGTATCGTTCTATGAATTAAGCTAATATAGTTTGTTCTCTAGCTACTGTTGCTATTTTTTTTAGGTAAATGAGTTTCACTAGAAAGTGGAAGAATCGATTATTTTTCGCTTTGTGTTATTGCGTTCAGTTTTATTTTGGGTCAGTGAGTTTGATTTGGCTTAGCTAACAATTTGTTTTTAGTGTAGTAATGGGCATCTAGCTTGTTTCTTGTGCTGCATCAAATTGAAGAAGAGATGCTCGTTCTGCAAATTGCCTATAGGGGATGTTCGATGCAGAGCCATGGAGAAGGTCATAAAAGCAGGGTTAGTCTCATGCTCAAATGCAATGTACGGGTGTAAAGAGAGCACCACGTATGGAAACAAATTACTAAGCCATGAGAAGGTTTGTGTTTTTGCGCCATGTTCGTGTCCCGTAAAGGATTGTAACTAAATTGGCTCCTACAAGGATCTCAACAGCCATTTTCGTGATGCACACAAAAAGAGTCCTGGTGAAATCATGTCGTTGGTGCTGAAACGTCCTATATTATTCGGCTTGGAGCTGGACGATAGTGATAACATAGTCATTTTTCAAGAAGAGAAAGAGGGTGATGTGTTTGTAGTTCAAGGTTTCACCGCACCACACGGGGTGTATGTGACTGTGAGCCATATTGCGCCTATGGTTCCGGGAGTTCGCAAATTCTCCTGCAGCCTAGCCAGAATCAAACAGTATAGCACACTAAGGCTGGGGTTGCGGGTGAAGAATATTCAAAAATCGAGAGAGCAAGAAGAGCAGCCTGAAGATGACTTCATGTTGATTCCATCTTTTATGCTGAGTGGTGATCATATAAAGATGCAGATTAGCATCGGCAATGAAGATGCCTATGTTCATATCTGAGCTATGTTAGGTCAGTAGAAGTAGGGACTATGTAAGCTAACACAATTAGAAATTGTGTAATGGGTCATTTGAGTTTGATTTTGTAGTTTCATGCATTACATTTTCTATGAGTAATCATAATTTATGGAATAGACATTTTCATCCTCTTATAACATGTTTAATGCGTTGCGTATATTAACTTCCGTAGGACCAATACCAAACAACAACTCCACAATTTCTTGTTAACCAGAGCTGCTTTTCGAATCAATATACCGGAACATGAATTAGATGACAAAAATAAAATATTACATTAGTTTTTCATTACAAAAGAACAAATTACAATCATTAATTAAAGTGTCTAAATTTTCTAATCTTTAGCTTTATATCAACACACAAGTATCACAAAAATTAAGGGAGAGTTACTAGACTAGGTCATGAATTCGATGTTTATTACTAGAATGGGGAGGGGGGTAAGGTGTTTTGATTATAAATGGCAAAACAGCCTTTGGAAAATTGTGTTAGGAAAAAAATAATTACGAAACATGCCATCGTAATAAAAAGCCACGTAGGAAAGAGATCGTTAAAAGGGAGCTGTTTTGGAGGGAAAATTTCCCGCCAATCCATAAGTCTACCATTGTAGTTACAATAGAGTTATATGAGGGTGGTAGAGTTAGCGAGTAGATTTATGGATTTTCTGAGAGTTATGCGATAGATTGAAGAGTTATGGTGGTAGAGATATAGTTTTATGATAGAGTTAAAAAACTAGTAGAGTTACGCGAGAGAGTTATAAATAGTTATGGAAGAGTTAGTTAAAAACGTAGAGTTTTGCGGTAGAGTAAGTCACTGCCATATACTTAAATTTAGTGGTGGTAGAGTAAGTAAGAAAAAGATTCTTAGGCTTATGGGCGAAATAGAGATATACGATAGACTTAAATGTAGTGGTGGTAGACTAAAAAGGTAGAATTGAGTAATATGGCAGACTAATAAATAGTGACAGCAGAGTTATCATTTCTGATAGTGTTATCGGTAAGAATAGAGTTTTTAAATTATGTTATGATAGAGTTACTGCTTACTAAAATGGGATAAGTGAAACAATCTTTTTGTGGTGTGGTATGATATGATGGATGAGATATGAATGAATGATGAACAGGTGGAGTGTAAGGTGTTTCAATTACCCTTATGATGTTGTAGTATAAGAGATGTCAATCCTAAATGAGTGTTTGCAAGGAATCAGGATGTGCATATATGTCTAAGTCAAGCCAAATATGAAGGATGTTTGTCACTAACAACCTATTGATGAAATGTAAAATGCAGAAAGTAAAAGCTACTAAGATAGATGCTAAATGTAAAGAGAGCAGACTAATCAAAGCTATGATGAAACAAGAACAAAAATAGAAACTAAAGTAATGCAAGTAATGAACTAATGCAAGGCAAGTAATGAACAGGATACTAAGTGAATGCAACAGAAATGCAACTAAAATGAAACAGGAATTGAGACAGGACAAACACAAAGCATAAACAAGAATTCTGGGGATGAGCTCGAGCAAGCACTCGATCGAGTGTAGATCGAGTACATGGTCGAGCTGGACAAACGCGAGAAACAGAGCAATGCAAGCAAAACAGAGCAATGCAAGCAAAACAGAGCAATACAAAAGGGAATCAAACAACGATCAAACAACATGATTTAAGCTAGGATATCAATAAACAAGGAAGGTCTTAGGGATGGATTCATGGGCTGGACTTTATATTGTGGTTATCTAACTTAATCAACAAATCTCAATCAATATGAGGTAATCTCTAGACAATGATCTCCAAGAACATGTTAATCCACTCTCATGACAGAAACAATCAAGCTCATATATTTCTAGGCTTGTTCTCACAAAGCAAAGAACTTATAAAAGCAAGGATTAAGCAACAGATCATTCATAGTCAAAAATCAAACAAGACATCTAATCTCTTAGCATGCCTAATGAAAATCTCTAGATCTAGCCTTATCTTTGCTCCTTAGACATTGGTGTGATGCTAAGAGGCTTGAGATCAAACCCTACCCTCTCGGTTATAGGATCAACATTAAGAATATCTAGCCTAGAAGAGATCTACAACAATCAAGCTTGACCAAATCAAATAACCACAACATCCATCCAGCCTAAACCATCCCTAAGAGCTAAGGAAACTACTCACAATCACACATGATGAACAACAAAGTCATAAACCCAAAAAATGTCGAAACTTACATCAAAAAGATAAAGCAAAGATCTACAATATTGAAGAAGGAATCAAACTCGAATTCTCAATATTTTGAAAGTTATGAAACCAACAAATATTAAGAATCTTTTGTTTTTCTCCTTCAAGGAGGTACAAGATCTAAGAAAATAAAAATGCAAAAAGCAATAACTCCCAAAAGGGTAAATACTAGGTTTGAGAATATCTAAAAAGCTGGACTCTTTGGTGGCTGCAAGGTACAAGACCTTATATAGTAAAAGGAGTGGAAGCCCTAAAAATGCTAAAAGACAAAATAGCTAGGCGGCTCGGTCAGCTCGACCTGGTGCTCGGTCGAGTGACCGGTCGAGTTGGCTTTTCTTCTGCTCCTTCCACTCGGTTGAGTCCTTCTCCGCACACGGTCGAGTGTCTGGTCGAGTGGACGGTCGAGTGGAACTCCGGACCTTGGTTCTTCAGCCCTAACTTCCTTGCTTTCTCCTCTTGATAGCTTCACTCCTTTTCAGCATTGCTTCCATGCTCCTTAGGCTCCAAAATCACCTGTTTATGCAAGAAAAGATGCAAATGCAATGCAACTATATTCTAATGCATGAACAGTCCTAAAGCTATGCAATAATGGTCAAAATGGATAGCAAAAGATGCAAAAGATGTGAATATACTAAAGGAAAACAGGGTAAAATATATGAACATCAACACCCCCAAACTTAGTCTTTGCTTGCCCTCAAGCAAATAAACAAGACATAAGAAGGTAGGTGAGGTTTAAAAGTGGGATCTCAGCTCCTAAAGCTTGCCAATAGACCAGCTAGAATCAATGTCCAAGTTACTAGTACTATGATGCAAGTTGAATGAGCTGTACTTAAAGATTTTAGACAAGCCTATCACAACCTTTACTGATTTGAGCCTTAGATGTCCACATGCATTCAAATCAACCATTTCCTTTAACATTCATTAATCAAGAACATGAATCAATTCTATGCAATGCTTAAACTCATTTGGCTTGGAGATAAAGGTTTTGAGACAATGGTGGTCTCTTTTTAGAGTGGGGCTTATCAATATCAAGGTTCTCTCATAAAAAATGGATTGAGCTTTAGAAGAATTCTAAAGGTAAGAACACTTAGACACATACAAGAACAAAACCTTGTCTACCCAAAGGCACCCAAAGTGTTTATCCTATCAATCTAAACCCAAATGATCCTAGTGCTACCCTTTAACTTCTTCACTTCTCTTTCTCCCTTTTCTCTTTTGATTTTAAAGTCTTAGGAGAGGTTTCTTATTTGATCTTTCTAGTGGAATGGGGGATTCTTACTTATTTGCTATGGTTCTCTTTTCTTCTTATTCTTAAGACATACAAGCATTTTGCTAGACTCTTCTTTTCTTTCTTTTCTTTCTTTTCTTTTCTTTAACTAGAACCATCTTCATCAGTTTTTACTTCCCATCCTTTCACTAGACTTTGATTTTGCTTTAAACACATTCCCCTCCTAAAGACTCTACCTTTTTTTTCTTTCTCTTTTTCCTCTTTTCTTTTCAAAACAGCCAAGTCCCAACCCCAACAAGTGAACCACCTAGTCCTATCTAGTTTGAAAAATGCAAACTAGAACTACACAAGGCTTTACTCTTGTTAGTTCAAACCTAACACTTTCTACCAAGCTCAATCCCAAAAATAGGCCTCACACACACAAGAATAAACATGGCTTGAAAGAAGGATTGGTTAAGGGTAGGGAAACTGATTTTAATGGTTTAATCAGCTACTTGGATCAACAAGAGTGGTAAAAGGAGAGAGATGATCCAAATATGTATATGGTATCCATGAGTTTAAAGCAATGCACACATTGATAATTGTAAGTCAATATTAAGTTCTTATAAATAGGAAATGGCATCAAATCACAACATGCTTCAATTTAGACCAAATGCAATGCAGGAATTCAAGGCTTGGTTCAATCTTATGCTTTTAACTACTCAACTAGCATCAAAGTGCTATTACCTTCGGCTTTGATCCTAGTTTGGTGAATCTAGCAAGCTAACAAGGCAAAACTCATCATAGATCCCTAATGCAAATATTAAACAGTCCTACATGAAACATGCTAATCAAGATCCTAACATGCAATGCAAACTACATGAACACTTTTTTTTATAAAGATTTTTGCAAAAATTTTCTAATTTTTAGGGTTTTTTTATGCCTTAGATGCTATGCAAATACTAACATGATTATGCTAAAAATTTGAAATAAGAGAACAAAACACAATGTCAAATGCTATCTCAAACCCTCCCCCAAACTTAAATCACACAGTCCTCTGTGTGAAAGAAATTTGTAAGAGGATTCAAGACTTAAAACAAAACACAATATGAAATGCTATGGTATTTACAAGGGAAGGTGATAGTGGTACCTCAAGGATTGTGGAAGAAACTGTCCACATCCTCATTCATGCTGTCAAAAGTGTAGTGGGGGTCTTGTTGATGACTTGGAGAAGGAGACTGGGGCAACTCGACTATAGCAATCGAATGACACTCGGTCGAGTGGGGGGGGGGGGTCGAGTTGGACTGCGAGTGCCAAAATTCTGACCTTGCTGCTGGTAGAACTGGTGCAAGAGTGCTGGATCCATGAAGTACTGGGGTGGGAAGGGATGGTAACCTTGATTGCCTGGATAAGCAGTTGGAGCTGGGAAGCCATAAGGTGTTCTGGGCTGGAACTCGGCCGAGTGCATCTGGGGTGCTCGGTCGAGTGGGTGCTCGAGTGACCCGGTCGAGTGCCTCGAAAGTTGTTGTTCTCGGCTACTTGAACTCCTCTTCCTCTGAATTGGCTCGTACATTGAAGCTCTAGCTGGTACCACAGGGTTTTAGCTCTTGAAAGTGCTCTAGTTGAGCTACTCCTCCTCAAAGGACTAGATGGTGTTGGTGAAGAATTTCCACTCTTCAACTCAGCAATCTCCTTCTTTAAGCCCTTGATGGACTTAGCCATATTGCCCACCTTCTTCTTTAGCTTATCAAACTTCTTCTCATGCCACTTGTTCCACTTTTGTAGGAGTGTCAACCTCTTGCTAGTTTCTCTCACTCCTCTACTATCTCTTGGGTCAGGCTCATAATCTTCAAAGTAAAACTGCTCCTCTCCATCAGCCATTTGTACATCTCCAGCTTCATCAACTCTAACTTGAGCTGTCCCATCAAACAAGAACTCATCAGCTGGCCAAAAGTCAATATTTTGCCCTTCACTTATGGTGGTAAGCTCTTGATTGGGTAGGACAAGCTGTCTTTTCCCAATTGTTGGAAGCTCAAAGTTGAAAATGTGATTTCCTTGGTGCATCTCCTTGGCTAGTATAAGAGTGGAGGTGAGATAGCTTGAATCAATCCATCTTGGCAAGACCTTCTCTCCTCTAAGTGGGACGTTAGCAGCTTGTAGTATTGGAGTGATGATGCCTCCAATGGTTAGGGCTCCTCTTGAACCTTTGTTTTGCAGTTTGCCTACCCAACTTCTCAAATATATCATGTGGTCAATGAGCACCATTGCAAAATCAGTGCCTTCTCTGCTCCCAAGGATGATGCTTCATCCCTTGCTTGAAGAATTATGATATTAAGTGCCACATCAATCATCTTGAGCTCACCCTCATTGAGATTTCCAGTTTTCTTCCTAGCAAAGAAGGTGTTTGCTAAGGCCTTGTGGAAGTACCTTAGGACTGGGCTCCTTATCTTGGAACTCTTGGTCTTGGATGATGAGTATGTGATGTTATCCCCAATGGTTTCCCAAACAGCATAGAGTTCTTCTCTTGGTATGACCATGCTCCTCTCACTACCAACCTCAAAGCCAAAGATATTGGCTATCTTCTACAATGAGAGCTCATACTTCTTTCCCTTGATAGTGAAGGCAATATGACCAGCTCCCAACTCATCATCCATCCTTATGTAGCAGTGCAACTTTACTGTGGCTAGAAACTCACAGCTTTCTTCTTTATACCCCTCCATACAAAGCCCCATGAACTTGGTTAGGTTGCACTTCTCAAAAAGATATTCCACATCTTCATCATTGCCTAGCATCTCCATAGTTTCCTTGTGTGGGTATCTAGTCCCCAAGAACTGCATCCTTAAGAAGGCTTCATAAAGTTGTCTTTTAGTCAAACCAAAAGATTCTTCCTCACCATCATCTTCTCCCTCTTCATCTTCTTCTTCACTCTCTTCTTCAACCTCCTCTTGTTCAACTGCTGGCCTCTTCCCCTTGGCCTTGTGTCTCCTAATGTGCTCCCTAAGAGTGAACTCCATCTCTTCTTCACTCTCAGTTCGCTCAGGATCTTTCTCAGCTGACTGGTTTCTGATATTCAGTGCTCCACTCGACCGCCTTCTCGGACCACCACTCGGTCGTGTGCTTGCTCGAATGGGTGGTCGAGTGGTTCTTCCAGTATCTCCTCTCGATTCAAGACGAGTATTACGACGATCCTGGGAGCTTTCAGCCGCTTGTTGAGACTTCCTAGTAATCCTTGAAGACATTTTCGAATAGAACCGAGAGGAATAGACTCAAAGCTTAAAGTTACTAGGTTAGTGACCCAAAAACTAGAAGAGCTAAGTTTGAGCAAAAAAATGAATTTTGAGAGAGATTTTAAACTAGAATTTAATTGTTTTGAGCAAATGAGAGTGTGTGAGAAGCATATGATCAAATCAAGCTCTATTTAAAGAAGCTAAGGGGACAAGGAGACAAGAGTAGAGCGTCCATACCATTCAAATTTGAAATGGGAATCTTTGACCTGCTTTTTGCTGTCACTCGATCCCACACTCGACCGCACGTGGTCGAGTTCCTTGACCAAAGTTTGAAAATTCAAAATTTTCTTCTTTTTCTTCCCTCCACTCGATCATTCAAGAGAAATGGGAATCGAGTGGGCCTTGGTTCCTTATCAGATCGGTCGAGTACCTCTCGTGGGCCGGTCGAGTGGGCTTGCGAGTCTACTTCATTAAGTCCAAATTTCTCCAAACCCATCTACACTTTCATTAAAAAGCCTGCCCAAAACAAACATAAAAGAAAACAAATCAAAACTACAAGGAAAATAAAGCATATATACAATGATACCTTAGGGACTTCCTCCCTAGTGAGCTTGTTTAGAGTCACTAAGCTTGACTTTGGTTGTCTTTTCAGGCTTGGTCTAGATACCAAGGAGGTGATGAAATCCTCCCTGGCACCTCTTGATCACTGTGAAGTTGACCCTTGATCACTTCACCCTTAACACACAAACCATATTTCTTCTTAATCTTGAGCCTTGGTCTTGCCTTCTTCAAAGACCTCTTGCTTAGCTTAACTTGGAGATCCTTCACCAACTCAGTCAACTCTTGAACTGAACTCTTGAGCTTTTCCACTGATTCCTCTTGAAGAGAGGGCTTAGCCTTTGGAGTTGCCACTTCACTTAAGCCTTCATGACCACCTTTGTCCTTGATAGTAAAAGGTTGATCATCAATGGTAGGAAGGTTGGTTGGGTTATAGATGTCAAACTTCATGGTTATACCCTCAGCAATGTTCAAGGTCACAAGACCTTCCTTAACATCTATAACAGCTCCAACAGTGGCTAAGAATGGCCTCCCTAGAATGATAGGATCTTCAGGCTCCTTATCCATCTCTAGAACCACAAAGTCTGTATGAATCCTTGCCTTTCCTATCTTGACTGGAATGTTTTCCAACTTACCAACCACATCTCTGTTTGACCCATCAGCTAGGCATATGTGAAGGTTGGTGGACTTGAACTCAGTATGCCCAAGCTTTTATGCTATAGAGTAAGGGATCACACTGATAGATGCTCCCAAATCACATAAGCACTGGTTGTAGTGGAGATAGCTAAGTGAGCAAGGTAGATAGAATGGACCTGGATCCTTAAGTTTAATTGGGATGATAACTCCTCCAAGGTCCTCAAGATCCTTCTCATCTTGAGCATGAGCCTTCTTCTTTGACAATTCAAGCAAAAAATCCTTATAGAGAGGATATGGATCATACTGTTTCAAGGCAGGTCCTCTCTCTTCTTCTTGGTAAGCAATGATAACCTCTTGTATGGCCATCACTTCCTCTTGTTTCTCAATCACAACTTCTTCCCTCAAAGCTTTCACTTCCTCTTGTTGCAAAGCCAACATTTCTTTTTTCTCAATGATTTCCCTTAGTTCCTTAAGCTTCTGTGCCTTGAAACATCCTGGGAATGGTAGAGGCGGTTTGTAAACAGGAGAAATGTACTTAGCAGGCTTGACAGCTTCTGATCCTTCAGCTCGATCGACCACTCGATCAGGCACTCGGTCGAGTGATGGCTCGAGCACCTGGTCGAGTGCAATACCGAAATCAGTCTGCTTTGCACAAACTTCACTCTAAACTTCAAGAAATGACCAATCCTCCCCATCTTGAACATCACTGTCCTCAGTGACTTCTTCATCAAAGATATGTGTGGCTTTTGCAGTGAACTCCCTTGGGTTTTGGACAGCTTTTCCAGGGAGTTGGTTGGGCTTAGGAGCTGAAGTAGAAGCAAGGTTGCTCTCCATATACTTCACTCTGGAACTGAGACCTTCAAACTTCATGTTTAGATCATTGTAATGGGATGTGAGCCTTTGGTTCAACTCAGCAAACTGTTTAGCCTCCTCAATCTTTCCATTGGTTTGCCCAATCAACAGCTGTTGCATCATGGCTCTTAAGTCTTGTTACTGGCCTTGGTTAGTCTGAAACCCTGGTGGAGGACACAATTGGGGCTGGAACACTTGATGTTGCTGCTTGGGTGCATAGTTGTTTTGCTGTTGAGGCTGTTGAGGTGGATAGACTTGATCTTGGGGATTTGCTACATCGGTGCTTCTATAGGAGAGGTTGCTGTTCTTGAACCCTCCTCCTTGGTTGTAGCCTTTGAATCCACATTGGTTTTGCATATAACAGAGCTCAGCAAATTCCCTCTCCCCCTCTTGAACTGGACATTCTTCCTCACCAATAAAGTTGATAGTCTTTTGTTGGCTAAGGAGGATTTTGTCTAGCTTTTCATTGACCATCTTCAAATCTTTTTTGTACTTGTCCTCTTGATCAGTGGAGGTGGACCTTACTGTTATGTCATAGTCCTCATTGGAATTGGTTAACATTGTAATTGCCATCTGATTGAGCAAGATTTTTAACCAATTCCCATCCTTCTTCCACATTCTTGTTGAGGAAGTTACCATTTGAGGCTGTATCAAGAAGCATTCTGATTTTGGGGAGCACTCCTCTATACGAAGTACTTAGGAGGGACTCATTGCTGAAGCTATGGTGAGGACACTGAGTTTGGAATCCTTTAAACCTCTCCCAAGCTTCACAAAATGATGTGAGCCAAAATATGGGTGAGTCGATAGCTGGTCTAAAGGACCTCTCTAACTAACTTGGATAGGATGGAGGTGAATGAGGGTTTGTGGTAAGAACACAAATCAATATCTAAGTGAATCACACACAAAGATAAAGATTCAACTTGTTTTCTAAAGGAATCACACACAATAGAAAAGACAAGTAAAACAAAAGCCTAAGCTTCAAAGTGAGAAAACTTTCTATTTTATTTTTCCAAAAATATTCTATATCTTTACAATGAAGGGAAACATGAGCTTATATAGGCTCAATTTACAAATCAATAACATAAATACAAAATAAATCAAATTAATTATATAAATATATCAAGAATAAATTTGAGAGATTTTATCAATCATCATTGATGGAGATTGATTCTTTGTATCTAGACACTTTCTTGATGTAGCCATAAAATGATTGACTTCTAGAAACTTCTTCATAATTTGATCCTGATTTTCCTTGAACCAATTCTTGATGAGTTATAGATATTTCTAGGATTGCATCACTCTCTCCTTCTTGAAAATGTTTTTTCCTCAAAACTAAAACCAAAGTTTGCATTTTTTTTTTGTTTTTTTATATTGAGAAATAGAATGAAATTAATACAAATCAATTTCTTTTTCTTTTTCAAATAAAACTGAAATTCAACAAATCAAAACAAAATTATTTTGTAAATAAAACTGAAATTCATCAAATAAAAACAAACTTTTTTTGTACTATTTTTTTTTAAACGATTTAAATAAAACAAAAATGATTTTTTTTCCTCCAAATTAAACTAAATGCAGCAAATCAAAACAATTTTTTTTTTTTTAATTATTTTTTTTTTCAAAAAGCTAAAATGAAACAATAAGAGATAGGAGTTTTTAGCTCTGATACCAAAATGATGTGAGCCAAAATAGGGGTGAGTCGATAGCTGGTCTAAAGGACCTCTCTAACTAACTCGGATAGGATGGAGGTGAATGAGGGATCAAAGTTCGCCACACAAAGTTGCGGAATGACTTTGTGATAAGAACACAAATCAATATCTAAGTGAATCACACACAAAGATAAAGATTCAACTTGTTTTCTAAAGGAATCACACACAATAGAAAAGACAAGTAAAACAAAAGCCTAAGCTTCAAAGTGAGAAAACTCTCTCTTTTATTTTTCCAAAAATACTCTATATCTTTACAATGAAGGGAAACATGAGCTTATATAGGCTCAATTTACAAATCAATAACATAAATACAAAATAAATCAAATTAATTACATAAATAAATCAAGAATAAATTTGAGAGATTTTATCAATCATTATTGATGGAGATTGGTTCTTTGTATCTAGACACTTTCTTGATGTAGCCATAAAATGATTGTCTTCTAGAAACTTCTTCATAATTTGATCCTGATTTTCCTTGAACCAATTCTTGATGAGTTATGGATATTTCTAGGATTGCATCACAAAAGCTCTCATTATTCCTTTGAGCAAACCCAGAAATTTCATTCCTCAATCTAGCAGTTCTAGCATTGGAGAAGAACTTGGCCAAGAAAGTCTTCTTGCAAGCATCCCATGTGGTTATTGCTCCAGTTGGAAGTGTCTTCTCCCAGAAATGAGCTTTGTCTCCAAGTGAGAAAGGGAACAGCCTGAGCTTGAAGCCATCTTCACTCACACCATTGATCTTTGTGAGACCACATATCCTATCAAACTCATCAAGGTGGTTTAGGGGATCTTCCATTGGCAACCCATGGAACTTGTTGGCTTGAATCATGAAGATCAATCCACTTTTGATCTCATAATTGTTGTTTGTTACTGAAGGAGGCACAATACCAGCTCTCTGGTTATGTGTGTTTGGTGCATCTCCAGCACCAATGTTTCTTGCCCTTGGAGCTTGTTGATCTTGTTGCTCCATTAGCACTTGTTGTTCTTGTTCCTAATAGATTCTTGTTTCTGCTGTCTCAGGTCCCTTGGTGGTCGGTTTATGTGATCAAGGAGTCTCTGAAGATTGTGATGACCCTTTGACCTTGTTTGCATCAACAGGCGCGAGTACAGACTCGGACAGGCACACTGTTGAGCACAGGCTCGAGTGGGTGGTCGAGTCGACTGGGAAGTGATGTCTATTTGTATCCAGCTTCTGACTCGATTGGGTACTCGATCCCTCACTCGGTCGAGTGGTGGTCAAGTTGATGGTCGAGCTGGTACCTGAAACTCAATCACAGACAAGCAGTAGAAGAATCAAGATCAGTAGCGAACAAGTGGATAAAAGAACTTAATCTTAGACTTCTATTGCTCCTAATTGTCACAAAACACACTCAAATGGGCAACGACGCCAAATTGAAACAATCTTTTTGTGGTGTGGTATGATATGATGGATGAGATATGAATGAATGATGAACAGGTGGAGTGTAAGGTGTTTCAATTACCCTTATGCTGTTGTAATATAAGAGATGTCAATCCTAAATGAGTGTTTGCAAGCAATCAGGATGTGCATATATGTCTAAGTCAAGCCAAATATGAAGGATGTTTGTCACTAACAACCTATTGATGAAATGTAAAATGCAGAAAGTAAAAGCTACTAAGATAGATGCTAAATGTAAAGAGAGCAGACTAATCAAAGATATGATGAAACAAGAACAGAAATAGAAACTAAAGTAATGCAAGTAATGAACTAATGCAAGGCAAGTAATGAACAGGATACTAAGTGAATGCAACAGAAATGCAACTAAAATGAAACAGGAATTGAGACAGGACAAACACAAAGCATAAACAAGAATTCTGGGGATGCGCTCGAGCAAGCACTCGATCGAGTGTAGATCGAGTACAGGGTCGAGCTGGACAAACGCGAGAAACAGAGCAATGCAAGCAAAACAGAGCATGTCTTTTAAATCTCTCTCTTGTCTAAAGTAATTCAAACCTAAAACCATTGCTCTTAATCAAACTATATGCAAATCCTATCAAGAAAGCACTATATATAACTCAAGAAGTAATACAAGCAGCAGAATCCATACCTCTGTGCTAGAGGTAACAATGTTGAAGAAGCCTTGAAGAGGTTGCACCTGAAAAGATAAAGTTTTATTAATGAACATTCAGCAAGGAAATGTTAACTGGGTTCTTTTATTCTATCCAGTAGACTAGAGAATCAAAAGAGGAGACAAACAAACTCAAGATCTTCTCTTGACAAGGCGGATATATAATGTTTGTGATATTTATTAACTCAATAACAATGATGGTTGTATCCACTAACAAGTAAAATGTGGTGGTCCGTTGAGTTGGCAAGAAGGTCCACATATATAATAAGCATATTGCTAAGATGAAAGATCAGTCTTTTCTACAAAATCATTAGCCATAAATCATCTAAATGATGAAAAAACAAAGACCTGCTGTGACTGTGACTTACAGAGAAACCAGCTCCAAACTCTATCCCTACAATAAAACAATATCCAATTAAAAAGAGATTACATTTGCAAGTATCACAGACCAATTCAACATCTTGGATTTTGAGAGTAATCTAGGGGGTGTAAGTTTGTGTTTTTTATGTAATCCACTAATAGGTTAGTTGTTCTGTTGGCATTCGTAACAAGGAAGGCAAGGACTCAGGGAAGGAAGGCTAGACAATCGACTAACGAAAGTGGCTAAAGAGAGAATTGGGTCAAGAGGATTACATGTCATTCGGAGTTCACGCAATAAACATGGCATGTAGTTGGTTTTATTGTGTCTGTCGTTTTTATTAAGTAGTTTGTAACGTTGTGTCGTTTAAGTCTTAAGATACATTATAAGGGAGTCATACCCCTTTAGGGTTCATTATCAAAGAATTAATATCAAAACTTTATCCTATCTTCCTTATCTCTTCTCTCTTACCTTCCTTCTTACCTTCCTTCTTCTATCTTTCTATTCTTCTCCCCTTTCTACGACTCTAACGGTAAGGTCATCCTTATCATTTGGTGCTTTTATTGAGAGCTTGCAATGGCCCCAATAACTCAAGCTGCTCAAGCGACTTTGGTAGCAGACTTTGACGAAAAGCTTCATCAGCTCAGATCTACTATCGAAGACCAAATCGTGGATCTCAAGAGGAGTAACGCTGACCAGAAGTCATAATCGAAGAACAAGGGCGTAAACATGAGGAAGCGATGCGTTGGTTTCGCGAAAAGTTAGCGCTTAAAACTTCTCCGGAGGCAAGTCCATCGTCGGGATCCCAGATCCAGAATTCCAACGCGTCGCCTGACACTTGCGTTACTCCGCAAGCTCCGGTTAAGGCGAAGGGAGACGGAATCTTGCCTATTCCACCACTGACGATACCGATCCACTCCATGGAGACTACTCAAGGGGTATCTCAAATGAGTCACCTAGCTTCTCACTCGTACTCGCAGGGTCCGAGTTTGGGATCTCCAGGTCGTCGATGGGAGCTGCCAGTCTTCGAAGGTCAAAACCCTGACGACCGAATCTTTTGAATCGAGAAACGTTTCGTGCAGAATCAGATCCCAGACCATCTGAAACTGGATAAATCTCTAGGGTTATTGGCTGGAAGTCCGGTGAAATGGTTGCGTGGTAGAGAGGCCCGGGGTTCGTTCGCGATTGGGATGATTTTAAGGTTAAGTTTCGAAAAAGATATGGTCCTGGTCATGTTGGTTCAGTTTCGTGGCAGATTATCAACATCAAACAGCGAGGTTCAGTGGAGGAATTTCGCGAGGAGTTTGAAGATCTCATCTTCGTGGTTCCCCACATACCAGATGACTTTCTGGAGGCACTCTTCTTAAAGGGAATGAAGCGAAACCTACGTGAGCAAGTTATGCGTACGAGACCAGTGGGAATGGATGAGATTGTGTATACGGCAAAGATTGTTGAGTCTCAAGAGAATGAACGCTTGGCTATGAGGTCAACTTACAACTCAAGACCCTTTGGCAGAACCAGTTCGGCTCCGATGCTCCGCGAAAGTAACAGCAATAGTCCTGTTCGCGGACATGAGATCACTCCAGCTAGAAAGTCCGTTGATGGGGGTCGAGATTCCAAGAAGGTGGATCTAGGTAGGAGCACCTTTAACGCCTGTTATACTTGCGGTGACCGCTATTTCTCTGGCCACAGGTGTAAGAATCAGAAGTTGAAGTGTCTTGAATTAGGTTCAACAAACGATAACAATCAGATTCTGGAGGAAGAGGAGGAGTCTGATGACTACGATGAACTAGGGGCTAAGGAAGAGACTCAGGCTTTGATGCATCTGTCCCTACGTTCCATGGCTGGATTAACGTCCGAGAAATTGATGAGGATGGGGGGGATTCATTGGTAATCAAGAGGTAACAGTTCTCATTGATTCAGGAGCCACGAGCAATTTTATTTCAGAAGAAATAGTTCGTCGTTGTTCACTTAGTGTTACTTCCACTAATACTTTTGGTGTGGCTTTGGGCAATGGTCAAGTCATATCGGGTCAAGGAAAATGCCATGATGTATCTCTCTCTATCCAAGGAGTCAACATCTCGCAGGATTTCTTTGTTTTCGCATTAGGAACCACGAATGTGGTGCTTTGTTACTCGTGGTTTGAAACTCTAGGGGAGACACGAGTTAACTGGGGCTTACACACCTTGAAGTTCGTGGTGGGTGACGACTGGGTGACGCTTTTAGGCGATCCTAGTCTTCTGCGTCAAGAGATATCACTGCAGTCCCTAGAAAGGATAGTTAAGCGAGGTGACATGGCTTACTTGCTGGAGCTATCAGAACTCTTCACTACTTCGCAGCAACACAATCAGCCTGACCTTCCAGTGGAGATACAAAGGCTCTTACAAGAGTACAAGCAAGTTTTCCAACTTCCTCCTGGTCTACCTCCTGCCCGGAACCGCGAACATTCCATAGTCCTCCAACCAGGAACTGCTCCCATTACCGCCAGGCCTTACCGCTATTCTTTCTCTCAGAAGAACGAAATGGAAAAGTTGATCCGCGAGATGTTAGCTGCAGAGGTAATTCGTCCTAGCATTAGTCCCTTTTCGAGTCCAGTCCTTTTAGTGAAGAAGAAAGATGGGGGGGGGGTGGCGCTTCTATGTGGACTACAGAGCTCTCAACAAGGCAACAGTTTCAGACAAGTACCCGATCCCTATCATTGAAGAACTTCTTGATGAATTGCAGGGTGCGGCCATATTCTCGAAGTTGGATCTCAAATCAGGCTATCATCAGATCAAGATGAAGGATTGTGATGTGGAAAAGACTGCTTTCCGCACTCACGAGGGACACTAGGAGTTCCTGGTTATGCCTTTCAGCCTAACCAATGCCCCTGCCACCTTCCAATCAGTGATGAATGACCTCTTCCGTCCTTACTTATGCAAATTTGTGTTAGTCTTTTTTGACGACATCTTGGTGTACAGCCCTACAATGGAGGCACATGAACAACACCTGGCTGTGGTCCTCCAAGTGTTGTTACAACACCAGTTTTACGCCAATGAGAAGAAGTGCAGTTTTGGTAGCTCACGTATAGCCTACTTGGGACATATTATCTCGGGTGAGGGGGTATCCGCTGACCCTTCCAAAGTAGAAGCTATGGTGAACTGGGCTCAACCTAAGACTATTACCGCATTTCGAGGATTCATGGGTCTTACAAGTTATTACCAGCGTTTTGTAGAGGGTTATGGTAAGATTGCCAAGCCATTGATGGAACTTTTAAAGAAAGGGAAGTTCGAATGGGGTCCTGAGGCTTCTAAGGCGTTTCTCAAGCTGAAAGAAGCAGTTTCATTACTTCCTACCTTGGCACTTCCCGATTTTTCACAGCCCTTCACCATTGAGACCGATGCTTCAGGTGCAGGAATAGGAGCTGTTTTATCTCAAGGTAAGCGTCCCATAGCGTTCATAAGCCAAGGTTTCTCGCAGAAGGGACGAATCAAGTCAGTCTATGAACGTGAACTGTTGGCGATAGTTTTTGCGGTTGATAAATGGAAATACTATCTGACGAGAAAGAAGGTCATCATACGCACTGATCAAAAAAGTCTCTGACACTTGCTGAATCAGAAGACAGTATCTGCTATACAGCAACGTTGGGCGTCTAAACTTGTCAGCCTCGATTACGAAATCGAGTATAAGCAAGGGTCACAAAATCGAGTGGCTGATGCCTTATCCAGGAAGATGTCCCCGGATCATGGTCTCAACAGTCTTTTGCTGGCGCCAGCTACTATCGATAAAGAAGTGTTGAAACAACAAGTTCTAGCGGATAAAGAACTTTGTGAGTTGTGGGAACAGTTAGATAGTGGCCATGGTTCGCTTGAGGGTTACAGTATCATTTCAGGCATGCTGCACAAGGACAGGAGGTTAGTGATTCCACCTGGATCCGAGTTCATTCCTAAGCTCTTACAGTCCTTCCATGCCAGTTTTACTGGGGGTCACGTGGGGGTCCTTAAAACATTTAAGAGACTAACAAGTGAAGTCTACTGGAAGGGTATACGTAAGGATGTAGCTGCATTTGTCAAACAATGTTCAGTTTGTCAGCAAAGTAAACACTCAACGCTCACACCTGCGGGCCTTTTGTCACCACTACCGATCCCTTTTCAAATTTGGGCTAATATAAGCATGGATTTCATAGAAGGTCTGCCAATATCAAAAGGGTTTGATGTTATCTTAATCGTGGTGGAGAGGCTCAGCAAATACGGTCACTTCCTCACTCTTAAACACCTTTTTACAGCAAAATCTGTGGCTGAGCTCTTCATTAAGGAGATAGTGCGTCTTCATGGATTTCCTGAATCAATAGTCTCAGACCGCGACAAAATATTCACAAGTCACTTATGGAATGAACTCTTCAAATTGCACGGAACTTCGCTACACAAGAGCTCTGCCTACCATCCGCAGACGGATGGCCAAACAGAAGTACTCAATAGGTGCTTTGAGACCTATCTTCGTTGTTTTGTGAATGAGAAACCAAAATCTTGGGCGTCAATCCTCATGTGGGCAGAGTACTGGTACAATACTTCCGTTCACAGTGCTATTCAGATGACTCTTTTTCAAGCAGTCTATGGCAGAGAACCACCTCAGTTGCTACGATTTGGAGATATTCCCACAGCGAATGCCCAGGTTGAAGAGCTGTTGAAGGATAGGGACGGGCTCATACAGCTTTTGCGAGAAAACTTACAGGCTGCGCAAGCTCGAATGCAAAAGGAGGCTAATAAACATTGTAGGGATCTGGAGTTTGCAATAGGGGATTGGGTTTATTTGAAATTACGTTCGTACAGGCAGTCTTCAGTTGCACAGCGCCGTAAGGAAAAGTTGTCACCGAGATTCTTTGGTCCATTTCAGGTTCTACAACGAGTAGGGAAGGTTGCTTATAAACTTCAGTTGCCTGCTAGTAGCGCCATTCACCCGGTTTTTCACATATCACAGCTCAAGCAGGCACTCCCGAATTCTATCTTAGCTCAGCCACTTCCAGCGATTCTTAACTCCAAACTGGAGTGGAACACGAAACCTGAGAGTGTGTTAGCCATCCGTACTGGTGAGGCTTCCGCTGGTCCAGAGGTGTTGATCAAATGGCACGGCTTACCAGACTGTGAAAATACCTGGGAACCTCTGCAAAGCTTAAGCCTGCAATTTCCTAACGTTCACCTTGAGGACAAGGTGGCTTCATTACGGGAGGGTATTGATAGGCTAGCTGTTTCGTTGGCATTCGTAACAAGGAAGGCAAGGACTCAAGAAAGGAAGGCTAGACAATCGACTAACGAAGGTGGCTAAAGAGAGAATTGGGTCAAGAGGATTACGTGTCATTTGGAGTACACGCAATAAACATGGCATGTAGTTGGTTTTATTGTGTCTGTCGTTTTTATTAAGTAGTCTGCAACGTTGTGTCGTTTAAGTCTTAAGATACATTATAAGGGGGTCATACCCCTTTAGAGTTCATTATCAAAGAATTAATATCAAAACTTTATCCTATCTTCCTTATCACTTCTCTCTTACCTTCCTTCTTACCTTCCTTCTTCTATCTTTCTATTCTTCTCTCCTTTTTACGACTCTAACGGTAAGGTCATCCTTATCATCCACTTCAAAAAAAATTTAAACTGAGAGTGATGATTTGATGTACTTATCAAATCTCCCGCCGGCTATTGATGAAATTGAGGATTCTATCTCCACATCAAAATAGAACTGCAAAAAAAAAAAGCAATCACCTTTTTTAAGAAGAACTAAAACAATGGTGTTCACTAAAATTTGGCACAGTGATGAAATTTCGTACAGCGTTCAACAGAACCTTCTTACTCTGGAAGAACGAAGAAGATGAGGGAGACGACGAAACGTAATGGGCTAATTTGTTTCCTTTTGAGCCCAATTTACGATTTTTAAGCCCAAACATATTAATTGAATTCATCGGGCTTAAAACTAATATTTGAGAAATTGACGTTCGCGTAAACTTGTACTTTTTATTAATTCAAGTCTTTTTGGTGGACAAGAAGACTAAAGTCGTCGGAAAATTCCAATCTTTTTTTTTTGTCAACCATTGGGCCACAACAGGCCGGCCCATTAGCCTAATCCCTACGAATGTAGGGAGTGGGACTCGATCCCGGGTGTGATGGTGCCTTGTGCATTAAGGACTTACCTTTGGCCACTGCACTAAGGTCACTTCACGAAAATTCCAATCTTTAACCAGAAAGAAAACAAAATCAGTACAATCACATTCTTTTTTTTTTTGAAGTGGATTACATTAAAAACACCACTAGATGAACTATATCACGGTTTAACCCGTAATGCTCAAATCATGATAATCCTAACAGGCACACTACGTAATATTCATGTCCGTGACAACATGTATTTCTGTTAGTTGACTTGTAATACTAGAATTAATATGCAATGAATTTGACTATAATTATATCTGAGCTATGTTAGGTCAGTAAAAGTAGGGAACTCTGTTAGGTTATGGGTCATTGAGTTTGATTTTGTACTTTCATGCACTGCATTTACAATGAGTTATCATAATTTATTCTCTTATAACAGGTTTTTTGCATTGCATATTACTTTCGAAGGACCAAACAACAACATCTCCTCAATTTCTTGTTACCTAGAGCTGCTTTTCGAATCATGCAATGCACCTGAACATGAATTAGATATTTAGATGACAAAAAAAAATATTACATTATGTTACATTGCAATCGAAGAACAAATTACAATCATTAAATAAAAAGTGCCAATTAGCTTTATATCAACACAAGTATCACACAAATTTCTCTACCATCCATGTAAGCAAATACAACTTTTAATGATTATCAACAACAACAAAAAATGAAGGAAATATTAAATATTAAATATTTTGATGATTTTTTATTATTTTTTTCTATGATTTTGATGATTTGGGTGAATGTTGTGAAACAGTTATGATTTATTGTAAAATTCTCCCAAATCTCACCTAAAATTTTTAGATTTAAATTTTCATTTTAAATAAGCATATTTACTAAAATCTCTTACATTTATAAGTCTCCTTTACTGTTTCGTTCCCAAAGTTAGGATCCGTTTAACTCACTCAAATTTGATTTTTTAAACTGACTTAAATTAATATTTTGTTGAATTTATTTGATTTTATATGTTAAATTGAAAACATACAGTAGATTTTTGTGCGAGTAAAAGAAATATATAATACACCACTGTTCTGAAAAAATAACGAGTGGGTTATTTTATTTGATTATAAAAAAATACTTTTAAAAATATGAAATTAAGAAAAAAAAAATTAATAAAACATTCAAGTGCATAGACGTTACGTTGTGAATGGATAAGGGTTAGAAAATTTGTTGTCAATAGACGTTTAAAAGTCTGACCCAAACGGTGCGGTGGAAAAAGACAAAAACAAAAAAATAGGGCTTATCTCCTTCTCACATTTCCAAGGGCAAACACAAACGTCGCTAGAGACGCATCGAGCAGCCACCCTACCAAGGAAGAACTAGAAGAAATGGTTGAAAGTTTCGAAATTTCATGCTGTGACGAAGTCATGTCTCCTATCTTTCAGGTCTTTCACGCCTCCTTCTTATAATCCGATATATATAGTTGATTCTAACAGTGATTTGTGATACAGCACTTTTCCATTTGATTGAATTTGCAAATGACTCCTGTGGAAGATTGGTAGAAGAAACATTATGTGTAATTTATTTTCCTAAGTATAGCCTAGAAGTTTGAGTTCGAGATCCATACATTTTCTTAGGTTCTGGACTAGATATGGTTGATAAGAGCAAGAAAAATGTGTGGGAATTATAATAAAACCAACTCAAGTGTTTAAAACTAATCTCCCCATTCCTTTGGTCTTACTGATGATAATTTCCTCTCTAGAAAACATATGGATTACGGATTAGGGTTGGTTAGTTTCTTTTCTTTTTGTTATTTGTGAGTTGACAAATTCCACTAGACAAAAAGTTAAATATGCATTGGTACATTTCTTTTCTATAGACTTACTCGTTGCAGCTTTCGGTAAATATATTATTCTTAACTAACTTTGTGAGTTTTGCATTTCAGTGTGTTTGTGGACATATAACTTGCTCCTTGTGTTGTACTAGACTAAGGAACAAATGCTCTAACTGCAATTTGCCCATTGGTAGAAACCGATCTGGAAATGTAGAGAGAATCATGGAAGGAAACTCTTTCCTGTGCCAAAACACCCAACATGGCTGCACCATGAAATTCAATGATTACAAAGAATTATCAGTTCATGAGAAGGAATGTTGTTTTGCTCTGTGCCATTGTCCTGCACCTAACTGCTACTACAGGGGCGTGTACAATGATCTCAACAGTCACTACTCCGATTATCACAGACACGACGAACCTAAACAGTTCTGGTGTACAAATTCCATTTGTGCATGGCGATACTTTGCAGTCATTCAGAGGCATATAGATGGTCCATTGGTTGCTGTCATATATTTCAAGGCGCGAGAAGGTTTATATCTCACAGTGAACTGTATTGCACCTTCTGCTCCAGGAGTTGGAGAGTTGACCTACGAGATCTCATGTTCGACGGAAGGTAACACTATGACTTTTGGATCGTCAGAGATGAATAGGGTTCAGAAATTGAGCTTCAAAACTCCGGAGAAGGACTTCATGTTAGTTCCTAACTTTCTCTGGGCTGAGTGTCCTACATCGAAAATGGTGATTCGCATACGCGAGAAAGATGAAGAAGATGTTGATGAAGAAGTAATCATCACATACAAACCATAGTAGGTCGTTCTTCTGGTACCCTAATGATAAATTTATGATGTTTCTTCTAAACAAACATTTCTCATGGCTCATTGCTTAACTTAATTGTAAACGAGTACAACCATCACTATGCTACATGTTTATTTGGGCATGTAATTTAAAGATATTCTTGTTCAAATCCGTATGTGCTTTTGTTGTAGTATTTATTGTGTAGTTTATTTTAAAAATATAAAAAACTCAAGATATATACTAAAAATTACTCACTGAAGAATACAAAACTTTTATCTCATGTAAGGTCTCCTCCTCCAAGAAGACATCTTAAATGCAATGTTGTTGATGTCTGGAATGAGAGAACATGTTTATGAGTGGGAGTTGGGATATGTTTCTTTGGTTGGAGTACGAGCCATTTCAAGGGTTTTAGCGGCCTTGGATTTGGAAGTTGATGGAGTACAATAGGCTCAACATACGAAATTTATATTTCATTAGTGTCATATTCGAATCTGATGATAAGTGGTTAATCAAACACGAGCTTGTAAACATTCGTCAAATTCATATTTTTTAATCTTTTGATATTTGAATACCAGATTCGTTACAACCTACTGTTGGGACTGATGAACCTTAAAAAAAACTAATTATAATACGAGTTTTACTCTTCTACAATAACTGAAAAGAAGAACCTGTTAATATGATATAGAGTCATTTACACGCCCTAAAAAAGGCATGAAATGTTAAAGGTTGAACAAAATTTAATTAGATTTGAAATTAAATGGTATGGACAAAACTGAAAACTGGGAGATACAAAATTAATTTTTATATTAAAAATGAGAAACATGGATAAGGTATAATTAATTATGATAAGATATAGTGATAGCCTTAGAAATTTGTCAACCACAGAATCTAATCTAAACTTAAGAAATAAACATTGCATGTAAGGAAGAAGGGTTTACGCACTGCACTCTTTCTTCTGTACGTATATATAAGTAGCGAAGCACACATGTAAGAGCATCTACCACCCGATCTCTTATACTCCAATAGGAATGGATAACGGGTCGAACACCAAACAACTCCTCTCAGGAGAAGCATCGAGCAGCCGCCCAAAGAGGCAAAGACTCGTGGCCATGGAGAATGCTTTAGGAGCTGCTAATGGTGACGTGATGGCACGATTTGGGGTACTATTCGATCTTGATCTTCTGCACTGTCTTAATTGCTCCAAGGCACTGACGAGTCCTATCTATCAGGTTTCTCTTCTTCCTGGTTAATTTATAATTTCGTTTTGGTGGTAAAAATAAATGATTGCATGTACTTACTTACGAGTCCTAGAAAGATGATTTTTGTTGATGTGAGACTTTAGGATAACAATGATTTCGTATAGGACAAAGGAGACATAATGGACGATTCTTTGGATTTCTCAAATGTAATCTTGATTGCTATTTCTTGGTTTCTCTTCTCTATACAAGTTTGATAATATTAACTAACTCTTAGTTTTACATCTCAGTGTGTAGATGGACATATGACATGCTCATCTTGCTATAATGATCTGAAGAATCAATGCCCTTCATGCGGTTCAGCCGTCGGGAACTATCGATCCATAATAATGGAGAGAGTTTTGGAATCGGTCATTGTCCCATGCCGAAACGCTGAACATGGCTGCAAGGAAAAGTTCTCTTATGGCAAAGAATTAGTCCATGAGAAGGAGTGCTGTGTTTATCTCTGCTATTGCCCTGAACCAGGTTGCAACTACAAGGGCATGTACAAGAATCTCTACAGTCATTACTATGCTAAACACGAGGCTAATTGCTTAAGCTTCACGTGTGGCCAGTACGATGCCGCATGGGTACGCATCAGTAAGAAGATATTAGTCCTTCAGGAATATGAAGATGGTCCATTGGTTGTTGTTCAGTGCTTCAAGGCGGCACATGGTGTGTATGTGACAGTCAACTGTATATCACCTTCTGTTCCAGGTGTTGGAGAATTCTCTTATCGTCTCATCTACCGGAGGGGAAGTAAACGTGTGTCGTATGAATCCAAGCAGATGAACAGGATTAATAAAATAAGCTTCGAAACTCCTTTGGAGAATTACATGTTCATGCCTTATTGGTCCCTGGGTGAAAGCTCTATAATAAAGATGGTAATTTGCATTCGCAAATTAGGAGAAGAAAGATGATGATGAGAATGAAGACGCAGAGGAGTAATTATCATATTATATATGTTGTAGTAGGTCGTTGGGTTCATCAGTGGCCTAGCTAGTAATGTAATCCCGATGTTTTTTTGGTTTTTGTTGTTGCTGCTTTCATCCATGAACTCTAAAGTCTCTAAACTCATATTTTAATGGTCTTATTGTTTTACTTAATGTTTGTTTCTTTCTCTAAACTTATATTTCTTCTCTTTGTTCTTATAATTAATTAAACAATATATAAGTATTGTGGGAGGGTTGTATATATGGATGTTGGCTTATGGAAAGGTAAAGGAGATATATTCAAACATATTCAGCTCAAAGTACACAAATCACTGGCCATCGATCTTTCTCTATCGTCTCAGTCTCTACTCACGATAGAACACGGAGCTTCCTTGCCCGCTATGTCTTTCAAGCATGGTGACCATCCAAACTCAGCAACTACTTTAACCCGATGGATTGACAAACTAGTAAGGAGTCAGCTCTCATCTATTCAAACTTTAGGAGACAAACGTTATATCAAAGGACTACAACTGTGGTTTGATTCTAGAAGTTAAAACTTGTCAAGTTTCGTTTCATTTTTTTATTGATTTTTTATATAAAAATGTTAGTTTTTCTTTTAGTTTAATTTAACATTACATTGAAAAATATATACGTATATTTATATTAATGACATGCAAATGAAACTTAACCTTATAGATTGCAAGTAGAGCCGAGATTGCTTGCATAGACTTTAAAATCTAACACTTTCATATTTTAGCTTATACAAGTGAACATTGAAACGTATATTCAAAATTTTAAAAGAATCATGTGTGATATATATATATATATATACACATTTTTGGAGACATTTAGCAAATAAATTCTGGAGTTGCTACTTATTTACAAAGAATGCCATTATCATAATTTAAAATTAAAATTTAATACCAATATTTTGGTCGAAACAAAAAGTTCTAAAATATCTCTTTAATCAATCAATGACTAATTACAATATCTCATTAAATTAATTATAATATCTTCAATTAATTCTTGAGAAATACCCTCAAATAGCACACATCTAAGTTTTTATTCCAAGATTAGCACACATCTTTATATATTCCAAAAGTAGCATTATTGAATGAAATTGATTAGAAAATAATAAAATTAATTATAATTTTTCTGAAAATTGCTATGGTTCTCACGAGTCACGAGCTCCTCCTCGTCTCGGAAGGAACAACATCAACAACTGCAACAATTACATGTGGTTCGAGAAGCTTCGATCTCTCTGACGAGTTCTATCGTCCGATCCATTTGAACAGCTCGATGTAGCTCACCAATCACATCCATCGCTCTCTCGACCGTGTCTCTGCCCCTGAATCGGAGTCGTCGGATCTCCATGAACTTCTCGCCAATCACATCTTGACACTTCTCTCTCTTATGCATTTCAGAACCTTTCTCTCGCCTATGGTGAAAAGGTCCATCACAAAAAATTGATTTGCCATAATCAATTCATCTCACAAGACGAAGCATCTCAACATTAGGTAACTATCTCTTACATGGATTTCACAATGCATTTTGAACTGTTTGTGAGGAGGATTTCTACACTGGTTTTGGCATTGATGTTTTGTCAACTCCTCAAGAAGAGAAAGTAGAAGTTTTAAATGTCTCTGAAATGGTTAAAGAGTGGTAAGCAGTCAACAAAGTTCACCAATAATCATTGCACACCAAGTGCTCGACATAATGCTTCTTAAAGGCCACCATTTACATCAGCAGATGATGGAAGAAAAACTGTCCAAATCATGGAAGTTCAAGATCAATAACATGTCACAACCACAAGGTTTAGTATATGAGGCGTTATGTGTTCAAGAGATAAATAGCTGATGTCACAAAGATTGGAGATATACACACCACAATTGAGTAAACAAAACATCAAGCATGGTGAGGTTGATGATGCGATGTTTTATAATCATATCCTTCTATGTCTCTTTTCTTTTTAATTTTTCCAAACTTTTTAACGTATCTATTAGTGATTATGTTTGTAGGAAATTCATTGATCAATTGGAAGTGACATCTCAATTTCTTAGTTTTATGAAAGCCATCCTAAATTTTAAAGGATTCTTCCTAAACCTCACTCAATCTTTCCTGAATTTTTCTTTTTTTGCATATGGTTTACCTATAGTATATTTATTGTTATATATTTTACATGAATGAAAGGTTTGCCTTATTGGTTACACTCTCTTGGATAGTTCATAGAAGGATTATGGTTTTCATGGCAAATGCCTAAAAGTTTTTTATTTTATGAAAGTCATCCTAAATTTTAAAGGATCCTTCCTAAATATCATTGGATCCTTTCTGAACTTACAAGAGTCCCAAAACATTTTTTATGAATGTCATCATGAGATCTTAAGGTACCTTTCCTGAATCTAAAGAAACTACCATTTGCTTCCTTTAACATCAAGCTCAAATTATTTTACAAAATACACCATCTAATATATATGTAACATAAAAATCCTAATTTGAAAACAAAGAATCAACCCCTAAACATCTCAATCTCCTTAAGTATGAGCTTCTTGTAGATATAAAACACCATTTCCCTACAAAAATGAATGACACAAGCTGTTAAAAAACGATTCAGGGAGGAAGCGCAAGAAGAAGAAGAGGCACAAGCACAATGCCATCGTTTTGACAAGTTAAACAACAAAACAACAAACATCAAACAGAACACAACAACAAGAACAACAACAGGACAGCATATATACATTGATCTAAAAGCTTTTCAGATTCAGCAGGCACTAGACCAGAAACAAACGGTGACTCTTGTCTTACCAATCTTCAAGATCTAGTAACCTCCCTGAATAGACGCATTAAGGCGCTGAAGCTCCTCCCGATGCTCACTCACCATCTAATATATATGTAAGATAAAAATCCTAATTTGAAAACAAAGAATCAACCCCTAAACATCTCAATCTCTTTAAGTATGAGCTCCTTGTAGATATAAAACACCATTGCCCTACAAAATGAATGACACAAGCTGTTAAAAAACGATTCAGGGAGGCTGTCACAAATTATATAGACTTCTTCCTAATTTCATATCGCTAACAATTATTCAAAAAAACCACATATGTTCATATAATTTCTACAAGCACTAGTAGAAGGGTATTATGAACGTTTAAATTTCATACACCAAGCATGGCTCCTATAGTCATTCAACAATTAATATTAGTTTGCATCTATTCTCAAGTTTCTCTAAATCATCATGAATAGAAAATGACAATTTAGGGAGACAATTCAAAAATTTATGAAGTTCTTCCTGAATTTTCAAATCAACATGTAACTCCACCAGTTAAGTCAAATAAGAAAGACACAACCATTCATCCTAAGTTTCTCTAAATTAGCATGAAATCGACCTAAGAACAGGCTCATTTATGACTCTAGCCAAGGTTAATGCAACTCAAAAACACTTAACCAAGTCATCAAACCAATCTACTGAAAATCTGAAACTTTTCAAAATAAGACATAGAAATTAATCATAGCATATATCTCAATCGTACAAAGTAATGAAACCTAATAATTGAATGAACATCCAAAATCGAGAATCTAGAATCAAAAATCCAAGATCGAGTATCCCAAATCCAGAACCGAATCCAAAATCTAGAATTGAGAAATCGAACAACCAAAACGGAGAATCCAAAATCACTAACAATTATAAGCTTCACATCAAAAATAAAAAATCAAGCTTACCTTGATTTCAAAATCTGAGAATCTGAGATTGAAGAAGCATTGCAGCGAGAGAGAAATGTGTGGCTTAGGTTTTGAGTAGAAAGAGTCGATTTCTGATTTTGTTAATTTTATAAATATTTTCTTGTTTTAATTAATTTCCCCAAATTAATTGTTATATCTCTTTTATATTAAAATTGTGCTATATATGGAACATATTAGAGAGTGTGCTAGTTTTGGAAGATAAATTTAAATTAGTGCTATTTTTGAGAATTGCCCTTAATTATTTACTATCCTTAAAGCCAAACACAATTAAAAGATTTGGTTTGAAATATAAAATAATCTTTTAAATTAAATTACGATTTGTTTATCATCTTTGTTTGATTTATTCAGTTTACTTGCTTTAAATCATCATAAAATACATAAAATTAGTGTAACTATATTTTTTTGTATTTTTCGTTATTTGAATTTTGAAAAACGTGCATGTCTTACTTAAGCAAGGAAGCAAAAATATTGTTTGGATATGTAGCGGGATGAGTTTGTGTATTAATAAAAATTGAAAATTATATCATTAATTGTTAGTAAATCTTCAGTTCATTATTTTGTTAACACCATCGACATTAGAATATTAAGCATATCTAATTGAGTTTATTAAATTACGATTATGTAAAATAAACAAGCAGTACTACGTTATACCACGGATTATAGTATGAATTTAACAATTTAAACTGGTAAACCTAAATAATATATAAAAATAAGGGATATACATTTAAAATTTACAAAACATTAGTCATATATATATATATATAATCTACTAAAAATTTCTATTATTATTTTACTTTTAAAAATATAGTCCTGCGGTGTATCCCGGATTAAAATCTAGTATATTTATATTTTTATATACCATGTATACTCGGATTCTTTGGCTAAATTAGCCATTCATTCCTTTGTTTGCAATTATTGTGTCCTTAAAGATTTTGAAATAATTCTTGACCAAGAAAAAGAAAGAAATTCTTTTCAAATAAGAGCAAAAAGTTATTGTATCTTTGTAAAAAGTATGTGTCCTTAAAGATTTAAATTTATTGTTGGCCAAAAAAATATATTTTCATATAAGAAGTTAGAACCAAAAGTTATTTATGACTTTCTGAAACACTTCCATATTATTATTATTATTATTATTATTATTATTATTATATTATTATTATTATTATTATTATTATTATTATTATTATTATTATTATTATTATTATTATTATTATTATTATTATTATTATTATTATTATTATTATTATTATTATTATTATTGTTATAGTATTAAAAATAATTTTTTTTTTGATAACTCAGGAGTTACTAGGCCCAAAGAATAATCTCCTGAGACCGGGGGAAACCATGTTAAATTTCGAACCCCGTGGCCAATGCTACTCGAATCCAGGTGGCGGGAGTTTTCTCCCTTTACCACTGGACCAAGGCGACTTATAAATAATAAGTTTTATCTCAAGCAGGCCAATTAATTTTGAAATCCCTGACATTATAATTACATTGTGTCTCCCATAGAGATACCAACAATTCAGAAACACAAACCATTGGGATTCTACTAAATATGACATTCTACGCCTTTGAAGACGAAGATGTGACCAAAATTATTAAGGGAGAGTGTTAATGATGATTGAGTTTAGGCTTATGTTATTTCATGTAACTGTATTATTAAGTGTGTTATAAAGTCAAAAGGGCGTTAACCGTTTACGAACCGTTGTTAGTTTAAGAACTTGCAATCGCTACGTTCGTGTCTTTTAGAAAAACTATATAAGTTGGATGTTGTTTTATTGTGAAAGGATGTCGTGACTAACAGAGAATATTTCCTCTTGAAGCAAAACTATAACAGAGAATATTTCCTCTTGAAGAAACAGTCGGAAGTTGGTTCCTCCTCCGTTAATATCATGCCTTCGCAGTATCGTCATTTCTCTTAGTATCAGTTCCTATGGCTGATCGAGTTCCCTAAAGCGTCATCTCTAATCGAACGCCATCAATCCAGAATCTCTCTTTTTTTTTAGGTATCAGTTATCAAACTTTTTTGAATATGCCACTTTTGTTTTACATATTTACTGATTTATCTATAGCAATTAAATCCAACAACCTAGCTATAGATTAAAACATTTTTGTAATAAGGAATTGAGCGAGTTAAAGACACTTCATAAATATTTTCATGAATCTGTCCTTACACACCAAATTCGAGAATTAAATAGCAAAGTAAACATACTAAACAGAACGCAAGAAAGCACGCAAAAACTAATTTATTTCTTTCATTAGCATTTCCGCTCTTTTTTTTTTTTTGGCAAAATAACGACTATCATATTCGGCATTTGATGTGTGAAAATTCAAGAATTGATGTCAAGTACGTTGTTATTTTCAAAGTAGGTATTTTTGTTTGTATAAAGATAGTCGTAACTTCGACTATGTATCATATTTGGAGATGCCCCCATCAAATCTTATGCTTAGAGTTGAGCAATTTGGTAAAACAATTAATTTCTCGTAAATGATTAATTTTAACAATTTTCAAAATAGAAAACTTTAAGAAACCAGGAAACTAGTTGATGAAAAAAAAGAAACTAAGGAAAATTAATGTGGAAGAGTTGCAGGGAACCTCAATTTATCTCTTATGGAAATAAAGAAACTCATCAATACCTCAAAATTCAACTTCAAGACCATCGTGTGCCCTAATACTCAAAATCAAGAATCTCACATGTTGTCGAATTTATCCGCTCTCTAGGGAGCAAAGGGTTACTCATCCAAATATCTCGGTCCTATATAGCTACTTGTGGTTTGGAATTTTTCAACCTTAACTAGCTCGTGAGGTCTACTTTATATACATGGATGAATCGGAAGACACTAAATCTAGCGAACAATCTCGAGTGACAGAGTCAATGGTTGAATTATATGAAAGATTGAGGTCAATCAAAGCATAAAAGGCCTCTGAAGCTATGGACGAAGACCAAGGTTTACACTTTCTGAACTTTGTTTCCTTTATCTTTGTGTTACATTAATGTATTTTTGTAATTTATGATTTTTTGATTAGTGGAAAGACTCCAGTGTTTTTTCATAAGAGTATTACTTGATGCTGCGGACTTTCCTCCAATCTTCTCAACCTGGATTAAGAATTGCCTAACAACAACATCCTTCTCAATAAAGGTGAATGGTGAGCTTTGTGGATATTTTCAGGGTAAAAGAGGTCTTAGGCAAGGAGACCCTCTTTCTCCTCCGCTCTTTGTGATGGCAATGGAGGTGTTTTCTAACCTCCTAGCATCCAAATTTGCTCAAGGTAGTATTGGATACCATCCTTTGGGTGTCAATCCTCGGATCACTCATCTAGCTTTTGCAGATGACATCATGCTGTTCTTCGATGGTCAAGTCTCATCCCTGGAGGCAATAACAGAGACGCTCGAATCCTTTCACAATATTTCTGGTCTGGCAATGAACAAGGATAAAACCGAACTGTACCACACTGGTCTCTGTCATGAACTCTCGAACTCTCTCGCTGAGCTGGGCTTCAGAACAGGCAGCTTCCCTGTAAGGTATCTCGGCCTTCCCCTCCTTCCTAGGAAGCTTAGTCAATCCGACTACTCTCCCCTTACCGACAAGATCTCTGCTCGGTTCAACAGCTGGACGACTCGTTGCCTATCCTTTGCTGGTAGGTTACAGTTAATATCATCTGTTATATATGGCCTAGTCAATTTTTGGATGACAGCGTTTAGTCTCCCCAAAGGTTGTATAAAGGCGATTGAGAAGCTTTGCAACAGATTCCTGTGGTCTGGTGATCTCTCTAAACGCACTCAACCTAGGGTCTCTTGGGCTACAGTCTGTCTACCTAAAGTAGAAGGGGGTCTTGGTCTGAGGAACATGCTCATGTGGAACAAAGTTCTCAATCTGAAGCTCATTTGGTTGTTATTCTCCAATAGTGGCTCTCTGTGGGTAGCTTGGATGAAGGAACACTATCTCAAACGAGCTACTTATTGGAATGCAGTCCCTCAGAACAACTCCAGCTGGATTTGGTACTCTCTCCTGAAGTTAAAACCTCTGGTGCAGTCTCTAATTAGGTGTGATATTGGAGATGGTCGTACCGCAAGCTTCTGGTTCGATAATTGGTCTCCACTTGTAATTCTCAAGGATTTTTTGGGCCCAAATGGTTCTGCTCTGCTAGGGATCCCCACAACTGCTGTGGTAGCTGATGCTTGCTCTAATGGAGGTTGGAGATTACCATCCAGCAGATCAAGAAACCCCCTGGTAGCCTCTCTGAGGAACATGTTGCTTAACACCCAACCCCCTCACGCTGATAGGGGACAAGATACTTACCTTTGGGAAGTAGGGGGCGAGGCTTCCACCCTGTTCTCCACTAAGAAAATTTGGAATCATCTCCGCCCCACGGCTACTTTGCAATCTTGGGCCAAAGTGGTATGGTTTAAACACTCTGTGCCTAAACATGCTTTCAATTTCTGGATTGCAAATTTGGATCGCTTGCCAGTTAAAGCTTGCCTCTGCAACTGGGGAATGAACATTGCTCCTGAATGTCTCCTCTGCAACTCTCAGGTTGAAACCCGTGATCATCTTTTACTCCACTGCACTTTCGCAGAAGAAGTGTGGTCTTTAGTCATGGCTCGACTTGGTCATCGCCCCTGCATCTTTGTCAACTGGAGTACCCTGACCTCTTTGTTAAGGACCAAATCACCACACCTCTCTTCAATACTAAAAGGTTTAGCTGTTGAAGCCACTATCTATATGCTGTGGAAGGAGCGAAACCTCCGTCTCCATGAAGGATTATCCGTACCTGCTCCTGTGATCTTCTCCCAAATCGATCGTAGTATAAGGGATACCTTACTTGCTCGTTTACACCGCAAAGGCTGTGGTCGACTCCTTGCTCAGTGGTTTGCTCATGGCTACTAGCATCTCTAATTCCTATGACTGTTTAATTTTTTTTTGGGTCATAGTTATTCCTTGGTTTACCCCATTTTTGTACTAAGTAACGTTCCTTTTGGTAAATAAAATTCACATTTTATCAAAAAAAAAGGAAAGACTCCAGTGATGATTATAGTGGGGTCATGGGGGATCACGGTGAAAGGTGATATTAAAGATAAATTGTATGGCGCTTGACGAGCGTCATCCTCGAGTAGGTGAGTTATAAGGTACTTTTTCACATTGGTGACCTTTAAACGAGAAACACAATAAAGTAGTGTTGCACTTGCATTTCGGTTCCCTGAAACAAAAGTGTGCACGTGGGAAAAATGATATGAACTCTTAAACAAAGGGAGTCTAGTTCTTATAGGCTAATTGTTCGTATTTCACAAAGTTAGCTTTCAATGTTAACTCAACATGTGAACCTGTGAGCATATAAATAGTGTTGCGTAATGCTTATTATACTGGTCTCATAAAATACTATCGACAGTGCTAATTTACCATGTACTGGATCATGCATTAAAAGAGACAATTTGAACATGCAGGTGAAATGAGAGTATATATATATATATATAGATGGATCATGCATGATGACTTCTCTCTATGTTATGCTTTGCAGCTCAAGATGTGTTGCTTAAATTCAAGCTTACTTATGATGCAAATACAACACTAGTATGAATATATCTGAAGCTATAGTGCGCATACCTCTTGGATATATGCATTCATATGAGGAAAAATAATGGCCAATACTCAAGTGCTTCTAAATATTTTCCTGAATGTGAAGGTTTTTGTCACTTATGCAATATTGCAATAGTCGTCAGATGTATAGTAAATCTCCCACATCAAGATTTACAAATTAGAAATTCAAAGAAGATGCCAAAAGAAACTCAACTTGTATATCCCTTTGATGAAACTGAAACTTTCTCATTTGAGCAGATCATAGCATCAACAAACTCTGGAGATTCCACTCCACCAATTTTTACATGGCAATGATGATGGTGTTTTGTTTTCTGTTTTGATGATGAGTAAACCCAGTTTTCCTTTTTATGTTCTACAAATTTCTCAAGATCATCCTAAGTTTCTTTCTCTTATAATTACACCGATAATGTAATATATGTAAATTTCAAAACTCTAAGAGATACAAATATAATTTACATTAAAAAATGAGAAGCATCAAAATATAAGTGAAACAGAATGTAAATATCCAACTTTTCGTTTATGTAAAAGGAAACATATCAAAATGAAGAGACTAGATAAGATTAGTGATAGCGTTAAGAGGATTTAGTCATCCACAGACCACATACGAATTATGTGATTCTAATCTTAACTTTAAAAAACGTTGGGGCGGGAAGTATAAGGAAATAAGGGTTTTCAACGCACCCTTTGCTTCTGTATGTATATATATAAGTAGCAAAGCACAACCTGATCTCTGGAGAAGCATCTAGCAGCCGCCCAAAGAAACAAAAAAAACTTGTATCCATGGATAACGCTGGAGGAACTTCAACTGGTGACGTGATGGCACGAAATGGGATGATACTCGAGCTTGATCTGCTGGACTGCCCAATCTGTTGCCTGCCACTGACGAGTCCTATCTATCAGGTCTCTCTTCTTCTTCCTTGTTTATAACTTTTTTGTTGGTAAAAAAATAATGATTAATTGCATGTACTTACGAGTCGCCCTAGAAAGATTATATTTGTTGATATGAGACTTTAGGATAACATTGATTAGTGTAAACAGTGATTCGTATAGGTAAACATAAATGTAATCTTGACTGCTATTGCTTGGTTTCTCTTTCTCTATACAACTTTGATAATATTAACTAACTCTGAGCTTTTACATCTCAGTGTGAAAATGGACACATAGCATGCTGCAGGTGTTATGAGAGACTGATGAGGTATAAGTGCCCTTCCTGTTCTTTGCCGATCGGAAACATTCGATCAAGACTCGTGGAGAGGATCGTTGAAGCTGTTATTATCTCTTGCCCTAATGCTAGACTTGGCTGCACCAAGAAGTGGGCTTATAACAAAGACGGCAGAGAATCATCCCATGAGAAAGAATGCAGCTTCACTCTCTGCTACTGCCCTGACCCAAACTGCGACTACGCCGGGGCTTACAAGGATCTCTCCGCTCATTTCATCGCCAAACACAAAGCTAATTACTCAAAGTTCAGGTCTGGCCAGACCGATGACGCACCGGTACGCATCAGTGAGAAGATACTAGTCCTTCAAGAAAATGAAGATGGTCCATTGGTTGTAGTTCAGTGTTTGAAGGGAGCACATGGTTTGTACGTGACGGTGAACTGCATAGCACCTCCTACTCCAGGTGTTGGGGAGTTCTCTTATCGTCTCCTCTTCCGGAGTGGAATTCATGATGTGACGTATAGATCCAACGAGATGACCAGGATCCAGAAACTAAGCTTCGAAACTCCTGTAAACAATTACATGTTAATTCCTTATTACTTACTGGATGACGTCTCTATACTGAAGATGGAAATTAGCATTGGCGGAATAATAATAGAAGAAGTACAAGAAGTAGAAGAAGATGAATATACAAGCGATGATGAGGATGATGATGATGAAGGAGAATATGAAGATGATGAAGTTGATGACAATGATGATGGCAATGACGATGGCGATGATGATGGCGATGGTGATGGCGATGGTGATGTCGATGATGATGGCAATGATGATTGCGATGATGATGGCAATGATGATGATGATGATGATGATGATGATGATGATGATGATGATGAGGACGAAGAGGGAGAGGAGTAATTATCAGTTCATATATGTTGTATTAGGTCGTTGGGTTCATATATCAATGGCCTAGCTAGTAATGTATTCCCGGTGTTTTTTTTTTTGTTGTTGTTGTTGTTGTTGCTGCTGCTGCTTTCACCCATGAACTCTCTCTAAACTCATATTTTAATGGCCTTATTGTTTTATTAATGTTTGTTTCTTTCTCTAACCATCCATTATACTTATACTTCTCTTTGTTCTTATAATTAGTTAAGCAATATATTTTTATTGTGGGAGGGTTGTGTACTATGGATGTTGTGCTATGGAACGGTGAAGGAGATATATTCAAATATATTCAGCTCAAATTACACAAATCACTTGGCACTGGCCATCGATCGTTCTCAATTGTCTCAAGACTCTACTCACGATCGAACACGGAGCTTTCTTGCCCGCTATGTTTTCAAAGCTTCAATCCACACAGTTTGGAAAGAGAAGAACAGAACGTGGGTCTCTGCCAGCTCAATCAAAGGATTCATTTCGGTGGCTTACGTATACTTGTCAAGGAAATTCGATATTAGAAGTTGCTCTCTTAGGTTTTTTTAATATTTAATTTTAATTTATATTTTGTTGATGGAATGGAACTATACCATGTATAGTCGGATTCTTTTGCTAAACTAGCCCTTCTTTCCTTTGTTGACAATGTCCTTAAATAATTCAAATAAAATAGGTTGTTGACCAACAATATATATATATATATATATACACTTTCTTTTAGTTCGAACAAATTAAAGGTTATTGTATTGTTGAAACTGTGCACAAATTACTCCTACTCTTCCATATTAGATAGGGAAAAATGTTTTAAAATCCCCAAGTCTACATTTTTGTTTATTTAAAGTCTGAACTCTGTTTTTGGAGGAAAAAAACACTTATTAGTTGTTGATTTCCAAATAAATCGCAAACTCTTGTTGACTTACTTTTGAGGCACAACGTTAAGTGGTCAAACGGAGAAATTAAACGGGGTTAATTATCCGTTAACGAGATCCGTTAATAGCAAAACGAAGTTGTTTATAACACCCTAAAATCTCCAAATTGAGAAATGGATTCTCAATTTCCCCAATTCACAAACCCTAATCGATCTAACCCTAATCGAACATGATATCTTCGATGACGAGAAGATTCCAGATCTCTTTTTGTTACACACTGGAAGAACGGTCGACCAGGATTCTCTTCAGTTCTCGATGTAAAGATCGTTACACCGACTCCACAAACACACTTCAATGGCACTCCACGGTCGAACGAAGCTACCATTGATGTCTTTGATCTAGAACTTATCTCGTCAGCTCAAAGAAGAAGAGAGAAATCGAAGAAGAAAAGAGAAATTAAAGAAGAAAAGAGAAATTAAAGAAGAAAAGATAAATAGAGATAAATTAGGGTTTGTGAATTAGGAAAATTGAGAATCGATTTCTTAATTTGGGAGTTTTAAGGTGTTATAAACAGCATCGTTTTGCTATTAACGGATCTCGTTAACAGATAATTCACCCCGTTTAATTTTTCCGTTTGACCATTTAATGTTGTGCCTCAAAAGGCTAGGTCAATGAGAGTTTGCGATTTATTTGGAAGTCAACAAATAATTTGTGTTTTTCCCCTCCAAAAGCAGAGTTCGGACTTTAAATCAACGAAAATATAGACTTAGAGATTTTAATGATATTTTTTTCATATTAGATAGTCTCTTAGTTTTTACTTCTTTTCATCTAACTAAGTTTGGGCTGCCTGTAGGAGGCCCCCTGTAATATAAGGTTTCAACTCGTGTACCCCTCTACTTTAAGGTTCTATATGTTTCACCCTAAACGATATCCATTCTGCCCAATTCCACCCATATTAATCTAATTCTATCTAATTAACCAAAATAAATTAAGGTTCTTAAAATCAATGATTTGCGTTTTAAAATCGACAATTCGCGATTACTGTACCGCGATTGCTAACCCGACTCGAAAATAAACAGAACCCGAAAAAAATTTATTCTCACTTATGAAACCCAATAAACACCAAATCGATTTGGGGAAAATTAGAAATTAGGGTTCTTTCTTCTCTTCTTCTTATTCTTCTTCCTCGATTCAATCTCTTTATTTCTTGGGCCCCTTATTTCTTCATTCAAGTTCTTCTTCTTCGTTTGCTTCTTCCTCGTCATTTCCTTCTACTTCGTCGTTTGGTTTGGGTGTCGCGAACTGAGAGCATCGTCGTCGGGTCCGAATCAAGCGAGAGGGCGCAAAAGATGTCGTAAGTTTTGATTGTTCTCTTACTTGATGGTTATTGATGTTGATTGTTCTCTTACTTGATGGTTATTAATGCTGAAGCCATTAGTGTGGAATTTAGCTTGGAGTTACAATGTGAAGGCTTATGAGAAGAATCTCAACAACTTGAGGTGCTATGATTATGCATTGTACAATGATGTACTTAAGGAGGAACCAGAATCTTGGTCAAGGTGTTTCTTTAAGATTGGCAGCTGTTGTGAGGATGTTGACAACAATGCTACTGAGTCATTTAACTCAACCATCACCAAAGCAAGGGCGAAATCATTGATTCCAATGCTGGAAACAATAAGAAGGCAAGGAATGACTCGAATTGTTAAGCGGAACAAGAAATCATGGCGCCATGAAGGAAAATATTCAAAATATGCTTTGAAGACCCTTGCATCTGAGAAAGAAGATGCGGATAGGAGTACAGTGTATCGTTGCACACATGGCGTTTTTGAGGTATTTTTAGATGGGAATGGTCATAGAGTGGATATACCAAAGACAGTGTGTTCATGTGGGAAGTGGCAACTATGTGGAATACCTTGTGAGCATGCTTATGCTGCTATGATAGAGGCTGGATTAGATGCTGAGAACTATATATCTGGGTTCTTCTTGACTGATATGTGGAGAGACGTTTATGGGACGGCCACCATGCCATTAAGGGGACCAATGTATTGGATGAATTCAGGTTACAGCTTGGTAACCGCTCCTCCAGAACCTGTACTACCTGGGAGAAAGAAGGGAACAAAGAATAAAAAGGGAAAGTTCGCTAGGATCAAAGGGAAGCATGAGTCACCAAAGAAGAAAAAGAAGAAGGGTGAAGTAGAAAAGCTAGGCAGACAAGGACGAATCATGCATTGCAAGAGCTGTGGTGAAGCTGGGCATAATGCATTGGGATGTAAGAGCTTCCCTAAGGAGAAGATGCCTAGGAAGAGAAGGTCAAAGGAAGAGGTATTTTCTGTCTTAGAGCTTATAACTTAACATTCTCATTAGCTTGAATCTCTTACTTATTGCTATTCATATCAGATTGCAAAGGATGCAAAGAAGGCAAAGAAGGATAAGAAGAACCCTCAAGAGACGATCACAATCACTCAACCCTCACAAGCAACACAAGAGTAGAGTAGAGTAGTGTTGTCTTATTTTTTGAATGTGTTGTCTTATTCTTTTGAGTTATGACGACAACATTATTGTCACGACAACATTATTGTCGATTCGGATGTATGCTTTGGTTCATTATTGACAACAACTAGATTTTCAATGATCCAACTGTTTTCATTTGCTTAACTTGCTTCTCATTTGCTAGATTTCAATGATCACAAACAAAGATTAAGAGTTTAAAGATAACAACACAAAACCAATGAGGGTCTTATCTTAACATAACAATAGAAATACATAACTCAAACACATCATACAACCTTTCCACACAACCACGCGACCGAAGCTGCCACAACCACAAGTATGCAAACCTTGTTCATGCTCGAAATTTTCAAATTCTCTTTTGCAACCAATAGCTCTTGCTGAATGATCTCATTCATCTCCTTTTTCATCTCTTGTTTCATCTCCTGAACCAACTTGTTTTGGATCTCTACATTGTCCACCATCATCTTTCTTAGATCATTGACATCTTCTAAGAGCTGCTTATGTTTGCTTTCAATCATTTTTATCTCCTCAAGAAGAGCATCATCAACCCAACGAAACATGTGTTTCTCCTTTTTATCCTAACATCATGTCCGGATCGTAGAATCAATCATCAACACAGATGCAAAATATTTGATAAATTCAAAAAACCAACACATAAATCACATTACCTTCATGCCCTGCACGCATCTGTAGAATCTCCGATATGGATTCTCATCTGTCTTCGAAGTGAACATTGTTATTTCGTTACCACACCAACACCTACTTGGAACTCCTCTGTGAGTAGTTCTCGAAGTCAGATGAGATGAATCAGATGAAGAAAACTGGCTCATACTTCCAGTTAAAGAGAAATAAACAAACAGAGATAAAGAAGATGAAAATTGAACAAACAGTCGAAGAATTCGATTTTCTCGGGATCTCGAGGAAGAAGAATAAGAAGAAGAGAAGAAAGAACCCTAATTTCTAATTTTCCCCAAATCGATTTGGTGTTTATTGGGTTTCATAAGTGAGAATAAAATTTTTTCGGGTTCTGTTTATTTTCGAGTCGGGTTAGCAATCGCGGTACAGTAATCGCGAATTGTCGATTTTAAAACGCAAATCATTGATTTTAAGAACCTTAATTTATTTTGGTTAATTAGATAGAATTAGATTAATATGGGTGGAATTGGGCAGAATGAATATCGTTTAGGGTGAAAAATATAGAACCTTAAAGTAGAGGGGTACACGAGTTGAAACCTTATATTACAGGGGGCCTCCTACAGGCAGCCCAACTAGTTTACTGGTTTCTTAAAGTTTTATGATTTGAAATAGTAAATATATATATATATATATATGAGAAACTATAATTTTTGTATCTAACTGATGTCCTATATATAAAATTAAAGATAAGGGGAATCTCTCCATGGATGACACATCATCACCTCTTCATTAACTATTGATTTTGTTAAAGACGTTTGAGATTCTCTTAATTTTAAAGTGGAGAGATTCATATAAGATATATGAGTAAATGATAGACTTACAAATTATTTGAAAATGTTTCGTGGAAAGGGAACTAGGGTTTACTCATTTCTTTATGTAGCCAAGTCCAAGAGATCCAAACTTTAATATATAAATAAAAGTGGTATGTTTGTATTATTGAAAACTATGAACAAGTGAGTTATATTTGTGAAGCGAATATTGTATCAGTATCTCAACATACAACTTTTTAATGTCAAAAAATATAAAATATCGTGGAGTGGAGAGGATATTAGTAGGGCACACGGATGTCTAAGTCTAACCAACGATAAAGGAGAGAGAGACGACGATTTGTTATAAAAAGATTATGTCAAATAGCATAACTATTAACTATACCAAAATAAAATTTTAATTTCTATATTTATTTAGATTGATAAAGAAACATTGTTGGTACACACTGTTTGTGTCATCTATCTAATAAAGAATTTAAGAGGAATGAAAGAATACAAAACATTCGCTCGCGAGCAATATGTAAGCTGCTTTGCATTTTTGTTCTCGAAGTTGGTGTGTGAAGACCAATTCCGAAAAAAATATCATCATAAAGTGCCTTCAACTGATTTAATTGACAAAGTGTTAAAATTACACATCCAAATCCACGTTCAATGCATTTACAAAACCATTGGAGTATGAAATCTACTATTTTCTCTGTTTTCACAAAGAGTGTCATTTTGACACTTTTTCTTTGTTACAAAAAGAGTATTATTTTATGTTTACAATGCAGTTTTAAAGAATAAATTCTCTTTTTTTATCTCTATAACTTAAGCGAATTAATTAGAAAGAGAAATTTTTTAGTGCATTAGGATAAAATAGAAATTTAGATATATAGTTTTCTTAATTTGTGTGTATTATGTCAAAATGACACTATTTGTGAAACAGAGGGAATGATACTTTAAATCCATTAAAAACCTTCATTGAATAACACCCTCTTAGTTTTCCATTCAGAAAGAACTAATAAGTATATGTCCATGATCAATTTCTTTCATAAAAGGGCAAAATTTACTAAATTCATTTGATCACTTTACTGTTTTGAAGTATTTATGAAGTGCCTTCAACTCGCTTAATTCCAATTTTTATTTTATTTTATTTTATAGGTTGTTGAATTTAATTGCTGTAGATTAATCAGGAAATATAATTAATTTTACACTGAAAAAGGAAAACAAAAATAAAATTATAACATTTGAAAGTTATTAAAATAACCTCCAGACTGGTTAGAAATAAAAGTAGAATAACATAAAGATTGAAGAGCTGAACTGGAAATCTTAAAGAGTTTGGAAATTCAAAGAGAATGCAAGTCTAAATTCTGAAGTTTAAAAGAGAGAAACAAGTAGATAAACCTAATGTCATCTTCCAAAATCCAAGTAGACCAAAACACATAGTTCCACAGTCTTCTACTCCTATTCTTCGCATTCAAACTCTGAAAATAAACAAACAAAACATTACAAACTGTAACTAACTTGTAAGTAAGTAATTAACATGGCATAAAGAGATAAGAAAAGTGACTTCTTTGAAGTTCATCTTCAAGCTCAACTTCTGCAAGAATTTGTGCATTTGTAAGCACTTTTTCTTCAAACTTAATTTCTTGTTTTAACCACTGTTCAGTAAACATCAGAAACTCCACCATGTAGTGCGTAAGACAACTTCTATATGGATCTATTATCCTTTCACTAGTGCTAAAAGCACTTTCAGAAGCAACAGATGACACTTGCATTGCAAATAAATCTCTAGCCATATGAGATAAAACAGGGTACCTTACACTATTGACTTTCCACCAAGAGAGTACATCATACTCCCACCATCAAATCCGGAGTTGAAGACACTTCATAAATACTTAGACACACCATCAATCGATGATGATTTAAACTCCATTGTAATACATTGTTTCAGGTTCGGTCCTTTTTTTTTCTTCTAACTAGGGTTAGTAATTTATTAGGTCACACTTAGGTCTTGTTTGCGTTCAGGGTTATGAGTATGATTTGTCTAGCTAACACTTTTAGTATTGTGTTTAGTGCCATAACGGGCACCTAGCTTGTTTGTTGTGCTGCATCAAATTGAAGAAGTGATGTTCGTTCTGCAGATTGTGTATTGGTGAGATCCGATGCAGAGCCATAGAGAAGTTTGTAAAAGAAAGCTAAGTCTCATGTTCAAATGGAATATACGTGTGTAAACATAGCACCACGTATGGAAAGAAATTATTAACCCATGAGAAGGATTGTGTCATTGCGGCATGTTCATGCCCCGTACTGAACTGTAACTACATTGGCTCTTACACGGATCTCAAAAGCCATGTCTGTGCTGTACACTATACTGACGGGAGTTACCTAGAACCGTTTGTGTTTGATAGGTCTTTTATGTTTACTATGCAGGAAGAGAAAGAGGGTGATTTGATTGTAGTTCAGGCTTTCAAAGGATCGGATTCGGATGGCGTGTATGTGGCTGTAAACTGAATTGCACCTATGGCTCCGGAAATACACAACATCTCATGTAGTCTAGCTAAACTAAAAGAGTTTAGCACACTAAGACTTGGATTGATGGTGAAGAAAATTCAGAAAGTGAGAGAACAGAAACATCCTAAAGATGATGGATTCATGTTCATTCCGTCTTATATGATTAAAGATGACCATTGGAAATTACGGATTTGCATTGGCAGTGAAAGAAAATATATTCAAGTATGAGAAGATGCAAAGAGTCCTCTCATCTTTTTACTCAGTTTTAGAGGTAAATTTTGTAGCGCATTTGAAAACGGTGTATAATGAGGAGCTATAGTAGACCCCCCTACCATAGCAGTTTTTACGCGCTATGGTAGATTGACCTATTATAGCACTAATACTCCGCTATTTTATATTTTTAACTAGCGTTTAGTTTGTGCTATTATGTTTGTTTTTATAGCAAACATTTCGTGTTGTGTAACTTGTAATGATAACACATTATATGTGCTGGTGGATATTGTTTCCTGACATTATGGTTCTCGAATTTAACACTATAGTAGCACAAAATACTTGCTATAGGAAAGTGTTATATAGCGGTTTCCTTTTGTTATTGTGTAGTTTTTAATGGCCTTGCGATACCATCATTTACAATAGCATTTATCAATTGCGGTTTAATAATGTATTCCAGCATTTTTCTCGTGCTATAATATAAAATGTCTTGGCTTTTATTTTGTACTATGTAATATTTATCATGACACTGAGAAAATTCTGTTTATATTGCAATTTGGATCTATATTTGACCTATATTTAATATATATTGAGTTGCATAATAATTTGTTATTTGAAATAGTGAATTGCACAAAATGTAATTAGCTTTAATTTATGAAAGACAATGACTCATAAAATATCATATTACATAAAGTTAACTTAACAAAATGTAAACATCACATGAACTAAAAAAGCATGAACTCGCTCTAAGAGTGGTTACCATACCATTATTATTCAAAGAGTCTAGTGGTTTGAGGGCTCTCACTTCTCTACTTTTGGGCGTTTCTTACCAGTGTTGTTGCGTGTATCATGTTTCATGTTTCTCCAAACTTGCTTGTATAGTGGATCAATGTCTTCTTCCTCTAGTTTGATGTGTATTAAGTAGCCTAGGTGAGCACATGACCTTCTAAACTCTAGCTTTGTTATCTCCTTCAGTTCATCATCCGCATCAGTTTGTTGATCGTTGATTGCTTGTTGTTGTATCTGTTGTCTGAGTGTTGGTACAACGTTCTAAGCGGGGAGGCCGCATATATGTCATTTACCTTCTATTTAAGTAACAGTTTCTGCAGTACCAAATATGATATTGTTTAGATATGTTTATATTTTATTAACAACCATAACAATCAAAAGAAAATAATATAATTCAATATAAAAGAATATAACCTTTGCTTGAATGACGAAATGTTGTAGAACTTGTGATATCTAGATCCGAAACCTGAAAATGAATAGATCTATCAACAAGAATCTGCAAAAAACCATCAACAATCTCAACAGGCAAAATATTAACAAGATCCTGTTTTTATATTTCTTAAATCTAATAATAATGACTATCAGTGTTGGATTCTATTGAATATCTGCAAAAAACCTAATTCCAAACTGAAGCAGTAACTAATCAATGTCGTAATACTCATTGTCTTAAGGCAGATCTACTTCATCAAACAATAAATGAAAATCTATTAAGATTATTGAAGCCAAAAACTATTAAGATTCAATTAGCCATCTCTGACAGAGGATTCGAGAAAGCAAAATAGCGACAGCAAAAAACAAAAAATCAGGGGATTCGAGAAACAAGCAATAGAAAGAGAGAATAAAACCTTTAGATTCGGCGATGATTTTATATTGTGTTTGGCGATGGTTAAAGAGATGATATGAGTTCCTCTTTAGATTTAATCTATGTTTTTTTTGGTGTTTGGCGATGGTGAAAGAAGTTTCGAGATTAAGTTTATTGGGTTTCCTTCGAGAAAAGTAGATATCGAGATGATCAAAAGTTAATAAAAAAAGAGCTGATTATTGACCGTTAGATTTATTCTAATCAACAGTAGATATGAATAATTTGGTGATCCACACCTTAATCAATTAACCAATGAGATAATTGTTTCACGATTTATATGTTATTAGTATAGTATTTTGTAATTTTTCTTTGTATTAATTTTGGAATATGGTGTAACAATTAAATAAAAATTAAAGTTTCATATGGTAAAGCTAGTTTAGTTTAAAATTTAAAATTATATTTTTACATTGTTAATTTGTGTAGAATGCTTTCAACTAAGAGATTTAGGGTATAGGGTTTAGGGTATAGGGTTTGGGGTTTATATCTTATATTACTATATGATATAAAGATTTATTTATAATGCTAACTAATATTAGTAATTCATAATTATGTACAAATGTACATAAAATTATAATTTTACATTGTTAATTTCATGTTTCAATATTGGTGTATAATGCTTTCAACTTAGAGATTTAGGGTATAGGGTTTGAGGTTTATATCTTATATTACTATATATATGATATAAAGATTTATTTTAATGTTATTTAATATTAATAATTCATAATTGTGTCATCTATATTTATTTATTGTTAATATTTTTTTATCTTATTTCTTAATTTTTCAAAACTATTTGGTTTATTTATCTATTGATGTTAATTTTTTATATATCCAAATTATTATCCCTAACTAATAATATAACTAATGTTTTAAAAACTGGCTTTTTTTTGAACAACCAAATTGGCTTATTATCTTTCTATATATTTTTAAAAATAAATCTCAAACCTGTTAAAAAGAAAAATTAAATAACTTGTCCCATTAAATTAATATCTGAAACATATAAATTCTGATTCAACCTTATAATCCAAAAATAAAAACAAAGGGACAAAGACCAGTGTATGACATAAAAGAACACAAAGTACTCATGTCTTTAAACTACAAAACACGTTCCCCAATCTAAAACATCACTTGTCCTCATTCATTCCTGCTGAAAACAAAAAAATATAGTCAATAGTTGTTATTGTCATCATATTTTGCACAAATGTAAAATTAAAGTATATATCCACCATTACAATTTTTTCTTCTGGCCAGGCAAGACAAGATCCATCTGCATCTTCCATATATTCGATTTCAGGAGTTTGCAGTTTGCCTCCAAACTGCATCATCTTGTATAGCAGCATCATCTTGTATAGCAGCATCATCATCTTGTACAGCATCATCATCATTAAGTTCAACTGTCGGCTGATTTTGAGACGTGTCATCATCTTGTATAGCAGCATCCTCTTGTAAATCATCATCCACTTCATTATCCAAATTCTGAGTTTCACACTGCTTCTCCACCAATGCCTGAGTTTCCAACTGCTTCTCAGTTAACTCGTCAATCTTCTTCGTTTTGTGTGTACGCCTTTTTCGCTGATAATTGACCATCTTAGTTCACCTGAAACAACAGAAAGCACTTGTTTATCAAAACAGATATAAACTTTTGTAGAAAACAATTACATTCGCATAAAACACACATTATAAACAATCATAAATACAAAAAAAAACAGTCACATATAGTATAATTTCACACATAAATCCCTTCACAGTCAGCTCAGGCATTCCTAGCTTCATCAACCAGGTCATCTTCATCCATGTCTACTAATACACGCAATGGTCCAACGTCTGCATCTTCAGATTCAGCATCCTCTGCACTGTATCTTCTTTTAGAACATCTAATAGCTACATACCAACTCGATGAACATCTACCCTTGAATAAAAAACTTGATGTGCTTGAGATGCTAGTATGTATGGATCTCTTGCAAAGGAATCTTGACTTTGGTTAAGGTTGACAAGTGTGAATCCTTCTTCTTCTTTTACTCCATTACCTATATTTTCCCATTGGCACTTGAATATAGGAATGTAGAAGACATTGTAATCAAGCAGTATAATATCCACCACTCTGTCGTAGTAAGACACAACATCAACCATTGGAGAATTGTCTTTTGCACTAGCTATACACATTGCTGTGGTCTCATGCAACACATCACAGTTTTGAGTTTGCCTATCAACCGAGGCTGTATGAAACCAATTTCCATTGACTATGTAAACCGTGTAAGACCTTGCGCATAGACGAGGACCATATGCTAACCACTTAAGTGTATTTTCATGTTCAAAGTTATAGGTATCTGTTTATAAATTGTCAAGTATCATTTACTATATTGTAAAAGAATAGATGATCAACAAAAAACCCATAAAATAGTCAACATACTGTTCTTTTAACCAGGAGGCAAATTTCTGAGAATGGGTACTCCACAAAAATGTCGAATCACATCTACATCTTTCACTAGAATCTTGTAGATGTTGTAGATGCATGCTAAAATTGAGAAAACAACATTAACATTGAGTAAATGTAAATACAATAATATTATAAAAGAGAATGTAGAAGAACTTACTCCACATAAGGATCAATCAGAGCCATATTATGAATGACAACAAGATGTGCTATGTTCTTCTCATTCTCAGTAATAGTACATGAAGTAGGTGCTGATATAGGACGACCCTCCAAGATAGAGCAGTTCTCATAATCAGCATTTCTTTCCATTTTCTCATCAGCATATGTTGTGTTTTTCCAGAAATCACTACAGAACCGCATGCACTCCTCAGCGAGATATGATTCAGCAATACAACTCTCTGGTCTTTCCATGTTTCTTACAAAGTCCTTCAGAACTTTCATGTACCTGCAGATAAAAACCTGTAACTGATAAGCATTAAGTATATTGTAAATGACACAACTTTATAAGTTATTAGATTGTACCTCTCAAATGGGTACATCCAACAAAAAGGAACTGGTCTACATAACCGAGCTTCCCTGCCTAAGTGGACTGTTAAATGTACCATTATGTCAAAGAAACTTGGAGGAAATAACCTCTCAAACATGCAGATAGTTTCCACAACTTCATGCTCCATTACAGAAATTGTCTCTCTATCAATAACTCGTTGACACAGTTTGTTGAAGAAAGCGCATAAGCGTCCAATAGCTATCCTAACACCTTTAGGTAACAAACCTGTAAATAAATAACATTGAAGATTATAAAATTAACAGCTAATTATACAAGAGTTCTATCTAAAAGATTTCAGCCTACCTCTGATTGCAACCGGAAGAAGTTGTTGCATCAACACATGATAATCATGTGATTTAAGACCCTTAACCGTACAATCTTTTATCTTAACACATTGGAAATATTTGAAGCCATCTGGTCCTCTGAAGTCAGATAATTGTTACAAAATACTTTATTCTCTTTTTGGACAGAGACCAAGGACCTGGAGGAAGGTAGGTTCTTTTTCCACGTGCTTGGAGATGTAATTTATTTATAATACCAAGCAGTTGCATATCTTTCCGAGCATTAACACCATCCTTTGATTTCACAGAATGCAGCATTGTAGAGACAAGGCTAGCGGCAACATTTCTCTTCACATGCATCACATCTAAGTTATGCCTAACCGGCATTTCCTAGACAACATAAAAACAGATAATAAAAAGAATGTTAAATACATTTATTTTTAAAAATATATCAAATCTGAATATATAGTAGAATAACAAACCTAACATATAAATTATACCTTCCAATAATCTAACTTGAAGAAGATATACCGCTTTTTCCATCTGGATAGCTCCTCTTCATCTGCTTGTTCTTCCTCTTCTTCTGATTCACTGGATTCATCATCAGTATCAGAGGCTGATCCAACACGATCTTGCATCTTCCTCTTTCTTCCATTTACTTTTACATTCTCAAAATCATTCTTGTATTTTTTGAGTATTTGATAAATGTTATGACCAGTCAGAATCCTACCTCTTCTTCCATTCTCAGCTTTACCATCAAACCATGCTTTCTTTCGTCTATAAACATGGGTGGGTGACAGAGACTTCCGGTGAGACATATACACGTGCTTTCTACAATTACTCAACCACAAACTATCTGTGTGCTTCCCGCAAACAGGACAATCCATTATGCCTTTAACTTTGCAGCCTGCTAGATTTCCATATGCCGGAAAATCATGTATGGTCCACAGAAGCATTGCTCTTAAAATGAATGTAGTTCGACTGAATGCATCATACGTTACCTCTTCTTTCTCCCACAGCTGGTTTAGATCCTCTATAAGAGGTTCTAAATACACATCTATATTGTTTCCAGGTTGAGTTGGTCCAGGAATCAGCAATGACAACATGGTGTTCTCCTCTTTCATACACTTGTCAGGTGGCATGTTGTAATAGACTAGCAAAATAGGCCATGCACTATAGTTAACATTTTTATGTTGAAAGGATTAAACCCATTTGTGGAGAGTCCAAGCCTAATGTTCCTTTCTTCTGCAGCAAATAACAGGTACTTTTCATTCATTTGATCCCACGTCACAGAATCTACTGGATGACGCATTTTTCCATCTGTGCTCTTATTACTCAAATGCCACCGTAAGTCTTTCACCGTGTCCTCTGACATGAACATCCTCTTGAGACATGGAATTATTGGAAAGTACCTAAGTACTTTATGTGGAGTACCTTTCTTCACCTCACCAGTTCGCTTGTTAATCTTCCATCGCAAAGAATTGCATTTAGGACAAGTGTCGAGCTCCTCGTACTGATTTCTAAATAGACAACAGTCATTTACACAAGCGTGTATCTTCTCATAAACCATATCAAAAGATTTGAAGAATTTCTTCACCTCATACAAGGATGTGTGCAATACATTATCCTTGGGTAGCATCTGTTTTAAAGTCTCAAATAGACTATCAAACTTCTGTCAAACCAACCACTATGAGTCTTTAACCTAAAGAGTGAAACAATCGCCGATAGCTTGCTGTAGTTTGTGCAACCTGGATACAGTGGTGTTTCTGCATCAGCTAGCTTGGTTAAGAACTCATCTTCTACCTTATCATCCCCATCAGCAACATCAATTAAATCATCCTGACAAACCAGCTCTTCATCAATAAACTCAGCAGCTTTGAACAAACCTAAGATCTCTTGGTTCCACTGGCTTGTGTTCTTTCTACACTCAGTCCCTGATTTCACTTCTCCATGATGAAACCAGTCCTCCCTCGACTTGTAACTCCAATCCATTCCCCTTGTTACAAGATGATCAACAACATCAACAACTGAGTGGCGATATACGTTGCGATAGTCAATACACAGTCAAATAATCATTGCATTATCTCCTATACCTGCAGCCACAGACCTCACAAAATTCAAGCACTTTTTCTCATAACCAGGATCGGTTCTGCAATGAAGTAAAATAAAAGCAAAAAAACAAAAGAAAAAAAACAAATTACAAACTTTAAAAAATCTTTAACATATCAATTAAACCAATAAACTCAACTATACAAAACGTTTTCACATACCTGTTAAGATGAACCCATGTCTTTTCCATAACCATTATGTCCTTACCCATAAAAAACAAAACAAACACATAATGAAACGACCCGACCCGTTTTTTTAATAAATAATAAATAATAATAATAATAATAATAATAATAATAATAATAATAATAATAATAATAATAATAATAATAATAATAATAATAATAATAATAATAATAATAATAATAATAATAATAATAATAATAATAATAATAATAATAATAATAATAATAATAATAATAATAATAATAATAATAATAATAATAAATAAATAAATAAATAAATAAACTACAACTAGTGGTCCCATATCCACTAGACACCTAACCACAATCACAACCAACAGCGGAAATAACCAAAACCAATATCCAATAGTAAAACCAATATTATAACATAAACAATACCCAATAATCAACCAACATGAAACATAAAATCCAGCAACCTAGCAATGTTTATAATGACCCAACTCTAGCAACCTAGCAATGCCAGACAACAAACGATCGAGTCCCTAGAACATCTTTCTCTTCATTGCCTTGATTCCATGATCACACTTTGTCTTTACTTGCACCACAAACACAAATTGCAATGCATGAGTATTTTATAAACACTCAGTAAGGCAATCTTTCCATCTACTGGGCTATACACACAAGCAATAACCATCAACCAACAATCAACAATCAACAATAACAAACCAGGACTCTGCATCGACCGACACCAAGCATGCATCGACCGACACCAGTTGGGGTTGCGTCGACCAATGCATGATATGCCTCAACTGATGCAAGGTTGATAGGTTGAGAGTTCTTGTGGCTTTCATGAAGAAGGAACTAAGGACCAAAGGAAGAAGAGCTCGTCAATGGCAGAAGAAGGTGGGGAGAGTAAGGATCAGAACAAAGAAAGTGGCTATGTGTGCAAGAGACTTGGGATGGAGTAGAGGGTCTCAGAAAGGTCTAGTAGAGCATTGTTTTGTTGTTACCAATGCTATGTCGTTTTAATAAACAAATAATATTAGAAGGTCATAAATAATGTATCCCTACTAAGGTTTTGATTAATGAGAAATAATATAAACAAGTTTATCTCTTGCCTCCTCTCTTACTCTCTTCTCTCTTCTCTCTTTCCTTTCTAATCTTCTCTTCTCTCTCTTCTTAATCATTTCTTACTCTTGTTAGGGTCATACCTAACATTTGGTGCTTTCTTTGTTTGAGCTAAGTGTGAACGATGGCTCCTTCAAAACCAGCTGTCGATTCTGAACTCGATTCCACCGCCTCGGAGACAACGGTTCCACCGCGTTCGTTGGAACAACGTGTTGATGAGCATGACAAAACTCTCGAATACCTCAAGACGATGGTGGAGAAGATACTCCGAAATCAAGTTTACGGAGTAACCACAGAGTCGCAGATCCCGGCGTCGTCTGGTCCTGTCACCGTCGAACAACAACAAGTCACAGTCTCACCGGCGGTGGTTCTGCAAGTGTTCAGCGTGAGGGGATCTTACCGTTACCAGCGCGCGAATCACACCTGCGACCGACGGAACTTCGCTACAACACACCGCCAACAAACCAACAAGGGTCGTATACAAGGTATACTTCAGAAAGCTCTCGCCTTTTGGAACTTCCCTACTACGAAGGGCTTAACCCGGACGATTGGCTGTTTCGGGTGGAGAAATTTTTTGAGCACAACAATACACCAGACTCTGACTGGATTGATCAAGCCGTGGCTCACATGTCTGGGTGTGCGATTACTTGGTGGCGTTTGATACATGGTCGGGTAAGAATCCGTACTTGGAAAGACTTTTGTGATAGATACAGAAGTCGTTTTGGTCCAGGAAGAGGACAATCGACCTTAGATCACATGATATCCATTACTCAGCAAGGTAGTGTGGCAGAGTATAGAGAACAGTTTGAAGAGTTGGCAGTGGGGCTACCACATGTCACTGATGATGTCCTTGAGTCCGCTTTTCTCAACGTGTTGAAACGGAGCATACGTAACCAGGTGGTGCTTCTTCGCCCCTTGGATATGACGGAGTTAGTAGATGGAGCTCGCCTAGTGGAATCACAGGAGAACGAAAAAGCTAGCTATCATGCAAGACTAGCTCTGCATAACTCCTCTGGTGGCCACACTAACCATGTTTTTTCGCAAGCCCGTGACACTAAGAAAGTAAATGATTTCAGCAAGGAGACGAAGCGGGTGTTCACGGGAAATGAGTCTCGTAATCACAATCCTTGCCGCAGTTGTGGGGACAAGTGGTTTCCGGGACACAGATGCAAACAACAAAAGCTCAAGTGCCTGGCTGTGGAAGAAGAAGAGGAACCGAAGTTCTTTGAAGCTGAGGAAGTGGCAGAGGAGACTGAGGAAGTTCAGGAAGTAGTGACCATGGGGGCTATGTCCGGGTTCTCTGATGAACAATCTATGAGGGTGATGGGAAAAATTGGTGGAAGACCGGTAGAGGTACTCATAGATTCGGGAGCCACAAGCAACTCATCTCTGAAAGTCTGGTTAAAGAACTTGGGTTGCCACTCTCTGGTAACAAAGGGTTTGGGGTTCGTGTAAGCAGGAGGACGAATACTCAAAGGTCGTGGCAAGTGCGAAGGCCACCTACTGGAAATACAAGGCATAGACATTGTTCAGCAGTTCAGGGTGTTTGATTTGGGAACAACAGACGTGATACTAGGGTATGCGTGGTTGGTGACATTGGGGGACACATGGATAAATTGGTTGAATCGCACCCTGAGTTGGAAGATACGGGTTCAATGGGTCACCATCAAGGGAGATCCGGCCTTAAGTAAAACTCAAGTGTCGTTGCATTCAATGGAGCGTATTATCAAGAAGAAGGGAATGGGTTATTTGCTAGAGCTGACCACCTTGTTTGAGAATCGGGATACGCCAAACAAACAGACTGACCAAATGGAGAAGGTTCAAGGCGTGATTGATAGGTATGGGAGTGTGTTTGCAATGTCGAATCAGCTACCACCCACGAGAAACAGGGAACACACCATCACTCTCAAAGAAGGAACATCTCCAATTAATCTGAGGCCATATAGATACTCTTTTGCGCAAAAGGATGAGATTGAAAAACTGGTAGAAGAGATGCTGCAAGCGGAGATCATTAGACCAAGTGTCAGCCCATTCTCAAGCCCGGTACTACTAGTTAAGAAAAAAGATGGGGGATGGAGATTCTGTGTGGATTACAGAGCCCTCAACAAGGCTACTATCCCAGATCGATATCCAATTCCAGTCATTGAAGAACTCCTAGATGAGCTGCAAGGGGTGACTATCTTCTCTAAGCTAGATCTAAAATCTGGTTACCACCAAATCCGTATGAAGAGCGAAGATGTGGAGAAGACAGCCTTCCGCACTCACCAAGGGCATTATGAGTTTCTAGTCATGCCTTTTGGCTTGACTAATGCCCCTTCAACATTTCAGAGTATCATGAACGACTTGTTTCGAGCTCACTTGAGGAAATTCGTACTGGTGTTTTTAGACGATATTCTCGTGTACAGTCCATCGGTAGAGGCACATGTTAAGCACTTGGAGATAGTGCTTAAGCTTATGGAGCAACACAAGTTTTATGCAAATGCGAAGAAGTGCTCTTTTGGCAACACAGAGATAGCTTACTTGGGGCACATTATATCTGCTGAGGGTGTAGCTGCAGACCCCGAGAAGATTAAAGCAATGCTGAGTTGGCCAACCCCCAAAACTGTAACTGAACTACGTGGTTTTCTGGGTCTCACAGGCTACTACAGGCGATTCGTTCGCAATTATGGGCAGATTGCTAGACCACTGACGACCTTATTGAAGAAAGATGGGTTTGCCTGGTCCCCTGAAGCTTCAGTAGCTTTCCAAGACCTCAAGAGAGCAGTCACTAGTTTACCAGTCTTGGCTTTACCTGATTTCACTCAAGAATTTGTGGTGGAGACAGATGCTTCATGCTTAGGAGTGGGAGCAGTGTTGTCACAAAACAAACGCCCTATAGCCTTCTTGAGTCAGGCGTTTTCACCAACTGGGCGAACAAGGTCGGTGTACGAACGGGAATTGTTGGCAATAGTGCAGGCTGTAACGAGATGGAAGCACTATCTTACCGGAGCTGAGTTTGTTATTAAGACAGACCAACGCAGTCTGAAACATTTGCTGGATCAAAAGGCTGTTTCCACTGTTCAACAACGATGGGCTGCCAAGTTGATTGGATTAAACTATCGCATTGAATACAAGCCGGGCATTGAAAATAAGGTTGCTGACGCTTTCTCTCGCAAGCCACATCAGGTAGAACTTCTCCAACTAACTTTGGTGGCACCACTCAATCTTGATATGGAAGAGTAGAGAACACAGATCAAGGCTGATGCAGAGCTTGGTCCCATTTTGGCAAGTATTGAGACTGGTCAGAACCACAAACAGTTTGAAATGCACAAAGGCACTACAATAAAACATGCTTTTTCCGACTACAAATGGCGACTACATATGTAGTCACCATTTTTAACCACTATTTAGCGACTATTTGGTGACAATTTTACGACTACAAAAATTTAGTCGTATAATAGTCACTATTTTGCGACTACATACCGTAGTCGGTAATTTAGTCGTAATTTAACGACTACTTTATTACTATATTGCATTAAAGAACATGTAGTTGTTAAATAGTCGCTAATTTAGCGACTAAGATGCGACTCATGGTAAAAGTCGCTAATAAGTCGTATATCAGTCGCTATTTAAGAAAATAAAAAATTTCAAAATTTAACTTCAAACCCTTAACCAAACTCCAAAACCTATATCATAAATTTAAAGTTTAAATCTTGAACATTTAATTCTTAATCTTAGAAATTATTTCGTAAACCATAAAACTAAAACTTAGTCATTCTTATATATACATAAAACCAAGCTTTAATGCTTAAAAGAAAATCTAAATTTTTCAAAACTTAACCCCAAATCTTAAATCTTAACCCTAAACCCTATATCCCCAAACCCTTAACCAAATTTCAAAACCTAGATCATCAAATCTAAATTTTGAAGTTTAAATTCTTAATCTTATAAATTAATTCAAAAACCATAAAACCAATCTCAGGGCCATTATATATATGTATATAACTAATTTTCCAAATCTTAACCCCAAAAAACTATAGTTTTCCAAATCCTATATTTTTATCAACATTTAACCCCAAACCCAAAACTTAAGCTCCATAACCCTTAAACTTAAATTTAAAACCTTTATAATTCATGTATAGAAATTAAATCATAGACCATTCACCCAAAATATAACCATTGAATATCTATAAAACCAATATGTGAAACTATTTAGTATTTACATATAAATTAATCGTTCCGAAAACTATATACTTACAAAATTTATTAAAATTAGTCATTTTGAAACCTAAAACAATTTATTTTTAAATCTAAATCAAGTCTATTATTCTTCTAAATTTCAAAACCCCAATTCCCATATCATAAATTTCAAATGTCATTTCCTGAATTATGAACCCAGAATTACAAAATATATATAAGTATAAAGTTTTGATCCAACAAATAACTCTTTAAATAATGAAAGCTTTTTATTGGATGATATATAAACACATGGATTACACTATTAACCGTTGATTAATTTAATCCAACGGACAAGGTTTTTTCCTGCTCTTCCTTCTCTTTCGTCTCCTTCACGAGAGATTAACTTTCTCCCCTTCTCTTCTTTTTCCTTTGTCTCTTTAGCCGATTAACTTTCTCTCCTCCGCCCGTTGTTTCATTCTATTCGATCTTCATCTTGTCGTTGTTTTCATGCTCTCAAGTTTTTAGATCTGGTACCAGAGCATTTTTTGGGATCTCAGATCTCGTAATTACTCACGCTCTGGAGTAGCCTTCATTCACTGTCGAATCCCTGAACGTGAGGAACCTACCCGTAAAGACTACTTCCGAGAACGAACCCAATTACTTGATGCTGACCGCTCTGAATACAACACACCGTCGAAGGTAAGTGTGTGTGTGTTTGCTTTCGTATTGAAATTCATAAAACTCTAAAATTATTTTCCACTTAGTTGCTCTATACACTCCCTTTGTACCGAGTATGAAGCCAATCCGGCTTAATTTTGATCGAATTCGTGTGCTTTAAGCATTTTCAATTCTCTGTGGTGTTTACTGTTGGAGAAGAAGAGTTTGTTTCATTTTCAAATTTGTTTGTTCTTAGTGACTCAGGGTTTGGTGGGGCTTCATCATACGGAAGCTCAGGTAGTCAATAGTCATACATCAAGCATGAAAAAGGATAATGATGGCAATGACTCACCAAGGAAGCTAGATTTGGATGGTTTGACTCCTTTCGAGAAGAATTTATATGTCGAATCGCAGGCTGTGGCGGCTATGACTGAGGCAGAAGTTGAAGCTGAGGGAAATTACTGTTGAAGGCCGAGATATTCCCAAACCTGTCAAGAGTTTTCGTGATGTTGGGCCAACATTGTTGGCTTTCCTGGTAAGCTGATTTCGTATCCTAAAGAACTACTACTAGCTTTGACTTCTGTTTCATTTGATTTAGACTGTGATCAGTTTCACTTACATGTATATGTAAGTTCTTTTGTATACATCTACTGATAAGAGTTTCCTGATTGGCCTAGATTATGTTTTGGAAGAGATTAAGAAGGCTGGTTTCACTGAACCTACGCCTATACAATCTCAGCGAAGGCTGGTTTTGTAAGTTCTTTTGTAACGCTTGAGTTCTGCTCATGAAGTTCTTTTTCCTGGTTCTTGTTCGATGGTAAGTTATCAAGGCTGTACTGATTCAAAATAACTTTTTCCTACTCGTAGTGCTCCAACACATGCCTCATGGGGACGGCCCAATCGTCTTGGTTCTTGCTCCAACACGTGAACTGGCTGTGCAGATACAACAAGAGGCATCTAAATTTGGTTCATCCTCAAAAATTAAGACTACTTGTATTTATGGTGGAGTTCCAAAAAGGCCTCAAGTGCGTGATCTCCAGAAAAGTGAAGTGCTTTGGCTCAGTGCTTTTCGTGACATTTCTCAAACTATTAGAATAGTCCACAACAAAGAATAAGAAATCTAACTTGCCTATGGATTTAGGTGTGGAAATCGTTATAGCTACTCCAGGGAGGTTAATAGATATGATGGAGTCGAAACAACACAAACCTGCGAAGGGTTACTTATCTTGTTTTTTGCATTTCCAATATTTACTTTCTTTTTTTAGTGGTATGATGTATTCTTTGTATTCTTATTTTTAATTATGTTTTTAGTTTTATTTTGTAATACAGTTTTTTTGATATCATGGTCTCATAATAATAAATATATTATTTTTTATTTTTAATATCAATTCATTCCAATAACAATCTGTTATTTAATACCTTATATATATTTAAAATAATTAATAATATATATTATTATTAAAATAGTATATATATATAATGCTGTATAAATACAATATTGTTTAAAATACATAATCGTAAATTAGTCGTCAATTAGTCACTAAATTTGGTGACTACATTATGACTATTTAGAATAGTCGTAGTGTAGTCGCTAAATTTAGTGACTACATTACGACTACATTTACGACTACGCAAAATAGTCGTAATGTAGTCGCTATTTGGCGACTAATTTTACGACTATTTATTTTAGCAACTCTCGATTTACGACTACTGGTTTTAGTCGCTATTTAGTCGTAACACACTGTTTAGCGACTAAAAAGTGACTAATAGTGCAGTTGCTATTTGCCTGTTTTCTTGTAGTGAGGGTTGCTTTACAGACAAGGAAGCTTGGTGATACCGAATGGATCTCCCTTCATTCCAAAACTCCTAGAGCAATTTCATGCGGGCGTAGTAGGTGGGCATGAAGGGGCTCTGAAGACATACAAGCATTTGGCATTGGAGGTAACGTGGAAGGGGATGAGGAAGGATGTGTTACAATACATTGCCAAATGCCAAGTGTGTCAAGAAAAAAATATTCGACACTTTCTCTCGCGGGTTTACTGGCTCCACTACAAATTCCACAACAGGTTTGGACAGATATAAGCCTCGACTTTGTTGAAGGGCTACCAACCTCAAAAGGGATTAACGCAATTCTAGTGGTGGTGGATCGGCTCAGTAAGTACAGCCATTTCATCGGGTTGAAACACCCGTTTACGGCCAAGTCAGTTGCAGAGGCATTCATTAGAGAAGTGGTGAAGCTTCATGGGTTCCCAGAGAGCATTGTGTCTGATCGGGACAGGATCTTCCTCAGCAAATTCTGGTCCGAACTGTTTCATCTCCAGGGCACTACTCTCAAACACAGCACTGCATACCACCCACAAACCGATGGGCAAACAGAAGTTATCAATCGCTGCCTAGAAACGTATCTGCGCTGCTTCTCGAGCCGCAGACCTTCTACTTGGGCGCAATGGTTGCCATGGGCTGAGTATTGGTATAATACCTCATACCACTCTACCATCAAAACAACCCCTTTCTTTGCGGTTTATGGGAGAAATCCACCACGAATACTCAGATACGGGGATACTCCAACGGCCAATGCTAATGTTGAGGAGCTGTTGCGAGACAGAGATAGCTTGTTGGTGGAACTGCGGGAGAATATGGAGTTAGCTCAAGATCGAATGCAGAAAGAGGCTAACAAGCATCGTAGACACATGGAGTTTACAGTGGGGGACTGGGTTTATCTTAAGCTGCGCCCTTACCGTCAAAGTTCAGTGGCTGAAAGAAAGAATGAGAAACTGGCTCAAAGGTATTTTGGTCCGTACAAGATCACTCAGAGAATTGGCAGAGTTGCATACAGACTGGAATTACCAACTCACAGCAACATCCACCCAGTGTTTCACGTTTCTCAGCTCAAGTATGCCGTGCCTGATTCTTTTACGCCGCAAGCCCTACCCCCGATCCTCACACATAACTTGGAGTGGGATACCGAGCCTGAGACACTTCTGGACATTCGTCGCACCACAGATGGGTTGTCTACGGAGGTTCTGGTTCAGTGGAAAGGCCTACCTCAATTGGAGTCAACTTGGGAACCACTAACGAACTTGATGCAGCAGTTTCCAAACTTTGACCTTGAGGACAAGGTCAGTTTATTACGGGGGAGTATTGATAGGTTGAGAGTTCCTGTGGCTTTCATGAAGAAACTGAGGACCAAAGGAAGAAGAGCTCGTCAATGGCAGAAGAAGGTTGGGGAGAGTAAGGATCAGAACAAAGAAAGTGGCTAAGTGTGCAAGAGACTTGTGATGGAGTAGAGGGTCTCAGAAAGGTCTAGTAGAGCATTGTTGTGTTGTAACCAATGCTATGTCGTTTTAATAAACAAATAATATTAGAAGGTCATAAATAATGTATCCCTACTAGGGTTTTGATTAATGAGAAATAATATCAACAAGTTTATCTCTTGCCTCCTCTCTTACTCTCTTCTCTCTTCTCTCTTTCCTTTCTAATCTTCTCTTCTCTCTCTTCTTAATCATTTCTTACTCTTGTTAGGGTCATACCTAACAAAGGTTCACTTGCATCGACCGATACTCCCATTGCATCGACCGACGCATGCTCGATATAGCACAAAAACCCTAGGTTTTACGCGCCGTCCTCGCACTTACATAGACCGACGAACAAAGTGCATCGACCGATGCACATGCCGAGCATCGTTTTCCCCGAAGCTTCTTGCCGAATCTTCGTTCCTACAACCACAAAACTCGATCCAAAGCAACAAGAAAGCTTCCTAACGTCCCAAATAACAATCTAACAAGCCTAACAACACATAACAAGTAAATCAGAGAGATCTCTAGCTTAGATAAGCCATGGTCATTGGCAGTCAAATAGTATTACTTCCTTTTTTTCTTTTGACTAAACGCAAAAATACATCACTGATCAACTTATTGTACCCATGGACCATGGACCATGGACACTGTAAACACAGAGAGAAAACTATAGTAACAAAAAATACTATGTTGAAAGATAGAGCAAGTAAGAACGAATCAAGAATGGTGTTGATAAGTGCCTATGTTGAAAATAAGCTTACTTGTGTTCATTGTTGGAAACTTTTTTTTTTCTTTTCTCTTTGAGGGATTTAGTCTGAGTTTTGTGCCATTTTTAATTTACACGTTCTCATGAAAAGGAATCTATTTTGTAAACAATATGGGATTAGTGATCATCATCATCATCCTAGAGCGCAACATCTTCTTTACAACCTTAAATAAACACCAAAAATCTTCTAGACCCTAGTGAAGAAGGGCCTCCACCCTCTTTTAAGTTTGAGACATCATAGTAAATTGAACCAACCAAACTTTTTAAGTACCAATAGCATACAAGTATTTTGGTAATTCCCTAGGTGATAATAACACTCCTTCTCCCAAGTATTTCTTTTTCTAAAACATTCGGAACTTATTAAAAATGAAAGTAAATACCAAACGTCTCAGCGGGAAAAACAAAAAAGGAAAACACTAGGGTTTTACTCAATCTGTCTATATAATAGCAACAAAAGCGACCTATCCAATTCCACACTTAACAACACCTTTCAAAGATTCCTACAGCCATGGTGAAAGGCACGAACTCTCAGCAAGCCCTCGCCAGAGAAGCGTCGTGCAGCTGTCAAAAAAGGCGACCAGTTTCTTCCACTGTCCAAGATGACGGCGGGAATGGTGGAGGAGATGTGGTAGCACGACGATCGGGGACGTTGTTCGAGCTTGATCTCCTCAATTGTCCCGTTTGTTGTCACGCGCTCACCGCTCCTATCTTTCAGGTTTTGTTTCTACTTGGCCGTTGTGTCCCTTTCGGATTGATTCTGAGTTTTGAAAAATGTTGTGAAAACGTTGCATTAGGAAGATATCATTTACTAGCACATATGTGACACTTTCAAGATCACAGTGGTTTATATACGGTTATATATATATATATATATACTAGAAAGTTACCCACGCGATGCGTGGGTTATAAAATTAAATATTTTGTACATAAAATAATTTTTCATTAAATTATATATGAAATGTACATGATATTATTTATCTATGTCTTGAAAAGAATTTAAATACTTTATATACATTTATAAGTTTATAATCATGAAGTGTGTTAAGAAAAGGACAAATTTCACAAATTACATATAAGTTTTGGTTTTAAATTTAGCACATCATTTCTAAAATACTAAAAATACTAAAATAGCATAATGCTTTTAATTGTATACTCTAAATACTAAATCATATCTTTTCAAAATTATACCGTAAATGTAAAGTAGAAAATTCAAACAAAAAAATATAGATAACTATTGGAAATGAAGTAAGCTTTTGTCAGCATAATGACGGATGTAATATATTAATAATAATAATATAAAAGGATATAATTATAAAAAATTATTTTGGAGAGGCTGATGTCATTCTTGGAATTAAAGTTGTAAAAACTGAAGGCTGATGTCATTGTGGGAAAAAAAAAATAACGGATGTAATAAGGGTTACAGGAAAATAGACATGCGGTATGATTGGTAACTCAAAAAATGGCAATGCGATATCAAAGTAGTCTTGCTTTGGTACTTGTTAATCTACTTGTTGTTGACATATATCTATGATGAAAGTATTGAGGTTACAATATGTACATACATACATATATATATATATATATATTATATATTTTACGATAGGTCTCTGTAATGTTTTTTCGTGTAATGTGAAAGGATGTTATAAAGTTTGGGAAGTGATTCCAAAGAGGAATAAAGAAGTATTTGATCTTTTGACCATCTATATATGCATTACACCGTAAAATTAGGCTCAATTTTTTATCAGTATGCAAAATAAAATATTTTTTTGTAATGGGGATAAAGAACTTTTAAAAACATGAAACAAAGCAAATTTACAAAACATAAACTTAAAAATATATTGTAGTTGAAGATCAGAGGACTTGAGAGGAAAAATTCAAGGGACTTACAACTATAATATTATGAATGAATGTTTAAAACCAAAAAGATTCTGCTTTATGAGTCGAGCATTGGGCTCATCTTCATCACTAAAGAGTTTCAGCTATAGTTTGAAAGTTAAAAAATCACATTACAAAACAATGCAAAAACGCTAAATTATGACTATCATAAAACATAGTCCTTTGAAAGAGGCTAATAATTATTGAGAAGATTCTGATACCAAAATAAATAAATAAATAAATAAATACCATAGGAAATGTTGGGAAAAGAAAGACATATAGTGCTTGATCGTTTTCTTCAATATTAGTCATATGAGCATTGGATCATATATAATACACTAAACATTTTATGAAATTGGTAAGGAATTGCTTTGACATATTATTCTGAGTAAACACATTCATGACAATAAAATACAGTTATAAAGCATATTAATTGCAATTAATTTTTTCATATGCATTATTGTAACATGAAAAGTTTGAATAAAATAAAACGTCCACCCATAATGTCTTAAACGTAATTGATTAAGCGAAGTAAATGTAACCTAAAGAAACTGAACAAATTAAGTTTCTCAAATTAAAAGAATGTGTGTAGAGTGAAGTGACCTTAGTGGCATGAGGTAAGTCCATTTGTAGAAGGCACCATCATGCCCAGGATCGAGTCCTGGCTCCTACAAATGTAGGAATTTGGCTAATAGGCCGGCCAGTTGTGGCCCAACAGTTGACAAAAAAAAAAAAAAATTGTGTAGATAATTTAGTTTTAGATTAGCAATAATATCTCTTTTTATTTCATTAAAATTGAAAAAAATGACATATGTTAAAAAGAAATAGAGTGGTGCCAAATGACATTTGCTCATAATTTTACTTTATTATAGTTTAATATATAGTAAATATTGATATGTGAAACCGATAAAAATAGTTAAGTAAAGTTATGGTTGTGATAAAAAATTTAGTGAAGAATTTATAAATCATAACAAAATAGAATAAATATATTTTTGTAAAATAGATTGTTTTTTCTTTAACAAAAGTAAACAATAGAGATTTTATTGCTATGAAATAATACTTAATAAAAAACCAAAATAATTATAGATTTGGTAGACCAAGAGTAAAGAAATTTAAAGGAAAAATAGTGAAGAATTTATAAATTGAATAAGTTTAAATAGATATATTCTGGTAAAATGGATTACTTTTTTTTACCAAAGTAAACTATATAGATTCTTGCTATGAAATAATACTAAATAATACAAACCCAAAATAATTAAAGGTTTGGTAGAGGAAGATAAAAGAAATACATACTTTTCTAAGTAAATAAATTTAAAGGATCAAACTTTATATTTTTTTAAACAAAAGTAAACAGTAGATATTTTTGCTAGGAAATAATACTAAATAAAAAACCAAAAATAATTAAAGATTTGATAGACAAAAAGTAAATAAATTTAAAGGAAAATTAGTGAAGAATTTACAAATTGAATAAATTAAAATAGATATATTCTTGTAAAATCGGTTAAATAAATTTAAATGATCAAACTTCAAACTAATGTTAAAGACACGTAAAATATATATATATATATATATATATATATATTTTTTTAAAAAGTAAACTATATAGATTTTTGCTATGAAGTAATACTAAATAAAAAACCTAAAATAATTAAAGATTTGATAGACGAAGAGTAAAGAAATTTAAAGGAAAATTAGTGAAAATTTTACAAATTAAATAAATTAAAATGGGGGATTTTCAAAAATACCCCTTTTTCTATGTCACTTTTTAAAAATACCCTTTCATGTTGGTCATTTTCAAAAATACCCCTTTTCTATGAATAAAATCACTAAATTCTAAATCCTAAACTCCAAATACTAAACTCTAACCACTGAAAACTATATCCTAAATGTAAAATGAGAACCCAAACCTAAAAAAAAAATTTAAATTAATTTAACACATTGAAATTATGTAAAATAGGGTTAAAATGAAAATGTTCAAAAAAGAGGGTATTTTTGAAAAGGAGTATTTCAAAAAAGGTATTTTTAACAAATTATTAAATAAATTTAAAGGATCAAACTTCTTCAAATTAATGTAAAGTACACGTAAAATAGATTATTTTTTCTTTAACAAAAATAAACTATAGAGATTTTTGCTATGAAATAATACTAAATAAAAAACCAAAAGTAATTAAAGATTTGATAGACGAAGAGTATAGAAATTTAAAGGAAAATTAGTGAGGAATTTACAAATTAAATAAATTAAAATAGATATATTCATGTAAAATTGATTACATTTTTTTACCAAAGTAAACTATACAGATTCTTGCTATGAAATCATACTAAATAATACAAACCCAAAATAATTAAAGATTTGGTAGAGGAAGATAAAATAAATAAATACTTTTCTAAGTAAATAAATTTAAGGGATAAAACTTCAAATGTAAAAGACACGTGTCGTAAAAATAGAACGCCAAATGTCACTTCCATAGGTAAAGTTAAGAAAAACCTTGTCATATATATATATATATATATATATATATATATATATATTTTGGTTCTAGCGTTAGTGAATTGGAAAACTGATTTCTCAAAATTAATAATGACTACCACATTGAGTTGATAAGTTGTACTTAAAAGAGTAGTTAAAAAACTGCATTGCTTCGTTTTTTTCGTTATAATTATTTGTTTGGTTTTGGATCTCAGTGTGACACGGGACATATAGCTTGTTCTTCTTGCTGTACTAAATTGAGGAACAAATGCCCTGGTTACTGTTGTACTTTGCCAATTGGTAACTATCGATGCCGAATAGTGGAGAGAGTTGTTGAATCAGTCATTGTTCCATCTCCAAATGCTAATGACTGCACCGAAGAAGAAGACGAAGGCGAGAATAGTGGAGGAATAGCGGCTGGAGATGTAGACGATGATGTGGTGAAATCAAAGGCACGATCGGGAACGTTGTTCGATCTACATCTTCTTGACTGTCCTGTTTGCTCTAGCGCATTCACGAGTCATATCTTTCAGGTCTCATTTTCTTACTTCACCTCTCTTATGGCAAACAAAGAAACATAATGGATGATTGTTCCTTCCAGAACAAGTTTTAAATTTCTATAAGCTTATATTTGTTTCTCGTTTCATTGACTTGTAATTCGAGTAACTAACTATGTGTGCTTTGCTTCTCAGTGTGACAATGGACACATAGCTTGTTCTTCTTGCTGTATTGAACTAAGGTACAAATGCCCTTCATGCATTTTTCCCATTGGTAACTACCCATGCAAAACGATGGAGAAAGTTGTCCAAGCAGTCTTTGTCCCATGCCCAAACGCCAAACATGGCTGCACCGAGACATTCTCTTATGGCAAAGAATTAGCCCATGAGAAGAGATGCGTTTTCGCTATGTGCTACTGTCCGTTCTGCAACTATAGAGGTGCATACAAAGATCTATACATTCACTTCAATACTACCCACAGGATCATATCGAATCAATTCGTGTGTGGTCGTTCCCTAGGCGCATGGGTGGAAATAAGTGAGGACATTTTAGTCCTTCAGGAATCTGCAGATGGTCCGTTGGTTGCAGTTCAGTTATTCAAGGAGCCAGAAGGATTGTATGTGACTGTTAACTGTATAGCACCTCTTGCTCCAGGAGTTGGGGAATTCTCCTATGATCTCTCATACAACACGCCGTTTGGAGGTGACAAACACATTATGACGTTTAAATCATCCGAGATGAATAGAATTCAGAAAGTGAGCTTCCAAACTCCTGAAAAGGACTTCATGTTGGTCCCTTACTATTTCCAGGATGAGAGAGTTACATTGAAGATGAAAATTTGCATCCACCGTTTAGAAAAAGATGAAAGAGGAATCTCAATTAGCTAAAGACTTAAGAGGAGTGGCCAACCTCTAATGTATTTCTGATGTTTTTGTTAGCTACTTTTATTCACTATGCACTCTAAACGGTACTCTTATGGCTCATCGTTTTTTTACTTTTAATGCTGTTTTTTTTTTTTTTTTTTTTTTTTTTTTTTTTTTTTTTTTTTTTTAATCTTGAATTCAGATTCCTCTGCAGAAATTATGGATATTTCTTAGAATTACTCGGTAGATTACGGGTTTGTCTTCTTTTGTTTATTTTGATGGCTAATTCTCCATGGCTACGATGGGTAAATCTTAGGAACAGTTGCTTTTGCAACCTTTCATAATATTGATATCTTTCTTGACTGTTAACTTATGGTGAGCTTTAATCATGTTTTCAGTTCTCGTTTGTTATTTGGGACACAGGACAGAACACTAGGAGTCTGGAGTCAAATATCTTACGAGGAGAAAGTGATCAATACGTTTCTTTGAAGTTGTATCATAACATTTTCCCTGATCATGTCATACGTATTTTCGTTTTGCTCTTCCAAATTCTTGCGTTGGTTAGGTGACCGGCTTAATGATGCCGATAACATATGCGAAGGAGTTCTTAGTATCAATGAGGATATCAATAGGTTTGGAATCACAGTGCTTCTGAATTCTGATCATCAGGTTTGAGAACGTAGTTGCTTAAAGCAGAATACACATATATTCACATTTACAAAGACGAGATTCTCTGTTTGTTTTCATCTCGATCCCTGCAGATTCTGTGTTTGGTTTTGGACTGGCTAGTTTAGTCCTAGGTTTTTTTTTCTGTCTTTCCCTCGTGGCAACTTTGATGCTCTCTATTGTTTGTTACAAACTCAAGAATTAACTTAGATAAAGAAATTGCAGGACGTATAGAAGCAAAATGTGAAAACAAGATTCATAAAAGAAGTTGTCACTTATCCATATCTTCAAGAACAACCTACTTTGATTTGCCTGCTCTTCTTTATTCTCCGAATTCTTCTCTGCTGCAAAATTTTCCAATGCTTATCTCAGATCTTGTTGTCTGAAGATTCTTATTCGTCATCGCCACCTTTGACGCTCTCATAAAGTTCAATAAAATGACGCTACAAGACTAGACTACCACCCTTTTTCGCAATCACCAACCTAGCTCATATTCTCTTTTATCATCTAATAAGATGCAAGCCTAAATGCTATTGATGTACCAAAAGGCTTTTGAGTTTTGATTCAACTTCGCTGTTACGGAACTCCCAGAACTTCGGTAAGTGAAGTATGCAGCCATGCAGGTACTTCTCCATCGGGTATGACCGCGACACGTAGCTAAGTTGAGGTAAATCTCTGGATTGTGAAAGGAGAAATTTACTCTTTGAGACACACGAATTACTTCACTTAGAGAACTTGGAAGCTCCAATAGACTTGAATAACGACTGAGATACAATGTCTTGAGATAAATTACAACATTCTTAATAGAGGATGGTAAACTTGAGCAATAACTTAGATCCACTTTCTGAAGATTGATGTCATTCCCACTTTATGCATTTGTAAAATTGTTATGACCTTTCATCATTTAGAGTTTTTCATAGAAAAAATTATTATTATTTTGTCATTATATTTGTTTGTTTCTATTAATTTTGAAAAGGTGAAATACAAAGTTCAAATAAATATTCTAGCAAGAACCCTTCACAAAGCCGGACGGTAATGGAAGCAAATACAAAACATGGAATTTTTCTTTTTACCTCAAGGAAACTCCATTATATATTAAGAGATTATTTGATATAAATGTCACCACTATTAACTTATTAAGTGAATAATTTATTTGAATTAAAATAGAATTAATGGAATATAATACATTTTTTTTAAAAAAAATCCAAAATATTATAAAATAATATCGATATGCTTTTGTGAATAAAAAGCCCTTTTCTAAAAAAATAAAATAAACGGTAAATAAACGATGATAAGAGTTACTGAGTTGGCTAAACTGTACTGTGTGTACGCCATAGATTCTGAAAGACTGAAACCCTGAAAACGTTCCGGCGGGAAAATAGAAAAGGGGATTTAGGGTTTACTCCTTCTGTGTAAGAGATTCCGATCGAAAATCAGAACTTCAATAGCTCCAGATTCCGATAACCATGGCCGGAGAAGCGTCGAGCAGCCGTCCAAAGAGGCAACGAGTACCTTCCATTGCCCGATCCGTAATCCCAGATGGTGGTGAAGAAGATGCGGTGGAAGTGGAACGATCTGGGACGTTGTTCGAATTAGATCTTCTCGACTGTCCCATTTGTTGCGTCACACTCACGAGCCGTATCTTTCAGGTATCTTTCTTCACCACTCTACCCAGGAAGATGTTGTCAGAGGGGACTTAATTAAATTTTGTTGATTAGCTACAAAATTCTTGCCTTACAGATGTTAATTGTGTTATATAAGTTTGTAATCGGAATCTTGTGTGAGTTTTGTTGTCTCAGTGTGACAATGGACATGTAGAAAAATTGAAGAAAAATTGCCCTTCTTGCTGTGAAAAAATGAAGAAAAATTGCTCTTCTTGCATTTTGCCCATTGGTATGTATCGATGTAGAAGAATGGAGAGAGTTGTTGAAGCAGTCATTGTCTCAAACGTCAAACATGGTTACACCGCGGTGGTTAAAAAGAAGATCCAATCCTTCGATGGAGAAGCGTCGAGCAGCGGCCGAAAGAGGCAACGAGTTCCCTTAGTTTTTGAAGAAGAATGTGAGACTGGTGGTGCAGGAGATTTGGTGGTACGGCCTGGGAAGTTGTTCGAGCTCGATCTTCTTGATTGTCCTGTTTGCTGTGATGCACTCACGGATCATATCTTTCAGGTGTTGTTACTACTACTACTTCTTTTTGGCTGGTTTATAGTTTAGGATGACAGTGATTAGGTTGAAATCCATACCTTACAAATGTTGATATCATTACAGTAATTCCAGTAATTGGATGATTTCAGAATTTTCAAAACTATGTGGTTGAATGATTTTGGGGTAAAATGTTGGATTAGGAAGATGATAATTGAAGGAAATGAAGACTCTAGTCATGTGTGAGAGTAACCCCAGTTTTTGTTGATGAAAGAAACATATGAGAATCTTTTAGGATAACTGTGATTAGCTAGATGTTAATTTCCCTTACAGGAGGTTACTGACATGTTGTTAACAATGGTTCGATGTTGATTTCTTAACAGTGATTCGTAAAGAGCATTTTTTCAAAGCAACGGTCTTGTGAATATATTTTGCTTGACGAAACTTAATGGATGATTGTCATTCAATTTTACATTTGTATATGCTTGTATTTAGTTCTAGTTTCATTGACTTGTAAATTATAATCCTAGTAACTAACTCTGTGTGCTTTGCTTCTCAGTGTGACAATGGACACATAGCTTGTTCTTCTTGCTGCACAAAACTGAGGCACATATGCCCTTCCTGCACTTTGCCCATTGGTATCAATCGATGCAGAATAATGGAGAAAGTTGTTAAGGCAATCATTGTCCCTTGCCTAAACGCCAAACATGGTTGTACCGAGACGATCTCTTATGGCAAAGAATTAGCCCACAAGAAGAAATGCAGCTTCGTTCTGTGCTACTGTCCTGCATTGAACTGCAACTACTCCGGCATGTACAAGAATCTCTACAGTCATTACGCTGCTAATGACAAGGACACTGACAAACGTTTCAGGTATGGCTATTCCCATCATGTATAACTGGACATTGAGACGAAGATTTCGGTCCTTCAGGAATATGCGGATGGTCCATTAGTTGTGGTTCAGTGTTTCAAGGAACCACAGGGAATGTATTTTACTGTGAACTGTATAGCACCTCCTTCTCCAAGAGTTGGAAAGTTTTCCTATGATATATCCTACTCGACGGCAGGTAACACTGTGAAATTTACATCTTCGAAGATGAATAAATTACAGGAAGTGAGCTTCCAAACTCCGAAGAAGGACTTTATGTTAGTTCCTGACTATCTCTTTGATCCGAGGTTTTTGTTGAAGCATATGCGTATTTGCATCCGCAGCCTAGAAGAAGAAGAAGATGAAGAAGATGATGATGATAATGATGAAGGTGCAGAAGAAGAAGAAGATTATGATGATGAAGATGAGGACTAAGGGGAGGGATATCCGTCTTTGGTCGTTCTGTGCATATAACCTTTTAATGCATTGTTGTTGTTGTTTTTTTTTGTTGTTGATTTCTACGCACTCCAAAAGGATAGTCTTATGGTCCATCATCTTACTTAATGCTTATTTCCCTCTATCCATCATTATACTCATGTGTCTGTTTGTTCTTTGACTCGTGACTATAATTTTCCCCTTCCAGCTTGCCACCTGCAATTTCAAAGCTGGTGTCGAGTTGCTTAAACCCTTAGAAACTCTTATAGGCCTATCTGCCTCAGTTATCTTATGTTAGATGCAGTGGTGCTGGTTGTTCTGGAATTAAGGTTATAGTGCTTCAGAAGGACTAGGTTTGATTCTTCTAACTTTCTCTGATGAAATTCATGTTTGGTGAGATTGTTTCTGCTAAGTCTAAGAACTCGTTGATGTCGGAAATCCAAGAAGATGTTGGTATTTGTTCTGTTCAATTTGAGTTTGCCTAAGTTTATAGCCATTTTGCCTTGAGGATACTCTAGTACATTCCTCTAGCATATTCAAGATCGAGTTATTCGCAAAAAAAATAATATAATAATAATAATTACCGCAAAGCTTGTTCATATATATTGGAGGGAGGAATGAATGAAATGATCATATTGGCATAGATGACCAGTTCACACAATCAGAAAGACATAATGATAAAATGGTATATATGACAACCTCTAATAAGTAGATTGAACAAAGTCCTTTGTTATCTCTATACCTCTCACATGGTCTTCTTAATTTTGTTTATTTCTTTGGATACATCACTGGCAAAATTGGTCATTAGTATATATATATATATATATATATCAATTAGTATATCAATTGGCAAAATTGCGTTTATTTGTTTGGATAAACGCAAAAAATACATCAATTAGTATATATTTTGAATTAATAATTTCGGAAATTTATGATATTCGAATTTTTGAGATACTGGTGAATCTAAACATTATTAGCAAGCTGTCACGATTTAGGTTTATAGAAAAATCTTTCATTATTAAAAATATATTTTTCTTAATAGTTATAGTTTCTAAAATTACTCCCAAAGATTTGGTTAATAGTTTAGGTAAATAAGATAACAATTCCTAATTTTTAGAAATACATTTAGAGCTATGATCAATGCAATTCGATAAAGGAAAAATGTTGGTTATACTTGGTAGATACTTGGTACATATTGTTGACTGTTTTGATTTTGTACTGATGTGTAGTTGCTTAATATACGTGATCTGAATTTGAAATTCATTTTACTTATTTATAATATTTTTACTTACAGTATAAAACCAAATCAAATAAGTTGACATATATATAATTTTGGTTTTCCCAACTCTTCTTCTTCTTCTTACATAAGGAAGCGCATCACATCGGAATCAAAGTTCAAACATGGTGAACGATACAAACGCCGAGAAACACCTCGCCGTAGAAGCGTCGACCAGCCACCAAAAGAGACAACCAGTTCCCTCCAAAGTTCATGATGAAGGCGAGAATGGTGGAGGAGGAGATGTGGCAGCACGACGATCGGGGGCGTTGTTGGAGCTCAATCTCCTCGATTGTCCAGTTTGCAGTCATGCACTCACCGTTCCTATCTTTCAGGTCTTTTATTCTTTCTTTCACCACTTCTCCTCCTTGAACCCTAACTTTAGTTTGTGAATATATGCGACTTTTAGGATAACTCTGATATAGTGATATGTTTTAGTTTTAAGTTTTACTTAAAGAGTTTGCTAATATAGCTTGTTCTTCTTGTTGTATGATTCTGAGGAACAAATGCCCTGATTGTACTTTGCACATTGGTAACTACCGATGTGCAATGATTGTTCCATCCCCAAACGCTATACACGGTTGCACCAGAAGGTCTCTCATGGCCAGGAGTTAGCCCATGAGAAGGAATGCGTTTTCGCTCCGTGCTACTGTCCTGAACCAGACTGCAACTACACCGGGATATACAAGGATCTCTACAGTCACTACTACGCTAACCACAAGAATGTATCAAAACGTTTTATGTCTGGTTGTTCCCGTCATGCAGACCTGGACCTTGGGAAGAAGATGTTGGTCCTTCAGGAAAATGAAGATGGTCCATTGGTTGTGATTCAGTGTCTCAATGGGCCACAAGGATTGTGTCTGGCTGTGAACTATATAGCACCTCCAACTCCAGGAGTTGGAGAGTTCTCCTTTCGTCTCTCCTACACGTTTGGAGATGTGACTATGTCCTTTGAAAAGGATAAGATGAATAAGATTCAAAAAGTGAGCTTCCAACCTCCTGAGAAGTGCTTTACAGTAGTTCCTTCTGATTTCATGAGTCATTTTGAGGTTTTTATTTGGATCGTTCGGCTACAAGAAGAATCAGAAGAAGAAGAAGAAGAAGAAGAAGAAGAAGAAGAAGAAGAAGAAGAAGAAGAAGAAGAGGATCAAGACTAAAGAGAAGGAACTATAATATTATGTCCGTTGTAGGTCCTTTTGTTTTTCATCAGTGGCCAACTTTGATGATTTTATCTATTAACTCTAAATGCATGTTTTCATGACTTATTGTTTTATTAATGTTTTTTTTTTTCTCTAACCATCGATTATACTTATATTTCTTTTGTTCTTTATGCAGAGTAAATTGACAAAATATACTCTGTATAATGTGTTTGGCTGATGGTTCACTGGTTTATGTTGTTTTACGTAATCTTCCTTTGATGATCTCCACATTAGCATAGCTTAAGTTCTTCCAGCTTACATTTCGACGAATTAGATTGCATTAAAAAACGCTTGATAGGAGTATTATCGCGTTCAATTTGTTGGTTTGAATATAATAAATAGATCATTTGTTATCTATCCCACTTTCACATATTTGTTGCTTCTGAGCCTTGCTTGTTTTGTGAACCTTCTACAATCAAGGGGCAGTCACAGTTGTATAGATATAATATAACATCTTCTTTTTTTTTTTTTTTTTTTTTTTTTTGAATAACCGCTAGAATACACCATTGAAAAAACTTCCCTATTATACACCACAAAAAGACTGTAAAATTAAAGAAAAAAAAAGTATGAATCTAGATTACAAAACATGAACATGAAAATAAGTGAAGAAACAATAAATCTCCACCATGATAACATAAAAAGCTTTATAGCTTTATTGTTTAATCCTGAAAAGGCTCTAATGAAAAGCAGCAATGTAGTCAAGAAAAAACCGAGTCTCCATATGAAAATGAGGGAAACTCATTCGGTTCATAATCCACCAAAAAATCGTTAATATCACATTCTTGATTCATGGTATGGTCTGTGGCTTCGTCCTTAATGTTGAATGCTTCGTTATCAGTTGATGTGAATCGAGGCATAACCGATTCAGACACAACTTGGTCAAACTGAATCATTTCTGAACCGTACGTATCATCATAAACCGGGATAGCTTTACATGTATGTTGACCCATATATGTGGTTCTGTACACTGGAGGACAGTCTTGGATCATCTGCACCCGCTTTGTAGCATTGCAGTTATGCTCTTTTGCATAACCACACCGATAGTAAGACCTGCAAATATCAGATCACACTTTAATTTGTCGCTACGTAGAAGAAAAACACATTTACTTGTATTTACATATCTTTAATAGAACAGTGATTTTTTTTTTTTTTGTGTTTTTTTTGGGTATGCCATTTGCTCTGTTTTCTAACAAACTTAAATTAACAAAACCTTTGGTGCACCGATGTTTTGATGGTTTTTTGTCCATATTTCCTCCAGGTGAAACCGTCATCAGGGCGCGGAGTCGGGGACTCGTCTCTGTAATTCTTTATCACATGTATTCCGCAAATCCTTCTGCAATTTTTGTAACAGAAACTCATGAACTTTTCTTTTTTTGAACAAGGTTTTAGAGACTCATGAAATTTGTGTATAACATATGCGAGGAGAGTTTAGGCTTTTATTTGAAACTTACTTCTTTGATGATCTTTGAAGGACAAGACCTGCCATGTTTTGAGAAGAAGACTCATGGTGTGGTGGAGGACTAGGAGAATCCACAAAAGATAGAGCAAGTGAGAAGGAATCAAGAATGGTGTTAATGAGTGGCTCTATCAAAACCGAAGTTATTTCGTGGTTGTCGAGAAGCGTCTTGAGGCTGTTAGCGCATCCTTGGCCATGAAGGAGTGCTGCCAAAGCCTTGTGATCGACGTTGGAAAACATTTTTGGTTTAAGGTTGAGAAATCTTGTTTGATTCTCACTATATATAGGAAAAAAAAAAGTTATTTTCGCCGACCTCTATTTTTTAATGTTTATAATGCGGAAAACTTTCAATCTTTGAAATGTCATTTTATAAACATTTATAAGGTTTTGAAAATCACCAAATAATGTCTTAAACTCACTCCCACATTTCTCCATTTTTTCCCTACATCCTTTCCCACTTAGGTCTCACAAGCCCGTCAACACACTTTCGGTATTGATAGTTTCTTTCGTTGAAAGGTAGTACTCATTCTAATAAAAATCCATTTTATTTTTCTTAAATTCCATAAGTGTTGTCTTATGTTCATTATAATCACATTGTGCGTCACGCAGACACGTTTCTTAGAGCAATTTTATCGGTCGTACTGCCATTTGGGTGTCAAAAAAAATAAATAATAATATTTTTATTTTTATTTAATTAATTATAATTTTTGTTTTCACCCAACCAATTAAACAATGACACATATTAGACCCAGTGTCTTTGTTAGTCTGGGCAGAGTCTCGGCAGAGACACTCTTCCTTCTCTTTCCATCCTTTTCTCTTTTTTTTTCTTTTTTTTTATTCCTCACATCCTATGCAAAGTATGTCCGATGGACATGCCCTTAATGTCCTGCGTCACGAAAAGATAAGAGAGAAAAAGACAGAGAGGACTCATTGTCCAATAAATAAGTTTACACTATACAAAATTAGAAACACCTACCTAGCTTTTTTTTTTGTTATCTTTAATTATTTTCATCAGTTTATTTAACTAATATTATTGACATTTATAATTTATTTATTAATATTTGTAAACTTTTATTATTGTTTAGTTATTTTATAGAAAATTAATTAGATTTAGTTGTTATTATTTGGATTATATGTTACAGAGTTTTTTTTTTTTGAAAAAGATGTATTCTTGTTTTCATTATATATTACAGATTTCTAGAAACAATATTAAATTACGTCAAACTTAATAGTTCATGTAAATAGATTCATTGGTTACCATTTAAACTATTCTTAGTTAAAAATGTTATAATATCACAACAATGTTATTATTTTCATGATATGTTTCTAATAGAGCCATCATTTTTCATAGTTACTAATCATACATACACTCATTCAGATGAGCCAGCGCAACCTATTATTGACTTGTTGTCAACTTGCCATATCCAATTAAAAGTGGATAAGAGGGTAAATTTGTTTTCGTAACCAAATCAACAATGAGACAATGACTAATGTTTTCGTAACCAACAAAGCATAATTAGATGAGTCATTGGTTTTCTTACTTTCTTTTCGTAAGCCAATGAAAAGTGTCACATCCCATTTTAAACTTGAAGTAATTAGATCTTGATAAAATGTCAAATTACGTGCATGATGCAACTATCTGCAAATGGTAAAATTCTTTTAATTTATAAATTTGTAGAAAAAGGTTATATTATATTCCTCCTATCATTTAGGGAGTTTCTCTCCGTCATTTCACGTATCATTTATAGAAAAAGGTTTTATGTAAACTTTTTTCCTAAGTCGCTAATTTTTAAAATTTTAAAACAATTCGTTTTCAAGAATTGTAAATCAAGTCAAAAAATGATATATGTATATATATATATAATTTGTTACAGTCACATACATTAAAATTTTAAAATGTTAAAAGGTATAGAAAACAATTCATTCGCTTTTTTCTGTATCATTTAGGTGTCGAAATATTATTTAAAGAAATTGTCAAAAAATTGTTGGAAACATCCAATACAATTATTTTTTTTGAAAAAACTTCACTTGGAATATGAATGGGTGATAATGTTAAAATAGTTACTTTAGTGCAAATTTTCTCTGTCTGAATTTATAATGGAAAATTCCCTCTCTTTTTCCGTATCATTCCCATGCATTTTAATAAAAGTGCATATTCAAGTAAATCCATGTTTTGTTCCTTCCACTCACCTAATACAACGTCGTACGTTGTGTTTTTTGTCCTAACGAAAGACATTACGCAACTTTATCTATTCCTCATGTGTTGACAAAAGGACAGAGGGAAAATAAGAAAACAAAAGAGATGAGAGTAAAGTTGTCATTTTAGTATCCAAACAATCGACCTCTTATATAAATTATGAGATGAAATAATACGAACGAGCCATTGCGTTTTGCGTAGCTTCATGAAAGCTGTGTGTAACAATACTTCATCTAATTATGTTATCAAATGTCATTACCTTATTTGATATTTTTTTCTTTCGTGCTGACGTAAAAGAGAGAAGAAGACGTGACGATGATTTTACTTTCGTGGATGCTTCTAAAGAGATTTAATCTTTTCAGTTTTCATAATTAGCTAATCATAAATTGATAAATTACGATTAGGTACCTTTGTTTAGGAGGCCCCGTGAAAAGATACGCAACCCTTTTTTGACTAATTAGAACTTAGAAAGTGGATCATTAAAGGAGGTAATAGTTTTAAGGAAGCGCGTGCAGTAAGCAACTCGTATGTTTCATGTGACTTGTGCACTATGCTACAAGAAACAATTATACAAGTCCTGCAATCAAATTATAGAAAATTCTACAAAAGAGTTTTTTTTTTTATGCGTAGGGTTGATAACATACACATGAAGATTACAACAGAACATGCTTCACTCACTCACTCATGACCTTAAGCAGTTGCTTCGTCTGTACAAACATGGTCCTAGGCTTATTCAGATTGAATGCAGAGGTGAAAGAAGTTTATATATTGACATATTTTTTCTACGAAACCTCAAAGATAAAGTTATCACAATTCACAAGCCATACTTTTTCTAGCTGAAGTAGTTAGAAAGCCATAATTTTTAGAAGCACAAACTAAAATTGATTTGAAGCTAAATAAAATATTTTGTATATAATATTTTGAATGACCTAAGAACTTTGCGGTTTGGCTCCAGAGCTACTCAATAGATTTTTGAGTTGCCTGCCTTCACGTAGTCTGCAGAAACAATTCAAATATTCTTTCTTAAAAATAGTTCAAGTTTGATCTTGAATGAGTTATGACATGTCTAAAGTTTACCTACATTTGCTTACTTCTTCACTTTATCTCCACATCGTTATCTTCAGATTCTTCACTGTGATGAGTCTCATTACCAAGATCACTATCATTACAGTCTTCATACTTTTCACTGCTATCAGTCTCATTTCCTAAATCATTATCAACGCTGTCTTCACACTCTTCACTATAATCAGTCTCATTGTAAAGATAGACATCGTAGTTGTATAGACATTCTTCATTAAAATCAGTCTCAATGCCTAGATCACTATCATCCTCAGAGATTAGTATACCACATCCTTTGAGTATGAACTGCTAGCAGGTAGGGGTAAGTTGAAACTGTATATCAACATAATTATAATAGTTAAATCCATTCTCTTCGTTAAGAGGGATATACCAGTAGAATATAACCATATGACTATACTCTGAATGGTCCAGGTACTGTTGATAAGATGAATGAAAGTCTTTCCCAATAGTGCGCTTGAACCGACATGATACCTGTATTTCAAATGCACACCTAGATTTTGGATATTTTAGAAGAGATCCAAAATCAACCACGATGCATGCCCTAAATCTGAAGAACGGTTGGGAGAGAAAGGTATAAGGTAGAGGGATTTGGTCAGCGAGGTTCCAAAACTACGATGAGTGAAATATGAAGGCACTTCTTTACATGACAACTTTATCGATCTCAGGATATTTGATTTTTGTTGAAGGAGAGCTTCTTGATCCAAGTTGAAGCAGTTTATACAGTTGAGTTTGACCATTTGAAAGTTATCAACAAGCCAAGGATACTGCTCTTCAAAGACTTGACTGAAATCAGTTTCACTACCAGAATTAGTATAGTCGGAGTCTCCTTTGAAATCAATTTTACCGCCAAGATCCCTATCATCGCATTCTTGATCACTATCGTCGCACTCTTCATGGGGGATGTTGTTTGTCATTGCCACCACATATGGATTATTAGTCCACCTAACTTGATTCAGTGCTCTACAGTTTGAAAAGTTGATATCTCCAAGACATTTCAATTTAGAAATGTTTAGTGATACATACTCTAAATTGTTGCATCCATTCATCTCTAGGCTCTCAAGGCGAGACAATTTCTCGATCCACCAAGGAACCTCTCCGATCCCTGTTTCGGCTAGATATAGCGATGATATATGTGGGTTGACATGTCAGGAAAATTCTTCAAACGTGAGCATCCAGTGAGATAAAGCTCTCTAAGATATTCAGGGTTGATATCAGTGGGAAGAGTCTCAAAATTTACGCATTTTGTAATCCACAAATGCTCAAGTTTACTGAAATTTTGGATAGAGGAGGAAGCTCCACCAAACTTGGGATATCCGAGATAAATAGTCATGTCAAAGAGTGAGACAACATGGTCATGAGAGGTGTAAGCGGCTGAAAAAAATGTAAAATTATTAAATCAAATTAACTAAAATGCCTTCTTTTCTTAATTATTTAAATTTTTAAAACGTCTATAAATTAGTTTTCGGAAAAAAACTATTTATCATCAGATTATTAAATGGATGTATATCTTTTGTATAAGAAACTTTTTTTTTCTTTTCAAAAAGGTACTTTCTGAATTTTAAATGTTTAAGATTAACAATTTGGTAGGCGTCAAAGTTGATCTTCTCATTAATCTTTACAAGAGTATATATACAATCTCAAAGAACCTAGAGAATATTCTAGACTTGAGGACCAAGACTCTTTATAATAGAAAATATAACATAAGTGAAGATATTTATAGATATTTATACAATGGTCCCTAATACTCCCCTCAAGTTGGCGCATGAAGATCCCGGATGCCCAACTTGCGCCAAAGATAAAAAAATTGTGGACCGCCAAGAGACTTAGTGAAAATATCAGCAAGCTGGTTGGAAGTGTGTATCTTGAAGGTCACAATAAGCCCAGCCTTGAGTGCGTCTCGTACAAAATGGCAATCTGCTTCAATGTGCTTAGTACGCTCATGTAAAACATGGTTTGCTGCAATATGTAGAGCAGCTTGATTATCACAGAAAAGTGGTATAGCAGTGTCATGTCGAACCCCAAAGTAGGATAGAAGTTCATGTTCCCACTTCAATTCACCAGTCGTGTAACGCATCGCCCGATACTCTACTTCAGCAGAAGAGAGTAAAACTGTCTTTTGCTTCTTTGTTTTCCACACAATAGGAGACCCACCTAGAAGTATAACATAACCGGACAATGAGCGGCGAGTACGAGGACAGGTCTGATAGTCAGCATCACAATAAGCAGAGGGTGTAAGATCAGTATTAGCAGTCAACAAAATCCCTTGTCCAGGACAGCCTTAAAGATAGTGAACCACCCGAAGTGCTGCTTCCCAATGTTGGCCTGCGGTTTCTTGAGAAACTGTGCAAGAATATGAATAACATAAGTAAGATCAGGACGTGTAACCGTGAGATACACTAAGCGTTAGACAAGACGATGATATCGCCCTGGATCAACATAAGGACCTTCTTCAATGACTTGCAACCGATGATTCTCTTCCATTGGTGTCTCAAATGGCCGAGAGGCTAACAGTCCACATTCATCGGTAATATCCAAAGTATATTTGCGTTGAGACAAATAGATACCCCGCGGAGATCTCGCAACCTCAATACCCAGAAAGTATTTGAGATGACCCAAATCTTTCATTTTAAAATATTCACTCAAATACTCCTTAAACCGAGAAACAGTTCTTGAATCATTGCCACCAATCACCAGATCATCAACATAGACTAAAACGTATAGCCTCACATCTCCACGTTCTAAGTAAAATAATGAGTAATCAGGATATGTCTGAACAAAACCATACTCGAGTAAAGCATTTGTTTGGCATACCAACAACGCGGTGCCTGGCGCAATCCGTACAAAGACTTGCAAAGGCGTAAAACTTTATTTGGACCCGATCCTCGATAACCTGGAGGTAATGTCATGTAGACCTATTCCTCTAAGTCACCATGAAGAAACACATTGTGAACATCCATTTGATGCACCTCCCAATTCTTTGCAGCCACCACTTTGAGAAACATTCGAATCGTAGTCATCTTGGCAACAGGAGCAAAAGTTTCTTCATAATCTTTACCTGCAACTTGTCGATCCCGCGAATAACCAGACGTGCTTTATAGCGTTTGATAGAACCATCAGAACGATGCTTAATGGTGTAAACCCAACGACACCCAAGTGCCTTTTTCCCGGGGGAAGATCAGTTTCATACCATGTATTAAGCAATTCAAGAGCATCAACCTCAAAACCCATTGCCTCGCACCAAACCTTAATTTGAACAGCTTCAGCGTATGTCTTTGGTGCCACTGCAGCAGTAACTGCCGCAAGAAAAGCCCTGTGCTTATCCGAAAAACGATCACATGTAACATAGTTTGAAATCGGATAGAGGACCGTACCTGAAGGTTAAGATGCTGAAGTGGGAGTGTGTGGTGAGGGGTCAGTTATACATTGCGTTGTGTTCAGGATATAGTCATTCAACTTAACTGGAGGTTGCTTACGACGTTTTCCAATTCCCAATTCTGGTTGCACATCAGAAACAACACATGTTGGTTAGTCTCCCCCTGAGATCGATCAGTCTCCCCCTGAGATCGATCAGTCTCCCCCTTAGATTGATCAGTCTCCCCCTTAGATTGATTAGTCTCCCCCTGATATCGATCAGTCTCCCCCTTAGATCGATCAGTCTCTGTATCCAATGGTAAAGGCGGAACCACTAGTGGATCGATCGATCGTGGTGTGAGATTGCTCGGTCCATCATCTTCTGTACTTTTATCCACAATCAACAATTCCTGCGGATCGGTCAATCCGGCAGGAGGATCGATCGATCCTTCCTTGTCAAAACTCACAAAATCATCTTCACGCTCATCCTCTGTCACTGTGGCATGTGGCGGAGCTGTAAGTGACTCTCTTGATACTGCAAATAGAAATACATGTTCATGGAAGATAACATTGCGAGATACAAAATATTCCTCCTTCTCGATATCAAAGACTCGCCATCCTTTCTGACCATATGGATATCCCACAAACACACACTTGCGACCCCGTTCTCCAAACTTATCCTTATCACGTGACTTGTTATGAGCAAAACATAAGCAGCCAAACACCTTGAGACGATCAAACAGAGGTGCCGATCCATATAGTAATTCATAAGGTATTTTCCCATGAAGGATAGTAGATGGCGTTTGATTGATCAAATGTGCAGCCGTCATAACACATTTTCCCCAAAATCGAATTGGTAAGCTTGCTTGAAACATGAGAGATCGAGACACGTTCAAGATATGACGGTGCTTGCGCTCGACACGACCATTTTGCTGAGGCGTATAAACACAAGATGTTTGGTGAAGAATTCCTTCATGCTCAAAAAATCCCCTTAAGCACATAAATTCAGATCCATTGTCACTCCGCACCACAAGAACCTTTTTGTCAAATTGTCTAGCAACCATAGCACAAAATTTCTTAATAGAATCAGCTACTTCACGTTTTTCGTGAAGAAGATAAATCCAAACAGCTCGGGAGAAGTCATCCACGATAGTAAGGAAGTATGCGGCCCCCGAAGAGGAAATAGTACGATAAGGGCCCCAAACATCACAATGAATCAAATCAAATAACTCAGCAGCTTTATTAGAACTTTCATGAAAACAATTACGAGTTTGTTTAGCTCGAAAACATACGTCACAAATGACTTCTGACTCCACAGTTTTTCCAACATCAACAGAACTCGATAAAAACTATAAAACCCTACTAGATGGATGTCCTAAACGGCGATGCCATAAGTCTCTTTCTCCTAAACTGGATGCTGCCTGAGCTTGAGTCCCCATAACACCTCGCAAAACATAGACCCCTGCACACTCTTCACCGCCAATCAGCATCTTCGAAGTACGGTCCTGCAACACACATAAATCTTCAGTAAACGTCATTGAACCCTTTGTCAATTTAAGTAACTTAGCAACAGATATCAAAGAGCATTGCAATTGTGGAAAATATAAAACGCCCCGAAGCCACAAATCTCCCCCTAAACAAATATCCCTTTGTTTAACGGCAATTGCTCTATCACCATCTGGTAATCCAATCGAGCATGGATATGTATCACAAACATTGCTCAAAAGGTCCAGCTTCCATGTCATGTGGTGAGAAGCTCCTGTGTCGATAATAAAATCTACATTATCTTTCTTACCAGTCAGTTTGTCAATAGAATCTTGCTTAGTTGTGTTGACGAACTGAAGAACCGCACTCCACTGGTCATCCGTCAGTTGTGAGAAAGCACTCCGATCAAGCTCCACTTTCAAATTCCCAACATGAGCTGCTTGAACAGCATTCGGCTGTGGTGCTTGTGTGGCATTTGCACGACCTCCATTGCCTCTTCCGCGACCAGAGGCTCCAAACTCTCCACCACCACGACCAAATCTCCCGCAAGCACCACCTCCTCTGCCGCGTTCACCAAATTCACGCCCTCTCTCTCCCCACCATTCGGGATAGCCTTTCAACTGGAAACAATCGGCTTGTGCATGCCCATACTTCCCACAATGAGTACATGTTACATCCTTTTCAGGAAAAGGTTCACGGTAAGGACGACTGCCACGTAATCCAGCTGCCACCGAGAACCCGACGACATCTGCGGTGTTTGTCTCTCTATTTCGTATAACCATTTGTTGTCTCTCCTCCCGGATGATACGTTGATAAACTTGAGAAAGCTTAGGTAGAGGTTCTAAGCTCGTAATTGTAGAACGTACTGTTCCAAAGCGAGCATCATCCAAGCCGTTGAGAAACATGTTAAGTCTCTCTTCATCCCGATCCTCTTCCAGTTGAACAGCCAATTCCCCACATGTACACGTCCGAATTGGCTTATATATTGCCAAGTCATCCCACATATTTTTGAGCTTCCCAAAATATACCTTTACGGTATCCCCTCCTTGTCGACAATTCGCCAAGGCTGCCCAAATTTTACCTATCCGTGGTCCGTTTCCTGCAGAAAACTGCAGTTGCAAGTCATCCCAAAGAACCTTTGCTTCATCAACCATGGAAACAGAGGTTCTAAGCGTGGGTTCAATAGTATTCATGAGCCACGCCACCACCATTGAGTTTACGACCTCCCATTGCCCTATCTCCTCTTCCGTCAACGGCTTGGTGAAAGAGCCATCGATGAATCCCAACTTTCTCTTCGTCCGCAAGGCGTTCCGCACATGCTTGGACCAATCTTCATAGTTCTCTCCCCTTAGCTGCACCATGGTGATTAGATTCCCCGGTCCGTCAGATGGATGAAGGTACATCGGTGAGAGTGTAGCCTTATCCACCTCCGTGTTTTGTCCCCCACTTGCACCGCCTTTCGCGAGTGCGATTTGTTTATCACCATCTTCTCCCGTCGTCATTGTTTCTTCTTATTTCTTTTTTTTTTTTTTTTTCAAACCTGCTCTGATACCATAACAATGTGGTAGGCGTCAAAGTTGATCTTCTCATTAATCTTTGCAGCAGTATATATACAATCTCAAAGAACCTTAGAGAATATTCTAGACTTGAGGACCAAGACTCTTTACAATAGGAAATATAACATAAGTGAAGATATTTATAGATATTTATACAATGGTCCATAATAAAGATCAAAATAATAAATTCGCATCCAAAATATTTTTTAAAAAATCAAATAGTCTACGCTCATATATTGTTTTTAGAATTTAATGTAAAATCTTAAAAAAAATTTGAAACACATCTCTTTACAAAAGATCATATTCCTAAGATTTTTCTTTTGGTTTAAACATAATCCTAACATTATTAGTTTATAGAGGTTTTATTATACTTTTTTTTTTGGGTTGCCAGTCCACTGATAAATATTAAGTGTATTATAAAAAACAATAAAATATTTACAAAATAAATTATAAGAAACTAAATTACATTATCAATTATCACAATTTGATTGTTGCTTGATACTCAAAAAAAATATAGGTTCTTGACTAATGATCTATAGTTTTATGATATATATATATATATATATCATAATCTCAAAAATATTTATGTGAGTATATATAGATGTAGTAAAGAACTTATATCTTGAAGTATCAAACAACAACCAAAAGATGCTAACTGAAAATACTCAGAGTCACATCCTCCTAAAGGCTCTCGATCGGATTACCTTTTCACATTGTTAGACCATCTCCATTGCTCATAATAGAGGTGTTTTTATCAATTTTTTTAATATACAGTTAAAAATCTTTTGAAGAGAGAGAAGAGAAAAATGTCACCCTAAAAATATTAAAGACATGTCTTAAGACATTTTCTATCTACATCTCAATTGGTTACTGGTTTTAGTTCTAATACAATTTATCATTTAAATTTTCAATGTAATTAAAAACACTCTTCTTCTATTACCAATGGAGATGGTTTTAAAATTCTTTCAATAATAATAAAAATGTTTATAAGACATTTAACCTAAGGTAAATAATTGTATAAAAAAATGTTAGTTAAAAAAAAGGTGAACTAAAGAGGAAAGGTTAAGTACGCACCTGCACTGTGTCCCACGTTATCACACTCTTTATATTACACATGCTAAAAAGCAGTGAGTTTCTCAAGAGGCACATTGAATGGGAATTCTTCAATCCCTGTTTCGTCTAGATTGAGGTCTAAGATGTTGGTTGAGATATCAGGAAACATCTGCAACTTTGAGCATCCATGGAGATCAAGTCTTTTAAGAGAGAGAAGGTTGTTTCCACTGGGATTAGTTTCTAGATCTTTGCATCCTCTCATAAGCAAGACCTCAGTTTATTGAGATATTGAATAGAGGAAGGAAGCTCCACCTATTAGTATAGATATAATAAACTTCAATACGTGAAGTCCTTATCTTATAAAAGATGTTACCTTATCATTTAGTATGTTTGTGATAACAACAAACTCTTGTATAAAAATGCTGGTCATGTGAATAATGCAAATCATCTTCTCCCATTATTCTACATGGTATCAGAGCTCTGATCCAAAGAAAAAAAAAACGATCGCATCGATCTTCTTCTTCTATTTTTCTCTTGTTTTTCCTGCAATCTCTCTTCTTTTCATCATGACATCTGAAGTCTCTTCTACCTCTGCTGAATCCTCCCCTGTTTTCAACATCTCCGAACCTCACAAAACTCTGATCTCCCTCAACATGGCCAACATCACCAAGCTCACGCCAAACAACTTCATCACTTGGCGCCTGCAAATCTGATCCCTCCTTGAGGCTCATGATCTTCATGTCTTCATCACCGACGAAGACAACACGCCTGCTGAAACAACCACCACTGATGCTGCTGCTAACCAACCTAATCCAAACTTCGCCGCTTGGAAACGCCAGGACAAGCTTCTTTTTAGTGCTATTCTTGGCTCTCTCTCTCTCTCTCTCTGTTCAACCGATTGTTGCTCGTACTACGTTAACACGGGATCTTTGGAAAACTCTCTCTCGCACCTATGGAAACTCATCTCGCGGCCACATCCATCAGATTCAGGACCAGCTCAAAGACATCTCCAAAGGGAACAAATCCATCCATGACAAGTCTGACAAACTTGCCCTGCTTGATGCTCCTCTTCCTCATGAAGATCTTCTGGACTACATCACTTCTGGTCTTGGAGAAGACTACAGAGCTGTTATCGAGATGGTTCAAGGTCGTGACACGCCAATCTCGATCCCAAAACTCCATGAGAAACTCATCAACCATGAGAATGCACTCAAGGCTTCTGGCAAATCTGACCTGTCTGTTCCGGTCACTGCGAAAGCCACTCAATTTACCCCTCGCCCGTCTCATTCATCTTCCCGTGGTGGCTACAATCCTTTGTATGGAGGTTTTCGTCCACCAAGACCATATCTCAGGAAGTGTCAAATATGTGGTGTTCAAGGACATGGTGCTCGCCGCTGTCCCCAATATAGAGCACCTTCTCCGAGTCCTTCTTACTCACCGCACTACTCTGCTCCTTATCGTGGTCCTGCTCCCTGGTCCGCACCTCACTTGCCTCTTCCAACTCCCCAATGGCAACACCAACAACCACAGGCTCATCACACAACAAGCTCGCCACATCCTGATCTTTCTCCTTGGCTTCTTGACAGCGCTGCCTCACACCATATTGCAAGTGATCTCTCCAACCTATCTCTCCATGCTCCATACATCGGTGGGGAAAATGTTATGGTTGGCAATGGCACCAATCTTCCCAGAACTCACTCTGGTTTCATCTCTCTTCCCTCTCAACACCGCAATCTTAAACTTACTGATGTTCTATGTGTTCCTACGATGAAAAAAAACTTGATCTCTGCCAACAAACTTTGTCAAACTAATAATGTGATGATTCAATTGTGTCCCTTTACCTTCCAGGTGAAGGATCTACGCACGGGGACAACGCTTCTCAGCAGCAAGCCAATGAGAGCGTGTATGAGTGGCCGATCACCGTTCCAAACACTGTTCCATCCTCTGTTTTGGCTTTTAGTTGTTCTAAGGTGTCTCCTTCTTCATGGCATTCTAGATTAGGACATCCAATCTTCAGACTTTACATCATATGGTTTCTAAGTTTTCTTTACCCATTTCTTACATCTTTGTCATCTCATTTATTCTGCAGCTCTTGTTCTAGCAATAAAAGTCATAAATTACCTTTCTCCATCTCCTCTTTACAATCAAAAGCTCCTCTTGACATATTTTTTCTGATGTTTGGACATCTCCTGTTGTTTCTATTGATGGGTACAAGTACTATGTCATCTTTGTGGATCATTACACAAGATACACTTGGTTGTACCCTCTTAAACAAAAATCACAAGTTTCTCAAATTTTTCCAATCTTCAAAGCTCTTGTTGAGAACCGTTTCAATACAAAAATAAAAATGCTTTTTTCGGATAATGGGGAGGAGTTTCTTGCCCTTAAGCAGTTTCTAGCAACACATGGAATCTCCCATTTCACTTCTCCTCCCCACACTCCTGATCATAATGGCATTGCTGAAAGAAAGCATCGTCATATTGTTGAAACTGGCCTCTCTCTTCTCACTAATGCCTCCATACTAAACACATATTGGACCTACTCCTTTGCCATTGATGTTTATCTTATCAACCACCAAACAACCCCAAACCTGGCTCAATACTCTCCTTATCATTTACTTTTTCAGACTGAACCAAACTACACCAAGCTTTGAACTTTTGGCTGTTTGTGTTACCCATGGATCCGCCTTTATGGTCACAACAAGTTTAGTTCAAAATCCACACCTTGTGTCTTTCTAGGATATTCTCTAACTCAAAGTGCCTATCTTTGTTTAGATGTCTCTACTTCTCGTATTTATGTCTCTCGCCATGTTCAGTTTTTTGAGTCAGTTTTTCCATATCCTCTGCAAACAGTTTCTCCTTCCTCTCACACTCATGAACCATCGACCTCTGATTCCTTCTCAGCCTCTGTCGTTCATCCGTTCGATCGGTCACTTACTCACCCTACAGCCCCGTCGTCAGACTCTTCACCTGTCGGTACTCTCACGCTTGAGTTGTCCCCTGCTCCCTCCTCTGCCGCCTCCTCCTCTTCTTCACAGGCTAATCACTCGGTTTCGACTTCTCCAAGCTCTTCATCGGCCCCAATGCCTCCTCAGAACACACATCACATGCAGATTAGAGCTAAGGACAACATTCGGAAGCCAAATCCTCATTATGGTCTGACTGCTGTTCTTAAGGAGATTGAACCGGTGAGTCATGTCCAAGCTCTTAAGGATGAGAAGTGGACAAAAGCAATCCATGCTGAGGCTGATGCTTTTAAGAGGAATGATACATTTAACTTGGTTGATCGCTCACAAGCTAAAAACATTGTTGGTTCTAAGTGGGTTTTCCGTATCAAGCGCAAACCAGACGGCTCCGTTGACAGATATAAAGCTCGCCTCGTCGCAAAGGGCTTTCACCAGTGTCCTAGACTTGACTATCATGACACCTTCATTCCGGTCGTTAAACATGCCACCATTCGTGCAGTTCTTGGTACTGCGGTCAATCACAATTGGCCTCTCTTTCAGCTAGACGTCAACAATGCCTTCCTCCTGGTCTTGTTGATATAGCAAACCTCATCATGTTTGTCGCCTCAAAAACGCGGTGTATGGCTTGAAGCAAGCGCCACGTGCTTGGTATAATGCTCTCAAGGATTTCCTTGTCAGTCTCGGTTTCAAGAACTCTCACGCTGATGCTTCTCTCTTTGTTCTTCGCACCGGCTCCTCGTATATCTACATCCTTTTCTATGTGGACGACATCATCATCACTGGCTCCTCCTTGACTGAGTTACAGCGGGTTACTGATTTTCTTGGTGTCAAACTCTCTCTCAAGGACCTTGGAGAGCTCTCTTACTTACTTGGTATGGAAGCTTATCGCACTGCTTTAGGTCTTCATCTCACCCAAACAAAATACATCACTGACTTGCTACGCAAGACTCTCATGGCGGAAGCTAAACCTGTTCCTACACCGATGGTGTCCTTGCAGGTTCTCACTCTCTCGTCTGGTGTTCCGTTGTTTGATGGTACTCAATATCATGCAACGGTTGGAAGTCTGCAATATCTCCTGTTGACTCGGCCTGACATTGCGTTTGCCGTCAATCGTTTGTCTCAGTTTATGCACAAGCCTACCACGGTGCATTGGGCGGCTGTAAAACGGGTTTTGCGTTACCTGGTTGGGACTGCGGATAAGGGTATCTTCTTCTCTGCTTCCACTTCTACTCATCTTGATGCGTATTCAGATGCTGACTGGGCTGGCGATCGTGATGATTACCTGTCCACCGGTGGTTATATTGTGTACATTGGTCGTCAGCCTGTGTCTTGGTCGTCGAAGAAACAGAGTGGTGTGGCTCGGTCTACTACTGAAGCGGAGTATTGGGCTCTCACTACTGCTGCTTCTAAGGTTAAGTGGGTTGCTTCACTTATGTCTGAACTGGGCATTTGGTCTACTGACACACCGATTCTATATTGTGACTATCTTGGTGCTATGTATCTCTCTGCAAATCCGGTGTTTCACTCTCGAATGAAGCACTTGGCTCTTGATTATTATTTTGTTCGAGAGCAAGTACAAGCCAAGCAACTGCGGGTTGCTCACATTTGTTCTGAAGATCAACTGGCGGATGCGCTGACTAAGCCACTCCCTCGCCTGCGGTTTGACACTCTCTGTAACAAGATTGGCCTCTGTCACCGACGTCCATTTTGCAGGGCCATATTAGTATAGATATGATAAGCTTTAATATGTGAAGTCCTTATCTTATAAAAGATCTTACCTTATCATTTAGCATGTTTGTGATAACAACAAACTCTTGTATAAAGTTGGTCATGTGAATAATACAAATCATTTTCTCCCATTATTCTACACCACCAAAATCGAACAATTATAGAGATTAAGTTTCTTGAGATTGGTGGCGAGAGATCTGGAATTTTTTTCAAATTCCGAGATCCTTGCAAATCTATGTCCTTGAGCCCTTTAAGTGCCTGAAGTATAAGTTAGATATCATAAGTAAAATAACGAATTTAAATTACAATATTAATTAAAAAAACTTACATGAGTTCCATCCCATAATTTTTCGAGTTTGCTTTCTGGCATTTGGAGCTTAACGAGGTATACAAGACAAAAGTTATAAGGCATAATTCTCATTGTGTATCCATCCAACCTTAATAATCTAAGTTGAGGAGGCAAATAGTTGAAACTATTGTGTAAATACCATTTAAGTTCTTTCTTTTTGTACCTATCTTTACTATAAATTTCTAGGTAACGGAGATTACGCATTTCGTTGAAGGAGTTCTATATATGAAACTTGTCAATCTCATCTGTATTGAGTGATATACCTAGAACGTTTTTAGTACCCTGAAATGATAATAATATCAATAGGCAAGATATAATATTAATAATTTTTAAAAAAGCTATATGACAAGACCACTAAAATACTTACTGTTTTATTTTCAAGTACATCGCAAATATCCTTCGAATCCACAAGAAATTCTCGTTCTCCTGGCTCCTTGGATTGCATCCGGACGATCTCCTTACCCATTTCTTGTATCAAATACATGTACACACTATTGTTTCTTACATGGATAAGAGACTTATCAACAAGGTTTTTAAGACCAATATTAACATCTGAATCACCCCGTATGATATCAACTGGTTGATATAAGTGATTTTCGCACCATTGAAAAGACACTGCTATGTGATGAAATATCGCTTCATCTTTTTCGTTTTTTAGTCCATCGTAGCAAATTTTTAGCGTAATCTCAATTGTTCCAGTCAGCCTGTTACAAAGGCTAGGAAGCATATCTATCCAGTCCTCTTGGTCCCTGCCCCGTAAATATGAACCCAAAAAAGTAAGACCCAAAGGAAGATTTCCAGCATGCAAGGAAACCTTAGAAGCAAGCTCCATAAAACCATCAGCTGGGGAATATCTCCTGAAAGCTGATCGACAAAACATCTCAAGAGCAAGCTTTCTAGATGGGAGACCAACCTTGTATATATGTTTAATCCCATGAGCCCTTAAATGATGCTTATCTTTGGTTATCACAATGATTCTACTCCCATTTCCAAACCAATGTGTTTGACCCACCAAGGCATCTAACAACACTTGATCCTTCAAGTCATCAATAAAGATTAAAACTTTGTGGTGCTTTAGCCTCTCTTCCACTGCACTTAAACGATCTATCTTTATGTCTATTTTATCTAAAATTTCAGCCAAAAAAGCTTTCTGCAAATGTAGTTTCATATTACAGTCGCCTGGATTGGCACCTTTGTAAAACTCCATACTCTTAGATATGAAAGCCATGTCCATGAAGATACTACTTTGGAACCGATGAGAGAGTCGACAATATAAAGCACTTGCAATAGTAGTCTTTCCAATTCCTGAGGAGCCCCATATGCCAACCATCCTGACTTCCTCATATTCCAATTGCAACAATACAGTCATATTTCCAATATGATTTTTTATGCCGACAAAATCCTCATAATTCTTCAATGTAGTTAAGAGTAGTTTCTCCAAAACATCATTACTAATATCTTCAATCATTTTTGCTTCACTATCACTAAAAACAAAAGAGAAAAAGATAAATCAATTCAATAATAAGAAACAATAGGTATCAATTTTCACATCTCAAGGTATAGGGCACATGTAATTATGGTTATATAAAGAATTGTACCACTTCTGAGAGTGCTATCCAAGGACGTTTGCTACATCGGTCAATGTTTGCTGCCAAAGTTTTATTTTCTCCTTGGTTTGGTTCTGACAAATCTGTGAAAAAACCTGTAACATCCGCGAACCAAATTGTGAGTTTTGGGAGTGGGTGTCGATCGACACCAAGGGGAGTGTCGATCGACACCATCAATTTTGGTTCGACCAGGTTGATTTAAATTATCAATTTTGGGTTGGTTTGAGTTATTTGGGAATCCCTAACTGATGTATATAAGGGAAAACTCGACCTAGGTCGTGGGAAAGGAGTTGTTTTACCATTTTAGAGAGTAAAGAGAGAAGAGAGAGTGTTCTTGAGGGATTTTGAAGATTCTAAGCTGGTTTGGTGAGATCTGTTCCTGTGGAGTGGAGATCTAGTGCTAGGAACGAAGGAGAAACCTTCTAAGGTGTTGGATTCGTCAGTTTGGGTCAGAAATTTTCTGCACAAGAGGTGAGTGCATGACCATGGCTGATCTAAGCTTGAGAATCCTTTGTTTTGTTTGATTTGTTGTGGTTTATGGTGTTTTCTTGTATGCTTGTGGTTGGTTGTTGGTTTTCATGAGTTCCAGAGCTTATGGGTGAGTTTCAGACGATTTGGAGGATTCGGGAAGCGGATCTACGCTTTCGGTTTTGAGCAGAATGTGTCTGCGGAGTCGGTGTCGATCGATACTAAGTCGGTGTCGGTCGACACCAGAGGGGTGTCGGTCGACACCAACCTTTTCAGCAGACGGCTGATACTTGTTTTTCCTGGTTTGTTGTGTGTTTGTTTGTTGTTTGTTAAACATCGGTTTCTCAGTTGCTTGTGTGTATTAGCCTAGTAGATGGGAGGATTGCCTCACTTTACGCATCTCAATTGTTGTTTGTGATGTGCAGGTATTAGACGTGGAATCATGGCGATGAGGATGAGGATGATCTAGGGTCTCAGTTATTGTGTTATGGTTATGTTATTGATGTTGGAACCTTGGATAGAGTTATGCTAGGTTGTTGGATAGAATAATTAGGAATATTATTGTATTGATGATATGGTTGTTTGTGTTGTTGGTATATTTCCGTTGTGCATATTGATTGCTGTTGGTTTATTGATGAGTTGTGGTTTGGTTGGTTTAATTAAGTAGTATGAGATGCTTAATTATATATTGTTATTAAAAAAAACGGGTAGGATTGTTTCAAAACCTCTCCAAAATTTCCGGTTTGTTTTCTCACATGGGAAGGATCCAAACGGTAGAAAATCGGTATCACCACTTGACCAAACTCTTCCTTGCATTTCACAATCTCCAACAGCTCGTTAAGACACCAGCTAGAAGATGCATAATTTTCAGAGAACACAACTACTATGATCCTTGAAGTCCTAATCGCCTGTTTAAGTTTGGGATCAAGCGATTGGCATCTCTCCATCTCATTGTCTTTGAAAGCAATGATCAACTTCCGATCAAATTCTTTTAGAAGGTGGCTGAGAAAAATTTGGTGGAAGTCTCCCCGCAAAAACTTGGGAAAACGTCATATACCCAATTGCAAGAAGATGATGAAAAGGAAGCCATTAGGCAAAGAAAAAGAAAAAGAAAAACCACTTAGAAAGTCACATTCAGAAGATCAATAGTGATTTCTTGAGAGGAAAAAAAACTTAAACATAGATCAAAGACTTAAACGAAGATGGCCCTGTTTGTTTATATGTAGCTACAGTAGCAACAACGACCATGAAAATACCTTTGCTTTTCTTAATCACCATTGTTGAAATCAGATAAAGAGATCTTGAGACACAAAAATTGCAGAACCCTTGGTCTTCTTATCTAACCTAATCAATTGGGAATTTAACCTTTTACAATACTCATAATTACAAAAATAAGATATTTTAACATCAGTCGCAGTTGCTATAGATCAATAGTGATTTCTTGAGAGGAAAAAAACTTAAACATAGATCAAAGACTTAAACGAAGATGGCCCTGTTTGTTTATATGTAGCTACAGTAGCAACAACGACCATGAAAATACCTTTGCTTTTCTTAATCACCATTGTTGAAATCAGATAAAGAAATCTTGAGACACAAAAATTGCAGAACCCTTCGTCTTCTTATCTAACCTAATCAATTGGGAATTTAACCTTTTACAATACTCATAATTACAAAAAGAAGATATTTTAAAATCAGTCGCAGTTGCTACAGTAACGACTCAAAAACGAACAAGGTCGATATGTCATATCATCTTTCTAATATGATGGAAGTTGGAACCCATGATGTAACTTTTGTTGGATATATTATGTTTAGTCAGAAACAGTCATCGACGTTAGTATGCATTACAAAAGGAAGAAAAATATATATAAACACAAAGAGGGAAAAGATTGAGTCTCGTGAACATGTCGACGGAGACTTTTGGGTACCAAAAGAAATGAAAAAAATTATCCCAACGGCTTTTACGGTTTTACGGTTTTACGGTTTTACCCAATGTTTTTTTTATATATTTTTATTTAGTGATCTGTTTTATATGATTCAAAAAAAAAAAAAAAACTTGTAAATTGGTTCAGTCACTCAGGGACAATAATATTGTTACTTATTAGTATTACTTAGTTAAGCTATCCATGATAAGATCTCAATGCTTAAATCCAGTTTGATTTAAACAAAAAAAGATTGGTGTGCCTTTTACTTCCATATATTAACTGTCTCTTGTGTAGGGAATACGTATTTGTAGAGATGATAAAATTTGTTGTCATCTCATATGGAAGGAGAGAAACTCTGGACTTTGGAAATTTAGGATTTGTTTGGGGTAAACAAAGATTCTTCTTCTACACCACGAAGAAAAATATTGTATCACTATCTAATGAAACCACGCAGTTACGCATTCTCGTAGACATTCATATAGCCCACGAATTGACCAAATTAATCTCTAGCCTTTTTTGTAACTAACTTATATTTAATTTGTAACATTTTTTGTAACTAACTTATAAAAATTATATATTCTACCAAAAAAAGTTGTGTACTTCCGTTTTATTATATATGAGATTTATTTTTTATAAAGAAGAAAAAAAAAGAAAAAAGGAAAAAAAATTGAGTATGTATGATTAGAGACTAATTTGGTAATTTATACATTGAACTTCAAACCTTTAAGGTTTGGCTCGCCCTTTATTCGAGCCAGAAGTTTGGAATTGGACAATCCAACAGATTCATGGGTTTGGTTGAGTACATTTTTATTAGATATATAATTAGAGACTAGTTTAGTAATTTATTGATACTAGGATTTTTGTATCTCCTAGTTGGTTCAATTAACCTTATGCGTTGTAATACTTAAGGTGTCAATCCAGTTGGGATGTTGCTAGCAATCAAGATGCAATCAAGATGTCACAAGTTAAGCCAATTCAAAAGAGTGTTTTTCTTTCAATCATAGAGTGATCAAAATACAAAACCGAAATGAGTCACAGAACTAGAAACGAGAATGCATGACACAAAACGAAAATTAATAAAAACATAAACGAGTCTAAGCATGAACTAAAAAGCAAGAAACAAAACTGTTCCAGGAATGTAATAAAAATCAGAAAGAAGGAAGTCCTAAGGATGGGGTAATTGATGTCGGTGGAGTATCCTAGTCTACAGAGTGTTTAACATACCACAAGCAAACTATCCCCAAACAATGAACATCACAACCTAACTAATCCAATCTCTTGGCAAAAGCTACTCAGACTCAACCACTTCCATACCTAGCTCTCGCTAGAGGATCATGGTCGAGCAGGCATTACAAACAAGTTCATTCATGTCAACAAACATCCTAGACAACTAATCTCTTAGGCTAGGAACGTAAGTCTCTGGCACTAGTTGGTCAGACATTTCATCAAACACCTTTTGGGTGTGGAAATGTCTCAAACCTAGTCCCAATTGATCAGAGAAAAACTAGTATTTCTTACTCTAGTCCAGAAGGGAATCATGCAATCAACGCTTAAACACTCTACATCCTAAGATCCTCCACCTAATCTATCTCATCCTCAAGAACTAACACACTACTCAGATCCGAAAATCATAGTCAAGGATGCAAACATAGAAAACATTGAAACAAGCATTCTTAGATAGATTAAAATGTGAAGAACAACTTTGTAGAAGAAATCAAATCAAAATACTGAATAAATTCAAAGATATCGGGATACAAGATCAAAGTACGGTTTTAAAATGTACGAAAGAGGTTCTAAAATGATGCAAAACGACTAGTTGTCCTAACTAAATGCACGACAAATACAGGCTAAAGAGATGCAAAATATAGACATATCATTTATACATTGAATTTAAATCCAATTGAAAATCAATATGGAAAACTGCTTAGTACAATTTATACTTTTATATTAATACACTAATTTATACACTAATATTAATACACTAATTTATACACTAATTTATACTGCTTAGTGCATTTTATATTAATACACTAATTAGTGTATTAATATTAATGCACGACAAATACAGGCTAAAGAGATGCAAAATATAGACATATAATTTATACACTTTTATATTAATACACTAATTTCTATTTAATTTTTACATTAATACACTAATTTATACTTTTATATTTTAAGTTTATTAGATAAATTGTTAAAATAATCTAAAATTAAATTATCATCAACCAAAAGTTTTGCCAAATATGAATATTTATTGCCAAATTTCATAAAACATTCCACAACTTATTCATAGAAAATTTGACATGCAAACAACTCGTCAAAGCGTCATCTTATTAACATCCACATTCCACATACAATTTAACTCTTTAACAACAAAGAATGTGTTCACACCAAAAAAATATTTTACCACCTATAAAATGTGTCTATGAACAAACTGAACCAATTTTATGTCCCTTTGCTTTCAATTTGACATAGTTTCTTTAACCACTAAAATTGTTTTGTGTCATAGTTTCTTTAACCATGAAATTTGTTTACTCAAAAAAAAAAAAATTAGAAAAAGTAGTCATCGCAATGAGTTTATAACCAACCCAATAAAAATTGAGAAATTGAAAAAAAAAAAGTTTATTTGACATAATAAAAATAAAAAGTTGAAAATTATAAGCACAATGACATATGAGACTTCGATAATTCGTAGATATAAATAGAAACTAAAAATACTACAACATAATAATTTGTTTTTGCAAAATTATTTTTTACCCATAACTTAAAAAAAATATTACAAAATTTTATTTTAAATCATCACAGATTTCTAATTTGAAATCAAATTGAAGTAATTAATGTAAAATCTAAAAAATACTACATTAAAAATTAAAAATATTAAGAAGAAGGAATATAATCAAATACTGATCGTTCAAATCTTTAACTGAAAAAGAAATTTAAATAAAAACATATAAAAGTTTAATTGATAATGAAATAGAAATAAATAATATAATATTTTACATTAAATCATGATACATGTCACAAACGTTTATACGTGTTGTAATTTCTTTTAAAATATTTTACGATATTGTCTGTTTAATCTAGGATGAACAGATTCATTGAGCTATTTATGAATAGTATTGCCGGATGAATAGTATTGCCGGTGTTCTAATTTGTTTTTTTTTTTCCTTTTTAGTGGCATTTTCGTAGTTACAAATGTTAAAAAAAATGGGAGGGATAAGTGTGGTTAGAAGAAAAGAGAGAAGAGAAAAAAAACTTGTAATAGACTAATAAGAAATGTTAGAAACTAGATTTTAACCCGGAGTATACCGCGGGATAATTTTTTAAAAAATAATAACATTTTAATTTTTATTTGTTTTTATATTTAGTTTGTTTTGTTTAGTTAAATAATATTTTTTTTGGATTGTCAATTATTAAAACAATAATAGGGAAAATAAATACATAAATATGTAATTTATAAGCTATTATCGGATTAAGTCACAATTTTACCAATGATTTAATTGTTTTACAAAATTTTAGTTAAATTATCCTGGTTTAATATGTCTAATATTCTTATATTAGTGGTATTAACCAAATAATTAAATGAAGATTTAACCCATGTTTCAAAAGGGAATTAATAATATTTTATATTTATACTAATGTTAATTCAAACCGTCATGTTAATAACATGTCCCGCCATATAACGACAAACCATCATATTAGTGGTTTAACCCGTGTTTCAAAACCGTCATATTAGTGGTTTTGGTTGTGGGTGTTGTGTTTCGTTTGTGAAATTGATATTAATACATGGAAAATGTTTGATGAGCAAGGAGTTTACGATCCGTAAAAATAAAAGAGAGATTTTAGTGTTTTCCTATTTGAGTTGATAACATTATCGCAGAATATTCAGTTTCTTAACGCGATATATGTATATACTATATTAAATGTATTTATTGATGCTTAAGTTAAATATACCCGATTATTGAGTTTCTAAAGTTGGGTTCTCGTTTTTATGAACTTTATTAAAGTTATAATGATTATTGCGATTGTAATCATTTGTTACTCAAATTCGGCTGTGTCATTTAATCTAAGAGATCATACAGTCTCTAAAGATCTATTAAAATATGTTTGGAGATTTTTATGGGATTAAAAAATTAATCCATAGAGTTGTTTTTGAAAAAATCGAAATGTATAGATGTTGTCAACCTATTTATGGCAATAAACGTATCAAATTAGATCGATTTAAATAGTTCCATTAATTGAGTTTCTACGAAATGTTATTTTAGGAAAATTGTTTGGGGTTAATGTTGTAAATAAAACAAATTAAATAAGAAAAACTTAAAGAGTATAAACCAAAATGTACTTCAAAAATATTAATATAGATTTAATTTTTCATTCCACTAGGTCTAGGTATACTGATTAATATAGCCCTTGATTTATTCGGCTATTTCATAATTTAACTACATTGTATTCAACTGCGTACCTAACATACCAGTCGAGCACATAATCTTTACCATTAACATATGAAAACACATGATTCCAATTTTGGGAGAAAAGAAAAACTTGTAGATTATATTAGATTCGGACCCGCACATATGTGCGGGATTGATTTCATAAACTAAGTTTGCTAGCATGTTTATAATATATTATGTATATATGAAGTTATGTTTGTAAATGTATTTCTTTTTAGAATTATTTTATCAACATTCAATAGCCGAACTCTACCAATTTTGTATTTGATTTGTCTTTAATTCGGTCTAGACAATAGAATGATCAGATTGGTTTATGTTATCAATAAAGATAATTACATTAAAAAAAATAGTAAAAGAAAGATAGTTTGTTATTTTGGGACAGTAAATGGGTCACATCCCTTATATTTAGAGTTTATATTTAACTATTTGATATTGTATATTTTACTTCAATGTAAGAGATTCAAACATGCATGTATGTAAAGAATTTTATTGGTAGATATATATATATATATATTTGATATAGCATTTATAACATAAGTTTATATTTGGTTTGCTTTTATCAAGTTGTTATCGCTTCACCATAAATTTTAGATCAACATAATAGCTAACCCAGATCGAGTGTGATCAAGGTTAGGGTTAGTGATCAGCAAGATTTATGTTAAACTTGATAATCCACATAGATCTATGCATAGTATTACATATAAGAAATATGTTGTGGGAAGTATCTTTATTCAAGTGATAATAGCACCGCCTGTGCGGCCAATCTCATCGAATTTTAACTCCACTAAATCGTTGATTCAATTTTCAACAAAATCTATAAATCTTAACTACACATTTGAAAATTATGAGCAGTAATAACAATATATAAAATTTATTAGAATCTTAACCGTTACTATTTATCCATTAAAGCTATCCTTAACAATAAAAATTTGAATTTTAACTTATGAAACGGAAAATCTCTAAACATTTTAATTAGTATTAGATTTTGAATTAATAATTTTTGAAATTTATGATATTCAAAGTTTTGAGATACTAATGAATCCGAATTTATAAGAGGATTATGCTACTTTTTAAAGTATTAAACTATGGTTAGATTATATATGAAAATTTTAATTCATGTTTTTAAAATTGAAAAATCAATATAAATTCAGTTTTGTTTTTAGTTTTTTTTGTTTCCATTTGTTTTAGTCTGAACTAATTAGTATAGCTTTTTAAAATTGTTTTTTGATAAAAATCTAGTATATTAAATGATGATTTGTTTTTACTGAATAATAATAAATTAGATGGTCTTGTTTAAAAAATCAGATAATATACTACCAAAATTAAATATGTTTGCATATATAGAATATCAATATTAATAACCTCATATGAAAACTTTAAAAACAACTTTCCTAAATATTGGCTAGTTATCAAGTTGTTGAATTAATTTTGATTAGTTTGTAAACAAAGATCCACTTGTTTATTTGACCAGGATCCAATGGGTCACAAAATTACTTTTTTGCATTTTTTCTTTATTCAAAAATATTCTACCCTTTAATCAAATATAAAACGAAAACTTTGAATTACAATTTCAAAACAGTTTTATAAAATTTATTAATAAATAATTTATCTTTTATACCACATATATATATATATATATATATATATATATATATGTGGATAGATCATAGATGCATAAATCTACTATAAGAATACATGTTCTTTTCATCTATATAAGGCTTAACCAAACACAAGTAAAGTATATTCAGATTAAAGTCCCTTAATTATACTACTACTCCCGGTATGATCTTGGATGCTTTCGTTTTTTTTTTTTTTTTATACTTTCGTCTTTCACGCCATCTGTTCTGCAATGTCAACTGTAAATCATTTTTAAATGTCTTTCAATCTTGCAAGTTTTACTACATATATATTATTTACTTGAGGATTGTGTGTCAACAGTAACATTATATTTTATTATACAATGTAATTTATAGACTATATAATACATGAACTTAATTTATTATTGGTTTAGTGACTTACCTCTTCATTTACTAATAATAACTTAATTGTTGCATCTTCTGCTTCTAGATACTCAAGTTGTCATTTGCTTAATCTGTCTGGACGAAGATCTGAAACAAATTAATAAGTTTTTTTTTTGTCAACTATTGGACCACAACTAGACGGTCTATTAGCCAAATTCCTACATTCGTAGGAGTCGGGACTCAATCCCGGGTGTGATGGTGCCTTCTACAAATGGACTTACCTCCTGTCACTTGTAACACCCGCAAACCAATTCTTGGTTTTTTAGTGAGGGTGTCGATCGACACCACAGGGTGAGTGTCGATCGACACCAGTTGTGGCCGGTTTGGTCGGTTCAATTTTAATTGTCCGGTTTGCGTGGTTGGTTTAGAAAATCCCTAAATCGAGTTGTAAAGAGGGGAAAACGACCTAGGGTCGTGTTTTTGTGTTATTTGGCCGCTGTTAGAGAAAAAGAAAGAGAGAAAAGTGTTCTTGAGCTTTTGGGAAGAGATTGAGAGATTCCTTGCTGTTCTTGGGAGATCTAAGGCTGGGAAGGAGCTAGAAGCTAGGAGTGAGGGAATTCGTTCTTGTTGGTCAGAATCTTCTTGAAAGAGGTGAGTGCATGACCATGGCTTATCTAAGCTAAGATCTCTAGATTCTATGTGATTTGGTGCTTATGAGGTTGTTTCTTTGAGTTCTCTATGATATTTCGTTGCTGTCTGGGCTGGGTTTGGCTTATGGGAGTGCAAGGAGCGGATTGGAGAAGATTGGAGGTGAGATTAGGAGTTTCTGATCGAGGGAAATCGCTGCTCGGCATCGGTGTCGGTCGACACCAGTTGGGGTGTCGGTCGACACCAACGCGAGGACGGCTCGGAACTTTGGCGAGTGTCGATCGATGCCATGTGGAGGTGTCGGTCGACACCAACTAGGGTTTTCGGGAGTGTCGGGCAGGGTGTCGGTCGACACCAGTTTGGTGTCGGTCGACCCCAGATAGTCAGTGTCGATCGACACCATCTGGTGTCGGTCGACACCCCTTGTTCAGTTACGATGGATGTTGCATGCTATGTATATTGCCTGGTTTGTTTTATTGATTGTTGTTTGTGGCATGTAGAGATCTTATTGCTTGTGTGTATAGCCCAGTAGATGGAAGGATTGCCTCGCTAAGTATTTGTGATAATACTTATGCATCTCAATTGTTGTTTGTGGTGTGCAGGTAAAGGCAAAGTGTGATCGTGGAATCCAGGCAATGAAGAGGAGGATGTTCTAGGGACTTGATTGGTTGTTGTCTGGCATTGTTAGGTTGCTAGAGTTGAGTCCTAGAAACATTGTTAGGTTGCTGGTTTTATGTTTCCTGATGATTGATTATTGGATATTGTTTATTATTCGTTATTGGTTATTGAGTTTTCCGCTGTTGATTGTGAATGTGGTTAGGTGGATAGTGGGTATGGGACCACTAGCTGTAGTTTATTATTGTTAATATTATTATTTATTATTTATTAAAAAAAAAAAAAGGTCGGTCGTTTCATTTTGGTATCAGAGCCCTTACGGTTCTAGGTTTGGGTTCACTAGGCTTTGTGCTGTAGATGTTGGGATTGCATGTCTTGATTGATTATGTGAGTTAGTCAATTGTGTGTGGCATGGAGTCCTAGAACATCCTCTTCGAGCCTATTGGTGATTCCACGGTGAGTTTCTATTTCTGTGTTAAATAGTACTCCCTCCGTTTCACAAAGAGTGTCATTCTGGAGATTTTTTTTTGTTTCACAAAGAGTGTCATTTTACAATTCCAATGCATTATTTTATATTTCCAATGCATCTTTTACATTAGATTTCCTATTTTTACCCTTAATTTATAACTAAATTAATCTATTAAATAAGGGCATATATGTATATTTCAATGTTTTCTTAATTTGTGTAAAAAGTGTCAGAATGACACTCTTTGTGAAACGGAGGGAGTAATTGTTTGCTTAGCCTTCTGTTCATGGTAGTGCAGATGGTTAGAGAGGATGCTGTTGCTGGTCGAGGTCGTGGACGCGGTCGTGGTCGCGGTCGTGGTCGTGGTAGGGGGAGAGCCCCAGTGGTTAGTGAGACCGAGGACCAGAGTGTGACAGCTGAGGGTGTTTGCGAGTCGCAGGGTGTTCCGGGGGACTCAGTGAGTGTGGCCGGAGGGGGCGGTGCTGATGCTCCAGTGGTCGGTGATGCTAGGGTCCCGGGTGTGGGAGCCCCAGCGGGAGGAGTCCCTGGTGTTGACATTGCGGCTTTGCTAGCACAGGTGTTGGAGCGGTCTGTCCATGGTCGATATCTCACCATGTTGACAGAGATGGGCAAGTTGCGTATTGAGCAGTTCCCAGGAGGTGTAGATCCTACTGTTGCGGATGCGTGGAGGACGAGAGTGGAACGTAACTTCCACACTCTGAGATGTCCTGAGGAGTTCTGGGTGGACATAGGGGTCTACTTTTTGAGTGGTGATGCTGAGTTGTGGTGGAGATCTGTGGCTGCTAGGAGGGTGCAGCGGGAGATGACTTGGGCTGACTTCGTTTTGGAGTTCAACCGCAAGTATTTTCCTAGAGAGGCTTTGGATCGTTTGGAGGTGCAGTTCCTTCAGTTGTCTCAGGGGACACGGTCAGTGCGGGAGCTGGATTTAGAGTTGAGTCGACTTCTGTGTTATGGGGGTCGGGCTATGGAGTCTGAGGAGGCTCAGATCAGGAGGTTTTTGAGGGCTCTACGTGATGATTTGAGGGTTCACTGTAGAGGGCGGAGTTATGCTACGCGTGCAAAGCTGGTTGAGACTGCAGCAGAGATTGAGGAGGATATCCGGGCACAGTCAGTGACGGTAGCTCCAGCAGTTCAGCCTAGTAAGGCTCAGCAGCAGAGTGGTTCTAGCAGGGGCGGTAGGCATGCTCAGGGAACCAAGAGGAAGTGGGAGGCTACGCAGAGGCCGAGTGGTGCAGGTTGCTTCGGTTGTGGAAGCAAGGATCACAAGGTTGCTAGTTGTCCGAAGAGGAGTGCTCCGACGGCAGGGCCTCGGTATGTTATCATTGTAGGGAGGTAGGGCACATCAGGCCTTTCTGTCCCAAGTTGCAGCCGGTAGCAGTGGCAGCGTTGCAGCAGGTGCAGCCTGGAGGTCAGCAGGTGGCACGGATTGAGCAGACGCCACGTGCTTACACGACAACAGAGACTGGTGGAACCAGTGCCGTGGCGATCACAGGTATAACTTCTGGTACTTAAACTTTGTGAATTTTTTTTTAGTAGGTACAGATTTTGTGTTTTCCTGTGATAAAGTGTTAGGTTCTCAACACATGAGGTTTGTGTAGGGACCTTGTTGGTGGGCGGGTTTAAGTCCCACGTTATGTTTGATTCTGGAGCTTCTCATAGCTTCATTACTCCGGAGTGTGCAGAGTGTGCGGGAATCAGAGGGGATCCCGGGGAGCGTACAGGAATTGTTAGAGTTGCTGGAGGCAAGTTCCTGAGAGTTATTGGACGAGCTAGAGGGGTTGATATTCAGATCGCAGGAGAGTCAAGGCCAGCGGATTTGCTTATCAGTCCAGTGGAGTTGTATGATGTTATTCTCGGGATGGATTGGTTGCATCGGCATATGGTGCATTTGGATTGCTATCGGGGTAGAGTGGAGTTTGACCGTCCAGGAGGGAAGTTGGTTTTTCAGGGTATTAGACCGACTTCGGGGAGTCTCGTGATCTCAGCCATTCAGGCTGGGAAGATGATCGAGAAGGGCCGTGAGGCTTATCTGGTTACTATATCTATGCCAGAGTCAGTGGGGAAGTCTACGGTTAGCGGTATTCCGGTAGTAGAGGAATTTGAGGATGTGTTTCAGTCTTTGCAGGGATTACCACCATCTCGGTCGGATCCTTTTACCATTGAACTGGAACCGGGGACGACACCGTTATCCAAGGCTCCTTACAGAATGGCTCCAGCAGAGATGGCAGAGCTGAAGAAGCAGCTGGAGGATCTGTTGAGTAAGGGATTCATCTGTCCTAGTGTATCACCGTGGGGAGCGCCGGTGTTGTTTGTGAAGAAGAAGGATGGGATTATCGGGGTTTGAACCGGGTCACTGTGAAGAACAAGTATCCTCTTCCTAGGATCGATGAGTTGTTGGATCAGTTGAGGGGTGCTACTTGGTTCTCTAAGGTGATCTGGCGTCGGGTTATCATCAGATACCGATAGATGAGGCAGATGTGAGGAAGACTGCTTTCAGGACGAGGTATGGGCATTATGAGTTTGTGGTGATGCCTTTTGGGTTGACTAACGCACCAGCAGCGTTTATGAGATTGATGAACAGCGTGTTTCAGGAGTTTCTGGATGTGTCTGTCATCATTTTCATCGACGATATCCTGGTTTATTCTAAGAGTCCTGAGGAGCACGCAGTGCATTTGAGGGCAGTTATTGAGAAGCTGCGGGAGCAGAAGTTGTTTGCTAAGTTGAGCAAGTGCAGTTTCTGGCAGCGTGAGATGGGCTTTCTGGGTCACATTGTTTCTGCAGAGGGGGTTTATGTGGATCCAGAGAAGATTCAAGCTATCAGGGATTGGCCTAGACCGCAGAATGCTACAGAGATCAGGAGTTTCCTTGGTTTGGCAGGTTACTACAGGAGGTTTGTGCAGGGGTTTGCAAGTAGAGCACGTCCTATGACTAAGTTGACAGGGAAGGATGTTCCTTTTGTCTGGTCAGAAGAGTGTGAGGAGGGCTTTGCAAGCCTGAAGGAGATGTTGACTACTGCGCCAGTGTTAGCTTTGCCTGAGCAGGGAGAACCCTATGTGGTTTATACAGATGCATCCAGAGTTGGTTTGGGGTGTGTTCTGATGCAGCATGGGAAGGTGATTGCTTATGCTTCGCGGCAGTTGTGGGTGCATGAAGGCAACTATCCTACTCATGATTTGGAGATGGGTGCTGTAGTTTTTGCCCTGAAGATTTGGAGATTTTATCTTTATGGTGCAAAGGTACAGGTGTTTACAGATCATAAGAGCCTAAAGTATATATTCACTCAGCCTGAGTTGAATTTGAGGCAGAGGCGGTGGATGGAGCTTGTGGCGGATTATGATTTGGAGATAGCTTATCACCCTGGTAAGGCTAACACGGTTGCAGATGCTCTGAGTCGGAAGAGGGTAGCTTTGGCTCAGGAGCAGGAGATGGAGTCTCTGGTAGGAGAGATCAGTGCTTTGAGTTTGTGTGCTGTTTCACTGGAACCGTTGGGTTTGGAAGCAGTTGACAGAGCAGATCTTTTGAGTAGGGTGCGGTTGGCACATGAGAAGGATTTGGGGCTGGTGAATGCCTCAAAAGATGTTGATTCAGAGTATCAGGTCTCAGATAATGGTACTATTTTGGTGCACGGTTGGGTTTGTGTGCCCAAGGATGAGGAGTTGAGGCAGGAGATTCTGAGAGAGGCTCATGCGAGCAAGTTATCCATTCATCAAGGAGCGACTAAGATGTACCGTGACCTCAAGAGGTATTATCATTGGGTCGGGATGAAGAAGGATGTAGCTAGTTGGGTCGTGAGGTGCGATGTGTGCCAGCTAGTGAAGGCTGAGCATCAGGTTCCTGGCGGTTTACTGAAGAGTTTACCCATTCCTGAGTGGAAGTGGGATATGATTACCATGGATTTTGTGGTAGGATTGCCAGTGTCGCGGACTTTTGATGCTATTTGGGTCATCGTGGACCGGTTGACTAAGTCAGCACATTTTCTGGCCATTAAGAAGACTGATGGAGCAGCGGTCTTGGCTAAGAAGTATGTGAGAGAGATAGTCAGATTGCATGGGGTGCCAGCGAGCATTGTGTCTGACAGAGATTCTAAGTTCACTTCGGTGTTCTGGCAGGCTTTTCAGGCAGAGATGGGCACCAAGGTGCATATGAGTACAGCTTATCATCCCCAGACAGATGGACAGTCTGAGAGGACGATCCAGACGTTGGAGGATTTGCTGAGGATGTGTGTTTTGGATTGGGGTGGCCATTGGGAAGATCACCTGAACCTGGTAGAGTTTGCTTACAATACCAGCTATCAGGCGAGTATTGGTATGGATCCTTATGAGGCCTTGTATGGTAGGCCGTGTCGTACACCGTTATGCTGGACTCAGGTGGGGGAGAGGAGCATGTACGGGGCAGATTTTGTTCAGGAGACCTCAGAGAAGATTCGGGTTCTCAAGCTGAACATGAAAGAGGCTCAGGATAGGCAGAGGAGTTATGCTGATAAGAGGAGAAGAAATCTTGAGTTTCAGGTAGGAGACAGAGTGTACCTCAAGATGGCCATGTTGCGGGGTCCGAACAGGTCATTGACTGAGACTAAGTTGAGTCCGAGGTATATGGGTCCGTTCAGAGTGATTGAGCGAGTAGGACCAGTGGCATATAGACTGGAGTTACCTGAGGTTATGCGTGCTTTCCATAAGGTATTCCATGTGTCTATGTTGCGGAAGTGTCTCCGTGAGGATGATCAGTTGTTGGCTAAGATTCCTGAAGATCTTCAGCCTAACATGACTTTGGAGGCGAGACCAGTGAGGGTTCTCGAAAGGAGGATCAAGGAACTTCGGAAGAAGAAGATTCCTTGGATGAGAGTCCTTTGGGACTGTGATGGTGTGGAGGAGCAGACTTGGGAGCCTGAGGCGAGGATGAAGGCAAGGTTTAAGAAGTGGTATGAGAAGCAACCACAACCTGAGCCTGCCTAGTCTGGTTCCGTCTGTAATCCGTGGCTGGAGCGGGAATGGAGTATTCCAGCCCATCTCTCTTGTTACTCGGTCGCTTGGGGTGGTTGGTAGGGCGACTCAGTAACAAGATGAGGTGGTGCTCGGGGTACAAAGTTTCCGTGAGGCAGGTTTTGGGGAAAAGTTTCCCGAAATAGAAGTTTCCCTAAAGTGGAAAGGTTCTAGTAATGGAAAGTGCTATTGATGGAAAGTTTCAGGAGAGAGAATTTGTCCATTGTAGCGGTGGGAAGCCTTGGAGGGGGGCTTTTGTGGCCTTTGTGGCGGACTTTCGAGTCAGTGTGCCGTGTGTGGCGGTCCTTTTGGACAATGTGTGGTCTTTGTGACGGGCTTTTTAGCCAGAGTGTCTTTGTGACGGTCCTCTTTAGGACATTTGTGTGGCCATTGTGGCGGTCCTTTTTAGGACATTTGTTTGGCCTTTGTGGCGGGCTGTTTAGTCAGAGTGTCTTTGTGACGGTCCTTCGGGACAGATGGCCTTTGTGGCGGGCTGTTTAGCCAGAGTGTCTTTGTGACGGTCCTTCGGGACAGATGGCCTTTGTGGCGGGCTGTTTAGCCAGAGTGTCTTTGTGACGGTCCTTCGGACAGATGGCCTTTGTGGCGGGCTGTTTAGCCAGAGTGCCTTGGTGGCGGTCCTCTTTAGGACATTTGTTTGGCCTTGGTGGCGGTCCTCTTTAGGACATTTGTTTGGCCTTGGTGGCGGTCCTCTTTAGGACATTTTGTTTGGCCTTGGTGGCGGTCCTCTTTAGGACATTTTTGTTGGCCTTTGTGGCGGCCTTTGTGGCGGCCTTTGTGGCGTGTATATGATCCTTGTGTGGTCATGAGGTATTCCAGTGAGGGGATATGTGGTTGGTAGGACATTGAGATGTTTTACGCGAGCCACGGGAGGGAAACCTGGATAGGGATAGGACTCAGACGTGTTCAGAATCGTTTGCTCGCGGCTCTTGGAGGACTTTGGTTCTCCTAGTACTGCCATATTTGGAGACTTTGTGACTTTGGAGTATGGTTGGTATATCGACTTCGGACGACGGTCCGGAGGCGCGCTGTAGGGTGACGACCCGAGAGACGAGTTGGATTTTCCTTATATATTATGGCATGCGGGCTTAGGCCCGATGAGGAGCCAACATTGGCATGCAGACTTAGGTCTGATGAGGAGCCGGTGAAACTCAAGGTTTAGGCCTATGAGAAGGAGGAAAGTCCAAAAGTCGAGAGCAAATGACGCCTGGAGCGTGAGTCTATCGCCTAGAGGTGACCTTCTGTAGATCGGTCGGAGGAGTGCGGGCCGTGGAGACGGTTGCACGGGAGTCCTTGGCTGATGGTTGTTCGAGATTCGAGGACGAATCTATATTGGTGGGGGAGAATTGTAACACCCGCAAACCAATTCTTGGTTTTTTAGGGGGGGTGTCGATCGACACCACAGGGTGAGTGTCGATCGACACCAGTTGTGGCCGGTTTGGTCGGTTCAATTTTAATTGTCCGGTTTGCGTGGTTGGTTTAAGAAATCCCTAAATCGATTTGTAAAAAGGGGAAAACGACCTAGGGTCGTGTTTTTGTGTTATTTGGCCGCTGTTAGAGAAAAAGAAAGAGAGAAAAGTGTTCTTGAGCTTTTGGGAAGAGATTGAGAGATTCCTTGCTGTTCTTGGGAGATCTAAGGCTGGGAAGGAGCTAGAAGCTTGCTAGGAGTGAGGGAATTCGTTCTTGTTGGTCAGAATCTTCTTGAAAGAGGTGAGTGCATGACCATGGCTTACGATGGATGTTGCATGCTATGTATATTGCCTGGTTTGTTTTATTGATTGTTGTTTGTGGCATGTAGAGATCTTATTGCTTGTGTGTATAGCCCAATAGATGGGAGGATTGCCTCGCTAAGTATTTGTGATAATACTTACGCATCTCAATTGTTGTTTGTGGTGTGCAGGTAAAGGCAAAGTGTGATCGTGGAATCCAGGCAATGAAGAGGAGGATGTTCTAGGGACTTGATTGGTTGTTGTCTGGCATTGTTAGGTTGCTAGAGTTGAGTCCTAGAAACATTGTTAGGTTGCTGGTTTTATGTTTCCTGATGATTAATTATTGGATATTGTTTATTATTGGTTATTGGTTATTGAGTTTTCCGCTGTTGATTGTGAATCTGGTTAGGTGGCTAGTGGGTATGGGACCACTAGCTGTAGTTTATTATTGTTAATATTATTATTTATTATTTATTAAAATAAAAAAAAGGTCGGTCGTTTCATCACTGCACTAAGTTCACTTCACACAAATTAATAAGTTATGTAAGAAAAATACAGAAGAAATATTTGAATTTTAATGAAACTATAGAAACACCAAAGGAATATTTTATTAGAACTACATAAATGAATCTAAGTAATCGGCTTGACAAGCTGTATTTATAAAACAAATAAGCTTTCACAATTTAGATTTATAGAAAAATCTTTCATTATTAAAAAAATATATTTTTAATAGTTATGGTTCCTAAAATTACTTCGAAAATTTTTGTTATTAGTTATGTAAATAAGATAACGATTCCTAATTTTTAAAAATACATTTAGAGCTATGATCAATTCAATGCAATTCAATAAAGGAAAAATGTTTGTTATACTTGATAGAATTTTAAGAAACAATTTATTTGTTGGTATAAATAACATATTGTTGACTGTTTTTATTTTGTAATTTGTACTAATCTAGTTTCTTAGTATACATGATCTGAATTTGAGATTCATTTTAGTTATTTATAATATTTGTATTTTTCATATTAATCATTTGTTTTGATATAATTGTATTAAATTAATTTATTGTTTCCATAATTATCTCACAGTATACAACCAAATCAGTTAAGTTTACATATATCTAATTTCAAATTTAATTTTTAATTGTTATATAAACAACTTTAAACAACTTCCTAAAAAATTTTGTAATTAAAATATTGATTACCTTAGTTATTCAAACTGATAAGATTTTTTATGTTGCATTATTAGGAATCTTAATATTTTGTATATGTTTAGATACGCGTTTATTTCCAATTACGTCGGTAAATTTGTTTGTATTTAATGGCATCTACACTAAAATATCGTGTAACCATATTTGCTTTGTTCCGATTTTTATGTTAAGAATCAATTAATATTTGTTTGACTACTACACTAAAATATCAATTAATATTTTTTTTGTTCCGATTTTTAGCTATGACACATAAGATCTGTTTGGCTCAGAGTTCTTTTATTAGTTGATATCTGTTTGGCTACACGATTTACACATTTTTATTTTGTTTTCAGTGGCATTTCATTTAATAATCTTTTAATCTATATCTACTTATTAAAAATGCTTCCTTTTTAATAGTATAGATATAAACCAATATGCTTAATAGTATCCCACTTCGAACTAATAATATAAAACAAATTAAAATAATATCCAACAAGATTCGTAAATAGATATCATAGATTCAAGATCACAAGAATTAAGCTAGAGTTTTATGGTATACATAGTCACACCGTCTCTTATTTCCAAGCAACGATCCCATGACATACCCTCCCGATCCGTCGTGAATTTCACCGGAATAGTTGGACAAGCCGCAAACAAATAACCGTTTAAATACGTAGCATCTGTATTCATACCAAGTATAACCTCAACCTGAGAATCCCAAATCACGTCGCCACTAGCTCCCGGCATAACCACCTCCTCGAAAACAACTTCTGTTTTGTCTCCGGTGACGAAATAACCCGACAAGGGAGATGATGATTTGGAGATAACTTGGCCGTGTCGGAGTAAACGCGAATTGAGTGTATGTATAGAGACTTTACAGCCGGTGACTGGACTCTTAGCAACGAAACCGATCCTCCAATCAGCGGCTGAAACGTTCGCGTTTGCGTTTGCGCTTGAGACGGAAACTGAATTGGCAAAAAGTTCTACGTAACAACTGTGTCTGCCAATTTTATTCAACCCTAGAATCACGAGATAAGAAAGGATCAAGGAAACAATTATAAAAAAATAACAAGTGCAGCAACAAAGTGGAGTAATATCCATGGGCGCGTCGACTGGTGTGGCTGCAATTTGCTGGTTACATTGGCCGGCTTCGTGGATGAGGCCACAAGAGGTACACTGAGATCTTGTCATTATGGAGGTTCTAACACGTTCTAACGAAAAAAATAACAGGTTATTTATATTTATATATATATATATATATAATAGGATAATATTCTAATCCCTTTTCTTTTATATTTAGCCTTTAATTTTTCCTAAAATATATATATGTTACTTAAGATACTTTATTTATATACTGTATTTTGATTCAAAAGCAAATCTACAGAATATATATATATATATATATATATATATATATATATATATATATATTTTGGCTCAATATAAGGGATGTATGAGCTAAATGTATATTACTAGGATTTAATAGCGGTGTACCGCGGGTTAAATCCTAGTAATATACATTTAATTTTATGTTAAGAATCATATATATATTTTTATGTTAACATATATATATTTTATGTTAAGAATCAATTAATATTTGTTTGACTACTACACTAAAATATCAATTAATATTTTTTTTGTTCCGATTTTTAGCTATGACACATAAGATCTGTTTGGCTCAGAGTTCTTTTATTAGTTGATATCTGTTTGGCTACACGATTTACACATTTTTATTTTGTTTTCAGTGGCATTTCATTTAATAATCTTTTAATCTATATCTACTTATTAAAAATGCTTCCTTTTTAATAGTATAGATATAAACCAATATGCTTAATAGTATCCCACTTCGAACTAATAATATAAAACAAATTAAAATAATATCCAACAAGATTCGTAAATAGATATCATAGATTCAAGATCACAAGAATTAAGCTAGAGTTTTATGGTATACATAGTCACACCGTCTCTTATTTCCAAGCAACGATCCCATGACATACCCCTCCCGATCCGTCGTGAATTTCACCGGAATAGTTGGACAAGCCGCAAACAAATAACCGTTTAAATACGTAGCATCTGTATTCATACCAAGTATAACCTCAACCTGAGAATCCCAAATCACGTCGCCACTAGCTCCCGGCATAACCACCTCCTCGAAAACAACTTCTGTTTTGTCTCCGGTGACGAAATAACCCGACAAGGGAGATGATGATTTGGAGATAACTTGGCCGTGTCGGAGTAAACGCGAATTGAGTGTATGTATAGAGACTTTACAGCCGGTGACTGGACTCTTAGCAACGAAACCGATCCTCCAATCAGCGGCTGAAACGTTCGCGTTTGCGTTTGCGCTTGAGACGGAAACTGAATTGGCAAAAAGTTCTACGTAACAACTGTGTCTGCCAATTTTATTCAACCCTAGAATCACGAGATAAGAAAGGATCAAGGAAACAATTATAAAAAAATAACAAGTGCAGCAACAAAGTGGAGTAATATCCATGGGCGCGTCGACTGGTGTGGCTGCAATTTGCTGGTTACATTGGCCGGCTTCGTGGATGAGGCCACAAGAGGTACACTGAGATCTTGTCATTATGGAGGTTCTAACACGTTCTAACGAAAAAAATAACAGGTTATTTATATTTATATATATATATATATAATAGGATAATATTCTAATCCCTTTTCTTTTATATTTAGCCTTTAATTTTTCCTAAAATATATATATGTTACTTAAGATACTTTATTTATATACTGTATTTTGATTCAAAAGCAAATCTACAGAATATATATATATATATATATATATATATTTTGGCTCAATATAAGGGATGTATGAGCTAAATGTATATTACTAGGATTTAACCCGCGGTACACCGCGGGACAATATTTTAATTTTAAAATTTTAAAATTTATATTATATTTATTTGTTATTTTATTATTATTTTATTAATTTTTTTAATTTTACAGGTATTTGATATAAGTATTCAAAGTATTGGATTTTTGTAGTGTTTTCAAGGTTTTAACCCGTGTGGTATATGTATAGTCTAGTAATACATTTATCTCTTGGTACACATCTAAAAGTGTTTAAAAAATAGTTAAAAAAAACAATTCCACTTAACTCCCTGTTGGGAAAAAATAAATTCACTCTCGGTTAACTTCGGTTAAGCCTAAACCGACTATACTAAACCCAATCCAATTAGAATTAGGGTTTGATGATGACTATAAATAAAAAGAGGGAGAGAGGGGAATGGGAGGACCCGAGAATACTCCTTGCCGAACATGAGCAAGATCACCATCACCAACGATCATCACCGATGACGTTATGATAGCCCACGAGATCATTATTGTTTACGTCACTGATGAGATTGTTGTTATCTAGTATATCATGGTTAGCCCACGAGATCATCGTTGTTTACGTCACTGATGAGATTGTTGTTATCTAGTATATCATGGTCATAACCCAAGAGGTAGCAACCAAGAGTTGGTAATCACTATCAAGCGACTAAATCTAATGGAGAGCCAGCAAGTTATGAAGGAACATCCCATAACGGGTTATGATATTGATTTATTGTAATTTTGAGCATTAATCAATAAAGATCTCTTTGCGTTCATTCTGTAGAACTGTTCACATACGAATCGGTTAAAATTTGCCCAAACACTCCCTATATGGGATTAATGCCAACTCGTCTCACCAATATCAAAATAAGTTTCTGCGTTAAAGAAATTAATCAAAATAAGTTTTTTTATCAAGTTTAATTATGTAAATTGTTTTACCAGATTACCATATTTTTATAGTTTATAATTTTTCCATGTCAATATATATAGTTTATGATAATTAATAGAATTTTAAATTTTTGGTACTTCCTCAAAAAAATAAAAATAAAATAAACTAAATTATATGGGGGGTTTTCACATACTTAATGTGACATTTTATAATTGGATATTCGGTTAAATTTATTAATGTTAATATAATTATGGAGATTGTAAACTTTTGTTATGGAAAATCTGAGGTATATCATTTAAATTTGAAAGATTCTAGCATCCAAAAAAATTGTTTTGGAGATTTAATGGGTTAAAACTTTAATGGGTAGAGTTGTTTTTGGAAAAATTGGAATATATAGATGTTGTTAAAATTTTACGGCAATAAATGTACCAAATGTTGGTCAATTTAAGAAAGTTTAGTATTTGAGTTTCTCTGCAATGTTATTTATGGAATTTTTTTAGAGGTTAATATTGTAAAAAAAAAAATAAGTAAAATTTAAAGGGCATAAACTAAAATGTACTTCAAAAACGTTAATATAGATTATTGATGAGTACAACAGAGACATTATATACAGAGTATTACAAAGTATCTACAGCAAGTAAATATTCTATACACTAATTGAGAGAGATCATTGGGATTGATTGATTGGAATAATCATGGGTGATGATTGATACGAGTATCTGTAATACGCCCCCTCAAGATGGAGGGAGACTTCAAACACCAATCTTAGAGCAAGCTCGTTGGAAAGCAGGATGTGGTAACTGTTTCGTGAGAGCATCAGCAAGCTGATCACGGGTAGAAACATGACAGACACGGAGAATGCCAGCTTTTATTTGTTGTCGGATGAAGTGATAGTCAAGAGCGATATGCTTCATACGAGAGTGGAAAACAGGGTTGACACATAGATATGTTGCACCAACGTTATCACAGTAGATGACAGGCGGTGCGGACAGTGTGATGCCAAGCTCCGTGAACAAAGAACATAACCACCGTATTTCCGAGGCTGTGTTAGCAACAGCCCGATACTCCGCTTCCATGGAGGAGTGAGCAACACCACGTTGCTTCTTAGAGGATCATGAGACGGGACTATGACCAACATAAATTACAAAAGCATTGGTGGAAACAAAGTCGTCAATGTCACCCGCCCAGTCAGCGTCCGAATAGGCACGGAGAGATATCGGGGAAGTAGAGGAGAAGAAAATACCATGTGTGAGAGTTCCCGCCAAGTAACGTAATACATGTTTGGCAGCTTGCCAATGATCAAGCGTTGGACGATGCATAAACTGTGACAAACGATTGACAACATAAGCAATATCTGGGCGTGTGAATGAGAGGTACTAAAGACTACCAACAACAGATCGATACTGAGTCGCATCCTCAAGTTTGGTACCGCCATTGAGTGTAAGTTTCGGTGAAACAGGAAGTGGTGTAGCAACGGGTTTAGCATCAGCCATATTGTGAGCAGCAAGAAGATCAAGAATATATTTCTGTTGCATGAGATGAAGACCAGTTTTAGACCGTGTTGCCTCATTGCCCAGAAAGTAGGTGAGATCGGTCGGATCCTTGATGGAGAATCGAGCAGCAAAAGAGTGGAGAACTTGAGTAACGAGCTTGGGATCATTGCCTGTAAAAGGAATATCATCAACATAAACAAGGACATAGGTGAATGTAGTGGTCGTACGGTGAACAAACAGAGACATATCAGCGAGGGAGTTGACAAAGCTGGTCTGAAGAAGGTGTTGCTTGAGAGACAAATACCACGCACGCGGGGCTTGTTTAAGACCGTATATTGGCTTCCTCAACCGACAAACATGATGCGGCCGATCCTTGTCAACAAAACCTTATGGTTGAGCCATATACACCTCTTCTGTTAACTCACCTTGAAGGAACACATTGTTGACGTCCAACTGTTTGATAGGCCAGGAGTGAGCAACCGCAACCTCTAGCACCAAACGAATAGTGGTAGATTTAATAACAGGACTAAAGGTCTCTGCATAATCAACACCATACTTCTGATGAAACCCCTTAGCAACCAAGCGGGATTTGTACTTGTTTAACGCACCATTGGGATGATATTTCGTAGTAAAAACCCATCGACACCCAATAACATTCTGAGTTGGATTAGGAGGTACTAAATCCCACGAGTGATTGATGATTTGAGCATCATACTCAAGAGACATTGATCGACGCCACTTCTCGTCTTTTAAAGCTTGAGTAGCGGTGGTTGGTTCACGGGATTGCTTCATAGCTGCAACATGAAGATTCAATTTTTGTTTTGGCTTGACAATGTTATTTTTGGCTCGAGTTTTCATTTTGTGGACATTTGCAGGTGGTGGAGTAGGTTGAGGATTTAGAGGCGCTTGAGAGGGTGTGAGTGTTTGGTTTGAAGCGAGAGATGGAGTTGATGATGCAGGGTTTACGGAGGTGGAGGTAGGTCGTGGCTGATTCGTGGGTTACGAATCATTTTGATCTAGAGCAGTGGGCTCATTTGTGGTGTGGTTATGCTGGGCCTGGGTATTAGGCCCATGTGTATTTGGAGCAGTAGGCTCAGACAATGAAGAAGGAGAAGATGAAGATTGAGAGGAAGAAGACGATACCTGTGGAGATGCGGAAGGTAGCGGAGACGGTGCTGGGTGGTGAAGGTCTAAGTCGGGGGTTCCATTTGGCGGCAAAGATGACACCTGTGGTAGACGAATTGGTGTAGCAGTGGGAGTGTACACCATTGGATCAGTTGATTCACGGGCAGACAGAGTGTTCGTCGACACAGAAAAAGGAAATCGGGATTCATCAAAACAAACATGATGAGATGTGTAGATGCGTCCAGTTGGAGGGTAAAGACAGTAATACGCACTCTGCATGAGAGAATAGCCGAGAAAAACACACTGTTTAGACCAACTCTCAAGTTTGTGACTCGTATAAGGCTTCAACCAAGGAAAACAGAGACACCCAAAGATCTTCAACTTCTCATAATTAGGTGAGGGTTTGAAAAAGACGATAAAACGAAGATTGATTGGAGAGAACTGGAGTAGGAAGCCGATTGATGAGATAGACAGCAGTATTAAATGCAAACAGCCAATATGCGGTTGGAACAGAGGCAGTGGATAGCAATGTAAGAGCAGTCTCAACGATATGACGGTGCTTTCTCTCAGCAATGCCGTTGTGCTCCGGTGTATGTGGAGGAGACGTCAAATGAGAGATGCCATGAACCGCAAGGTACTCCCAAAGAGCCAGAAACTCACCACCATTATCAGAAAATAAAGTCCCAATCTTCTGTTGAAACTTGTTTTAAACAAGCGGTTTGTAGGCTGCAAAAATCACTTTGACATCAGATTTACGTTTGAGGGGATAGAGCCAGGTGTACCGAGTGTAGTGGTCAACAATGAGTAAATAATACTTGTAATTGTCATGAGAAAGTATCGGAAACGTCCACACATCAGAATAGAGATATTCAAGAGGACGTTTGGAGACAATTGTGTTTTGAGAGAATGGTAACTTGTGACTCTTATTAATAAGACAGTCTGAGCAAGGAGACAGCTTATGAGAAGTAGAAACTGGGAGTTTTAAAGCAGAAACAATATTGCTTAATACTGAAGAAGACGGGTGTCCAAGCCTGACAGGAAGAGAGGCTTGTGAACTCGTGAAGGTGGTAAGAGCAGCAACCTGTGTTGGCGAGACCGGCCAGACATAGAGATCATCACTGGTTTTGCCTTGAAGAATTGGAACCCCCGTTGCTAGATCCCTCACCTGAAAATAAGCAGGATAGAAGTGAACGGAGACTTGATTAGTATTGCAAAGTCGATAAACAGAAATCAGATTACGTTAAATGTCAGGCACACATAAAACTTTATGTAATCGAAGGTCACGAGATTGAGAGGGAAGAAGTTTGAAACCAGTGTGCGTAATTGGCAACGGGGATCCAATTGCAACAACAACATCATCATGACCAGTATATTGTTCTTGAAGAGACTGAGCATTCAGGTCGGACGTCATATGGTGAGTAGCACCGCTATCAAGGATCCATGGATTTGGATCATACGAGGAGCCAAAGGCAAGGTTAGCACGCGGTTGCCAGGGACGAAACGGACTGGTTTGATTCGGAGGCATCGAGGAAAAGCTTTGCTGGAACTGTGGACAGCGACGCGCACTATGGCCTTGAGTGTTGCAGATTTGACATTTGCCTAAGTATGGTCAGGAACCACGAGAATCATGTGTGGTACCAGTGGAGGTCGAATACTGCTTCTTGGTGTTGTTGTTGTTGTGGTGATTATGACGATTGTTGTGGTGATTACGCTGTGTAGCAACGTTGGCAGTAACTGGTATGTGAGACGAAGCAACTTTGGCAAGGAGTTTGGCCTCGTGGTTAAGGAGTCGCTCATGAATGTAAGTGATGGTTGGAGGAATGTCTCGACCTTCAATTTAATCGACGATAGGTCGATATTCATCAGGCAAACCTTCAAGAATAAAGTCCACCTGCTCTTCGTGTTCAACAGGTTTGCCAAGGGTAGCAAGCGTGTCAAACCTTGTCGTGAAGCCTTGGAGAAACTCATCAATCGTTCGAGTCCCCTTTGTCCAATACTTGAGCTGATCGCGCAACTGCTTGATATGACCCCAGCTAGGCTTTGCATAAGTGGCAGCGAGTGTAGACCAGATCTCAGCGGCAGCCTTGGTGCGGGAGAGAATTGGTTGAACAGTGAGCGAAATGGATCCAAGAAGAGCACTATAGATCAGCTTGTTTTGTCGATTCCAGTTGAGAAGATCCGGATTCGGAGTGGTAACACCGTTGACCAGAACAATAGCGGGGGGAGAGGGGTTGAGCTATCAAGGTGGCTAGCAAGACCATGGCCATCAACAAGGGCATGAACCTGTAGTTTCCACATGAGGTAATTGGTTTGGGTGAGTTTAGTGACGTTTGTCATGTTGAGGTTAAGAAGCGTTTGATTGTTTGTTGTGATGGTGTCGGCTATTGTTACCGGAGCAGCCATGAAAAGAATTTTTTTTTTTTTTTTTTTTTTTTTTTGTGTTTGTGTTATGGATCGAGAAGCTCTGATACCATGTATGAGCTGAATGTATATTATTATTGATGAGTACAACAGATACATTATATACAGAATATTACAAAGTATCTATAGCAAGTAAATATTCTATACACTAATTGAGAGAGATCATTGGGATTGATTGATTGGAATAATCATGGGTGGTGATTGATACGAGTATCTGTAATAAGGGATTTCTATGAGAAGCCTTGTTTATCTACATTACTCGAAACAAACCCACAGAAATCAGTATACATTGGTGACAAAGTCATCGCGGAGATTAGGAACTCTCTATTAGTATCCGGACTCCGGAGAAATTAACGAAAGAAAGAAATCATCATACAAATCATCCATGATCATGGCAATAACCGTGTATCGCAATATAATTCTTAAATGCGATGATTAAATTCTCAAAATAATTATAAATCCACTATCCTTTTTTAATACACTTCTCTTTGATAAATATGTAAACATTAATGAAATCAAATGTTATATAGAAAAAAAAAGATCTTGAGCAAATAACACAGAAAACAAAAACAAGAATACTGTATGATGAAAAGGCCTAATTGTTATAAGGACTTCCTTGCAAAATCTTCAATTTCATGAAAGAAGAGTGACAATGAATCTTCTCCACTTTCTCATGGCTTCGGGTTAGATTATCACACCTTATCTCAACATGTCCAGGGTTATCAAAGTCGTCTCGGAAAATCTTATGCTTAGCCCTTAATTTGATATCTAATTGTTCGGAAACGACATCGTTTGGGCTACCCTCCGCAACGAAATCCACTGAGAAAGCCGTGTGACTTGGGGACTTACGTTCGTGAGAAGTATTTAAAACGGCAGCGGTTAAGGGGCCGAGACTCACGGCAGTTTCATCGCCTTCGTAGTAGATAGAAAACCTGATAGACCATGAACAGAAGAAGCCATGGCTTCGAGCATTACATTCATATGTATGAAAAAAACTGAAACTATGGGAACAAATTAAATAGATATATAATATTCGTTTGGACTACTAGCTACTCAATATACCTAGAGCTAGGGTTTTTGACGAGAAAATCAATATGCCACGTAGAGGAGGAGGGAGAGACGGAGATTGATTGGATTGAGAATTTGGCGTCGCAGAGGGCATTGTCGACGAAGTATAACATATATACCATTACAGCGAAGATGGTGAATATTGCGCCGCAACATGGTGAAAGGCAAACTGTAGTTTCCGTGCAAGTGGGTTTACGATCATTACTTGCCGGCATAGTCACTATTGGTCGTGACAACCAACTAAGACGATGAGGAGGAGGAGCGTCAGAGGACGGTGGAATTGGGTACTCGTTGTAAGAATTGGTTTGGAAAGCCATTCCTATATTCGTTCTCTCTCTTTTTTGTTTTGGCTGGTTTGGAGAGGACAAAATGATTTTGATATTAATTAACCTAATCGTTATTTTATAGAGACGCGTGGAATATCATCATGGTTATAATTCTGTTATTTCCGTGATACATTATCGTACTATATTAGTTGGGAAGTGCAAATATAAAACTAACCAAAAAAATAGTATTTACTTGCCATTAAAAAAACTTAATTAATTAATTAATTTTTATTAATTATTAATAATAAGAAAAAATAGTTGACATATCAAATTAAATTAAATCTACAAAAGTAAATTAAATAAATCTATAAAAGTAAATAAAATCATTCGAATCTAAACTAAATTATATTTGAAAAGGAAACATATTATTAAAAAATTAACAGCTAAGATTTTGAAAATCTAATCGAATAAAATCTACAGCTACAAATTCTATCAACATTTTTTTAACCGGGTTAAAATTTTTATTAAAATCTAATCGAATAAAATCTATATTAGTTCCGTTTACCAGCTTAGATTTTAAAAATTAATGAGTTTGATTGGTAACAGCTTTAAAAAGCTATACAAATATACAGTTTTAATATTTACCAATCACAAAAGCTTTACCAAAAACTTTACACTCAGCTTTTTTGTACAGCTTTTATTTACAGCTTATTCTTACAGCTTTGCACTATTCTCTAAAAGCTTACAGCTCCAGCTTACAACTTTTTTGTACACCTTTCTATATGTTACCAATCAGACCCAATAAATAATATAATAACAAAATCTATATTAACATTTTTGAAATACATTTGCTATTCTACCTTTTAAATTATACTTATTTACAAAATTGTAGATTCCTAAAATGTCTATACAACTTGGTTTATAATTTCCTAAAACAATTTATATATTTAAAAATTGATTACACTTAATAACATATGCCAAAAATATCTATATAATATTTTGTTTCCTTTAAAAACACTAATATTCAATAATAACTATATTGTTTGATATGAACATTAAATTCTTTAATGGTTATTAATATGCAGATAAAAATGTAAAAATAATCATTTCAGGGGTGAAATCTAATAATTTGGAGTATTCATAATATAATTTAATCTGCGGTATACTGCATAATAATTTTTCGGATATAATTCTTTCACGGGTTAAATCTAAAAACCACTAAAAATTTAAAATTTTATGACCATAAAAAAATCGATACGGCAAAAATATAACATTATTATAAATAAAACTAAATAGTTGTCCCGTCATGTCTGCTGTATACATATGGTCAAATTTTAGAATTAACAATCAAAATACAATTATACAATCTTAAAAACTAAACAAAATAAATAAAATTAACAAACAAATACAACTTTTTAAAATTTATAAATTTATTTTTTTTATTATAAAAATATTATGCAGCGGTGTGTCGCGGTGTACCGCGGGTTAAAATTTAGTAAATTATTACAAATTTTCATTAAAAAAAAGGTTCAGCCCGCGGTTTTCCGTGGGTTAGTACCTAGTATATTATGATTTAGCAACACAAAACAAAACAGAAAAAGAATCACCGAATTTTATAAAATTAAAAATCCTATATTTCTCTAGTTTTATAAATTTATAATGACTAGATTAGGACCCGCACATCCTGGATTTTCGAATTGAGAGAAATCGTGCGGGTTTTAAATTGTCAAATAAAAATAAATAAAATAATATATTAATATTTCTCTATAAATAAAACTATTTTTCGGAAGTAAAGATATATAAATATTTGTAGTTAGGGAAAAAATCATATTCCCGTAGATGAAATTTGTTTTTTCTTCATTTTTACATTAATACACTAATTTATACTTTTATATTTTCAATTTATTATATAAATTATTAAAATAATCTAAAATTAAATTATCAGCAACCAAAGTTTTGTCAAACATTCATCATTTTTTTTTTAATTTAATGTTAAATTATATTCAAAAGAAAAAAATACGATGGTACAACTAGTGCAATGTTTGCAGAGTAATTAGGAGTGAATTTAAACAGTGAAATAGACCTTAGAATGAAACAAAAGACGAGATTGTAGCCACACTTGGAAAGCCTCGTAATGATGGCGATCTTCCAAACGACCAATAGCTATGAGCTGATCCCGAACTTGTCTATTAAACCATCCATCCAAGTTTGCAGCAGAATTCGGTGAATCGCCATGTCTTCTTCCATTACGTTCTCGCCAAACGGTATACACCACCACTTGAAAGACAAACCAGAGAAGAAAACCCTGTACACAGGGAAGTTGAGGATGAGAGATATGAACGATTAAGGTAGACCAATCAGTGGTATAGCTAGCCTTAAACAAACCCTTAGCAAGAGCTGACCACACGCCATATACAAAAGAGCAGGAGAAGAAAAGGTGATTGCGTGTTTCTAAAGTAGAGTTACAAAAACCACATGTCCTTGAAGCCCCACCATTCCACACAACCATTCGAGCCCCAGTGGAAAGTCGATCCTGAACAGCCAGCCACACACAAAAGGAGAATTTGGATGTACCACACATAAACATTCATCATTATGAATATCATTATTGCCAAATTTCAAAAACATTGCACAATTTATTCATAGAATATTTTACATGCAAACAACTCGTCAAAGCGTCATCTTATTAACATCCATATACAATTTAACTCTAAGTTTTACCACAAAGAATGTATTCATACACCAAAAAAAAAAAATTACTGTTAAAGTATACTCTTTATCACCACCTATAAAATGCGTTTATGAACAAACTGAACCAATTTTATGTCCCTTTGCTTTCACTTTGACATAGTTCCTTTAACCACTAAAATTGTTTCATAGTTTCTTCAACCATTAAAATTGTTTACTAAAAAAAACTTAGAAAAAAGTATATCCACCATTGCAATGAGTTTATAACCAACCCAATAAAAATTGAGAAACTGAAGAAAAAAAGAGGTTTATTTGACATAATAAGAATAAAAAATTGAATATGATAAGCACAATGACATATGAGACTAACATAATTCATACGTATAAATAGAAACTAAAAATACTACAACATAAGAATTTCTTTTCAAAAATAGTTTCGTTTCCTTAACTTCAAAAATATTACGAAACTTTATTTTAAATCATCACAGATTTCTTATTTGAAAATCAAATTGAAGTAAATAATGTAAAATCTAAAAAGACTACATTAAAATATATATATATATATATATATATATATATATATATATATATATTAAGAAGAAGGAATATTTAACGAAGAAATTCAAATAAGCATTCACCTTTTACACCGGGCGAGATATACAAGAGGCCACCAACTTTGTTGAATTTGGGAATACATTCATAGATTGTTTTTTATTATTATGTTTTTGACCCGTATTAGATTTTTACATCTCTATATATATAAAAGAGAAGTACAAATTAGAAAATTGTTCAAAATTTCCGAGAATGCCCTTCAATTAAGCATAAAGGAGAGTCTTAATTGAAATTGAAAGGGTAATTTTGTCAAAAATCAACATGGTACTCGCTGATACTCAGGTAAGCATAAAGGAGAGTCTTAATTGAAATTGAAAGGGTAATTTGGTGAATCATTTGACATGGTACTCGCTGATACTCAGGTAAGTACACATAACTACTATTATTATATACAAAATCATATTAATATTCAAGTTAATAGTAGTAGTTCAACAGCAATGTCATTTTCAGGGTACAAAGATTCATGCTACCGTGAAAAAGAATCTGATCAATCGGTTTGAGAGCAAGATCACTAAAGGAGAATGGAGAACAGTTGAAAATTTCCCGTTGAATCTTGCCGGAGGTCAATTCAAACCAACTGCTCGTCGATACAAGATGAGTTTCATGACTCAAACCGTTGTGGCGAGGATAGATCCTTTGTCTGATGAGCCATACCTATCTCTTTCCCGATTTGATTCTGTACTATATGGGAACCTCAACCCAAACTTCCTAATAGGTAATCGTATGAATAACTTATGTATTTTAAATATCTCTACAAAAGTTGATGTGTCTTCTTACAAATCCGTTTATGTGTTTACACAGACACTGTTGGTCAAGTGGTTAATGTTGGTTCGATGGAGACAATAGATGTTAACAACAAGCCAACAAACAAGATTGATGTTGAACTCAGGGATGAGAGGTATAAAGCATTTTTAAAAATATTGAAATTATATGTATTCTTTAATTGAAATTTTTTAACAGGATAAAACTTTTGTTATGCTTTCAACACAGTGATGTAAGGTTAACATGTACTTTGTGGGGATCATATGCTGATCAAATCTTCGCTGCATGTCCACGGCGATGTTGAAATGGTGATTTGTCTTCTGAGATTTGCTAAAATCAAAATCTACAATGGTACGAAACTATGCATAAATGAAACTATGCTAATTGTGGGGATCATTTCCTTTATCAAGTTTTGACTAAATATGCTTGAACTACTATCGTAGATGTAAGGACGATAGCAAATGCTTTTAACGCATCACAGCTCACCATTAATTCACATTATGGTCAGATTGTCGAGTTCAAGAATAAGTAAGTACAAGTTATTATTTTGAATTTATTTAGTACTTATACAGTTTTGATAAATTAATAACTTAACCCAATTGTGATCTAGGTTGCCAAATGATGGTCTTGCTCTCACTTTACTTAAGAGCAAACCAAAACGTGAGCTGCAGTTAGCAAATAATGGAGAATTCTACCATCAATATGTGAATGGGACCATCCAAGATATCTTGGAAGCAATTGAGGTATTACTATGTTCATTGTGTACTAAATTAATCTACGCTTTTAAATGTCATGTGTGCAGTATATAAGTAAAGTTATTTGATTGATGGTAGGTTGGTAAGGTTAGGCTGGTATGTACTAGTTACGCCATAGACTGTGACTGGGCGTGGTACTACATTGCATGTAAAAAGTGTAATAAGAAGGTTTCCAAGGTGAATTCTACTACTAATGGAAATGCATCTGTTACAAAGAAACAAAAGTGGCAGTGTGATACTTGCCACGCCCAAGTGACTAATGTGTTATCAAGGTAATAAACCAAACTCCTCATATCCCTAATATTTATACGATTATCACTCTAATACATCAATCTATTAGGTTCAAAACACATGTCAATGTGATGGATCAAACAGGACAGATGAAACTAATGCTTTTCGATAGCCCAGCTGCTGAAATTGTTGGTTGTACCGCTAACAGTCTAATTGAAAGACCCTTTGATGAGGTAATATGTCTTTACTTAAACAATTGACTCTTTAGCTGTGTAAAATGTGATAAATATTTTTAGTATTAAATCGAAAACTTTCTTCTATATAGATTGAAGATCCAGAAAATTTGCCACCAGCTATCAAGAGTTTGGTTGGAAAAACTTACCAGTTTCTGGTAAGCATTGAACATGACAACTTATGGAATGAGAAGGATACCTACAAGGTTTCAAAAGTACTTTGCAAGGATGGTACTATTGTTGATGATGTGACTGACCTGTCTCATAGTGGAAATAATCAAACTGATGAGAGCACTGATGACAAGGTATGATAATTTAACATTATCTTATAATATAGATTTGTAAAATTCATATTATTGAATCTCGACTGTGTTTTTAGATAACCCTACTACTTACAAGTAGTGAAGACGCCTCTGACTCTACTACTCCGTCTTCTACGCGGTCAACCGGTGATTCAGAGGTTTCTCTAGATTATGCTTCTGCCACAAATAAACTTTGTTTGGATCACATCAAGGTTGTCAACATATGTAACATCCGTGAACCGGAATCCCGGTTTGGGAGTTGCATCGGTCGATGCAAAGTATGCATCGGTCGATGCAAGGTTGAGTTTGTGCGTTTTGACTTAAGTCAAACGCTGCATTTTGGGTTAGGGAAAACCCTTAAGTCGACTTTTTGTCCCATTCGGGAGTTTTGGCCGTTTTTGAAAGAGAACGAAAGAGAGAAAGAGTTCTTGAGAGTTTCTGGTGATTTCTGGAGGATTGAGGCTGTTCCTGTGGAGATCTGTAGCTGGGATTGGTGTAGAAGCTTCCTAGAAGCGTTTTCCTTCTTTGTTTTGTTTGGATTTCTTCTGTGGCAAAGGTAAGTGCATGACCATGGCTTATCTAAGCTAGAGGAACTTGTAACTTGCTTGTTTCAGGTGGATAGTCGTGTTAGATTGATGATACGGACGTTAGGAAGCTTTCTTGTGGCTTGGGAATGAGTTTCTGTGGTTGTAGGAACGAGATCCGGCGAGAAGCTTCGGGGAAATCACGGTGCTCGACGTTGCGTCGATCGATGCATTGCTTGCATCGGTCGATGCAAGTGCGAGGACGGCGTGATAAACTTTAGGGTTTTCGTGTTGCGTCGAGCATGCGTCGGTCGATGCAGACTGGGTATTGGTCGATGCAAGTTACACATGCATCGGTCGATGCAGCTTCTGCGTCGGTCGATGCTTCCTCATTTGGCATCGGTCGATGCATGTTGGCATCGGATGCGTGTCCTGGTCCTTGGTTGTTGTGTGTTGATTGTTACTTGTTGGTTACTGGTACTCTATTGCTTGTGTGTATAGCCCAGTAGATGGGAGGATTGCCTTACTGAGTGTTTGTAAAATACTCATGCATTGCCATGTGTGTTTGTGGTGCAGGTAAAGGCAAAGTGTGATCGTGGAATCAAAGGCGATGAAGAGGAGGATGTTCTAGAGGCTTGGTTGATTGTGGTCTAGCTGTTGTTAGGTTGCTAGATTAAGTCAATGGAACATTGTAGGCTGTTAGCTTGGATTTGCTTATTTGGATTATTGTGTTATTGGTTCATTTATTGGTTATTGGATTATTGGAGTTGGTATTCTTTTGGTTTAATGGAAATTGTTTCATTTGGTTATCCGCGGTTATTGATTGTTGTTAGGATGTTAGTGGGTATGGGACCACTAGTAAATTAAGGTAAAAAAAAAAAAAAAAAAAAAAAAAAAAAAAAAAAAAAAAAACCGGAAGGGTTGTTTCATTTTGGTATCAGAGCCCTTACGGTTCTAGGTCTAGGGTTCATTGTGCTTTTGCTGTTGATGTTTAGGATTCCATGCTATGATTGATTGTATGAGTGGGGTCAATTGTGTGTGTGGCATGAAGTCCTAGAACATCCTCTTCGAGCCTGTTTTGTGATTCCACGGTAAGTTGTGTTTTTGTGTATTAGAATTATTGTTTGCTTAGCCTTCTGTTCTTGGATGATACAGATGGTTAGAGGTGAGGATGTTGTTGGTCGCGGTCGTGGTCGTGGTCGTGGGCGTGGTCGTGGTCGTGGTCGGGGACGAGGTCGGGTTCCCGAGGCCAGTGTGAGTGTAGCCCGAGCATGGCCGGTGAGGAGGTGGCGGAGTCACAGGTTCATCCTAGTGTGTCTGGAGACCAGGCTGGTTTGGGTGATGGCAGGGTTGGTGGGCCCGGTGTCGGTCACAGTGTTGCCCCGGGTGTGGGGGTTGTAGTAGGAGGTGCTCCAGGCAGGGAGGATGTCTTGTTGGACATGGTAGCTCAGGTTTTGCAGCGACTTCCAGCAGTTGTGCCACCAGTGGTTGGTGGGCAGGGTCCAGTAGTGCCGCCAGTGGTTGGTGGGCAGGATCCAGTAGTGCCGCCAGTGGTTGGTGGGCAGGGTCCAGTAGTGCCGCCAGTGGTAGGTGGGCAGGGTCCAGTAGTGCCGCCAGTGGGTGGTGGACAGGTTCCAGTGGTGCAGCCTGCAGCGGGTTTGCAGGCAGGTGTGCAGCCGGGGCCGAGGTAGTGGATGCTCGTATGTGCGGATGATGGAGCAGCTGCGGCATGTGGGAGCGAGGGTATTTCTCGGGGAGTACCGATCCGAGTGTAGCGGATGAGTGGAGAGAGCGGATGGAGGATATTTTCCTTTCGCTTAGGTGTCCCGACCGGTATAGAGTGGATCGAGTGTTTTACTTGTCAGAGATGCACGTGTGTGGTGGAGGTCGGTGACAGCACGGAGGGTGCGGCGGGGTATGTCTTGGGAGATTTTGTGAGGGAGTTTAACTCCAAGTATTTTCCTCGGGAGGCTCTTGCTCGTATGGAGGCACGGTTCTTGGGGTTGACTCGGGAGACCGTACATGCGGGAGCTGGATGCGAGTTCGATCGGCTTGTGGGGTATGCAGGCAGGGCATGGGAGCCAGTCGGCTCGGGTGCGGAGGTTTTTGTTGGCTCTGCGGGATGATTTGAGGACTCGGTGCGAGTGAGGAGCTATGCTACGAGAGCGGAGTTGGTTGAGGTTGCAGCTGGGATAGAGGATGACTTGAGGTCACAGTGGTTGTGGTCGATTCTTCGGTGCAGCCACAGCAGTCTCAGCCGTCTTCCTCCTAGCAAGGGCGGCAAGCTGCGCAAGGGCGTGCGGAAGTTTGATGTTATGCGGAGATCGAGACACGGGGGTGCGAGATGCGTTGGGTGTGGTAGCAGGGACCACAAGGTGACTAGCTGTCCACAGAGAGGTGAGCAGCGGGCAGTGACGAGCGGCGGGCGGTGACGGAGCCGCGGGCAGATACTGGTGTGTTAATACTGCGAGAGACGGGGCATATCAAGCCTCGTTGTCCCAAGTGCAGCAGAGGCGTAGCATGTTGCAGCTGGGGCTCGGCCAGGGATGCAGAGGTTGTGCAGCACGGTGTGCAGCCGGTGGGTTGGATCGAGCCGACGTCTCGGGTTTACTTGACCCAGAGCCCGGTGGCACTAGTGCAGGAGCGATCACAGGTATAACTTCTGAGATTCGAACTTAGTCAATTCAATAGTTCAGATTGTATTTGTTTTTGCTTTTGGTCAAGTGTTAGGTTCTCAACACATGAGATTTGTGTAGGGACCTTGTTGGTGGGCGGGTTTAAGTCCCATGTTATGTTTGATTCTGGAGCTTCTCATATCTTCATTACTCCGGAGTGTGCCGAGAGTGCGGGAATCGAGGGGATTCTGGAGAACGTTCGGGAGTTGTCGAGTTGCGGGAGGCAAATTCCCGAGGGTTATTGGACGAGCTGGAGGAGTGGATATTCGATCGCAGAAAGTCGTGGCCAGCGGATTTGCTTATCAGTCCAGTGGAGTTGTATGATGTTATTCTTGGTATGGATTGGTTGCATCGGTATAAGGTGCATTTGGACTGCTATCGGGGTAGAGTGGAGTTTGAGCGTCCGGGAGGGAAGTTGGTTTTTCGGGGTATTAGACCGACTTCGGGAGTCTCGTGATCTCAGCCGTTCAGGCGGGAAGATGATCGAGAAGGGCCGTGAGGCTTATCTCGGTTACTATATCTATGCCAGTCGGTGGGGAAGTCTACGGTTAGCGGTATTCCGGTTGTGGAGGACTTTGAGGATGTGTTCCAGTCATTGTAGGGATTACCACCATCTTGGTCGGATCCTTTTACTATTGAGCTGGAACCGGGACGATGCCGTTATCCAAGGCTCCTTAAAGGATGGCTCCAGCAGAGATGGCAGAGCTGAAGAAGCATGGAGGATTTGTTGGGCAAGGGTTTTATCCGTCTAGTTGTTCACCGTGGGGAGCTCCGGTGTTGTTTGTTAAGAAGAAGGATGGGAGTTTTCGGTTGTGTATTGACTATCGGGGTTTGAACCGAGTTACGTGAAGAACAAGTACCCTCTCCCGAGGATTGATGAGTTGTTGGATCGTTGAGGGGTGCTACTTGGTTCTCCAAGATCGGTTTGGCATCGGGATATCATCGATTCCTATACATGAGGCAGATGTGAGGAAGACAGCCTTCAGACGAGATATGGGCACTACGAGTTTGTGGTGATGCCGTTTGGGTTGACAAACGCGCCAGCTGCGTTTATGAGATTGATGAACAGCGTGTTCCGGAGTTTCGGACGTGTCGTCATCATTTTCATCGACGACATCCTGGTATACTCTAAGAGTCCCGAGGAGCATGCAGTACATTTGAGAGCGTGTTGGAGAAGGAGGGAGAGAAGTTGTTTGCTGCGAGTAAGTGCAGTTTCGGCAGCGTGAGATGGGGTTCTTGGGTCATATTGTTTCAGCCGAGGGAGTTTTAGTGGATCCGAGAAGATTCAGTCCATCGGGAGTGGCCAAGGCCGCAGAGTGCCACCGAGATTCGGAGTTTCCTAGGGTTAGCCGGTTACTACAGGAGGTTTGTTCGAGGTTTTGCGGGTATGGCTCAGCCGATGACTAAGCTTACAGGAAGGATGTCCCATTTGTGTGGTCACCAGAGTGTGAGGAAAGTTTTGCAAGTCTCAAGCAGATGTTGACTACCACGCCGGTGTTAGCATTGCCTGAGCAGGACGAGCCTTATGTTGTGTATACAGATGCTTCTAGAGTGGGGTTGTGTTGTGTGCTTATGCAGCAGGGGAAGGTTATAGCTTATGCTTCGCGGCAGTTGCGGAAGCATGAAGCTAATTACCCTACTCATGATTTGGAGATGGCAGCAGTGATCTTTGCTCTTAAGATTTGGAGATCCTATCCGTATGGTGGGAAGGTATGGTATTTACGATCACAAGAGTCGAAGTACATTTTTACTCAGCCTGAGCTGAATTTGAGGCGAGGCGTTGGATGGAGTTAGTAGCGGATTATGATTTGGACATAGCTTACCATCCCGGTAAAGCTAACCTGATTGCGACGCCTTGAGTCGGAAGCGGGTGGCTTCGGCTCAGACCGGGATATGGAGGCATTGGTAGGTGAGATTAGTGCATTGAGTTTGTGTGCTATCTCACAGGAACCTTTGGGTTTGGAGGCAGCTGATAGAGCGGATTTGTTGAGCAGGGTGAGGTTAGCTCAGAGGAGCGATGAGGGGCTGGTGAATGCCTCTAAGGCTGCGGGTGCAGAGTATCAGGTTTCGCTAATGGTACTATCCTTGTGCATGGTCGGATCTGTGTGCCCAAGGGTGAGGATTTGAGGCAGGGAGATCGAGAGAGGCTCATTCGAGCAAGTTCTCTATTCATCCAGGGCGACCAAGATGTACCGTGATCTCAAGCGGTATTATCACTAGGTCGGGATGAAGAAGGACGTAGCCGACGGGTGGCGAAGTGTGATACTTGCACCGGTGAAGGCGGAGCATCGGTTCCTGGTGGTTTACTACAGAGTTTGCCCATTCCGGAGTGGAAGTGGGATTTGATCACGATGGACTTCGTGGTAGGTTTGCCTGTGTCGAGGACGTTTGATGCTATTTGGGTCATTGTGGACCGTTTGACTAAGTCGGCGCATTTTCTGGCCATCAAGAAAACTGATGGAGCAGTTTTGGCCAAGAAGTACGTGAGGGAGATAGTCGATTGCATGGTGTGCTGCTAGTATTGTGTCCGACGAGATTCCAAGTTCACCTCGGTGTTCGGAAGGCATTTCAGCAGAGATGGGCACGAAGGTGCATATGAGTACAGCTTATCATCCTCGGACGGACGGTCGTCCGAGAGGACGATCCAGATTTTGGAGGATTTGTTGAGGATGTGTGCTGGATTGGGGTGGTCATTGGGCGATCACTTGAGCTTGGTGGAGTTTGCTTATAACAACAGCTACCGGCTAGTATTGGGATGGCTCCTTATGAGGCTTTATATGGGAGGCCGTGTCGTACACCGTTATGTTGGACTCGTGGGGAGAGGAGCATATTTGGTGCAGGTTTTGTTCGGGAGACCTCGGAGAAGATCCGGGTTCCGAGGCTGAACATGAAGGAGGCTCGGGATCGGCGAAGAGTTATGCGATAGGAGGAGAAAGGATATTGAGTTTCGGTTGGTGATAGAGTGTACCTCAAGATGGCCATGTTGCGGGGTCCGAACAGGTCGCCGTCGAGACTAAATTGAGTCCGAGGTACATGGGTCCGTTCGAGTGGTTGAGCGGGTGGGACCAGTGGCATACCGGTTGGAGTTGCTCGAGGATATGCGTGCGTTCCACAAGGTATTTCATGTTTCGATCTGAGGAAGTGTCTTCACGAGGTGATCAGTTGTTGGCTAAGATCCCCGAGGATCTTCAGCCTAACATGACTTTAGAGGCGAGACCACCGAGGGTGCTCGAGAGGAGAGTCAAGGAACTTCGGAAGAAGAAGATTCCTTTGATGAGAGTCTTGTGGGACTGTGAAGGAGCAGAGGAGCAGACTTGGGAGCCCGAGGCGAGGATGAAGGCAAGGTTTAAGAAGTGGTTTGAGAAGCACCGCGACTGAGCTTGTCTAGCCGGGTCCGAGTTGTAGTCCGTGGCTGGAGCGGGTACGGAGTATTCCAGCCCATCTCTCTTGATATTTGGTCGCTTAGGGGTGGTTGGTTGTGCGACTAAGTATCAAGATGAGGTGGTGCTCGGGATGCGGGTTGATGGCTCGGTTGTTGTATTTTTGCTTTTTCGATGTATTTTCGTTGAGGTTGTAACGATTATGACATTTTTTTTGAGATTAATAAGATGAGTATTTTTCTTTATGTTGACTGTGGTTGTCATGGGAAAAAAGAGATAGTTCGGTTTCTATTTTGGAAGTTTCCATAAATAGAAAGTTTCCACAAAAGGAAGGTTTCCGAATTAGAATGTTTTCTAGAAAGGAAAGTTTTGTGGAAATGTTGAGGTAGATCTAGCCGGGAGATACTCGTTGGCATCAGTATTTGTTTTGCTCAAGGCCGTGTGGGCCCAACTCACGTGATACCGATAGCTCGATGGACTTTGTGGCCAGAGTGGGAGTGGTATGTTGCCGGATGACGATCCGAGAGCGCGCTGAGGGTGACGACCCAAGAGCGGGATATGTGAGGCTCCCCGGATACCGTAGCTGTGAGCCGAGGCTCGCAGTGAGCCGGTATGTCTCGAGGGTCGCGACCGAGGCGGGGAGTGGATGTGAGTGACTTCTGGATGTCGTAGCTTAAGGCGGTTGGCCTGATAGCAAGCCGGTATGATTCGTTGGTTGCAACCACGGACGGGGAAGCCGAGTTGTGAGCAAATAGTGTTTATGATGCGAGTATATTGGCTAGAGGGAGACCTCGAGGGTCGATCGGAGGTGTGCGGGCTGTTGCGCAGTGGCACGGAAACTGTGCCGACGGTGTTTAGTCCGGTCTGGGACGTGCGGGCCGTGCTGACGGTGGCACGGAGGTCCTTGGCAGATGGACGGTATTGCGGGATTTGGGGACGAATCCATATTGGTGGGGGAGAATTGTAACATCCGTGAACTGGAATCCCGGTTTGGGAGTTGCATCTGTCGATGCAAAGTATGCATCGGTCGATGCAAGGTTGAGTTTGTGCGTTTTGACTTAAGTCAAACGCTGCGTTTTGGGTTAGGGAAAACCCTTAAGTCGACTTTTGTCCCATTCGGAGTTTTGGCCGTTTTGAAAGAGAACGAAAGAGAGAAAGAGTTCTTGAGAGTTTCGGTGATTTCGGAGGATTGAGGCTGTTCCTGTGGAGATCGTAGCTGGGATTGGTGTAGAAGCTTCCTAGAAGCGTTTCCTTCTTTGTTTTGTTTGGATTTCTTCGTGGCAAAGGTAAGTGCATGACCATGGCTTATCTAAGCTAGAGGAACTTGTAACTTGCTTGTTTTGGTGGATAGTCGTGTTAGATTGATGATACGGACGTTAGGAAGCTTTCTTGTGGCTTGGGAATGAGTTTCGTGGTTGTAGGAACGAGATCCGGCGAGAAGCTTCGGGGAAATCACGGTGCTCGACGTTGCGTCGATCGATGCATTGCTTGCATCGGTCGATGCAAGTGCGAGGACGGCGCGATAAACTTTAGGGTTTTCGTGTTGCGTCGAGCATGCGTCGGTCGATGCAGACTGGGTATTGGTCGATGCAAGTTACACATGCATCGATCGATGCAGCTTCTGCGTCGGTCGATGCTTCCTCATTTGGCATCGGTCGATGCATGTTGGCATCGGTCGATGTAGTGTCCTGGTCCTTGGTTGTTGTGTGTTGATTGTTACTTGTTGGTTATTGGTACTCTATTGCTTGTGTGTATAGCCGTAGATGGGAGGATTGCCTTACGAGTGTTTGTAAAATACTCATGCATTGCAATGTGTGTTTGTGGTGCAGGTAAAGGCAAAGTGTGATCGTGGAATCAAAGGCGATGAAGAGGAGGATGTTAGAGGCTTGGTTGATTGTGGTCTACTGTTGTTAGGTTGCTAGATTAAGTCAATGGAACATTGTAGAATGTTAGCTTGGATTTGCTTATTTGGATTATTGTGTTATTGGTTCATTTATTGGTTATTGGATTATTGCAGTTGGTATTCTTTTGGTTTAATGGAAATTGTTTCATTTGGTTATCCGCGGTTATTGATTGTTGTTAGGATGTTAGTGGGTATGGGATCACTAGTAAATTAAGGTTAAAAAAAAAAAAAAAAAAAAAAAAACGGGAAGGGTTGTTTCAACATAAAACAGGAGAAGCTCACAAATGCAGAGATTATGGCACAAGCAAAGACGACTACTGCAGGGAGGGTAGATGGAGGCAATGGGGATACTACCAAGAAGAAGTGAGAGAATGAACTGGAATTTGGTCGTTGTTATACAAAGTTTTTATTTGAGTTTAAGCACTAAATAAAGGATCCTATTGTTTGGAATCCATCAAGAATAATAATTGCAGTTGGTTTTTCTTTGTTGTTGTTGGTCTTACAACTTAATAAAATTCCAGTTTGATTAAAAATTTGGTTTATTTAATTTAGGTAACCTATTATTTTTCAACTTTTCTAATTGGACTCGACAAAAAAAACCAATATAAGGTGAATAATATTCACCGATGGATAATTGTTATATCTCAATGTATAACATAAATTAAAAAAGTTCAAACTTATATATTCAAAGAAGTCCAAAAAATTTAAAAGACCTTTCAACTTAATAAATTATATTTCATAGAGATTACTTTCTTATTAAAATTAGTTTGTTGACTCACTATTTAAGTAAAATTCTTATTAGAATTTATTTTAAAAATCAAATTAATAGAGATTGGGTTGAGGTAGTTATTGTATACATATAAGCACAAATAGATTTGTTTCTAATACTAAAAATATTGAATTGCGAGGCAAACGTTTATTCGTTTTAAAAAACAAACAACCTATAAGTTGTTTTTGGTTTAAAAGTTATCTTCAAAAAATCTAAAATCCCCTTTGTAATAAAACGGAAGTACACAACATTGTTTTGGTAGTATTTATAATTTTAATAAATGGTTACAACTTACAAATAGGTTATACATAGATTATAAATTAATCAATATATTAATTGTAATAAATAAAATCTTAACTGTAACAGAAAATCCTAAACGGGTTATTCCAAATTAATAGTTCATAGATATTCCAAACTTTATTTTTTGAAAATCACGTATATGGTTCCAAATATCTAGAATCAGAATATTACTAATTTATTTTCCACAGATTTTATTGATCAACCACACCAATAAAAAATTATTAAAGGGATAAAAATATACTTTCAATCATAAAAAAAAAAGAATCAAATCTCGCTAATTTAACAAGATTAATTGTGATCTTCGTGAACGAATTCAAAAATTAAAAATTAAATCTTAATGCTAGATTAGGACCGTGCTAGGGCACGGGTTGAAATTCCTTTTATTTATATTATAATTTTAGAATAAATATAATTTATATGATTGATTTTAAAAGATTTTAAGATGCTAATCTAGCATTAATCGTGATCTTCAGAATCATATTTTATTCTAAAATTCTAATATAAATAAAATGAATTTCAACCCGTGTTCTAGCACGGGTACTAATCTAGTAGGTTTATATTATTAAGTGAGAACATACCTTGCAAAGTATTAAAGAATGCCAGGTCAATTTAAATTAAAAATATTATCTCAAAAACAAATTTCCCATATGCTTATCAATTATTTCTATATATAATTCCATAGATTTTGGAATTTGTGCATACTAGATTAACCTATTCGAATGAAAAACTGGAATCAAAAAAGTATAATCTTTGAAACAATAAGAGCTAAATTAGTGGAGACTTTAAATGGATTAAAGATCTAAATGGACACATTTAATTTTTATAGTAGGAAATTAATCTTTCAATTACGGTCATGCTATATTAGTATTGCTAACTAGCGTTTATAATGGAAATAATATCTCATTCACCTAGAGATTTCTTATAACGATTTTTAAAAGCACCAATTTCACGAAAACTAAACAAGTGAAGCATGAGTAACAAGAGAGATAAGTCAGGACATGGATTTGATCATGGAAATCGACAAATTAGAAGGAAGTGTTCTACTACTCAAGCAAAAGCTAATTGTGTCAATGTGAAAGGGATTTTTGGGAAGCTGTTTACAGACTTAACTAAATTAACTCATGTTATGCTAGAAGAATCAATCTGTCCAACAGGAAACAATTTTAATGCAAAAAATATAGGTAAGAATTCTTTACTGTTTACCTGATATCTTTTAGTCTGTATCGTGTGTGAATTCATTATCACCAATGTTCTTACTCATCTGGTAGTACAATTGTGTATCCTGCAGTATGCGAGAATCATCTAGATCAAAGCAAAGACTACTCACCGATTCCAAACCAAGAAAGTTTTAGAGGTAAATTGTTTATTGTGTTTACCTGAGATCGTTAATGTCTCCAAACTAAAGGTCTTAATTCAATTTGATATCCTATAGAAAATGAGAATCTTTTAGATCAAAACAACAACTTCTCACTAATTACAATCAGACAAAGTTTGGGTTTTATCAATAACAACAAAGCGCAGTTTTCTACCTTTGCCAATTTGGATGGATCCATGTTGCCAAGAAGCAGCAGTAAAACCAAAACCAAAACGTGTATGTATTCTAATCCATCTTATACAAAACAACTGCGCTATTTGGAATCTCATTTTGCATGTTTAATCTGCATTAACCAATGACAGGTGAAGGATTGAGAGTAAACCATTATGAGAATTACACACCTGTCAAGATAAACCAATCTTACGCAGCTCCTGGAGATGTAGATTTCTTATCCTCTATTCGCAGCAACGCTGAAAAATGTAAATGGGTTCATTATTTTATACAAGTTCTAACGTATATAAAATCAACCTAACATTATATGTTACTAATAATTTTGAATTCACCAAACAGTTACCTGCAGGATAGAGGATGCATCTAATCTAACTCAGGTGGAAATACGATAGTCCTACTGTCCAATCGGAACAACCCATCATGTTGAAGATTTACGTAATGAAGCTATCAAGTGTAAGTCAATAAAAGCACCATTAATTACTTACAATCGTCTGCTAACGTATTTGGCTAACCTCTTTCTTACATTATCAGCAACTTTTGAAGAGGAAACACATACGACACCACCTGTTACATCGAGAATAGGTGTTTCATCATTAGTTACTAATCTCTTTGGGACTTTAGAGAGTGTTATTGTTGAAGGTATTATTAATACCCTCTTTGACTCAAAATTTTGAACAACGTTTTTAATGGGTATCTAATCTCTATATATATTGTACATGATTGTAATTAGATACCTCTGAATCGATAAAATCAAGTGGTCAAGGCAAAAAAAAACGTTGTTCAAAACTGGTTTTACAAGACATTACAAACCAACCTGATAGACTGAGAAGACAGAAGCAAAGCTGTCTAACATCAAGTAAGGGTACAAAACCTGCAATATATTTGTATAAGAACGAGTTACTATTATTGTTGAAAGTGACGTTTGAAACAACTAAACTTATGTTCACAGATAGACCAGTTGAAAATGTAGTTAAGCAGCCAGTAAAAAAACGGAAAAACAATATTCCAAATTTGGAGGATTATATGGAAGACACCAATTACGCTTCTTCAACCGAAGGTAACTGCTGTTGTATGTAATTGTTTCATGACTATCAGTCTACCCCAACTAATTTATTTCAATATTAACTACTTTACCATAACAGGTGAGGATAATGATAATAATGAACAAAACTTCGATGTTAGTAGTCAAGAAGACAATGATTCATATACATCACTGTCCAGCGGTGAATTGACAATAGAAACAGACATTGAACCCGCAGTAAAAAAAGAAAAAACGTAAAGGTTTTAGTGTGAAATCCACGGCTTATATGGGCAACAGAACATCAAAATCAAAGGGAAAATCTGGGTCTCATAAAAGACAAAAAGGTATTATTTACATAACTAACAATGATTATTCAATTTTAAACTAATTTTCATTAAGTTAGTGGTTTCTTTGTAAATTTTACTAAACATTTCCTGATGCAGGGAATACAAGTGAATATCTAGATCATGGTGATCCAATATACAAGTGTTGTTACTGTGAAGCTATGATGTGGTATGATAAGCGATTGAACAAACGGAGAAAAGCGAGAAAACCAAAATTTTCTCTTTGTTGTTTACAATTAACTGTTAAAATACCCTTTCTTCGAGAAGCACCAGAGCTAATTAAGGATTTGCTTAGTAAAGATGATGCACTTAGTAAGCATTTTAGAGAAAATATTCGAGCATACAATATGCTTTTTGCATTTACTTCTCTTGGTGGTCAAGTAGATCATTCTATTGAGAAAGGAAAAGGTCCAAAGCAATTCCAATTACATGGCCAGAATTTTCACAAAATTGGAAATATGAAACCAGAAGATGGAGATTATGCCAAATTTTCACAGCTACATATAGTTGATACTGAGAATGAGGTTGAAAACAGATCAACTGTAATGAGGTCAGAGATGACCTGCACTCAACTTTTATTAAGGCACCTAAGTTATCATTCAAAATAGTTAGTATAAAGTTTTAACATTCATCTCCTGATTAATCGTTTTTTTAATGTATAGCAAGGGAAAAACATCGGGAAGTGTCAAAGAGCGAAATAATATAAGGAAAGAGCTGAAATCCCAAGTGGCCTGAAATTACAAGGTACTTGAAAAAGAGGAAACTGAGTTCAGATGATAGACCAGACATCATGTGTCGGATATTCAAGATAAAACTTGAATCCCTTATGAAAGATTTAACAGAAAGACATCTTCTAGGAAAGACTACAGCTGGTGAATTTCTGGTCTATCATCTTCGTTTTTATATTATGTGTATTTGTTCAACTAAGATTTTGTTTGTTTTTGATGCAGCAATGTACACTGTTGAATTCCAGAAAAGAGGACTTCCTCATGCTCATATCCTTCTATTCATGGATCAAAGTTATAAATTGTCAACAGTTGATGACATTAAGAAAATAATCTGTGCCGAGATTCCAGATAAGGCTGAAGATCCAGAACTGTATGAAGTTGTAAAGGATTGCATGATCCACGGACCGTGTGGTGCAGTGAATCCAAACTCACCATGTATGGTTGATGGCTAAGTTTTTTCCTAAGGAGTATGTTGAAGATACTACTGTTGGCAAGGATGGATATCCAGTATATAGAAGGAGAGCATCTACGGTTTTTGTAGAGAAGAATGGAATTAAGTGTGATAACAGATATGTCGTCCCTTACAATCGTCTCCTATCGTTGTGTTATCGGGCTCACATCAATGTAGAGTGGTGCAACTAATCAGGTTCTATCAAGTACTTATTTAAGTATATTAACAAGGGACAAGATCGTGTAGCCTTTGTGATAGAACCTACAAAGAAAACTACTACAGATGATAATGGTGTCGCCAATAGGGGTACCAACGCAAAGGATGTAGGAAACGGTGATGATTCATCCTCTATGAACCCCGAAGAGAAAAAAAAATGAAGTAAAACACTGGTTTGATTGCAGGTGTTTTTTAGATCATTCACTATTCGATTCAAAATTGTTACACTGTTTATATATTGCCTTCTATGGTTTTGATATTTGATTTTATTTGCTATAGATATGTTTCAGCTTCTGAAGCAGCTTGGAGGCTTTTCAAATTTCCAATTCAGTATAGAAGTATACCAGTAATGAAACTTCCATTCCATCAACCAGGAAAGCAACCAGTTTTTTACAAAGGCAATGATAAACTTGAAGATGTTTTGGAAAGAAGAGCTAATGTTGATTCTATGTTCATGGCTTACCTAAAACTGAATAAGGTTTGTGAATTTGCTAGGCAGTTCACTTATGCTGAAATACCAAAATATTTCACTTGGGATGGAAAAAACAAACTATGGAAGCTTAGGGAGAGAGGTTTTTTCTATAGGAAGGATTAATTATGTGCCACAGAAGATGGAAGCAGAGTATTACATGAGAATCCTTCTTGGAATAGTCACTGGTCCTACAAGTGATGCAAATATTAGGACATATAGAGGTGTTGTGTATGACACATACAAAAAAGCATGCTGGGCACGTGGAATTTTGGAAGACGATCAGGCCTATATAGATAGTATTATTGAAGCAAGTTCATGGTTTTTTGGACTTCAACTTCGTAATTTATTTGCTATGATGCTTCTAGATGGTTGTTTATCAAGACCAGAGCATGTGTGGGATAAAACTTGGGAAGTATTATCAGAAGATATTGAGATCAAGAAAAGAGAACAATACAAGAATCCAGGTTTCGTTTCATTTGCAAATTTGAGAGTTTTAAATATTTGTATATCTTATTTCACGAAACTGATTATCTTTTAAAAAATATTGTTAGTTGATTGATATCTTATTATCATGTGCAGATTTGAATTTAACAGATGATGAGAAGAAGAATTATACTCTCCACGAGATTGAAGAAGTGATGTTAAGCAATGGTGGAACTCTAAAAGCATTCGACGAGATGCCTAAGCCAACTGACAACAATGTTGATCATTCCAACCGTCTCATTACAGAAGAGAAGAACTACAATCGGGACTATTTGAAAGAAAAACATGATGAGTGGATAAATAAGATGACTTCAGAACAACGAGCAATATATGATGAGATAATGGGGGCTGTTTTGAAAGATGATGGAGGATTGTTTTTTGTATATGGCTTTGGAGGAACTTGAAAGACTTTTATGTGGAAAACTCTGTCTGCTGCTGTTAGATATAGGGGATTGATAGCAATTAATGTTGCATCAAGTGGTATTGCATCTTTGTTGTTGGAAGATGGGAGGACTGCACATTCAAGGTTTTGTATCCCTATTAACCCTGATGATTTTTCAATGTGTAATATTAATCCTAATTCAGATCTTGCCAATATGTTGAAGAAACATCTCTTATTATATGGGATGAAGCACCAATGATGAGCATATATTGTTTTGAGAATTTGGATAGAAGTTTGTCAGATATTATGAGATACAGTGATAATAAGCCGTTTGGTGGAAAAGTTGTTGTCTTTGGAGGTGATTTCAGACAAGTTCTTCCTGTTATCAACGGTGCTTGTAGGGCTCAAATTGTTCTAGCTTCTCTAAATTCATCCTATCTCTGGGAACATTGTAAAGTTCTAACCTTGACAAAGAACATGCGTCTTATGTCTAATGGAGTGTCGGAGAGTGAAACAAAAAGTATAAAGGAGTTTTCAGAATGGATATTAGCTGTTGGTGATGGGAAAATTGCAGAGCCAAATGATGGGGATGCTCTAATTGATATTCCAGATGAATTTCTAATAAAAAATGTTGATTATCCTATCGACGCTATAAGCAGAGCCGTTTATGGAGATTTGTCCAAGTTACATGAGCAAAAAGATGCAAAGTTTTTTCAAACAAAAGCAATCTTATGTCCAACAAACAGCGATGTTCATACTATTAATGAATGATTGCTTGAAAAGCTCGAAGGTTAGTAAATATTTAACAGTTTTGAATTTCACTTTGTTTGACATACTTATATATGTTTAATATGTATAATATGTCTGTCAATACATGAGACGAAATGGTGTATTTAAGTGCTAATAGTATTGACCCTCATGATAGCGAATCTTTAAACAACCTTGTTTCAGTTCTGATTTTTTGAAAAGTATCAGATTATCAGGATTGCCAAACCATAGTCTACGTCTTAAAATAGGTGCTCATGTTATGTTGTTGAGGAATATAGATCCTAAAGGTGGTTTATGCAATGGTACTAGATTGCAGATTACTCAAATGGGGAATAATGTTTTAGAAGCTTGCGTAATTACTGGGGATAGAGTTGGAGACAAAGTTTTGATTCCAAAGGTCTTAATGAAACCATCAGACACTAAGTTGCCTTTTAGGATGAGGAGAAGACAATTTCCATTAGCGGTGGCTTTTGCAATGACTATAAACAAGAGTCAAGGACAATCACTAGAAGAAGTTGGATTGTTTCTTCCTCGAACTGTGTTTTCTCATGCTATATGTGGCGTTGTCAAGGGTCACGTCAAAGAAGGGCTTGAAAGTGCTTATCGTAGATAAAGAAGGGGAGCCCAAATCGCAAACAATGAATGTTGTGTTCAAGGAAATTTTTCAGAATCTTTAGATTTAAGGATTGCTTGTGAGAATATTTCTGAATCTTAGAAAATATTTACCTACTTTAAATGGTTTTCAATTACATGTTTAGAAAATCTCTAAAAAAGAATTTGTAGGTAAGTGTTAATATTTGATTTATGTTTCAATCTCTATATATCCGCAAACAGTTTTAAAGAGATTTCTACATCTTGATACTGAAACCGTAATAACTATAATAGTATAAATAGATATATAGACCCGCCGTTGATTCATAAAAAACACTATGGAAAAAACAATTTAAACTTTTTTACTTCTTTATTTATTAGTAATCTCTGCTAAATTCGAAGGGGGAAAAATGAAAATCAATCAAGATACAGTTTTTAGGGCTTGGTTTGATTTGAATGTTAATTGTTTAGAGGCTAGACATCTTACTTTCAAGGAAATTTCTCAATCTTTTTCATGGAACGAGGAATTAATCAAGTTTGAAAGGAAGAAGGTATGCTGCTTCTAAATGTTTTACGATGTCAATGTTTTTGTTTTTACTTATTCATAGTTCTCTATCATTATAAACACACATCATAGATAGTAGTTACACATTAGATGGATAACCAAACCACATTAGATTGAATAAGTTGGGGTTCTAGAAAACATACCTTTTATATATGAGTTCTATCAATCATTACGAATCTTCTCACCCTTTTGTAAATTGTAATTACTTGATATTTAGCAGCTAACCTACAAGAATACAACAACTGTAGTCAGCATTTCAATTCACATAAGCAATAACTTATAGCTATTGTAAATTAACCAATTTCCAAAGTACTTATCTGATTGTTATTTATCTCTTTTGCAATCAATAACCCCCTGGATTCGAAACAAAGATATCTCTGTTAGTATGCTGCTTCTAATTGTTTCAGGATGTCAATGTTTTTGTTTTTACTTATCCATCTTGAATAAAATTTTGATATAATCAACTTATTCATAGTTATCTATCATTATAAACACACACAATAAATAGTAATTACATATTACATAGACAACCAGACGACATTAGCTTGAATCAGTTGGGATTCCAGAAAACATACCTTTTAAAACTAACTTTAGATATGAGTTCTATCATTCATGATGAATCTTCTCATCCTTTTGTAAAGTGTAATTACTTGATGTTTAGCAGCTAACCTACAAAAATACAACAACCGTAGTCAGCATTTCAATTCACATAAGTAATAACTTATAGCTATTATAAATTAACCAATGTCCAATGTACTTATCTTTTTGTTATTAATCTCTGTTACAATCAATAACCTCCCTGGATTCGAAACAAAGATATTAAGTCCTTGCAATTAACTTTGTATATTGCTACAAATTATCTTGAATACGAGAAGAGGTACCGTTCGTATGATTGTGATATAACATTTGTATCACAAAGCGGTTTTCTCTAAATCCATGAAATAACCAACAAAATATCATCAATTTGTTAATAACAATGGAAATTAGAATCAAATTTATCATCTATAATATAACAAAGCCTCTAAATTAACCAACTAGAATTGGAGAGTATGAACAAAAATAGATTGGGGTCGAATTGTACACCTCTAAATTAACCAACTAGAATTGGAGAGTATGAACAAAAATAGATTGGGGTCGAATTGTACAGCTGTTAGATGCTGCACATCGTGTAATTAAACATAATTAAGAAAGATTTTAAAATCAGCTTACCCACATGATCGATTTGTAGAAGGAATTAACAAAATCGAAAATTCTCCGGCTGAACCCAATCTTTGCATGTGCATCTCCATCATAAGTATCCCGAAAGCATCTTTTTTTTTCGTTTTTTCGCTTTTTCATCAGGTTGCTATAACAGCTCCATGGAGAGTTACATGACGGAAATTGAGATTAAGAGAAATTTTAGTATGAACTGAAGATGAATCGACAGAGGAAGAAGATAGAGAGAGATGAGTTAAGACAATCGAAAAAAAGAGGATGTTGTTGTTTGTTCTTTCTATTTTTACATTTCCGAAATAAAACAATTTTTTTCTTTTACTGTTTTAATAAACAGAAAAAAAACTAAACAGAAGGCCTTATCGGGCCCAAAGCCAATATTTTTTGGAATCAAAAAATAGTCCATTATAAATGAAATATTTTGTCTCAAACTTAATCTTATACATAAATTTATGAAAAAATACTAAATAGTAATTATATAAATACATACACTTAGAAACTAAAATATCATTTACATAAATTTCTTATTAAATTGTGCAAAAAAAAAATTAAGAGCAAATTTATTATATAAAATAAAGATTAGGTACCTAGGTTTTGTATTTACCAAACAACCAATTACACTGTTCAACTAAAATAATACAAAACACACTCAAACAAAGATTTAAACCCGCAGTACAGCAAATCAACAATACTATTTAGCATAAGAAAAAAATTAAAACAATATATATTAATACATTTACATACATTTTACTAATATATACATAGAGATTTAAACTTAATTAATATATTGTTGATAAAATATAAATATGATTCGACCCGCGGTGTACCGCGGGTTCAGACCTAGTACATACATATATTTGGCTGTATTTTAAATTTATAGACTTTGATCTAAATCTTTGATCTAAAGATTTTTTAATATTAATTTATTGTAATGAAATGATATGTAGTAATCAAGGTTTAAATATAAAGAAATGAATAGGATTTTCTGCAACAATTCAACCCACTCCAACACATACACACATGACTGCTGCCTACATAAAGTACATGTATAAGCTTAGCATTTACAAAAGTCTCTACAATCAAGGAGACTCATGAAAGATTTTACCAACTAAGGCACGTGCTCTGCACATGGCGACCAAGGGCCTAGCTTTAGGCATTGTGAGTCCTCCACCTTCAGTCATATCCACCTTTTCTTCTCCAATCTTCTCCCATTCAAAACATTGAATCAGACACCCAAGAGTTAAACTTACTAGCCGTTGAGCTAATACATACCCCGGACACGCCCTCCTTCCTAACCCGCATGCCATTAGTTTATGACTCTCTCCTTCTTTCTCGAACCTCTCTGGCTTGAAACTCGTGGGATCATTCCACAGCTTAGGATCTCTGTGTATAGCCCACACGTTCACCAATAACATCGTACCACTCGGCATGTCGTATTCCCCTACTTTACAGTTTACTGATGCGACATGAGGGATCAACAATGGCGCCGCGGGGTACATACGTAACGTTTCAGAGACAATCATCTGAAGATAAGGAAGATTTGAGATGTCTGATTCTTCCACAAGCCTGTCAAAACCAACTTTACTGTCGATTTCATCTCTCGCCTTGTTTAGTACATCCGGATGGTTCAGTAGGCTTGACAATGCCCATTCCAATGTTACCGCTGATGTATCCGTCCCCGCCACTATAAGAGTCTTGCACGTATACACAAGAAACTTAAATATTGACTAAACGACTAATGAATTAAAAAAATGCCCTTATTTGTTTACGTACGATTATAGTTCCTTTAATGTTGCGGTCCGTGTAGTACTCAGGTTGAGTTTCTTGCAGCGAAAGCAAGTGATTGATCATTGTGTTCTCCTTCTTCTCCTTTTCCACTCGTTTCTCATCGACCCATCCTTGGAAGAACTCATCAAGCCTGCTAGCAATCTTCTTGATCCGTGTCTCGAAATTTGTGATATATCTCAAGACCGGTAAATAATCAGCAACGTTTCCAGCACCAAAAGAACTAACAGCCTCTGAGATAAATTGCCGCACGCGTTTAGCCTCTGGATTATCCTATAAACCGTCTCCGTAGTAACATTTTCCAGCCACCATTCTAGTAATGTTGTTGAATGTTAAGTCAGATAACATTGATATCATCTCAACCTTTGCAAATTCCTGCAAAATTTATTACAATATAATACCTTATGTTCAATCGATAACAAAAATCATAAAAGTCAACCTTTAAACAAAGACTTAACCAGAGATTACTATTATTATAGAAAATTAATGCATGTTATGATGCTAAAAATAATTTCTGGCATTATAGGTAAAATTTCTGAATTTTGTCATTGATTCATTTAACTATCAGTTCCCTTGGGAGAGGTGATTCTCGCCTTAAACGTGAGAGATATATGAAGCAAAGGCCCCAAACAAATTAGAATAAATATATTGTTACTAAAAGTAGATTTTGCAATAACATATATACTAAATTAGTAATAAAGGTCTCAATTAATTTCAAAAAGACTGTTAGTAATTTTTTACCGGGAATAGACTGTTACTACAAGTAAACTTTGCCAGTAGCATAAACTAATCCTAACGTAGCAATCCGAGTATGAAGTCACAGTCACTTACGAGATTAGAGTTTCGTGACATACGAACTATAAGTCGCCGGATCTCGTCACGGCGGATAGAGGAAAAGCTGTTAAGCCTGTGATTCGAAAAAATCTCGACGGCACCAATACGGCGGAGATTTCTCCAATGCTCACTATACGGAGCTGAGACCATGGTTGAGCTGCCGTACGAGATGTGTTTCGAAGCAATCGAGTTCGGGCGGTTCGCGAGAACGATGTCGTTTTCCGTAAAGCATTCTTCGGCGATCGAGTGTGAAGAGACGACGAAAACGAGTTTGTTTCCAAGACGGAGGGAGAAGATCGGAGAATCGTTTAGTGATTGAGATACGGAGAGGAAAACACGGTGGAGTGGTGGTTTGAGGAGGCGGAGGTGACCGATGATTGGAAGTGAGAACGGTGGAGATGGAGGAAGGTTTTGTTTTGGTTTGAGTTTCTTGATGAGGAATGTGAGAGTGAGGATTAAGATCAGGACTGTGAAAACTAGGGTTTGAGCTTCTTCTTCCACCATTGTTGATTAGAGTCTTGCTTTGATTATGAATTGAACATACATCAGAATTTAAAGACTCAGCTCATAACATTATTATTTTAAACGAAAATAACACTACTTAGAGCAAATCCATTGCACATCCTCAAATGAGTGTCACTAACTTTTAATAATATTAAAAATAATATTAATCTAAGTTTAGATCTTCACACTCTTGTATTTATGTTTTGTCTTCCCATTAGTCATCCTTGGGTGTCAAACTTTTTTAAGAAATCAGAAAACTTATTTTACAAGCAACAATCAAACGAACCAAAACCATTTTCCATCTAAACATGAACAAAGAAACAAACGAAACTGAAGACAAAACAAAAGAAGAAGAACCAAACAATACAAATAACAGAACCAAACAAAAGGCAATTAAACATAACCAAACAATACTTAAAACTGAACCAAACAAGAGCCAAAGTAGACTTAAAACAAGAACCAACTGAACATCACTCAACTCTTTTCTCTTTTCTATTAGAATTAATATTGTAAAGTAAAACATAGGATTTCAAAGAAACGATTCAGAGACAAGAACCAAACATAGTGATAAACAAGAAAGAAACAAAAACCATGGTCGTGCGTTTTCTTTGTCAATGCAAGGCAAAGAAGTTGTAAGCCTCTAACTCATATAGATAAATCATATATTGTAAGCCTCTGGATCCACTAAATCAGTAACTAAACTGAAGACGCTAGCTGTTTACGTACGACTATGGTTAATCAATCACGAGCTTGATGTTCAAGACTCTAAAAAGAGAGAAACGCAATGACAAAAGAGATAAGTTTATTACCAGAACAAACTCTCAACACTTATGGTTTCATCATCATCTGATACAATCAACAAACACCTAATGTCATAATTCGTAACATTAAGATCTCAATAAAATTCCATTGTCCTATGGTCAAAGGTATACCCACCCAAAATTGGATACAATATCTACAAAGTTGACTCCTGACTGAAACTGGGGAAAACTGAACTTAAAATTGAAATATCAATGACACCATTCAAACAATCAAACACTACACTTCCCAGAAATCTAATTGCAACTGCCTAAGTCAAATACCAAAGAGAGTATGAACCCAAACAAAACAAAAAAACACATCCCAACAACAAATTCAAAACCGCTACAATGATCAAAGTCACAATCAAACGAAACAGAAATTAATCGCAATTGAAACAGGTTGCAGGATAGTAGAGATAAATACATAATAAACCTAGAGAAAAAAGCCGATCAAACAAAACCTGAGTTCGGCTAAGGAGAATCGATCTCTAGGTCTTAAGAAAGAAAGCCACATGATTTATTCAAATCAATCCTTTGAAAGTTCTTTTCTGGATCATTTTTCACTCCCGAGAAAACCCCAATTCCATAATCCTTGATTTTGATAAATCAATTTATGCGAATAGTTTTTTCCTCGTTCGTATCGGGAGAGAGGAGAAAGAAAAGGCAAAGGAAAAACAAAAAACCAATGAATTGTTGACACGTTTCGGTGTCTCAAGGTATCTCAAAAGGTCTGGGCAGAGACACAGATCTCTGGATAATTACAATTAAAACATTATTTTTAAAAATTCCTATTATTAAAAAAATGAAAGACATCCCAATAAGTTGTACAATAGCCCTGTGACGGAGCGGATATCCGGGGCTTTTGATGGTATCCGCATCCGGATCCGGATCCGCCGGATACACAGTTTTGATATCCGAATCCGTATCCGTTCACACGGATATCCGGATTCCGAATATCCGTCAGAAAAGCCAGATATTCGCGGATATCCGGATCCGGTTTTTATTTGTTCTCTAAAAAAAAAACCTAGTTCTAGATCTTGTTTCTCCTCTCCTGAAACTCCAGATTATTGTGGCGACGAAACAAGAGAAAGAGAACCACCGGAACCATCAATCTCATCTAGAAATCATCGTCGGAAGCAATATCAACAAAATGGTTGACATAGTGAGCGAGTTTGTCTGGTTAGATTCGTCAGATTTGTTAAAGAATGGTTTCGGAAAAAACTAGAAGAAGAAAAGAAAAAGAAACGGCGATATGAGAGTGAGAATTCATCTCCCAAAAAAAAGACCAAAACCCTATTTTCTTCACCTACATAATCAAATAAGGCTTTTAATTCGTAGGCCCATTAATAGAATTAAAATTAAAAATGAATTTATACATAAATTAAGTTAGGCCCAGTAATATAACGGATACCGGATATCCGTTTGGAAAATTGTTCACTATCCGGATCCGTATCCGGATCCGACGGATAAGAGAAATCACTATCCGAATCCGCTCCGTTTCACCCGGATATCCGTTTTTTCGGATCGAATACCGGATCGGATATCGGATATCCGCGGATACCGGATATTAATCCCAGGGCTATTGTACAATGGGATTGCTCTTACGTATCCCTATATATTAAAAGAGAAACATTTTGGAGAAAAGCTGATGTGTCGTCGTCAGAGAGCTCCGTAGCCAATTTATTGTTCACCCTTAGTATTCTATAAAATTACATAAAACTGCCACTGTTATATATATTTCTTTTGTCAACTGCCGCTGATATAAATAAATATTCAATTTATTTATATACGCATTATTTTGCTCCTATAAATTAGTAAATATTATTCAAAAATTGATAAATATTATCCCTTACATATTTTCAAAATTAAATTAATTTTATTATGTATTGCAATATAATAATATAACTATATGATGAGATGTAAAATATATATATTTAAAATCATATCTTCAAAAATATAATAATGTTACCTTTTTAATAACTTTATGAAGCTCTAATGGTGAAATAATCGAAGATCAATAAATATATAGAGGATTTACATTAAATTGTCATTAGTATAACTAAGGAATATTTCATTTAATAATTGAAGGAAATCTATACTATTAATTGGAGAATACACTTAGGGGTTAAAAAAAATCATATCAAATATCCATGCTGCCAAAAGAACCCAATATACATATTAAGAAGAAGATTAAACAACAGATTTATTATACTTTAGGAAATCGTTCAAATTAGTTACATAATAATCATGTTATGAGAATTTTGTGTGGATATATTCATGTATGAAAAAATACGGGACGAGAATTTGGGAACAAGAATTCAAGCAGAACATATGCGGACATACTATTTACTCATGTGAATTACGAGGAATGAGTTTTTACAGGTAAAAAAAAATAAATGTTGAAATCAGACATATTAGACGGGTTTGATCGCTTGACAATTATATTTAGGTCATCTGGAAATTCTATGATATGCAACGGGATGGGTATAGACAAGTAGACATGAATACGAGTACGATTATGGTTTATTAACTATTGGTTATGGTTAAATTCAAAACAAGACGAGTATCTCAGTAGTAACAACATTTAGTGGTCCCATATATTTAACAAGACGGTTTCAGTTAATTCAATTTTAATATATTTAGTATGACATATACAGAACAAGACGAGTATCTCATTCTAAAATATATACATCTAGGTTAAATACGTGAAATAAATGAAACTGAAACCAAATCCAAATTTGATTTAACATCTTTAAACAACAAGTTGGAAATGTTTGGATTACATTTAGAATAATATACACGTAATATCACGTATCTAAATTATATCTTAATTTTTTATATATAGATCATTTATACAGGTCTGAGTAGAGGTTTATATAAAAAATTTTTAACTTTTTAAGAAATTATGCAAAAATAACCCCCGCACGTATGTGCGGGTCCGAACCTAGTGTTCCATTATTTTTCATAGCCATGATCGTTTTGTTGAAAAAAAGCATATTTTTTTCTAATTGATTTGGCATGAAATCCTAGATATCCTCTATATATTAATAGGGAAGCATTTTGAGAAAAATGTTGAGGTGTCATCGCTGGAGAGCTCCAGACACTTTTTAGCAATTTATCCCCATTTGGTAATACTATTTATAATACATGCCATTATATGTTTAACCAAAAAATAATAATAAAAGATGTTGTTAAATTTCTCTTTTTTATGTGTACTTATATTTTGTTAACGTGTACTTTTAAAATATAATATCTAATTGTATTCGTAAAAATAGTTATTCATCAAATATATACAAATTTTTTTCCTAAACACTAAAAGATAAATGAATGTAACAAAAAATTAACAAATTAAAAGATAAATTTGAACTTAATAGTCATATCTTTACATTTTATGTAAATTCATATTACACTTCTTAGAAAGTCCAAAACTTTTCATATATTTTTGTTATCTAATCATTTGTCCTGTTTCAATAAATTGGTTTTTAAACCACACAAAAGACATGTTGTCATAAATAGTAACATTTTATTAATATTTTCTCGACTACGTTAACATTTTTTCACGTTCAAATATTTTAACGAGTGAGACGTATTTTAAATGAATAAACGAAAATTTGAATTAAACATACTTTAATTACATATTATGTTTGACACAAACAGATATTAATTCAATAATTATAATATTACTCATAATAATTTTTTTTAATTAATTTATTCCGCACATAGTGCGGGTTGTTACCTAGTAATATTTTATATTGAAAGACTAAACTCATACGTTATCTTTTTTGGTTAAATTATCAAATTATTGTTATTAGTCGTCTATGAAAAAATATTTATTTTAATTAACAGATGACCCAACTTACAACTATTTATTGACACTAATAAATCGTATTCAACTTATTTTCATTTATTAATTGGGTTACAAATTTACAATATCAATCACATGCATGCCCATCTACATCACATTAACTTATTTGAGTTACATTTAAGATATCTTCTTCAACGTTTCCTTAATGACATTAGCGAGTAATCTCAGTATCCTCTTTATAATAAAACGGAAGTACACAACATTATTTTGGTAGACTTTATAATTTTAATAAATGGTTACAAATAGGTTATACATATATTATAAATTAATCCATATATTAATTATAACAAATAAAACATTAATTGTAACAGAAAATCTTAAACAGTTTATTCCAAATTGATAGTTCATGGATATTCCAAATTTTATTTTCGGAAAATCACATATATAGTTCCAAATATCTAGAATCACAATATTACCAATGTATTTTCCACATATTTTATTGACAAATCACATCAATAATAAAAATATTAAAGGGATAAAAATATACTCTTGATCATAAAAAAGGAATTAAATCTCGCTATTTAACAAGATTAATCGTGATCTTCGCGATCATATTCATAAATTAAAATTTAAACCTTAATGCTAGATTAGGACCGTGCTAGAGCACGGGTTGAAAATTCTTTTTATTTATATTATAATTTTAGAATAAAATATAATTTATATGATTTATTTTAAAAACTTTTAAGGTTCTAATCTAACATTAATTGTGATCTTCAGAATCGTATTTTATTCTAAAATTATAATATAAATAAAAGGATTCAACCCGTGCTCTAGCACGGGTCATAATCTAGTTCCAACTATTAATTATAAAGTGTGAAATAACGTAGAAACTATATATCTTAAATGGAGCAACGAACATATAGATGGCACACAGTATATAGAATTGATGATGTAACTCGAATGAAGTGTCAAGTAAACTCTTTTTTTTGTTTGTATATGAATTTAGTCTAACATAGATGGCATATATACATGGAATTGATGATGTAACTCGAATAAGTTGATGTCAAAAAAAAAGTCGATAAAGGATTTTAAACTCTTTCTTTATTAAAAAATAGATTTTAAAGCTTTTTTAAAAAAAAAGTCACTAAATATTTTAATATATTCTTATATTATAAACTTTTAAAAATATTTGGCATTTTTTCTTGGTGATGACACATATCTTCATCTAGTTCCACTTAGTTTTTTTTTTTTAAAAACCATAAGTTTAAAAAAAATTTGTTTATCCTAATTCCAAAAAAATCGAGATTGACATAGTTTTTAATTAAGGTATTTTTTCAAAACTTACAGTTTAAAGATCATGCTATCCTAATTCTAAATAGGGAATTTTGCCAGAAATGCCATTATTTAATAAAAAAATTTACGCAATGCCACATTTTACAAACATGCAAAAAAATGCCAAAACTCGTGAATGTGATATTGTGTCCTTTGGCCAATTTGCCCTCAGCGCAACATTGATAAAAAAAAAAGATGGCGGGAAAGTATTGTGCTTTACCGTACGTTTTGGCAAGTTGGACAATGACAGGCATTTAATGTGGACAAAAGGAGTATCTGTTATGTGAGAGACAAAATTGTTTATTGTGGAAATAGATCTGAAAACTGGTTTTTGTTACGGTGGTGGGGCGTAAAGGGAACGGGATGAGGTTGGTGGACCAAAGTAAGACACAAAACGGGAGACATCGTTTACAGGTAATGTCTGGCCGCCATTAATGGTGTTGGTTGGAGAGTTAATTTTGTTTTAAGAACAATTTTTGAGCAATTAATGCTTTAAGGTTTAGATACAAAAGGGGAAAAATTCGAACTTTATTGTGTTTGTAGGTTTGTGAACGCAAAAATGGAAGAAACGGTGTGTGTCTTTCGCGGTGAATGGAAGTGTTGTGACAGTGGGGAGTGGAAATTTGTTCCTTGCCAAGGCGAGATGGCAAGGTGTGTCTCAATTGAAAGAGCTCGAAGTGTCCGCGAGCTAACCTCTGCAATCGAACATTTATTCTATCTTAACCCAAAGATAAGAACCGTCGGTATGAGCTCTTGGTATCCAGCTGACACGACGGTATTCTCGACAGGCAAAATGCCACCGTTGTCAATCAGTAGTGACGTCGAGTTTTCCCAGTTCAAAAACAGACGGGTTTAGAAGGAGGCCGGAATTTGTACGTTACAGTCACCGATGTGAAAGACAGAACTATGGAGTTTGTTCAGATGGGTGATACGGTTTGTCCGTCGCAAGATTCAGGGCTGGATGATAAAGTATTGGTTGCCCATGTTGAGGAAGTGGAAGCTTTTTACAGGGAAACCTGGAAGAAAAACAAAGTGGACAAAGGAGTGAATCTGATAAACAGTGGACAACTCAACAGGGAACGGAAGAGGACAAGAGAGAATGAAGAACTGGTGGACAAGGCGAAGAAAGCGTTGATGGACAAGAGGACTAAATTCTGTGGACAAAGATCGTCGTTAGAGGGGGTGGACGACTTACGGGAGTCAAGTGTGGTGGACAAAAATAATTTCACTTCAGTAGACAACATGGTTGCCTCGTCTATGATTGACAAAAGGACTAAATTCAGTGGACAAAGGGCGTCGTCGGATGGGGTGGACAACTTACCGGAGTCAAGTGGGGTGGACAAAAATAATTTCAATTCAGTAGACAACATGGTTGTCTCGTCTATGATGGACAAAAGGACTAAATTTAGTGGACAAAGGGCGTCGTCTGATGGGGTGGACAACTTACCGGAGTCAAGTGGGGTGGACAAAAATAATTTCAATTCAGTAGACAACATGGTTGCCTCGTCTATGATGGACAACATCACTCTGAGTGAGGTGGACAAGACGTCGACGATGGAGAAGGAGATCAGTTCCAATAATTCTCAGAAACATACCAATTTACCAGAATCGTCTGTGATGGACAGCAATACTCGGAGTGTGGTAGACGAGACTTCCACGATAGTTAAGGAGATCAGTTTGGATAATTCACAGAAGTCGACCAATTCACATATTGTTGAGAAAAACATTTCTTCCATTGGTCACAATTCGCAAGAAGCGTTGTTAGACGAACATGATCCGAGTGAAGAGGAACATGCAGAGGAAGATTATGATTTCGACGAGTGGACAGATAGAATTAACAATGATTATCCATTAGATTGGGATCCTTACAAAGGTGTGGGAGGGTGGAATACCGATAGTGGAAATAGGGTCGGTGAACTTGTTGATGAAGGCCTTGGTGCTGCTATTACAGTTGCACCATTAAATGATGATTTACCAGTGGCACCATTAGGGGATGATCTACCAGTTAGTGATGATGCTGTTGTCGCGAATTTAGGTGTCAATGAGGACTCCGCTTTCATGGCACGGGCAGGTGTGGTAGATGGAGAAGACCCATTATTGTTGGCAGATGCACCACCATTCCATGATAATATGCGCGGTGCACCAAGCTGTGATAGGAATATGGACCTGAAAAGAGGAACTGATTCCATTTATGTTGGCCGTGTTTTTGCTAATAAGATGGAACTACGGAAGACTTTGTCTGTTCATGCTTTGAGAAGGCTTTTCACATTCAAAATTTGGAAGTCTGACAAAGAGAGAGTCATTGCTACTTGCGTAGATAAGAAGTGTGGTTGGCGGATCTATGCTACTACACACCCAAATTCTGAAAATTTGGAAATTAAAACTGTTTGGTTGAAACACAACTGTGATGTTTCATGCAGGTCTAGATATGGTGAGAAGGCCTCAGCTCAGATACTCGCCGAGTTATTGCAGTCTAAATTTGCCAACGGGAAGAAAGGGCCTAGGGCTTGTGAATTGCCTAGTATGGTTTTGGAAGAGCTAAACGTTACAATTACTTACATGAAAGCATGGAACGCGAAAGAACTGGCTATTGAGGCTGCACGTGGGAATGAGGAAGATAATTATCGTTTTTTGGCAACTTATTTCCATTTGGTGAAGAAAACCAATCCGGGAACAATAAGCGATATGCATACAACCGTTGATAAGGAGACTGGTAAAACATTGTTCAAATATCTCTTCTTTGCTTTTGGGGCTTCCATCGCCGGCTATAAGTACTTGCGAAAGGTTATAGTGATAGATGGCACTACAATGAAAGGAAAGTATAAAGGGTGTTTGGTTGCAGCTAGCGGACAAGACGGCAATATGCAGATTTATCCACTTGGATTCGGTGTAGTTGAGAAAGAGAATGATGATGGTTGGGCATGGTTTTTTAGGAATCTGCAAAAATTTGTCCCTGACGAGGAAGACCTTGTGTTTGTTTCTGACAGACATCTGGCTATTTACTCTGCTCTTGCGAAGGTTTACCCACTTGCGCACCATGCTACCTGTACTGTTCATCTATTTAGGAACGTGAAACATAACTTTGGTTGCAAAGGTCTAGCTGGAACAGTTTCTAAAGCTTCACGAGCCTTTACGGTTGGTGATTTTAGGTATTGGTGGAGAGAAATAGAGCATCGTGATCAAAGGTGTGCGGATTATCTGACAGAAATATGTTTTCCTCATTGGACACTTTCACACTTCCCCGGAAATAGGTACAATATAATGAGTAGCAACATTTCAGAGTCACTCAACGCAGCAATGAAGAAGGCTGTTGAATATCCGATTGTGTCAATGGTTGAATTCATTAGGGTGATGCTGATGAGGTGTTTTTGGTGTAGGAGGACATTAGCGGGCAAAACAAATAGTAAGTGTACTCCCGAAATAGAAGATTTGTTAATAGATCATCTGAAAGAGTCAAAAGATTGTGGTGTGTTATCAGTTAGTAACTAGATTTACCAAGTCAACGATGGGAATAGTTGTGTATTCACGGTTGATTTGGAGAGAAAAACATGCACATGTAGGGTTTTTGATGTTCTGAAAATTCCATGCTGTCATGCTTTGTCTGCATGTCGATTAAGGCAGGTGGACGAATACTCACTTGTTGATGAGTGCTACTTTGTTAGTGCATGGATGAAAAAGTATGAAGGCCTCATTATGCCGGTCCCAAATGAGAAAGATGAAGACATTCCAGCTGAGGTGGCAGATGGTGATGTTAATCCACCACGAACAGCTCGGGGTGGTGGCAGGCCAAAGAAAAAACGTATTCCTTCGAAGGGAGAAGTGCATCACGTAAGTATACATAATTATACTTCATTATATAATTACATCACATTCATGATTATTTAGTAACAAACAAATGTGTGTGTACTTTAAAACAGAAAAAAAAAGGGTGACCAAGTGTGGAAGATACTTTGGACGTGGACACAACAGGAAAACATGCTCTGCGTTGATATAATAGTTCTTATCCTTCTTGTACTTTTTGGTTCTTAGTAGTCGATTGTTGATTGGAACCCCATTTTGTTTTTTGCTATGGTTAATTGGTTGTCTACGGTAGTAGACAACAAACGCCGCGTACAGTATTTGTCCTTTATGTTATATTCGGTTTATATTAACGCTGTCCTCCAGATTTATGTTTTTCTGGTGGACAACAGACCCCCTATAATGTTGTCCTTTAATTCGTTTTGTCCTTTTACTAAACTTGTTGGACATGAATGTCGAATATATCCTATTTAAAGTTGTCCTTTAAATCATTTATTTGTCCTCAATCTCAAATTCCGCTGTTGTCTACTTTGTCCTTCATTGATGTTTGTGTTTTGATGGACAACATGTAGAGTAGTGCAGTTGACAAAATATTGGTAGACAATTTCTTAAGAAACTTTGTGCACACCATGTAATGCATTATAATTTTAGTAGTGGACAATACTTTTAACTTCAAAAAAAGTTGTCTTTTACAAACACAGACATACCATAATAAAACAAAGACAACATTTAACGACAATTAGGGTTCGTCGAGGATAGAGGATGCAAATAGGGTCATCCGACGAATTAGATCTACAATGACGTCCTATCTAAAAGCAGAATAAAACATGGTTACGAGGACGGCAAAGGCGAGGAAAATAATGGCAACCTAAAAGAGATCTGTGGGACATTTACTGCAACCGTACAATCTGGCTGAGGATGGTTGATTACTGCAATTGGCTAGCAACTCATCCCTTAGCTCCGTATATCCATCATAGCTTGCACGGACTTGTTGTTTGAGTTCCCTCAGTTCTTGGCGCTGGAATTTTAGTTCAGCCCACATCTGAGAGGGTTCAACACTCTCACCATCAGGTCCGCGAGTCAGGTAAGCAATTATGTCCTCTTGGTCTACGCTTTTCATGTGGAGATCATGAATTTCATCGAGCATCCTGCTCGTCTGCCTAATAGTTAACGAAAAAACGACAACCAAAAAAACGACAACAACAGTTACACAACTTACTTCGACTGTGGTCGGGTTATTCCCGTCTACTCTACGAGATTCAGCATCTTGATTTCGTCCATCATATACTACAAGCTGTTTTTCACCATCATTCTCCACAGTTTGGTGATTGCTTTCGACGAGAACATCCCCTTCTTCTCCGACTTCCTCTTCCTCATCCTCATCTCTTTCTTCCTGTGCATCCTGCTCGTCTCCTTCTTCCTGGGCATCCTGCTCGTCTCCTTCTTCTTGCGCATCCTGTTCGTCTCCTTCTTCCTGCGCATCCTGCTCGTCTGCATGTTCCTGGGCATCCTGCTCGTTTGCTTGTTCCTGAGCATCCTGCTCGTCTCCTTCTTCGTCCCCTTCATCGTCGTCCCTAACATCGTCCACTCCATCATCGTCCTCTCTATCTTCACACCCATCCTCGTCCTCCTTCACCCCAGACTCGTCCTCCTCCTCCTTATCCACACACTCTTCGGATTCAGAAGCAACATCAACTACATCATTCGTGACACCAATTTCTTCTTCAGATTCACTACCACTATCAACCTGAGCCCCGTCATGGGATTCACTCTCATTCCTATCTTCCTCATTACCTGATGTCTTTCCTGTAGCAGAGACATCTTCACACCCACCCTGAAAATTTAAACGCGGAAATTAGTAAAGTTTCATTTTCCAGTATTATTTATGAAACCGGAAAAAGTAGTCAACGAATACCTGATCCGCGGCAGTAGAGTTAATTTTGGTGAGAATCTCTGGAATACCAGGCATAAAGCTGGACCATGCTTTATTATCCCGCAAATGAGTGGGCTGTCTAGAGCCGGTAGCACCAATACACCAAGATGACTTGTTGATCTCCTGCAACAAATCTGAGTGCTTTATACTCCTATCAAACAATCCTTTCTCTCGCAGAGTTTTGAGAACATCATCAACAATCTCGTCTCTCATGGCAGCCCTCTCTACAGACAACAATAACTCTATCTTCGATGTATGTTCATTGATTCTCCGGTCTACTTCATCAAGCAAGGCTTGAGAAGTTAGACAATCATCATGAAACACCGTTTCTCCTCTAACAGAACTCCTACCTTGTCTGGTAGTTTTTTTCTTCTCAAGAGATTCTGCATTCACTTCTACCTTCGGTTTGCGTTTTGTAGGTGGTTTCTTTGGTTTGGCTGCTTCTTTCTTCAGATTTTCCTTAATAGCCACCGCTGTTATTAGTGGTAGATGTCCGAAACCACCATGACAGTCTTCTTTTTTGAAGATATGACCTTCTTTAAGCTTTTCACAGATGTAATCCACTCTCACATCATGCGTCTCATCCTCACCCCAGGAGTAGTCTTGGATGTCTGCATCATCATCACCGTGTAAAATGCTCTCAACATCAACCTACGAAATAGATTGGCCACATGTTAGAAAACGGATATATGTCTTTCATAAGAAAACAAAGCTTAATACGACTTCAGCATACAGAACTTACATCCGGGTGTAGCTCTATTTCCAGGATGTTTGAATTGTGAAAGGATTTAAGTTTAGTCAAATGGAGCATAGATCGATCAGTAAATGTTTGCTCATCCAAGACGTCAGGAAGGTATTGCTCTAATTGGGGAATGGCATGGAGAATAAGAAGCTGGAAAGCAAGTATGAAGCCGTGTGTTGCTGTATGCGACTGATTTAGTTTGTCAGCAAGCTTGTGTAAAGTTGATACTTTCTCACCGACTTTGACCATCTCTAACGTCTTAAGAAATGACATCCGCCCCCAAGGATATTTCACAAATGCGTCGAAATCTTTCACCATCTCTGCAACTCCCATCGAGGCTCTCACATTAGAAGAGTCGCAGACTAAAATACCTTCGACTATGACAATAAGTACCAAACGTAGCCTTCTTTCCGCGTCCATTCTTTTTGATTTTGGTAACCTCTTGTCAAGCTTCAACAGATTAACAATATATTGTATGCTGTATGACTTCTTAGGGCCAATAAGAGTGTGATAGTACGGCTCTTGACCTTTGCCAGGATTCTGCAACTTAGAAAGAGTTTCTTCAGAAGGGAATTGACCGCAATTCAGTCCCGTAATGATCTCTCAAAGAAAACCGTATGGGATGACCCCCAAAGACAAACCACAACTCTCTTTTCTTCTTTGTTACAAGAGAGCGACAGAGAAACTGGTGGACAAGTTTGCCAGATAGCGAGCTCTTCCTAACTGGGAGTTCAAACAATCGCCCAAAGCATGATTCTTTTAACCAGTTAAACTCATCATAACCATCTAAAACTTCTACAATATCCAGCAGATACTCCAGCTTAGAGTAGGAATTGATACGACATTTCAGAGGACATCGATCTGTGGAGAATAGCCTAGGAGGTAGACGAGCCGATTGAGAAGCATGGTCTCGATGTAGTGAATCAGAGTGGTCCATATTAGATGGCCTGTTCATCATACAAACATGAAAACATTAAGGCAATGGACATGTAATATGAATGGACAAGAAATTGTTCGGCTATTAGTAGAAGGTTAACTTGTCTACTACGGTGGACTACTTAATGGATATTTCATATTTTTGAAAAAAAATAAAGCAGTGGACAACTTAACAAGTAATATGAATATTAAGGTCTCGATTACGGAACTTAGCAATGGACATAACTTTTTTTTGGAAAACATTTAAGTAGTGGACAAGTGAGCAGTAGACAAGTGAGCAATGGACAAGTGAGCAGTGGACAAGTGAGCAATGGACAAGTGATCAATGGACAAGTAATATAAATGGACAAGTGAGCAATGAAGAAGATAGTAATGGACAAGTAATATAAATGGACAGGAAAATGTTGGGCTAAGTAGTAGAATACGTTGTCTATTATGATGGACAAGTTATAACAATCTTTAAGGGAAAAATGACCAGTGGACATAACAAATTTAATGAAACCATAAAACCAAGGAACAAGTTGAAGGTTCTATTATCTACAATGGTGGACAACTTATAGAGATGGACATAAAAGACTTAAGCTAAGCGACTATTCAACTGTGGAACTTTCGGAATTGTTGCACTTGCAAGTGTGTCGCGGTTGTCGACGGTTCGTGGGGGAGGGGTCCCAGATCTAGAAAATAAAAATAGTTATAATTGAGTATAAAATTGGTTAAACGGAAACGGTAAATTAGCCTGTAAATGGAAGTTTAACTAACCAAAGCGGTTGCCGGTTGTGGGTCTCTAAGTTGGTTCCTTCGTTCTCACCCACCCGTGCAGTACACAGTGCGGATTTGCGTTTAAAAGTTACTGTATCTTCAGATTGGGTTGTTGACATGTCACCGGCACCGGACTGGCGATTTGGGGGGTCGCCGGGAATTGTGGGTTTTGGAATGCTTCTCCCTGGATCACCGGTTGGGGAAGAATTGGACGGGTTTGAAACTTTATCGACAATACTATCCAAGGCGACATTGATCTGGAAGTCGGCGGGATCGTCGCCGGACATGTTTTCGGGATTGAACAGTAAACCCTTATCAAAGAAGAAGTTATTGAGAGTGAAGAGAAAGAGAAGAAAGAAGCGGAGCGGTTAATTTTTCTAAAAAAACGAATAAAAGATTTTCAGGAATTTGTCTTTTCGGGAATAAAAGAGCGAGGGTTATTTTCGTCTTTTCGATTTTGAGATGTGGCACTGGGGAAAAGAATTGGGAAATGTGGCATTTTAGCAAACTTTTTTCACTGTTCATGGCGTTAGCGTTAAATAACTCTTCTAAATAAATCAATTTTTGGTTCACTTGACACTTTATTTTTAAACCTAATTTTCTATTAAAAAAAATTCCAAAAATATTAGCACATAATTGATAAAATTTCAACTCGTTCTTTTTTATCTCTAATTAATCTCTCGACAAGCTAATGTAAAAGCATGTAAAAAATGAACAAGTAACTAGCTCTTTTGAGTTTTTAATAAAAAAAAAAAAAAAAAAAAAAAAAAAAAAAAAGTTGATTAAATCTCATCAAAATATTTGGGGAGGGAGGAGGAAGATAAATTCTACAACTTCCTCATTTTAGTATGCGCAAATTTACTACATCTTAGTTTACTGTATTATTCTTCTTTTTTCCTCACTTCATCTTAGTTAGTATAGCTCTTTCATAAATAACATTCTAAACCCATGGCCATAAGTTCTATGTAATTTGTTGTTTCTTTAAACACAACTACCTCTCATTACTACGAGATATAACCAAATTATTCGTCTTAAATTAAACAAAAGAAATTTGTCATGATTAGTAAGAGCTAAAGGATTATATATGGCGAAACTTAGAGGGTGTTATTCATTGGTAGATTTTCACAGAATTAGAGTCTAATCGCAATCCACTCCAACACATACAGACATCACTATCGCCTAAATACATGTATTTTACTAAAGTCTACAATTAAGCAGACTCATGTAGGATTTCACCAACAAAGGCACGTGCTCTGGACATGGCTACCAACGGCCTAGCTCTAGGCATTGTGAGTCCTCCACCTTCAGTCATATCCACCTTTTCTTCTCCAATCCTCTCCCATTCAAAACATTGAATCAGACACCCAAGCGTTAAACTTACTAGCCGTTCAGCTAATACGTACCCGGGGCACGCCCTTCTTCCTAACCCGAACGCCATTAGTTTACGACTCTCTCCTTCTTTCTCGAACCTCTCGGGCTTGAAACTCGTGGGATCATCCCATAGCTGATGATCTCTTTGTATGGCCCACACATTCACCAATAACCTTGTGCCACTCGGCATATCATAACCTGCCACTTTACAGTCTTCTGATGCGACATGAGGGACCAACAATGGCACCGCGGGGTACATCCGCAACGTCTCAGAGACAATATTTTGAAGATAAGAAAGATTGGCGACGTCTGATTCTTCCATAAGCTTGTCGAAACCAACTTTATTGTCGATTTCATCTCTGGCCTTTTTTAGTACATCCGGATGGTTCAACAGGCTTGACAATGCCCATTCCAATGTTACCGCTGAAGTATCAGTCCCCGCCAGTATAAGAGACTGCACATTGCACGCATACACGAAAAAATTGAGCAATGACTAAATAAATCGACTAATGAACTAAAAATGGTTACTAACGATTATAGTTCCTTTAATGGTGCGGTCCGTGTAGTACTCAGGTTGAGTTTCTTGCAGAGAAAGTAAGTGATCGATCATAGTGTTCTCCTTCTCCTTTGCTGCTCGTTTCTCATCGATCAGTCCTTGAAAGAACTCATCAAGCCGACCACCAATTTTCTTGATCCGTGTCTCGAAATTTGTGATATATCTCAAGACAGGTAAATATTCAGCAACGTTTCCAGCACCAGAAAAACTTACAGCCTCTGCGATAAGCTGGCGGACGTGTTTAGCCTCTGGATCATCCTCTAAACCGTCTCCGTAGTAACATTTTCCAGCCACCATTCTAGTGATGTTGTTAAATGTTAAGTCTGATAATATTGAAGTCATCTCAACCTTTGCAAAATCCTGCAAAATTCATTACAATATACACCTTATAAATACTAAACTGAACCAGATATTATTATTATTATTTATTATTATTATTATATATATATATATAATTTTTTATTTAAAATTTTCGAAATGGTAATAACGTACGTAATCCCAGTAATATATAATATTAATTGGTAGGAAAATTGTCAAAAACTTCTTTCAATTTTCCTACCATTTCGAAATTACCTAAGAATTTTCCTACAATTTGAGATTTTCTACTAAACATTTACTACAACTTGCTTAAGTAGGAAAACGGTTAAAAAAAAAAAAAAAAAACAGACTTTGAGAAAACTTTTAGAAAAACTTACCGGACACAAATAGTCAAAACAATGCCAAAATTCAGAAACCTTAAAAATAAGTGATAACAAAATAATTGAGTTTATGTGTAACAATTTAGGTCACTAGTTATGCCCCAAATAGGAATGATTCCGACTATTCTGGTAGATTTATGAGCTGAAAGACGTGAACTCTCTCACATGTTTTTTTTTTTGGTAACTAAAAGTTGATTTTGCCAAATAACATATCTTCTAAATTAGAATTAAAGGTCTCAATTACTTTCATAAAAACTCTATTAGAATTAAGAATATGATGAGTAAGAGCTCACTTACAAGTGAAGAGTTACGTGAGAGACAAACTATAAGACGTCGGATCTCGTCACGGCGGACAGAGGTAAAGCTATTAAGACGGTGATTCGAAAAAATCTCCACGGCGCCGATACGCCGGAGGTTTCTCCAATGTTCACTATACGGAGCTGTGACAATGGTTGAGCTGCCGTACGATAAGTGTTTCGAAGCAATCGAGCTCGGGCGGCTCGCGAGGATGATGTCGTTCTTGGTAAAGCATTCTTCGGCGATCGTGTGCGAAGAGACGACGAAAACTAGTTTGTTTCCAAGGCTGAGGGAGAAGATCGGAGAATCGTTTAGTGATTGAGAGACGGAGAGGAAAACGCGGTGGAGCGGCGGTTTGAGGAGGCGGAGGTGGCCGATGAATGGAAGTGAGAACGGTGGAGACGGTGGAAGGTTTTGCCTTGGTTTGAGTTTCTTGATGAGGAATGTGAGAGTGAGGATTAGGATGATGATTGTGACAATTAGAGTTTGAGTTTCTTCTTCCACCATTGTTGATTTGGGTTTTGGAGTCTCTTCTTAGAGCATTCCCATCGGTTATATCGATGAATGGGATCATCTATTTTATCTTGTTAATAATAAAAATCACAGAAAAATAAAGTTTTAATGCTTATACCATCTACATCTTATCACATGCTGACACATGTCTAAGAATTGATGCTATCGTTGCTGAGAGCATGACCGTTTCTCAGTTTTTCTGTTTCTTTATTATTATTTTTTGATTTTTAATTGAGAGTAGTCCTAAGAGTAACTGTCATTGGAAATGCCTTTATTTCTCTCAGAAACACCCACGTGTCAATAATGCATTGACTTTGTTCTGTTTTTTTTTTTTTTTTTTCCTTTCTCTTTTCTTCGTTTGTTTCTCTCTCTCTCACGAATGAACGATGAAAAAAAACCTCTTCGCATGAATCGATTTATCAAAAGGGAATCAAAATCTAAGGAGAAGAAACCAAATCGGAAATAGCAGCAGAAGACACTATAGGTAAGCAAAGAAACATCTTATTTTCCTCATATTCATTTGATGTCGAAATCTATTATAGAAAAGCCCTTTGTTAATTGGATCGAGTGTTCCAGTTTTGATGTTGAATTTGATTATGTGAACAAAATCTAGGAATCGATTTTGAGTTTTTTTTCGAGTTTGAAGTCAGATGAGAAGGCCATTCTCATGGGTATCTTAGTGGAAGGTTTGTGATTCCTGAGACTTGTATTTGCTTCAGCTTTTGTGTTTACTGCGTCGTCTAGTTTAGATTGTGGTTTATGGGTTTTCATTTCATTAGGTGGCCTTAGATAATTTATGTGTTCAAAAGTTTGCCACTCTCAGTTTGGTCTGACTCAAAATAAAAGAAGTGTGACAAGTTAGAATGATCAAGTTATTAGTTTGTTACATGACATTGTGCTTGCTAGCCTTGAGTTTCTGAATTAGTTTTGTGATCATCGTAGCTGCTTTCCATTCGAGATGAGCTTTTCATCGCAGCTGCATGGTATTAATCATGCTTGTGTTCATGATTAATGGCCTATTATTGGGTTATAATATAATAATTCTATTTGCACAACTGTAGAGGGGTTTTGATGGCTGATGCTATGATTTTGCCTTGCGGACACACTTTTGGAGCTGGAGGAATAGAACAAGTTAAACAGATGGTACCGTACAGAGTTTCCTTTCTTCCATCACAATCTCTTCTTTTGCTCTCTGCTTTACTTTTTGCTTTTATCTCTTTCCCTTTGCTTATTTGAAATCTGTTTTTCGTTTTGTGCTCTTAGAAAGCTTGCTGTACATGTTCACAGCCCCGTCTCTGAAGACTCGATAACTCCAAGTCTCTGTGAGTAAAATCACTTGTGTTCATGATTTGGTATTTGGTTGTCTCAGCGGATGTCTTGTAATCATTCCCCATTTGCTGTGGCAGATCGAGTTATAATAAAGGTCAGTCCTTTCTTTTAATTCCCTGCATTTTTTTCTTATAATGGAGGAGCGCGCGAGTTGTTAACCGTTGGAGTAAAACATGAATCAGGGAAATAAGAGGACACCACCTCGTTTTGTTGGCCGCGAAGCTGTTGTTAGACCTCAAGCTGCAGGTATTTCAGAATTTTACATTTTTTGTGGCTAGGAATTTTGTCATAAGGGATGAAAGCTCCATGAGTGTTGTGTTCTGATAGACTTGATTTGGACGTATCAGATGGTGAAGAAGGACGAATACATAAACCGGTTTGAAAAACAATCTCGAAGAAGCTGCTAAAGACTTGGCTACATTACCAAAAGTGTTGGAGGAAAGAGAAGAGATGTGGAAGGAAGTGAAGGAACGCAGAAAGCAAAACATGGATTTGGAGTCAGAGAAGGACATGTTGAAGAGCAAGGTAGAGAAACTGGAAGAAGACACACTCTTTAAGGAAGGTCAGATCACGATACTAAAAGACACGCTTGGAAGCAGGCACTTTGATATTCTTCTCTCCAGTCCTGAGTTCTCATATAATGATTTCTTAGTCCAATAAGACAACACAATAAATAAAATGTATATATAGTTGTCTGTTTCTCGTATTCTTGTTTCTATCTTTGTTACAAGATACATGCATAAGCAGTGGGATTGACTCAGCTCTATTTGCACGCAGCTCTGTTTGCAAGAAATTAGACACCCAAAAATGACTAATGGAAAGACAAAAAAAAAAAAAAAAACAAGGGTGTGAAGAATTAGTATTGCTTTTAATATTATTAAAAGATAGAGACTCTCATTTGAGTATTGTTTGAACCATACATCACAATTTGAGGACTCAGCTCACATATTATTTATTCATAAAAATGATACAACTTACGTATAGAAAGACTCAATTCAGAAACTAGTTAAAAAATGACCAAACTTACATAATATCAAATTATTTGTTATTAGTCGTCTAAAAGAAAACTAATCCTTTAAAAGTCTCTTCACGACGAGCATGGTTATATATACTCAACAGAAAAAATTAATAATCAAATGGCAAGGAGATAACAAAATATATAAAAATCCTGTTTAGCTTATTTGGTTTACACTATCCATCACGTGGCCTTTTCTTTTTTCTTTTTCATCAAAATGGAATTTTATTTATGAATTCGAAAGATCATTACACAATTGTTCATACAGCCAATAAGAAGGTTGAAAACAACTATAATAAAAATTACAATTGATACACCCAAGTTTAGCTAACAAATGTGCAGCCTGATTACATGATCTTTTTTTTGAAGCAAAATCAATATGTTGAAATCGAGCTGTCCATACTAAAATGTCCTGATAAACTCCATCAATGGTTATATCGACAGTTTTGCCAGTCAGAATGTTGGTAAGTTGTTCACAATCACCTTCAAATAAAACAGATGTAAATCCGCAAATCCATGTTTGTTGTAATGCAATCAACAGGGCTTTGCCTTCGGCTTCAAGAGGCGATGATGCATTTGGTGGTTTTGATGCGCCCCAACCCAATGATGCACCTGTACTATCTCGAAGAATCCATCCAACTGTGGTTTGATTGGATTGGGAGTTATATCCCCGCATCATAATTGCACTTAATAGCATTTGGCGGTGGTCTCTCCCAACAAGAGTTCAAACGTGTAGAATCCACTTTGTTTGATTGCTGGTGCATAACAGAATGCGTGATCCATTCTAAAACTTCAGCGCGAGCCCGGGTAACTAAGTCAGCAGGGACCTCGAATTTGGATTCAAAAATAAATTTATTACGTGATTTCCAAATAAACCAAAGCAACCACAATGGTAATAGTTGTTCGTCGATTGGGGCAATAGATTCCGTTTGAGAATCGAGAATGAATGCTAGATTGTCCTCAAAGTCACTATTAGATATAGTATACGATGGAACAGTGATGTTAGCTAATCGCCATATATTCACCGCAAAAGGACACATTTACAAAATATGATTAATCGTTTCATCAGCTTGAAAGCAACGTGGGCAAACAGGATCAAAATTCATTCCTCTTGTATTCAATCGAGTTATGGTCGGAAGGGCTTTGGACAATAGACGCCAAAAGAAATGCTTTATCTTCGGTAGAATTGGTAAGTTCCATAGAATGTTTTTGAGACGAACCGAACCGTGTGGTATTAACGGACGATCTTCGTTTGAGGAAGGATTATGAGTGGACAACCAATATCCTGAACGAACAAAGTAATCTCCCGATTTATTGTAGTGCTAGACAATTCTATCCGGCAAAACCGATTGAGAAAGATATATATTTTTTACGGTATCATGGTCTGAAGGAGAGATTAGATCATGAAGCTTTACATCATTCCAATAACGATGACAACCATTGCTAGATATGACCTCGTTAAGGTAGACAATGGTATTCTCTTGTGTACCATTGATAGGGCGAGAGGATGAGTGGGGGTCAAATTGTCTACTCCAATTCGAATATTGTTTCCATCCCCGACATTGTAACGAACTCCTTGTTTAATAACATCCAAGCCAGCGAGTAAAGAGGTCCAACCATAAGATTGTTTGCTTCTCGGTTTAGCATCCAAAATGGATTCATCACGGAAATAACGAGCTTTCATTATCCGTGCAAAAAGGCAGTTTGGATGTTTAATGATTCTCCAAATTTGTTTTGCTAGTAAGGCATCATTAAACTTTTCTAAGTTTTTAAAGCCCAAACCTCCTTCTTTTTTTGAGCATTGAAGACGTTCCCACGCTATCCATGGTATACCTCGTTCATGATTTCCTTTTTCCCACCAAAACTGCTTAAGAATTGATTCTAGCTCATCAGTGATACCTTTTGGTAACTTGAAACATGACATCGAATAAACTGGCATAGAAATGGCTACCGATTTGATCAAAATCTCTTTACCCGCTGGAGATAAATATGTGGCTTTCCATGAACTTGTTCTATTTTTTACCCTCTCTATAACATAGTCAAACATTTCTTTTTTCTTTTTTCCGAATTGTTCTGGCAATCCCAAATATTTTCCTCCACCACCATGGTTAGGTATTATGAGGATTTGCTTTAAACGATTCTGGAATTGGCCATTGACCTTAGCTCCAAAGGTGATTAATGATTTGCTTGAATTTATTTGTTGACCCGAATAGTATTCATAAACATCAAAGACATTCCGTAATGCTCGACAATTCCTTTGATTTGCTTCGATAAAGAATAAAGAATCATCCGCAAATTGGAGATGTGTAACTGCTGGAACCCCATTACCAATACGGACACCACGAATATCCCCCGAGTTTACTTTAGAGTTGATCAGGTGGCCATCTATATATCGCATTAACTTATTTTGGCCATCTAATCCTTTAAGATATCTTCAACGTAACCATAACATTTCGTTATCGATATTTCAACCTTCTGACCGTAATAAACTGTGGAAACCTGGAAACTGTAATATCTTTATGGAAAAATGAATAATATATAGATGGCGTATGATTGATTCTGATGATGTATAACCCGAATAAGTCGATAAAGATTTTTTAACTCTATTAAAAAATATAGAGTTTAAAATTTCTATTTCTGGGTGGAATTAGAAAAAAAACTTTTACAATAAAAGTCAATAAATATTTTAATAATTTTGTCTCCCTACTAGGAGTATTAAATATTAATCAATACTTCGGTTGTTTCATGTTACTTATCGTTCTAATTTATTTCACACAAAAAAAAAGAAAGAGAAAAAAGCAATTAAATTATGTTTCATCTTTAATGATTACATTATTTTGTTTGATATAAGTGATTAATAAGATAAAGCTATAACAATTATTATAATTTATATAATAAATATAAAATGACAAGTATTACGGCAGATAAAACGAAACTGATGGAGTATTATTGTGTTGAGTATATTTTGTTTCTCAAAACTGGACAGCCTCTGGTATACGACTTGTTGTACACTAATGTATAAAAGTTCGTAGGTAGGGTCACTTTCAATGGAAAAACGTCTTTTTCATACTTGGACAATTACACTATGTTGAATTCATACATCGATTGTGCTAAAACATACATGTAGTTTTAAAATATTTGAATTTCGTACCTAAACTTTAAATTTCATATCTAAACTTTCGATTTTATGCCTATGTTTAATGTGTAACTCTGTTATTTTTTTTTCAGTTACATCCATGTGACGTAGAATCCAACGTGTACAGATACATTTAGTTGAGAAATTAAAATTGAACCAAAACAACTTACCCTAGCCCCGTAACCTTTACCATACAAACCAGCGGTTTAATACCATTTGAGCTACTGAAGATTTTGTTCTGCGAACAAATAAATATATATATGATAACATAATAACTCCGAACAACCTGAGAAATCCCAAAAAATTCTTGGGTCCGAGAGTGTAAGGTTTGGTCGGGTTGGGTTTCTCTTCCACACCTTCGTCAAACGACTCGTAGTTATTACTCCCGCCGGAATTGCCACCAAAGCTCCGCCATAACAGGTCACCGGCTTCTGAGTTTCTGGGATTAGGGTTTGGTCTGTTAGGGATTGAAGGAGAAGAGGAGGAATTTTTGTTGGTAAGAGAAGCCATGACTGATACAAACTGTTCAAAATTCTTAATTTGTTAACAATCTGAGATCTTTGCGTTGTTAAAGGAAACAGTAAACCAAGGAATTGAAATAGAGGGAGAGAGAAGAAATTGAAATTTGTTAACAATCTGATTTTGTTTAGGGCGAAGCTTTGGTGGCAACCCTTTTCGGGCGACTGTTTTTTCTTCACCAAATATTTTTTTTGGGAGATTTCTCTGTTTGTTTGGAACTGTTATTTATTATATATACATAATACGTTAGCAAACTCAAGAAAAGGTTTGGTAGCTCAGTTGGTCTTAAACTTGTTGGTTTGAATGCTAAGGTCTGGAGTTCAAGCCTGGTCTTAAACATTTTGGTTTAATTTTAATTTCTCAACTAAATGTAAAACGACGTCGTTCACTATCTCTACACGTGGATTCCACGTCATACTTACTTAACAGAAAAATTAACAGAGTTACATATTAAACACGTTTTTGTATATTTAGGCACAAAATCGAAAGTTTAGGTATTAAATTCATATATTTTAAAACTACATGTATGTCGATATTCCGATGTATGAATTCAACATAGTGTAATTGTCCAGGTATGAAAAACACGTTTTTCCCACTTTCAATATAAAACATAAAGAGGTATTTGTAAATTTAGTACGTTTTTGGAAAGATATTAAGGGCCTGACTGGTTCAAACACTGCGGTTGCGGTTGCGGAAGCGGGCGATTGCGGTTTCAAGCGTTATTAAGCATTTTGAACGGCTGGTTTAGCGGTTTAAAATTTGTGCATTTGCGGGAGGTTTACGACTGGTTGACCAGCGGATGCAATAGCGGTTGGAAAATAATAAATGTGATATATAATATATAAATGTTTTAAACACCAAAATTTTTATTAAACTTGATTTATAATTAAAATTATTAAAAATACTAAAATAGTTATTCAAAAAACAAATAAATTTCATATTGAAATACTAATTCCTTTATGCATTTGGGTTTTCACCAAAAAATTTAATCAAGTAATTTGATAAATGACAAAACATATGCTTTAGATTGTAGATCTTTTCTCTTTTCTCTTAGCTCGTGGGTAGTAGTTGCATCGGTAGAAATGGTCAAGTGAGAGTTGAGAAGGATCACTGGTGATTCGTTTTAATACTTATCACAAATAATATTATTTCCTTAAATTTCTGATGAAATATTATATTTATTTAGATTTTTTTGAAACTTATGTGCGATGTGCCATTAAATTTACATCAAGTTTTCCAGATTATTGTTAATTGGAATATTAATTTCTTCTAATTGTTTATTTTATAATTTCTGCAATCGTATCCGTACTTCATTTTCTCTCATCTTTAATGAGTAAAATGGTTAGATAGAAGATATAGCAAAAAAATTCATTATCATTGATTTCTTTTAAGTTTTTTACAAAAAAAAAAAAAAAAAAAAAAAATCCAACCGCAATCGCCGGTAAACGCAAACGCTTGCCGGAAGCAGCTTTTGGAATTCAGTGGTTTGGAGCGATTGGGAGCGTTTTGTGTGATTGGTTCCAATCGCTAGCTACCGCTACCAACCGCAAACGCAGCGTTTGCGGGAGGTAACGGGAGAACCAGTCAACACCTAAGAGTTTAGCACGTTTACTTTTCATAATTATAGAAATAAATGGTGTTTCAACAACGTGGCACTGTAGTTTTTTTTTTAACATACCCCTCATGTTTAGTTACTTAAATACTTGGTTATATTAATTATTTTTCAAATTTTTTTTCAGATACAAAAAGTTTACATTTTTTTCTTGATTTGCATTTTTTTAAGATTTTATTTAATAATATTAAATATTTTTAACAAATTTTATCACATCTCTCTCTTTTATCATTAAAATATTTGTTAATAATTATATGTTTCTAAAACTTTTTAGAAACAAAATATTTTTATGTTTTTTTCTCTATAATTTGTAGTGTATTTTGTTTTATTATTTCTAAATATATATTATATTACTACTGATTTATATTACTGTTCTGTATATATTTATTGCTGGATGGTTTTAATCCGTACACTAGATTGTTAGATATATCAATTCCAGCAAAACCATCCAGGCATAAATGTTTACAGATCAATTCCAACAAAAAAAAATCATATATAATAACCATCCAGCCATAAACCTGTATGGATCAAAACCATTTAGCCATAAACTTTTACTGATCAAAACAATCTAGTGTACGGATTAACAACCAACCAAGAATAAATGTGTACAGAACAATAGTATACATCAGTTGATATTAAAAAATAAAATAAAATACATATCAAATCATAAAAAAAAAATTAGTATTTTTGTATCTGAAAAAAAAATATTTATTACCAAATATTTGAATAACAAGATATGGGGTGTTTTTCTTTTAAAAAAAACAAAAATTATATCTCAGACGAATGGATGCCACATAAATTCTCTTTCTCTCACATGCTCTCTCACGCACTCTCGCCCTCTCTCAGCCTCTCTCATTCTCTCACCCACAAAAAAATGGGTCCTACATCTCTCACACACACTTTTCCACTCTCTCTCACACAAATGGGTTCTACATCTCTTCCACCCTCACACACAATCGGACCCCACACAACCACACAATCTCTCACACTATCTCACACCTACTTTTACTATTATAAATAGTGAACGTATTAAAAACTTAATTTTTTTCTGAAAACGTACTAAACCTACAACACACCCAAACATAAAAAAAAAATCTTTTTTCTTCGTGACTACGATGGTACGACTAATAAAAATTATTTGTAGTTTGGTGTTATTCTTTACAAAATAAAAGTTTATAAATTTTGTTTTTCTAAAATCCTTTATATATTAATAGAGAAACACATTTGAAAAAAAAAAACTGATGTATCAGTATTACAGAACTCAGACCATTTTTTATCAACTAATCTTCAAAATAACAACTTATTTACAACTTTCTGTCATTCTATTTATTTTTAAAAAAATTATAAATAGAAATGTTAAACCTAGACTTGCCTCTCCTCTCACCTATAAATATTTTTTTTTATGACTACTGTATACATCACTACTGACCAGAATAAGCAAATAACTACACAATTTTTACATCATCTACATAAACAATTTTCACATGCCATTTTTTAGCAGTGTTTCTCAATTCAACCAAAATTTTTAACTAAATAATGAAACTTAATTTGTTCCTGCATCGGAAGGAGATTCTATCCTATTCGTGAAGCTTTATGTATGTCGCTTTCCATCATGTTTGGAGAGAAATAGCCAATACAAATCGCTTACAGATGTAATTTATGATAAGATCCCTCCTAAATTCGTGTCTGATATGAAAGAAAACCAGTGGACAAAAAAATTGAGAAGGATTTTTTTACAATTGGCAAACCTCTATTCTGTAAGCTTCATTTTATTATATTTTATATTCTATACACATACAGCTTCTTTTAACAAACAAAAAAATGTATCTTACATTTCCACGGGTTCCAAAAAGTGGACATCACGTACCAAGTGGTCATAGTCAAAACGTGATGAAAATGTTTCAGTATTTAATCAAAGGAGACTTCTCCCATGGGAAAGAAAGAGAATCAAAAGAAGCCAGGATAACTACCAAGCTACTACAGTTCTAGAGTAAAGGATTTCTTGTGTATTAAGCAATAGGAATAAGCAAAATAATGTGATTTTGAGAAATCCGTTAATATGTTATTTCAATTTGATAATTTATATTTAATTTCATATTTGTTTCATAATAATCAGCAATACTATTTACATCATCTACATATTGCCCTAAATGATGAATCATATATTTTATAATTGAAATCCCTAAAAATATCTCATCAGGTTTAACGTAACGTCTTTGAACCGAGTTCAAATTTCGGAGATTGGTGTTGACCGACACCAAAAGGAGTGTTGCTCGACACCATATTATTTCTAAGGTTGTCGGTTTGGTTCATTCTCCGGTTTTATGCGGTTTAGTGGTTTAGGAAAACCCTTAAGTTCCTTAGAAAAGGGAAGAAACCTTGTTCAGTTTAGGGGGCATGCTCGAGCCGTCTCATGCCTTAGAAGAAGAGGAGAGAGTTGTGGGTTCTCTCTTGGAAGGGATGAGAAAGAAGATGGTTTGGGAGCATAAGAAGAGAAGAAGGGAAATCCATTTTCTTCATGTGTGAGGGAAAGTATGGGAGATTGGTGGTGGATTGGGAGACACAAGGAGGCTTTTTCATGGCTGTAATCGAGATAAGTTGTGTTGTTTTAGTGTTAGATTGATAATAGAATCGATGGTTGTGGCAGATTAGGGATTTTGCAGCGAGAAGGAGCTTAAAGGGAGACTCAGATCGTGATTTTTGAGTTGGTGTCGTTCGACACTATTGTGGTATCGGTCGACACCAACACCTGCAGATGAACTGCACAGACTGGTTCGAGATGGCTATTTCTGAGCAACGTTTGGAGAATGAAACGAAGTCTGATTTGGCTGAAATGTTGTGGGAAGCTTCGTGGTGCTATAGGCTTCATATCCAACGGTGAATTTGTGGAATGAACGGTTAGTTTGTGAATTAACCAAAAGTTAACATAGACATTTTTCATGGATGTGATGTAGCAATGTTTGGGTGTCGAGCGACACCAGCATGTTGTGGTGTGTTTGGATCATAGGAGAACTGTTGGTGTCAGGTTTGGATGAGGAGAGATCAACGAAAGTGATGTCGTGAGCGTTCTTGTCGACTGACACTAAGAGATGGTCGATCGACACCATCTGTGTTTGATCGCAAGTGGTGCGTTGGGTAATGATTGATACGAGGTGGAGGTGTCGATCGACACTAGAGGAGTTGATAGTGAATCGGAGTATTCATGGGGAAGTGTTTTCTTTAGCTGGACGGAATTAAATATTCCAGCCCACCTCTCTTGTTACTCGGTCGCTAGAGGTGGTTGGTTGTCCGACACAGTAACTAGATGAGATGTAGTTTGGTGTACTTGTGGGAGTATTTGTAAAGAGCGATTTCTACGCCGGTTGTCTCGTCAAAATTATGGGTTCCGATAAAATCGTTTTCCGTGGATCTTGTCTGAAGATTGAGAATCTGGGTGCAGTCGTTTCATTTAATAATATAATTTTCTGGATATAATGAATCATTTAATAATATAATTTTCTGGAAATAATGAATCATAAATTTTATACTTGATCGAGTTTAGAAATATAATTAGGATCAAATGAATTATATATTTTATACCACATATTTAATGATTTGTTAACATAAAATCCATATATAATGATGTAAATTTGTTTAGTAATATAGTTTTTATGGTCTAATGATTCATGTATTACGAAATATTAATATTTCAGCATAATGATTTTGGGAAAAAAAGAACAAGAATCACAACACATTACATAACAGATTATTTGCCTGTTTTAATCAACGACTGGTAAATAGAAAAATTCCCAATTATCTTATTATATAAAGTTGGATTTTCAAAGTTAGTCATTAACAGGATCATGACATGTGTCAAATTATCAGTCTCAGATTTTGACATGTGTAAAAATTAATATTTAGTAAGAGAATTTTGCTTACAACAAAAATAAAATATTTTGTTTTTAAAAATATTAATAATGTAAAAAGATAATTATCAAAAATTACAGAATTTATAAAATAATACAAAGTTTTATAAATAATTATAACGAGATTATATATATATATATATATATATATATATTTCATAAAGTTCGTAATTATAATATTATTTACTTATTTTTAATTTTAAGTTATTAATTCATAAAAAATATAGAAAAAAGGATTAAGGAAATATACAGTTAATTATTAATTCAAAATTTTGTAAATACTCATTTCTATATAAACATAAATCGTCTCATATTTAAATAATTTATTCAAAAATATTGTTTTCAACTTTGTTTAATAGGATTTTTTTTTAATGGGAAGGTAAATTTTTCTTACTTTTTTAAACCAAAAATTTCTCCTACTTTCTCCTTTTTCAGTTGGGAATATGTAAGATTAATATGTTGACAAAAAATAGGTTAATATATGCTTCTTCTTTTCCTAATACTGTATTTTAAAATTTATCGTAGTATTTTTAGATTGTTTTATTTAATTTATATTTTCATCTTTGAATTATTTGAGATTCATATATTATCGTGCTTATAATTTTCTATTTTTTCTTTAATTATGCCAAATTATTTTCTTCTAATTTCTCAACATTGATTGGTTGGTCATAAACCCTTTTTTTTTTGCAAACATAATTGTTACCATTATTCATTCAATCCCAGAGTGAGATAACAAGTAAAAGCTCATCAAACTAATGGATGGATAAAATAGGCTAATCAAACACAAGCTTACAACAAACATAGATAAATAGATTGGAAAAACATAAATCGTTGTTGATTGATCCATAGAAGCTCAAAGACTGTAACACCTACGTTTGCAGAAAAGTTTAAAAGAATTGATTTGGCCACATATGGCACCAAAATGCACTTATTTTTTTGGTCAAGAGTCCTGAGAGAACTTCATGATGGGTGACCTTCCTAGAAGTGATTGTCGGAACTGTGAGAGTGAGGACAAAACACAGGCAAATATCATTTGTTGATTTGTAGGATCGATAAACATGTTTTTAAAGCCTCTCAGACGTAATAAACCGCCCATCGAATATGGGTCGGTTCATGGGCCGAGAATAGATGTACGGGCAACTTAGGAAGGTGGGACCATGGACTGAGAGTGGACATGGGCTCACTAAGCAAGGTGGCGGTTGAGGCGTTACAAAGACAGAGGCTACATCATGGTGTGTCAAAGACACTTCTACGAATACATAGGGAAATTTAATATTAGTTACTATCAAAAGATTTTGTGACGTTAGAAAAAGGTTTTCAATTTTATTGGTTGTCGGAGCAAGCCATTTTGAGATAGCAAAAAGACGTGATCATGTTCTCTCTACACAGGTGGAGGGCAGATTCGAGGTTCTCTCTATGGTGGAGAAGGTTGGATACAAGGTTATCTCCCCAAAAGAGGAAGGTGGAAGAGGTTGGACGCAAGGTTCTCTCCATAAAGGATGAAAGCGGAGCCGAGATTTTCTCCATGGTGGTCTTACATTATTGTGATGATACATCATTGATTAGTATATTATGTAATATATTTTTGGGAAATTACCTAGAATATTGCATAAAAGTAGGTTTATTACTAGACTAACACGTTGAGATTTCTGTCTTACTAGAATAACACATAAAAGTTTGCAAATTACTTCTATATCTGAGTTGTGTGTTTTATTACGATTTATGCCATTCTCTTTTAAAACGAAGATCTTAAAAGGGAAAATAAAAAGATCATAAACCTAAGTCGATCCCTTGAATCTTTGTGTTGTTTGTCTTACGATTGTTGGGTTGAGATCAGCTATTTTTAGGTAGGTTGCGGCGTGAAAAGAATCTGTGTGGAGGACGTTTGGCTGGAGGACCACTGACGGCGAGTTGACGGCGAGGTGGTTTGAAGTAGAGGAGGAGGGAAATAAAGCGATTTGCTCAGAGGTAAATTTCTATATCGTGGTTTAGTCTCTATTGCTTACTGTTTTCTTATACCCGAGTATTACATAGTAGGCCTTGTATATTGTATGTTGTTGAGCTCTGTTTTTCGGAAGATATTTGTGTGACTTCATGTTGCTTCGTTGCTAATCTAAGCAACAAATGTTTTGTGATATTGAATTAATAACTAAACTAAAGCTTCTGTCGTAGATATGGGGTCAAGCTAGAGGTATCCAAGTAGGTTGTATGGGGTTGGTAATTTTCCACTGCCGATGAGAAGCATGCACCACGATTGTAGTTTGTCCAATCTTGGTGGTTTGAAAGGCTTTGTTGGTGATGAGGTGTATGACAAAATAAGAAAGAATTCGCAGCTGGGAGTTCTATTGGATCTAGCCGAATCTGACTACCTGTTTTGTGGGAAGACCATCCATTATCTATTGTCCAATCAATTGGCAATAAACATTCCTTTGGAGGTATGGTTTTTGGTTGGAGGAAAGCCGCTGAGGTTCTCTCTATATGAATATGAAGAAATTAGTGGTTTGAATTGTGAGAAGATTGATGAAACAGAGTTTAAAGTCGATCATACACCTTTATGGGCGGCTTTAAAGGTGAAAGCTTTTAATGGACCCAACTGGGAGGAGCTAGTTGAGGGTTTGAGAAGCTGCCGTGGGTGGTCTGATGAAATGAAGACGCAGATAGCTCGGTTGTATCTTGTTCATGTTGGAGTGCTTGGTTTATCAAGGAACAGTCGGATTCCTCGGAATACGCTAAAAGGGCGTTGAATGAAGAAGCATTTGAGAGTTTTCAATGGGGTAGGGTTGGATTCAAGAGTTTAGTTGATTCCATCAAAGTCCTTGGGTTACCTAACAATGCTTATACCCTCCATGGATGTGTCCATGTATTGCTGATATGGGGATTTGAGAGCGTGAAGGTGCTGGGGGCTAGCTACGGGAATGTAAGAGAAGGTGTAGATTTGCCTCTGTTAAGGTGGAGAGGAGGGAGGCCAAGGAAGGATATCGAAGCCTTCATATCCGGGAGAAAACTCCTTAATAATGGGGAGGTATGCCTTCAATTTACGTATACATTATTTGTCTGCATTTTTTCTTTGTGATAGATTATTAAAAGTGATGGTATCTGAAATGCAGCTTCAGGTGAAGCATTTAGTACCTAAACCTTTGGAGTTCATATATCCAGATTGGCCAGGACAGTATTGTGTGTATGGTGTAGGAGAAGGTTTGAAGAAGAAACTAGATAATCTGCTGTTAGACGAGATCAATGGCGAAGTGGATGAAAGAGAATGGGATTGTGTAAAAAAAAGGAAGGGGGAACATACGAAGAAGAGGGAGAGGAGGCAACATGTTGCAGGGGTAAGCGACGATGATTTCCTTGAAACCGCCCCAACCAGCATCCGTAATGTCCCCAATAATGCGAAGGAGCAGAAAGAAAGTGTTGGGGACAAATGTTCAGCAGAGAAGGCGTCTGGAGATAAGCATTCAGGTGTGCAGGGTGAAGATGGTAGTGGAAGGTTATTTACTATGGTTGAAACACTAGGGGCGAAAATGGATAATATTCAGATATCGTTTTCTAGAGCAATAGCGGAAGTTGTGTTCAAACTTCAAGGCATGGAGAGTAGGATGGGTAACTTTGAGAGTGACGTTCAACTATTGAAGAAAGTTGTTATCAACACAACGGATGGAGGAGCGCATACGCAAGGACCTCTTACATTAAGAAATGACGAACAAAAAATAGAGGAGGTATGATCTGCGTACCGTATTGATAAAATTGTTATTATATATCTATTGTTCAGTATGAAGTCTTTGTATTTATCTATTCGAGGAAACAATATCAATTTCAGTTTTGTGAAGTTGTATAATTTTGTAATTATTTTGATATATGATTTTTTTTCGTACACACAATTTAGCAATTTGTATACTTTGTCTCTAGTTTAACAGCGTCATATTATATTTCAAATGTCTTGTATATAACGTCAAATACATGTCTTTTGTTTCAAGTCATGGCTATATCAGATAAAGCATTCGGACAAGGATGGTTATAAAGTTACTAGTTGTGTTAGGAATCCATTAGCCATTAAGGATAAGGTCATGTGGTCTGGGAGTATTAAAATCGAACCAGAGGACTGTGTAGAGCGAATTCCAAAGCAGAGGGTAGACAGTGTACAGCGTGTCAAAAGAGTACAGAGTTGGGAGACAGAGGAAGGCGATAAAAGAGGAAAGTATAATGACAAAGTTGATGGAGCAGGTGCTCAACCCGTTCCTATTGATGTTATCCATCCGGTAAGTGGTGGTAACCCTGGCTCGTCGGATCGAAAGTGCGAATCTGTTGTGGATTTAACCAAGGGGACCAGCAGTCCTGCATTGTCTCATACAGTGAAAGATAAGGAGAAAGCCAGGTATTTTGCATATTTGTTACAAAAAGTGTTTCCTCCATCAAGAGAGCTTGATCTTCTATTAGTAGATCCAGTGGGCACCAACATAGGGTTAAACCCTAATGACGAATCAATGCGAGCTGCATTAATGACCCGACGTGAAAGCCACGTTGTAGTCCTATCTCCTGCAGTGTACGATCCTTTTAGTGAGGCAAGTCCTGAGAAAATTGCAAAGCTGATGTCCTTCCTAACTGATGATTTGTAAGTCTTCGTTTAGAGTTGTATATAAATAGTGTCTATATTCGGATTTGAGGACTACGATCTATAACTGATTTGTTAATTTTGGTATTCAGGGCTAAAGTACCTTGCACTGGAAATGCCGAATTTTATTTCCGCCTCCTGACCCCTAAACAATTGTGGCCAACTATAACATTCGGCTGGTTATGGGATGCGGTAAGCTTCGTAGCATAACATTTGACGCAGTTAACTATGGTATACTAATGCCTGATAGATGTCACTCGTGTTGCAGCACATGGTTACATGTATGCATATGTTCCGTATTAGGGGGACGCAAACGCCATCCCCATATAAAACAGATCGTATTGCTTTTCTCGATCCGTTGTTTGTTAGTATGTGGGCATTCGAATTCCCTAAAATGGAAGCCTCTAATCAATGGGGTTTTGGAGAAGGTTATTTTGAGACGTACGTGGGAAGGCTGCCAAAATACGGAATGACAAACAAGGTGTGGGTTGACGATGTAGACACCCTGCTCTTCCCATACAACCTCGATAACAACCATTGGGTAGCCATCGAAGCTGACTTAGTCCAGCGGAGGCTAAGAGTTTACGATAGGATAAACAGCGGTAGAACCGACGAGAGTCTACAAAAGAAGTGCAAACCGTTCGCAAAAATGATCCCACGCTTGATACAAGCATATAACCGGAGGTACAAAGATGAGCATATCGGGGCGGCGGCATTTAGTTACTACTGGGTGAAAACACTCCCACAGAACTATCAACAAGGTGACTGTGGTGTGTACACGTTGAAGTGCTTAGAGTGTATAGCTCTTGGAGTAAATTACACAGGCCTATGTGATGCGGCCATGCCTTCTATTAGGATGAAACTTGCTGCAGACGTGTTTGATGAGGTCCCAGACCGAGACTGCTTTCTCCAACTAGATGCTACGTCGGAGACAGTAGATTATCCGGAAGCTGAGTTCAACTCGGGATCAAAAAGTTGAAGAGGTTCCATGTACATTACCGGAGCAATATGATTTTGCAAAATTGAAGATTGGTTTTACGCGTGTTGCTAATAGAAGACGCGTGTTTGGTAATTTTTTTGGTAACATGTGGGATTTGAGGATGTCGTTCTTAGATTTTCCGAGATCTGGTCACTCACTGTTATTTCTATCGGTTGTTTGTAAACCCTCTTGAGGTGTAGTGTTTTTTTGTATATTGGAGGGTCTAGCTATGTATCATTATGACGTCTTTCTAACTAGTATTAGTATATGTTAGGCCTTTATCAGATGTGTACGTACCATCAACTAAGTAACGGCCTTATTATGGTCTGTGTACACACGTACGTATATTCATATGTGTACGTACCATCAACTAAGTAACGGCCTTATTATGGTCTGTGTACACACGTTCGTATATTTATGGTCTGTGTACAGACGTACGTATATTCATTAGTGTACATACAATCGATTTTGTAATGTTATAGACTTGTTTTTTAGGTGCATGGTTGGTGCTTAGTTTCTATCCATTTTGAGCACACTAACTTGTCCCTACTGGCAATCCTATGATATGATGAGCGAGGCAATTAAATTGTATTCAAATTCAGCGAACCATAACCATCCTAACAGACTGTTACGGATCATATGGACCACCTGCGTGAAAGTAATAAGTACAACCAGGAAGAATGTTTATTCGCTAGTTAATTTATCGGACCAATACCAGCTTCGTAGACGTCCATCGCGAACTTCTTTTGGAAATTGTCAATATTTTTGTCGGTGATCTTCAAGCAATCAGTCATCGGTTTGCCCATGCTCAACAGTTCTAAATACTTCATAGTAAAAGGTCCACAATCTCCCGTCCTCAAGTTTTGTCCTACTTGGCTAACCCTTTCAGCGGTAACTGGATCGAGAGGGTAATTGACATCGATAACCCTCTGAAGTAGGTACGGTATCATCTCACACACCGGCTTGATCCGGGACATTGCAAGAGTTTCTCTGGTAAGGGTCATCAAAGGATCGTAAATGGAAACATGTCTGGTTTTAAGTTTTATGCCCACTCCTACCCAATGACTAGATTTCCAGTTCATTGGAGCATATATAACGTCGACATCTGTAACCCACTTCAACCTTGGTTTGTGGTGCATCCTTTCCCCATTGACGATGTCAATGAGTACTTTGTCCCATCTGAAATTTCGTTTCGCCGTTCTCTTGTTGAATGCTTAGAACCTTCTTGTCAACTCGTAAAAGAGAACGTCGTCCAAAATTACGGTCCTTTGTTTTATCATTTCTTCTCCGTTTTTGTGCCACAGCGTTAGGACAATCATCTCCATGTGCTGCAGATGCAGTTAAACGCAAACCGGTCGGATTTAAATCCAACAAGAAACCATGAACACACCAAAATTGTGTAGTTAAAGTTTAAAATATGTACCTGACTATGGACCCATTTTTGGGACGATATAAGAGTAGAGAAGAATAGGATATATGCCTTGCGGAATCCGAAAAAGGTGTGTACCCTGTGAAATTTTGTAATTATGAATATCCTATATCAATGATTGAGCATATCAATATTCCATCGGAGTAATATATACTACACTTACACATTATCTTGTTTTATCAACTCGGTGAATTTTGCGAATTTCCCATCAGCAACATCTTCCATAGGGTCGTATGAAACCGACCCTGCTTTTATCACTATGGCTTCGGATGGTTGACTCGCACGTATCTCCATTATCAATATATCAGCCCGTCCTGTTTCATCCACAATAATAACCGACTGCGGCACTAAATTTTCTGAGTCACCGGGAATACATTCCTCCCCGGGACTTTGATCTGGTTGACCTCTAGTCTCTTTACAGCCCTCTTCGACATCGCGTTCGTTGGGTATTGCTTGGTCTCCGGCCTAATAAGATGCACGTACATAGATTAGTTGTGACGTAGACTGGACCATCTAAGTAGACACTATAAATATGGCAAATATTCGAAATAAAAAATAATTTTGCACTATTGGAGGTTAACTGTTGTTTCTATTTGTACATGTCCATCAGTTTTGTTACAGCCCTCCTCGCCATCGCTTTCCTGTTGTAGTGCTTCGACTTCGGCCTAATAAGATGTACGTACATAGATTCATACTTACGTACATTAATGTCACAAATACTCGAAATCATCAAAGTTAGACACTTGCCTCTTGTTGACCGTCAACTGCAGTTTCATTTTCTACAGGTATTTCGGTTTTGTTACAACCCTCATCTGACTCGCCTTCCTGACGTCTTATGTCCCCTCATAGGTATCGGGCCTCAATTTTAGTAAGCCCATTCGGTATGGATTTGTTGTTCATTTTCTTTAAAATAAGGCCTCAATTTTAGAGTTTGAGTTGAGGCCCCATTTAAAAATTTAAAAATAACATCTTTTCGTATTGGACCTCCAATGTTGCTGGACCGGTAATTAAATTTTGGTTTGTTTAAACCAAATTGTGACTAGGATAACTCTACAATATCAACCATATAATCAATTTTGTCATAGTGGGTGGGCGCCATAACGTAATTAAGAAACCATTGGGGGGGGGGGAAAGCATACATCAACAATAAAAATAACACAAAACCACGTACAAAACGTAAATTAGTTGTCTGTACGTACACTACGAATTAAAGCAAATTTGAAATATAAACCCGAAGAAAAACAAAGAAAGCGAAGAGTCGCGCTTATTAGAGAAGGAGAGAGGGGGAGTCGGTAGAAAGACGAAACTACTACTGGCGACGTTTTGTTTTATTTAAATAGCATCACCCTTTCTCCTTTCCAAACCCAGGGTAGAAACGAGTAACACGATATTATCAGAAAAAAACCATGGACTTTAGAGTTGATGCCATCGCTGATCTTACACCAGGAAAAACGAATTGGATTATCCAAGCGAAGGTCTTGAATTCGTGGTATGTTACTGAGTTCTTTTGGAAGCGGGTTCTGCTCCTTGCTGATACACGGGTTAGTCCACTTTGCTTTGTAAAATATTTGCACGAGGTTGTTAACCAACGCAGTGGTCTTATACACAATTGATATGCAATTTGTAGGGTGACACAATCGAGGTGGCGTTTTTACCAGGGACCTATAAGAAAATGAGGAAGTATATCTATGATGGTGATTGGTATGAAATTAGGAATTTCAAGGTCATCCAGCCAACACTTAGGGAGAGGAATACACATCATCCTTTCCAAATCAAATTTACTGATGAGTCGACGATGGGCCTGCTCTCACCGCTGAATCAAAAACACTACTTCCGTTTCGAAGATTTGGGTGATATATCTCGAGGGAGAATTACCCATCCCATATCATTCGGTACGCTTATATTCAATTTTCAATTACACAAATCGTTTGAAACAACGTTAAAAAACGTTTGCTAATTGATATATTTGTGATTATCACTAGTATTTAGGCCTCATACTAAATAAATAGGTTTGTAGACAATTTCATATCAAAATACATAGGTCGTAACATTTAAAGTATGTGTCTACCCCGAATCAGATGTCTGTGGGTGTGTAGTTGGGGTGGAAGACAGAAGATTGCTCGAGGGGGCAAATGCGGCCAATGAAGTTGTCCTCACACTACTGAATGGGACGTAAAGGAGATTTGTGCTACCTTTTCAATACATTTACATTTAAAGTTTTTTCGTATGCCCATTCAATATTAACATGAGAAAATCGTAGGAATGAAACCCTCAAGTGTCGTGCCCTAGATGATTATGCTGCTCGCTTCATAAATGCTTGGGAAGCACTCGGGTGTCATCTTACTTTTACATCCGAACCCGTCTTTTTCTGACCACTCAATCACAGTCCTTTTCTCCTGTCTTTGTTGTTGGCTTTTGTTTTTTTTTGTATTTTGCGGTTCTGGAAGGTTGGAAGCTACGAAGGTATGTTTGATTTGATAGATCAGATAAGGAAACCAGCCTTGTGAAACCATATACAACTAATTTTGTAAATGTTCTGAAGGTGCTCCTTGCCTCGTCAACACAACCGCCTCTTCGCTGTTCTATATAAAACCTGATTTCGAGGGAATGGAACATCACAAGGAGATGTAAGCTCTTTGTTTCCCTACTAAAATATGTAATTGTATTTGTTGCTACTGTCAAATACGTTAATACACTTTCTATATTTACCGCAGATCTGAAATCGCTGGACGTTACTATATAGAACATATAATGGAGCACGTAGGGGAGAATGCAGTACCTTGAGAAGAAAGGAACTAGATGGGCGAAAGGGAGAACTCAGGGAGTTTAGCATATTTATTTAAAGAACCGGCACAGATCTATGCAATTTATTAACTTTTTTTTCCCGGTGTGTTTGTACTTTTGAGTGAACCCAATGTTACGCTGATTATAGATAATATATGGTTATGTTTTGTCAACAAAATATAAAATTTAGTACTCCGCAATATATGTACGTACATAACAATAGTTATCTACGAAAAGTGAACATGTCAACACTATCCAACCATCGCATTATGTCCTCTCTAATGGACCATATAAAGCCCACAAACATATATATTTCGCTTTATAAACCTTCTTATTCAAACAGAAAACCGTTTGCTTGAGATTTCTAAAAAGCCCACACGAGTAATAGGCCCATATAGGGCAGCCGGGAACAATTTGTCCAACAATTATAGTTAAACAAAAATGTGGGCTTAGAAATTAAAAAGGGCCATCATAAACATGTTACAAAAAGCCATGTTGGCACTTAGGAAAAAAGAGTATTATCCTCACGCCAATAAAAGATAGCACGTCTATTGTCGCCCATGCACTACGTATTAGCTGGACATGTTGTACGGTTGTGGCCAACCTGTTGACACTGAGAACAAGCATGTTGTTTGCGGGGCCGCTTCGTCTCCAACGCAACCTCGACAAAAGACTTCCTCCTTGTCATCTTTGGCCTTCCTGGAGGATTCCTAACAAAAGGCGGTTTACATCTGGACGGTGTAATATCAGTAGGAACGATGCAGAATGTATCTATCGGCATTATCGCCTCCGCATACCCACTGCAGAGGCTGTCTCTGCGGAAGTATCGATGGTGCTGGTTTATAACTGATATGTTGGCCATATATGCGGCTGCGATAGCATGTACGCATGGCATCCTCTCTAGATCAAAACGCCTACATGAACACCTCTTATACCTCAGATTGACAACATGCGTTGAGTTACCACCACTTACTTCAAATCGATCTTCATCAATTTCTTGAACCTTTAGACGCCTTGACTGTTCAATACGTGCCTATGAGTAAATCAAAGTGTAAGTTCATATAACCAAAACAACACAACATATCCACTAAGATTTTTCAGGCCTTTCGTTAACATATATATCGATGGATATGTTAATGAATGTAACATCTGTAACAGGTTCTCCACTCCTTTGGTGAGTAAAGTTGGCATTGCGGCAGCTTGTTTTCTCCTTGTAGCAAACCAACGTGTCAACATATTCCGAACAGCTTCTAGTAACTCTACAATGGGATAGGCTCTGGCAGGATTCAGTACTTTGTTTAGTGATTCTGCAATGTTGCTCGTGGTGAAGTTGTACCTATCACCAGGAAAGTGCGCCCTGCTCCACTTGGTTACATCTGCACGAACCAAGTAAGCATGCAGTTGCGGATTCGCTTCTTGAATTTGCTGGAAGATTTCTTCGAAATCAACTACACGGTACGCTGCAGCTGCTTTTTTTACCAGCCGGAATGTTTCGCTCCCACTAAATCTCAGGATAATATTCTTGTGAAGATGATAAGTGCAGATTCCTCAACTTGCCAGGGGTACACTTTAGCGATAGCTTTACCAATAGATTTATGCCGGTCAGATATCAGTGCAAGCTCTTCATCATCAGGAATTACACTACTTAATTGAGTAAAGAACCATTCCCACGACACGTCGTTCTCTGTATCAACAACCGCATACGCTAGAGGGAAAATATTAAAATTCCCATCTTGTGTTGTCGCTATCAGAAGAGTCCCTTTGAATTCACCTTTCAAAAATGTTCCATCTACAACTACAACTTTCCGCATATACCTGAAACCCTTAATGCATCCAGCAATCGCAATGAAAACATACTTGAATCTGTCTTCTGCATCAACGACCAGTCTAGTAAGGGTCCCCGGATTAGAGGACCTCAGCCTGTATAAATATGCCGGTAATTCAGCGTATCCACTTTCAGGTGTACCCCTAACATACTCCCGCGCCTTTATAAGTGTACGATGTGCCTTCCAGTAGCCAAGCTATTATATGAAAATGGTCAGTAAAAGACATCAGCACTAAACAATATCAACTAGAACGAATTATATATATGTGCAGTGCAGGCCATAGAATCAACTAATTTCTGACAAACTCAACAAACTTAAGCTACGATCTGTTTGTACACCCTATAAACAAGTACACTCACAGAGCCAACCATAAAACAAACATATTAAAGTATTCCAGTAGCCAACCTGTACACCATATCATAGGTTGAGCCCATCCCCAACAAGATTTGGCACAACAGAACTTCCCACACCACCAACATAATCCTTGTATAATTGAGCTAGGATTGGTGGTTTAGCATTACGGCTACGGCCATATCGTTCCATAACAGAGCAAGTATGTTCACGACAATATCTGCGAATATGAAACACAGGCGAATCACCCATGGTTGAAGCCCGTATTCTCCATTTACAACCTTTTACCCAACACTCAACGATTAACAAAACGGGCGTTGAATATCGAACATTGTAATCATATTTATCTAATACACTCAGCACCCTCAACCTTGCCACCAACGTTTCTTTGCTATCAAACTTATCCCCCACAGCAATATCACCACCTCCGTTTTCAATTTTGCGAACCTCCTTCTCAATTGCATCAGCTGCAGAGTTAGTCTTCCGGGTACGGTTATTTGATTCTGTGTTACACACATTTTTCTCTATACAAGACCCACCCCCAGGTCCGTCGTCCAATGATTCCTCTGCTTCATCCGGGGCGAAGTTGGAGTACAGCAGATAGTCTTCATCCCCTGAACTTGCACCATCGATGTCGTCACAGTAATCAAATCTACTGTTGTCCTCGTCATCTGCTTCATCTTCATCTAGATCATTTCCTACATTATCTTCACCTCCTTCCTTCCGACTCTCGTACTCATCATCTTTCTCTCCCATTTCCTCTGCCACGCCTACGAAATCATCTACAACGACTTCAGGGGTCTTCGGTGTTGGTTCTGGAGTTTTCGGTTTAACTTCCTCGAACAAGGTTTCACCAGATTTAGCTTCGATCTCAACGCATAGCCGGATGAGTTCACTCCTATGCTATTTGAGAAAGTTTTGAAACTGCCGACCATTCGAAACAATCACCGGTGGCATATAACATCCGCTTTTTTATATCTATCTAACATATAGCTCAACTTTATCGCGGAAGTTCTTTCACAGAAACCAAAGTCATCGTACACCATAGCAGTAAAGTCTTCAAACTTTGTTTCTTTATCGGCAACTATAATCCTGCACCCTTTCCTAGTATCAACATCAAACAACCATCGCTTTCTGTCTAGCCTCCACCTCCCACACGCCAATACGATATCTTGCTCTTCCATGGATGAACCGAGATCAAAGATTAAAGAAACTGAGTAGGAAAAAGACGTTTGCTCCGGCAGACAAACAGAACACGATTGATGAATCTGCTACAAACTTTATTACATGAACACCATAGATCGGAAGAACAGTAAAGGTGTTTAGATCTTCTTCCAATAAGTCTATCGCAACGCTCGACTGTCTTTCCCAGCTCAAACAAATTCGTGTTATTCTGGTAAGACTTTACAGCTGTCAATCTTGCTTACTAAATCTACCACGGACAAGAAGCCTACTACAACACTACGAAAACTATTTCAAAAAAAAACAAAGTATACCAAAAATATCTGTAAGGAGAGAAGGCTGTCGCATAAATCTGTCACAACAGGCCATTAGTCTACCATAAATATCTTCCCACCCTGTTACGTTTGCCGCTACACGCGCTTAAAACAAAAGTCTATCATCAAAGGGAAATTCCTCTACCAACTTAATCTAACGAATCGATTTCATGTACGTCGACCGATAAGTGTACCAACACTACAACTAAGTGTACCATCTACGTTGACGGCTAAGTGTACCAGCACTACAACTAAGTGTACCAAAAATATCTGCGGAACACCTTTAATCAGTCCACGTGTATAAATCTACTATCAAAGGATCGGTAGACTTAGTCCCAACTTCCAATGTTTTTTTTCTAATGGCATTAGCCGTAATTACGTTTTTTCTCAACACTAGTTTCAGGGGTAGTATAGGTACAAGGTGTTAGTCTAGTCATTACAAACAATTGTATGTTGCTTTTGTAATAAGAAAGCTTATATGCAATATTCTAGTAACTCACCCTATATTTTTATTCAAAATGTTGTTTGAGCCAACAATTTTAGTAATGAAAAAACTATACAGAAGTGAAAGTAAAATAGTTGGCTTAATGTGTTCGTACAGATATTTTCTAGGTGGTGATAAAAAATATATTTGTAACACAGAGTATATTTAGGTGTAAAAAACCACACTTTTAAAAGTTATATACTTAAAAGATTTGTAAATGGATATAAATCAGTATATTATAACAAAATAAAATTTAGAAATAACATACAACAAATTCTAATATATTTTTGTTAAATTTAATTTAATTTATAAAATTTTAAAGCCGCACATCGGACGAGTTCTCATCTATTATATACTAAACTTTTTATAGCATTTTGAAATTATGCATTAACTTATATTATTTCCATCTTTTATATATAGCATAAAATTTATGTATTTGTCATCTATTCTATTTTCAATTGCAATATATATGTTTACTGATTACGTTATATATTTTCTAATTTTTTATAATACTAATATTTTTATTATACCAAATCTTTAAAAGGAGACAAAATTATCTTTGATTTGTTACCAACTGTATAAAATTAGTTAGAGACTATTTTTAAACAATCTCACCGAATAAAATCTCCTATACATGTTCGAACCAAATAAACTCATAAAACATTTCATAAGTTGTCATGTTTAAAGATAGACAGAAATAGTATCGATTAATCATTACAAACTTGTGTTGAAGCGTCAATTGCACCTGCGGTTTTTTGTATGGTTATTAAAACACCACAACGCAGCTCGATCTTGGATTTAATTTAATCAACCATGTAATGGAATAAACCGAAAATTATGTTTAGAAACAGTTATAGATGCTTCAATCGGAACTAATTGAAACGACAATTATTAAAAAACCTACAATCATTCAGAACGAACAGATCGGGAATAGATCTGCTGTGAGATGAATGATGAATTAGCTGACTAGATTCCATAAAGAAGTCCATATTTTTCAACGGCTGCCATCGGAACTAATTGAAAAAGGTATGTTAGAAAAAACATCAATAACACAGAATATAAGAGATCAGAAATACAAAAGTGTATAGATAGAAGTTAACTGTTGGTTTAAGTTTGAAGTTAACTTGAGAAATAAGTTATACTAATCCTATTAGAGTTGTGATCTAAAGTTATAAGGATCAAATAAATTTAGGAGTTATCTAAACTTATGTGGTTTTCTAATAGCATTAGGAATAGAGTTTTATTATATATAGAGGTCGATGCATGACTTCTTTGGTGTGTGGTTTTTGAGAGAAAGAGAGATTGAGAGTTTAAGTTTTGAGCAATTTTTTTAAACTAATAAAAGTGAGTTCATACTTTTAAACAATCTTGAGTTCATAAAACCATAATCAGATTTCTAGAGTTGGTATCAGAGCTATGGGAGATATCATTGAAGCAGCAAAAACAATGGAAGGAGGCAGATCTTCTTCCCTCAAGTGTCCTATGTTAAATTCCTCTAACTCTACAGTCTGGGCCATGAAGATGAGAATTCTTCTCAGGATACACAAAGTGTGGCCAATAATCAAAGCACCTGGAGATGATAGAGACATGAATGATATGGCGATGGCTTTGTTGTTTCAATCCATCCCAGAAGCGTTTATCTTACAGGTAGGAGAACTGGACACGGCAAAGAAAGTATGGGACGCAATTCAGTCAAGACATGTTGGAGCAGAAAGAGTTAAAAAAGCAAGGTTGCAGACGTTAATGGCCGAGTTTGATCGGCTCAAGATGAAGGATACATAAAAGGTTGATGATTTTGCTGGGAAGTTATCAGAGATATCTTCTAAATCTGCAGCTCTTGGAGAAATCATCGACCAATCGAAACTTGTTAAAAAGTTTCTTAAGTGTCTCCCATGGACAAAGTATATACACATCGTAGCTTCATTAGAACAAGTTTTAGAACTAAATAAAACGAGTTTTGAAGACATCGTCGGTCATCTAAAAGCATATGAAGAACAAATAACAGAGGAAGAAGATGAAGCTGTTCACACGCCTTCAGATCAAAGCCAAACCAAGTTGTTATATGCAAATAATGACACACAATCCAGTTATAATCCACTTCCAGCCTCTGCTCCACCAACTCGTGATTACAGTAGCAACTACAGAGGTAGAGGTCGTGGAGGACGCTACAACTACATAGGAAGAGGTCGTGGGAGATCCTACGACAATAGAGATTTATCAGAGATAACATGCTTTCGATGTGATAAACAGGGACATTTTGCTTCTAGATGTCCAGATCGTTTACTCAAGCTGCAAGAAACACAAGAAAAGGATAACAATGAGACATAGAATGCAGATGAGCTCATGATGCATGAGGTAGTGTTTCTTAATGAGAAGAAGGTTGTTCCTAGTAAATTTGAGATGCATAGAGGAGAAGAAGACATGTGGTACCTTGATAATGGAGCTAGTAACCACATGAGTGGTGACTTACGGTATCTTTCGAAGGTTGACTACTCAATTACCGGAAAAGTGAAATTTGGTGATGATTCTCGGATAGATATCAAAGGGAAAGGCATTGTGAAGTTTACAGATGAGAATGGTGAGCTAAGGACATTGACTAATGTCTACTTTATTCCAGGACTCAAAAGCAATATTATTAGTTTTGGTCAAGCTACATAATCAGGTTGTGATGTGAGGATGAAGGGAGAGTACTTGACAGTACATGATCATGAAGGAAAATTGCTTGTCAAAATTTAAAATCTAGAAATCGACTTTACTAGGTTCGAATGGGGATTAAAAATAATGTGTCTGCATTCTGCAGTTTCAAACGACTCATATACATGGCATGCAAGGTTGGGGCATGTCAACTTTGAATCAATTAAATCCATGATTCAGAGAGAGCTAGTTAATGGAGTTCCGCATATACAGTTTGAGAAGAAGATTAGCAGCTGGGAACATATATGTGTTTGTTTTTATTGATGATCACTCTAGATAGATGTGGACAATTCTCCTGAAAGAAAAAAGTGAAGCCTTTAACAAATTCAAGAAGTTTAAAGCTGTAGTGGAGCAAGAAACAGGGAAGCACATACAAATCTTCAGAACAAATAGAGGAGGAGAGTTTGTATCACAGGAATTTAATTCTTTCTGCAGTGACTCAGGTATTAAGAGGCAACTTACTGCTCCATACACTCCTCAGCAAAACGGTGTTGTTGAGAGGCGCAATAGGACATTAATGGAGATGACTAGACGTATTTTGAAACATATGTTTGTTCCAAATTACTTATGGGGAGAAGCAGTACGCCATGCCACATATCTCTTGAACAGGGTTGCTACAAGGTCGCTTAATGTTCAAACTCCATATGAAGTTTTTCAAGGAATGAGACCTAATCTTAGTCATCTTCAAGTATTTGGTTGCATAGGATTTGCAAAGATGGAGTAACCTCACTTGAAAAACCTCGATGACAGATCACGAATGTTGGTACACTTGGGTACAGAACCATGATCAAAAGCATATCGCTTGTTTGATCCTAAAACTCGAAAGGTTGTGGTTAGTCGTGATGTTATTTTTGATAAAACAAGAAGTTGGGGCTGGGTGAGAGACATTCAAAACAGGGTGAGATTGGAAGCTTCAGGATCAATGTGGGAATATATGGTAACCATGGTATTCAAGAAACAGAGTACGAAACAGATCAAGGCAATAATACCACTGAAGACATCAGATTAGAACCTGATCACGATCAGTATAATGATGAAGAGGAAAGTGAAGATCATGGTAACGATGTCGAGGATACCACATACCAACCATTGGTACCAAGGAGAACTACAAGACAAAGAAAAAAACCGACACATCTTGAGAATTATGTTCTACCAGATCATCTTGACAATTATGCCCTGTTAGCCGAGGAAGAAGGAGAGCATTTGTTGATGTGTATAAACAATGAACCTAGAGATTTTTATGAAGCAAAGGAATCAGAAAGATGGATGAAGGCATGTGAGGAAGAGATTCATTCCATTGTTAAGAATCATACTTGGAGTCTTGTTGATCTTCCACTTGGAACAAAGCCAATAGGATTGAAGTGGGTATTTAAACTTAAGAGGAAATTTGATGGTAGCATAAATAAGTACAAAGCTAGACTTGTAGCTAAGGGGTATCTGCAGAAATATGGGATCGATTATGAAGAGGTGTTTGCTCCGGTTGCTCGAATCGAAACAATTCGACTTCTGATCAGTCTTGCAGGCTTGCAGCGACGAATGGATGGGAGATACACCATCTTGACGTGAAAACAGCGTTTCTTCATGGTGAGCTGAAAGAGACTTTTTGTCACTCAGCCGGAGGGTTTTGAGGTAAAAGGATCCAAGGACAAGGTCTACAAGTTGCATAAAGCTTTGTACGAATTAAAACAAGCACCAAGGGCTTGGAATGATAAGTTAGATCAAATTCTCAAGGGTCTACAGTTTAAGAGATGGGCAAAAGAACCATCAGTTTATCGAAGAAAGATACATCAAGACCGGATCTATCATATTGTGTGGGTGTTTAGAGTTGGTATATGCAGGATCCTAAGGAGTCACATGGAGCAGCGTTGAAGCAATGCTTGAGGTATCTTCGAGGAACAACACATTTCGGACTCACATTTGCAAGATCAGTCTCACCAACAATTGAGTTAGTTGGTTACAGTGATAACAGTCACAACGTAGATCCTGATGATGGCAAGAGCACGACCGGTCATTTGTTCTACTTGGGAGGGAGTCTGATCACCTGGTGCTCTCAGAAACAAGACACGGTGGCGTTATCTTTGTGTGGAGCCGAGTTCATGGCTGGTACTGAGGCTGCGAGGTAGGCGATTTGGCTCCAAGACTTGCTTGGAGAGATCACCGAGTTACCATGTGGGAAGGTGGTTATTCAAATAGACAACCAATCTGCATTGCTCTAACCAAAAACCCAGTTTTCCATGGGCGAAGTAAGCACATACACACAAGATATCATTTTATTAGAGAATGTGTTGAGAGAGGACTGTGGAGATTGAGCATGTACCAGGAGAAGAACAAAAGGCAGATATTTTGACAAAAGCTCTTGGAAATATCAAGTTTAAAGAGATGAGAAGCTGATTGGAGTGAAGGACTTGGCCGGAGATAACTTCAAGCTTAGGAGGGAGAATGTTGGTTTAAGTTTGAAGTTAACTTGAGAAATAAGTTATACTAATCCTATAAAAATTGTGATCTAAAGTGATAAAGATCAAATAAGTTTAGGAGTTATCTAAACTTATGTGATTTTCTAATAGGATTAGGATAGAGTTTTATTATATATAGAGGTCAAGGCATGACTACTTTGGTGGTGTGGTTTTTGAGAGAAAGAGAGGTTATGAGTTTAAGTTTTGAGCAATTTTCTTAAACTAATAAAAGTGAGTTCCTACTTTTAAGCAATCTTGAGTTCATAAAACAATAATCAGATTTCTAGATTGATAGAATCTCATATTATTCCACGGCTGTTTGCCAAAAAAAAAAATATTCTTCCACGGCTTTGTAATGTCACCCGAAGAAACTGAAGAAGAAGAGATTTGTAGAGAAAAAAAAATACCAACCGACACCTTTGTTTTTCGGGAAAAGTGTCATTTCATACTTGTACACACTCCGAAAGATTAAATGAAATATTTAAGGTTTAAGGTTTAAGGTTTATAAATATTTCATTTAATTTATAACTATAAATTAATTTAATTTAAATATAAATATATTCTCAGTTATATTTAATTTATAAATTTATTTTATAATTCTCAGTTATAAATTATAAATTTAAAATTTAAATATAATTTTATCAGTTATACAAATTTATCTTTATATTCTCAGTTATATTTAATTTATAAATATAAATATTTCATTTAATTGGGACTTAGATATATTTAAGGTTTAAAAAGATAAATTTGTATCATATAATTGAGTATTGTTGTGGGATCAACTGGTTACGTCCTATTCTAATTATATTTAAGAACGCAGGTTCGACCCACAGAGTGTAGATTTCTCACAATTTTTTTCGATTTTGATGGATGTCACGTTAGGTTTATGAGGATAAATTTGTAACATACTACCGAGTATTGTTGTGGGATCAACTGGTTAAGTCCTATGCTGAATATGTATGAGACTGGAGGTTCGAGCCACCAAAGTGTGGATATTTCACAATTTTTTGCGAAGAAAATATAACAAAAGGATGTCGTTTTGCGTTTTCAATGACACATCAACTCTTGTTCTGGAACTTCCAGTTCCAATCGATACATGTGGATTCTGAGTCAGCATCTCAAACAGTTGACTTAAATCCGTTAACGTGGACTTTGTAATTGGCTCAATTTTGTGAATACAAGTATGAAATTTGCAATGTATTTGGGTACATGTCTAAATTGGCACTCTTTATTTGTACAGGTAGTCTGCACTTTCGGATATGTACGGGTATGAAATGGCCCTTTTCCTTTTGTTTTTTTATGGTCATTTTCTATGATGAAAAAGAATTGGGCATCCAGATTAAAAACCCAATGTATAGCAGATTATAAATATTTGGGTAATTAGATTTAATGTTAGTTTAGGTGATAAACTCCAATAACAAATGCCCAATTGCAAACAATAACCCAGTAAATAATAATAATGAACTATTGAAAATCAATTAAAAAAATTGGCAAAAGAAATAATTCATATGTCAAATAAATTATATAAATTATATAACAAATATAAAAAAATATGAAATGATTTTCAATAACATAATGCCACGCAAGGCGGGTCGTTTACCTAGTAAGTTATTATTTGTGTCAGCCTGATCATTAATAATAAACATAATGTATAAACTAGACCATTTTTAATAACGATGACTAGGTGATTTACTCTCACTTTATACGGAGAGAGAGATAACATTGAAATCTATACTAGTATTTTTGCAGCAGTTTTTGCTCAAAAATACTTTTTGAAAAGTTTTTACATTTAATGCATGCATTGATTTTAATATTAGTTACCAAAACTTCAAAATTAATTATATGTAAGATTTAAATAAATAAGGAAATCTTTTTACCTCATTCAAACATAAATATATGATTCCCTTTCTTTTTTATTTGAATTTATATTTAAATTATCTTGAATCTTATTATAGACAGTTCGATGACAAAATTACTAATTAACAAGATCTTGACGCATGTTAATTATATTATTCAGATGTTGACACATGTCAATTCTAAAATTATCAATTTTTAGAAAATAAAAATGTAAATTCAAAATCTACCATAAAAAGAAAAGATCATTATAAGGAAATTATATATATATATATATATATATCAAAATTCAAAATTGTAATATTGTTTACTTATTTTAATTTTAAGTTGTTAATTTTACAAGAAAAAGGATTACTTTTATATAAGATAAAAAAAATATGATTGTGAAAATTATACAACTAACTATTGTTTCTAGAAAAATGTAAATACTCACCTTTACATAAAGAAAGAGACTGTTAAAATAAAAATAGATTGTTTCATATTTTTTTCACCAATCAAATAATTTATTTAAAACAACTGCTATTGTAACATATAAGATATGAGTATGTAAGATTAACGTATGCGTTTTTGTAACTATAAAACTGTTAAAGTGAAGAAACATATAATAGGTTATTTAATATGTTCATGAAGACAATTTGTTGGTAGTAGTAAAAAATAATGAGTATATTTTAACAGTAAAATATACTAGGTTTTACCCGTGGTACACCACGGTCTATTATTTTGTTGATATGATACTGTAATGGTTTAGAGGTACTTGTAGTCGATGGTGAATTGAATATATATATATATATATATACTATTAACGGTTGTAGGTAGAGTTTTGTAGAAACTCTTGATTCGCAAGTTGAGAATATACATTTTACGATTTGTTAGTTATGATTTAGGAATGAATGATAAGACATATTCTTATTATGATTCTCAATTGATATTATTGGATTAATAGTGTACATTTAAAGCTAATAAGATATAACCAAATATGTAATCGTTTATTAAACGCAAAATTAGATATTTCCTAAGATGTATTCATCTTGAATTAGTTGTTATATTATAGGGATGTGATTAAGAGGGTGTGATTACATAATTTGGGTTATCAATTTCTTTTGTCACACTCGGCCCTAAAAATTTGGCATGCAAATTAGATATTTTCTAAGATACAATGGGCATTAATTGGATGTAAATAAGTACACTATAGATTAAAAACCGGCCTAAAATATTCAGCAATCTTAAGGAGGATCCGGATAATTGAATCAGTTATAATTTTAGTTAAAAACCCGACCCGAAGTTGGCAAAAAGTGATGGCACCCTATGTACTCCAAAAATGTATTCCAAGCTCTATATGTGGATATACTTGTTTGGTTACAAATATCCTAAGTCAGTTTTTAATATATATCCGTTTATAAAAATTCAAATCATATCATATGCTGAAAAAATCTAAAATTTTATTAACTTTATGTATTAAATAGTAATTAAATAATTAAATATAAGATTAAATAAAAATGAAAGGAGAATTATATTTTAATCTAACATATTGATTTAAATTAGATAGATAGATTTTAGGAAATTAATATTATCAAATAAGGAAATGATTGTGTTTGGGTTATAAGGATTGTAGAGAATTTAGTTGGGATTTGTTTGGATACAAAGATAAGAGAGGATGGCACAAAAGTGTACTCCAAAAATGTTAATATAGATTTTTGTGTACAAATACACTTCAAGTAGTAATGTAGATAGTAGATTTGTAAATGGATATACATTAGTGTATTATAGCAAAAAAATATTATTTTCTATAACTAAAAGTTTATCTCTTTACTTTTATACATTGTGTTTACTTACGAAAATAATTAAATAATTGTATATTCTTTGTTAAATTTAATTTAATTTTAATAATTTTGAATTCATCTACAACTATTTTCTTAACTAAAAGTGTATCTGTTTACTATTTTTTTTCATGCAAACAATAAATTAAAGAAAATTCCTTGGTTAGTTGCCCAAGAACGCATAAGAGAACGGAGGGAAGGGGTTTACAAAAGAAACTTCAGAGATAAGAGAACGCGAAGAACGAACAAGACAATTCACCTTCGTATTTGACGCACGCGGGATCCAACAGATGGAGAATAGTTGGAAGGACTCCAGTGAGTTGAAATCATCGAGCATGTTGGAGAAGGACGGCCAATCTTTAGGGGACTGAACCATAGTGAGTAACTCAGCACAATCAGTCTCGAAATGTTGACAAGCGATCCTTGCAGCACGTATCCTCTCCATGGCCCAATACAACGCTTCTAAATCCGAATGCAGGGGGAGGGGCTCCGTCTTAGAAACTTGGCCCCCAACAACAAGGTTCGCTCCTCACCAACGCAACACCACCAGTCCAATCCTGAATGCACATTGGTTGCTTTCCAAGAACCATCAATCTGACAACGAGGTGAAGAAATCTGGACATCCAAAGACGGAGATGGAGCTGACATGACCGCCATAGAGAGCGCCTCTTCCCAGGCTAACTTATCGCCCAAAGCCTGAGAAATTATATCATTCACCTCGATCTCTAAACCTTGAAAAAAAAATTATTTATGGTCTTCCGGATTGCCCATAAAATCCATGGTAATTGAAGAAGTTGATCAGGATCACCCTATTGAGAGACATCCCTCCATAAAACAAAATCCAAATTCCAGTACACCGACTCATATAGAAAATCCTCTGACGAGGCATGAGTCGGAGATAAATCCCAAACTTCAAAAGAGCGAGGGCATTCAAAGAAAACGTGATTAATAGTCTCAACCACAGAATCACACCTTTTACACCTAATATCATATTGGACACTTCGGTGTATCTATTAACTTTTATAGATAGTTTTTACTTACTAAAAATATTTATTTTAAATTCTTTGTTAAATTTAGTTTTATTTTAAAAACTCTAAACCCGCACATAGGGTGGGTCCTAATCTTGAATAATTCTATAATACATTTAGCTAATATAAATTGTGATTTTTTCCTGCATATTATGTAATACAAAATTTTAAAAACAGAAATATATTACTCAATAGATGAATAAAAAAATACGGGTACAATATCCCACATCGTCTAAAAAAATTAGGCAATGGTTCAGAGTCATACTATAAAAGAGACCAAAATGATTCCGAATACAAATGAGCAGAAAGCTTGATTATTCAGGCATTCAAACTTTAAAAACTTTTATTTGGTTTATTCCAGTTCTTTATTTCAAAGATTTTTAAAAGGTTAAATATGAAAAATATTTAAAACTTTTAAAAAGTTAAATATGATAAATATTATATCATATATACACAATAAATATTAAAAATTAAAATGATATAGTGTGAGTTAAAATATCTCGGGACGAGGTTATATAGCGGGACGGGTTTTATCGATATTTATATAAATTAAAAAATATCATTAATTCGGTGTTACAAGGGTAAAACATCATTTCATTATTTTGTTAACATTTTCGGTATAAGAGAATAGACATATCTAATTAAATTGATTACATAAATATTATGTAAAAAATAAATTATATTATGGTATTATATGGTTTATTTAACAATTATTATATAATTATAACATATTTAACCAACAAAAACAACTTATAATTTAAGTATTTTAGATATAAATAATTTTGCCCCGCGGTGTACCGCGGATCCTAATATAGTATACTTGATAAATTGTTACACACATCTATATTAATGCGACTCGATTAGCAATTTAGCATGATGATAGTCAGATAGACTGATATAGTGTATACTTGGTATTTTTGTTTAGAAAGATTAAAAATAAGATAATTCTATTATATTTTTATTGCATATGTGTGGTTTATGGCAAAAGAAAAAACATATATCAATGTTAACTGCAAATACAAAAGATCGGTTTTATCACTTGGTGCAACAACATTTGTTTACGAAACGATCAGAAGTAGCACATTGTCCAGATGAGAAGCCAGCGTTTCTACAGTCTGCCCCACATTTACCATTCCCATATGTTGCCGAACAAGTAGTCTTGCACATATCACCGATTCTTCCTGTAGGTTTGATCTCTACACGTCCACCAAGTACACATGCATGAATATCATATACAAATATATATATATATATATATATATATATATATATATATCAATGTTACTGCTTTCACATGATGAAACCTATATTAGCAAACAATAACAGAGAAATAAAAATGTTACCTGAAGCCAAGACGTTGTAATTCGACAAAGAAGTTGTCAATACTATCAAGAGTAAAAAGGTCATTGAAGTCTTTGTGATGCTCATTTTCTTGCTTGCAATATATATCAAAGTTATCAACTATAAAGTGGTATTTATATTGGACAAATGTGTTTTGTGATTTTCTAGATTGTAAGTACAAGCACTATTTATAGAGCATTAAGGTTTTATGGTTCAAAAAAAAGTTTACAATTCTCATATATACTAATAAAATATTTTTGACTAAGAAATATTTTTCTTAACATTTGTGGCTCTTCCACATATACTAAACAATATTTTTTTCTGACTAAAAGATATTTTTATTTTTATAACTAGTCTTATATACAAAACTTATTCCTTTTTAAAATTTGCTTAAAACACAAGGTTGATCGTTAACAAAAAATTAAAGTTGACCAGACCCTAAAATATAAGTCACAAAACTAATTTGAATTAATTTTGTTTTTAATGTATTTAGTTTTATTTTAATGTAAAATAAATTTTAGAGGTTAATGGGTTACTAAAATGACATTACAATATAGTTTTATTATATAATGTTATGTAAAATATTTAGTGTTTTAATGTATTTAGTTTTATTTTAATGTAAAATAAATTTTAGAGGTTAATGGGTTACTAAAATGACATTACAATATAGTTTTATAATATAATGTCATGTAAAATATTTAGAGGTGTTTGCTTGTTGATAACGAATTATATAAAATGTAATTCACATTCAAATGTATTTGGTCAACCATAAAACGGGTCATGTGTTATTTTATTTTATTTTTATATTATTTCTTTATTGTTATATATTAGTTATTTTTAATATAATGATATACATAAGTTTAATTAAAATACATGTTAGTGTATCTTTTTTTTTGGTCAAACATGTTAGTGTATTTAAATTTGAGAAAAACACATATATTATTATATTACTAAATAGTTTAAATTCATTTTGTAAATTTTGGACAGATGTCAAGCTCTCATACAACATATGTTAGAGCAAGTCCATTGGTAGTCTATAATTTTGAGACTCTTAAATTTTTTAAGAATATATTGTGTACTTTTTATAAAATAAGAACTTTTAGAACCTTAATCAAAAGTATCATCTCCAATGGTAGAGCTCTAATTGGAGTTCTATTTTTTGAAAAAATATAGAAAGAATTACTGAAATGTTATCCAAAAGTTGATTTATTACTCATCTATAAATCTTTTGAAAATTACTAGAATGTTTAGTGATCTGGTTGTAATTACAATTTACTCCTTGGGTTTTGTTTTTCGAATTTGAGTAAAAAAAAAAAAAATACACATCAGCAAATTAAAATACACCTCATTTTTTATTTTCCATATCACTAAGTAGTTTTTTTTTCAGAATCTACCGTTGATTTTTCTTGTTTATGTCAAAGAGGAAAACAAACCGTTTGACTGTTCATAGCCCGAAAAAAAAAAAATTTACTCGAGATCAAGTGATCAATGTCGATGATGACGGTGTGGGAACTTCGGCGTAATGTTCGCCGGAAAAGTTACTCGAGTAATATCGCCCATGGCGAAACCAAGTCGTGGCCGTCGTTCCCCTTCTTTGTCTGGCTCTTCTTCTCGTTCCAGCTCCAGATCCCGTTCCCGATCTGGTTCGAGTCCCTCTAGGTCTCTTTCGCGCTCCCGCTCCCGCTCCCGTTCTAGATCGCTCTCTTCATCTTCATCTCCTTCCCGGAGCGTCAGTTCTCCCCCGTTCATGATGCTTGACGGCACGAGCTTCACCGAACAGCGAAAATGGTGACTCTCTTCTCTCTCTCTTTCTTTAGATTTCTCTTAGGTTAGGTTGAGACTTAGTATTTCTCCTATAGTTTGTCTTTGGTCGCTGATGTATGTAGGTCTAGATATGTTTTTGGTTTTGCATCTGAAATCGAGTATTATTAGAGTCTATAATGCTCAGTCTTTGAATCGGTTGTGTTGTTGCAACCGATTCTTTGTTGTACTTTGAGGTTTTGATTCACTTCGTCTCTTTGAAGAGCAGAGCATCAGAAACGATGTAACTGTTAGGAGCGCAAAAATCGAATTGAGAAAATATGCGAATTATATTTAAATAACGAAATCAAGAACGAATTACAACAGCATAATATAAAGCAGTAAATAAATCACGGAGGCAAGATATGATATCTCTTTCCTTAATTCAATAAATCGGCCGTAAGTGCTTTCGGATAATCACGATTTATGAATCCCAGGATACAACCGATCACGAACTATTACAGTAGCACACCAGTAATAGAACTCAAACGAACAGATCTACGTTATACTCTCGAGACTACTAAACTAAGAACTTACTTGGACTAAGCAAGGGAGAGGGAGAGAGAGATCTTCAGAGGAAGGAGTGTTTATGTTTTTGTGTGTGAAAAATAATGAGAGGTTATGCCTCTATATATAGTGGAAGGAGGGAGCTCTCAAGAAAATATTCAGTGAATATTCTCGGAGTGCTGCCCAAGTTTGCTTGGAGTTCACACCAAGTCTTTCCAAAAAATTAAATGAGCCTACAGCAGTCTCAAGAGCCAAAAAGCCCAAAAGCCCAAAAGCCCAAGAGACCACAGCCCGCGTCCAAGACCAGCCCGGCCCGCCCCGCCCCGCGTCCGGCCCGTCCTGCATCCGTGCTCGGCCCGGTTCGATTCGGTTCGCGTGTGGGAACCTTCCCTCTTCCTTCTACACACTTTTGAAACTAGAAGAGTGTGAAACTATATATATATGAATGAAAAATCAATCATATTTCCGATGTGGGATATTTTCCGAACCATCCCAAGTAGCTCACTTCACACTCTTATTTCTCATTCAAATCAACTCCGTTTTGAACGTATGAGTATACCATCTTGTAGTACTCGTTACCAGCTTTCCATTGCACTATCGACCAGACAATTCCGATCAGCCATTTGGCCGGAATCTGGCCGGAAAGTCGCCGGAAAGTCATTGTCCAAAACCTGCAAATTTTACATAAAATTGCAGTTCCAACAGTAACTTCGTGCATTTGTTATGCAATTCAGTTCTGATTTTTAGGGGAATTTGGAAATTTCTATGTTCATTTGAAGGATTTGTAATTTTAGGATTCACAAACTGTTTATTGACTAGTTGAATAGTCAGTTCGTATTGTAGCAATCAATTCTGAATGATTTAGGAGAATGAGGAGGAAGTTTTATTAATACATTGAAGTGTTTAAACTTAAGGGCGTATGTGGGTTCTGTTTTATGATGGTAATCAGTTCTATATGTTGTTGTTGAAACCATTTCTTGTGGTAGTTTAACTCAAAAGGGTTTGGTTTTTTGTGTCTTAGGTGAACATTCCTAAAACTAAGAACACCTACTGCAAAAACAAGGAATGCACGAAGCATACCTTTCACAAGGGACGTAGTATAAGAAGGGTAAAGACAGTCTTGCTGCCCAGGGAAAGCGTCGTTATGACCGCAAACAATCTGGTTATGGAGGCCTAACCATGCCCGTCTTCCAAAAGAAGGTAACACAAAAGCAACAATGATACTCTGATTCAGATTTGATTCGCCTTATTTTGATCTATAATTACAGTCTGACAACCAATATAGGAGTTGAGATTTGCCTGTGTGAAATATGCTCAGTTCTATAACCATGTGAAATTCTTATAGGAATGATCTTTTCCTTCGCCTGTGCTAATCATTTGTATTTCTTTGCAACAAGCTAAGACAACCAAGAAGAGTGTCCTGAGGCTTCAGTGCCAAAGCTGCAAACATTTCTCCCAACGCCCTATTAAGGTAATGTGTGAGACATTCTTTATCGTTGTTAAACACTCCCTGGTATCGGTTCTGAGCCATTTGTGTGTCGGTTTTGCATAGGTGCAAGCACTTTAAGATCGGTGGAGACAAGAAGGGAAAGAGAAAGATATTACACTCAAAGATAGCTAATAATCAAAAGACCATAAATACATCTTGTGGCGTAATAATATTTTGATCCTCTATTTGGTAGATAAAATTCTGCAACACAAAAGTCAAGTAGTTCTGTTCTGTGTAAATATTTCTCGCTGACAGAATTTGTAACACTAATATCTGCAATAAGTGGCAACAATTCTACTCGATTGTAAAATACATATCTGAATATAACTCAAAGTTTCAATACTGTAGGAAAGAAACAGAGAGTATATAACTCCATATATCATCATCATGCTAGTTGTGCTTGTATAGAGTATATCACCATCATGCTAGTTGTGCTTGTATACAGTATAAATTAATTAAGAAACACAGCTTATACAAATTGCTATCTTTCTATATAACATTGAATTGAGGCCATATGATACATATCTCTGTGAATTGAGGCCATATGATACACATTGAATTGAGGTCATATGATACATATCTATGTGTATTTAATATTGATAAATATTAAATAAACATATATGTTATGGCTGAGTTATGTACTTTGTACGGCTGAGTTATGTACTTCGTAACGGCTGAGTTATGACTGAGTTATGTACTTGGTACGACTTCGTTTGGTCTTTCGTGCCGTGTCTCGATATTACAAAAAGTGTTGTTGGGGAAACCCAAACAATAATTCTGTGTCTGCTCAGATCCACACGCGTAATAAATTTATAAAGTTAGTTTTTCACAATATATTATACAATATAATTAAAAAAATTGAACTCAAAATTCGAATAAAAAATAAAAAAATTCCGACGAAGTGACTAAGTGATGGCTGAGTTATTGACTCACACGGCTCACTTATGAAATATTTGTAAATTTATATTATTATAACTCAATATTTAAATGTACAATTGAAATATGAATATTACAATTATTATAACCAATAAAAAGTAATAATTATAGAGAAAAATTGATTTTTACACATTCTCACCAGAATGTGTTAAACACACAACACATGACGTTTAGGGGTTAGGGTTAGGGTTGAGGTTTAGGGTTTGAGATGTAGGGTTCAGATGAGTACTATTATTTGTTTTTTTGTTTTGGTTCTAATGTGATTTAATGTGTTTGGTTTAAGGTGGCAATATGGATATACTAATATTATTACCATTTGAATATTTTTTTAAAAAATCAAAAAAAATTTTGGTTATTTCCGGTTGTGGGTCGGTTAGATTAATATATAACCATAAATAACTCAAAACATATTTTAATTAAGTAGATTAGCCTAATATAACCGAAAGTAAGCCGAATATAACCAAAATTAACCAAACATACCAATTCAAAAATACCAAATTGGAAAATTTATTTTTTCCGGTTTGGTCGGTTATTTAGTCATTCTAATTTGAGGGTTGGCTGAGTTATGATAAAGTTATGGCTGAGTTATGCAACAGATATATTAATTTATTATATACCTTCTCGAGAATACAAAAATTGTTGTTGGGGAGACGCAAACAATAATTATGTTTATTGTTAAGAACCACACGCGTAATAAATGAGATTTTAGCGATTTTTTTAAAAAAGAATTCAAAATTTGAATTTCAATTTTTTTTTTTTTTTAATAAAAGTATTTCTCAAACAATTGACTGATATGGCTGAGTTATCTACATAAACGGCTGACTTATGAAATATTTGTAAATTAGAATTATTATAACTCAAAATTAAAATATAGAATGAAAAAATGAATAGTACAATCATTATAAGCAATAAAAAAGTAATAATTATAGACAAAGATTGATTTTTACACAGTCTTATCAAAATATGTAAAACATTCAAAACATGACATTTAGGGGTTAGGGTTAGGATTTGAGGTTTAGGGTTCATATTTTCAACATTATGGGTTTTAATACAAAGTGGTAATTTGGAGATACTAATTTGATAACCATTTGAAAATTTAAAAATTTTTGAAATTACTTTTCGGTTATTTCCGGTTATGGGTCGGTTAGATAAATATATAACCATAAATAATCCAAATGTAATCCAAATTAGGTCGATTAACTTAATATAACTGATAGCAAGTCGAATATAACCGTAATTAACCGAAAATAATGGAAAAAATAGTTTCCGGTTTGGTTTGATTTGGTCGGTTATTTAGTCATTCTAATTTGAGGGTTGGCTGAGCTATAGTAAAGTTATAGTAAAGTTATGGCTAAGTTATCGTTTAGGGTCTTCTCAATAATATGAAAACATATTCTTCTTTCTTTCGTCGGTCTTTTGTTCTGTCAGATTCCTAATAAGTATTAAAACGTCTCTCGATGTCACAAAAAGTGTTGTTAGGGAAGCGCAAAAAATCACTAATTATGTGCCTGCTCAAATCCATACGCATAATAAATTCATAAAGTGAGCTTTTCATCACAAGATATTATTGTAAATAATATCTAGGTCTTTTGTTCTGTCAGATTTCTAATAAATATTAAAATATCTCTTGATGTCACAAAAAGTGTTGTTAGGGAAGCACGAAAAATCACTAATTTTGTGCCTGCTCAAATCCACACGCATAATAAATTCATAAAGTGAACTTTTTATCTCAATATATTATTGCAAATAATTAAATAATTATTATTCGAATTTAGAATTGATTTTTCTAAAAGTATTTCTCCAACAATTGAATATTAAAATTATTATAACTCAAAATTTAAATTTAGAATGGAAATATGTCTATTATTAGGTTAATTGATAGTTTCCCGCCAAAATATCGCTTTACGGCTGAGTTATAATCATTACGGGAAAACGAAAGGTCATGTGACGGCTGAGTTATAGTGAGTTATGGCTGAGTTATCACAAGAAACAATCTGAAAGTAAATGGATGATATGTATGACTTTACGGCTGAGTTATAATATTTACGGGAAAACGAAAGGTCATGTGACGGCTGAGTTATAGTGAGTTATGGCTGAGTTATCACAATAAATATCTGAAAGTAAATAGATGATATATATGACTTTACGGCTGAGTTATAATATTTACGGGAAAACGAAAGGTCATGTGACGGCTGAGTTATAGTGAGTTATGGCTTAATTATCACAAGAAAAATTTGAAAGTAAATAGATGATAGGCTATGACTGGTAACATGTGTTACTATTGACTTAAGTTAAGTTATGGACTTAACTCAAATTTTATTCAAAAATGTTACCAATCACTAACAAAACTAACTTTTTTAATTAGTTATTTTATTTCTCCTAAATTATTATTTTTTATTATCATTTGAAATGAAAATAGACATAGACCTAAATTTTATTCAAAAATGTTACCAATCACTAACAAAACTAATTTTTTTGAAGTTGAGTTTGAATAATCATGTGTTATGGTTGATGTACAAGTTTGAGATATATCCTTTGTAAAATTGTTAACTCAAACCATTATTCAACATCATGGAAATTTTCATGAGTTAAAGATGTGGTAAGTTGAGTTATCTATTTTTTTAATTAAAGAAAACAAAAATTCAGTTATATAATACAAAGATATATTTTTTCGTTTTTATTTAATTCATACATCAAGAAAAATATTTTTACTGTTTTTCTTTTATTTAATAACTTTTTTAATTAGTTATTTTATTTCTCCTAAATTATTATTTTTTATTATCATTTGAAATGAATATAGACATAGACCTAAATATGATAAGATTTTAAATATTATGGCATGCATGTAGTTAATTTTTTAATTTGCAATGTAACAAAGAAGTTTAGTTAACAATGTATCTCAGCCACAACATGAAAAACATTACAGTAATTAAAAAGCAAAAAAAAATTACTGCCAAACTCAGCCGCTTCATCAACTGAAAATATGTAACTCAGCCGTATCGTTTGATAAGTCGTCAGCCGTAACTGAAAAACATTCTAGTAATTAATCTTTTGCTAATAAGTCAGCCGTCAAATGGCTGAGTTGTCGATAAGTCAGCCTATGACGGCTGAGTTATAGTTTTTTTACCATAACTCAGCCGTAACAACATCTTATAAGTCAGCCGTTTTTCATAACTCAGCCAGGCGGAAAATGGTAACTCAGCCGTGTCGTAGTGATAACTCAGCCAAAATTTTGACAACTCAGCAGTTTCGTTGTGATAACTCAGCCAAAATTTTGACAACTCAACCATCGGATGAAAACTCAGCCGTAACTACAGCTGAGTTATCGCATAACTCAACCAGATTTAATAAGTCATCCGTAACCCTTGGCTGACTTATGAGCATAACTCAGCCAGATTTTCATAAGTCAGCCGTCCGCTCTTACTCAAATGTTTTTCTGATAACTCAGCCACAACATACCTATAACTCAGCCGCAACATACTCTATAACGCGTTACGGCTGAACTATGGTTACACGTCAGCGATTTCTGACGTGGCGTCTGACGTGGCAATGGCATTTTTGTAATAACGTTTTTTCCGGTAACATAAAACAGGGGCACGCTGGGTATTTTGAAAATAACCGAAACATTCTAATAATAAAAAAGTTTTTTATAGATTCTGGTAATATTACCTAAAATGAGTAACATTTGAGTAATTCACCCAAAAATATAAGTTGAAAAAACCTAACTTAATAATCTCTTTGTCATAGACTGCAGTACTAAGAAACCATAAATTCAGCTTAACATATCTTTGAATGTGCATAGGAATACCAAAAAAAAACAGAGATTGTATGCACACTAAAACCGAATTACTGAAAGAAAACAACAAAAATGAGTCAAGAAAGAGAAGGCAGAGATACAAGAATAGAGCCAAAAGTCAATTACTTTGTCCCAGTTCTTTTCTCTCTCAATACCGCCACATTCAGAGAAGCTTATAGTGCAGTCAAGCCTATCAGATAAAATAGGAAGGTAGTATTATTGATCATGAGGCACAGAGGACTCCACAATGAATGTAGTGATAGGGGCTTTACATCCCTCCATCTCAACCTGGGACACTCAAAAAACGCAAAAAAAAACAAAAAAAAAACATCAATGACACAACAATTTAACAATCCACCTCTTCATTGTGGATACAAGTAGAAAACAAAACCCACCTCTTCTCTAAGATGTGCATTTTCAATCCGAAGCTTTTGTTCATCAAAGTAAGGATCTTCACTAACAGGAGGACCACCACAGTTAGGGCATATAGCATGCTTGAGAGCTTCTCTAATGGCTATTATCTGCCCATGGGATACCCTCACGGTTCCTTCACAGATACCAAAAACTAATGAGATTAAAACTCCTTACAGTTTATACATACAAACATGCATAGGTACATATAAAGGGTCTGTGGATGTACCTGATGCCGAAAGCAGTGACTGGCTTTGATCTTGAGTTCATTTTGCTTCCATTGACCGTGAACACTGTCGTACTTGAACATGTAGGTCTGCAACAATGAAACAGAGCGCAATCAATTAAAACATTCAAAATCAACTCAATAATATTAAGTTTAATCACAAACAAGCCAATCAATAAAATTACAAGACACTAATACTCATTAGTTTTACAAATGAACCGACCAGCTAACAAAAAAAAAAAGAAAAGAGAATACTAAACTAGTTACCGGATCTGAGCAATTAGACAAATCACCAAACCACTTAAAACACACATGCATAAACGTGAACATACATGTCTATCTTCAAAATTAGACGAATATATAATAAAGCAAACCAAGATCAGACCAACTAATTGAATATTATCATCAACGGATCGAAATAATAATAACCAACCAAAGATTGATTTTTCTGAAACCCAGCGATTACACAAACCCAAGAGTCAGATTCTAGATCTACATATATGAGAGAACCAACATAACCTAAAAATATATAAAATCAATTTGAAACTCACCGTTGATTCCGATCTTAATCTTCTTGTCAGCTTTCAATTTTCAGTGGAGATGATGATATAACAGTCCAACAATCTCACATATCGAATCATTCTCCTCAGATTTTGTCAAAAAATCTCATGTTTTGTGGTTCGTAGAGAATTGCGAAAGAGAGAAAGAGAGAAAAAGAAAAGAAAGAAGGAAAAAACAAATCTTCTTTATATATTAAAGGACAATACTTGGGTTCACCCCTAGGGCTGAACCTCTTCATTCACCCCTTATTATATAAGGAAATAAAATTTGTGTATATTATTATAAAATTAAAAACTTAAACCGCTCTTTATAAACCCAAACCGATATATAATTTCGTTCTAATTATAAAATCTAAACACTAACCATCTAATTTGTAAACCCAAACCGACATATACTTTCGTTCTAATTGTAAAATCTAAACCCTAACCATCTAATTTGTGAACCCAAACCGACATATAATTTCGTTCTAATTGTAAAATCTAAACCCTAACCATCTAATTTGTAAACCCAAACCAAAATATAATTTTGTTCTAATTGTAAAATCTAACCCTAACCATCTCATTTGTAAACCCAAACCGACATATAATTTCGTTCTAATTGTAAAATCTAAATCTTAACCATCTCATTTGTAAACCCAAACCGACATATAATTTCGTTCTAATTGTAAAATATAAACCTTAACCATCTCATTTGTAAACCCAAACCGACATATAATTTTGTTCTAATTTTAAAATCTAAACCAAGTCAATATTTAGCTTTCCATAAAAAAAGTATACAGAATTTGTTTCCTTAATTTGTTTTGCTTTTATATATTAATTTTAATTTATTTTTAAATAAAATATTAAATAGAATATTGTGATTGGTTGAGAAGGGAGGGGGTGAATACAAAGGTTCACCCCTAGATACATCAACTCTCTACTTGAGACGTGGACAACAAGAGACGAGTCTTAAACTTACTAAATAAAGAGTTGTCTCTTATTTTTTTCATCAATTATGATTTATTTTTAATCAGATTTACAACAAGAGCTTTTGCTAAATCCTCTTAAATCCACCCCCAATTGAGATGCCTTACTCCCTAGTTAAAAGTTTTTGGAACACCCTCTACTTTAATGTATTTGATCCAAAATATGAATTGTACGAGTTTAAATACAAATGGATTTTTAATAATAAACTAGATTAGTAACAAATGTTTTGTGTTGTCATAATCGATTATTTTGTCTTGTATCCATCGTTTTGATTGAATATTACGTTTTACGTAACGTAATACAAATGAAATAATAACAGCAACATACAGACATAAACCGTCGCCTTAAAACATGTATTAGCATTTACAAAAGTCTACTATACAATTAATTAAGCAGACTCACGTAGAATATTACCAACAAAGTCCCGTGCTCTGCACATGGCGACCAAAGGTTTAGCTCTAGGCATCGTGAGTCCTCCACATTCAGTCATATCCACCTCTTCTTCTCCAACCCTCTCCCATTCAAAACATTGAATCAGACACCCAAGAGTTAAACTTACTAACCGTTGAGCTAGTCCTGCCCCGGGACACGCCCTTCTTCCTAACCCGAACGTTATTAGTTTACGACTCTCTCCTTCTTTCTCGAACCTCTCTGGTTTGAAACTCGCGGGATCATCCCATAGCTTAGGATCTCTATGTATAGCCCACACGTTCACTAATAACATTGTACCACGCGGCATATCGTATTCCCCTACTTTACAGTCTTCCGATGCCACGTGCGGGACTGACATTGGCCCTGCAGGGTATAACCGCAACGTTTCAGAGACGATGTTCTGAAGATAAGGAAGGTTTGAGATGTCTGATTCCTCCACAAGCCTGTCTAAGCCAACTTTATTATCGATTTCATCTCTCGCCTTTTTTAGTACCTCTGGATGGTTCAATAGGTTCGACAATGCCCATTCTAATGTTACCGCTGATGTATCAGTCCCCGCAAGTATAAGAGACTGCACATTACACACATACACGAAATAAACCAAATGTGACGACCATTGACTTATATCAACTTTATGAACTTGATGTGATAACTTACAAGCATGGTTCCTTTGATGGTGTGGTCTGTATAGTACTCAGGTTGTGATTCTTGCAAAGAAAGCAAGTGATCAATCATCGTGTTCTCCTTCTTCTCCTTTGCCGCTCGTTTCTCATCAACCAATCCTTGGAAAAACTCATCAAGCCTACCAGCAATCTTCTTTACCCGTTTCTCGAAATCTGTAAACCATCTCAAGACCGGTAAATGATCAGCCGCATGTCCAGCACCAAAACAACTCATCGCTTCTGCGATAAGCTGTCGCACACGTTTAGCCTCCTGATCATCCTCAGCACCGTCTCCGTAGTAACATTTTCCAGCCACCATTCTAATGATGTTGTTGAATGATAAGTTAGATAACATTGCATTCATCTCAACCTTCCCAAATTCCTGCAAAATTTATTATATAAGACCTTGATGTTAAATCAATCAGACAAATCATAGACTGAACCATACACAGATTTTGCCAATAGCATAATTAGTGATTAAGGCCTAAAATTATACTAATCCAACTCAATTACGAAGGAAGAGTTCTAAATTAGTGATTAAGGCCCAACCTTATCCTAAACTAATGATGATTAAGGCCTAACTTTATCTTTAATTAATGATTAAGTCCTTAATTTATCTTAAATTAGTGATTAAGGCCTAAATTTAAATCCTAAATTAGTTAATTAAGCTTCACTTACGAGTGAAGAGTTCTGAGAGCGAGAGAGACGAGCGATAAGTAGGCGGATCTCGTCGCGGCGGATAGAGGAAAACTTATTAAGACGGTGATTGGAAAAAATCTCGACGGCGCCGATACGGCGGAGGTTTCTCCAATGTTCACTATACGGAGCCGAGACCATAGACGAGTAATTGTAAGAGATGTGTTTCGAAGCCATCGATTTAGATCGGTTTGCGAGAACGACGTCATTTTTGCTGAAACATTCTTCGACAATCGGAAGAGAAGAGACGACGAACACGAGTTTGTTACCGAGACGGAGGGAGAAGATCGGGGAATCGTTTAGCGATTTGGAGACGGAGAGGAGAACGCGGTGGAGGGGTGGTTTGAGGAGACGGAGGTGGCCGATGATTGGAAGTGAGGACGGTGGTGATGGAGGAAGGTTTTGGTTTGGTTTGAGGTTTTTGATGAGGAGTGTGAGAGAGGATACGATTAGGATGATGATGGAGGTGAGGATTAGGACCATTTGAGTTTCTTCTTCCATTGTTGTATTTTTTTTTTTGTCCTTCTACTCCGAGAATGATTGATTATAGCAGAGCAGAGAAAGATATGGTTGAGAAATCTTGGAAATGATTATTGAACACATCTCGAGAAAGGCCTTTGTGAGAACAAAAAAAAAAAAAAAAAAAAGGAATGAGGTCACATCTCACATGTGTAAATTTTATGGGACTTTTCCCGAATAAGGAATTAACATACCGCACGCGTCAATTTTTCTTTTGTCGGCAATAGAACTTTATATTAAACAAAAATTTAGCATCTTTATGTGAGACCATCAGCCATAGGGTCCAAGTGATAACTGCGGTTTTGGTTGTGCGGAGAAAGCGGTATTACAGTGCGGTACGATTTAATTGCGGTACGTATGGGAGAAATATATTTACGGGACAAATGCAGTTTGTACAAAATAAACGGTACAAAATAATGTTTGATTGGTAAAAAAAACTATTTGCGGTGCGGATTTTATTTATATATATATATATATATATATTAATAATTAATTATTTTATTTTGTATTAATAAATAATTAGTATAGATATATATTTTTTTTTTAACTAAGAAACATTTTCATACAATTATGAACTTTAGATACCTAAGTTATTATGAAAATACATATTACTAAGTTATTATGAATTAACTATATTGATCTGAAATTGTTTCCTTTAATTCAAAATTTGAGATCTCTGTAAAATCATTATTCAAATAAGTAATTATCTATGGTTGGGTTAAGCTGAACGGTCACAAACACTATGCACGACGTCACACGTGTCTGGCCTGATAATGTGAAAAAAGCTAGCCCTGGCTAGTGGCTACATGCATCTTAACCGTCCAATTTTAATTGCATCTAGTTTTCACAAAGATTAATGTTTTGATGGAACACAAAAACATAACTTCATTATCCAAAACTCTAAACTCTCTCTTGTCCTACATTTTTCTCCACATTCTCTTCTTCTTCTTCTCGTGAAAGAAAGATTATTTATTGATTTGATTAGATCGAAGCAAAAATGTCCTCAGCGCCGTCGCCCGGCACATCTCCACCGTCTCCTCTTCCGTCATCGGCCAATGGATCCACGACATACTCTTTCACAACCGCTTCTCCTCTCACCCTCTCGTCGTTGGCGTCGGCGTTCAGTGGACACCGCCTGGCTATTACTCCGACTCCGACTCTTCATCAGGTGATTACTACGATCCTCCGGCGGATACTAATCAGCTCTGCTTTGGTTACAAAGTTGTTTAGTCTTCGATTACCAACGCAAGGAAAAACAAGAACACAAAGATAGATAATTTTTTCTTTTAATTTGTCTTTTTTTTATGAGAGTATAATAAAAATAACATAAAATAATAGTTTTATCCAGTGCGGTCTAAAAACCGCTGGTTAAACAGCATTGTTATTTTGAAAAGCGGTCCATGTTATATTACACTGGACAATCCGCAAATTTTTTTTTTTTTTTTTAAAAACGCAAAAACGCAAATTCTTTTGTGATTAGTGTCATAAGTGCGGATTTGGTAAAAGAAATTTGAAAACCGCTTTTAACATGCTTCCATTCATGGCCATAATGTTTACATAACGTGGGATCTTAAGAATTGTTATACCTTGATAAGAATGGGCAATGTTCTCAGTGTCCTTCAAGTGGGTCGCTATAAGAGACTGATCGCTTTGATGATGTTTATGACCACCATTAGATAAGTGAGATGTCTTTTTATATAAGGTTTCCGTATCTCCACAAGACATGACCTTGTTATAACCCAGTCTTTTGACATGAAGAACGGCCAATCTTAAAGCTTCAGTTTCCACTCATAGGATTGATGGATGTTATGCCTCTAAATTAATATAAATTGAGTTGTTCAAGACCCAACCAATCCCAGCACAATCATTTGAAGTGATCCATGACCTATCAACAAAGCAGCAATAATCTTTGGTTTGCTGACTAATGGAATTGATGGAATTTGTTTTTGCCAAAAACTGGTGCTCCTTTTGTCTTGTAGCTTGATGTGCTTGTGAAACCTCTTTGCTAACATCCACCGCACGGGTCAATTAAAATGATAAATTAGACAATCGCATTATCGCATAAGCAAAACGAAAGTTCAAAATTCCCATAAATGCACTTAAAAAAAAGAAAAAACAAAAACAATAAAATTATTATTATTATTCATTTTTTGTTGTTGAACATCAAAGTCAATCAGAATAACAAATTATTACAAAAATATAGTCAATTGATACTTTATTAAAGATTTAAATTTTTTTTGGGGATAAAATAGCGTTTTTGTAACCGGTAACGTATTATCGATAGTATTTATTCTGATTCACTTTGATGTTCAACAAAAAAATGAGGTGTTTAAGTTTTAAATTTATTATTTTAATATATTAATTAGATATATATTATTGCATATTGTGTCTTAATAAAGAGTATAGTAGGAATTTTAATAAGGTTTCTTAATATAAGTGAACAATTCTTTAAACAAAATTAAAAGAAAATGAAGTGAGTATTTAAAAATATCAAAGAAAACACAATGACAAATAATTCATTACCATTGAACAGGCTTATGTTATTTTAAGAGAAAGAACTTGGAAATTAGGTCAATCATGACGAAAATATTGTAAATTATAACTGACGAGTATGAATCAACATGTATGAATCAACAAGCAAGAACTTCAAATATCACACCCAACTCTAGGATTGTTACATATGTATGTAAGTATGTTGTAACTTGAATATCATCACACCTTAATGCATATTCTTGTGTTGGTTGGTCAATGTCATATTTCTTTATCAAGAAGATTAAGCTTGGCTTGTGAAACTGAAATCTCAGCTAGTCGTTTACAAATTTGATACGTTTCTCATATCTCTCCATTACATACTTTATGTAGTTATGTTGAACTTCCTAGGTAAATTAGGTCTTATATACTTTTTGCAGCCCAAAATCATTTTCTCGTGGCTAAACCAAAATCATTTTGATCTCAATTGACATAACTTCACAATCATGACCAAAAATAACAGGAGATGAACAAATAGGATATATAGATACTTAGAACCTCTTAATAATTACTAGTTTATAACCATTGAAACCTAGAGTCACTATCGCTTATTATAAAACTCTGTTTCTGCTCTTAACACGCAAGGTTTTAGTTTCAAGATAAAGATAAAATACCAAAGTTAACATTAAGATTTTTTTTTTTTTTTTTTTTTATTGAAGTCCTTAAACAATTATTCCAAATCCAACATATATAAACGAGATCACTTGATGAAAAAATGATACAAAATTCTGTCTTAATTTCTCTAATTTAGGTCTCCTCTTTTGGCTTCTTCACGAGTAAGTTCCATAAAGCAGTGGTTAAAACCGTTGATGTCATAAGAGAGGATCTTAAAATATTGCTAACCTGCAGATAAGAGAGAACAAATGGGTTCCAAGACGACCATAATTATATGTTCATATGAAAAAATCAGGAGATAAAAGGAAGCTGGTGGTAAATAGCCTTTTACCTCTGTAGCACAGGAAACACCCACAACAAACTTGAGATAAACTGAATAACATTTTTATTAGAACTTAATCACTCGATATTCATGAAACACGGAGGATTACTTACCGGCCCTCAAAACGAAAGAAACCCGGCGAACGATATCGGAACTTTTAGAAATGTTTACAATGATTACTTTCTTGATAAGATGCAAAAGAGCTAAACAAGTGCTCATATAGAAACAAAAGATTCCATCCTCTAACGGCCTTCTTCTTCCAGGCGTCCACGTGTTGCTCGATTTTATTGACTTGACTTCACACGTGAGAAACACACGTGCGGCTCTGCAAAATATCTAGCTACTTCAATAGTTGTATCAAATCTCCCTCCTTTGCAGAGCCTTGTCCACAAGGGTCTTCAAGCTTCAAACTCTGGGAACTTCTTTTGAAGATCAAACAGAAACTCCCAAGTTGCTTCTTCTACTGGTTGACCAACCCACTTCACCAAAACCTTAGTAGCTGCCCGATCCTGCCTATTAACCATTTTCCTTTCGAGTATCAATTAGGGTTCCTTCACGAAAACATCCAGCAACACCGTAGGCAATGTAGTCGCCACTGGGACATTACCAACCAACTCCTTAAGCTGCGAGACATGAAAGACCAGGTGAATCTTGGTGCCTACTGGTAACTCCAACTTGTAAGCTGCGGCACCACATTTATCCACAACCTTATAGGGACTGTAGTAGTTTGGTGCCAACTTCTGATTCATGCGAACAACAACCGAAGACTGTCGATATGGTTGAAGTTTAAGATAAACAAAATCACCAATATCAAATTCCCTTTCAGTACAATGCTGATCAGCCATATGCTTCATCCTGTGCTGAGCACGCAACAAGTGAAACTTTAGTAACTTAATCATGTTTTCCCTCTCCTTCAACGAACGAGCCACCACTGCCACTTTAGTTTCACCTAGAAGGGAAGGCAAATGCACCGGTGGTGCTTGACCATAAACAACTTCATAAGGCGTCATTCTTGTAGAGGCATGGTAGTTAGTGTTATACCAAAATTCTGCCAGAGCCAACCATTTACACCACATATGCGGCTGAGCATGACACATACACCGCAGATAATTCTCCAAACATTTATTAACCACTTCAGTCTGTCCGTCACTCTGGGGGTGATATGCTGATGACATTCAAAGTGACACACCTTGCAAGGTAAAGAACTCCCGCCAGAATTCACTTGTAAACACTGCATCACGGTCACTAACAATAGAGTTTGGACACCCATGGAGCTTAAAAACATTGTCCAAATATGCCTGAGCCACAGATAACGCACTGTAAGGATGAGATATGGCTATAAAGTGCGCTGCCTTGCTCAATCTATCAACAACCACCATGATAACTGACATATTTGCAGACAAGGGAAGTCCTTCGATAAAGTCCATAGAAACATCACTCCATAAAGCCTCCGGTATCGGTAATGGTTGTAACAGACCTGGGGAAGCTGCATTGTCACTCTTACACTGTTGACACACATGACAGCTTCTGATATACGCCTGAATGTCACTTGCCATCCCCTTCCAATAAAAACTCCTCTGACTCTCTGATAAGTAACATCCCTTCCCGAATGACCACCAACACCTGAACAATGTAACCATTGCAAAATAGTGTCACGCAACTTCACATCATTTGGAACCACAATTTTGCTCTTACACCGAAGCACACTCTGTTCCCACGAATAGTGTTTCTTTGCATCAGGTTTTTCCTTGAGCACTGCAATAAGATTACGCAGTTCTGCATCCTGTTCATACGCTGCCTGAATTTCCTTCAGCAGATCACACTCTACCACTGTCATGGCCATGTGCAACACTTCTGCACCTTCCACACTTGATAAAGCATCAACAGCCAAGTTTTGTTTTCCCTGCTTATACTGAATTTCATAATCGAACTCCAACAACTTGGGAAGCCACTGCTGCTGAATTGGAGTGTTCAAGCGTTGCCCCAATAAGTATTTTAGGCTCCTTTGGTCGGTTTTAATAATGAAGTGGGCAGGAAGCAAATAATGTCTCCACTTTTACACTGCTAAAAGCTCCTTCTCATAGATCGACAAATGCAATTGCTTACCCTTGAGATGTCTGCTTATATACGAAATGGGATGACCTTCCTGCATCAGCACCGCACCAATTCCATTACCACAAGCATCTGTTTCCACAATAAACACCTTGTCGAACAAAGGTAACACCAACACCGGAGATTGACACAGTGCCTGTTTTAACTTTTCAAATGCGTCCTGAGCTTCAGCATTCCATGTAAAAGTATCAGTCTTGGTCAATGTATGTAAGGGACTAACAATCGCACCAAAACTCTTCACAAACCGGCGATAATAACCAGCCAAACCCAAAAAGCCACGAAGTTGTTTGAGAGTAGATGGTTGTGGCCACTCTGCCACTGCTTTGATCTTTGTTGGATCAGTAGCAACACCATCTACACTAATGAAATGACCCAAATACTCCACTCTATCTTTAGCAAAAGCACATTTGCTCATTTTTGCGAACAAACTCTCTTCACGCATCACATCAAACACCTTACACAAATGCTCCACATGCTCCTCCATGGTTTTACTATATATGAGTATGTCGTAAAAAAAAACCAAAACAAACCTCCAAAGGAATGGTTTAAACACCGAATTCATAAGAATCTGAAAGGTTGCAGGGGTATTTGTCAACCCAAATGGCATGACTAAATACTCATAATGTCCTCCATGAGTTTTTAAAGCTGTTTTGGGAATATCCTCTTCTTGCATTTGCACTTGATGATATCCAGCTCTTAAATCAATCTTTGAAAAGATCTTAGACCCCCCAAGTTCATCCAACAAATCCTCAATCAAGGGTATAGGGAATCTATCATTCACCGTTACTCCATTGAGTTCCCTATAGTCCACACACAAACGCCAGCTTCCATCTTTTTTCTTTACCAACACCACTGGTGATGCAAAGGGACTCAAACTCGGTTGAATAGTTCCCCCAGACAACATATCTTCGACAATTTTATCTATCTCATTCTTATGGTGAATGGAATATTTGTAAGGCCTCTGGTTGACAAGGTTTGCTCCTTCAAGAAGCTTGATTTTGTGATCATGGTGCTTCCTGAACTGTGGTAAACTCGTTGGCACCGCAAATACTTCTGGATAACTTTTAACTATTGCCTCAACCTCAACGGATGACTTATGGTTCCCATCTACAACATATAATGCAACTGTTGTGCCTTCAACCGAGTGTTCCAGATTTTCTTCATTCGAATCCACTTCACTCACACAAATCATAGAAACCTGAACTTCCTCTTCATCCATTTTCTTCTTGAGTTTCTGAGCCTTCACATCTCTTACAGAACCATTTCGAATTCCATACAACATAACTCTCTTCTTGTTCCAGATAAAACTCATCTCAAGCTGCTTAAACTCCCACGTAATGGGTCCAAGTGTCGACAACCATTGTACACCTAAGACCATATCACATCCTCGCAATGGTATCAACAACACATCTGACTCAAAAAAGGTGGTTCGAAATCACCACTGAAATCCTTCAATCGTTTCCTCAATACCCAACTTACGACCATCAGCTACCGACACCTGAGTTAGCTTTGAAGGTTGAACCTTACACCCCAACCTATAAGCCATTCTGGGATCTACAAAATTATGAGTAGAGCCTGAATCCAACAACACGAAGATTTCTTTCTTCCCATAAAGTCTCTTAACTCTCATTGTTTTGTAATCCGATACCCCGGTAACCGCATTGACAGATACTCGAGGCATAATCTTGTCATCCTCCTCTTCACATTCTACCTCAACTTCTTCCAACTCTCCTTCATCAACCTCCACACTAAACAATTGAGTGTTCTTATGCTGCTTATAATGTTCAGGAGTAAACTTCTCATCACACCAATAGCATAAACCCTTAGATCTTCTGTCACTCATCTCTTCTTTAGACAAGAACTTCTTCGTTGCAGCTTTAGGAGTTCCGCCATTTCGACCTCTCTGCATAACATTTTCCTTAGCATTCGTGGTAACAACTCGAGCTCCATTGCCATTATTACTTCCTTTAGAGAACCCCCAAGGCTGAGACCCGTGTTTCTTGGGGTGAGCCTTTTTGTATAACCTTCCAAGACGCAAACACTGCCTTATGGACTGTGGTTCAAACATTCGTACATGCATCTGCGTGTCTAGTCTCAACCCTGCCAAGTAAAGGCTTACCAGGTACTCCTCAGAAAGATTGACTCGAGTCTTGATAAGGTCAAACCTCTGATGGTAGTCAATGATTCCGTCCGTCTCTTGCAGCTGCTTCAACTCACAGAAAAAAATAATATAGCAAAATATTTGTGAAGTTGTGAAAGATGCCGATGAGACACCACCACAGAGTCTTTATTCCACAGACTCTGTAAAAGACACCAAACAAAGCTTTAAAGCTTTTCATTATTTGTGAAGCTTTAAATCCTGCAACAAAGAAACAAAGCTTTAAGTGAGATGAAGAAAAGAGGAAGAAGCTAAGTGAAGAATGTGAGAACTGAGATCAATTCTCTCCTTCCGAAGTGATTTAAATGTGGAGGAGCTTACCACCGTTAAGAGTTCCGAACTGAATTGAGAGTGTTTGAATATCTGAATTGTATAGTATTGCTTTTAGAGTAAAATTGTTCCATCCCTTACAAAGACTCCCCCTTACATATTTATACAGACCAATTTATTACCCAATTAATGCATAATTAATAGGACACGATTTTCGCGTCCTAATTAATCCTCTTGAATGCAAGAATCTTTGACCAAGCTCGAGCTGCGAGCTGACCAACACGACGCATCTCCGCGCTCTCTTCCTTTCTCCGGGACTGATGGGCCGACCAGTAATACGCTCTTGGGCCATTAGACATGCTCGGCCTAGGCCCTTTGCCTACTGCCCGAGATGACGGATCGTGGGTACAACAAAGAAGATGAGCAAAAGCCAAAATGAAAAAATGTCGTGGAGAAGGAGAGAGAGAGAGAAGCAAACGTGAATGTGAGGAAAAAAAGAAACAAAGATATTAGAAGAAGTAAAATAATCTGATTTTTCTCACTGAATGAATCAAGTCATTGTACAAACATATATATAGTGAAACTAAATTACTATACAACAATGGACTTAACGTCTAACAAACAAGCTCTTTTAAGCTCTGTTAACGTCTCTGTTATGTGTCTGTTAACTCCAACACATCGCCTCTTCTTCATTTAGTCTAATAAAAGAGAAGCAAACGTGAAACGTGAATGTGACAAAAACCAAAATAGAGGAAACAAAGTGTCATGAATAAAAACAATCTAAAATAAAGCATAGTCATGAAGATTTGCCGTCTCTGTCTTCACCGTGTGGCATCGATCTCGTCCATTGGAGCATAGCCTTTGCGAGTGGATTTGGTGTCTGATTTGGAGCGAGTCGTGTTTGTTTTGCTCGGCTTATCCCTTTGTCTTGTATAGATGCTGAAGCCTCACCACTCTAGCTTCTCTCCTTCGGATAGGTATTCTTGACAATGCTTCCGGTAATTTTCAGTTTTGGTCATCTTCCTCGACGATAAGGCTTGGCGTTAGAATGGACGCTTCTCTGTTGGTCAAGTATGTCTGAAGACAGCAGCATATCTTTTAGGAGAGTGTCCTTTGTGATGCGTTGGGTGTTTGGTTATTGTCTTGGGGTCTCCATTTTGAGCTTACCAGTAGCTCCAGTGTTACTGCTTTGGTGATGTTTTGGCTGCCGGTGGTGGTTCTTTATAACATCTCCTTTTCGTGAGTATCACTGATATATCTTGTTTCGTGGTTTACTTTTTTCCCCTAATATTGGTTGTGTTTTGTTGCTGCTGGTGTTTTGATTTGAGGTTAGCGTTGCAATGAGTGGCTTCTAGTGGTTTATAGGTGGAGAAGGTGGCTGCTGATTTGCGGAGATTACAGTTGCCTGAGTTATCTTTTATGACTATTTTTTTTTTAATGAAATCCTTTAAAATTCTAGCTCAAAGGGTATGATTTGATATGAGTAATTTTCAACTAAAAACAAAAAAAAGTCTCCTAGAATCATTCAAAGTAGCATTCTAAAAAAAATTGTGATATTTTGAATAACAAGAAATTTTGAATTATTTTAAAGGATTTTATAAAAATCTTAATTGAATAACATAGGATTTCATACGATTTTTTAAAATCCTGAATTGAATAACAAATTATTTTAAAAATACTTTAAAATCCTTAAAAATATAAATTGAATACCCCTCTAAAACTTTACTTCGAACTGGTTATGTTTATTTTTCCGGTCCAATTCGGTTATGAACTGTTCGAATCCTAAATGAAAATCAAATAATGCCATTATAGCATCTCCGTCTCGTTCCAAAATCCAAAGGAAGCTTCGTAAACTATTGGAAGCAAGAAACAATGATACAACGTCGTTTCACGTGATACAACGCTTTTTCAACTATTTATTCTATATCTCCATCTCCAAAATCTGGAGAGAAGAAGCCTCTCATTTTGTTAGGCTCGTAAAAGATTTGACATGTTCTATCTTATGTGCAATGCGAGATGCCGGACAATTATTGTAAATACCACTAAAATAAGTTTAACTTTGAAAAATATTATTTTTAATTTTATTTTCTAAAATACCATTAAAATGAGTTTTTCTAAAAATTAAATTAAAGTTTTAATATTCAAAACTAAATCCTAAATTTAAAATTATCAACTCAAACCTAAAAAAAAAAAAAAATTACATCCTTAAAAATCAAAATTTTTTAAGTACTTTTGATAAACAAAACTAAAAGTATGGTAACTTAAACATAATTATTTTAAAGAATTCCTCATTATTAACGTAAATGTCTTTTTAAATTTGCTTTTCTACTTCGTTAAATTAAAAAAAAAAAGTTATATTTTTCGACATGGATAATCATTTTATCGATAGGTTTTAGTTTAACGTGTTCATATTAATTCCTAATTTGGAAACCAAGTAAAAATTGAATAATATATTTATAATATATGAAATTTAGTATTATACTTGGTAAATAAAATAAAATAAAACTAATCCACAAATGAATAATGGGCTTCATGTTAAAGCCCGTTTTAAATTTTAAGTGTATTGAGAGAATTGACTATACGTAACTTTATAACAGTGTTAAAAAGAGTCCTGAAGCCCTAAACAACTTCTCGTCAGCTTCGTTTTTGCTTCCTTTTCCCCGCAGCATTCTCCAGCAGAGTTGTTCAGGTACGTTCCGGTTAGCTTAGAAATCTTAAGGAAACCACACTCTGGAGAGAATTCAACTTTCTTGTGCTTCAATTTTTCATCTACGTTTTTTTTTTAGTCTCCTCAACTCTGTTCTTAGATTTTTGCTAGAATTATGAATCAATTGTTAAAATTTTTGTTCTTAGATAACTGTAAAGAAAAAGAGATTGGAATCTCTTCACACTCTGACTAGGTTACAGACTATGATCATAAGTTGATTGTATGGTTACCCAAATGTTGGAAGTTCACAAAGAAGAACTTGTCTTTGAGATTTCTAATAGTGACTGGAACACTTCGAGACTCTTCCAAAGTTTAGTAATGAATAAGTTAATTCTTTTGTATTGGTTTTGCTAGACGTCTCATTTCCTTTGGCAACCCAAAAGACACTGTCGATGGCAACCATGGTAGCTGTAAGTCACAGTTTTCTAAAAATCCAAAGACATTGTGTAAAATTTAATTATTCTTCTTTACCTGTTTCGTGACTTGTTTATACATTACTGTAACAGAATGAAGCGTTTACGGGAAATCCAAGACGCCAACTCGCAAAGCTCTTTAGTGTGTCTCTTAAACTAACAGTTCCTGATGAACCTGGTGTTGAGCCATTGGTTGAGCCTGGCAAATTTGGAGATTACCAATGGTTTCTCCCTCTTTCCACTTTAACTCTATGAGTATTTTTAAAGTACCAATTTTTAAGTTATGCTCGTTGTTGTATGCAGTAACAATGCAATGGGACTATGGTCTATAATTAAAGGAAAGGGTACACAGTTCAAGAGTCCTCCAGCTATTGGACAGGTTGGTTGGTTTGGCCTTTTACAATTTTGTGGCTTTTTTGTGTGATCTATTTCCGCAGATTCTTAACCAACTCTTATTCTGTTTCATTTTCACTTAGGCCCTTATTAAGAGTCTCCCTACTTCTGAGATTGTGGAATCATGTTCGATAGCTGGACCTGGATTTGTTAATGTTGTACTATCATCTAAGTGGATGGCTAAGGTGCTCCTGTTGTTTTATTAGTCATTTTCTAGTCCTCGTATAAATAAAGTTTATGTTTGTCATAAATTCTTTTTCTAATCTTTTCTGCAGTGTATTGAAAACATGCTTATCAATGGGATTGACACATGGGCGCCTACTCTTTCGGTTAAGAGAGCTGTAGTTGATTTTTCATCTCCCAACATTGCGAAAGAAATGCATGTTGGTCATCTAAGATCAACTATCATTGGTGACACGCTAGCTCGTATGCTCGAGTACTCAAAGGTTGAAGTTTTTCGCAGAAACCATGTTGGTGACTGGGGAACACAGGTAGCTACTTTTCTACCATACAAATGATTTCTTGACATTGAGTATTCCATAAAAGATTTCAAAGAAATAAAAGCTGCTTTTACTTCTGCAGTTTGGCATGCTTATTGAGTACCTCTTTGAGAAATTTCCTGATACAGATAGTGTGACTGAGACAGCAATTGGAAATCTTCAGGTCAGCTGCCCCCTCAAGATTTACAGTTTTTCTGATGTACCAATATTGACTTAAATTGTTTTATGTGAAGAACAACCAAAGCAATTTAGTTTTAACATTAAGATGTCCTCTGATAGATGTTTTACAAAGAATCAAAACTTAAATTTGATTTGGAGCCAGAGTTTAAGGAAAAAGCACAGAAGGCCGTGGTCCGTCTACAGGTAGATAACAATTTTCAATTCCTACTGGTGCATTCTTCTGTTTTACAGTGTCTTAATATGCAGCTACCTTTAGTTGCAACATATAACTCACTTGTCTATTTTGTTTTCTTTGTTTCTTCGGTATAGAGTGGAGATCCTGTTTACCGCAAGGCGTGGACTAAGATTTGTGATATCAGCCGAAACGAGTTTGCCAAGGTTTACCAAAGCCTTCGAGTCGAGCTTGAAGAAAAGGTAAAGGAATAGTTGGGACGTATACTAAATTATTTGCGCCAGAATATGATAGAGATACATGAATGGATAATAATGAAAAATACATTTATTAATGACAGGGAGAAAGCTTTTACAACCGTTTTATCCCTGACATAATTGACGAATTGAGCAGCAAGGGGTTAGTTGAAGAAAATGAAGGTGCTCGTGTGATATTCATCGAAGGCTTTGAAATCCCACTCATTGTTGTAAAGAGTGACGGTGGTTTTAACTATGCCTCAACAGATCTGGCTGCTCTTTGGTGGGTTATCTTTGGAAAATGCATCTCATATATTATGACTTTCTGTTTCTATGTGGCTTGTTTTGAACTTCCATATCGTTGTCTGCTGGTGCTAAAATCTTTCTGGCACAGGTATCGGCTTAATAAAGAGAAAGCTGAATGGATTATATATGTGACCGATGTTGGCCAGCAGCAGCACTTTAATATGTTCTTCAAAGTGGGTTTGATGAATATTTTACTGTTTTCAGGTCTTGTAAAATGTGATCTTGATTGAAACTCCAGTCGTAACTTTGGTTGTCTTCTAACTTTGAATCAGGCTGCCAGAAGAGCAGGGTGGCTTCCGGACGATGATAAATCTTACCCTAGGGTTAACCATGTTGGTTTTGGTCTTGTCCTTGGAGACGATAACAAGCGATTTAGAACTCGGTCAACAGCGGTAGTCCGTCTAGCTGATTTGCTAGATGAGGCCAAGACTCGCAGTAAAAAAGCCCTTACTGAGCGCGGTATCTAACTTTCTATTAACATTCAAATTACTGAATTTGTTCAGTTATTATTTGGTCTTATTCATCCCTTATATGTTGTTTCTCTGTTTAGGTAAGGACAAAGAATGGACACCCGAGGAGCTGGACCAAATAGCCGAGGCAGTTGGTTACGGTGCACTGAAGTAAGTATTTATCTCTATATTTAGTATCTTCTGGTTCTCGATGACTGTTGTAACCAAGGCTGCACAAATGTGATAAGTGACTTATCCTTTTGTTTAATTCTCTTTAAAGGTATGCTGACCTGAAGACCAACAGAACGACAGGTTATACTTTCAGCTTTGATCAAATGCTTAATGACAAGGTGCTGTAGAATTTTTGGAGCTAGTCTACATATTTGCATTATGGAGTCATTTACACATGCTTAATTAAATATTTTGTATCATATTTCATGAGCAGGGTGATACAGCCGTTTACCTTCTTTACGCCCATGCTCGGATCTGCTCAATCATCAAGAAGTCTGGCAAAGACATAGATGAGCTCAAAAAGGTATTTTAGCAACACTTAGCTACAAAGTCTGTGTAATGCGTGATTATTCTTACGTCTTATTCAATTGCAGACGGGTAAGATATCATTGGATCATGCAGCCGAACGGGCACTGGGGCTTCACCTGCTTCAATTTGCTGAGGTAAAACACATGCTCATTTAGATTGTAACTTTCATATTCAGACTTCTTTTTCCTGGTAAGAAGATGAACTGTTGTGTGAACGATTTGCAGACGGTTGAGGAAGCGTGTACCACTTTGTTACCGAACGTGCTGTGCAAGTACCTTTACTACTTATCCGAAGAGTTCACCAAATTCTACTCCAGTTGTCAGGTGAGCATTTCCCAAATTCTACTTTTTGTAATGGAGGCTAATAGACTCTACAATCAAATCCACCATTGTTTTCATCTTTCTCTTGAACTATGGTTTTACAGGTGAATGGTTCAGCAGAGGAGACAAGCCGTCTCCTACTTTGTGAAGCAACGGCCATAGTCATGAGGAAATGCTTCCACCTTCTTGGCATCACCCCTGTTTACAAGCTCTGATACATCACATTTCACATTACAATGAAATTAGCCAAAGCCAAAAAGGCAAAAAGGGTCTTTTCGACAAAAAAAAAAGATTTATATATATGCACTAGAGTAGTGTGACCAAGTCTTGAATTCTTAATGTTCCTTTCTAATTTATTGAAATAGCTAAAATCTCGTTAACATGGAGATCTTTGTGAAGTTAAAAGTCTGTAATGCGAGTATCTCCAGGTTTTCGTCTGTGGTAACGAGAATATTCATGAAATGTATGTAATTTGTAACAAAAGCATTATCATGATCTTGACAACTGCTCATATGCAATGTCATTTCTTAAAATGATATTTCTTAAAACTCAACAACACTCACCAAAATAAAACACTCTCAAACACACATACATATTTCTTATGGATTGATAAAAAAGTAAACCATCGCATAGAATCATAGATCCAAAAGGAAGAGTTGGAAGCATTCTAGTATGAAGATAAATTTGACCCATTTAAAATTCCCTTCAATTTCGTTATTGTTTTAGTTTTTCCGGTTCAATTTGGTTTCGAACGGTTAAAATCCAAAACAATCACATACCATTGTCATCATCTCCTTTCTCGTCTCTTCTCTGTATCAAAACTCCAAAGGAAGCTTCGAAACCACTGAAAGCATCAAAACAATGATACTGCGTCGTTTCATCTGCTACAACGCTTCTTCAACTATCTCTTCTATAGCTCCATCTCCGAAGAAGAAGCCTCTCATCTTCTTAGGCTCTCCTCAGGTACAAAAAAAAAAAGAAAAGATTTAAACTTGTTCTCATGGGTTTAGGGTTTTAGCCTAATCTTATTCCTTTCTGCTATAAATTTAGGTTTCCGTGACTGTCCTTGAAGCTCTCTTCGATGCATCTGCTGCACCAAACTCTTCCTTCAAGGTATACTTTGAAACTTATTTGGTGTGAAATTGGATTAACTTTGAATATTGGAAACTCAGATTTTGAATGTTCTCTGATTTTGATTCTTATGGACATTGTGATTTTGATTTTGTTAGCCCCTTTTTGATTTTGAAACAAGATAACGAGTTGTGTGGTGAAGATATCTTCAGGTTACTTAATTCGGCTTTTGTACTAGGTTGCAGGGATTGTAACACAGCCACCATCAAGGAGAGATAGAGGTAGAAAAGTTTTGCCTTCACCGGTAGCACAATACGCTCTCGATAAAGGCTTACCTTCTGATCTCATTTTCTCCCCTGAAAAGGCAGGAGATGTAAGGACTCTCTTATCTGATATATGTATAATAATGTTCTTGCTTTTGGAAAAGATGTGATCTTTCTTCTTTCTTGTGAAGATGACATTAGTATTTGTTCTGTTGCAGGAAGCATTCTTATCGACTTTAAGAGATTTGCAACCTGAGCTTTGTGTTACAGCAGCTTATGGGAATATATTGCCTACCAAGTTCCTTAAAATTCCAGTACATGGTTAGTAAAAATTTTCTACTTAATGGAACATTCTAGATGGTGTGATGGGAAAGAATGTTGTTTTGAAGTCCATAGTTTAACGTTTTAGGGACAGTGAACATACACCCAAGTTTGCTGCCGCTGTACCGTGGTGCAGCTCCAGTTCAAAGAGCATTGCAGGTTCAATTTTTTGTTTTCATTTGTAACTCATTCCACTCTTCCTGTTATTGATTACAACATGGGAAGACTCTTGACTCAAGTGTGCACTGTAAACACTTGGTGGCTGCACTAGGATGGTGTCTCGGAAACAGGAGTATCATTAGCATTTACGGTGCGGAAGTTAGATGCAGGGCCAGTAATTGCCTCTAAGAGTATCCAAGTGGATGATATAATAAAAGTATTCACTCTGTCCCTTGATGTGGCTCATCATCTGATTATATTTTCTGAATCTTAATGACCTCTGTTTGAATCATTTGCAGGCACCAGAACTGCTCTCGTTTCTATTTTCTGAAGGTGATATATTAATTCTTGTACTTACGCTTTTTGGTGAAAGTCATTTGAGATAATTAGATTCTCTAATTAGGGTCTAAGTGAAAAGAACCTTGCAGGTTCTAAGCTTCTTATCCGTGAACTTCCCTCGATATTTGATGGGTCTGCAACATCAAAAGCAGTTCCCCAAGATGATTCTAAAGCTACCTTAGCTCCAAAGGTATCTGTTGTCTGTTATCATTCAAAATAAGGCAATGCTGCTATATTGCTTCCTAAATGAGATAACATAATCTGATTCCGAATTTGGTTCTAATGGGACTGACATGATTCAATTGATGCTCAGTTAGCTCAAGATGAGGCTTGGCTCTCTTTTGACCAGGAAGCTTTTGTTCTACATAACAAGGTAGAGAACTCTTCATTCAGTTCATTAGTCTATAATCATATCTATATTTATAAAGAGTAAAACTGCTTTTTAGGTTCGTGCATTCGCAGGATGGCCAGGAACACGAGCTAAAGTTGTAGTCCTCGATGACAAAAGCGGTCAGGAAAATGAGCTAGAGCTTAAAATAATTACCACTCGTGTATGTCAAGCTTCAGAAAACCGGGATGGTGAACAAGATTATGTAACTTTCAAGGAAGGTTCATTGGTGTTTCCTTGTGGAGGAGGTACTGCTTTAGAGGTAAACGCTATAGACATATCATTGCATGTTCTCTAAATCAACTCAGTTACAGACCTACTCACAGGCAGATGTTATGATGTGGTAATCAGAGACTAATCTAGCATTTAAAAAGCTAATATTTTGGTGTTGCTGATTCAGGTACTAGAAGTCCAGCTTCCTGGTAAAAAAGCTATCAACGCGGCCGCTTTTTGGAATGGCTTGAGAGGTCAAAAGCTGAAGAAGCTATGAAGACAGGCTGAAACAGAGATAAGCTTTGGTCAGGAAGTTAGAATTAAGAAAAACCAATTTGTAACAGGTTGTCCAAACAAAATAGTGATTTATGGTTTCCACATTCTTTGGTACAATATGATTTTTCTCATTTTCTTCCGAGATTTTGATCGAGCCTATATCCATGTATTTTAATCAAGATAACTGCTCACAATTGTTCTTACCCTCCAACCATGGAGTCCAAAACTTATGCCTATTAACTGTGTAAAATGACCTGTGCATATTGTACTAACTATAATTCACTGCCCCATGCTACTGGCAATGAGAATAGCCTCAATTTTTTCGATTGCACTATATCAGCATTGCCATTATTGGCAAACATCGTAAAACTCCCACAAATGTTGGATAAAATCAAAAACATACCTGCATCGACCAATGTCTAAGTGACCATATATTCTTCATGACTTTCATCCAACATCTCAACCACAGGAGCATACTGTATCATGTCAAATTAATGAGAGTCCATGAGCCAAAAAGAAAGAACGGAAAGCAATAGGATCCTTAAGACAAAGCTGAAGGCGGATGCATGTACCTCATCATCTTCGTCAAAGTATGTCCCGTCAATAGCACTATTCTTCTGAAACTCCCATCCTAATCTGTTTTGAAGCAACTCTTTGAACTTCCTTGTCTGCAAAAAGACAGGTGTGAAAACGAATTTATAGATATGATTTGACAGGTTGTGAAATACTGATCTGATCTGTATATGTAGAAGTTGTACATACCCACGACAATAAATCTCCATCGACTACAGATGCCTCTTCCACTAGTGCGAAAAAGTCCTGTTAACAAAGCAATGGAAGTTCGACTAAATTTTTTATATCCTCCCAAAGACGAATTATTTAATATGCTGAACGTATGCTCATTCAGAGAAATATGTCGCTAGTCAGAGGTTTACCTTGCTAAGCAAATGCAGAAAGCTATCGGAAGCTAGCCAAGAATCATCAAGAAGCGCATGTACCCCCATCTCAGGACCACTACTCTCTTTCTGTAGTCCATATTTTAGTTGATGGTAGATGACTTTGATGAACTGTAATATAAGCATCCGGGAGAGGGAAAAAATGAGTTTTCAAAGTCCATAGCTGAGGTAAAAGACAAATTAAAACGGTAGAATATGAACTGGTAAAGCCTGCTTAGTGCATATACTATTGAGGAGGGCATAAGGATAGAGAATGGCAAGATAGTATCGATTTATATATCATCTAGAAGAATCCTCAAATATAGTATGAGTACTTGAAAATTTACGAAACTCACCTTTGTAAACAGTTGACTCCTTGTATGAAAGGGCTGCCAAAGGTCACAAAGAAATGTAAATGTCAAAAATCAAAGAGAACAGAGAAACGGATGAGAACAGAAAGAAACAGATATGTCTTCACATGGGAGCGTTATGGGTTAAGAGAAAAGTCACAAACAAAACATATCAAATCATTAAGGTGCATGTACTTTCATGTCACATCATGTCCACCATATTAAAGGGAACAAGCAATTTTGGTACGGAAATTATAAGAACAATATGGAGCTTCAAATCACGTACCGCATGGATGCAGCCCAGTAAAAGACTAACTATGGATTTCCACTGCATGAAGGATTCAAGAGACTGCCCCATCTGCACATTAACAGGAATAATTGATCAGAGAATGTAACATACCTATTGTACAATATACATATATTTTATATATGCACGATGTGTTTATGAGCTTCTTTTAAGTATATGTTACCGTAGGCAGTACATACCAAAAATGCGACAAATGAAAATTGAAGCTCTCCAAGAAGCAAGTCTTCCGAGTCTTTGTACTCCTTTGACAATACGCTTTCTAGCAGCTGAGTCTTTACAAAGATAAAGAGAAAGTGACATAAATTAGGTTTCACAGGATTTTGAGATTTAAATATCTACTGGAAAGGAAGAATATGTTAAGGGAAATACCTTGTCATGATTCATAGAGGTCAGCTCCTGCCCAGACATTCCCTTGTGCTTTAGAATCCGAGGAATAGAAGTGTAGTAAAACCTATTCTCTTTTGGTTCCTCATTAGATGATGCCTTAAACTTGCTTTTCTTCATCTGTGCATCAAGTGCTTTTTCCATTGCCGTTTTAGGTCCACCTTTTAGGATAGCAGATTCATAGATGACTGTTATTTCTCCTCCAACTGGCTCTGCAAAATTTGCACACATATAGTTTTACACTGTTCACTACTCAGAGTGAGCGAAAATATTCACATTGTAGTTAAGGATTCCACCAAAAAAATAAGGTTCACATACCAAATTTTTCAATAACATCCTTCGTAATGTAATTAGACAAGTGCTTCCATTCCCCATATCTACTTAAATTGTATGGGCCAAGATGTTTGTCAAACTCCAAAGACCTGACTGCTTGAGAATATCTCTCTTCCTGGAAGAATGGAAATAAATAACCCAGCACTCATTATCAAACCTACTACTACTGTTTCTGTTCAAGTTTCACAGAACAGATTTGATTATATTCCTCGATACTACAAAATTTCGCACAACAATGCAAATCGCTGACCAACACATAAGCAACATTACAGCACTATGTTATCAAAAAAAAAAACTTACCTCTTCTTCAGATACTTTGGCTAACCACTCGTCTTGCTGATTCCATTTACGCACAATAACCTTGTATAGTCAACAACAGATGGTGAAAATATATCCATGATCTGTTTATACAGTTCCATAGTGCTGCTACTTACAGATAACTACAATCACAAGTGAACAACCCTAAACCCCATAAAGAACGTGAATGCTTTTCAAGTAAGAGTAAAATAGGCAAAACATAAAGGGAAAAAAAAAATAGCATCTTGCAATGTCCATCTCAGGTAAACATGAATTTTGAGACCAAAAGATAAACAAACGAGGCTAGACAGATTTCAAACCTGAGAAGGAGCAACATCAACAAAGAAGCCAATGGTGGGTGAAAACTCTTTACCATCCCTGATAAAACAAAATCAAAGTCTAAAGCTATCAGCCAACACAAATTACTAGAGATAGAACTCTTCTATTCAATCAAAAAAAGATTAACATTGTCTTAAATACAAAAGCACAAAAACCATTTTAAAGACTTGAACCTGGTTGATGAACTATAGAATACAAAGTGAATCCCAGGAGGTATCATCTTAATCCCTTTGAAAGCTGGTCCTACCGAGAATATCTGTAACGAGTATTCACAACATTCATAAGATATGCAAACTCAAATCCAACTAAAACTAAGAAACTGAGAAAAAAACTTACAAATTTTCAATTCGATTATAAAGTTAGGAAGAAGAAGAAACAAACCTGAGTGTCGATTCCAACAAGAGTATGCTGAGGCACGTCGAGAAATAGAAGCGTAGCTCCATGCTTCACAAGCTCTAGTGCTTTCTCTGAATCCATCACTTCTTCCTCCTCCTCCTTCGCTACTTTTGCAGCAGAGAAGCCTAAAGAGAAAGAAGAGCTGAACAACAAACGAGTAGATTCCAGAAAGGCCCAGTAATAAGCCCATTAAGTAATTGGGCCTTTCCCAGTTAGAATATAAAACACATGGTAACGCGTTATTCACGCGTTTTACTTTTTCAACCGACATAGAACGTTTATTTATAAGAATTATATCAGTATTCTTTGCCTCTTGGCATTACTTTTCAATCGTTTCAATTTCTAAAAATTTCTCTCATCTCTCTCAACGCAGACACCAAATCCAAATTTAGGGTTTTTTTTTTTTTTGCTTTCATTCTTCGATCGATCTCTGTAAACGTTGTTGAATTCACGAAGATGGCAACAACCGGATCCTTCCCTAATCACGGAAACGCACAATTCCGAAACGCAAACGCTGGAGCGACGCTGAAGAGAGGAATCAACGACAATCACGGTTACGGAGGCGGAATCGGAGGTTTTCAAGAGGAGCGGAACCGTTACGCGCCGCCTCAGAAACGTTTCAGATCGCAACCGCAACAGCAACCACAACCACAACAACAGACGCAGTTCCGATCTGGGAAGATTCCTCTGTATCATCATCATGGTAGTAGTAATAATAACATGTCTAGGGTTTTTCTCAATCATATAACAATTACGGTGTTGATGCGATTGCTTCTAATTCAAGTTTTCCATTGCGTAACAATGTTTCTAACACCAACAATTATCAGAAACCCTTTGTTGGTTTTGGTAATAATAACCCTAACCCCCAAATTGTTCCGGTTCCATTACCGTATCGTAAGCTTAACGATGATGTCGCTTTAGATTCGTTGCCCGAATGGGTTCCGAATCATCAATCTGTCTCAAGAACCCTAACTCCAATTTATCCTGTTCCAAGTACGAATTTTGTGCCAAACACAAGTGTTGAAGCACCTGTGTTTACGACGAATTATTCGAACATGGCTTCAGTTGTGTCACAATCTATGCCTCAACCAATTGTTTTTAGCAAAGAATTGATAGCGTTGCTTAGTGTTCTTAACAATGAGAAAGAGAAGCCAACTTCAGAAGCAAGTAAACCCGGTGAATTGCCTCTAGGGTTAAGCTTTGATAACCCATCATCACTCAATGTGCGACACGAATCTGTGATTAAGTCTTTGTATTCTGATATGCCGAGGCAATGTTCGTCGTGCGGTGTGAGATTCAAGTGCCAAGAAGAGCATAGTAAGCATATGGATTGGCATGTGAGGAAGAACAGGACGGCTAAAACCGTTGGGAGACAGGGTCAACAAACGAAGAAGTCGCGGGGTTGGTTAGCGAGTGCTTCCTTGTGGCTCAGTGCAGCAACTGGAGGAGGGATGGAACAAGCGGCGAAACCATCTTTTGGAGGAGAAACGCAGAAGAAGAAGGAAGAGCAGAAGCAACTCGTAGTGCCTGCGGATGAAAACCAGAAGAATTGCGCCTTGTGTGAAGAGCCGTTTGAAGAGTTCTTTAGCCATGAAGATGATGATTGGATGTACAAAGATGCAGTGTACTACAACAAGAATGGTCGTATAGTTCATGCCAAGTGTATGCCTGAAACCCGACCGAGTGCAATAGTCTGTTGACTGAGTGAGATTTGCAGTAGTGTTTAAAATCTCTGTTTTAGCCATTCGTTTCTTTTAAGTAATGTGTACATACAAGAATCTAAGTTGTAATACAAATTCAAATCAATAAAATTTCTTTTTTTCCTATATATCATTTCTTTTTGCTTCTACGGGTCGTTATACATTAAACTTTTATATCTGTGTTGTAATCGTTACTCAAAACAGAGAAAGATGAGGATTTCATGTATGTTGTACACCTTATATAACAGTTAATTTTATACATCTCGTGCACACAAATTTTATACAGCTTTTTAAAATCCTTTTTCAACTTAAACAAGGAACCCTGAACATCTTTGGTAGAGGGAATACTCTCTAAGGTTCCATTAACATCTTTGTCCGCAGTGCGATGTACATGTCCTCTTCCCAGGATCTGAATGGATTAAGATTCTCGTGTTTACCAAACAGTTTACATTGTTGGAGAGGGTGGGTATCTCAAATCCGTGGAATTCGGAGAAACTCTGAATCCCTGGGATCTTATCCAAGCTAGACATAATACTCTTCTTATGTTCCAAGTTTAGTGCAACTAGAAAGCAACCAAGGTAGCAAAAAGGAAAGAAAGAGATTATTAAGTTTAGTTTCGGATTTGTTATTTGTTTCTTGTATCATCTCCTTTTGATCAAGATTGACTTTTGGTAACTTGTGTTTTGCTATTTATTATCTAATGGAGTATAAAGAAGTCGGCTTTTACATGTTTTTACTAAACAGCTCACATCATTGGAGAAGATAGATCTTCAAATTTTGTACCCTAACGCGCAAACGTTCATGTAACAGTACCTGCATTTACGACGAATTTTTTCAGTTTTATGAGTTGGAATTATTCGAACATGATTTCAATTGTGTCACAAGTTATGCCTCCACCAATTGTAGTTGTGGGAAAAGATTTGTCATGTTTACTTAGCGTTCTTAACAAAGAAAAGTAAACTTCGGAAGCAGTATGTTGTTGCTAAAAGTGCGACATGAATATGTGGTAAAATCTCTGTATTCTGATATACCGATGCAATGTTCTTTCAATGGGCTTACACTCACAAATGTCAAGTTAAACACATGGATTGGCATGTAATGATTAAAGAAAGAAGAACAAAATGGCTCAAACGCACTACAAGACTGTGCCAGAAATCGCGAGGTTGGTTTGTGAGCTTGTCTCTATGTCTCTCAATGCAGCAATTGGAGGAGGGACAGTTGAGGCTACTATACAATGTTTAGGAGAAACCTATAAGAAGAAAGAAATCGACCCAATATCACTACATCATAGCCCAATATCATATGTAATGTGGCCTTACGTATTTGGTATCACACTAAAAGCAAATATTTCAAATAGAATCAATCAATCACCATATATAATAGTTGCCTCAACGACCCTTTCTCGTTCGCAAAGAACAGAGAAACCTAACTAACGATGTCACATTTTCGTCAAGGCTTTCTAAAATAAAAGTAACTTAATTACACCCGAAAGTGAGCAAAAAATCACGGCATTATCTGTTAATCACAACTTTAGCACTCACCAATATTGAAAAATTCGTTGGTCAAATCACCTTTATAATAAAACAGAAGTACACAACATTGTTTTAATAGACTTAATAATTTTAATAAATAGTTACAAATAGGTTATACATATATTATAAACTAATCCATATATTAATTGTAACAAATAAAATCTTAATTGTAACATATATACTATTAAAAGGGAAGCATTATTTACAAGGCAAAATGAATCCTGAAATATATGACATAAAATGACCCTGAATAAATTAAAAAGCATACAATACAAAAGGGACAATAAAGTAAATTTGATAATAAAAATGCACGGATCCTATATGCTCTGGATTAATTCTGTTCGGATCATTTATTAATTGTTCAGAGCTGTTTTTCATACTCCTGTATCCAAACAGAATCGAAACAAGCATCTGCAATAAAATTCAAAAAAGGTAAGTAGTTTTGCGTAAACAATTTAAGTAAACAATAATTTTGATATTTATGTATATCTTTAATTTGGGCAATTAATTTCAAAATTGTATAGACGTAAACTTATTTAATTTGATTTTATATTTTGAGATATATCCGGAAACAAGAAATTATGATGTTACCTAATATACAAAATCATCTAAATGTTTATAGAAATAATTTAAATCGGTATCTATTAAAATCGAGCAATTAAATACAAAATTGTATATATGTATAAAAATATAATTTGGTTATATATTGTGAGATATCTGTAAACAATATTTACGATTTTATATTATGATTTCAAACATATGTATTACATATATACAATATGTTTAAATCTTGGATACTGAATTAAGATATACATACGTTTGAAACTACTTATAACTTATCATTTTATCAATGCATAAATGTGCGGATCTGAAAACATGTTACAACTAAAGTAAAACAACAGTATTTTAAATATGTTTTTTTTTCTTCAGCTTATCTAGCATAAGCATGTACAAAACAAGAGATAAAAGAATGTTAACTGACACGGCATGTATGTGTGATTCTATTAACTGAATGTTTCAAAGAAATTATTTTTCTTCATCAAATACTTTATTTTGTTTTGAATCAAACTATTACGTGTTTATGTGCTAAATATGTAGGAACATGATTTTGAGGAAATGAGAAAAGAATAATGGGACGGAAACGGGATGGAAGGAGGAATAAGATGAGATTAAAAATTTTCAAAAATCAAAATCCAAGATCATGTTAGAATTAAAATAAATTAATGCTTCCAATATATTATGTAACATATTTTTCAATTTATCTAACACAAAAATGTCAAAAAAATATTCAAAAGAAAAAGAAAAAACATTAAATTATGTTCTATAATAGATTAAAAAAAAAAATCAACCATAGTTATGAGACATATACAGGACATGATGGATTTTATGTCCTAAATTAGACATACCATCTTTCTGTTACTATTTTTAATATAATTGTTTTTACTGATAACAAAAACAAATTTGATCATTTTTTTGTCTAAACCGAATTAAAAATAAATCAAATACTAAACTGATACAAAAAAAGTTTGGATTATGAATGTTAATAACATTTATTAAAAATATGTTTACAAACATAATCCGCATGTACGTAATAAATTATAAATGTGTTAGTAAATTTAGTTTTTAAAATCAACCCCGCACGTATGTGCGAGTCCGAATCTAGTAAAATCTTAAACGGTTTATTCCAAATTGATAGTTCATGAATATTTCAAACTTTATTTCGGAAGATCACGTATATGGTTCCAAATATCTAGAATCACAATATTACCAATTTATTTTCCACATATTTTATTGATAAACCACATCAATAAAAAAGTTATTAAAGTGATAAAAATATACTCTTAATCATAAAAAAAGAATCAGATCTCGCTAACTTAACAAGATTATTCGTGATCTTCGGGATCATATTCAGAAATTAAAAATTATACTTAATGCTAGATTAGGACCGTGCTAGAGCACGGGTTGAAATTCCTTTTATTTCTATTATAATTTTAGAATAAAATATAATTTATATAATTGATTTTAAAAGTTTTTAAGGTCCTAATCTAGCATTAATCGTGATCTTTGAAATCGTATTTTATTCTAAAATTATAATATAAATGAAAAATTAATCGTGATCTTCGGAATCGTATTTTATTCTAAAATTATAATATAAATAAAAGTAATTCAACTCGTGCTCTAGCAAGGGTCCTAATCTAGTTTTGTTTAAAATCTGATATATATAAAATAGAATTCTAAACTTATGAATCCGTCGCCTAGACACCAGTTACTTATAAGTACAAAGTTGGGATGATAGTTTCAAAATTTGTTACACAAATAATCTGTAGCAAATATTTGTGACAGTTACATACTAATTAGTGACAAAAAATTAAAATAAACTATTTTGTAGCAAATTTGTAGTTTTTTGTAGAACATAGTGACAATTTAGCTACAAATATATTTTGTGGTAAATTGTTACTAAATTGTAACAATGTTTTTGTAACAAATATACTCACAAACAATATATTATAACAAAATTTGTAGTAAGTAGTTACTAATTATTCTCACAAATTATAAGGTAGAATTACTTCTAATTTTAAATTCTTTTAAGTTTGCTACTATTTATTATTGTAACAAATGATACAAATTGTTACACAATAATAGTGATGGTTAGATATATTTAGCATCAATTTATTAAATGATGTAATTATTAAATTTTAGTATCATTTATTTTTGGTTAGTATCATTTGGATTAATTTTAACATCACTTAGTAAATGATGTCAAATATTTAATTAGTATCAAAAATATAAATGATGTTAAATATTTAGTTAAGGTCAATTCTGAGAAATGATAGTGTTTGTTTTGGTGTTCCATTGGAGTGAATTAACACCAATTTGGTGTTTTACCGTCTCTGTTGGAGTTGGCCTTAGTATTTGCATCGCTTCGAAGCCGATGCAAAATATTATCATCGTTATTTTAAAACCTTATCCTCTGTCCTCTCCTCTATTTTTGACTGAGTTTTTATTCGACATCGGTTTTAATACATTCGTTTCTTGGTTTGAAGGTGCAACTCATCTTCATCCCTTCGCTGGTGATGGGCCAAGCGCCGTCGTCTACGTTGGAATCGAACGAACGAGAGATTGATTTTGAGGTTATGGTCTCCGGCGATGGTTGCTGAAGGAGAATTGATGGCTTTGGGAAATTTTGTTGCGATTAGAGAGAGAGAGAGAGAGAGAGAGAGAGAGTGATGAGGACATCGAACCACCAAGCCATATTATCCAAGTTCCATATGTACCAAGCGGACCAATGACTAGGACCAGAAGCAAAAGCATAGAAAAGAAGTTCAACATCTTTCTGGAGCAGCTGGAACATGAAGGACTGATCCCCCTTGATCAGTTTGAAGCCATTCGCCTAACCCCATCGGAGAGCTCCCAACTAAAGGCCGTCTTCAACGAAATACCTCCGACAATTCAGGACGAGCCAGGAGATGAGCCATATATCAAATTAAAGCTTTCTGAGTCTAGTTTCCGGAGAACCAACGAGCGTCGAGAGAACTGTTATAAATCTCCAGATATGGACCGAACAGTAAACACATGTCCAGTGGACTCTCTAATAAGCAATAAGGTTAAATGGGCTTTATTCACCCCCAAAAGTGAAGCCCACTTAAGCACGTGTTATTTGGCACTAGAAGACATCTAGAAGGCTCTTTCACTCGTCCAGAATATTCCAAGATCGAAGAAGAATCATGTCATGAAGTCAAGATATCAAATTTGCCTTAATCGGCACCCTTGATATTCTCCTTTCTACACAACGTCTCTTTCCTTTATTTTTCTGATTTTGTTCTGGTTTTCCTTGTTCTTTTCTTTGCAGGATTTATGTGTTTTTCCTTAGAATAAGTTATGAACCTGGCTATATAATGCCTTGAGTTGTAGTTCTTTTTGGACCACCTTTTGATTAATAAAATTGCTTGTTTCTGTTTCACAAAAGAAACCATTGCTCTCTAATTCGTGAGTGTGTCTGAATTCTTGAGTGTTCTAAGAAGTATCAGTAGACTTTCACATCTATTGTGGTTCTTATCAATCCATCATTCATCTCCACCTTATCGGGGTTAGTTAGAGAGGTCCTTAGACCAGCTAACGACTCATCCTTGTTTTGGTTCAAGATCATTTTGTAGCCAAAGCTCATATCATTTTGGTATCAGAGCTTTAAAAGCTCCTAATTTATCAGGTGATTTCGTTCCTTTTCTTTAATTTTCTTTTTTTTTTTTTTCTTCCCAGTTTCATTTAAAAAAAAAAAACCATTTCATCTGCTTTATTATCACAGTTTTATAAAACTCAAAAAAAAAAAAAAAAAATCTGTTTTCGTTTGTGTAGGAACCCAAAAAAATTGCTGTTGTTTTTATTTATTTTAACAAATTCATATAAAAAAAAGCAAAAAAAAAAACAAAAAAAAAAACAATCAGAAAACAAATATTAAAAAATCTGTCTGCAGCACTCGTTCGAAATCTGTTTTGTGTTACTCTCTTGCCTTTATTTGCTCTGGTCTTTTTCACTTGTTAGAATTTCATAGAATTTTTGTTTTTTAACATAAACGATTTGTGGTACAAAGACATATTTCTTTGTGTTCTCTCTTACCAAAGAATTTGATACTTTGCATCTTAATTCTTTCAGGTGGGATGGGTGACAACACCGGTGATCCTAACGCTGCTATGATGCCGTTACTGCAAGCCATGCAACAACAACTCACTACCATGGAACAACGCCTAAACCAAATCGAACAACCTCGTGCAAACCATAACCAAAGACGAGAGAATGGTGTCGTTCATGAAGATGGTCAAGAGACTGACTTCAGTGATGATGGAGGACCACAAAACAACCGTCGACGACGTCAAGCTCAACGACATAACCAAGAAATGGCAGAGGAAGAAGACCGTACGAGGTCTAATTCTATGGATATGAAGCTCAAGGCTCCTACGTTTGCTGGAAGGGTAGATCCTGAAGCTTATCTTGAGTGGGAGCAGCGAATGGAGCACATCTTTGCTTACTACAAGTACACCGACCAGAAGAAGCTAGCCTTAGCCGTAGCTCAACTTACCAATCACGCTTTGTCTTGGTGGGATCGTGAAGTTCATGATAGGAGGAGAAGTGATACCCCTCAAGTAACCACATGGAGGGAAATGAAACAGCTGATGAAGAAGAGATATGTTCCCATCTACTACCACCGAGACCTTCAAAAGAAGTTCCGAAAGTTGATTCAAGGAACAAGGAGTGTGGAAGAGTATTTCGAAGAATTTGAGCACTTAAGGAATAGGCTGGAGCTTGACGATGATGCCGAGACCACCATGGCTCAGTTTCTTGATGGATTACATGAAAAGATCTCCCACAAAGTAGAAATGCATCCTTATCACGACCTGCAGGACATTCTACACCACGCTATACAAGCCGAACAACACATCATGAAGAAGATGACAACCATGGGGATAACTAAAACTACTCAAAATTGGGATCAAGGTCGTGCCAAGACTACTTTTGCATCCACCTCTCAAGGCAGACCCTTGGATAAAGAAAAAGCTGTGGCTATTGACAATCGGTTCAAGTCTAAGCCAACCGAATCCACCCAAAGTAAGTTCCCTAGCCCTAACAATTCAAGAACTCGTGATATAACATGTTTTAAGTGCAAGGGAAGAGGACATATGGCTAAAGATTGCCCCAACCCAAGAGTTATGATTCTCACGGATGCGGGAGAATACGAGTCACAAGACGAAGCAGATCTCACCAAGGATGACGTTGTAGTTGAAGAGGTCGATTGTGAACCTGAATATGGAGAATCCCTGGTCATAAGGCGTGTCTTGAACCTCACGGTTCATCCAGATGAGCTAGCTCAAAGGGAAAATATTTTCCATACCCGCTGTACCATCCAAGAAAAGGTATGTAATCTTATTATCGATGGTGGATCATGTACTAATGTTGCTAGCGAGTATATGGTTTCAAAACTCAGCCTTGGACGGACTAAACATCCTCATCCATATAAACTAAGATGGCTTAATGACAAGGCTGAACTGCGAATCATGGATCAAGTACAAGTACCATTCAAAGTGGGAAAGTATATGGATCAAGTCTTGTGTGATGTGGTTCCTATGCAAGCTTGTCACCTTCTACTTGGTAGACCGTGGCAATTTGATAAGGATACCATGCACCATGGGCGTAGTAACATGTATTCTTTTGTCCATGATAAGAAGAAATACAATCTAACTCCTCTCACACCGAACCAAGTGCATGAAATTCAAGTTAAGATGCTTAAAGAGAAGGGTTCTCCTTCTAAGAGTAATTTTCTGATCAAGCCTAGCTACATAGCTAACCTAAAAAGGAAGGTCTTTATGCCAACCTTAAGAAGTGCACCTTTTGTGCTAGTGAACTTGTCTTCTTAGGTTTTATAGTGAGTTCACAGGGACTGAGAGTGGACGAAGAGAAAGTCAAAGCTATACAAGAATGGCCGACACCAACCAACATTAGTCAAGTGAGAAGTTTCCATGGCTTGGCTAGTTTCTATAGGAGATTTGTGAAGGATTTCAGCACTCTTGCTGCACCCCTAACTGCTGTGATCAAAAAGAACGTGGAGTTTAAGTGGGGAGAAGTCCAGGAGCAAGCATTCAAAGCACTCAAAGATCGGTTATCGAATGCACCAGTTTTAGCTTTACCAGACTTCACTAAAACTTTTGAGATTGAGTGTGATGCATCAGGTTTAGGTATTGGAGCTGTGCTTACTCAAGGAGGCAAGCCAATAGCCTATTTCAGCGAAAAACTCAATGGAGCAACACTCAACTATCCCACGTATGACAAAGAGTTGTATGCCTTGGTCCGCGCCATGGAGACTTGGCAACACTATCTACTCGCTAAGGAGTGTGTGATTCACACGGATCATGAGACCTTAAAGCATCTACGAGGGCAAACAAACCTAAAGAGAAGGCATGCAAAGTGGCTTGAGTTCATAGAGACGTTTCCTTATGTCATTAAATACAAGAAGGGAAAAGACAATATCGTAGCCGATGCGCTTTCAAGACGACATGCTCTCATCTCTACAATGGATGCAAAGGTTCTTGGTTTTGAATTGATTATACCTTTATATGAGTCTGATCCTAACTTTGCAGAGAGCTATAAGAATCCAGGCAAGGGAGGTCACACATCATTCTACATTCACAATGGCTATCTCTTCAAAGATAAACGACTATGTATCCCGCAATGCTCTTTAAGGGATCTTATAGTCCGAGAAGCTCATGCAGGAGGCTTGATGGGACACTTTGGAGTGGAGAAGACTTTGGCCATGCTTAAAGAACATTTCTTCTGGCCTCATCTTAAGAAATCTGTGGAGACTTTCATTTCAAGGTGTATCACTTGCAAGAAAGCAAAGTCTAAAGCCCAACCCCACGGTTTGTATCTTCCCTTACCGATTCCTACTTCTCCTTGGGTTGATATTTCCATGGATTTTGTGCTAGGTTTACCCAAAATCAGACACAAGGATTCAATATTTGTGGTGGTGGACCGTTTTTCCAAAATGGCTCACTTTATACCGTGTGCTAAGACCAACGATGCAACCCAAACAGCAGACCTCTTCTTTAAAGAAGTTGTAAAATTGCATGGAGTGCCACGGACTATTGTTTCCGACAGGGACACCAAGTTTCTCGGCCACTTTTGGAGGACCTTATGGAAGAAATTGGGCACTAAGCTACTATTCTCAACCACATGCCACCCACAAACTGATGCCCAAACCGAAGTCGTCAACCGCACGCTTGGAACACTTCTGAGAGCAACAATAGGGAAAAATCTTAAAACTTGGCTTGAGGCTTTACCTTTTGTTGAATTTGCTTATAATAGAGCTATCCATAGTGCAACACTAATGTCTCCTTTTCAGGTTGTCTATGGGTTCAATCCCAATACACCTTTGGATTTAACACCATTTCCACAAAAAGACTTCTTAGACTTAGATGGCAAGAAAAAGGCCGAGGAAATCAAGAAGCTCCATTTAAAAGTTAAGGAGAGACTTGAGAAAACCAATGAGCAACGAGTTAGAGCAGCCAACAAGAGCAGGAAAAAAGTTACTTTTGAAGTCGGAGAATGGGTGTGGCTACACATGAGACCAGAGAGATTTCCCAATCAAAGGAGCTCTAAACTTTCACCCCGTGGAGATAGACCATTCAAAATTTTGGAGAAGATTAATGACAACGCCTACAAGCTGGATCTTCCAGGTGAGTTCAAAGTGTCAAATACGTTCAATGTCTCTGATTTGGCTCATTTTGATGCAGGAGAAAATGTTTCGAGGTCGAAACCTCATGAAGAGGGAGGGAGTGATGAGGACATCGAACCACCAAGCCATATTATCCAAGCTCCATATGTGCCAAGCGGACCAATGACTAGGACCAGGAGCAAAAGCATAGAAAAGAAGTTCAACATCTTTCTGGAGCAGCTGGAACATGAAGGACTGATCCCCCTTGATCAGTTTGAAGCCATTCGCCTAACCCCATCGGAGAGCTCCCAACTAAAGGCCGTCTTCAACGAAATACCTCCGACGATTCAGGACGAGCCAGGAGATGAGCCATATATCAAATTAAAGCTTTCTGAGTCTAATTTCCGGAGAACCAACGAGCGTCGAGAGAACTGCTATAAATCTCCAGATATGGACCGAACAGTAAACACATGTCCAGTGGACTCTCTAATAAGCAATAAGGTTAAATGGGCTTTATTCACCCCCAAAAGTGAAGCCCACTTAAGCACGTGTTATTTGGCACTAGAAGACATCTAGAAGGCTCTTTCACTCGTCCAGAATATCCCGAGATCGAAGAAGAATCATGTCATGAAGTCAAGATATCAAATTTGCCTTAATCGGCACCCTTGATATTCTCCTTTCTACACAACGTCTCTTTCCTTTATTTTTCTGATTTTGTTCTGGTTTTCCTTGTTCTTTTCTTTGCAGGATTTATGTGTTTTTCCTTAGAATAAGTTATGAACCTGGCTATATAATGCCTTGAGTTGTAGTTCTTTTTGGACCACCTTTTGATTAATAAAATTGCTTGTTTCTGTTTCACAAAAGAAACCATTGCTCTCTAATTCGTGAGTGTGTCCGAATTCTTGAGTGTTCTAAGAAGTATCAGTAGACTTTCACATCTATTGTGGTTCTTATCAATCCATCATTCATCTCCACCTTATCGGGGTTAGTTAGAGAGGTCCTTAGACCAGCTAACGACTCATCCTTGTTTTGGTTCAAGATCATTTTGTAGCCAAAGCTCATATCAGAGAGAGAGAGAGAGAGAGAGAGAGAGAGAGAGAGAGAGAGAGAGAGAGAGAGAGAGAGAGAGAGAGAGCCAATCGACGAGAAAGAGAGAGAGAGAGCCAATCGCCAATCGACGAGAGAGAGAGAGAGAGAGCCAATCGACGAGAGAGAGAGAGAGAGCAGTGACAAATCAAGGAAGCCAATCAACAAGAGCTGTCGTCGGAAGTCAAACTAAAGCAGTGGCAAATCCAGCGTTTCAGACGAAACCTCGCTCCAATGATCGATCTGATGACGAGTGGGGAGAGCTTCTTCACCATTTCAATATTGGGTGACAAAGTTTCAGAGATTGTAAAGAAGTGGATATTTGTGATATCGTTACTTTTCTCTTTTGGTTTGATTTTAAATCAAATTAGATGTTGGAGTTGTTATCTTATATGTCTTCCTCTTGATTAGATCCGGTTTTGTAAGATATTGTGGATCAAGAGTTTCAATTTTGTTCAGAACGAATGGAGTTGCGACGGATGTGAGGTTATCGGCTACGGTTTTGGCTTGTTTGCGGTGAGGATTTGGTTGCACGTGGTGTCTTGCTTAGTGATTGGCGATTGTGTTCTGGGTTGATTGAATTTTTTGCTTCACATAAATCTCATATAAATTTTTCCAACAATTCATACATCTATTAAAGACAATTGAAGTTATAAAACTGATTTCTTGGAGTTCTGCTTTAGGTTGAACTCCTTTTGTGCCACGGGAAAACGAGGGTTTTCAAGAAATCTTCAGCGGCATGAAATTATTGAGCAGATTTGCTTCTAGTACCTCTGTTTTCTGTAGTTTGTGGATTATGTAAATTGAAATATGTTCAAATGAATCTTATCTTAGAATGATGATCAAAAAGAGAGCATAATACAGATTTTTGAATTTGTGGTTTGGTTCCAAGATAAAACACTTAGGCTCTGATTTTAAGTGGAATAGCTTATGCAATGATTTGAAGAAGACTATTAATCTGATCCTAGATGTTTCATTATAGAGACACATAAGTGTTTAGAAACAGATGTTTGTTCCTACTTGAGAGGCTTGGGACAATATTACTTTGTTTGGATTGTTTTCTTCACATAAATCTCATATGGATTTTGCTTACTATATTACTTTGTGTTTTTTGAGATTAAGAGACTGGATTTGGGATGATGACGAATTCTAGAGAAGTAGATGAACATAAGTTTGAAGAAGCAGTTGGCCCGTTTAAAAGGAAGAGCTGTAAGAAGATAGATAGAATCAACCCTTAAAGGACATGTTCTAATTTGAGAAGTTTTGTGGATGATGATCTCTCAGTGATTTGTAATTTGAGCTTCATGGGATGTTTTTACTTATTAGAGTAGAAAGGGTTTAGCTTGATGGACTCTCTAAGTAAGTTGTATACACTTACATATGTTTTTGGGCTGTAAATGGTTTCAGGTGCTTATGTATGGAGGACAAGTGGTTTCTTAGAGAAATGAAAGGAGAGAGCAATTGCTTTATATGAGCACCATGGTAAATCCATTTTGTATTATTGAAGATTGATGATGATGAATCCATTTTTCTTCTTAGCCTGCTTCTTTTTCAGCATGTATCATATCATGTGTAAATTGTGCTTTTAGAGTAGAAAAATGAATTGTTGAGTACGGAACTGCTGCCCAGTTGAACAAGTTTCAACTTCCATTAACAATGTTTTGTGTTCACTATGTTTCATATAGGCGCAACTAAAACCACCCAATGCCATCAGGGGAGGCTCACCTGTCTGCTTTCCACAGCTATGTTTCAAAAGCACAAATGTAGCTGAGATTCAAGACTGCTGCATGGAAAGATAGTGTGTTTATTTATTTTATTTTATTATGTTTTTTTAGGAGTATCGCTACATTTTTTAGGAGTATTCTTATTTTTAATTATTTTGTAATACAGTTTTCTTTTATGATGGTTTCATGATAATAAATATAGTATTTTTATTTTAATATCATTTTATTCCAAAAATAAAACATTATTCATAATTTAAAAATAATTAATAAAAAGATAAATAATTTGTAAAAATACAATTCAACCATAGTCATAAATTTGTTACAGATAACTAGTAGCAGGTTGTATCTTTTTGTTACAATTTTGTTCGTTATTTTTTGTAGGTTTAGTTAAAGATAAAATGTAGTTACATGTAACTACTCAATACACATATTATTGTGAGAATTTGTAACTAATTGCTACCAAGATAGTGAAACAAAATTGAAGCAAATTGACACTGTTTTATTTGTAACAAATTTGTAGCAAATTTGTTACAAATTGCTATCATCCTTTCATTTGCAAACTACCCTATAGGCACAAATATTTTTTGAAAAAAATTTGTAGCAAATGTAAATTTGCAACAAAAATAGATAAATAGCTACAATTTTTTTAGTAACTATACAAACCAAAATTTGTTGTGTTATTGACTTGTGTTTTGCTGATAGTTTTCTAAGCCGATTTGGTCAAAATTGCAATTGTTTTACAAGCAAAACATTGCTAATAATACAAGGGGCATTCTCAAAAATACCTCTTTTTTCAATTCCCTTTTTACAAATACCCTTCCATGTTGACCATTTTTAAAACTACCCCTCTTTTTGAACAAAATGACCAAATTACCCTTTTTTAAATGACAACAAGAATGTACAGTCACCAAAATCAAAAAAAATTTCCCGCCAAAAATGAAAAATTTTCCCGCCAAATTTTTTTTTCCCGTCAAAAAAAAAATTCCCGCCAAAAAAAAAAAAAAATCCCGCCAAAATCGAAAAATTTTCCCGCCAAAAAAATTAAAATTCATACCTTATAAAAACATTGTAAATCCTTGTAAAACCTTGTAAAAGTGTTTATAAGGTGTTTAAAAACCTTTTAAAAGCGTTTACAAGGTGTTTAAAAACCTTTTAAAAGCTTTACAAGGTGTTTAAAAACATCTTAAAAGCGTTTACAAGGTGTTTAAAAACCTTTTAAAAACCTTATAAAGGTGTTTAAAAACCTTGTAATAGCTTTTACAAGGTGTTTACAAATCTTTTAAAAAACATTTTGAAAACCTTTTAAAAACCTTGTAAAAGCGTTTACGAGATGTTTAAAAACCCTTTTAAAAACCTATTAAAACCTTTTAAAATTCTTTTAAAAATCTTGTAAAAGCGTTTAAAAGGTGTTTATAAGGTTTTTATAAGGTTTCTTCTACTTTATAAAACCTTTTAAAAACCTTGTAAATTTTTTTTGGCGGGAAATTTTTTTGTCGAAAATTTTTATCAAAAATTTTTGGACAAAAAAGTTTTTGGCGGGAAAATTTGTTCGAAAATTTTTTGGCGGGAAAATATGTCGGAAATTTTTTGGCGGGAAAATTTTGTTTTTCTTTTTATTGAATAAAATATTTTTCATTTAAGGGTAAAATAGTCATTAAAAATTAAAAAAATGTAAAAATAAAAATTACAAGAAAATAGGGTATTTTTAAAAAGGTTATATCAAAAAAGATATTTTTAACAAATTCTCATATTACAAAGACTTCTAGAATTACATATTTATCTACTTGACGTGAGGGTTCGTTTTGTCATTTGAGTTTGTGCATGCTGCACCAAGGGTTAGTAGATGTTGTGGATGCTTTGTTTGACCACTAATCTAACATATACATCCCGACACGGAACCGTGTATGTTTTTTGCTTTTTTTTTTACTTAGTCACGGACTCACGACTATATCCTCTTAACAAGTCCCAAATTTGGCTCATATGTTTATTTTATTTTTCCTGTTATTCAAAAATTTATACCTATTCTTCTCTAACTATATTTTTTCTACAATCCATGCATTTTCAAAGACATAAAATATTCTAGTTTATACAAATTTTTATGACTTAAGTAGCTGAATATTAAATTATAGTTACTATTCTGAAGTGTAAAAAACAATATTATTGTCCTTTACCATTTAGAAATATTTAAAATGCAAATAATACTAATGTAGTAAATTTAAAATATATATATTTATATATTTTATAAATAAATCATTTGTTGTCTTTTAGTCGTCGGTGTAGTACTTTTATCACCAGCGAAAATTTATAAATCCGCCACTAGCTGATTGTATGAAAATATATAATTGTTAGAGCAAATATATCAATTTGAGATACAATACAAGTAGTCATGTATTATATATTATTTTCATATTTTATTAGTCGTATTTGTATCTATTAGATTGTATGACTGTATCACCACAACAAGAAAACAGCCAGTTTTCGAGGGAGAGAATCGTCGGTAGACCGTCGGAAACAGCCTTTTCTGACGAGTTATCGAGAAAAAAGAGTCCTCGGAAATCGCTTGTCGGAAATTAGTAATCGTCTGAAATCCGTCGAAAATTTCCGACGGATTTCCAAGGGTGTATAATTTCCAAGGATTCCAAATTACCGATGAATTTTCAAGGGGACTAGTTTTCCAACGGAATTCCAAGGACAAAACTTTCCGAGGTATTTCCGAGAGGCCTGTTTTGCGACGGTTTTCCAAGGACTAGTTTTCCAACGGAATTCCAAGGACAAAACTTTCCGACGTATTTCCGAGAGTCCTGGTTTGCGACAGTTTTCCAAGGACAAATGCTTTTCGAGAGAATTCCAAGGGCGTTAGGTTTCTGAGGAATTTCCAAGAGACAAATTTTCCAAGGGATTTTCGAGGGTCACGTTTCCGAGGAATTTCTGACGATGACGGAGTTGCCAAGAACTTTCTGAGGGCTTGGGAATAAAAATGAAAACAAAAATATAAAATAAAAATAAAAACAAAAATAAAAACAAAAATATAAAATAAAAATAGAAATTCTTTAATAATAAATAAAATATTATACATATCAAAAAGCTGAAAATAAATAAAATATCCTAATACAAAATATATACATCCCAAATACATAATTATCCAACTAAATAACATTTTTCATAAAATTAAAATAGTTTAGAAAAAAAAAAATTAGCTAGAATTAGGAGGAGGGAATTGTCCAGGAAATTGGGAGGAAATAAAACTTTGAAGTTGGAAAAGTGCTGTTTGGTTCTGGCTAAATTGTTCCTTAATCTGGATGTTTTCTTGCTTCAGTTCTTCGACCGTCGCGTCTTTTTCTTTTAAGAGCCGGTTAAGATCTTGAACTTGTTGAACAAGTTCATTGTCCCGAGGAAAAACCGAAGAGACATTCCCACCTCTTGACGCAAGATTTCCTAAACCGGGTCTCCGACCCTTGGTTAAAGGAATTTCCTAAATAAAAAAATAATAATTAATTAATGATTGGAAATAAATAAAAAGACAAAAACAATATATTCAAATATACTTCAAGACACATTTGGTTGACTTCTGTACGAGGTATATCAACTATGGGCGAGCCATCCTCAGAGAGTTGTGTAAGCCGTTCCATCTTCCGGAGCTTAATCTTCTCAATCCGTTCTGCGACAACCATATCTTGAATTTGTCCAGTTTTCTTGCTTGTGTCAATTTGTCCAGTTTTCTTGCTTGTGTGGGTGGCTTCCATAACGTCTAACCAATCAGGTGCAACCCCTCCAGCCTCTATTGTCTACATTTAAAGAAAAACATAACATATTAAATCTAAACAACTTATAAATTTTTAAAAAGTAAAAGTGATTATATTAGAAAACTTACCATTTTTCTCTCATGTTTTTTAAAGGTTATAGAACCTCCATTGTGGGTAGCTGGTCCCTTTCCACCACGTGTGCTCCTACGGTTAATCGACTTTTGTGTTGAAGTAGCTTGCGTCTCATCCATACTCCAATATCTGATAAACCCATTCCAAACATCAGGTTTTAGACACTTAGGCATTTTTTTGCCTTGCTTCCACTTTTGCTTCCAAGAATACAAGTGATTTCCATAAGATCTGTTGGCTTGAATATCAAAAGCTTTTCGCACTTTATGACAATGACCGCTTTCCCAATTATAATCTTGCTACAATCAGTGAAAAAATAATAATTAAAATAAATCTAAACATTAAATATTAAAACTTATGAAAAAAAGAAATAACTGTTAACTTACAGCAAAAGTCTTAAACCAAATCTTTTTGGTTTCTTCGTCCACATGTTCGTAAGTTTCCCATGGTTTATCCAACTGTGTCTTGAAAATATTAAGTATAGACTTTGTTATTCCATTATCTAAACCAAACCTGAAAAACATGTTTTTAATACTAATTAGTTAAGGACCAATTAATCAATTTTAAATAATTAGATAAAGTGAAGTTAATTACCATGTAGCTCCGTTTTCTTCTTCCGGGTGGAGTCTCTGTATATGTTGTCGGCCTGGTTGACTAACAAACTCTTCAATGCTCATAACCGATGGAGGAGCTGAGTTCCTTGTCTCAGGGACACTAGAAGGACTTTGAGATGGTGAGCCACTTTGTGATTGCCTGTGACAACCCGTCCCGTGGACCCCGCTAGCCTCACTGCTAGCCCACTAGCCTCACTGCTAGCCGCCCAAACGGACCCCAAGCTGGCCCTGCAGGGCATCGATCCTAACCCATCACTGTGGAAATCCACATCCACCAGTAGGTTATTGGTGTACCAGGCGTTCCTCGAACCCTGGTCCCTACCCTTTAACAACCTTCCCACAGGACAAGTTGCCACCAATTGATCTGCAGCTCAAAAACCACAGCTCAATTGATCTGCAGGACAATTTTATAAAGTAAGTAATCAACAAATAAATAAACAGAATTTTTTATAAAACTATTCTAAATCTCAAAATATATAGTAATCATCAAATAAATTCTAAAATAAATTCTTTCTAAAATTAATTCTAAATTAGTAATCAACAAATAAATAAACAGAATTTTTTATAAAACTATTCTCTAAATCTCAAAATATATAGTAATCATCAAATAAATTCTAAAATAAATTCTTTCTAAAATTAATTCTAAATTAGTAATCAACAAATAAATAAATTGTTTACAAAAGCCCAATTAATTCTAAATTAAATTCTTTCTACACAAAGAAATTATTTCTAAAATTAAAAATCTAAATCCATATCAAACCCCTAATTCATCAACAAATCCAATCAAGATCTAATTAAATGTATTCAAAAACCTAATTCTAACAAACAAAACTAAGAATCACAAATCAAAATCATAATAAAATATGAAACTTACATGATTTCAGATGTTTAAAGAAGGTGACCGGTTGAAGGATACCACCGGCGGAGGGAAGCAGATGACCGGCGGCGGAAAAGAAGCAGATGGCCACCGGTGGAGGGGAGAAGAAGAGACCACCGGCGGAGGGAAGGAGAAGACCGCAGAGGGAAGAGATGGCCACCGGTGGAGGGACCAACAGAGGGAAGGAAAGACCGGCGGCAAGGAAACGAGCGGCAGGGAGGAGAAGACCACCGGCGGAGGGGCAACGAACGGTTGCAACAGTGGAGATGCGAGTGGGGACAAAATTAAGAGGCGTATATATAAAAAACTTTCAGAGTGACATGAACCGTCGGAAATCCCTAGAAAACAATTAGGGTTTGCCGCGTCAATAAAATAATAGGCGGGTATTATTTTCGCCTCGCAAAACCGTCAGAAATACATAATCCGTCGGAAATTCGTCTGAAAAATAGATTCCCTCAGATATCCGTCGCATAATAATTGCATGTATTTTTATTGGCCAGTTAACCATTAATTTAACCAAAGAAAAACACAACCATTTATTGCATGTATTTTTATTGGCCAGTTAACCATTTATAAATACAAATAACTTTCCACTAAATTTCAACTATATCTCTAGTATCATCTTATAAACACTTAAGTATAGATAATGTAATCTTTCAAATGTTTATATTTTTTTGTGGTACAATGTATTATAATCTAATTTATTGTCAAATATGGCTTATTATAATATTAGACAACACATTAGAAGTATCAAAACTATAATATTCTTTAAATAAGTGAAAATCTCTTGGAAAGTCGTCGGAAATTTCCGACTGATTTCAGAGGACGCGGTTTGTCCCTTGGTAATCCGTCGGTATTTTTCGAGAAATTTCAGACAGATATTATATTTATAACAATTTTACAAAAATTAATTGATCTTAATAGTTGTTTAAAACTAGACTAAGACATATTGTCAATACAATTACATTTAGGATCATAATAGATAAAAAATCAAATAGTTTTTATAAATACAAATAACTTTCCACTAAATTTCAACTATATCTCTAGTATCATCTTATAAACACTTAAGTATAGATAATGTAATCTTTCAAATGTTTATATTTTTTTGTGGTACAATGTATTATAATCTAATTTATTGTCAAATATGGCTTATTATAATATTAGACAACACATTAGAAGTATCAAAACTATAATATTCTTTAAATAAGTGAAAATCTCTTGAAAAGTCGTCGGAAATTTCCGACTGATTTCAGAGGACGCGGTTTAAGCCTCGGTAATCCGTCGGTAATTTCCGAGGGTTTTCCTAGGAAACGAGTTTTTTTTCTTAATATGACTGCATTCGTCTTCCCTCGGGCATCCCTCTGAAATTTCTTACAGATTTCCGAGGACTTGTCCGACGGATTTGCGAGCCGTATAAGTTTTCTTGGTTATCCGTCTGTATTACCGAGACTGATATATATTTGATATATAAATATACAAATACATACCAAATTGCGTATATAAATTGCTAATTTAAATTTATGAAAATATTATATGAAAACTTCAAGGCTAAAATTTATTTCCATGTTTTTTTATAAATACATACATTAATTATGAAAATAGAATAAAATACAAAGTTAATACAATTTATTCCTCGTCTTCGTCAGATGATGAATATTCAGAATTGTCCGAATCAGAAGCATCCTCAAATTCTCCACTCTCTTCCTCAGAATCATCGTAAATCTCGTCATCTACAAAGTTGGTGAAATCAACGACAAGATCAATGTCTAGAGAATGCTCAACCGCTCCTATGGTACCCAATGAGTTTTGCTGCATAGGTTCATGTTCACTATCATCGGAAATCCCAACAATCCTTCCTCTAGGATTTACTGACATCACTGTGATCCAAGGGTCGTTTGCTGCAGTTGCCCGTGGATATCTAATGTAGCATACTTGATCGGCTTGTGAAGCGAGGATGAATGGATCATATTCTTGGAGTCTCTTTCTCAAATGTATTGTTGTGACACCAAATTCGTCATGTTTCACACCAGATCCAACAATTGGATTGTACCACTCACATGAGAAAACAATGCACCGTAAATTGATCATCCCCGGATAACGAACTTCTAAGATTTCACGAAGGACACCATAGTATACAAGATCACCAGATTGTGCCGACACACCATAATCACAAGTTGGCCTAGTCTTTTTGGGTCTAAGAATCTTGAATGCGTAACCACGAGTACAATACATGGGATACGCTTCCGCAACATATAAAGGCCCATTAGCAAACTCCAATAACCATGTAGGAAATGATTGCCCTCTAGAAGACATTGTTGTTACCTATAAAAATATTCATAGAAAATATTCAAACAATAAAATAACTTTAATTTGAAATATATATACTAATAAATTTTAAATAAGAAAAACTTACGTAGAATTTTAGCCAACGACTAAATTCAGCCTGCTTGAGTTTTTGAACTTCATCCTCGCTCATGTCTGGATATGTAAAGCGTACTTGGTCCAAGTAAATCCTATAAATTAATTAACATGAGGATAAATAAATTTGCAATTTCAAATATAATAAAAATAAATTAGCATTTCAGTTGTAAATTTTTTACCTCTCATACTCCATAAGCTCTTCACAATTTGTGATTATGTACATGTGCAAGTGTTGTACCTCTTCCTCTGTTAGCCTTCGTTTCTTTGCTTTTCCACTTAATCGACCAATTTGGGAAAATATATTTGGGACTTGGACAGGGTAAAAAGGGGTCTCCCCACCGTCATCGTGTCGAGCAGGTTTTCGCATCTTTGTTTGGACGTGTTTCGGAAAATAATATTCTGAGAAGTGTGCGGTTTCTTCGTTGATGCTTTGTGCTACGATAGAACCTTCGACTCTTGCCAAATTTTTTACTTTCTTCTTAAGATTGCCCATGTAGCGCTCAAAAGGATACATCCATCGATACTGAACAGGACCGCCAAGTGCTAACTCTCGTGGGAGATGAATTGGAAGATGTTCCATAACATCAAAAAAAGACGGTGGAAAAATCTTCTCAAGGTTACATAGGATCACCGGTATATTTTGCTCCAAGCTATGTATCCCTTCTACTGTAAGCGTCCTTGTGCATAAATCTCGAAAGAACACACTTATAGCTGCATATATTATAACATGAAATGTTAAGATATTAGTAAACATTGATAACTAGGCATAAAAGTTAAATAATTTGTATGAGAAAATACCTGCAATTGCTTTGTGTACATCATGTGGTAGAAGATGCAAAGGCAAATGGAAGGAGGCGCTGCATAATGACATGACAATCGTGGCTTTTCATTCCTTGAAACTTCCCTTCTCCCATATTCACGCAGTTACGAAGATTAGATGCATACCCATCAGGAAATTTGACATGCATCATAATCCACTCTAAAAATGCTTCCTTGGAAGATTCATCTAATCGGAATCGAGGGGTTGGTGCTTTCCCATTTGGCATGACATGAAGTTTTCTTCGAGAACATATATCAGGCAAGTCCAATCTAGACTTCAAATTGTCTTTTGTCTTTCCTTGAACATTTAGTACGGTGTTCATGAGATTATCAAAAACGTTCTTTTCTGTATGCATGACATCAAGATTGTGCTTCAACAAAAGATCCTTCCAATATGGTAATTCGAAGAAGATACTAAACTTGTGCCAGTTGTGATGATCGCCATATCCATCAACGATATCATGCCCATTACCACCGCAAACCGCTGTCTTCTCAGCACCAAAATCTCTTAACTGATTCAAAATTTCTTCGCCAGAATACTCAGGAGGTGGACTATCAACGACTTGTCTGTTCTTTTTAAATAATGTGGTGCTCCAACGATAAGGATGATCTTCAGGGAGCCATCGTCTGTGACAATCAAACCAACTCGTTTTACGTCCGTGTTTCAGCTGAAATGCATCGGTGTTATCTTGACAATACGGACAAGCTAACCGTCCATGCGTTGTCCATCCAGATAACATACCATAGGCTGGAAAATCGCTTATAGTCCACATTAGCATCGCCCACATGTTGAAATTTTGGTTCATTGAAACATCGAACGCTTCTACACCATGTTCCCATAACATTTGTAACTCATATATCAATGGCTGCAAAAAAACATCAAGTGCTTTCTTCGGATGATCTGGACCTGGAACAAGAATGGTGAGAAAAAGAAACTCCCGTTTCATACACAAAGATGGCGGCAAATTATAAGGTGTCACGATAACTGGCCACAATGAATATTGCCTCCCATGTTTCCCAAAAGGATTAAAACCATCTGTAGACAAACCAAGATAAACGTTCCTTGGCTCATACGCGAAGCCAGGATGGACTGACTGAAAATGTTTCCATGCTTCTGCATCCGATGGGTGCGCAATTACACCGTCTGATGTATGTTCTGCATGCCATCTCATTGCTCATGCTGTACGCTCTGACTGATACAATCTTTTCAACCTCTCTGCCAACGGTAAATACCACATCCTTTTATATGGTATTGGAACTCTTCCACTTGTGTCTTTATACCGAGGTTTACGACAAAAACGACATGAAGTGCGGCCTTCGTCTTCTCTCCAATAAATCATACAATTATCACTGCACACATCTATTACCTGATATGGCAAACCAAGTCCAGCTACGAGTTTCTGCACCTCATAGTACGAAGCTGGTGAAAGATTATTCTCTGGCAAAATTTCTTTCACAAAATCAGTAATCGCATCCACACAACCCTCTGATAAATTCCAATCCGTCTTTATGCCCATCAACCTAGTTGCAGCTGATAATGGTGAATGACCCTTCTTACAACCATCGTACAATGACATATTTGCCGCATCTAACATATCAAAGAATCTCCGGGCTTCTAAATTCGGCTGTTCTACTCTATCTCCATCCTGAATTAATGAGGGCGCATTTTCCCTAAACGCATCGTTCACCATCTGAAATGTACCTACGTCTACTTCTATCGGTGGTTCTTCTACACTATCCGGAATATAATGTTGACTAGTACTACCATAATCTACCATTGATTCACTTTCTCCATGCAAAAACCATATCTTATAACCCGGTAAATCCATCCCTAAACAAATGCTTCTTTACTAACGATACCTCCAGATTTTTGTAATTCCGACATTTTGGACAAGGACAAGACATAGTACCTGTTTCTCGCGTTATGCTCTGGTTTGACGCGAATAACATGAATTGTCTAAGACCTTCCTTGAACTCTTCTGTAAGTTTGCCCGTCTCTTCATTGTATCTAGGTTTATCCATCCATGAACGAAAATAAGCATAAGGATCTGAAGAAGACATTATTGTTGGTATTGTGTATATTTTCGTTTACCAAACAAGTAAATCATAACTTGAATATATATACACAAAATTTCCAAGAGATTTCCAACGGATTTCAGAGGGATTTTAAATAGCAACGGTCACATTCAACGGATATAATCGCAACGGCTATATCACAACGGTTATAATCGTAACGGATATAATTACAACGGATATAATGACAAAGTTCTCAGTAATCCGTCGGAAATCGCTTAGAATATACCAACGGTCATTGACCTCCCGGAAAACCGTCGGAATTATTGAAAAAGTTTCGAGGATTTTCCGACGACCATATTTTCGTCAGAAATTTCCAAGAAATTACCGACGGATTAACAAATTTCCGAGAGGTTTCCGAGAGATGTGTTGTCCTCAGAATTTCCTCGGAAATTTGTCTAAAACCTCTTGGAAAACTGTCAGAAATTTCCTACGGTATTTGTCCGTCAGAAATTACGTCTGAAATCAACATGTTTTCTTGTAGTGCACGGTTAATCGAGATTAAAGTGAGACAATGATTAGTTTGAAACTGATTTAACTTTCGGTTAACCATCTTTGTATGAGTTTAAATTTTCTTCAATTAACATTTGTTTCCTACTTGTCTTCGTTATATTTCTTGCATTATAATATGGCTACACGATTATATAAGGACATTTTTATTGGGGGAACACTTTTGGGTGCTCTTAAAGTAAAAATATTATAAAAATAATGTAAAATCATTAGTTTAGAGTTTTTGTTAAGAAGTTTGTTATTGGAAGAACATGTTTAAAATCATAAGATTTAATAACATAATAATCTTAAACATATTACAATTATAAAAATTTTAAAAAATAATATTTAAATTGTAAACTTAAAAAACTTTTACTAAAATTCAAAATACAATACCAAATTTTTATGAAACAAAAAATCATTAAAAAAAAACCAAACAAACATATTACTTAATTAATTAAAGCACACAAACATTTTATTTAATCAATACATAATTTAATGTCCAAATTTATTCCAACGGACTGCCACGTCGAGTTAGAATTCTGCCAAAAACTGTTCTAATTGAAGACCAAAAAAAAAATTCTAAAACCACGATTCAATATTTTTCTAATTTAATTGGGCTTAGAACACCAAAGGTGTTCCCTACAACAAATTGGACCTAACAACAAATTGTTTTTTGGAAACATACGTACAACACCAAAGCACGCGCGGTAGTTACAGTCATTGAAAATCTTAAGTATCCGTGCTAGGTCATTAGACCATGTTTATCGGTGGTATGTAAGGAGTTTTTAGGGGGGTTTTAAGTAGTTTTTGGAGAAAAAATAAATCAGAAAAGAAAAAAAAACTGAAGAGATCCCCTTATATAGCAACCTCTCTTCGGGTATAAGAGACGACACATGTCTCTCTTTGGTTGGACGAAAGAATAATAGAGGCTAAAAAAAATTTTTGTTTCGCGATTAATTTTTTGGTTCTCTCTTTCTCTCTTTCTTTCTTTATCTCTTTCTCTCGTTGTGTCCCGATCTTTCTCTTTCGAAAATTTTTGTTTCCCGACTGTAAGGGAGGCGATTTGAATCGTCATGGAGATGGTATTGGAGGCGAATTGAAGCAGAAGGTGATTATATAAAGGGATTAGGGTTCTTGAGAACCATAGATTGATCTTTTCTGTTTGTGTTGTTAATTCTCCCAAGATTTCGTTTGATCCGTCTTGTTTGTTTCGTTCTCGAATAGGATTGATATGATTCTGCGTTCTATTTTCTTGTTTGTTTATGGTTTCGATGTCTGATCTTGAATAAATCCCTTTAAAATTTAGTGATCATCTCATACAGGATTCAACTTGAATTTGTTAGGGTTTTTGAGAAATTTTGATCTCGATGGGGAATAGTTTTTTAAAGTTATTTTGTTCCAATTGATCATGTAAATGACCTATTAGGATCATAGATCATATATGTTCTATTTGGTAATCTTGTTAAGTCATGCTCTGTACTTGATTATTTATCTTTGATAAAGAGACTAGACTTTGTTCTTGATCTATGATAGTTATGTTCTGGATTGTGTATCGTTGATGTCTAAACTTGGTTTGCTTGATTATTTGTTTGCAGAGAGAGAGAGAGAGAGAGAGAGAGAAAGAATCGAACAGAGCTTGATTATTTGTTGATTGTTCTTGTCTTATTATGTGTTAAAGAGATTTTGGTTGTAGTATTATCCAGTCCTTGTGTTTTGTTGTCTTTGTTTGATATTTAAAGATTAAAGTGATCTGGCCTCCTCAGGTTAATGATTTGGTATACGTGACTGATAACTCCTACATAAGCAAACAGATTCTAGTGATGGAGAAAACTATATTGGGAAGTCTTGAATGGTACTTGACAGTTCCAACACAATATGTGTTTCTTGTGAGGTTCATCAAAGCTTCAGGTTCTGATCCGAAATTGGAGAGCATGGTTCATTTTCTTGCTGAGTTGGGTTTGATGCACTACGACAATTTGATGTTCTGTCCTTCCATCCTTGCTGCGTCAGCTGTCTACACAGCCAGATGCACCTTGCTGCGTCAGCTGTCTTCTTCTTTCTTTTTTTTCAAACAACTTTGTGATTCATTATGTTTTGTATATTAATATTTCTATATCTGTGTGTGTTTACCAGGGATTGCTCAAAACTTTTAGCTTTCGTTCACTCGAGTGTTGAGGAGAGCAGACTACAAGGTGTGTTTAAGAAGTATTCAAAACTTGGACGAGGTGCTGTTGCTTTGATTTCACCAGCCAAGTCTCTTTTGTCGTCTTCTCCTTGAACAAGTCTCCGTCTTGCAAACTCTGCATCTTTAGTTTCTCTATTACCTTCTTCTTCTTACTATATGTAAAGGTTATGATTCATGCCAAGAAATAATGTTCCTGTATGAATTCAAAAGTAGTATTAATGAATCCAGTCTCTCTTCTTCTATATTTTGGTCCTTATTCCAACATTTTATTAACTGTGGAGTCAAATTCGAATTAAACTGATCTATTAAAAAAAAAATGTTCTTCATGAGATACCAAGTACGATGTATGTTAAAATTGCCAGTTTACTCTCAAGACCACAAAATATCAATTTGCTCATGATATTGGTTGTATTATTGTAATATGTATTAATGTTTTATTATGTTTTGTATGTTTGAAAATTAATAAAAATGGAATATTTTTTTTAATTTTATAAAATCTTAAATGTTTACACATTTATACTATTTCTATTCTATTTAAAATTTTAAATTTTAAAAAAACAATATTTTCAAAGATAAGAGACCCAAAATAAGAACCTACCAATAAAAGAGAAAATTTTATCTAAGAGATCATAGGTTCTTATATTCCAAACAGTACACAATTAATTCATACAAAATTTAAGAACTCCCCTTATATAAACCCCCCAATAGACTTGCTCTTACTTTTCAGTTTTAAAGAAACGAAAAAGAAAAAAAAACTGTAATAACATTTAAGAAATGTAATGTGAATTTGCCATGAACCGACGTATTCACGTTTTATTCTTTTCAAACGTAATGAATAATATTTTTTTGTCAACGTTAGCGACTTTAATTATAATTAGAAGGAATCTCTATAAATTTTCACACACACTAAATTTCAAGAGGTACTATTTTCAACCAAACCATATCAACTATTATATAAATAGTAACACAACCGCATTATGTACACATTTTCACATTATCCAATGAAATAAAGAAAACAAAACAAAAAGCAGAGAGATCAAGAAATGGGAAATAGCATTACTGTGAAGAGAAAGAAAGCTAAAGTAATGAAGATCGACGGCGAAACTTTCCGGATTAAAACTCCGGTGACGGCGAGAGAAGTCACGGCGGAGTATCCTGGTTACGTTTTGTTAAATTCCCAAGCCGTTAAACACTTCGGAGTTCGAGCTAAACCTCTTGAACCGAACCAACTCTTGAAACCTAAGAAGACGTATTTTCTCGTCGAGCTTCCTAAGCTTCCACCGGAGACGGATAATAATAAGCTTCCGTACCGGAGAGTTATGTCTGGAATCCACGTCGGTGCTAAGGAGAGGTTAGAAATGTTGATGTTATCTCGGAGAACGGTTTCTGACGTCACGATCGGAAGATCTGACGGCGGAGATGGTTTTTGGGTTGGACCGGGGCATACGAGTGTGAGGTTGAGGTTGCCTCGTTCTCAGATAACGAAGCTGATGGAGGAGAGTAATGATGACTCGGAGATAGCTGATAAGATTTTAGGTATATATATGGAGAGGTCCGGTGAGATTGGCGGCGGAAGAGTTGGTGGTGATAGCCGCCGGAAACTTGGAAGTGGGGAGATTAAGGCGCGTGAGGTAATTCTTGTTTTTTATTTTTATTTTAAGTTTTTGGTCAAATGTTTTTACCTCGTTATTTAATTTTGTTCTTTCACCTGAAAGTTTAAGCAGACAAATTAAACTTAAATGTATACAAGATTAATACATAAAACGGAGTGATGAGTGTATATAATTTTAACTAACTTGGAGTTGATTTTCAAAAACTGGTTTTGATCAAAAATATGTATGAAGGATTCCCATCTTTAAAAAAATTTATAAAAACAATAGTGATTATGTCAACTATCATTTTTGGAGTGAAGTATTATATCCAGGAATTACGCAAATAGTTTAATGTGTTTATTGGAGTAGAGTTCCTAAATTGATGTAGAAGACAAGAAACAGAATTAAATTTGTTCGGCAATGCTTTGGCATTTGCTTAGAGTTATATTATTATTATTGTAAACCCAATAAGTCCACTTGGGTACATACAATATGTAACTTATCTATTTTATGTCATACACCTACGTGAGTATGACGTAACTAATATATACAAAAAAAAAAAAATTGCATACACACACATTCACATATATATATATATATATATATATATATTCATGTATCATGTTAATAGTCAAAACAATTTATCGGGGCAGGGAGTGGACTTATGTGGACAAAGGAACTTGTAAATGGATTAACATGTTCTTGAAATCGTGTATGTCTTAGTCTTAACTCTTAATAACGATTACATAGTCGAAAGCTATGGTTAGAACTTAGAAGAACCACATGGTCAATCAGTTCATGTAATATACTAATATCTAGGAGAAAAAAGATATGATGAAATGTTATATTATACCAATGATCAAGATCCTCTGGATCATCAAATGATTTGGCTGTTTGTTTTGCTAATCATAGATTATATATAAATTAAAATTAATTAAGAGTCAAAGAAGTAACTGTATTAAATTAAACATGTGCAGAAGCAGGTGAGTTTCGCCGGAGAAGGTGGACGGGAGCTTCCTGTTCTATGGAGCAGAAATGAGAAATAATCATCAATTCAATTCGACGACATATTCTCTCTTGAAAAAAAAAAAAGCCTTTTAAAATTATATCTTGTGTGTGTATATAAATCTTTTTATATAGCAACTAGAGATTATTTAGAACTGTTTGTTTTCTTTTTCGTTATTAGTCCTTTCACACTTTAACTTTAAGATATGTTAAAGTAATTTTATAGGTGCTAATGGACATGCATGGTTGGGTGCCTACCCTACCAGTAACCATAATCAACGATCATTATATAATGCAATCAACTTTTCTTTAGAGTAAAAAGTATTCTCAAAACGATTGGATTTTAAAAGAATCTGGAGATAAATTGAAAATGATATTGCCTTTGGTACCAACTTTTTATTATTAGTAGAAAAGTTTTGGGCAGTCCAGTAAACGTAACTCGGTCTCATTAGTATTTATCTCACGATTACTGAAATAAGTCAAATAACAATAACAGAAACTTAATTTAACAAGAAGAAAAAAAGAACTTATTATAGTTACAAACTATTCACTGACTAACATAAAAAAATACTTTTGCTATAAACTTAAAATTGAAATTATAATACAATAATACGTACAAACATATTTTTATAGTCTACACTCTTATGATAAAAATACATACATATGTAAAATGACAACTCCACTTGTACAGTAAAGAACCATAACTAACTATTCAAAGTGCATCATCATAGAATCTATGAAGAAGATTCAAATTCAATAATTTAGTCATCATGCATGACGTAGAATTTCGCAACACTACCACACAACTGCTGAATTTAACTAGTACACTATTTTCTTCCCAGTATGACTTTTAGTGAGTTTGTAAAATTAGGTAGGAGAAATGCGGACCAAAATACCCTAGTTTCTCAATTAGAGCAATACATAGTCATCTACTAAAACTGTAAAACATTCCAAAATTGTAAATCTTCTAATATTATTTTCGTGGTAGATGAAAACTAGCTATTTTGTTTGTATGTATCATTAACAATATCAACTCTCTTAGCCTTTTTTATGGGTGGAAAAGTCAATCTTCTCTTTTGCCACTAAAAAGGAAGAAAGAAAGATATGGTATATAGAGTGCTTTAGGTGCACCACCCTCCCACTAGATTTGCTAAGGAAGCCTATATCCTACTCAAGCGTCATAATGTATACTTAACTAAATACATAATATTGACTTAACTAAATACATAATACATAATAGCTCCTATAAACTTCTACGGTTGTCCACCTAAGCTTTAAAACAACCAATAGGGGTTCAACATGTCACTAATTAACATTTTTAAAAATTTACAGAATTTTATATATTAAAAATTAGTTTAAACAACCTATGAGGATTTGACATGTCATTCATTAACATTTTCTAAATTTCCAGAATTTTTTAGAAAAAGGAATATTTAAAATTTATGGAAATAAAAAAAAAACTATGTACAATATCCCACATTGGCTAGAAAATTTTTAGACAATAGTTCAAACCAGTATAAATAAGATTAATATACTTCCAACAACGAATGAGCAAGAAATGTTGATTTATCAGGCGTCCAAGTTTAAAAGTTATATTCAGTTTGATCCGGTTTTTTATTTGATCAAACTAAAACTTTAAAAAGTTTCAAAAATATTATAATATTTAAATTTTTTAAAATTTTAAATATTATAAATATTGAAAATTTTAAAAGCTCTTAGCTTTTAAAAAGTTTTTAAATATTATAATTTTAAAACTTTAATAGTTTAAAACATTATAAATATTGAAACTTTTTAAAAGGTTCAAATATTATATTCGAACCTTTTAAAAGTTTAAAATATTATAAATATTGAAACTTCTAAAAGTTTTAGCTTTAAAAAGGTTTCAAAATGTTATAATTTAAAAATTTTAAAATTTTTTTAACATTTAAAAGGTTTTTAAAACCTAAGCTTTAAAACAACCTGATATGCTCAAATTTAACCCTGAGCTACTCTCTCAAATTAAGAGATCACTGTAATACTTAGGGGTCGAATTCCACAAGGACTCAAGATCAAACACAATAAATTATAGAGTTTTTCAATTATGCTAAACAAATTAAATTAAATTAAAATAAATAATGCAAAATATTAAATAAAACTGTTGTAAATTCAGAAGATCAAAAAGCTAGGTCTAGGGAATTTCTCAGGAAATTATGAAATATTAAATCAGGAAATAAATAGGATTCAAACAATTAAGAACATATCTAGAACTCTAAACACTTTTGTAAATTAAATCAGTTCTCACTGCAAGTAATATCTAAATTTAAAGCCAGAAAATCCAAATCTCTTTGCAAAATTCTAGGTTAAAAATCAGCAATAAAATCAGGTTTAGATTGTTCACAAAATTATTAAATCAAATCTCTTTGCAAGAAATAATTTTGCTCATCAAAAGGTTTTATCAGAAAAATCAATTATATTCTCATATCAATTTATTTTCCTAGGGTATTAATTCTAGATGGCCAATCAAGGATTAATATGAAGAACAACCTAAGATGAAGATCTAGCAAGATAATGAATCCTAAATAAATAGATCTAATAATTCATAAAAACCCGATGAAAAACCCTGAACCTAACAAGCAAAATACTCAGATTTAATTAATGAAGAACAAGACATGATTCTGAATAATAAGCAATTGAAATTAAAAAGAGTAAGAAGGAGTTCAAGAATTCTTCTCTACAAAGCAGATCTGATCTCTCTCTCTCCAAAGCTCTCTAAATCTCACAGGGTTGCAGGAAAAATAAGAATTGCCAGAAACCACTTGAGGGTTTGCAAAACCTAAAAACTATATATATAGGTCCTAAAACACGTTAGGGACTTATGTTGCAATTTTGAAAGACTTTGAGCAACTTTTGTAAATTTTCCAAAACTTGGGTCTTGAGTCGGCAGAGAGGGGTGTCGACGATGCTCCCTTGTGAGGTTTCGGTCGATGCTCCTTAATCCTTATAAGATCAGACTCCAAATTGATTTCCTCCGAATTGATGCTCCAAAATGATCCAAATTGCTCCTTTTTGCTCCTTCATGCTAAAAACCTGTAAAGACTCAAAAACATCCTAGAAAACAAATCAAAAGACTCTAAAAGACTCCTTATATCATGGTTAAAAACCATGATATATCAACTCCCCCAGACTTAGCCTTTGCTTGCCTTGCCCTCAAGCAAAACATAAACTTAGACCTGTGAAAGAGGTTTGAAAACAGGGAACTCACTCAATTGCAGATTATTCTTATTCACACTCTTCATTTACCTGACTCAAGAACTTACTTCTTATACTCAACCATGATAAGCATCAACATTCCTTACTCAAATCCCACAATCCCTTGGAATCTCTGAAATCTCCATTGTCATCTCATTATATAAATTAAAGCAAGTACATGTGAGTTCTTACCTTGGGTGTATCGAACAGTGGCATATGAATTCTCTTCAGGCCAAGACATTCTTCTTACATCTCCTTTCCTCTCCCTTTTCTCACTTCATTTTTTTTTTCTTTTCTTATTTTTTTCTAATCAAAGGTGTAAGCGAATACCGGGGTCATCGGTAATTTACCTATCCCTCGCTTCCAAGCTTTGTGTGATCATTTGACTCAAGAGTAGAATAATGAGGTCATAGGTAATTTACCTCCCTCTCTAAACTGATCAAAATCATCTCATCTTTTATTTTTATTATTTTTTTTTGATCTTTTTTTTTTAAGTACTGAAGGGAAGAGAGAGGGGAGACATACTTTGAAAAATTGCACTGTCTTGTATGGCCCGAAGAAGAAGTCTAGTCCACTGATTTCCAACCCCAAAGTAAGAGATTAAGTCCGGTTAAAATCCTGATAAATGTTGAGACAACGTTAGATCAATCAGATATCCATTGAATAAGGGCTTTCAGGATTGTTGATAAGGCACATAGTCTTTCTAAGCTTCAGTTCTGAGATCAAGCATAAACAAATAATCATTAGAGTGTTAGCCAAATAAGAGAAATCATTAATCAAGATCATAATTCCCAAAGACAAAAAGAAAATTTTTGAAAAATTTGACTCAAACTTTATGGTTTTGACTGACACAACTGAAACTCAAAAACAGAAAACATAGTTAGTAACTAACCTCCCCCAGACTTAAACAACACTGTCCCCAGTGTTATCAAGTAAGAGGAAAGCAAAAATAAAAATAAAATAAAATAAAAATCAAAATCAAAAGAAAAAGAAAAACCTAACAGTGGGTTGCCTCCCACTAAGCGCTTGTTTTCAGTCATTAGCTTGACTATGCTGTAGCTCAGGCATCCGGAGGAGCAGAACATGGTATTGAAATCCTCTTCATCCAAGGTGGTGTATAAGCTGTAGGTGCATGAGGCTTGCCAAGTATGCGAGGAACAGGACCAGGGCGGGATTTAGGTATGGGAGGGTATCTTTTCTGTCCTGCAAAATCATCAACAGAAGAAACAAGTGCTCTACGATAATCTCTTGGCTTGGTTAGCTGCAAAACAGTTTTTATCTCTTCGAAATTCTTATTGATGATAGGAGGAAGTTTAGGAGAAGAAGATGCATACCTTAGCCTTACCTGAGGACTCTAGAGTGTGGAGTGGGAGACTTTCTGTTTATGAACAGCTTTCTGACTTGGAGCATCAGTCTTGGACAAGTTCAGGCTCGGAGGTGGAGGAGTGTCGACCGATGCTGAAGGGTATCGATCGATACCAAGCCTGTTGCTCGTGTAGCAGAAAATTTTTCAACAGAAAAAGTTTGTCCATCAATGGTAGGAGCTCTCCTCAGCTTATCCATCTCAAAATTCATACTCAAACCATCCACAGTCAGTGCTATTTGCCCCTTCTGTACATCAATGATGGCACCAGCTGTAGCCAAGAAAGATCTTCCTAAGATGAGAGGATCTTTAGGCTCTTGATCATACTTCAGCACCACAAAGTCAGTGGGAATCATGAAGTTGCCAACCTTAACTGGAATATCCTCTAAAACACCTTCAGGAATTCTTCGGGAGCGATCAGCCAAGATAAGAGAAATCTGAGTTGGCTTGAATTCTGTCATCCCAAGTCTCATAGCAACAGAATGTGGCATCAAGTTGATGCTAGAGCCAAGAGCACAAAGTGAATGAGCAAACCTTCCTGTGAAGATAGAGCAATCAAGTACAAAGCTTCCAGGATCTGGTAACTTCTCTACAGTCTTACATTGAATGATTGCACTCACTTCCTTAGATACAACCACCTCCTGCTTCTTTTCCTTCTTCCTCTGAACAATCATCACCTTAAGTGGTGGTGAAAGCTTCACAGCATCAATCAAAGGCATCTCAATCATCACCTTGTCCATCATTGCCTTGCATCTAGCTTCCTCCATCTCCTGCTTAGACTTTCGTGGCTTAGGAAAAGGCACCTTTGGCTTGTAGACCCTCTCAACTGCTGGAACCTGAGATTTTACAGCTTCTGGTTCCGTCTGAGATGAGTGTCGATCGATGCCTAGGTGGTGTCGATCGACACCATCATCTGAAACCGAGAGATTTGACGATTTCTCTTCTTTTTCTGCAGAAGAAATTTCATCAATTTCTTCATCCCCCACTGATATGGCATTGCAAACATGTTTTGGATTTGACTCAGTTCTTCCAGGGAGAAAACCCTCTTGCCTTTTAACAGACCCAGCAGTCTGTGCCACTTGACTCTCCAGCTTCTTGACATGAATATTCAAAGCTTCAAACTTCCCATTAAGATCAGTGTAGACATTGTCAAGCTTCCCATTGAAAGACACTGTCATTTGCTCCTGACCTTGCAAAAGCTGCTCAAGCATAGCTTCCATCTTACTACTTTCAGCTGTTTTGGGAGGAGGGGACTGATATGAATTGTTGCCATAAGTCCTTGTGTACCCAGTGCCCTGTTGCTGCTGTTGATACTCTGGCTTGGAAGTGTAGCCTGAAAAGTTCCCACTGTAAGGCCGATTGCCTTGCTGATTACTGAATCTCTGACCCTGATTTCCATAGACAAAGTTGACATCTGCTTCTTCATTCCTCGTCTCAGGTTGTGGCTCAAATGTCTCAACTTCAGCAGCAAAGTGAACTGACTTCTTGCCCACAAGGAGATTATGCACTGAATCAAGCTTAGCATTAACAGAAGCTAGCTGGTTTGAATCATATCCTCCATGTAATCTCTTCCTTTCAGCATCTGCTCTCTTAGTACTATTGCTAGCAGCTAAGTTCTCAATCAAACATTCAGCATCTTCTGGAAGTCTTGTCTTGAAATTCCCATGACTTGCAGCATTTAAAGCCAACTGATACTCCCAATCACACCCTCTGAAGAAGATACTTAGCAAGTGAACCTTTGAGAAACCATGGTGTGGACAGTCCCTTTGGTAAGCCTTGAATCTCACCCAAGCTGCTTTGAAAGCTTCATCTGGTCTTTGCTTGAAAGAAGACAGCTTGATTCTCCACTCATCTGACATGGCATCATCATAGAAGTAATTGAGGAAGGCCACCTTGACATCATGCCAGTTTGTCAATGATCCAGCTGGCAATTGTTTCAACCACTGAGATGCCTCTCCTGCAAGTGAGTAAGGGAAGAGTTTGCAGAAGATGTAGTCCTCAGTCACCCCATTAGCCTTGATGCTAGTCACCAGATCCTCAAAATGCTCAATGTGGTCCAAGGGCTTCTCATTGGGCAAAGCAGAGAAAGGTCTATGCCCAACTAGTTGAAAGTACGCAGGTTTCAACTCAAAATCGTTCCTCTGGAATGGAGGAGGAACAATAGCAGACCGGTTCTCATACACAAGATCAGCCCGGTTGTAGTCAGCAATGGTCCTGATCAAATTCCGGTTTTGGTCCTGTCTTCGAACTGGGTTCTGTACGTGGTTGGCAGCTCCACGCACGTCTGCAGGTGGCTGTCGATCGATGCCACCTGGTTGGTGTCGATTGACACCAAGGTTTGGATCATCAACGACACCAGCTTGCTGGTTCACGACAGCCTGCTCGTTGACAACAGGTTCGACAATCACATTGCCTTCTGCATCAATCTTTTGGCCTAGCTCATTGCGCAAGTGGCCCTCTTGATCCCTCAAAACACCAGCCTCATCACGCATCAGAATGATCAGATTAACCATCTTCAGAGACTTGGCTGCTTTTCTGTTCTCACGCTCAAGTTTTCCCAACTCTTGGTTTGAAAGCTGCAGGATTGGACCAGTCTTGTTGCTCCTTGTGTTAGGCTTATTAGGCATACACCTGAAACACACAAGAGAGAAGAAAACAAAAGCGTGTTAGTTTGAAAATAAAAAGAAAAATTTAGACAAAATCAAAAACTTCAATCTAATGGTAGATCAAAGAGTCCCCGACAACGGCGCCAAAAATATGAGTAAGAGAGCAAGGAATATTCTCATATCTCGGATCTAGGTAAATTAAAAGTTCTCACTGAAAGATTCCAAATCATTCTAGGATCAGCAATATCATATTGAAGAAATAAATAAGATGTATAAATTCTAGATGGCCAATCAAGGATTAATATGAAGAACAACCTAAGATGAAGATCTAGCAAGATAATGAATCCTAAATAAATAGATTTAATAATTCAAAAACCCGATGAAAAACCCTGAACCTAACAAGCAAAATACTCAGATTTAATTAATGAAGAACAAGACATGATTCTGAATAATAAGCAATTGAAATTAAAAAGAGTAAGAAGGAGTTCAAGAATTCTTATCTACAAAGCAGATCTGATCTCTCTCTCTCCAAAGCTCTCTAAATCTCACAGGATTGCAGGAAAAATAAGAATTGCCAAAAACCACTTGAGGGTTTGCAAAACCTAAAAACTATATATATAGGTCCTAAAACACGTTAGGGACTTATGTTGCAATTTTGGAAGACTTTGAGCAACTTTTGTAAATTTTCCAAAACTTGGGTCTTGAGTCGGCAGAGAGGGGTGTCGACGATGCTCCCTTGTGAGGTGTCGGTCGATGCTCCTTATAAGATCAGACTCCAAATTGATTTCCTCCGAATTGATGCTCCAAAATGATCCAAATTGATCCTTTTTGCTCCTTCATGCTAAAAACCTGTAAAGACTCAAAAACATCCTAGAAAACAAATCAAAAGACTCTAAAAGACTCCTTATATCATGGTTAAAAACCATAAAAACCATGATATATCACAACCAATACGGATTCAACATGTCACTAATTAACATTTTTAGAAATTTGCAGAATTTTATACATTAAAAATTATTTTAAACAACCTATCAAGATTTGACATGTCATTCATTAACATTTTCTAAATATCCAGAATTTTTAAGAAAAAAGAAAATTTTAAATTTATAGAAATAAAAAACTATATACAATATCCCACATTGGCTAGAAATTTTTTAGACAATAGTTCAAACCAGTATAAATAAGATTAATATGCTTCCAACAACGAATGAGCAGGAAAGCTTGATTTATCAGGCATCCAAGTTAAAAAATTTTATTCGGTTTGATCCTGTTTTTTATTTGATCAAACTAAAACTTTTAAAAGTTTTTAAAAAAATATTATAATTTTAAAATTTTAATATATTATAATTTTAAAATTTTAATAGTTTGAAATATTATAAATGTTGAAACTTTTTAAAAGGTTAAAATATTATATCCGAACCTTTTAAAAGTTTAAAATATTATAAATATTGAAACTTCTAAAAGTTTTAGCTTTAAAAAGGTTTCAAAATATTTTTATTTGCTTGATTTATGCTTATTTATCAGGTTTCCAAATTTAAAAGTTATTTGATTTATTTTAGCAAATTAAATTTTTTAAAGGTTTAAATATTTTTTATAGAATGTTTAGAAATATTATAAATACCTCCATAAAAATGTTAAAATATTATAACTATTTAAACTCTATAAAAAGTAAAAGTTTCATTAATATTTAACTCCAAACAAAAAATTGTTATAGATAATTAAACTACATCTAAAGTTTGAAATATTTTAAATATTTAATCTCTTTTAAAAGTTTAAAAGTTTACGAATTACTAAATATTATATATCAAATTTTTTAATATCTTGAAAATATCTTACTTATCTCCATTTGTGCTTTATATCTCTTATGAGCTGTAAACCATGTTTTTGTGTATGACTTTATAGATGATTTGATACTTTTACAGTAAAAATTATATTTTTAAGTCTAAGAAAGAAGGATTGAGGTCGCAAGACCTTGATTTGATGTTATTTAAGTTTAAAGAAGAAGGATCGACGAAAAGCACAAATATTGTTTTTACTATACATGAGTTCATATTACTTTCTCTGCAAGTAAGGATTTTGGTTTGGAAAATATATGGATGAAATTATCAATAATTGGGTGTATGTGTTGACTATGCTGGTTTTCACGAATTGCACAATTTTTATGAGAAAAAATGATTTTCGTCTTGGAGTTTGATGGGTTAACAAGTTGGGTGGTAGTCTAAAAATAAAAGGTTTTTTGAGGGAAAAAATATGAAAAAGTTGACGAGGAAGCACAAGAACTTGACGGTAAAAGTAACAATGTGAGGTCACTAGTTTGATCCGCCTCGCCTGGACGTCGAGTTAGACTCATGATTTTTTTTATCAGATTTGATTTTAAAACACAACTGATATTTATATTTTTTAAAATTGTGTTTATGAAATTTATTTTTTTCCTTAATAGTAATTTAAAGTTTTGTGTAAAATAATATTTCATTACCGTCATCAATCATATATAATTTTTATCAAAATAAATCTACGCGTGGGTTCAAAACCTGATAAAAAGTAGGAGCTATAAGCTCCTAAGGCTGTCCACCTAAGCTTTAAAACATCCAATCGGAATTCGACATGTCACTAATTAACATTTTTAAAATCTCCAGAATTTTCTGTATTAAGATATTTTTAAACGACCAATTAGGATTTGACATGCCATTGATTAACATTTTTTAAAATTTCCAGAATTTTTCTAAAAAAGAAAAATTTTAAATTTATGGAAATAAAAGAACTATGTACAATATCCCACATCGGCTAAAACTTTTTTAGACAATGATTCAGAACTATTATAAGTAAGATTAATATGCTTCCAACAACGAATGAGCAGGAAAGTTTGATTTATCAGGCGTTCAAGTTTAAAAGTTTTATTCGGTTTGATCCGGTTTTTTATCTGATCAAATTAAAACTTCAAAAAGTTTCAAAAAAAATTACAATATTTAAAAGTTTAAATATTATAAATATTGAAACTTTTAAAAGTTCTTAGCTTTTAAAAAGTTTTTAAATTTATAATTTTTAAACTTTAACAGTTTCTAAATATTATAAATATTGAAATTTTTGAAAAGTTCAAATATTATATTTCGAACCTTTTAAAAGTTTAAAATATTATAAATATTGAAACTTCTAAAAGTCTTAGCTTTTAAAAAGTTTCAAAATATTATAATTTTAAATTTTTAAATTTTCTTAACATTTAAAAGTTTTTTTAAAAGATTATAATTTATATATTTTAAAAGTTTAAAATATTATATATATTGAAACTTGAAAATTTTAAAAGTTTCAAATATTAAAAATATTTAAACTTCATAGAATGTTTTAAAACATTACAATTACTTAACTTCCATAGAAATTTTAAGATATTATATCTTCAGATATTGTACATAGTATTTCAAATAAAAGTAGAAGTTTCTAAGGCTGTCCACCCTAGGAGTTAAAACATCCAATCGGAATTCGACATCTCACAAAATTAACATTTTTTAAATTTCCAGAATTTTATATATTAAGATATTTTTAAAACGACCAATCTCGATAAGACAACTCAATATTTAACATTTTTGAAATTATGTTAAGTTTCTAATTTAAAATACTTATAAAAGTGTATTTACAACGTCCCACATTGGCTAGAAAATTTTAGACAACGGTTGAAAACCATTATAAATAAGACTAATATGCTTTCAACTATGAATGAGCAGGAAGCTTGATTTATCATGGGTCCAAATTTTTTTTTTTTTTAAGTTTAAAATATTGTAATTATTAAAACTTTTAAAAAGTTCAAATATTATAAGTATTAAAACTTTATAGGATGTTTAAAAACTATTATAAATACCTCCATAGAAAGTTTAAAATATTATAAATATTTAAACTCTATAAGAAGTTTAAGTATTATTAATATTTAACTCTCAAAAATTTAAAACATGTTTTTATGTATGACTTTATAGATGATTGATATTGTTTATGTAAAATTATCTTTTGGGTCAAAGGAAGAAGGATTGAGATCGCTAAATCTTGATTTGATGTTGTTTGAGTTAATTTTTGAGGTTTAAAGAAGAATGATCGATGACAAGCACAAGTGTTTTATTAGCTATACATGTGTTCATATTACTTTTTCTACAAGTAATTTGTAATTTTGTAGTATTAAGGATTTTGGTTTGAAAAGTTTCAATACGTGTGGATCTAAAACCGAGTAAGTATACAGGTGAAAGTATCAATTATTAGGTGCATGTAGTGACTAAGCTGGTCCGTAAAATTGCACAAATTTTACGAGATAAAAGGCAATGATTTTGGTATTAGAGTTTGATGGGTTAATACGTTGTGTGACAGTTAAAAAAAGGTTTTAAATGATTATTCAGCGGAAGAATGTGAGGAAGCTGATGAGGAAGAGGAAGAAGATGAGTATAATGAAGAACCGAATGGTAAAAGTAACGATGACATTTATCATAAAAATTTGCCAATGAAAATGATGAGAAAGAATATGAAGAGTAAGAAACAATGAAAATTAAATCATGAAGTCATAGATGGTGGTGGTCAATTAAATATAAGAAAACAAGATTAATTCATGACTATAAAAATATTTTGTTTGTCTGATGGTCAAAGAAACGGTTTAGGATATGTTAGATCACCAGTTCGACCTGCCTCGCCTGGACGTCCAATTAATTTCATGATTCTTTTGATCATATTCGATTTTTTAACAGTTTGACTTTTATATTTTTAAAAGTAAATTTTTTACCAATCAATTATAATTTAAAATTTTATATAAGCTAATATTTCATAACTTATCAATCAAATATAATTTTTATAAAAATATATCAAATAAACCCACACGTGAAAAATTGAACACAAAATTATGTCACGATGAATCTAGTGATGAACATCATGGTTGGGGCCTATCACGTGGGTTTGGCTTGGTTTATGATTATCCTCTTTGTCAAGATCAAGTCTTTGGTGGATGGGCTGGATTCTTTTTTTGGTGATTGGGTCCATATTAGACAACTTTCGAACCATATGATACCATGACTCCATGGTTGGGACCGAACAAAGGAAAAGTGGTATTTTCCGAGTTTCTATAATCTTTAAGTGGGTGAATACTTTAATTCTTTAACTTAGGCTATTGAATTGATGGATTTAATATGAGAAGCTTAGAACCATCAAGGACCTTTGAACTTTGATAACCAAATCTCTGATCAAGGTTTTAAATTTGGTGTCCAAAATTGCGTTACGACTTACGGGCATAACTGTGTTTTAATGTATCACATGTTAAGCATAAGACATGTAAGTTGTTAGAGAAAAAGTATAAGGCGTGATGATGACGGGCCACACAATAAAATTTCTACAATGCTTCTTATATGGATTGATCATATAACTAACTATATACTCCGAAGAAGAGGTTCTCAGTTAATTCACATAAAAAATTGGGATATACATGGTAAAAGCGTTTTCAAGTTTCAGCATCCCCACAAATGAGATCATCCAATCATAATCTCGTATTAGTATAACCTTTTTTTTAACTTGTTAGGTAGTAACATTCCACATATTCTCTTGAAATTTACTCCGTATCCCGTGGTTATAAATTCAATGACGTGAATCAAACAAACTTGAAAACATTTTTTTTTTTTTTTTTTTTTTAAAATTTCTTCTATTGAAAAGCATGAGAAATAAAAATAATACAAGGCCTAGCCTACAGTTTTTAGCTCGTTACATAATTATGTCCATAAGCTCTAGTGAAAACCAAAAAGGAAATGGCTTTGAACGAGTGATTAACAAATACCTTATCAAAAGCCCATTGTTGAAATGAAACTTGTAGTTGAACCTTAACCAGACTTGAATCAGGCGTTTAGTTGCAAACCGACCAAATAAACCGTTGAAGAAGATGAACCAACCACCTACCCAGCAATAATGATTGAATCATAGTGACAGTAGAGATCGATTCCAATTTCTTAACCTAGCTGCCGTCGAGAAGAGGATTATCAAGATGAATCCATCCTAGTAACCACAACCTATAAACCATAATTCAAGAACCTTTGATGCAAATGCTGGACGAGAAGAGCGAAGGCTAGAAGCTCTGTTTCGAATGGTGGTATCAATGATGGAGATAATTGAGTCTGCCGATTTAAACTCATTCCGATGAAGACGATGGTTCCGTTCCGACCAAAGGTTGTAGATTGTCGCTTGCCATGCTAGTAACTGAAGGCTCTTTTCATACTTGCTCCCACTATGAGACAGTAGCGATGCCATAGTATCTTCCCACTTACGTCGACGAGGTAACCTAGCTCTTCTTGCAATATCATCCCAAATACTCCAGGCGAATGAGCATTCAAAGTAGAGATGAGACCTTGACTCATTTGCAGATCCGCATAGAAGACAAAGTGGATCCGTTTGTAGTCCCCACTTTAAAATCCTATCTCTTGTTGGGCATCTATCCATGATCTCTAGCCATGATAAAAATTTGTGTTTGGGAATGCCTCCTGAGAACCAAACCAGATCTGACCAAGGTACTTCTTCTCCTCTGCTTTTGATTGACTTGTAGATTTCTCCGGTTTGATAGAAGTCAGATTGTTTTCCATTCGGCCACCATTCGTAATGATCATTAAGATTTGAAAGGGATATCGTAGTTAAGTAGGACTGTAGGTTTACCTGCTTATCCGACCGTGCAGCAGGTAGTTTCCAGTGATTTCTCCCCCTTAGACTAGCTACAGATGCATTGGGGCTAATTCCCAGATGTTGATGACTTGTTAGATTTAGGTAGTTACGAATGTTACCAAAGGGAGACCAATTATCTGACCAAAAATTGCAGCTTTTCCCATTCTCCAACACCAACTTTATCCATGGATAGATGTCTACCCTTATCTTGATTAGCTTGTTAGCCAGCCAGGATAAGCTTTGTTTAGGCTTTATAGTCCAGAAATTGCTCAAGTTATCTGATAAAATCTCTTTTTTGAACCAGGCAACCCATACTGATCCAGATTGGAAGAATAGAAGCCAGATCAATTTAAGCAAACAAGCTTTACTCCAACTGGTTATGTCTTGCAGTCCTAACCCTCCCTCTGCTTTTGCTAGAGTAACTTGATCCCATGCTACCCTTGCTGTGGATTTTCCTTCAATTGTATCCTTCCAGAGAAAAGCACCACAAAGGGAATTTATTATCTTAATAACTTTCTTTGGCAGCACAAATGACGAGCACCAAAAATTAGTTATTCCAGCAATAACAGAGTTTAGGAGTTGGAGTCTGCCAGCAAATGATAGGGATCTGGCTGACCATGAAGACATTCTGCCTTTGATTTTTTGGATCAGGGGGTCGCAATTCAATGAGGTTAGCTTTTTGGTGCACAAGGGAACTCATAAGTATCCGATTGGCAGTGATCCATGTGTAAGTCCAGAGACTGATTCTATGTGTTGGATTTCTTGCAGAGACAGACCAGATGAGAAGAAGGAAGTCTTTGAGATACTCAACCCCAGTCCTGAAATACTTTCAAATTCTTTCAATACTTGCAGAATGTTCATGACTGAGTCAGTAGTTCCTTCACAGAAAATAAGTAAGTCATCAGCAAAGCATAAGTGGGTGAGTTTAGAGATTTTGCACTTCGCATGGTAACCAAATTTCCCATCTGCTGCAGCCTTGTTTAGGAGGAGAGAAAGACAGTTCATGGCTATGACAAAAAGATAAGGAGAGAGTGAATCTCCCTGTCTAAGCCCTCTTTTGCCCTTGAAGTACCCATTGACTGAGCCATTGAAACCTACTGTGAATGTAGGAGTACAAATGCACGCTTCAAGCCACCTTAGGTATTGATTTGGCACTTCTAACCCTCTAAGACAGGCAATTATGAACTCCCACCTAATGGTATCAAAAGCTTTTGCTATGTCCACTTTAATAGTTATCCTCTTGGGACCTTTGCTTTTGTGATACCCATTAACTAATTCAGCTGCAAGAATGGTATTTTCTATTAGTAATCTCCCTTTGATGAAAGCTGTTTGATTTGGTAGGATGAGGTCAGGCAGCAAGGGTTTCAATCTGTTAACAAGAAGCTTTGAAATAGCTTTGTAGAGGGTGTTACAACAAGAAATTGGTCTGAAGTCAGCTATAGCAGAAGCTCCTGGTCTTTTTGGTACTAAGGTCAAAATAGTGGAGTTGAGAGCAGATGGCATAAATGAGGTGGAAAAGAAATGAGAGATCCCTGCAACTGTTTCTGAATAAATGATTCCCCAGGCGGACTTGAAGAAGGCAGAGGTAAGCCCATCTGGCCTTGGTGATTTGTTCTGGCTTAGCTTTTTTATGACTTGGAGAATTTCTTCTGCAGTAGGGACTGATGCCATAACAGCTTGAGTAGATGGGGGAGCTTTGAATCCAGTAAGCGCTTGAATCCAGGCTGGAGAGATAATTAAATTTGGTAGCTTTCTGGATCAAGGATATTTTGGAAGTGATCGATGGCAAGTATACTCATTTCAGAAGGGTCGAAGATGATGACACCCGATATTGTGGTGAATGATCTGATGGAATTTTGGGAGTTCCTCATCTCAGTCACTCTGTGAAAATAGGTAGTGTTCTGATCACCTTCTTTAAGCCAATTGATCCTAGATCGTTGTCTAAAGTAAGCTTCCTCTATGATTTTCAGGTAGTTAAGCTTCTCAGTAAGGTCTCTCTCTTGCTGGAATAAGTAAGTGGATGGTGAATTTAATGCTTGAACCTGCACAACATTTAACAGCTCATTAGTCTCTCACTCTCCTTTGAATTTGAGAAAAATTGTCTTTGTTTAAAGATTTTAGTGTTTTACTTATTGCTTTCAATTTATAGCACAAAGATGCCAATGTTACTGCCTCATTCCCGGCATGAATCCAAGCAGTCTCAACAGTGGTTAGGAAGAGAGGATGAGTGGTTAGGTAGTTCCAGAATTTGAAGGGTTTGGACCCAAACTGGGGAAGAGGAGAGGCTAAATCAAGCAAGCAAGGAGTGTGGTCTGAGAAATCAGGAGGGAGAAAGGAGGCAATATTGTTAGGGTAAGCTTGAAGCCAATTAGTGTTCACTAACAACCTATCCAGCTTTTTTGCGATTAGATTTTGAGGTCTGTTATTCGTCCATGTAAAGCTGGAGCCTTGGTGTCTCAAGTCAAAAACTTCTAAGCTGAGTAGGCTATCTCTAAGCTCAGTCATTCTGGTAGAGTAGGAGTTTACAACTGGATTTGAGTGTTCTTCAGGATGAGTTATCTGATTGAAATCACCTCCAATTGCCCAGACTCTTTGATCCAGATTTAGGTCTTGTTTTAAAGCTTGAAGGTCTAGCCATAACTGAGTTCTTTCATCTTCTAGGTTTGAAGCATAAATAGCAGTGAAGATAAAACTTGTTCCTCCATAAATTTGTAACTCAACTGTGAGTGATTGTCTAGATTGATGCAGGACTGATGCAGTGATCGAGTTTTTCCAGATGATTACAATTCTTCCATCTTCATCTGACTGGTGGTTTGAAGCAAAATTCCATCCAGGACAAGTGCTGATTATAACTTGGTTCAGATTCATTTCCTTGATATGAGTTTCCAAAAGAGCACCAAAAAGTGGTTGATGAGCTTGTAACCAAAAATTCATAGGCCTATGCTTGTCCGAGTCATTTAGTCCTCGAACATTCCAAAAAAATAGTTTAGGTATCATAAAGATTGAGAGGAAGACACTCCTTGGGGTAGGAGGGGTTCCTCTGCAGGAAGTGGGAAAACAACAAAAGAAGGAGAAGTAGAGGAAGGGGTTAAAGGGGCAAGGTTAGAGATGAAAGGTTCAGAGAAAAGAGTTTGAGGAGTTATGGATGGACTTTTTGAAGTTGGTGATGGGGGAAGGGGGATATGTGGTTCGGATAGAGGGGAGAAACGGTTGGTTGTGGTTGCAGGAGAAATCAAAGATACAGGGGAAATGGTTTTAAGTGGAGGACTAAGCGTAGTTATTGTAGATGAGCAGGGAATAGTTGTTTGAGAATGAATGGTTTTTTGTTGAGAGAGAGTTTTATTTTCTGAGGGTGGGGATTTTTTGGTGGTGGGAGATGGGGTTGAATGAGGTAAAGTGACTTTTCAGAAAGGAAAGGGGGTTGATTAGAGGAAGGGTTGGATACTCGATTTTGGACTTGTGGCTGAGCAGGTTTTTTGACAGGAACCCAAGTAGGCGTAACATTTGGGCAATGTCTGATAATGTTTCCAAGTTGCTTGCAGTGAGAACACGTTGAAGGCATCCAAGGATATTTAACCTGAACTTTTACCACTTCACCACTGTCTCGCACATATTCAAATATTGGAGGTAAAGGTTTTGTCAAATTTGCTTCCACTTTGACATGGGCCTCACAAACACTGGTGATTTTCTTTGTCCAATCATCTGTCTCAATAGGCTCCCCAATAGCACCAGCCAATAAGCTTAAACCTTCGTTATGAATCAGATCAAGTGGGATACCTTTCAGATGTGCCCAAATAGGAATTGCCTCCATAGCCGGAGGTGAGCCAGAGGAGTTAGATGACCATGCCGCAACATGGAACATAGTGGTGTCAATGTGCCATATACGCTTTTGAATGACCTTTCCTCTAATGAAATCATTTGGAATCCTAACAAGCATCTTTCTTTCTAATCTGTTCAAATGAATTTCAAGCTTTTGTCCTTTTCCCCACATGTGGTTGAGGACGCTTTGTACCAACCCATAGGAAGGAGCATTACCACAGAAGTAACCCACAATGAATTCTCTATGGAGAGCAGCACCTCGGTTAAAAACTTCATCAGGAATTCTAACTCTAGGAATACCTTCAGGGGACAATTCAAGAGGGGCAAGTCTCTTGAAGGTCTTATCAATATTGACTTTTGCTCTTTCAGCATATGAGGGGGAGGTCGTAAAAGGGGGGGAACCAATAGTAGGCGTCGAGGTTGAGATGGGACCAGACTGGATAGTAGTAGGATCCGTAGAAGATTTTAGCAGAGCAAATTGAGCCAAGTCAATGGGAGCAGCGACTACAGTGGAAATCTGGGTAGGGTTTTGCACTAAAGGACTCATTGTGGATGGGGTGAATACAGTAGGATTTGGTTTAGATGTGATGGTTAAGGCTGAGGATGGAAGGGTAGAGTTGGGCAATGGAAGGATTCCTGGGACAGAGCAAGCGTCAGTGAAAGAGGAAGATGAGATCCCCTTTTAAACAGTGTTTCCTGACCTAGAATTTTGGTTTCCGGATAAAGGAAGCATTGAAGTAAAATCTTTAAGCAGAGATGCAATTTCCACTGCAGTAGGTACTGTAAGAGAATCAGACACAAAACCAGAGATTGCAGGCTTAGGAGAAGCAGTTTGCAACTTTGTTTGAGATTTAGAAGAGTGAGATTGAAGAAGAGATAGGGGAGGGAAGTTGGTGAGATCAGATGGAGGTGAGTCAGGAGGGTCAGGCAAGAGGAGGGAGGGGGAGGTTGTTGGGACTGCTGGGATTCGAGCTTGGAGATCGACCATTGGAGAAGTTCGCCTTTGAAAGCACCATTATTCGCACCTTTTACAACAAAAAAAAAGCTCCGAAAACATTTTTTTAGGTTTGCTTTTAGAGACTTTCATGATTTTTGTGGTTCTTTGTGTTCCTTCTTTTCAACCCTCTCGAGATTTTTGTGGATTTTATAGCTAGTGTACCAATGAATTTCGACATGCATTGCCCGCGAAGAATTTCTAACGTTACTGAAACACCCCAGCTTTTATTTTGTCAGTATTAAATTATTAATGTTAATCATCAATAGTTAATTACCCAAGTTTTGAATACCGTTTCAATTGTTAATGTTAAACATCACAAATTCACAACGATCTATAAAACAATCACCAATTAATGGGTTTAGGAATTATTGGGCTTGATGTTTTGTTGTTTTCCCTAGAGCATAGACTGAAAGTGAAAGTACGTAAGATAAAAGCCCCCAAGATAATACTGAACTTATTTATTTACATAATATTTCTTCCATGATTTTGTATACACCAAAGAAATAAGCATCTAGCTTATATAAAAAATAAAAATAATTTTGATTGATATGAGAGTTGAGTTCTATAAACCTCTCATTAATTCGCATATCTATTTTAGATATAATAGTAGTACTTTTTTATAAAAAAAAATTAGCGATCAGATGCTTTCAAACTACAAATCCCTTATCTAGAGGTTAGACGTATTATATAAAAAGAAAAGATTAGACAAGTACTGATATTTCGTAGTAAAATATATAACTAACGCAGGGGAAGTACGCACCCGAAAGTACTTCAAATTCTTAAGAGTCAAGAGACACATGCATAGATTTCAAATTAAGGCCATCTCTTCTAAAGATATTGTGCATGCATGTTTCACACCGTTATGTTGCTTTTAATTTTAGTCTTTTTTTCTCATAAATTATTAGTTAGCTCCATCAATCAAGGTAATCTCAATGTAGTTTAATATTTTAATTTATTTTTAATAGGAAAATGTATAAAATAATTGAATCTTTGTAGAGAGATGGTTCTTTTCTAAAAGAGTAAACAAAAAAATAATGATGATGACATAAATGATGTTTCGCATTTCCGTATGATGATGATATAGGCCCGATTGGTAGCGACTGTTATTTGTAGCTGTAGAGACTTTGACTGTAAAAATTTGGCTGTAGAGACTTTGGCTGTAGATACTTTAACTGTTAAAATCTGATTGTTAAAAAACAAACTTTTAAAACTGTGAATGTAATTTTATTAAAAACAAAATTATAAGAAAAGACAAAGGTGATGATAAAATTAAGAAATTTGTGAAGAGAAGTGGATATCAAAAGAAAGAGAAAAAAATACTGATAATTAATCTATGAAAAAAAAATTTGTTTAAAAATATATATAAAATTATATAGAGTTTTTAATCATGATGGAGAAAGAAAAAAAATATTTTTTAAACTTGTTGGTTTTACAACGTCATTTTGAAGCTTTAAAAAAAGAATGGAAATAAAGAAGGAAAAAATTAAAGTGGCTGTAGAAACTTTAAAAAATAAATAAGTCATTAAAGCTTGATTGGCAAATAAAGGCCCTGATTGGTAACGGCTGTTACTTATGGCTGTAAACACTTTAACTTTAAAATTTTAGCTGTAAAGAATTTGGCTGTAGAAGCTTTGACTGTAGAAACTTTAACTGTTAAAATTTGATTGGTAAGAAACACTTTTAAAGTTATAGTTGTTACTTTTATTATTAAAATATATTGAAATGGATTTTAAATGAAAGAGATAAAAATAATTATTATTGAAATGGATCTTAAAAAAAGAAAAATAATTAATTTACAAAAGAAAATATGTAAAATATATATATAAACTGAGAGGTTTTAAATATAAAGAGAAAAAAATAAAGTTTTTATATTTGTTTAATTTTAAGTCATTTTAAAGCCTGAATTTGAGGCTTTAAGTCTGAGAAAACAACCAAGAGAAAAATGGCTTACAAGCTTAAAAAATAAAAGTTAAAGTGATTGGCAAATTATCAGTTTTTAAAGTCTTAAAACCAGGCCATAAACGATGTTTTGTGTTCGTATATGTAGCCAAGTGTTGAATCCTTCACAAATAACATTATGCTTGTTTAGGTTGAATTTCATTTACACTAGGATGTATAGAAACAATAAGTAATCAAAGCGAATATCTTAAATTTTCTTATTAAATATAGGCCCTGATTGGTAACGGCTCTTACTTGTGGCTGTAGATGCTTTGACTGTAAAGACTTTGGTGTAGAGACTTTTGCTGTAGAAACTTTAACTGTTAAAACTTTAATGGCTGTTGTTTTTATTGTATATTTTTTATAAATATAAATTATGCTAAAATAAATTTATGTGGCAACATAATGAATTTTAATTAAAATAAAAAATAAAATTAAAAAAAAAACTCATAAAAAATGAATAGATAAATATTTTCAACAAATTAAAAATATAAAGATATGACATAATTGATTATGTATTATAATGGTTTTTAATGCAAAAATAATTTTGAAAATGGATCTCAAAATAACAGAAATAAAAAATATATTTTTAATGAAGTATAATATATTTGTGATAAATTATACATAGATTGAAAATGAATGTTTTAATCATCATGGATAATAAGAAAGAGAAAAATAAATACAGTTTTATTATTATTTATTTTTTTACAGCCAAAAAAGCCTCACATTTGTGACTTTAAAAATTTGTACGTACAAACTAAAATAGTGGGCAGTTAGACTTTTAAGACTTTTAAAAATAATTAAGCAGTAAAAGCATGATTGGTAAAATTTTGGCTTTTAAGACTTTAAATTAATTTTAAAGTCTTAAAAGTCTCTCCCAATCAGAGCCATATATTAAACTCTCTTATTAAATATATATTAAACAGGCGTATATTATGGCCTGTTTCTTGCATGAGAGAAGGGGATACGAAGGCTGGAGGTTGAAGTTGACTCAGAGCAGGTGGTGAGTTTTCTTAGGACGGGGATCGAGGATACACATCCCCTATCTTTCCTGGTGCGGTTGTGCCATGGTTTTTTATCTAAGGACTGAAATGTCCGGGTTTCACATGTGTATAGGGAAGCTAATCGCCTCGCGGATGGATTAGCAGCCTATGCTTTTACTTTATCTTTGGGTTTTCATGCTTTTAGTCTTGTACCAGAGTATGTTGAACCTTTATTGTGGGAGGACAGTTCAGGTGTTGGCTGCCCTCGCTTAGTTCGTTTGTAATTTTATTTCTGTTATTGAATAAATTTAATCGGGAGATTTTCTCCCGGTTTCCTACCAAAAAAAAAACTCTCCTTGAACTCCATCCTATTATGTCTCATATATGATTTATTTTCTTTGTAATATAATACCGTTGATAACTAAATATATTAACATCTTAAAGTTTAATACTTTAATTATATGTTAAAGTATTAGTGTGTTACTTTCAAATTTATCCATAAAGTGAAAATAATGATCAATACAATAAAAACTAAATGTGTTTCTTTCCAGTGTGGACACCTCAGCATTTTAGTTGAATGAAAAGTTGACACATCAGTTAAAACAGTTAGCCAATCAAATTATAAGGATTAATATAGCTCAATATTTTTGTCCAATAATAATCTTTCTCCATTCCACATAACTCCTTCTGATTTCTGTTATGGATCCAACCCAATTACAATAGTGTCGAAGAAAACATTAAAAGAACCCAAATTAAGATGTGTATGGCAACCGAGGAAGGTGACGATTAAGGGACACAAGGTTCTTTAAACATCTTGGTTATGTATTATTTGTAATCTAACATCATTTTGGCAGTTTATTTTATTCTAAATAACAATCCGCACTAGGTGCAAAATAAAATAGTTAATAAATAATTTTACTGTAATTTATTTATACAAAATCTATAATATTTATCGGTAAAATTATTATTTGGAATCTAAAATTTATTTGTGTAGTATATATTTTTTAGTTTATTTGAATATATAAAATTCTTGTATAATAATTAAGATTTAACTTATGGAAATTATTATAATATGAATTTTATATTATCTCACCATATGAATCAAAGTTCTTAAAATTTTATGGAAATGTAAGTAAGTGATACAGTTAAGTTATAAAAAATAAAAGAATTAAATTTTGGGTGTCATTTAAAAAAAAAACATACAGTGAGCGCAACATGTCAGTATTTTTTTTGTTTTTCTGAGAAAACTTATACATATAAGGGATATGAACCAAAATAGAGTAATCTCTCAAGAGTGATTGGAGGATAAATTCTCTTTCTGAAGTATACATAAACTAGAGTAAATTAGTTACATATTATCAAACAAAAATTCTCATATGTCTATCTTATTGCTTATGCATTTACTATGTGATTCCTTTTCACAGTGATGATTGCAGTGTTTGAATTTTGGCGTATGATAACAAAGGGTCCTTGCCTCTCAAGATTTACATATAATAACACCAGTGACAAATTAAACAATTTAAGATTGAAAACTAAATTTTTTAATTTAAGAAAACTAAATCATCTATAACTTTTAAAATAACTTTGACAATTAACATAATCCTTATAAATGTTGTATACAGTTTAACATAAGTATAATATTTAAATAATAACACAAAACCAAACTAAAGTAAAAATATGTCTATTTACTTTGACATACATAGACTTGTTATAAAAAATAATAGGTAGTTTACAAAAGGAAACAAACAAATAATAACGTAACAACAACACAAACTATATAAACTTAGATGATTAAATTTGTAAACTACAAAAAATACACCACAAAATAACACTACACTTAAATATCTCCAGTAATAATAGGAGAAAAAAACATAGCATATAGTAAAGTTAAGCCAATTATACGAGTAAATGATTGTAATAACGAATACTACGAAGTTACAAACTATTGTAGGTTTTTCGGTTCATTTCTATATCTTAGCATTGTGTAAACCATAATTTTCATGGTTAATATAATTTCAAAAAATTAAAAATCATACTTTGAATATCAAATATATTTCAAAATGTATAGAATAACATCCCGCGGCATCATGCGGTCTAACCTAGTGTGTATAATGGAGAGATCCGAAGATGCATTTAAAGTGAAGTAAGTTGGAGAAAATATGTAGTCCGGTTTATAAGGGATCGTCCATGTGCACGTATAAAGCCCTCTTTTACTAACACATTCATACGAACTTGTACGTGTTTATCTGTCTTTCTTTGACATTGATTTCTCAAATTATATTTAAATCATGTACATGGATATAGATATGCATGGGAATCACGTAGTTCTTGTAATAAATACATTGAACGGAATGTATAAACTAAAATCTAGCTAGCTAGAGTCCGTATAGAAAAGTATTTATTTGTCCTATTCGATCTCTATCAACGTCGCATTTGTAGAATATATGCACTATAGTCTCTCTACCAAAGCAATCGAAAAAAACAAACATAAACTACACATCATTAATTCATGTCGATCATGAGGTTGTTTAAGCTTGTAAGGACTGTCGGGGGAAAAAGTTACCTGTAATATATGTAAAAGTTCATTTATGTTTTTTTACATTCCAACTCGGCAACTCCCATGCCTTCCCGTTGGTTAACAACCAACCGTCGTTCAGGACTCCATTTGCAAGCTTCACGGACAATGGTTTTACGACGGATAACAATCTGGCGCAGTTCACCAAATAATTTTCTTTATTAATCAACTTTTTTGATATGGAGAAATATCTTATTTTCTCCCTATTCGTAAATTTAACTATATGCACTATTGTAAATTTAGGGTCCGAATAGTTCTGGAACATTCGAACGCTTAAACTATATGCACTATTTAGTCAGTCTAAAACAGATTTGATTGCAATTTAGACTAATCTGTCGTGGATGTTCAATAAATACTTAAATACCCGCTATACGCAAAAATCAGGACACTTGTTTACAATATATTTTACGAACCAACAAAAACATATTGTTGTATTTTTTAGGGGCATAATATATTTCTTTTAAAAAAATTAACATGTAATATATTGGAAGTCATAATTCAACTATTGAACAGGGCCCATCATTTGTTTTTTGGCTAAGTGTTGAGCCGCCCTGAGTCGAACTAGTAAAAAAGAGAAGGTTGAGGAGAGATTTTGTTGGTCCACGCGCAAGTGTCAAGCCAGAAAAGGACAAACCACATGTCTCTTCTCATTCTTTCCATAAGAGTTTTTGCTAGCCACGTTCTCTTACCTATACCAAAATTTCGGCTATCTTGTTCAGTTCATGGTATATTATGTGTAATGGAATGAAGAAATATGGATTACAAAATCATTTTGGCCTCTAATTGTTTTTAATTTAGTCGACCCTCAACCCAAACTAATTAATATCAAGAGAATGTAAAAAAAAAATGATATTCTTACAATTTCCCCTTAGCTATTTCTCTTTCCATCTAGTGTATATGCCAGTTTCTGGAAAACATAAAAATCATTTTTTCCGAAAAACTGAATACATACAAATATACTCTTAAATATGTATATATACATATAATATTTCACAAAGAGTATCATTTTAAAACAATCACATATTTTAAGAAAATATAAGATTATATATGTTTGCTCTTATTTATTAAAAGACCAATGATTTGAATTAAATGAAAACGAGCTTTGCAGTTAAGAGGTAAATTAGAAAATATGGTGTGAATTTTTTTTTTTTGAATTGTAAAGTGACACTCTTTGTAAATATATATAAAATGACACTCTTTATTAAGCAGAAAGAGTTTATGTGTAAAATTACAACATAAACTAAAAAATATATATAGAATGAGCCTACTTAGTGAAGATCTACATCATGTAGTAGTTTCTAGTGTTATTATGTAGGAAAGTAGTAAAATGCTTTCCTTTATTATCATCAAGATACATTAACATATCTAAGTTTATGTCCAATTGCAAGTGTAAGGATAGAGATTCCCATCATTGAGGGACTAATTCTAGAAACTTGTACTTGAACATTAATGTGATTAACCAAGTACTAGTAGATTTCCCAACATATTCTATTGGTCGTAACTCGAAAGAATGACTTAGAAATGTCAACTTGAGTAACCAATGCGGGTTGTCTAAAATGATAAATGCAACTTGAACAATTTTATTTAATTTAGTAAATTAATGTTTTTTTAAAAAAAACATAATTGCAGTAAATCGGAATATCTATTTTGGATCACTAAATCGAATCTGTTGAACAGCTAGTAATTTATAGAATTATAGAAACTAATAAGTCATACAAGAATTTTTTTTCATTTAAAAAAAATGAGACTAATTATGCGGAAACATGTATAAGTAGAGAAGGCGAGAAATCTTCAGAAATGGAATCGAGAAACTATAAATGATCTTAGTGACAATAACTACAGAAAGAAATAAAAACATTTGGACCATTCTCATTAATCGAAACTATTAATTATATAAGTATTTACATATATACACTATGATTGTTATATGATTAGCCATGTGAATCAAATTTTATAAACTTGAAACGATACGAATTATATACATAATGGTCCCCGGCCTTATTGGTTTTTTTCAAGGAAAGCATTACTGGCCTAATGACTAATATGCTTTGGATTATAGTATTTTGTACCATGGTTGATTGATCTAGAGTGTATTCATTGAAATGTATATGTAACTTCTCGATTAACGTAAAAGAGTGGACAACTAAGTGTGTGTATTGCATGAATATTAGTCTATTAGGTAACAACCCGCACATAGTGCGAATAAATTGATCAAGTAAAATTATCATTTGAGATCTAAGGTTGTTTGTGTAAAACAAAATATGTAACTAATTTTTATTTTATTTTATTTAAATTTACAATTATTTTGTGTAAAAATATATTTCACCTTGAAATCTATAAATGTAGAAAAGAATTTTTAAGTGGTGGAAAAATTTGTATGGACTTTATTATAATAAAATATGAATAATTATCAACTTAAAAAAATAAATTGTTGTTTTTTAAAGAAGAATAATATAGATTCAAATTAAATGGCTATATATAGTTTTAATTTAGGTAGTGAATTTTGATTTAAATCTATAATGGTATAGATGTAATTAGTTTAATTAATAAAGATTATTTGCTAAAATGTGTTTCGAGCTCTATGGCAACAACACATCAACATTTTTTTAAAATGCTTCTCTACTAATATATAGGAGATATGGTAACCTACTAACCTCACAAAAAGAAAGCTTTCGATAAATTTATGTGTTTTTTGTTCATATCACTAAAATAAACGAATTAGCTAGGAAGCCAAAACAAATATAAGAATGCCAAAACAAGAAGAACCTTTTATATATATAAAGAAACCTCACGTTGTATTAATAAAATCTATGTGCACGTGGATCCCTACTGTATTCTTATTAATCATACTTATTCATCAAATAAACATACTTTATGATAACAAAATCCAGCCTGCCATTCTCTTAATGACACATTGTATGTGATTCGATATGTAGGATACGACTTGGAGGAAGTACATAATTTTCTACTCTTTTTTTTTCATATAATGTTAATAATTTTCGGTTTTAAATTCGAGCATGTGCATTTTCATCTTTATTTAATATCTTTCCATGATTAAAAATATAAGTTATTTGTACTATAGTAGTTATTTAGTGTTCATAGTTGATAGGATTGAATTAAGAACCTCTAAAGAGTAGAATGGAAAAATATATACTTCAAAAATAAAATAGGTATTTGATCAAAACAAGAAGAGAATATATAGCTAGTAGGTACCATTCCAATATCAAAAAAAAAAAAAAAAAAAAATTAACCCAATTTTTTTTTTTAGTTCAAGAGATAATTTTTCTTGCTAAATACTTAAATGCATTAAAATGGTCTGACCTCCTGTTTTCACAGTAACTTTTAAGATGGGAAAATGTTATTATGTAACTAACTTAGATTTGTCCAAAAAAAAAAAATGTAACTAACTTAGAAAGAAAGGAAAAGACTAGTGTATTAGTAGAATGTATTGAAGCATCAATTAATTTATCGGTGATACTAATATTAGGACCCTAATTATCATAAAGTCTTTATTTGGAACAAAATGCAACATTGTCTCTGGTCAACCTAATCAATGGCTAACGAAATCATTCATGGAACAACTGTCATGACAACATAGCTCTCACATATTGTTCAGCTTCATATATACTTTTATAAAACCATCAAAATCAAGTATAATACAACAAATAATTATCGAGTAAACAATGGACGTAAAACCGTGGCATTTATGACGATATTTGAAAATAGCAAATGAAAATTTCATGTTCTTAAATATGGAGACATACAAACAATAAAGGAGGGAATTATTAACCATTATACAAGGAGAATCTTCAAAGGTATATCCTCAAAAACTGATCAACTGATGACGTAGTTAGATTCTTATAGAATTATTAGTTACTAATTGGGTTTTTATAATCGTATAATTATTTTTATTTGTTATAACTATTTTTGTTGGGATGCATAAATCGTATAATTATGTATCAGTACGATACAAGGGCCGTAGTCAACAAGCTCAAACTCTAGAAACTAGAAATTTCTCTTTTGAATGTTATTAAGAAAACAACAATCCTTTTTAATACGTAGTAGAACAAAAGTAGTTTACCATTAAAGTCTAGCACTTTTTTGGTATCCACCTTCTAAATGATGACCATAATTTGAGTTTGTGAACAGTGAGGATTGTAATATAAAAACTGATTAGAATATCCAGAACAAACAAAAAAACGGGGTCTTTGTAGATAAATATGAATCACTGAACGTATTTATTTAGGAAAAAATATGAATTGGTATTTGCAATACCAAAACATCCCTAACGCGGATGTTTTGTAAAACATTCAAAAGTTTTCAGCGATGGTATTATGATGGCACACTCAAAATAAGTTTGTGTATACGTAAATGTTATTTTTGGGGATTGTCAAGTAGAAAGCAAATATTGGCCATCAATATGTTTTTGTTAAAGATAAATGCATGTACAATTTCTATAATCTCTAATCAGATAATATAAAATTGACATGCAAACGACAAGAAATAACAAACGTTTTCAAGCTTTCTATAGCACTAAATCATGTAAATATAATACTCCATCTGTTTTACAAAAAATGTCATTCTATATATTTAGTGTAATTTTTATATTAATTTTTCTAATTTACCTTTAACCTAAATGTAATTTTTAATGAATTTCAATCATTAATCAACTATTAAATAAGAATATACATGTATAATGTAATACTTTTTAGTTTGTGTGAAAATGTGTCAAAGTAAAATAATTTTTTTTTGTAAAATAGAGAAATTTTTTAATTATTTATTTTGGATTGTTATGTAATTATTGTTAGTTAGCGATCATCGATTTTGGTTTTGTTAACCTGAATTTAATTAAAACGTTTCTAAAATAGAACATTTAAATGGTGGTATAAATTGGTTCGCTTCTATATAGAGCTCATTTGCAATGTAATACCATGAAAGACAATATCTATATTAACATTTTTGAAGTACATTTTGGTTTATGCCATTTAAGTTTTACTTATTTAATTTTTTTTTTACAACATTAACCCCTAAAACAATTTCATAAATAACATTACAGAGAAAGTCAAATACTAAACTTTCTTAAATTGACCAATGTTTGTTACATTTATTGCCATAAATTTTTAACAACATCTATATTCCGACTTTTCTAAAAACAACTCTATTCATTAAAGTTTTAACCTATTAAATCTCCAAAATTATTTTTATGGATGCTAGAATCTCTCAAATTTAAATGATATACAAGAGATTTTCTATAACAAAAGTTTACAATCTCCATAATTATATTAACATTAATAAATTTCCTAAACCGAAAATCCAATTATAAAATGTCACATTAAATATATTGAAAACCCCCCATTTAATTTGGTTTATTTTTTATTTTTTGAGAAATTACCAAAAAAAAAATCTATTAATTATCATAAACTATATATATTGACATGAAAAACTTATAAACTATAAAAATATGCTAATTTGGTAAAACAATTAACATAATTAAACTTGATAAAAAACTTATTTTGATTTTTTTTTACGCAAAAACTTATTTTGATTTTGGTGAGACGGGTTGACATTAATCCCATATAGGGAGTTAAGTGGAATTGTTTTTTTAAAAAAATACTTTTAGATGTGTATTAGGAGATAAATGTATTACTAGACTATACATATACCACACGGGTTAAAACATTGAAAACACTACAAAAATCCTATACTTTGAATACTTATATCAAATACCTGTAAAATTTTATATTTTAAAAATTAATAAAATAATAATGAAATAACAAATAAATACAATATAAATTTAAAATTTTTAAAACTAAAAATATTATCCCGCAGTGTAGTGCGAGTTAAATACTAGTTTCTTTCATTTACATTCATTCAACTGTCTACACAATGCCAGTTTAATTAGTAAGATAAAATGATAAATATGTAATCATGTAACGGATTATAAAAGAAATAAATTATTGAACTTTCCAATAACTTCGTTTGTCTTATTGACTTAAATGAAACTCGTAAAGTACATAAATACAAGTACAGCGCTTAAAGTGGGATTATCCATGTGGCTAATCATGTAGTTAATTAATTTTATAATGTTGGACTTACTTTTAAAAATATCAGCTCAAATGAAAATATCAAAATAATGTACATAATTTAATCGAACACGTATCCCTAATCTTTCCCAAAGGACACATGCTGACATGGGTGGCTAAATCGAGATCTTAGGTATGTCGTCCAATCAATTTATATATTTTTAAGTTAATTAGAAAAATGATCTTCGTCTACCATAAAGGTGCTGATGTGTATCAGTGTGTGGTTATCCTATAACTGATTGTTGTTCAAAAAAAAAAAAAAAATCCTATAACTGATTAAAGATATGCTATTCTGCACGTTAATTAAGTGGCCAATAAAATTTAAATTCAAACTGATCTTACGGATTTCTCATCTTATTGTTGATTTATTATAGATTTGTTTACATAGATAATTATCCATGTAAATTAGCAATGGCTTACCAATAATTTACTATCAAATTGTATTAGTTACTAGATGTTTAAAAGGCTGGTTCCAGTACATCACTAAGTTGTAAATAGTATTACGGGATATGTTCATAATATTTGTGATAAGTCTCAATCTTCTTGTGATAAAGCCGAGTTGTATATTTTTTAGGAGTCTTAGCCTTATCTTGTTAAAAGGTCTCTTGTATTTATACCCAAAGTTCACAAGTTAATGAAATCAAGTTGGTTCGACACCTAAATTCTACAAATAGCTTAAATATATAATCGTTATTTAGTGGTGAATACATATGCATGTTATCGCTGACGACCAACCGAAAATTTATAGATGGATATTTTTGTCTTAAAAGTATTGAAAATGTTGGAAAAATGTAATGAATTTATAAAATCGATATTTTCCAATTATTATGTATGTAAAAATTATTTTACCGCCATTTTGTTGATAAGTTATTACCAATAATTTTTTATATCCATATGAAAATTTGTATGACTTATTTTGTTAATCATATATGCTTATATAAGGATGGATTAGAGTTATATATATATAGTGACATAATTTATGATATCTTTTATCTCTATTTCTTGTACATTCTCAAAATAGCTAAAAGTATGCATATGAATAAGCACAGTTAAGATCCTTGCAAAAACTTAGTTTACACTATTTTATTGATATAGTTACTTTTTTATGTAAAAAATAAAATAAATAGAGGTCCTTGTTTAGTTACTTAGCCAGTGTAGAAAAAGAGTTTACAAACATGTAGAATAATAGTTTCCCTATATATAAAGGTTTTATAAAAGGAAAACTACTTTTATGTTAAAACCAAAAGAAAAAAAAACTATTGTTGTAAAACTAGAGAGTTAGGGAAATCTCTTGTTCTTATTATTGATATTCGAATGAGGTTACAACATATATATAGAGGTTCCCTAAGGAACAAGTACAAAACCGACTAAGTAATAGATGTGGCCGAATGGGCCTTAACACATGGCCGATGGGCCTAAGTACAATGGACCGTAAATAAGGACTAATAATGGGCCGGTCAGATTGAGTCCATCAAGTGTTTTACAACACTCCCCCTTGGACGAGATGACCGTACCAATGCGAGGATGGGATCGCTGCAATGTGCTAAGGGGATGCTGCCTCATTAAAACCTTACCAGGAAAACCTAATGGGACAAAACCTTGGTGAAGAAATAAGAGTACAACACACATTGCTCCCCCTGTTCCAAGCAACACTATAAGTCCTTGAGCCTCCGCATTCCAATCTGGTGCGTGAGCTTCCTGAATGTTGTTGTCGGTAATGCCTTTGTGAAGAGAATGGCTGAGTTGTCGCATGATTGAACTTGCACCACTTGAACTTCTCCGGCCTTTTGTAGATCATGTGTGTGGAAGAACTTTGGCAGTATGTGCTTCGTCCGATCTCCCTTGATAACCATCTTTGAGTTGAGCGATGCAGGCTGTATTGTCTTCATAGATGATTGTTGCTCCCTTGCTGTCTTCTAAACCGCTATCCGTCCGTATATGCTGAGTCATAGACCGCAACCAAACACACTCACGGCCGGCTTCATGTATGGCTAGGATCTCCGCGTGATTTGAGGATGTGGCCACCAAAGTCTGCTTCATGGAACGCCAAGAGATCGCTGTACCGCCGTGTGTAAACACATAACTTGTTTGTGACTTACCATTGTGTGGATCGGATAAATAACCTGCCTCGGCAAAACCAACTAAACCATCTTTGTTATAGTTAGTATAGTAAAGACCAAAGTCTGTCGTTCCCTGAAGGTAACGCAGAACATTTTTAATACCATTCCAGTGCCTTTTGGTCGGACAAAAACTATATCTTGCTAGGAGGTTCACGACAAAGCTGATATCTGGCCTAGTATGACTAACCAAGAACATTAACGCTCCTATAGCACTGAGGTAAGGCACTTCAGGACCAAGAATTTCTTCATTGTCCTTCTTAGGAGCAAATGGATCTTTATCCACTATTGTACTTCTCACAACCATTGGGCTAGTCAATGAGTGAGCTTGCTCCATATTAAATCTCTTGAGTACTTTTTCTGTATATGCCTTTTGATGCACAAGGATCCCATTGTTTATGTACTCAAGCTGTAATCCCAAACAAAATCTTGTTTTACCTAGGTCTTTCATCTCAAATTCTTTCTTGAGATATTCTACAGTTTGGGCGATTTCCCCAGAGGTTTCAAGGATGTTTAAATCATCCACATAGACTGCTATTATCACAAATCCTTTGTTTGCAAACTTCCTTATGAATATACATGGACTGATTGGGTCATTCTTATAGCCTTCCTTGACCAAATAGTCACTTAGCCGATTATACCACATTCGACCACTCTGTTTCAGTCCATAAAGGGATTTGTCTAGCCTTATGCAGTACTGTTCTCGAGAACCACCTTTCTTGTGTTCTATACCCTCTGGTAATCTCATATAAATTTCATTATCCGGTTACAACATCCATTAACCGCAAATCTAATTTTTCTCTTACTGCCAGACTTATTAGATACCTAAAAGTCGTTGCATCCATCACAGGGGAGTATGTCTCCTCATAATCTATTCCTGGTCTTTGAGAGAATCCTTGTGCTACAAGCCGTGCTTTTTATCTTACAATTTCATTCTTCTCATTTCTCTTTCTTACAAAGACCCACTTATGTCCAACTGGTTTAATTTCAGGTGTTGTCCTCACTATCGGCCCAAACACACTTCTCTTCTTTAAAGAGTTTAACTCCACATCAATGGCTTCTTTCCATTTAAGCCAATCTTTACTTTGTGTACACTCTAATATAGATGTGGGTTCTAGATCCTCATTTATCTCAAGTGCTACCTTGTATGCAAATATATCATCAATGTCGACATCTTTTCGATTCCATTTTACACCAGACATAATATAGTTTATCGAGATCTCATTGTTGTCAATTCCTTCAGGTTCTTGAGTCTTAGCGTCCTGAGCCTCACTTGATACCTTAGGAGTTTCTATGACAACGTCTGGTTGTTCTATAATTCCCATAGTCTCGGTTTGATTTGCACCTCTTTTACTTTTCCGAGGGTTCTTATCTTTGGATCCTATTGGTCTACCTCTCTTTGCACGAGGTTTAGACTCTGTAGCAACTTGATTATTGTGTTCCTTGTGAACATCAATTCGTACTGGTGCATTGCAAGCGGGTATGTACGATTTTGTTACTCTCTTTGGGTCAGCAAAGGAATCTGGCAATTGAATAGCTAGCTGCTGTAAATGAATTATCTTTTGAACCTCAGCATCACATGCTTGAGTTCGAGGATCTTGCCAATTTAAGGATGTTTGATTCCATCTTAATTTCTTGACCGGCTTGCTAGTCTCTCCACCTATCTTAGGGAATTCGGACTCAACGAATTGACAATCCGCGTATCTGGCCTTAAATAAATCTCCTGTCAATGGCTCAAGATACTTTATAATTGTGGAAGACTCATAACCAACATATATTCCCATCCTCCTTTGAGGTCCCATCTTGGTTCTCTGTGGTGGAGCAATTGGTATGTATACGGCACAACCAAATGTTTTGATATGGGACAAGTCTGGCATTTGACCCGTTAATAATTGGGATGGTGAATATTTATGTTCACTAGATGGCCTGATGCGAATAAGTTCTGATGCATGTAAGACCGCGTGTCCCCAAGCTGACACAGGAAGCTTCGATCGCATTAACAATGGTCGAGCAATCATTTGTATACGTTTAATGAAGGATTCAGCTAATCCGTTTTGTGTATGGACATGTGCCACAGGATGTTCCACACTCACCCCCATGGACATACAATAATCATTAAGCGCTTGGGATGTAAACTCACCAGCATTATCTAGACGTATAGTCTTAAGTGGAAAGTCCGGAAAATGTGCTCTTAATCGAATGATTTGAGCTAAGAGCTTAGCAAATGCTAAGTTTCTCGTGGATAACAAGCATACATGAGACCATCTTGTTGATGCATCTATCATCACCATGAAATATCTGAATGTCCCACTTGGTGGGTGTATTGGTCCACATATGTCACCTTGTATCCTTTCCAGAAAATTTAAAGTTTCTTTTGTGACCTTTACTGGTGAGGGTCTTACAATAAGTTTCCCTTGTGCACATGCTACACAAGTTGCATTTTTAGGGAAAACTTTTCTTTCTTTGAGGTTGTGCCCTTTTGAACTCACAATTAATTTTCGCATCATGCTCGAGCCCGGGTGGCCAAGCCGCTCATGCCATAGAGTGAATTGTTCATTGAACATTTTGTGCTTTGCTAAGTTAGCTTCTATCATATTAATTTTAGCATGGTATAAACCAGTGGCTAGAGCAGGTATAGTCTCTAGGACCTTCTTTTGTCCTTGTACATTTTCTGTAATGTATAGGAACTCTTTAGATCCTTCACCCTTGGTTTCAACATGAAAACCATTTAGTCTTATATCTTTGAAGCTCAATAGATTTCTCTTAGAGCTGGGTGAATATAAGGCATCACTTATCTCAATATGTGTACCCTTAGGCAACAAAATGTGAGCCTGGCCGTAGCCTTCAATCATATTTGCTATACCCGCAATTGTACTAACATTTGCACTTTTCATTTGGAGATTAATAAAATATCTTTTGTCTCTTAATATAGTGTGGCTGGAACCACTCTCCACCACTAGTTCACTCAAGTCTTCGGCCATTTCTATAAAGAGGACAATAATTTTTGGATTTTAATAAAACAAATTTTATAAAATAAAATCCATTGAATTTAAATTAAATAAATTATCCATTACATAGAAACTAAATCATAAAAGCATAGAAATTAAACCAAAATAAAACCAAAATTTAAATGCAACATCTTTAGGCAATCGGAAGTTTCTTGTTTAGCCTCGGATACTTCCTTGAAACTCTTCGATGTGGATCAAGGAGATGGGTTGGTGTTCGGCAATACTTAGCCCGATGATTAGACATACCGCATCTCTCGCAGGCCGACCTTGCTATGGGACATGGTATAAAAGACCTACGGCCCTTGCTACCATAGTTACGGCCAACTCGGCCGTAAGTGTTTGGAAGGCTGCTTTGGTAATGTCTTCGACCACTATGCCCTCTGCCACCATGGTCGTAACGACCATAGTGTCTTTTTCTGTAGACACAGTTGGTCTCATCGGGTTCCATAGGCAACACAACCTCTGGTGCCTTTGGTAATGGGACTGCTTTCATCTTCAGCCTGTTCCCTTGCTCAGCGAGCAGTAGACAAGGCATGAGAGCTCCATAGGTTTTAAACCCCCTTTCACGATACAGTTGCTGAAGCACCGTATTGTCTTTGTGAAAAGTAGAGAAATTCTTCTCTAGGAGTTCATCCTCAGTCACCCTAGTACCACACAACCTTAGGATAGAGACAATCCTAAAAAGCTCTGAGTTATAATCACCCACGGATTTGAAATCCTAGATCCTAAGGTTTTCCCATTCCAATCGAATCTTTGGGAGGAGTACCATTTTCTGGTATCCAAATCTGCTTTTCAGCGCTGTCCAAAGTTCGAGTGGGTTCTCTATTGTGAGGTACTGGTATTTAAGGCTTTCCTCAAGGTGGTGGCGCATATGGATAAGGGCCTTATACTTTGCCATATCAGAACACTCGTTGTCCGGCTGGATGCACATACGTAAGCCCTTGGCCATCAATAGCATCTCTGTGTCCAGCTTCCATTGTAGGTAGTTTTCACCCGAAGCTCTTAAGGCAGGATGGACAAAATCCTTCACTCGTGCCATCTGCATAAATATGGACAACCGAAAGTTAGCATGCGATTTTTAAGATCGAACCATGCAACAAATTTTAGGTCATGCGGTATTTGAGACCGAACCATGCCTTAGGTCATGTGGTATTTGAGACCAAACATGCCATGCCTTATGTATATTTTCGTTGGTTTAATTCCTTATGCATGCAAGACAACAAAATCAAATGCATGCAACAATCCTAGATAGTATTTCCTTTTTCTATGTTTTCCTTTTCATTCTAGGTTTTAATATATTGTGATTTAAGAGTTTTAGGAAACTATCCTAATTAAATTTTAATCCGAAATTTTAATGTTTTAATTTATAGAATATTAACAAAAGTTTTATTCTTAATCGGATTTACTCTTAAACCTTTAAGTTAATTTATAAAAATTCTTAGGATAATTACTATATTTTAATTAGGGACTTATCCTAATTAAGTTTTAATTCCGATTTTAGTGTTTTAATTTTATAGAAATTTTACAAATTTTCTTTTGATCATAATCGAAATTTTTAATCCTAAGAACAATACTATGATTTTTAATCCGAAATTTTAATTTTAGTTTCTTAAGTTTCTTATCAAAAGTTTTTAATTCAAGGAATTCTCAATCCTAGAACACAAGATTAATTTTTGGATTTTATGTTTAACAACCCTAGAATTCTTAATTCATGCAGCCGAGTTTTACATGATTCAAATTCTATATGATGCATGATCAGTTTAATATCCTAGAACAATTTAATCAACAATATCTCTAGGTTCTTATGCATCACAACAAGCAATCAACCAAATTTTAATCTTGAGTATAATTGGATTTAATTCTCAAGAAATCTAACAACCTAAACATGAATTGATTTTAAAGTTTTAGGATTTAGAGATCTTAATCTATGTTGGTTGTTTACTTGTTTATCTTTTAAGGTTCAATAGCTTTATGTTTAAAATTCGATCCATAGGGTTTTAGAGAAGGTTTCGGATTTCTTTACCTTCACCGTTTGGGTTTCTGACTGGTATGGACCGGGAGCTAAAGACCTCGGTAATTCCTCTCTTCCTTGCTCACGAACTGCTTCCCGCGAACAGCTTCTCTCGATCAGCTCCTCACGAACAGCTCCTCAGGAACAGCTCCTCACGAACTCACCCCCGAGACCACGAACCAACGAACCTCGATCAGGTTTTGTTAAGAACTTGATCACGAGCTAAGGATGCTCGTGGATCAGTAGGAGATCTTCGAGATAAAGAAGGTAGATCTTGAAGAAGAAGAAGGTGGTTTAGGGTTTAGGGAAGAAGAGAGAAAAGTGGTGGCTGCCTTTAGGGTTTTAGGGTTTTGAGACTATCGTGCTGATAACGTGTTGTAAAACTAGAGAGTTAGGGAAATCTCTTGTTCTTATTATTGATATTCGAATGAGGTTACAACATATATATAGAGGTTCCCTAAGGAACAAGTACAAAACCGACTAAGTAATAGATGTGGCCGAATGGGCCTTAACACATGGCCGATGGGCCTAAGTACAATGGACCATAAATAAGGACTAATAAGGGGCCGGTCAGATCGAGTCCATCAAGTGTTTTACAACAACTATTGTATTGTGTGTGTTGCTGTATTTTCTATTTTAGGGTAATTTTCTAAAACTTAAATTAGTACATATATATTTTTTAATATGTCAGAATATGTTTTATAGAAATTAAAAGCCGGTAAAAATTTTGTGGATATTTTTTAACTTAAGATTTTTTTTTTTTTTTCAATTTAGATCTTAGATTTAAAATATATTCATCTACTGATACTTGTATTGTACATATGTTTTGAAAATTCAAGCAAAGAATGTGAAAATGCATGACACAATACTAGCTATTTGTAAAAATTTTGCTTAATTTTAAATAAATAGGCATGTCGCTCAAATGCACTACTACTAAAGCCCAAAGTTCAAATAGTCTAGAATGGTGACAAAACAGATAGATTCTCTGAAACTGAAAGCTCATGAAAAATCCAAAAGTGAAGAATTTTTTAAATCATTTCTTGGAATTTAAATTCCATTACAAGATATGTATTCCGTAGAATAAACACACAATACAAAACAAAACTTATTTATGTATAGTATTACTATTAGTAATGTATAAAGAGTATTTATTTACTAGTTAAAGATTCCATCCCCGTGTGGACCATATTGGACTGATCATCGGTGTTCGGTGAATTCAATGTCTCTTGTCTTCTCTTCGTTAATAGATGCATTAAGAACTTCTTGATTTTCACATATATAATTCAAAACATAACATAGTAGTATTAAAAAATTTACTTGGGATTTAATCGAGAGAATCATTCTTTTCCCCGATATTATTACAAAGTACGTAATTAATGTGGAGTAATTAAAGTAATGATTAAACTCTTCATTAATTGGTGATCAGATTCGAAGTCCTGTCTCGTTGTGATGAGGAGAGGATAGCATCAATGGCGTCTTTAACTTGAGAAATGTCTGGAGCTTTTCCTCCTTGGGCCGGCCAAAACTCATCGGTCGCGAGTACCTAATAAATTAACGTTAGGTTAGAAGAAGATTATATCAATATACCATGTTACGTACAATTCACTAAACATGTTTATATATATATATATATATATATATAAATACGATAAATCAATCTTGTAGGGATATTTTGAGGGATGTTTGTCATAATTATTATACCTTTACTTGTACTTGAAGAAATTTGACATAGCTAATAGCTTTCTCTAGCATCGTCACCAAATCAACCTGGAAAAATAAAATAACACATACAATTATCAGAAATAATAATTTTATAAATTTTTTACAAATACTTTTATGGATGTGTACGTACCTTGGTTCCATTGGGTACAAGTTCTTGTAATATCTTGAGACGTTCACTTATCCTTTCTCTTCGATTCTGAGCAAAACAAAACATATATACTAAAGTATGAGTTAAGAGAGAATAAGTTTTATTTTAATGAATGCTAATGTCAAGAAAGCAAACCTTCGCTGCTAGGCTTTGTGGATCCTTAGGTGAAGATGTTGGCTTAGGCTTGGCCTTCCCGTTCCCACCGTTGTTCGGTTTCTTAGATGGTTGAGTGCTCTCTCCCTATATATGCATAATTCAAATTGACAACATATATCAAAGATTTTTCACTTATATCTTATATGAAAAATATTAAGAAAGTGTTTGATATTTGAAATTACCGTGTGAGAACGTTTGTTTCCAGCGGATTTAGGTGACATAGACTCGTGTCTAGAACCAGTGGTTACAACAGTTGAATCAGAATATAACCAGTCTTTCTGGCCTTGAGGAGTTTCGGTGGATCTAGAGCTAATAATATCCATATGATTTTGATTCCAATTTGTGAAGCCGTAGCTCATGTTATTGCCCTCCAAGAAGGAGAAGCCGCTGCCGCCGCTACTACCACCGCAGCTTATGGCTGGAGGAGGAAAGCCCTCGTGATGATCAAAGTTAAGAAATGATGATCCGTTGAAATCCATCAAAGAGTTGTGATGTTCTTCACCGGATGGGTAAAACACAAACCCTTGATGTTGTTGATGATCTGAATTCATCGTGCTACTACTCGAAGCCGAGCCTCCTCCTCCTCCACCGGCATAGGCTGTATCTGGCTGATCCAATCCCGGCGAGGAGAGATCTTCGGACGAGGAGGAATTTTGTTTTGACATGTAATTAGTCTCGCTGGGATGGTCATTAACGAGTGCCATTAGACACTAATAAGTTTGAAGAGTGTGTTTTTGTTTAGGGTTTGTGTGTTTCTTGTTGATGAGAAGTGGCTTTAAGGTTGTCTATTGGTAAACAATGAGAGACAATGGTTTTGAGTAGTTATGTCATGATAAAGGTTTATATAGGTGGTTAAGTCTAATATTTTATTTAAGATGGTGACGTATTCTTTATAAGATTTCTTAATTTTTAAAAAAATTTATTGAGTTTGATTAAACTGATTAGAAAAATAAGCTGGCATTAGATCAAACTCTATATTTGATCATCATTTTTTAATCTTATCAAATTTAAGCTTCGAAGTCATGAATGCATAGAATTCTAGGCTAGACATATTCTATGTCATTTCCCTTAACTTGCAATATTGGACTAGCATGCCTAAAACGTAAAGTTCATGGGGTTACTAAAAAGGTTTGTAATTTTGTATTCATTGTCTCAAATCTCAATCCTTGTAATGTTTTACTTTGTGTATGGACTCTCATACTTCTATTTTCTTTCAAGATCTATGTTCAGATTATAAAGAAAACTCCAAAGTTTTGTCGAATGACACTACACAACGTATTCTTAACTCTATCATGTGTGCCTTTTTTTTTTATGATACTTGTAGATAATCACAACCACTTTGCTAACAGATGAATCATTCTAATAGATAACTAAACACTTTACATGTTTTATGATACATTTTTGATTACCTAAAAAGAAAAAGCTAAAATTTGTAGTTATTATAAAAAAATTTTAACCTTCTTACATGTTTTATGAAATATTTACATATTCTTCCATTTCATCTATCTCACTATTTGTTCATCGTAGAGTGTGTTCCATTGTTACCATCTGAAATCATAATTGATACACAAGTTCTTATATAACCGCTAAAGCTGGTGTGACCAAGAGCTTGATTGATTTTGGCGCTGTAAAAAAAAAAAAAGACAAAATACAACATTGTAAACTTAGAAATTCAATTTAAAATTTGGGTAAGGAAAAATCTAAATGTCGGGGGAAAATTATGGATCTCATATCATATATATACATCATTATCTTTTTGAGTGATATAAAAATTAAAAATGAATGAATTTGCAAATTAAAGTTTTGTATTACAATATTTATGAGTAAACTCATCGGGATTGTTAGCTGGCAGTAAGGTGAAATTAATGGACTGAGACTTATAAACCCAAAAAATATTTGTTAACTAAGAGAGAAGCAAAGAACATAGAAGCAAAAGCATCGCCGTATCTTACGCTAATCTACACGTCTTTTTGATTCCCTTATATGAATATGATGATCAAATTTAATATATCAATTGTTTCGATGATTCATTTTTATTGTTTATCTTTTGTTTCCATGATTCATTTTTTTTCATATGAAGCTGCTTCTTACTTTCATTTCTTTAGCCGACACGTCGACTTAGGAGTAATATACTCCATATAACATAATTGTATTTTACTTTATTTTCGTTAATATCTTTGGATCATACTTTTCTAGTTCCGGATCGTCGTCCCTTCTTTGGATTAGGGACCGACCCAAACATGGTAAAACAGTCTTCTTTGCTTTCAGTGGAACTCTAGTACGAGACGTGGTCATGTTTACCTTCCAAATAATATATATCTATATATATATATATATATATATTTTGCAACGTATAAAAATGTAGATTGCTGTCAAAAAAAAAATGGTAGATTGAATCTATGAAGTTGAAGTTAATATACGTTATAATTTTTATATGTTTTTTTAATTTGTAGAGATCGTAAGACCATATCAGTTGTGGGAATTTCCGATTTGATATATTTTTATATTAATTTTTTTTAAATGGTGGCCGATGGTTATATTGCAGGTTAGATTAGATTTTATGGGTTTGATATGAATTTTTTTGAAAGTTAAGGGTAAATTTACAACAATAAAAAAATTAAGAGTTGTTGACAAAAAAAAAATGAAGAGTTTTTTATTCTCAAGTCTTGTTTTTCATTTAACCGGAAAAGGTATCATAACTAGATCTCTAAATCATTATTTTTACAATGGTTTAAATAGATTTATTAGTTTTCAAGTCATACATTGGAATGGTTTATTTTGGTACTATCTGACTTTATTTGAAAAGAATTTATTTCATTTTGCATCCACCCAAACCGGTTAACACTTCCCATTTAACTTTGTAAATCATGTACTGTAATTTTAATTATTCTTTAAATTGTTTTTTTTTTTGACAACAAAAAAATTAGTTCATATGAGCCAATGCGAAGGAAAATCGTTTACAAACAAAATATGTTGCAGAGATGAACGCGCTTGGCGTGCCAACTTATCCGCACTTACATTAGCAGTTCTTGGAATTAGAGACAAAGAGCAAGCAGAAAACTCCTCCATGTCCAGCTTGATATCGTCAAGGTAAGGTTTGAAAGCCGGTCAGTCCAGCGGCGAAGACACCATCTTCACCAAGTCTGCACAATCTGTATAGAAAACCACTTCCCGATAGTCATGTCCTATCATGCACCGCATTGCCCAAACCAAGGCTTCTACTTCGGCATGCAATGGTGAAAGACTACATCGAAAATTGGTTGCCCCCCTTGATATATCATGGTTTTTACGGTTTTTAACCATGATATAAGTGTGCTTTTTGAGTCTTTTGATTTGTTTTTAGGTTATTTGTGAGTCTTTATAGGATATTTAGGAATTTGTCACGGATGGAGCAATATGGAACAATTTGGATCATTTTGGAGCACTTAAACCAAAAAAGTCAAGTTGGAGTCGGATCAGAGTACGAGCATCGATCGACACCACACAAAGGAGCATCGATCGACACTCATGTTTACCCGACGAGAGAACAACAAAATTGGAAGTTTTACAAATTTGCCCAAAGTCTTCTATAATTGCAACATAAACCCCTGGACGTATTTGAGGATGTATATATATTGTTTTTGGGTTTTAGAAACTTTTAAGTTATCTTCTAGCAGTTTTTGAGAGAAAAGATATTGAGAGCTTTTGGGAGAGATAGATCTGAATTCTTTGTAGAGAGAAGATTTCTTGAACTCCCTCTTTTACTTTTAATATCTATTGCATATTATTCAGAATGATGATTTGTTCTTTATTTAACATGTCTGAGTGTAACAACCCGTTCCATGGACCCCACTAGCCTCACTGCTAGCCCGCTAGCCTCACTGCTAGCCGCCCAAACGGACCCCAAGCTGACCCTGCAGGGCATCGATCCTAACCCATCACTGTGGAAATCCACATCCACCAGTAGGTTATTGGTGCGTTGGGTCACCTCAAGGGTTGCCACCTTGATCTGCAGGTCTTCACAGTTGCACCAATAACCTACTGGTGGATGTGGCAGTGATGGGTTAGGCCAGCTTGGGGTCCGTTGGGACGGCTAGCAGTGGGCTAGCAGGGTCCACGGACGGTCCGTTGGGGCAGCTAGCGGTGGGCTAGTGGGGTCCGCGGGACGGGTTATCACACTGAGTAATTTGCTTGTTAGGTTTAGGGTCTTTCATAGGGATTTTATGATTTATTAGATCTGTGATTTTTAGGGTTCTTAATCTTTTATGATCTTTATCCTTGGTTGTTCTTCACAATAATTCTTGATTGATCACCTAGAATTATTATCTTAGGAAAATAAATTGATATGAGGATATAATTGTTTTCCTGATTAAACCATTGATGAGCAGAATTGTTTCTTACAAAGAGATTTGAATTAATAATTCTGTGAACTTATCTAAACCTGTTCTTAAAGCTGATTTATTACTTAGAATTTTACAAAGAGATTTGGATTTTCTGGTCTTAAATTTAGAATATAATTGCAGTGAGAACTGATTATTTTACCATAATGTTTAGAGTTCTAGATCTAATCTTTATTGCTTGAACCATAATTATTTATCTGATTTAATATTTCATAATTTCCTGAGAAATTCTCTAGGCTTAACTCTTTTGATTTTCTGAATTTACAACACTTTCATTTAAATATTTGCATTGCTTTTTCATTAATTAATTTAACATGTTTAGCGTAATAATAAAACTCTATAATCTATTGTGTTTGATCTTGAGTCTCTGTGGATTCGACCCCTAAGTACTGCATTGATCTCTTATTTGAGAGAGTAGCTCTAGGGATTAATTTGAGCCTATCAAATTTTGGCGCCGTTGCCGGGGACTCTCTGATTCTACCATTAGATTTGAGTTTTTAATTTCGTCTAAACTTTTCTTTTTATTTTCTACTTACACGTTTTTGTTTTTCTTCTCTTTGGTGTTTCAGGTGCATGCCTCCTAGACCTCACACAAGGAGCAACAAATCTGGTCCTACTGTGAATTTGTCAAACAAAGAGTTGGGAAAATTTGAACGTGAGAACAGGAAAGCAGCCAAGTCTCTAAAGATGGTTAATACGATCATTCTGATGCGTGATGAGGCTGGTGTTTTGAGGGATCAAGAGGGCCACTTGCGCAATGAGCTAGGCCAAAAGATTGATGCTGAGGGCAATGTGATTGCCGAACCTGTTGTCAATGAGCAGGCTGTCGTGAACCAGCAAGCTGCTGTCGTTGATGATGCAAACCTTGGTGTTGATCGACACCAACCAGGTGGCATCGATCGACACCCACCTGCAGACGTGCTTGGAGCTGCCAACCAAGTACAGAACCCCGTTCGACGACAGGAGAACAACCGGGATCTGATCAGGACCATTGCTGACTACAATCGGACTGATCTGGTGTATGAGAACCGGTCTACTATTGTTCCTCCCCCTTTTCAGAGGAATGATTTTGAGTTGAAACCTGCGTACTTTCAACTAGTTGGGCAGAGACCTTTCTCTGCTTTACCCAATGAGAAGCCCTTGGATCACATTGAGCATTTCGAGGATCTGGTGACTAGCATCAAGGCTAATGGGGTGACTGAGGACTACATCTTCTGCAAACTTTTCCCTTACTCACTTGCAGGAGAGGCATCTCAGAAGTTGAAATAGCTGCCTGCTGGATCATTGACAAGCTGGCGTGATGTCAAGGTGGCCTTCCTCAACCACTTCTATGATGATGCAATGTCAGATGAGTTGAGAATCAAGCTGTCTTCCTTCAAGCAGAGACCAGATGAAGCTTTCAAAGCCGCTTGGGTGAGATTCAAGGCTTACCAAAGGGACTGTCCACACCATGGTTTCTCAAGAGTTCAATTGCTAAGTATCTTCTTCAGAGGGTGTGACTGGGAGTATCAGTTGGCTTTAGATGCTGCAAGTCATGGGAATTTCAAAACAAGGATGCCAGAAGATGCTGAATTGTTGATTGAGAACTTAGCTGCTAGCAATAGTACTAAGAGACAGATGCTGAAAGGAAGAGATTACATGGAGGATATGACTCACACCAGTTAGCTTCTGTTAATGCTAAGCTGGATTCAGTGCACAATCTTCTTATGGGTAAGAAATCTGTTCACTTTGCTGCTGAAGTTGAGACATATGAGCCAGAATCTGAACAAGGAAATCATGAGGAAGAAGAGGTGAATTATGTCTATGGGAATCAGGGGCAGAGGTTTGGAAATCAGCAAGGTAGTAGACCTTACAGTGGAAACAGCCAGCGCAGTAACTTTCAGAGCAACTCTTCTGGTTTCACACCCAAACCTGAATACCAGAAGCAGCAACAAAACAGTGGATTCACAAGGACTTATGGCAACAATTCATATCAATCTCCACCTCCTAAGTCAGCTGAAACTAGTAAGATGGAAGCTATGCTTGAGCAGCTTTTGCAAGGTCAAGAGCAAATGACAGTGACTTTCAATGGGAAGCTGGATAATGTCTATACTGATCTTAATGGAAAGTTTGAAGCTTTGAACATCCATGTCAAGAAGCTCGAGAGTCAGGTTGCGCAGACTGTTGGGTCTGTAAAGAGGCAAGAAGGTTATCTCCCTTCAAGAACTGAATCAAATCCTAAACATTCTTGCAATGCAGTGACTTTGAGAAGTGGCAAACAACTCCATCCTATACCCCAGAAGAATCAAACTGATGATCTACAGGAGTTGATTGACATAGAAGACGAAGAGGATGTTTCTGCTGAGCCAGTGCCGACCGACACTACCACTACTGAGCATCGGTCGGCACCTACGTCACCCGAAGTCGCGAGTAAAACACAAGAGTCAGAGTGCCGACCGATGCCACATAAGATAGGTATCGATCGACACCAACCGCGGACAGAAACTCCGAATGTGAAATCTCCTACTCCAGTTGCAGAAAGAGTCTACACACCTAAGGTTCCATTCCCCAAGAATCCAAGGAAGTCTAAACAAGAGCTAGATGATGCTAAGTGCAAAGCCATGATGGATAAGCTTATTCTTGAGTTGCCTTTGGTTGATGCTGTTAAGACTTCTCCAATGCTTAGGAGATATGTCAAGAGGATAGTGACTAAGGATTTCAATGCAGAGCAGGGAGTCATGATGATATCAGCCCAAGTCAGTGCCATCATTCAGAACAAGATCCCAGAAAAACTTCCTGATCCAGGGAGCTTTGTTCTTGATTGTACCATCTTCACTGACAGATTTGCTAGATCTTTGTGTGATCTTGGTTCTAGTGTCAACCTCATGCCAAGATCAGTAGCACTCAGCCTGGGAATGACAGACTTCTAACCTACTAAGCTCACTCTCATCCTTGCTGACCGTTCTGTTCGTATTCCAGATGGTGTTCTTGAAGATGTTCCAATTAAGATTGGTGAGTGCTTGATACCTACTGATTTTGTGGTATTAAAGTATGAGGAGGAACCCAAGGATCCTCTTATTCTGGGAAGATCATTCTTAGCTACTGCTGGAGCTATAATTGATGTCAAGAAGGGTCAGATTGGTCTCAACATTGGTGATTTACAAATGCGCTTTGACATGGAGAAGCTGGTTAAGAGGCCTACCATTGATGGCCAGACATTCTATGTAGACACATTGTCTAATCTGGCTGAGGAGATATTCTAGGAGCTGCATCCTGAGGATCCTTTAGAGAGAGCATTGGTTGCTTCTGCTGAAGAAGCTGAGCATCTAGATGACATTGCTGCTGGGTATGTCAAACTGCTTGATGCTAATGAACAAGTGAAGAAGCTGGTTGCACAAGAAGAATTGGTTAGTACTTCTTCACAAGCTGCAAAGGTTTCTGATTGGAGTCTTGACAAAGCTCCAAAGGTTGATCTCAAGCCACTTCCTGCAGGTTTAAGGTATGCATATCTAGGTGAGAACTCTTCTTATCCTGTTATTGTTAGTGCTTCCTTAAACAATGCAGAGCTCACTTTACTGCTAAGCAAGCTGCGCAAGTTTCGCAAAGCTCTTGGCTATTCTCTTGATGATATTACAGGAATCTCTCCAGACTTGTGTATGCATAGGATTCATCTTGAGGAAGGAGCTAAGACATCCATTGAGCATCAGAGGAGGCTAAATCCGAATTTGCAAGATGTTGTCAAGAAGGAGATCATGAAGCTGCTGAATGCTGGGATCATCTATCCAATATCTGACAGCAATTGGGTTAGTCCGGTACATGTTGTTCCTAAGAAGGGTGGAGTCACAGTGGTGAAGAATGACAAGAATGAGCTGATCCCTACAAGGACAATTACTGGTCATCGGATGTGCATAGACTACAGGAAGCTGAATGCTGCAACAAGGAAAGATCACTTCCCACTTCCTTTCATTGACCAGATGTTGGAGAGGTTAGCTAATCATCCATACTACTGCTTTTTGGATGGTTACTCAGGCTTTTTCCAGATTCCTATTCATCCTGATGACCAAGAGAAGACCACTTTCACTTGTCCCTATGGTACCTTCGCTTACCGCAGAATGCCTTTTGGTCTCTGTAATGCTCCTGCAACATTTCAGAGATGCATGATGTCAATCTTCACGGATATGACTGAAGATTATATGGAGGTGTTCATGGATGATTTTTCAGTTTATGGATCTTCATTCAAAAGCTGTTTGGACAACCTCTGCAAGGTGCTAGCAAGGTGTGAGGAGAAGCATTTGGTGCTGAACTGGGAAAAATGTCATTTTATGGTTAGAGATGGCATTGTGCTTGGCCACAGGGTTTCAGAAGCTGGAATAGAAGTTGACCGCGCTAAGATAGAGGTGATGACAAGTCTTCAACTACCAGAGAATGTGAAGGCAGTAAGGAGCTTTCTTGGACATGCAGGGTTCTATAGGCGGTTTATCAAAGATTTCAGCAAGATAGCAAGGCCACTTTCTGCTTTGTTGTGCAGGGATGTCAAGTTCGAATTCACTGATGAATGTCGTATAGCCTTTGAGAGGATTAAGCAGGAGCTTGTGAGTGCACCTATTGTTCAGCCACCAGATTGGGATCTTCCATTTGAAGTGATGTGTGATGCTAGTGATTTTGCAGTGGGAGCAGTGTTGGGACAAAGAAAAGATAAGAAACTTCATGCAATCTACTATGCAAGCAGGACACTTGATGAGGCACAAAGAAATTATGCAACAACAGAGAAGGAGTTGTTGGCTGTGGTTTTTGCTTTTGAGAAGTTTAGATCTTATCTGGTTGGTTCAAAAGTCATTGTTCATACTGATCATGCTGCATTAAGATACTTAATGCAGAAGAAGGATGCTAAGCCTAGACTTTTGAGATGGATTCTTCTCCTACAAGAGTTTGACATTGAAGTGAGAGATAAGAAGGGAATAGAGAATGGTGTTGCTGATCACTTGTCCAGGATTAGGATTGATGATGATGTCCCAATTCGTGATTGTCTACCTGAGGAGCATGTTTATTTTGTTGATACTGGGTTTCGGACTGAAGAATCAAGGGTTTTGTCTTCGGATACGTATGGCATTGATCGACACCAACTAGGTGGCATCGATCGACACCCTCTGTTTCCCGAATCAGATTGGTCGAATGATGGAGATTTAGCTGCTGTGGCTAGCTCCAATCAACCCTGGTATGCTGATATTGCCAATTATCTTGCTGCAGAGGTAGACTTGATCAATTCACAGGCTATCATAAGAAGAGGTTCTTGAGAGAGCTAAGGAGATATTATTGGGATGAACCTTATTTGTATAAGCATTGCAGTGATGGTGTTTACAGAAGATGTCTCGCTGAGACAGAAGTTCCTGATGTTCTTTTTCACTGTCATGGATCTGATTATGCTGGACACTTTGCTACTTTCAAGACAGTGTCTAAGGTTCTACAAGCTGGGTTTTGGTGGCCAACAATGTTCAAAGATGCTAATGAGTTTGTCTCCAGATGTGATGCTTGTCAGCGGAAAGGTCAGATTAGTAAAAGGCATGAGATGCCACAAAACTTTATCCTTGAGGTTGAAGTTTTTGACTGCTGGGGCATTGACTTTATGGGACCATTCCCTTCCTCTTACAAGAATGAATACATCTTAGTGGCTGTTGACTATGTCTCCAAGTGGGTTGAAGCAATTGCAAGTCCAACCAATGATTCTGCTGTAGTTCTTAAGCTGTTTAAGACCATTATCTTTCCGCGGTTTGGAGTTCCTAGAATTGTCATCAGTGCTGTTTAAGACCATTATCTTTCCGCGGTTTGGAGTTCCTAGAATTGTCATCAGTGATGGAGGTAAGCACTTTATCAATAAAGTGTTTGAGAAGCTGCTGAAAAAGTATGGTGTTCAACATAGAGTGGCTAGTCCATATCATCCTCAGACTAGTGGACAAGTTGAAGTTTCCAACAGACAGATTAAGGAGATCCTAGAGAAAACAGTGGGTGTTACAAGAAAAGATTGGGCTATCAAGCTTGATGATGCACTTTGGGCATATAGAACTGCTTATAAGACACCACTTGGCACTACTCCTTTCCATCTGCTTTATGGGAAAGCCTGTCATCTACCAGTGGAGTTAGAGCACAAAGCAGCTTGGGCAGTTAAGTTGATGAATTTTGATGCCAAGACAGCTTCAGAGAGAAGGTTAGTGCAGTTGAATGAGTTGGATGAACTGAGGTTTCATGCATTTGAGAATTCCAAGCTGTACAAGGAGAGGACCAAGGCTTATCATGATAAGAAGATCATCTCCAGACAATTTGAACCAAATGACCAGGTTCTCCTTTACAATTCCCGCTTGAAGCTGTTTCCTGGAAAGCTGCGTTCCCGCTGGTCTGGTCCTTTTACTGTTCAAGAAGTCAGACCATATGGAGCTATAGTGCTGTTGAACTCAAAAGGGGAGAAATTTACTGTTAATGGCCAAAGGGTGAAACACTATTGGGCAAAAGCTGAGATACCAGACGGACACATTGTGCGTTTGGATGATGCACCCTCTGCCTAATCCGCTGCCAAGTCAAGCTAATGACTTAAAACAAGCGCTGAGTGGGAGGCAACCCACTGGTATGAATTAATTATTTTGAATTTTTGTTTTTTAGGATCACTAACATATTAATTTTTGGTTTTGAGTTTTATTGTTTCAGGAAAATTAAAAAAAAAAAAGAAAAAAAATAGTTACGGATACCATTGATCAAAGCTAGCATCGACCGATACCATGCAAATGGGCATCGGTCGACACTATTGTGGACAGAAACGAGAAAACGGGCCAATCGGGTTTGATTTTGTTGGGTTTCAATCGAGTGGGCTTGTGATCGAAAATGGGCCGGGTCCGACAGAAGAAGTATCGATCGATGCTACCTTATAAGAGCATCGGTCGATACCACTTAAACCCGAGAGAGGAAGCTTAAAACCGCGAGACTTCGTCTTCTTCCCCCTTTCAACCCAAAATCGACTAAACCCTAAATTGCTCATAACTCTCTCGATACAGCTCCGTTTTGAGTGATTCCAAGCTCTAATCCACTCGATTTTCTCTCCTCTACCTGGATCTAGTGTCAATTTCGTGTTTTGGAGTGATGACATCCAACAAGAGGACTCGAAAGAACGACGGCGAAGCTTCTTCTTCAGCTCGCCCACCTCGTCAATCCGGAAGCCGTCCGCCTCCGCGAGCTCCGGCGGGCCTTACCCAGCCTCCACGACGTCCGACGACAGCCTCCACCGCCTTACCTGATCTCTCTCTTCCATCTCCTATCCAATCAAGGTTCCCATGGCCAAAAGAAGAAGGTGTACCAATTCCAACTGAGAGAGAATGGCCTCAACACAAGCTTCCTGAGCTTAGCAAGCCTGAATTCATCAACAGGCCAGTGGATGTTTGGGGAGAGTATGAAACAATGCTCTACAATGCATGGTTGGGAGTTGAGATTGAGCCTACAAGGTTTGTTGATCCTGTTATCCTTCGTAGGTTGGGAATTCATGATGATGTCTTGGCTTTGCTTGATAAGATGAATTTAGGAGCAGTCTGTACTAGGCAGTATGATCTCTACCCGGATTTAGTGCGACAGTTCATGGCATCAGTTAGGATTACTTACAGAAATGAGCAAGCACCAGATGTGTTTGGGGGTCAATTGCATTTCTTCATCAACGGAATGCCTTATTATATCGATTTTGCTCATTTGTGTGATGTGTTTCGTTGGACTCGTTATTATCAGAAGGTTTCTTTGCCCAAGCATTATGAGGATCTCTCTCCTTTGTGGTCCTACATTAGACTTGGTGTGTATAATTCCAAGAAGATGCTTCAATCAGAGGTCCGCCATCCTGTACTCTGGTATGTTCTTAGAGCTGTTGCTACCACTTTTCAGTGTAAGATGGAGCCTAATAAGATGAGAGCAGCAGAGCTTTATTTTCTGAAGATTGGGATTAGCGCCATGGTCCCTTCTTTAGCTTCTGCTGAGCCTCGCGACCCTCAGTGCCTCAACCTTGGGGCTATTTTCGCACACCACTTGGTTTCTCTGCAGACCAAGCCATTTCTGGTGTACTGGAGCCAAGAGAGAGGCTGTGGGGAGCCTTATTACTGCTATTCTTACGTTCATGAAGATTCCTACTGATGGGTATAGTGTTGTCACTAAGAGACAGCTTATGGATGAGCAGTATTTGAGGAGTGCACATTGGCTGAAACCGGGTTTGTTGTGGAGGTTTGTTGATGAGACAGGAAAGCACTTTGTCCGCCTTCCACGACCTGATCTTACCACCATTGGTAGAGATCCTAAGCAGTTGCGTTTTCACCCTTCACCAGCTGACTATGTTGCTTATGCTCCTTCCCGTCGCCATCGCACTTCGCGGACTACTACTGATGTTGCAGCTGATACTAGCCCTGCTGGGGGTTTTGAGACTGGTTCTTCTTCTGGGACTGCGGCCTTTGAGTTTCCAGAGCCGCCAGAGGATCCTGCCACTATGGACCAGGGAGCTCATCAGACTTATGTGGTTTCTGCTTTGCGTGCCATCTGGAATGGCATGGCTCGACTTTCTCAGTGTGGCTGCATTCGTCCTACCAGGCGTACTAGGCGCATATCACCTTCGCCATCTTGACCATCTGCTGATCCTGTTTCTGATGATGATGATGGTGCTGATGATGTTTCTGTTACATTTTAGCTTCTGATCATGGTTTTTCTTTATCTTTTCCCCTTTTTAGGATTGAGTCATTTTTATTATTATTATTTTTTTGAGTCAGTTTGTGTTTGAAATTTGTTTGAACTTATGAATTATCTATCTATCATGTTGCTTTTAACCTGTGTTTGTGTTTGAGTGCTTCTTAACAGAATTTACATCAAAGGATTGATCCAACAACACACACAACTAACTGCAACTAACAAGGAGATTTCGGCCAGAATTCACCATTCGCCGAAGGCGCCGATCGATGCTGCCTTCAATGGCATCGGTCGACGCTGATTGGGTAACCCGCGAATCTGTTCAAATTTTCTTTCAAATTTTTCACACATTTTTATTTTTGCTTTTCCCTTCCTTGATAACACTGGCAATAGTGTTGTTTAAGTCTGGGGGAGGTTAGTACTAACTATTTACTTGGTTTTTGTGTCTTGTGTCAAAACCGTTTATTTGTTTTTATTGAGTCAAATTTTTCAAAAATTTCTGTTGAATTATGATCTCTAACTGATGGTTCTTGTTCTTTGGCTAACACTCTAATGATTCTTGACTAAGCTTGACCTCAGAACTGAAGTGTGGAAAGACTATGAGCTGTATCAACAATCCTGAAAGCCCTTATTCAAAGGATATCTAGTTCAACCAATACTGTCTCAACTTTTATCAGGATTTTAACAGGACTTAATCTCTTACTTTGGGGTTGGAAATCAGTGGACTAGACTTTTTCTTCAGGCCATACAAGACAGTGCAATTTTTCCAAGTATGTCTCCCCTCTCTCTTCCCTTCAATGTTTAAGAAAAAAAATAAGAAAAATCAGAAAAAAAGAGAGAAATAAAAGATAAGATGATTTTGATAAGTTTAGAGGGGTAGGTAAATTACCAGTGACCTCATTATTCTACTCTTGAGTCAAATGATCACACAAAGCTTGGAAGCCAGGGATAGGTAAATTACCGATGACCCCGGTATTCGCTTACACCTTTGCTAAAAAAAGGATTAAGAAAATTAAAAAAAATGGAAGTGAGAAAAGGGAGAGGAAAGGAGATGTAAGAAGAATGTCTTGGCCTGAAGAGAGTCCATATGCCACTGTTTGAATACCACAAGGTAAGAACTCACCTGTACTTGCTTTAATTTATGTAATGAGATGGTAATGGTGAGACTAGAGATTCCAGAGGATTGTGGGATTTGAGTAAGGAATGTTGATGCTTTTCAATTGACAAAGTATATGAAGTAAGTTCTTGAGAGTCAAGGCGATGAAGAGTGCGAAGATCAGTTACCAGCAGTTGAGTGAATTCTATGTTTTCAAACCTTTCCCACAGGTTTAAGTTTCTGTTTTGCTTGAGGGCAAGCAAAGGCTAAGTCTGGGGGAGTTGATATATCATGGTTTTTACGGTTTTTAACCATGATATAAGTGTGCTTTTTGAGTCTTTTGATTTGTTTTTAGGTTATTTGTGAGTCTTTACAGGTTATTTAGGAATTTGTCACGGATGGAGCAATATGGAACAATTTGGATCATTTTGGAGCACTTTACAGAAGGAAGTCATGTTGGAGTCGGATCAGAGTACGAGCATCGATCGACACCACACAAAGGAGCATCGATCGACACTCATGTTTACCCGACGAGAGAACAACAAAATTGGAAGTTTTACAAATTTGCCCAAAGTCTTCTATAATTGCAACATAAACCCCTGGACGTATTTTAGGATGTATATATATTGGTTTTGGGTTTTAGAAACCTTTAAGTTATCTTCTAGCAGTTTTTGAGAGTAAAGATATTGAGAGCTTTTGGGAGAGATAGATCTGAATTCTTTGTAGAGAGAAGATTTCTTGAACTCCCTCTTTTACTTTTAATATCTATTGCATATTATTCAGAATGATGATTTGTTCTTTATTTAACATGTCTGAGTAATTTGCTTGTTAGGTTTAGGGTCTTTCATAGGGATTTTATGATTTATTAGATCTGTGATTTTTAGGGTTCTTAATCTTTTATGATCTTTATCCTTGGTTGTTCTTCACAATAATTCTTGATTGATCACCTAGAACTATTATCTTAGGGAAATAAATTGATATGAGGATATAATTGTTTTCCTGATTAAACCATTGATGAGCAGAATTGTTTCTTACAAAGAGATTTGAATTAATAAGTCTGTGAACTTATCTAAACATGTTCTTAAAGCTGATTTATTACTTAGAATTTTACAAAGAGATTTGGATTTTCTGGTCTTAAATTTAGAATATAATTGCAGTGAGAACTGATTATTTTACCATAATGTTTAGAGTTCTAGATCTGATCTTTATTGCTTGAACCATAATTATTTATCTGATTTAATATTTCATAATTTCCTGAGAAATTCCCTAGGCTTAACTCTTTTGATTTTCTGAATTTACAACACTTTCATTTAAATATTTGCATTGCTTTTTCATTAATTAATTTAACTTGTTTAGCGTAATAATAAAACTCTATAATCTATTGTGTTTGATCTTGAGTCTCTGTGGATTCGACCCCTAAGTACTGCATTAATCTCTTGTTTGAGAGAGTAGCTCTATGGATTAATTTGAGCCTATCACCCCTCGTCGTCAAAGCGTCCTGAGAAGACAAACACACCCATCCTGCACCTGCAAAAGCATCGCATACTTTCCACGAGCCATCTACAAAGCACCGATAGCCAGAATAGCTATCAGAAAGGTGCCCCAAACGCTCCCGCCCCCAAGAAAAAGGAGGATTGACCATTGGAGATAAGTCCTCCTCCACCTCCTCGACCTGTGCCTGCAGCCAGGAAGTCGCCTCCCCAACCGCTACCCTCACTACGTCCTCTGGCTTTTCCTTCACACTTTCAAAAACACAAGCATTTCTTGCTTTCCATATATACCACATGAGCCAAGGGAAAGCTTGGACCTGCGAACCCGGGTTTATTGAACCTAAAAAATGATCTACATTGGCATACAGAGATTCCGTGGGAAAGGAATCTGGACCAACTGGTACATGAGCTAAAGCCCAAACCTTGCGAGCTGAGGGACACCGAAAAATCACATGGTTTATTGTTTCCTCTTCAGCCCCGCACCGTGCACATACTAGGTCACAAGCAATGCCTCGACGACACAAGGTTGCGGAGACCGAGATGCACCCCGACAACACTTGCCACATAAAGTGTATAATCTTTGGTGAACAAGGAACTCGCCAGACCCCCGCGAGGAGGGCATTAATATTTGGCCCAGACCGAGTATCCTGAGAGAACCGCTGCTTCGCCGCCCGTTCCGTATTTTACCCTGATTTGACCGAATATTTTCCCATCTTTGTAAAATGCCAACCGAGAGTATCTTCCGTCTAAGAAAAACCCAACGGTAAAGCCCCTATCAAAACAGCATCATCCGGATCAAAATGCTCATGGAGCTGATCCGTACGCCAAGAATTTGTTTGACGATCAATAAAATTTGATAATTTTAATGAAGGGTCCTTGAAATAACCCCTACTTAAAGCTGATCTCGAAGATTGAGCTGGTATCCATGGATCAGTCCATATAGATATGGTTTCTCCAGAACCGACTCGTTTAATGAGCCCTTTATTTACCAGAGATCTAGCTGAAACAATACTCCGCCATCCATAGGATGGAGAGTATGAACGGATCGGATCCATAGGATCTGAGTTCCGATAATATCTAGCCTTGAAAACCCGAGCAAAAAGAAAATCTGGTGCTTCAATCAGCCGCCACAATTGCTTTGCAAACAAGGCAGTGTTAAAATCATCAACATTCCTAAAACCCAAACCTCCAAGCTGCTTATTAGCACATAGTTTCTCCCAGGCTAGCCAATGCATACCCCTAGATTGCCCTGAACTCCACCAAAAATTCGCCACTGCACTCGTCAATTTGGATGTGACCGTTTTAGGCAACCTAAAACATGACATAACAAACGTCGAAACCGCCATAGCAACTGACTTTATCATCACCTCCTTTCCCCCCCTTGACAACTGTTTTGCCGTCCAACCATTCGTTTGGCTCTGAAGCCTATCACGAACATAGGAAAAAACTTTCGTCTTGGACACTCCCGGACTCTCTAGGATCCCTAAATAAGATCCCATTACACCTAATCTCGAGATTCCAAGAACCCCCTGGACCTCCTGTTTCACTACTTCATCCACTTTGTGCCCAAATTGGATGGAGGATTTATCGAAATTTATTTGTTGTCCTGATACCGCCTCATAATTCCTTAATATATCCAAAATAGCCCCACACTGAACCGTATCAGCTTTGCAGAAAAAGAGACTATCATCTGCAAACAGCAAGTGTGTAATCGGTGGACATTTATTTGCCACCTTTATTACCGTTATCCGTTTATCTGTTTCGGCCTTCCGTATATTAGCAATCAGGACCTCCGTACAAAGGATAAACAAATACGGGGATAAGGGGTCTCCCTATCGTAAACCCCTCTCCGAAACAATCAAACCATTAGGCTGGCCGTTAAGCAGGACCCGGTACTCAACCGAAGATATACAAAACATAACCAAAGAGATCCATTTCTCCACAAAACCCATTTTTCGTAGTAGAGCCTCGACGAAACCCCATTCGACCCTATCATACGCTTTGCTCATATCCGTTTTTATTGCCATATATTTCCCTTTACACGACGGATTAGTCTTGAGTCCATGGAACATCTCCTGAGAAGTTAAGATGTTGTCGGAAATCAAACGACCCGGGACAAATGCTGATTGAGTTTCCGAAACCAGCGATGGCAACACCAATTTAAGCCGTTGACACAGAACCTTGGAAATGACCTTGTATCCCACATTACACAGACTAATCGGACGCAATTCCGCCATCCGAGTCGGCCTACCCACCTTGGGAATAAGGCAAATGTGCGTGCGATTTAAGCTCTTATCAAAACACCCTCCTCAAAAAATTGGTTAACCATAGAAACCAGATCCTTCTTGACAATACCCCATGCCTTCTGGAAAAACAAAGCGGTCATTCCATCTGGCCCGGGTGCCTTATCCGGATGCATCATAAACAAAACCTGCCGTACCTCCGCCTCCGTGACCGGGGCCGTCAAACGGTCATTAACCTCCTTCGTAATAGTCATATCTACCTCAGCCAATGCCTCCTCAAATACCGAGGGGTTCGTTGAAGTAAAAAAACTCTCAAAATACTCTACCGCCGTGTTGCAAATATCAGATTCCTTGGTAGACCATATATCATTCCGATCATAAAGACCCATAATACGATTTCGAGCCCGGTGCTGCTTTGTTTGCGCCTAAAAATACTTTGTGTTTTTATCCCCCACTCTCATCCAACGATTCCGACTTTTCTGATGCCAATATATCTCCTCATCCCGATAAGCTTCACGCAAACTTGAAGTTAACTCTGAAATCACCCCCGGAGCCACTGCATCGTCCGCTTGGGCCACCTCCAACTGTCTTTTAAGAGCCTCAATTGTATCACATCCATAAGGAACCTGCGCTTTCCGCCATTGAGAAATTGCTCTCCGGCATTGTCCAACTTTGTCCACAAAATTCGTCGAACCCCGCACATCTGGGCCACCCCAACCTAAAGATATAGCATCCATCAGACCCGCCTTCCCAATCCACCTTCTATCAAACATAAAACACCTGCGCCCACGCGGTCGCGTGGAACCGATACTGGTCACCAACGGTTTATGATCAGAGGCGATCATAGGCAAATATTATGTGACCGTATCCGGAAACAAATCATGTCAATCCTCAGTACCTAAAGCTCGATCCAGACGACACCAAATCGGTTTCTTATCCCGCCATCCTTTCCATGACAAACAGTCACCCTAGTATGGGAATTCCAGAAAACCACAATCTTGTATCATCCATTGAAAGACCGAAAAGAAGCCGCATGTCTAAGCTTACCCCCTCGTTTTTCATGATTTCCTGTTAATTCATTAAAATCTCCAATCACCAGCCAAGGTGTTGAATGAGAAGAACTTATCCTCAGCAAACGTTCCCAAACCATATCTCGGTTTTTGGGAATGGGATCACCATACAAAAATGTGATACTAAAAACATTTCCATTATGCACCGCTTCAATATCAATTAGTCTGTTGGATGCTAAAAGTATTGAGATATCAAAATCATCTTTATTATAAAATAAAGTCAATCCTCCACTACAACCAATCGGTTCCACTGTTTTCATATTTTTATAGCCAAAATGGCCTACAAATTGTTCCATAAAAGAAAAAGATTGCTTAGTTTCCATTAAAAATAAAAAGTCTGGCTTATGTTTATTCCATAAATCTCTAAGATTTCCAATAGTAGCCTTATTACCAAAACCCTGACAATTCCAAGTTAAAATATTCATTTAAAAATTATGTTTGGTTTTGGTGGCTTTACCCCACCCGGTCCACCTTTGACTCCTTCCTGAGCCGAAGTGATAGTCCCGCTCAACCTTGCCTCCTGTCCCTGAAGAGGAAGACAACGCCTTGGTGACAAAAGTAGACAAGCATTCCGTTTCTTAGTAGCAACAACACAAAGCACCAGTCCACCTTTACCCTTCTTCTCTTTCTCCCCTGCCTCCTGATTGACCAAACCATTCTCACCCTGGTCTGAAGTAGCAACAACTTCCTTGACAGCCTTGCTTTCAACAGCCTCCCCTGTCACTGTTGCATCTACCTCCATACCCGTTTGTTCATCATCACCCTCACCAAAACCCACCCCCATTATACCCCATCCCCGCTAACAGCCCTGTTAGTCAACTCAGGGTTCTCAACAGTAGCCGACTCGGTTACCTCTTCAGGCAAAGCGGCATTAGCTATCTCAACTGAACCCGTCGCAGCAGGGCTCTCTGCAGTAATACCCACTGATCCTTCCTCACCATGGATCCGGTCAGCTTCCTCTGCCTTTTCAGGACCCACCACCGACCTATCAGACCCTCCTTGCTTAACCGAACCCTGAGCAACTCCCGCAGCCACCGCATCACTATCCAGGATTTGACCCTCTTCAGGAAGGCCAGAAGCGGGTATCTGCTGATCCTGTACCACCGCTGTGACATTGTTTTCCTGAAACAAAGCTTTCCTCACCAGCCTTTGTTTTCTTTGCTCAAGAACTGGCACCCTCACCTCCTCCGAAATCTGCGGTAGAGCAGGACCACTATGCTGCCCAGACTGATTACGACCATTACCATTACCCGACCTCCCTCTATGATTTTGAGTAGTACCAGAGCCAGAGTTTCCCTTTGAAGGAACCTTTGATCTAGACGACGGTCCTGCATGATGATCACCCCATTGACGAGGACCACCATACTGAGTACCCGAGTAATGCCCTCTAGAAGACCCATACTGAGCATCACTCCTTCGCAGATCACCCGTAACCACACCCTTATAGCTCATATTTTGAGCTTTCTCTGGATAATCCTCCTGACAAAACCGCTGACTTCCTTCATCCACAGTCGCTAATGTAAGGCACACCTTTTCATCATGGCAGAGGCTAAAGCACCTCTTACACCAACCATAGAGCTTTTCATAGAACAGCTACACAATCGTAACTTCACCATTGAAAAACTCAATGTCCACCTCAAGACAAATAGGCTTAAGCCCATCAATCGTAACTTGCACCCTACCTCTGTCGATATCAACCGCTTTAACCACTCTAGGCCAGACCCGATACCACGGAAAGTTGGTTCCGCCCAAAACTGGATGGGAACATTCGCAACACGAACCCAAAACTTCAAAGACGATGGGCAAGAAGGGTCCACTACCGGCGTCCACCGTACCAAAGACACCATCCACGGATCAAAATGGAACGGCTCCATTGACAATACCTCAGCAATATCAGTCTCCTCATCAAAGTCAAACTGGAACTTACCAGCCCCTAAATCAGCACGCGCCACTCTTCCCTCCACTTGCCAAATGCGAGGCAACATGATCAGCAAAGAGCTCATGTCTTGCATTTGTGGGTTAAAGCACCGCCCAATGACTGTTTTTGAGTACCCCGCAATAAGCTCCGAGTTATCAAAATATGGAATTTTGATTATGCGTCTTGGTCTCACTTCACCCTCATTCTGCCCCGCCAAACCCTTTCCCATGAGATTAGCTTGTGACATCTTGAACAGAGCACACCCTCTCCCAACACTCGTAATAAAAACAGAGAAACTCGTTTGAAGAGACAAAAAAAGCAAGACTGCAGAAGTGTGTCTCAACTTGAGAGAACCGAAGAACCTTTTATAGTACCAAACACACCGACTCCCCAAGCGAATCAACACAGTTAAGTACAGTAATCTCCACTGACCAGATTCCCATAAATAAGCTAATCTCCTAAAGAAGGAAACAATACCCATACCAATCAGAGAAGATACTCTTCCCAACCCCAGAATCACCAACATTATCCAGACGAATCCGCTACCCAAATCCTGAGAAAACAATCTCGTGTTCTCCACCAAAACAGAAAACTGAACGGACCTCCGATCCCATAATTGAATGCCAGAACCTCTCCGGATTCGCAAGATCCACCCTAATCTCCACCATATCGACAAGAATCCAATCACAGCGAAATCGCCCGACAGATCCGCATCCCACAATCGAATATCAATAACAAAGTAAACCCAATATCGGGAAACCAAATAGCAGATCGCATCGAAACCCAAATCAAATCCAAGAAAACCACAAACCTCCAAATCCACCTGCGAAACCCCAATCAACCCCTTCTCGGGGATTTGCCAAGCGATAACCTCATGACTCAAAATTCGGAGAAAAGAGAAAAATCCTCCACAAAATCTTCCCTCCTCGAATCCAAAGTTACCAAGAATCTCCACAAAAACCCAAACCACACCAGATTTCCCCGAAATACTAACCCAGATCTCAGCCAAGGGCATATTCAGGAGATCCGAAAACCCTAGAACGGCATCGCCCTCATTATCGCACAGTTCTATTCTTTAAATTTATCTATTTATTATATTTAAATCAATTAGTTTTTTAGCTGAAATTAGTTTGTTTAAGCATGTTTGTACTTGAAAAATTCGTTTTTAGTTTAGAAACCTTATGGACCGACCAAAATGATAGAGACAACAAAGCCCCCAAACCCAAAGGCTCAAAATCTGAGAGATAAAGATTTTCTTATGCCAATATTTTAGAAGCCCAAACTTATATAAGTTGTAAATTTGTAATCTGTAAAAGTTAATAGGGTTCTAGCTTAACTTATAGTGAGATAAATAACTGTGAAATAATATAATTAATTAAGAAAATTACTTAGGTTTATTCTTAGGGGTGAATCCTTTTGTTCATCTCCTCCTTTTCAACTATAGTTTTAAAAAAAATCTAAATCTAATATTGAAAGTGTTGATCAAATACTTAATAGATTTTGTATTCTATTAATTAAAACATCAGTTTTTAAGATAATTATTATTTGAAACTAAAAGTCACTCAGAAGTTTACAAATCCACTATATAAATACCGTAAAACTTAAAAATTCTATAAAAATCTTGCATCTCAATAGTCATAATCTACAAAACTATCGGAAGAAAATAAAAACCTGAAATTTACTTAATTTGACACAAATTTGGCCAAAATAATTGGATTAACCAAATTTTACACAACGTCCATAGCTTAATTAGTAAAACTATTATACAAAACCGAAGTGGTCCGTTCGAATCATACTTAGAAAAGAACCATTTAAAATACTTTAATCTCTGAGAAAAAGTAGAGAGCTTGACTCATAATCTTTTAATAATTAAAAAAATAAGGAAAAGTGTCTAATATCGTGACGTATGGCATTCCATCGATGGGTACGCCAGGCCTAGTAGTAAGTAGGCAAATTGTTCTGTTATAAATTAAATCCTGTTTTGTTTGCATTTAGTTGGGGTTGCTCCAAGTATTGTAACATAGAAGTGTTTCTATAGATACAGGGACTTGGACATAATAAAAAAAACTATACCATATATCTGTACTTACTACATTAAGCTCGATTAATAATGCAAACGAGCAAATATCATGAATACACATTTAAACCGTTCAATAATTTTTTTTGTTTTTTGAATTATTAAGAGGTTCCAGGGCTAGGCCCGTACATTCTCTCAGACCAGGGACTAGAGTATTTTATATGGTTCTCTCCCAAGCGCCGTCCCTCGAACTGGCGAAACCGTTCAATAAATTGCAGAAGATAAGATGTGTTTTAATATTGGGATTTATACTATTATTGTGATTTGTGATAGAGGGACTCTGTAAAATTACCAAGAGGCATATGCATTCTACAATTTACCTAATAAAAAAAATGAAGATTCATCTAAGAATTTACAATGTAATGATCTATAGATTCTGCAAGAAATTATAAATTCTTAAGTGGAAATGATTGTTATAAAACTTTTACATGGTGATTATTCTCTAGTTAGTTGTACTTATGACTCATGGACTTGAATCTTGATAGGGTCACATAGATGTAGATCAAAAAAAAAATTTGGATTTTATGCAAAAAAAAAAGTCAATCCAAAATAAAGATCAAATAAAATGTACACAAGACTTTAAGCGAGCAACCAAACAAGCATCAAATCTTGCTTTTTGTGCGTACCCGCAAATAGATATATGTTTCTAAGCGTATTCGTCTTCTATTTTTTTCCTTCCAATATATAAGTCTCACCTTCTTAAGTTTTATCGAGATTTCTTTGAACCTAAGAAAATGGTTTTTGAATATCATCTTAGTTGCGGTTGGACGGGCTTGGCAATAGTCCGATCTCTTTCTTCCTTCTCGGTCATTTGCTCCTTCAATTCTCTATCTCTATTTTTTTTTTCTTTTTTTCTTTTATGATCTCCATATATTGTCCTCTAAGTGTTGACTCATTTCCATTGCCTCCTAAGTTCCTATCTTTATTCCATTTCTTCTCAAATCCTCTCTCCAAATCTGATTTTAGTAGCTAGCCTGACTACGTACACATGGTCGTCTGTCATTGATCTCGATAAATTTTCGGGTACATAAGTGTTACTAGACCATCCCTTAACCTCTGAACCTATCACTATTTTAAAAACATAAGTTAATGTTAACCAGAAAATTTTAATAAACGCAAACGATCGTATCGAATATTACGGCATTGTGGCACTCATCACTTTTTTTTTCTTTTCTATATTGGGGTTTTAATTGTTGTTGCTTTCTACGTGTATGGTTTAGGTTAGAAGATTTAAAATCTACTTTTGTATAGTGTAGATGTTTAAAGCAGCTGCTGGTCTTTCTATTCCATTTTTAGATAAATTATACTTTACTTTTAAAAGTAAGATTTCTTAACTCTATTTTCTATCAAGCTTGTAGGTATCTTTCACTATCGATTCCTCTAAGTATTATTATGATTGTAGAATAGCTATAAAGATTTTTCAAAAAAAAAAAAAAAAAAAAGAATAGCTATAAAGATCATTTACTCCTAACATCAATAGAGAAAATGAACAGACAGACATCAACATCTCCAATTTCTTTCACACAAAAGAAACCTATCTTGTGGTCGTCGGCTATGGTCTTGGCCTTCTTTGAGCAATTTAAACAACAACTTTACCAACCAATCTTCTTATATTAAAATATGAATTAATCGCTCTAACAATATTTCAAATAATTAATCACACCCAATTATATCCTCCAACTGTGATCCTAACCAATTATTCAAAAATAATTTAAATTTAGTTCACAATTATTATTTTTTCCCCTCGTCTTTTTCGTGCTCAAACATCACACCAACAATACATTGACGATCTAATTCTTCTTCTTCTTGAACATAATATTTTTGATATCTAAAATCCAAAGAACTCACTTTGTACACATTTCAAAAAATTTAAAAGAGAATTGTTCTCGTCACTTTCTCTCTGCTTATTCATTTGCTTTAGAATGGGCTTTTGTGTTAATCAACGAGACCCGGAGATAAATCCTCAAGAAAACGATCAAGAAAGCAAAAATCGTTTGAAAAGAATGGTTCTTGATTTGGGTTTTGGTTGTTTCCTTCTTCCTCGAACCAGCTCTCGTGAGGACAACAAAGCTTGGCTCTTGGAAGAAACAGAGCCGATTCCGAAGCTTATAGACTCAGAGCCACATTCGTTGCAGTCTTCATTTAGGTTTAGTCTTTTCTCGCTAGTGGAGTTGGAGAAGACGAAAAAAGAGCACCCTTCGTCGTCTTATCGGGATTTGCCGGTTTCTGAAGGATCAGATACGGTTCTGTTTGTGAATCTGGAGAATGAGACAGGAGAATCAAAGGATGATATGAATTGGTCTAGAGATGTTTCGTTGGAGAAGAGTATTTCTCCCGTGACCAATACTTTGGTCAGATTCAGCTACAGTGAACTCCTCGCCGCAACGCGCAGTTTCTCAAAATGTAAACCCTAAACTCTAAAAGATTCCTTTGTTTCTTTTTAGTAATTTGATATGTTAAATCTGTGTTGAAATTGGTTAGGGAGGGTGTTGGGAAGAGGAGCTTGTAGCCATGTGTTTAAGGGAAGAATCGGGATTTGGCGTAAAGCCGTGGCCATTAAAAGACTTGATAAGAAAGATAAAGAATCTCCAAAGTCGTTTTGCAGAGAACTGATGATTGCAAGCTCTCTTCATTGCCCTAACGTTGTGCCTTTGTTAGGGTTTTGTATCGATCCTGATCAAGGGCTTTTCTTGGTGTACAAGTATGTCTCTGGTGGCAGCCTTGAACGCTTTTTACATGGTATAACAAATCTTCTCTCTTTCTTTATCATTGAATTGCAAATTGTGTTTAAATTTACGGGTTTAACTCGGTCCCAAATTAGATAAAAAGAAGAAGAAAGGTAGGAAGAGCCCATTGTGTCTGCCTTGGTCAACAAGGTACAAGGTTGCCTTAGGTATTGCAGATGCCATAGCGTATTTACATAATGGCACGGAGCAATGTGTTGTGCATAGAGACATCAAACCCTCAAATATTCTTCTTTCCTCAAACAAAATTCCAAAGGTAAAAGAGACTTTAACCCATTTTTTGGTAATTTATCAGCACAAGTGTGTTCTGTACTCATTGTTCGAGTTCATCTTTCAGTTGTGTGATTTTGGGCTAGCGACTTGGACCGCTGCACCGTCGGTTCCTTTCCTCTGTAAGACTGTGAAAGGAACTTTTGGGTATCTATCTAACTTAAAAAAACTTTTTGATGATCATGAAGTCATTTTATTGATCTAAAAGTTTTAAACAATTTGGAAACTTACTTGCAGCTATCTAGCTCCTGAGTATTTCCAACACGGCAAAATATCTGATAAGACCGATGTTTACGCATTTGGAGTCGTGTTGCTTGAGCTAATAACTGGTCGAAAACCAATTGAAGCAAGAAGACCATCTGGTGAAGAAAATTTGGTAGTTTGGGTAAGTCTTTTATCTTATTTTTGTTTCTTTCTTTTAACTACTAGTAAACCAACCCATTGACTTTAGCTAGTTGTAGCACTAAAATTCTAAAAGCCCCTTTTTCCCAAAAATGGAAAGGGGATTCTAATTTCCAACCAAGAAATAAATGTTTCTCAGTACATTCTTTTGAATTTTGTAACTTGACCTTCTAAAAATTCGGGTTTTGGTCAAGCTTGGTTGAGCTACAAATTATGGTTAAAACTGTAAACGGTTTATGACAAAACAGGGATGGTCAAATGCAGTTTAAGGCATTTCCTAATAACCATTTTGGCTTCACTTCTGCTTGCATCAATGGATTGTTTTTTTTTTTTTTTTTCTGTTTTTGTGTAGGCAAAACCGTTGTTGCATAGAGGGATTGAAGCTATAGAGGAGTTGCTTGATCCAAGGCTAAAATGTACAAGAAAAAACACAGCTTCGATGGAGCGTATGATCCGAGCTGCAGCCGCGTGTGTGATCAATGAGGAATCGCGAAGACCGGGTATGGAGGAGATACTTTCAATCTTAAAAGGCAGTGAAGGGATAGAGCTAAGGACGTTTTCAAGCCGGAAGAAATCAAACCTTCCGGGTATAATGGACTGTTATCCGCAGTTTCAACGGACAAAATCTGAGATGAAGAGTCATCTTGCTCTTGCCATGCTGGGAGTACCGGAATTTGAAGAAGATGATCTTTTGTAATAATGAAGGTAATAGTCTGAAGAAATGGTAACAAACTTAATAAACTATAAGAAAATGGTACGTACGTGTAGATACTGTATCATGTAAATGTTTACTGAGTAACCCGGTTTAGATTTTTATTCTGCCGGTTTGGGTTTTGAGAGATCCGATTCTTCCGGTCTGGTTCATAATCATAAAACAAAAGACGAAAAAATGGATTTATAGTTTACGTGACTAGGTCAATGTATAATCACAACTTGACATATATAATTGGTATTAGAATGAAGCTTGTCATACCGAAACTTGTTTTTCACACTCCAAAAAACACAAATCAAATTGTAAGAAATTATTCAAACACAAATGCATTAAGCAAATACAGTTTAGTAGATACTAGATAGAACATAAAAGTATAGAAAATATATTTACGATCATTTATTTTGATCTTTTGGGGATTTGATACTTCATTTGTCTTTATAAAATTTGCCAACTTTTACGAGAAAAGTTAAGGATTCGGAGGAGACGGTCTTTCAGGGTGTCCACACAACCTTTTTGGTGCTTCGTCGTCAACGTTATAAATACCACTTCGACGGCGGCGTGTATCATGTACGGTGAAGAGGGCTGGCAACTTGATACATAACAATGGATATGTGAAAAATATGAGATCCAAATAAAACGTAAAACTACTTCATTTAAAAACTTATCAGTTACATTGGCATATAATTCCATGTTTGTGTTAAAATAAAATATGAAATAACATTAGAAAGGGTAAATACTAACATTATTTCTTAAAAAACACCAAATGAAAATTGTGAATTCTTGATCAAAAGAAGTATATGAAATTGGAATTTATAGAAGATAAAAATCAAAATTAATTCATAAACTTATTTAGAGTCACCAAAAGAATAATTTTATGTTTGGTAAACTGGTAAGTAAACTCTGTTTTGTTTTATATATTGAAAATAGAATATGACCCGTGCTAGAGCACGGGTTGAAATTCCTTCATTTTGTTTATTTTGGTAATTTTTATTTAAAACATCGTATATATAATTATTTTATTTGTTTTAAAAGGTTTTTTTTTGGATGAAAATACTATAGCATGAAATCATATATTGAATATGACTTATGAAAATAACATATATTCTGTAAGTTATATTCTATTCTAGTATATCTAGATTTTGGCCTGTGGTAGAACGCGGATTAAGTTGTGAGATAAAAAAAAAAAATTATGTTTGTTAATTTTATTTGATTTGTTTAGTATTTAAAATTATACATTATATTTTGATTGTTAATTCTATGACTTAACCTATAGTATAACGCATATTAATTTTAGGACCAAATATGTAACGTATATTTGTCAAAATCATCGTGACCGAGAAAACCTACCAAAAAAACATTATTCCAAACTTAAATTTAATCTGTGAAATCACATTTTTGAGATGTTAACCCGTGCTCTAGCAAGAAATCATATTTCTTGAATTTTTTTCCATATTATTTACCCTTGCTATAATAAATCAAATTAGAATGTTTATAATTTTTAACTTTTTGATCAATCATATATTTATTATATTCTTAAAAAATATCAAATTAAACTATTTTTAAATATTCCAAATTAAATTATTTTAAAAGTTTATTATTGTATATAAAATTATACAATTCAACAAAAGAAATATATGAAATGAATTTAAATATTCAAATTTTGACCCGTTACTAAGTCAAAATTTTATGATGAAGTTAGGTAAGATTTTATTTTTTTAGTATAGTCGGAAATCACTTGTAATCTACGGAAGAGTGATTAATTTTTATTAATATCTGAGATTTTTTTGTCTATATATGGTTAGTTAAATATTCTTTGAGATTTTATTTTATTCTTTGGAATATCCTTTTTAAGAGGATCATAATCCTAAATCTATATAAACTATCAAATAGTTAATCCATATAATCTATCAAATAATTAATCTTAATTATAACCAATATTAATATTATATGGTCTATCAATTTGAAGTCGTGTACTTCCGTTTTATTAAATAGAGGATATTTTTAAACAATCATAGTTTTAAAAATATGTTTTCTCGGAAAATGTTTAAAATATGAATATTTTGTATATTTATTCTTCTGATTAATGGGCCATGTGGATTGAAAGATACTAAACAAACGATTTACAATACCATAGTTGGACCTATGTTATCGTAGAAGCCTATTATGTATTACTATTGTTTATTATAATATATTATCTGATTAAAAAATCAAAGATATATTTGCTCCACGATTTATGGGATTTATGAATTTATTATTTATTATCTATATATGAAGAGTTGTTAATGTATGGTGAACAATTTATTATTAATGTATATCCTATATATAACCTATTTTGTATGCATTTGTAACCATTTATAAAAAATATAAAGTCTACAAAAACTAAGTTGTGTACTTCCCTTTTATTAAAAAGGAGATTATATAAAAATTACTTGTTATTTACTTTGTTCGGATTACTAACAAAGTTAACTAATATTTTTGTGTAGCAATTTTATAGGAATAAAGAGATATTAACCGACATAATGGAGGAGTCTAGCCCCCATTACTGGATCATGAAAGGATAAAGACGGAAGTATAAGAAGCAAACTTAGAAGAAGTGAAGCTGATTCTTTTTTCTTCATTGCCATTGCTCCTCTTGTTTTACTACAACTTTGGTTGGTTTTAGTTTTGTACATACATATAGGAAATTGAATTTGAGGGTGAATAAGAAAAAGTAAAGCATGAAAAATCAACGGAAAAATGCCATAAAAATCCTCAACTTTCAAATTTGGGACGAAAAAAGCATGAACTTTCGAGATGTCGTTTTAATCCCAAAGTTTAGTTTGACTTTTTGATAAAATAGTAAAGTTTCGTTGACCTGGCCATTTCAAGCATGTCGTTAAGTTTCCGTCAATGGAGTTAATTTTCCGTTAACAATCTCCGTTTAGTCAAAGACAAGATATATAAAGTTTGTTTTCCAATGTTTGTTGAAAGCGTCTCGTGGTCCATTGGTTAAGTGCGAGTTGGGTTTGCACCTGCCGCGGGTTCGACTCTCCCTGGCCGAAGGTTTTCTGTTATCTAAAATAGAAGATATTACATGGATTCGAACTCATAACCTCGAAGCCGCAAACATCAGAGCGTAACCAATTACACTAAAGTAGATTTATGAACCATTTATGAAACACAATTATTTATATCAGGTATTATATGTGTTTTTATTTTAAAACCGTGACCGTTAGATTTCGAGGAGCAAGTTGTGGGTCGTTATTGACGGATCCTTGCGGCGAAGAAGGAATCTGATGGGGCGGGTGTCGAGATCGTTGGTCACGGTTACGAAAGATATGGTTGGGCGGTGAAGAAGTTAAAAAACACATATAATATTTCACTAATTGTTAATAAATCTACCTAGCGTAGTTGGTTATGCTTTGTTGTTTTCGGCTTTGATGTCTCGAGTTCGAATCCATGTAATATCTTTTATTTTAGAAAACAAAAGACCTTCAGCCAGGGCGAGTCGAACCCGCGGCAGGTGTAAACCCAACTCTCACGTTAACCAATGGACAACGAGACACTTTCAACAAATATTAGAAAACAAACTTTATATATCTTGTCATTGACTAAACGGAGATCATTAACGGAAAACTAACTCCGTTGACGGAAACTTAACGACGTGCTTGAAATGCCCAGGTCAATGAAACTTTACTATTTTATCAAAAAGTCAAACTAAACTTTGGAATTAAAACGACATCTCAAAAGTTCATACTTTTTTCGTCCCAAATTTAAAAGTTGGGGATTTTTATGGCATTTTCCCAAAAATCAAACACTTACTTTTACTTTTAGTTGAATAAAGTTTTTACGAGTTGATGTGACACATCTTTAGTATGAAACGAAGGCTTACCTTTTTATCTTTAACACTGAAATGAAAACTGCCTTAAGTATATACGTACGTAAATTCTACCACTGGGATTTGTTTTTGTTTTTTCATGTGAAGAATTTTCTATGATATATATGAAACAAAAACGAAAATGCAGTGTTTAGAAGGTTTGAAGAAGATTGAGAAATGAGAATCAAAGAAATTTGGATTCCATTGGAGATGGTCTTAGTACTAGTCATGACAACTATAATGCATGAGTTAAATCAATTATTAAGAGAGAAATATCAATTTTAACTTTTAACTTTCATTTGATTACAATTTTATTTTATTTTTACTTTATTTACTTAGACGTTAATTAGGTTTGGTGACAAAACCCCCAACCCATCTTATTGATCTTTGCTTATATTAGCTTCTTTTAACTGTTTTGTGTAACCTTAGGCGGCATTCGGTTTACTAGTTTAAACTGTGTGGTATATATAGACTCTGACTGGTAATATGGTTTTTTGAAGTTGAGTTGTAGAGAATATTATAATCCGATGTATCGTGCAGTAAAAATTATGTGGTAAAAATAGCAGTTTGATGTAATAAATTGCTGTAAGAATATGATTTTTCAATCTTACCAAAATTACTGACTTTTATGGTAGATCTTGCAGTATGTATTATTTAATTAATTTTAATTGAAAATGATTAATAATTATAATTATTAAAAAGTATTAGTGAAAAAATTTAATAAAATAAAAGAAAATAAAATGTATTAATAAAAAATATTAATAAAATAAATTAAATAAAATATATTAATAAAAATAACTACATGTATTTCATAATATTTGCAATCTTATGATATTTAGATCTATGCCTAATTTGATTCAAATAATAAAAAAATGGCAAAATATAAAAAATTCAAAATAACTAAATAAAGAAGTTATTAAATAAAATAAAAAGGTAAAATATATTTTTATTGATATATGAATTAAGCAAAAAACAATATTTTGTTTTATATAACTGTATTTTCATTTTATTTAATTAAAAAATTAGCTAACTCAACTTACCACATCCTAACTCATGAAAAATTCCATGATGTTGAATAATCTTTTGAGTTAACAATTTTACAAAGGATATATCTCAAATTTGTACATCAACCATAACACATGATTATTCAAACTCAACTTCAAAAAATTTAGTTTTATTCTTGATTGGTAACATTTTTGAATAAACTTTGAGTTAAGTGCATAACTCAACTTTAACTCAATGTTAAGTCATGTTACCAATTAAAGCCATATTCAGAATTTTTTGAGTTAATTAAAATTCTGCCGAATAGAACTGATTGGAAAAAATATGCGGTTCGGTTTTATTCAGAAAGTAATTTTATCCGGTTTGGTTTGATTACAGTCAGGTTATCCATTACAAATCCATTAAAAGAGACTTCTGGTTTTTTTTTTTTTTTTTTTTTTTTGTGATATACTGAGTTATTTAGAAATGAAAACACAACTTTATTTCTTTTTAGGACACACAAAGAGTGTTATATTCTGACATTCAAACCCACTCTTAAAATTAAAACAGAGATTAAAAAAAGAAAAAAAACACAATCTTGATGAGCAAACTCAAGAGACTTGAACCTGAATAGTCTTTGGTTTCTTAGGCTCAGGAGGAGGAAGTTTCTGAACAGTCACTTTCAACACACCATCATGACAAGCAGCAGAGATCTTGTCCAAATCTGCATTCTCAGGCAATTGAAACTTCCTCATAAACTTACCCATTCTTCTTTCCATCCTCACTTACTTCACACCTTCGTTCTCTTTGCTCTTCTCTCTCTGTCTTTCTCCACTCACCACAAGAACATTCTCGTCCTCTACTTGAACCTTGATCTCATTTCCTTTGATTCCAGGCATGTCTACAACGAAAGAATACGCGTTCGGGTGCTCGATGACGTCAACTGGTGTAGCTGCCATTGCCTTTGCGTCTCGCACATAAGTTCTTGATGGATTGTTGTGGCTTTCCTCGTTGTTGTGATCTTCGGTGTTTGTTTGGGAAACGTCTTAATTTCAATTTTTTTCAAAATTAAGAATAAAATTTGTTTTAAGATACTTTCGTTACATTCCTTGATGGAGATACTCTAATGTAATTCGATTTTGATATCTATAGGCCATAACTAGATGGGCTTTGAATTAGGAGTAAGGCCCATTCTTGTATTTATTGTTTCCGCAAAATAATACTTTTTTCAAGCGAACGAAGGAAAAAGATTAATAAAAATGAAAAGAACATGACCATTATACGCATAATCAAGCGTATATGATCCAAAGCTGCAACGCAGAGGCGGAGGCAGTGTGTTAGCATGGGGGTCAACTGACCCCTATGGATTTACAAAAAAAAAAATTTTACTTGTACTTATAGAAGAAAAATCAGAAAAAATCATGAAATATGCATAATGACCCTCATAAAATAGTTACAAATATATTTATTGACCCCTCATAAAAAGAAAATAATTATAGGTTTTGGTTATTATAAAAAAAATTGACCCCTCTAAAAGTAATTCCTAGCTCCGCCCGCATGTGTGATTCATGAGGACGAAGGAGATACTTTCAATCTTAAAAGGCGGTGAAGGGTCATCTTGCTTAACTGAATTTGAAGATGATGCTCTTTTTTGTAGGGATGGTAAGAGACTATGTAAAAATATATCATATTAATAAAATTCTTTTCACTTTATTGAATGTATAAATAAATGATAACTATGCCCCCAGCATAGTGCGGGATGTAATACTAGTATGATATATATAACCCACAAATTAATCAAAATTTGGGAAATTATTAAAACATAAAACATTATCGCTAAAAAAGTTGGATGCCAGTTGATGTTTCGAGGATATGTTACTTGGTCATCTTCTTCAAATTTGCTAACTCTATTAGTCTTACAAAGTACGACTCAAGGATCTGCAGCAGACGGGTTTTCAGGGTGTCGACAAGGCTCCTCTGTTGTTCCGGCAACGTAGTAAATTTCCGTTCCACATGACGGAGAGGGTGGAGTGTCAATGTGGACGCGAACTTAATTACATAATAAGATCAATGTAAAAATAGCACAAATTAAAAATAAGATCAAGTTTAGAAAAAAAACTGAAATGTATTATCAAAGCTAAATATGAGGCCAAAAACTATAAACTTATCATATTATATTTAAAATATGAAGTAGAAAATTATATTTGTGTTTCATATTTTATAAACACAAAGTTGGACATGGTGTAATATTCTAATTGATAGATGTTAAATATATCTATAGGCAGGTGAATGCTAACTTTGATTTTAGAAAATTATAAAATGAAAATCGTGAATTTGATTTATTTTTTCAAAAGTAGGAAGTGAATTTGTTTGAGTTTTATATGTTTAGAAAAAAGTGATTTTTAAAAAAGTGAAAACTAAACAAAATTAGTTCCAAATTTCCATAAAATCATTTAGGGTTAATTTTTTGTTAATTAATTTTGTGTTAGCTTTTTTTTTTTTTTTTTTTTTTGTGCAAAATTTTGTGTTAGCTAAAGTTTGTTTTTCAAACATAGTACTTTAATTAATTTCACTAGTACATTTCTCGTCAATATGTAAGTTGAAAAAATGTAAAGCATGAAAGTATGTACTTCAAACTTAAATTTACGAATAAAGCCTCCATTTTTTATTACTTAAAGTTCCGAAATTATCACCTGTTTAATAAAACGGGAGTACATGACTTTAAATTGATAGACTATATAATATTAAGATAGGTTATAAATAAGATTATTATTTAATAGGTTATATGCATTAATTATTTGATAGGTTGTATAGATTTAGGATTAGTATCTCTTAAATAGGATATTCTAAATAATAAAATAAAATTTCCAAATAATATTTAACTAATCATATATAGGTAAAAAATCTCAGAATTTAATAGAAATTAATCAATCTGCAGTTTACAAGTGATTTTCGATTATACTAAAAATAAAAAATCTTACCTAACTTGATCAGAAAATTTTGACTGAGTAATTGATTAAAATTTGAATATTTAAATTTATTCATATTATTTTTTGCTGAATTGTATAATTTTATTAACTAGGTTGCATAGAAACGGAAATGGATACGCGGAAGCGAAACGTTTCGGAAACAAGAACTTTTTATTATTATTAAGAAATGGAAATGTATGTATATATATGGATATATATGTATATACGTAATAAAGCACCAAACATTAAAACCTATATCAAAAAAAAAAAAAAAAATAAACAACACAAATTCAAAAGATAAATATTAAATAAATGAATTAAAACACTAATAATATTATATATTTATATGTTTTGTGAATATATATTTTTAAATTATTTTATTTATTAAGTTTCTAAGCTAAAAAGGAGTTTTTGTCGTGTTTCCAAAACGGAAACGGGGTTTTCATCGTGTTTCCAAACAAAATTTTTTAGGAATTATGTTTACGTGGTTTGTTTCCATGTTTCCGCGAGTCTCCGTTTCTGAAACGTTTCGGAAAAGGGAAACATACCTTAAAAAGAATTTCCATACTATAATAGACTTTTTAAATAATTTTATTTGGGATCTTTCAAAATAGTTTAATTTGACATTTTTAAGAATATCATCAAAAAGTTAAAACTTATAAATACTCTAATTTGATTTGTTATAGCACAGATCAATAATATGTCACTATAATATGTAAAAAGTTCAAGAAATATGATTTCTTGCAAGAGTACGGGTTAAAATTACAATAATATGATTTCTCGGATTAAATTTATGTTTGGAATAATGTTGTTTGGTAAGATTTCTCGATCACGATGATTTTGACAAACATATGTTACATATTTGGTCCTAAAATTAATATGCGCTATACTATAGGTTAAGTCATTGAATTAACAATCAAAATACAATATATAATTTTAAACATTAAACAAATCAAATAAAATTAACAAACAAAAATTACTTTTTTATCACACAACTTAATCCGCGTTATACCGTGGATCAAAATCTAGATATACTAGAATATATCTTACAAAATATATGTTATTTTCATATGTCATATTTAGTATATGATTTCATGGCATAATATTTCATCCCGACAAAAACTTTTAAAATAAATAAAATAATCACATAAAATTATCAAATAAACAAAAAGAAGGAATTTAAACTCGTGTTCTAGCACGGGTCATATTCTAGTAATATATCCTAAATTTCAGAAAAAAAAAAAAAAAAAAAAAAAAAAAAAACTGACCGTAGTGGTGGAGTCTAGCTGCCTTGACTGGATCATGAAAGGATAGAGATAAAAGTATAAGAAGCAAACTTGGAAGAAGTGAAGCTATTTGTGTTTTCTTCATTGCCATTGCTCCTATTCGATTACACTTCGGGCATCTTTAAGTTGTTGTACTTATAGAGAAATGAAGTTAAAGGTAGACTAGAGAATCAAAGCATACATTTCAAATTCAACAACATAGTTTATTTTTTATATAATATAACGAGGTTTTCTTGCATTAGGAGGCAACACTTCTTTAATAAAATATGTAATGACTCACTTATGTTTGAATATTCAACCGACCAATAGATTGTTCTGTTTGACATGATGAATTTTGTATGATCTTTAATTGAACAAAATCGTAAATGCAGGTGACCTCGATCGAGAACGAATACCAAGTTTGGAGATGCAATGTGATATTTATGTAAAGTTTAACCAAACAAGTTAAAATGCCATTGAACTGATTACTGAATACTCATGATTTCTTGTCCTTTATTTCCACCATGTCCTATAAAATCAAGAAGATATCTCATTTGTGTTTGTTCAATCCAAAGCTTAATTACGTGTTCTATTGGATCTTGAGAAACAATACTAATTAGATATCAAATATTATCAAGTTCTTGACTAGAAAGTTTCTTCTTCTTCTTCTTGGAATTGTTCAAGCGTTTCGATTTCATATTGAATCTTTTAATATACTATTTTATATCTACATCAAGGTAGACTAACAGAAAAAAAAAAAAAAAACAAATATTTTCGTTGTGGAAGAACTACCGAGAGTTACAAAGACCAATAGCTCTATTGAAATGCTTGGCTCAACGATTAGGAATTATTTCAAAGGCTTATTACCTCTATAAGCTACTAGAATACAAACAATGGCGATTAAACATTATACAACAACAAAATGCAGACCTACAAAATCTGTTGCGGAGAAAGCAAAGTGTTTCCCATATTGGTGGTGTGTTACTGAATGAATGGTTAAACAACAGACTGGAGTAGAGCCTCATGTACAGCTTCTCTGGTGGGAAGAGCCGGGATTGCACCTCTCTGTTTAACTGTTAATGCCCCGCATGCATTAGCAAACATTAGCGCCTCTCTCAGTCGCTCTTCGTCCTGAAACAATTCGGTTTTCTCAGCTTATGTGTGTTTTCTATGCTCTCTACCAAATTCATCACCTTAGACAATCTGCCGAGTCAGCCTTATAAATCTAACCCTCTCTAACCAAACTGCTACACCTAGTTTAAAATAAGAAATGAGGTTACCTGAAGCAAGGAGAGATCATTGGCTAGCTGAGATAGTATCCCGGCAACAAATGCATCACCAGCACCTGTTGTGTCCACTACATCCACCTTCAATCCATGCACTCTCCCGCTAAAATCCTGTACATTGGAAAAGATTTCTAAGTGGTATGTTCAATAAACCTTAATTATGAAACCTATAATTACTTAGTTCTGAATCCAATACACACCTTGGTGTAGTACCGACAGCCTTCAGGACCTTCAGTGACAAGGAGTAGTTTAAGCTTAGGATGGAACAACTTGCGAACGACATTATCATCATACGGATCTTCTCCTTTCGTTAGAAAGACTATCTCCTCTTCGCTTATCTTGAAAACATTTTATCAAACAGAGACAACAAGTTTCAGTACTTGAGAACAAAAAGGGAAACATAATATACACAAATGGATACTATAAAGATAACCTTTATAATATCAGCAGTATCCCAAATGCTCAGAATCTCATCTCTAGCATTGTCTGCAGAAGGCCACAACGGGAGCCTAAGGTTTGGGTCATAAGAAAGAATAACACCAGCTTCTTTAGCAGCCTTTGCAGCAGCTATGTGCGCAGACTTGCACGGTTCTGTGATAAGACTTATCGAACCATAATGGAATATTTTCGCCTACCACAAGATCAAAGGTTAAACTGTTAGACAGATAAAACTGAAACCGACATGTGGTTGCTGCAAATTCCATAGCTTACCTTTTTAATCAAATCAAGATCAAGCTCAGACTCTTCTAACAACATATCAGCACTCGGGTTTCGATAGAACATAAACTCTCTTTCACCTTCACTTGTCAAAGTCACAAAAGCTAAAGCAGTTCTTGCACCAGGATCAAACCGCATACCTTCATTGTTCACATTGTTATCTTTCAAAATATTCGCAAGCATATAACCAAACTCATCTTCACCAACCTATGCAGCACAAGAGTTACCAATCTTTTTAAAAAAAAAAAACAAATCAAAACAAGAACACACAGAGGTTTTGTTTATTGTACTCAACCTTGCCAATGAAAGCTGAAGAACCACCAAGACGAGCAATACCAACAGCTACATTAGCAGGTGCACCACCTGGAGCCTTTTTAAAAGCCGGTGCATCGGCTAATGAAAGTCCACTAGTCGTTGGTACAAAATCAATTAACATTTCCCCAAAACAAACCACATCTGGAGACTCTTGTGTTGAACCTTCACTAGACAATGCTCTTCCTTCAAAAAACAATAACAAAAACAATTATACAATTTAAGGAATTAATAAGAACCAATTATATTTAAAAACTAATCTAAGAACAATACTTAGGGTTTAAAGACATGCATAGATCTAACAACGGTTTCAAGAACAGTTCTGTTCTGTTTTTTTTTGTTTTTTTTTTTTTTTTCAGAGTTTTATGAGAATTTGAGATAACAAAAGCAAAAATGTGTTGAACCTTTGAGATTAGATCGTGAATTGGAGATTCTTGAAGAAGAAGAAGAAGAAGAAGAAGTAGCTTTGATGGAGATGCTACGACGGTTTGAAGTGAGTGAGTTTGGAGTTGATCGGAAAGTTGGACCGGAGAAACAGAACGTGGAAGCGGCTTGGAGAGCCATGGTCAGAAAACGCAAACGGGAAACGCAGAGATCCGCGTTTTGGAGACGCTACTTTTGTGTGTTGTATGCTTGTGAGACGAAGAAGAAGCTGAGTGAGAAGAGACAGTGACAGAGGGAGGAGCGGAGGAACCGAAGGTAATCGGAAAGGTCATTTTCATTATAGCGCTAATTAACACAATGATAAGTTTTTTTTAAATTTGATTAGATGTAGTAATTAGTTTATTATTGTTTTTTTTTTTTTTTCTTTTCGAGGCTTCCAAAAATTGACGGGCAGGCCCAACCAAAGTAAGGCAAGGCCCACTCGCCTTTAATATGTTCATCAGATTCTGTGTCGGCACGATCCGCCGTCTCTAAACGATCATTGACGGATCATCCTTCACCTCTGACAGAAACGGGTTAGTTTATTATTGTTTATTGATAGGCAAAAACCAAAATTAAACAGTAATCTTGATTTTGAAAATGATGAATTTTGGCAGGATTGTAGTTAGTGGAACCCAATTTAGGGACAAGTCATTTTGGGGTCCTATTCTCTTTTGATACAAGAGAAGAGAGCAACTAAAAGAATCAACAAATGTTTCACCTTTTTCTTTGATTCTCCTCTGATAGTAACATTCTCCACATGCCTAATTTTATATATCTGTTGATGTTTAGATAAATTAAGGAAAACAATCACTCTGTTGAATTTAGCAATTGAGAAACATGTAGTTAATGTTTTTTTTTTATCAACAATATAAATAGATTAGCTCAAACGAGGCAATTGGTGGGAACATTGTTTACAAAAGTAGCAGAATGCGGGATGGTACGAACGCGTCGTGCCAGTTGATCCGCTTTTATATTTGCAGTACGTGAAATAAGAGATAAAGAAAAGGTAGAAAAATCTTCCCTATCCTTTTTTTTTATTTACAACAAAAGAATCAACTCAAAACCAGCCAATTTAGTGGAAAACTGTTCACATACAAAACATTGTGCGGTGATGTACGTGCTTGGCGTGCCAAAGAATCCGCAGCTTCATTCGCATTGCGAGAAATTAAAGATAACAAGAAAGTAGAGAACTCCTCCCTGTCCATCATGATATCTTCGAGATAAGTCGAGAACGCCGGTCAATCTTGGGGGGAAGACACCATTTTCACTAAGTCTGAGCAGTCCGTGTAAAAAACCATATCCCGGTAGTCATGACCAATCATGCAACACATAGCCCAAATGAAAGCTTCTACTTCAGCATGTAACGGAGAGAGACTTCGCCGGTAATTAGTGGCACCCTTAAGTGGTAAAGGATCCTGGTTGGATGTACAAACCCATCCTGCTCCCGCGAACGTATCGCTCGCTTTCCAAGAACCATCCACAAAACAACGATAACCTGTATAAAAAAGAGGGAGGGGAGTTGAGATCTCCCTTGGCCGGGTACTAGCCCAATGGTAGGCGAGGGAGAAAACTTCTCATCACCCTCCACCTGTGCTTGTTGCCATAATGTTGCCTCCCCTTCCGCTATCCGAACGACCTCATCGGGTCGCTCATCCTGATTCTCAAAGACACAGGCGTTCCTTGACTTTCAAATGTACCACATGATCCACGGGAAAGCCATAACCTGAGACCCCAGATTTTCCAGTCCTAAGAAATGGTCCACATTAGCATACAAAGACTCCGTCGGAAATGAGGTTGGCCCCACAGGTACCTGGACTAAAGCCCACACCTGTCGAGCTGGTGGACAAGTGAAGGTCACATGATTCACCGTCTCCTCATCAGCACCACACCGTGCACATCCTGGGTCACACCCAAGACCACGCCGCCTCAACTTTGCAGATACCGAAATACACCCTCTAATAACTTGCCACATAAAATGTTGTATTTTTGGTGGACAAGGAACCTTCCAAACACTGGCCAGGAGGGGAGTAATTTCCGGACCATAACCAACCGCCTGGAAAGTCCTTAGGACCGCCATACGTTCTGTATGATACCCTGACTTAACCTTATATTTTCACGATTTCGTAAAATGCCAACCTTTGGAGTCTATCACCGGACAGCTGCCCAGTGGTATTGCCGCAATCAGTGCCACGTCCATATGCCATGTATTTGTCTGCCGATCAATTAAATGATTTAATTGAAGAGAAGGATCCTGAAAAGAACCCTTGCTTAAAGCTGGTCTCGGGGATTGAGCCGGAACCCAGGGATCCGTCCAAATAGAAATGGAATCTCCAGAGCCTACTCTTTTAATAAGCTCTTTGTTAACCAAAGATCAAGCTGAAACAATACTCCTCCACCCATAAGATGGAGAGTAAGACCGGTTCGGTTCCATCGGATTCGAATTCCGGTAATACCTACTTTTGAACACTCTGGCAAACAGTGAGTCTAGATACTCAATCAGTCGCCATAGTTGTTTAGCCAGCAACGCCGAATTAAAAGCATCTACATTCCTGAAACCCAAACCACCCAACTGCCTACTACAACATAATTTCTCCCAAGCTACCCAATGCATACCTCATGACTGACCATTCGTACTCCACCAAAAATTTGCAACCGGACTTGTAAGCTTAGACGTGATCGTTTTTGGTAAACGAAAAAAAGACATCACAAAAGTCAGAACCGCAGTGGCAACAGACTTAATCATCACCTCTTTTCCTCCTTTGGAGAGCAATTTTGCCGTCCAACCCGTCCTTCTATTCTGTAACCTATCCCAAAAAGGAGAAGACCTGCGTTTTTGACCCTCCCAAGCTCTCTGGCAAACCTAGATACAATCCCATACCACCCAGGTTTGTTATCCCAAGCACCCCTTGTACCTCCGTCCGTGCAGTCTCATCCACTTTGTGTCCAAACTGGAATGAAGATTTCTCAATATTAATTTGCTGCCCCGAAACAGCCTCATACTTCTTAAGAATGTCCAAAATAACACCACACTCATCCTTGTCTACCTTACAGAAGAATAAACTATCATCCGCAAACAACAAATGTGCAATTGACGAACACTTATTAGCCACTTTGATCCCCGAAATCAACTTATCTGACTCTGCCTCCCGGATATTCGCTATCAGAACTTCCGTATATAAAATAAACAAGTAGGGAGGCAAGGGATCCCCTTGCCATAATCCCTGCTCTGGAATTATCAATCCATTTGGTTGGCCATTCAGGAGAACTTTATACTCAACCGACCTAATACAGAACATAATCCAAGAGATCAAGGTCTCCACAAAACCCATCTTCCGGAGAAGCTTCTCAACAAAAATCCACTCTACCCTGTCATACGCCTTACTCATATCCGTTTTAATGGCCATAAATTTCGTCTTGCAAGACAGATTAGTACGCAAGCCGTGAAATATTTCCTGAGCTATTAGGATATTATCCGAAATCAATCGCCCCGGTACAAAAGCTGATTGAGTCTCCGAAATGAGGCCCAGGAGAACCGTTTTAAGCCGTTGACACAAAAGCTTGTAAATAACCTTATACCCCACATTACACAAACTGATCGGGCGTAATTATGGCATCCTAGTGGGCTTGGCCACCTTAAGTATGAGACAGATATGCGTTTGATTTAAGCTCTTGTCAAAAACACCCTTTTCAAAAAACCGATTAACCAAAGCTAAAAGGTCCCCTTTAACAACTCTCCAACTCTCCACGATTAATCTTCCGTATCCATTGCTATCTCATCTAGTTAAACAGAAAAGGCAGACCACTCTTTTGGGGAAGACACCATCTTCACTAAATAAATGAATTTTTTAATGTAGTTAATATTTTTTTAAAAATTAATTAATAAATCAGAGATTTTAGACCAAAATTCGTAATTCTACAAGCCATGAAAAAAAAACACGGGTTTTAATTCCTTACCCATAAAACTTACAAATATTTGGATTCGAGTTTCGAATAGTTACTAACTTACTACCATTACTTATTAATTTTATAAATTTAAAAATGATTCGCTGAATTGAGTGTTTTTGAAAAATATATATATCAAAAGAAACATTTCTAAGAAAATCTCTATTGATTATTCTAAATTGAAAAAAAAGTATTATTGTAAAAATGTGTAAATTGTACAATTTTTTTAGTAAAAGGAAGGAAATTTGAAGGCCCAATTTTTTGTTTTTCTCATAATTATTATCTTTAAAGTTTAAACCCCAAAAAAAAATAGTTGACAAAAAAAAAGAAAAAAATCTTCTCTGAAAAATTATATTATTGGATATGGAATTATTAGTTTAAAGCGTTTTAGCAGATTAGGTGCATCCAAAGGGCCTTTGTTGGGCTTCCCCTCAAGTCCCACGTTAACTAATCACATGATTAACTAATTTATATCTTAATTTCCTTTTTACTTTTTCTTTTTCTTAGCGTCGTATAATTGTTTTTGTCGGTTGCTAAGATATTTTTTTCACAGCTTCCAACAAAGAGTACAGAAGAAAAGAAAAAAAAGAATTCATTTCGTCTCTCTAAATCGAAGAAGAAGAAGAAGCTATGGCGGATCAGCTAACAGATGAACAGATCTCTGAGTTTAAGGAAGCTTTTAGCCTCTTCGACAAAGATGGAGATGGTTAGTTTAGTCTCAATCTCAATCTCATCTTCTTCTTCTTTTTTAAACCATTTCGGATCTCGCTTTTTCACGATTTCGTGTTATGAGCGGTCTCAGATTCGATTTTTTTTTTTTTTTTTTTTTTTTTTTTTTGTTGAGTCTTATTCTATTATACGCTTTTAGATTTTTGTGATATTATGTTGTTTCTAGTCTCTGCCGTTTTGGTGTGTTCGATCTCTGATTTGTGTGGTTTTGTTGCGTCGTTGTTGAATTTGATTGTTTCCTTTGATGTCGTCGTGTTGTTCTATATCTGTTAGCATCGACGTTGGGGGTTTTGGTGTCTCTTTGAGGCTTGTTTTGTATTAGATTGAGGATCCTTGTTCTAGTATATATCTGAGTTCTCTTTGTGTTCTTAATCTAGAGAAAGAATTGTGAACGATTCTCAGATTTGATTTCATATAATGTTCTAACATTAGTATTTAAATTTATATATATATATATATATATATATATATTATATGTACCACATATTATTTTTAACGATTATATGATCTTACCTAGCAATGACATTGATAACCACAGTTTTTGGTCACCATTGGGTGCTACATGAATATGATTCACCTTTTTGTTGTAATTACGACAACTAAAGTAATACCATGCCCAATCCGTGTCAATAGCATAGATGGTGCTAGGATCTTATGCTATTCACATTGATGTGGCATGATACTACTTTAGTTATCGTGTTTGCAACACGAAAAGGTGAATCATATTAATGCATGAGCAAGTGGTGTGAGTACTAATGCCAAGAAACCAAATTTTTGGTGTGATGTATGCTAAGACTGTGGTTACCAATGTCATTGCTAGGTATTAGATAAGATCATGTAATCGTTTACAAAAGATATATCTTGTACGTTATATTAACTACAAATACTAATGTTGGAACATTGTGAAAGAGAACCAAATTTTTGGTGGTCTTTAGGTGTATGTTTCATCTTTATTCGTTAATAGTTTCATAATGAAATAAATATTTGCATTGATGCTACTTAGCTTTGTCCATTATAGGTTTGGTTTCTTGTTCTGAATCAAGTCTCAGTTTGTCATTATTGCGTACCTTATGTAGAGCATTGATCATGGTATTTTGGTCACAGGTTTAAGTTATCAGATAATGTTTAGTTTTAGCATCGGTCATGGTATTTTCATAATGGAAGATTCTCAGATTAAAGTGATTTATTATCTGGCATCCCGCATACATTTGATGGTTCATGTATGTGGTATTCGTTGTCTAGAAAAAGAATATCACAATACCTGGTTTCATTCATATTTCATATGTTTATCAGTTTGATTCTGTCAATCTACTTGCACGGAGGTGTGTTGCCACAGAGTTAAGTTCTCTGATAATATTTAGTTTCGTATGAGAAACAGTCAATCATGTGTGTGTTTAGCACCTACTGAAAGATTCTCAAATTCGAGTTCTTTTTGTGGTATCCACTGATGTTCATGAATGTGTTTGTTTTTGTTGGCTTTTGTAACTCAAAAAGTTTTGTTTGAGATACATTTATCACAAGACTTGTATCATTTATGTTCCCTAATGTTTATTATTTACTGATTGAATAGGTTGTATCACGACAAAGGAGCTGGGAACAGTGATGAGGTCTCTAGGGCAGAACCCAACAGAAGCTGAGCTACAAGACATGATCAACGAGGTGGATGCTGATGGTAACGGCACCATTGACTTCCCCGAGTTCCTTAACCTAATGGCTAAGAAGATGAAGGACACAGACTCAGAGGAAGAGCTCAAAGAAGCATTCAGGGTGTTCGACAAAGACCAGAACGGTTTCATATCCGCTGCAGAGCTCCGCCATGTCATGACGAATCTAGGAGAGAAGCTGACTGATGAAGAGGTCGAGGAGATGATCCGTGAAGCTGATGTTGATGGAGATGGTCAGATAAACTACGAGGAGTTTGTCAAGATTATGATGGCTAAGTGATGATCAGATGACAATGAAGAATAAAAGTGGTGATGTGATGATCTGTTAAGTCTTTTACTATCTACAAAAAAAAAAAAAAAAAGATTCAGACCTCTAGTCTTTTGGGTTTGATTGAGCCTAATAGTTCTCAAGATTTTAACAGACTGAATTTGTGACTATCTTTTTTTTTTTTTTTTTTTTTTTTATATTTTGTGGGTCTTCTTCTTGTTGGCATAATTGCATGTTTAGATCTTGGTAACTAGAGTGGTCACAAAAAGCTTTGTTATATGGGAAAAAAGTTATTTCACTTGCCATGCCTACGATCTTGTTTATATTGTTCAGTTCAAATAGGCTTCACTAGCATATTGTTGTTGTAGAACTCATATAAAACACAAACTCATACACAAAGTGCATATAGAAAAGGGATGCAGTGGGAGGGGTGATCTAAATGGAGTTTGTGACAGGGCCAGCAATAACATAGCTAAACAGTAGTAACAACAACATGATCAACTGAATTCAACAGAGTTAAAAAGAAACTGCAGCCACACACAGCTGGAACAACCACAGATTAAAAAGGGGAATAGTCTGCAGTGTCACTTAAGTTTTAGCCTTTTAGATGATGAAGTAAGTGAGAAATTGGCTGAGTATGACTGATTTTGCTTGCAACCCTTTACAAATGTGGTCAAGTGGCGTATCATGTATGGTGTGCTCGAGAGCCAATGTAAGATGGACTCATCAGAAGATGATATAACTTACCGTATTAACGTTTCATTTTCTTTATAGTCAAGAGAAGTTGACAAAATACACATCGTAATCACAGAGGAGGTAATGTATAGAATGTCATACTATATTATATAGATTTCTTACAAAGGTTTTAGTATGAATTTTAATTGCGTCATCAAAACCTTACTTGCAAGTCCGGAATTGGACTAGTCAATCCTTTTCATTTAGAATAATTTGCACTCAAATAAGTAAATGACTAAATGAGTATGACGTCTTCTTCCAGAAACACACAAAAACATGTGTTATTTTTCTAAATAGCATGTCATTTTGTTATAAATAACAATACATGTTATTTTTTACAGAAATATAGCATCCTAATTAAATGTCTTCTATGTATAAAAAACATCATACTCAATTTTTACATGATTAAGCGTATCGTTGGTAGGTATTTTAGAAAACCAGTAAAAGAATTTATAAAAAATTAAAATTCAACCTTTAAGTCTAAACGAGCCAGAGCTAACCCGAGCTGGTCTGGTAAAAGATCCGCTACAGAGCGAATACGTTTATCTTTTAAATAATTCATATCATCAAGTATACTATTTCATCCCAATCAAATGATCGGCGACTTTTTTTTCATTTCTGTAGATTGACACTCCTGCCCACACCCACGCCCAACTAAACTGTACGTGTAGGACTTTACAGCATGATTTGGTTGGCTTTAATCCTGCAAAAAAATAAATTTGCTTTGGGGAGAACTTACAAAAGTTCCGATCATACTTATCATTTTAATTTATTTTTTGTAACAAATTCTACAGCGAGACTGCGAGAGCGCTAATGAAAAACTTGCAACCTAAATTTTATAGAAAAACAAATTAGAGGTACAGTCTGAAGTCATAATATTCTCACAATTTGGGTTACCTACCGAAATAAAGGAAATACTAGATTAGGATCCGTGCTTGTTGAATCCTTTTATTTATATTATAATTTTAGAATAAAATACGATTTTGAAGATCATGATTAATGCTAGATTAGGACCTTAAAAACTTTTAAAATCAATCATATAAATTATATTTTATTCTAAAATTATAATATAAATAAAAGGAATTTCTGAATAATACAGCATTAAACTTTAATTTTTAATTTCTAAATACGATCCCGAAGATCACGATTATCTTGTTAAATTACCAAAATTTGATTCTTTTTATGATTAAGAGTATATTTTTATTCCTTTAATAACTTTTTTTATTGATGTGGTTTATCAATAAAATATAAAATAAAGTAATATTGTTATTAGATAAACTATATACGTGATCTTCCAAAATAAAGTTTGGAATATTCATGAACTATCAATTTAATAAATAAGATTTTCTACAATTAAGGTTTTATTTACAATTGATATATGAATTGATTTATAATCTATGTATAACATATTTGTAACCATTTATTAAAATAATAAAATAAAACAAATCCGTTTATTATAAAATTACGTAAATTATTTTTATTTGGAAGTTTAATACTCAATTGTTTTACATTGGAATAAAAATATATCAAAAAATAAAAACGTGTTATTTAAAACCCAAAATAATTAATATTGTTATTTTCATATCCACGATTTTTCAACAAAATCAAAATTCCAATTTTACCCTTATTATCTAATTAAAATTAAAAATAAGATCTTTCGGTTTTCTATTAACCATATCAAACCGAGTTAGCCGGTATTTAATTACTCTTATAACCGTTTCTTCAACCTTCCGCTATCGGGGTTAGATATTTTTTTTGATCCAGATGGAGCAGATTCGATCGGGGAACAATTATGGGCTAGTTGTTGTCTTCAGTTTTTTTTTTTCTGGATCATACAAAAAAGAAGAAATCGGAGAAGCAATAGTATTATTCAAAATCATCCCCGAGTAAGGATGCATGGGAATCATCTCAGAAGAATTGTTAGTTTGGTAATTAAAAGTGTGACGGCTCATTATAGAACTCAAAGACTCGAACCCAGAATTATATCGAGTAGCCATCCACATAATCAAATCCTATAAACCCGTTCACACCATCTAAACCCAAATTTTCCAACTTCAAAAAACAAGATTGAAACTTTAACAATCATAAATCAAATCCAAAACCCCAAACCCTCCTTTGATCAGATGTTAAAAAAGATACAAAACCACGCCATGGAAGAGAGTCAAACGAAGCTTGAAACTTCTTCACCTTCTCAATCCAATTTTTTTTTTTTTTTTTTTTTGCTGTTTGTTAATTTCTAACAAAAAACAAAAATTTGATTTTTGTTTACCAACTTTTTTGATGGTGTCGAATTGCTCAGACATTGGAGAAGGATATACTCACCAAATCCATCAATCTGTAAAAGTACTTGTAACTCCAATGAAACTCTTGCTACTGAATAATCCTGCAAATCTCGCCCATCGCCGATTTCTTCTTCTTTGTATGATCCAGAAAACAAATTTTAAGACAAAAACTAGCCCATAATTGTTTCCCGATCGAGTCTGCTCCATCTGGATCAAAAAATATATAACCCGATAGCGGAAGGTTGAAGTAACGGTTTTAAGAGTAATTAAATACCAGTTAACTTGGTTTGAGGTAGTTAATAGAAAACCGAAAGATTTTATATTAAATTAAAAATTAATTAGATAACCGCGATAAAATTGAAATTTTGATTTTATTGAAAAATCGAAAGTATGATAATAACAACATTAATTACTTTGGGTTTTAAATAACAGGTTTATTATTTGGTGTATTTTATTCTAATAAAAACAATTGAATATTAAACTTCCAAATAAAAATAACTTCAAGTTTTTTTTGACATTTTTTCCTAATTATTTTATTTAACAGAATAAATGCGGTAACCATAGTATCAGAGCGAATCGATCCTTATGACGATCCTCAAAGACGATCCTCAAAGACGACGGTGATGAAGATGACAATGATGAAGACAGTGAGGATGACGACGGTGATATACGATTAAAAAATTTCTAAAACTTTTGACGTTTCAGATTTACATGATAAAACATGATAAAGTCAGACGAGGTTGATGAGAAGACGAAGACGGTGGCACCGGCATATTGCCACGTTGGAGAACTCATGAGTCATTATGACTCAAGTTCAGTCCAATGATGCCTACATCCGATGATAAAAAAAAACGACAGTGGAGTCCAAGAAGATGGACATGATGAAGTATGACGAACCCGACAAACAAGAACACACTTGAAGGAATCCAACACGACTTGAAGGAATCCTTGTGTCACACACAAATCTTGTGTTGTGACATCGACGAACCATTACGACAAGAAAAGCTGAGATGATTCAACGGTGGAATATAACACCGTGATGAATACCGATCAAAACCGAAATGTGAAGATGGAGACATGATCAAGTTCAGAACATGGATTTGATTGTCTTATGAAAATTCCGACAAACATCGGACGTGAAAAGCACAACGACCACGAGAACATGGTGTTGAGCAGATAACTTAGCAAGGAAGAAATGAGGTTGTGTGGAAGACAATGAGTATAAAAGCACTTTTGACTGAAATTGGGCAATGGCAAGCAATCAGTCTGCTGGTCATTTGCAAGATTTTGTTTTGCAGTTTATATGCAAAACTGTTCAGTTGGGTATTTGCAAGCGGTATTCTCAACTTGAGGAGTAGTATTAACGGAATCAGCTCCCTCATCTACGCACCAAGTTATTGCTCCTACGATCACGTAACAAGTAGATGTGATTTGGTCAAAGATAGTTGATATCTTTGTGATTGTAGTTAGATTCTCTAAGATCTCTTCTGTAGTCTATAAAAGACTTGTAAGTCATTCTAAGCAATACACATAAATTTTTTCTTGTGAAAAAATGCGGTAATCATTTCATTTGTCATCCAACCGTCACTTAAGAAGAATTGTAGAAAGGGACTTGCTATATTTATTAATACATCCACACGTCAAGATATATTAGTCATAGTTGCTTCAACATAAAATATTTAAGGCTGTGTCATGTTACTACTAGTCAAGCATATTGTCCTTTGTTTTTGGGTTTTAAAATTTAATTGGTTTAAGTTTTCGTTTAATTGTCTACTTAATAACATTGATTAATATAGCTAAAATAGTACAAATTATTTAGTCTACCATAACCACTTCTAGAAATGGCATCCTTTCGCTCTGATGGCGATTTTCTGGGCGATTTTCAACTTCAAATTCGCCCTCCTCCTTCTCGGATTTGGAGTTTCTTTCCGACAAAAAATCTTCTGATGGAAATTGTTTTGGCGGTTTTAATCTGTTACAGTTAATTAATAACAGTTATTTCCCGTTTTTCTCGTTCGTTAACTGCTCGGGAAAACCGCCATGGCAACGACCTTATAAATATCGACAACAATCAAAGCAATTGCCACAACCAAATCTCCTTTCACTCGTCCTACTCTTCTTCCCACCAAGAAATATGAGTGATTACATCCGCAAGAACATGCAGAATCTCGATTTGGGTATCAATGATGCCCCAATCCCCCTTCCACCAGAACTCTGTGGGAACGCAGTGAATTCGAATCGTTTCTCTCTGATTGTCACGATTCTCAATCCAAAGAAGCAGAACCTCCGTGCAACCTCAAGTCAAATGCCTAAGATATGGGGTTTCTCGGATTCGTGCCGTGGCCGTATTATGTTCAAAATGTGGTATGCTCAACCATGATGCAAAGGATTGTCCCTTGAACCATGATGATTTCTCTGATGACGATGCACCAAATGATGACCCCGCACATGACGATGGACCGAGTGACAATAACCCTGACGACCAGGATCATGACCACAACTACACCACTAACATGTTCGACTCTCCAACAAATACCCTGCAGACAATATCACCAGACGGTTACATCCCTGGACTCCAAAAGATGAGTCAGTCCAAAGAGTTCTTGATTTCAGAATCCGATGTATCCTCTTCTCCAAGTATCTTTGAAGATACTGAATTAACTGCAGAGAGACTTCACTACCTGCTAATGAAGTTCAATAAGGGGAAGGACATTGCATCTAATGGTGAAGCTTCCGACATTATGGCTTGTGAGATAGCAATTGGCAATATAAACAAGAGGAAGAATTCAGACGTGGAACTCTACTATCAGCAATGCGAAGCTCAAGAGGATTTGGCGGTCCTGAGCCAGATCAAGAAACGAGGAAGGGTTGAATCTATAGAATCTTGCAGCGGTCAGATGACGAACGGAGCCGCGGGGGGGCCGGTTCCCCCAATGCCTCCATGAGAGTCGTCTCCTGGAACTGTCAGGGCATCTGTTCGCCGCTGACTCAATGTAGATTGAAACGTTTATGTCGTATTTTACAACCTCATGTTCTTTTCTTGTGTGAAACTCTAAACTCTTGTTCTATCGTTCATGACTTTGCTTATGTATTAGGATTTAATAATGTTGTAACTCAACCCCCCCGTGGTCGGAGTGGTGGTTTAGCCATGATGTGGGTAGATAATGTTACATTATCAACCTTGTACAAAGATGATCGTATCGTTGATACTCACATCAAACATAATAATAATGATTTCTATTTTTCTGGTGTGTATGGTCACCCTGTTCCTAGCCAGAACATCATTTATGGAGTTTGTTAGAAAATATAGGAACAACTAGAGATGGCTCATGGTTATTGTCTGGGGATTTCAATGAAATAACTAATAACAGAGAGAAGATCGGAGGACCTCCTAGAGAAGACTGGACTTTCAGAAGATTTAATCACATGTTATCCGTTTGTGACTTGACTGACTTAAAGCACAAAGGTGATCGTTTTCATGGGTCGGTGAGAGACATCAGTATACAGTCAAGTGCTGTCTAGATAGAGCTATGGTGAACTCAGAATGGATCTCATCATATCCCAACGCAGAGGCTGAATTTTTAGAGTTTAATGGTTCTGACCATAAACCAATACTTACAATGATCATACCACTTCATCGAATGCCAACCAAACCCTTCCGCTTTGATAAACGATTAACATAAGTTAAAGATTTTGCAAGTATTGTTGAAAGGGGCTGGAATTCATGTAAAACAAATAATTATTATACAATCTGTGACCAAATAACAAGCTGTCGACGCTCAATGTCAAAAGGGAAACATATGGCAAATATCAATTCAGCAAAAAGGATTGAAACTCTGCAAAAAGAACTAAGTTTAGCCATGGAGAGCACAAACAGAGGACACAAACGTCACATACCGCGATTACAGGATGCTTTAACTAAAGCTTATCAAGACGAAGAACTCTATTGGCATACAAAGAGCAGGAATCGTTGGCTAAATTGTGGTGATCGCAATACTAGTTTTTTTCATGCCAGCACAAAAACTAGGAACGCAAAGAACTACATATCCAGACTTGCAGACTCCCAGAATAATGTTTATGAAGGAGACAAAGACATTGGAGATCATGCACAGCACTATTTTTCTGAAGTCTATTCTTCAAGTCGAATACCGGTTTCACCTATTGATTTTGGTGATTTCCCTTCTACTGTCACGGAAGATATAAACAATGATCTAACAAGGGATATCACAAATGAAGAAATTTATGATGCAGTCTCATTTATTGGTGATGACCGAGCTCCTGGACCAGATGGACTAACTGCAAGATTTTATAAACACTATTGGAGCCATCATTGGTCCGGATGTATGCTCAGAGGTGAGAGAATTCTTTGAGACTGCTTACATGAAAACAGGAATAAATCATACCAATATATGTTTAATCCCTAAGATTACTGAACCCACAATGCTTTCCGAGTACAGGCCTATTGCTCTCTGTAACGTTTTGTACAAAATCATTTCAAAGTGTTTAGTAAACAGACTCAAAAAACATTTAAACTCCATAGTATCTGACACTCAAGCAGCTTTCATTCCTGGGAGATTAGTTACTGATAATATTATGATTGCCCATGAAGTGATGCATTCTCTTAAGACAAGAAAGCGGGTCTCACAAAACTACATGGCAATCAAAACTGATGTCACTAAAGCTTATGACAGGGTTGAGTGGAATTTCTTAGAAGTAACAATTCATTTATTTGGTTTTTCAACCAAATGGATTGACTGGATAATGGCTTCAGTACGATCAGTTAGTTATTCGGTTCTGAATAATGGAACTCCATATGGTATGGTTGTTCCAGAGAGAGGTATAAGGTAGGGAGATCCCCTATCACCATATTTATTCATCCTCTGTGCTGATATTATGAGTCACTTAATCAAAACGAGAGTAGCAGATGGAGACATCAGAGGTGTACGCATAGGGAATGGAGTACCACCAATTACACATTTACAGTTCGCGGATGATTCTCTTTACTTTTGTCAAGAAAATGCTAGGAATTGCAAAGCAATAAAGGAAGCTTTTGAAGTCTATGAATGCTATTCTGGTCAAAAAATAAACACAAGTAAATCGCTGATCACGTTTGGTTCTCGGGTTCCAGGACAACTGCAAAATAGATTGAAAGCTATTCTCCAAATTCCAAACCATGGTGGTGGAGGTAAGTATTTAGGATTACCAGAACAGTTTGACAAAAGAAAAAATGAGATGTTCCAATACATTATAGACAAAGTACGTGAACGAACATCCACTTGGCGTGGTCGCTTTCTATCACAAGCTGGGAAGGAGATTTTAATTAAATATGTTGCTATGGCTTTACCTGTTTTTTCTATGTCCTGTTTTAAATTACCTATGGGAATTATTAGTGAGATTGAATCTATACTACAAAAATTCTGGTGGGAGAAAGGAAATATGGATAGAGGCATCTCATGGATAGCATGGAAGCGTTTGCAATACTCTAAAAGTGAAGGGGGTCTAGGCTTTAAAGAATTGGCAAAATTTAATGATGCCTTGCTTGCAAAACAAGCTTGGAGATTGATACAGCATCCTAATTCATTGTTTGCTCGAATATATAAGGCAAGATATTATAAAGATGATCATATACTTGATGCAAAACAAAGGGCAAATCAATCTTACGGTTGGGCTTCTATTTTAGAGGGTCTCAAACTCATTAAAATAGGATACCGATATCAAGTAGGTAATGGTGAATCTATACGCATAAATGTTGACAATGTTACGATTACAAACCCACCAAAGCCAATTTATAGTGCATCCTTAAATAGTAATGCCTGTGTAAGCGATCTTATGATATCACGGGGAACATATAAATGTTGGGACGCAGATCAACTAGACTCTCATTTTTCAGAGGAGGATCAGGAACACATCACTAAAATCTATTTACCCCGTAATGATCCTCCAGATAAAATAGTTTGGCACTATACAAAGACAGGGGAGTACACAGTAAAATCAGGCTATTGGTTAGCAATGAAAAATATCACCGAACCAAACAATCTGCCTCCAAGACCGCATGTATCAATATCCTTGAAACAAAAAATATGGCATCTTAATATTATGCCAAAATTAAGACACTTCTTATGGAGAATCTTATCGAAAGCATTGCCATCATTGACTAGGTTAATGACAAGAGGAATGAACTTAGATCCAATATGCCCAAGGTGCTTCCAGAATGATGAAAACACATCTTGTTTTTATGCCCCTATGCTGTTCTATTTGGCAACAAAGCAATATACAGGCTAATTTCTTATATTACGCTAGCGTAGACACTGACACTCTATTGGAATCAATTTTTGAGTTTTATGAGAACAACAATACGCCATCTAACCTCAAGTTTCTTCCTTTTTGGATATTATGGCATCTTTGGAAATCTCGAAATAAGTTTATTTTTGAAGGCCTACAGGAAAATCCAAATACAATTGTCATACGAGCCCGATCGGATATGCGAGAATGGTGTCAGCGAGCACATTTCTTGTCCAACAAACAAGTACAAGAAAGAACACGGAGTAGAAGGACGACATGGACAAGACCACCCCCTGGTATAATAAAGTGTAATTATGATACAGCATTTGATCCTCTTACACATCAAGCAAAATGTGGATGGGTTTTACGGGATCATAATGGCAGTACCTATGGATGGGGAGCTACCATCATAGGATACGCTATGTCTCCTCTAGAAGCGGAAGCCAAGGCTCTCCTAATGGCACTCCATCATTCATGGATTCGGGGTTTCAAATCAATGATATTTGAAGGGGATAATGATTCGCTCACAAGTATGCTAAACACTAAGTCATTTGATCAATATATAGAGAACATTACTTTTGACATCAAATATTGGGCTTCATAGATGCAGAATTGTAAATTTGTTTACTCACCAAGAGATTGTAATTCAGTAGCTCATAATTTAGCAAAGCATGGTTGTACATCTAGTAAATTCTACTTTGAACAATTTCTTCCTCCAGCATGGCTAACAAGTTATTTGTATAATGACTTTCACAATTCATTAATATAAATCATTTTTGCCAAAAAAAAAAACATTGATTAATATGGTAGGGGGAACTAAAAATTCAAATAATATTTGTTTAAATATTTTCCCAAACACTTTTTGGATATAAACAAAATAATTTCTAAATTTTCTAAGAAAAATCTATTCATAATCACTACAATCTTCGACATCATCATTTATGATCTATCCTATAAAAAGTTATACAATATATAAAAAATAATAAGTTGTAAAATTTTCTTTAATAGTCAAGTAAATATGTTTAGAAATCCTAATCAAAATGAGAAAACAATGTCTCGATTTGTAAAATTAAATTAAGAAAAAGAAACTTCTTTTTGTGGGAATTATATACCTAATTTTAAAACACTCTCAAAAATTGTTTAGATATATAGTAAATGGTTTCCAGTTGAATAAGTTAAGGAAAAAAACGGAAACTATAGTTTAGGCCTTTAGAGCATCATTATCACTGATACCCATTCAAATCTCTTTAAAACAAAAAAAAAATATTTTAATAATATAATTATATTCTAATATTTTAATACAGTTGAACCACTAATATAAAGACATGTGTTAATCTCCTCATCCGTGTCTTCAAATGTCTTAATTAGCAGACACTAATTCATTTATCTTTTCTGCCTTTTCTTTGTTTGTTATTTGTTTTGGTTGAGATATTTGTGAGACCCTCCCGATGGAGATGGTCTTAGATCAGCTTAGTTTGTCCCATTCAATCTTCCCACGGGGCCACAGGTAATGGTCGTGAAGGGTTAATGCCTTAATGGTCGTGAAGGGTTAATGCCTTAATGATCAGCATACTACATGTTTATTATGCAACGGGTTGGAAAAACGCACCGAAGAAAGGTTGACAATAACACGGATGCGTGGTAATCTTGGGGATGATCACGGTCCATGTGCAGATGTGCTATACTGGAAACGAGAAGGGAAAGCCATAGACCACGCTGACTGTTCCCTAAATGTAAAGAAAAAGAGAGCGAGTTAGAAAAGTAGTGGCTAAAATGAAACCATGTTAAGAGATAATTCGTGGTATGGTGAGATGATTTGGTTAACTTAATAAGAGAGGATTCTTCTCCATTCTCAAGTCGAATTGGGTTGAAGGAAGAGATCTGACCCGTTAAGATAAACTATGTTCACATTAGAGAAAGGAGAAGACTCATCTCTTCTTTGATATGTAATACTCCCTCTGTCCCACAAAGATTGATGTTATGTGATTTTTCCTTGTCCCACAAAGATTGATGTTTTACCATTTTTAATTAATTAATCTTAAACTTTTGTAAACTTCAAGAAGTGATGATTAAGAAAATTTTAGTAGGAAAACAATATTGTGTTTAAAATTAATAATCATTATTTCTTAAATTGTGTGAAGTCCCTCAAACATCAATCTTTGAGGGACAGAGGAAGTATTTTTCTTTTAATGATTTGGAGCTTGGAGCCTTGGACTACGATCAAGATCCACATTTGTCAGCTTTATTACCCAATTTGTGTTTACCGATAGGTTGAAGCGTTCACGTGTTTTAATTAATTATAATATATTAAATTAAAATATTGATACCATATATCCCCTATATATTAATAAAGAAGTACACTTTTGAAAAAACTGATGTGTCGCCGCCATAGAGCTTTGTGCACATTTTAGCAAAATATCCCTTAAATTATGTACTTAATTACATTAATATATCATTATATTTAAAAAAACAATAACTAAATAATAATTAGATATTACATAAATAATTAAATAATTACATAACTAATTAAATAATTACATATTATTTAAAGGTAAAATTTCACTAAAATTTACTTACAAATATACAAGTCAAAGTTATATCCCCTATATAATAATAGAGAAACATATTTTTGAAAAAACTGATGTGTCGCCGCCAGAGAGCTTTATGCACATTTTAGCAAAATATCTCTTAAATTTTATACTTAATTACATTAAATACCATTATATTTTAAAAAACAATTAACTGAATAATAATTAGATATGTCATCATTTTTCACACAAATTTAAATATCACATAACTAATTAAATAATCACATATTATTTAAAGGCAAAATTTCAATAAAATTTACTTATAAATATACAAGTCAAAGTTATATTTATTTCTTAAAATCAATATAAGTACAAGATAAATATTGATTTCTTAAAATCAATATAAGTAAAATATTCTAAAAAGGCTATAAAACATATCAATTAATATAAAGTTAATAAAAAGAAAAAACATATAACTTACTAACAAAATCATATAAAACAAAATGTTATATTTATGTTAGTATTATTACCATAATAATTTAAATAACAAGCTTTCAATAGTTAATATAATTGATTAAAAAAGTATATTACCCTTGAATTATCTCCAACTCATTAAAAGAAACTTAATTCCCAATAAATATAGATTTATATATATTCATAAATAAATATAAAATGACAACAAACTAGAGGATATCATGATGTGTGATTATTTATATATATCTAAGTAATCTCAACATTTAGTGTGATTATTCATTAAAAGATAGTCATTCAATTATATATTCAATTATTCATTAAGAAATATTGATAACCGAATAGGAATATACTTTCTAATTGTATATTCAATTATTCATATATGTGCTATCATGTAACATCCGCAAACCGTAATCCCGGTCTAGGGGATGCATCGGTCGATGCATGTTCGGTTTTCGCGGACGAGTTTAAGTTAAATGCTGCGTTTTGGGTTAGGAAAACCCTTAAGTCGTGTTTTATAGAGAATTTTTGTCGTCATTAGCATGATTAGCCGCTTTTGAGAGAAAAGAATAGAGAAAAGGTGTTCTTGTGGATTTTGGGAGTTTTGAAGCCGTTCCTGTAGAGATCTGTAGCTTGGATTGTTGTAGGAGTTTCCTAGGAGCGTTGTTTGCTTGTTTAAGGTTCAGAATCTTCTTGGCAAAGGTGAGTGCATGACCATGGCTTATCTAAGCTTGAGATTTTTCTTATCTACTTGTTTATGTGTTGTTTGGAACGTTATTAGAGGCTTTGTGAAGCTTTCTTGTGGCTTGGGATCGAGTTTGTTAGTTGTAGGAATGAAGATCCGGCGAGAAGCTTCGGGGAAAAACGATGCTCGGCATGTGCATCAGTCGATGCACTTTTTGCGTCGGTCGATGCAATGCGAGGACAGCGCGATTTGACCTAGGAACATCGGTCGGTGCCATGTGGAGGCGTTGGTCGATGCAACTAGGGTTTTTAGTGGAATGTCGAGCATGCGTCGGTCGATGCAATGTGAGTATCGGTCGATGCAGATCATGCGTTGGTTGATGCAATCCCCTGACGGTGTCGGTCGATGCAAGGTTGGCGTCGGTCGATGCAGTGCCTGATTGTTTGTTGATTTTTTTTGATGGTTAGAGTATCTCAATTTCTTGTGTGTATAGCCCAGTAGATGGGAGGATTGCCTCAATGAGTGTTTATAAAATACTCATGCATCTCAATTTGTGTTTGTGGTGCAGGTAAAGGCAAAGTGTGATCGTGGAATCAAGGCGATGAAGAAGAGGATGTTCTAGGGACTCGATTGGTTGTTTTCGGGCTTGCTAGGTTGCTAGAGTTGAGTCATTAGAATGTGGTTTAGGTTGCTGGTTCTATGATTCATGTTGTTTGGATTATTAGTTTATGGTTTTGGAATTAATACTGTTATTTAATATTGGATTATTGGTTATTTATTGGTATTATTTATTTCCGATGTTGGTTGTGTGTGGTTAGGTAGCTAGTGGGTATGAGACCACTACCTTAGATTATTATTATTATATTATTATTATTATTATTATTATTTATTATTAAATAAACGGGTTAGGTCGTTTCAGTTTGGTATCAGAGCCCTTACGGTTCTAGGTTTGTGTTCACTAGGCTTTGTGCTGTATATGTTTGGGATTTACATGCTTTCATTGATTATATGAGTTAGTCAATTTTATGTGGCATCGGTCCTATAACATCCTCTTCGATCTACTATGTGATTCTACGGTGAGTTTATGTTTTTGTGTTCTGTTTAAATTGCGTGCTTAGCCTTCTGTTTATGGTAGTGCAGATGGCTAGAGAGAACGCTGTTGTCGGTCCAGGGCGCGGTCGTGGTCGTGTTAGGGGCAGAGAGGCCCATCAGTTAGTGATACTGTGGACCAGAGCATGATAGCTGAGGATGTTGGCGAGTCACAGGGTGTCCAGGAGGATTCCATGAGTGTGGCCGGAGGGGGAGGTGTTGGTGCTCGAGTGGCCGGTGATTCTAGGTTTCGGGTGTGGGAGTCCCAGCGGGTGGAATCCCTGGAGTTGACTTTTCTGACTTGTTAGCACGGGTATTTGAGTGGTTGCCGACAGTGGCACCGACTCAGGCTCAAGTAGTGCCACCAGTGGTGGCGGAGGAGCGGCAGCCAGTGGCTGCGGATGAGGGAGCTCATTCCCGTTTTGTGTCTATGTTGATAGTTGCGTAACGTTGATACTACGCGATTTTTGGGAGGTACGGATCCTACAACATGCGTGGAGGAAGAGTGTGGAACGTAACTTCTAGACTCTGAGATTTCCTGAAGAGTTTTGGGTGGATATAGGGGTCCACAATTTGATTGGTGATGCTCAGGTGTGGTGGAGATCTGTGGCTGCTAGGAGAGTGCAGAGGAAGATGACTTAGGCTGACTTTGTGGAGAAGTTCAATGAAACAACCCTTCCAGTTTTTTTTTTTTTTTTTTTTTTTTTTTTTTTTAATAAATACAATCTATAATTAAGCATCCCATACTACTTAATTAAACCAACCCAAACCACAACTCAACATTACACCTACAATAACCATTAAGCACAGCGATAACGTATCAATAATACAAAACCAATACAACAACATTTCTAACCATTCTATCCCGCAACCTAAGATAACTCTAATCAAGGTTCAACCAACATAACCAATAAAACCAATAACAAACAAACGAGACCCTAGATCATCCTCCTCATCATCGCCAAGATTCCATGTCACATACATGCACACCACAAACAACAATTGAGATGCGTAAGTATTATCACAAATACTTAGTGAGGCAATCCTCCCATCTACTGGGCTATACACACAAGCAACTAAGATTCAAATGTTTAACAAACAACAAACAAACACAACAAATCAGGAAATCATGAATCAGACAAGTTGGTGTCAACCGACAATGGCCCAAACATGGTGTCGACTGAAACTGGCCCAAACATGGTGTCGACCGACACTGGCCCAAACATGGTGTCGACCGACACCAACCTGGTGTCGATCGACACCGACTCCACAGGCGCGTTCTGCTTGAAGCCGATCGTCGAATCTCCATTCCAATCCATCCATAATTCATCCAAAAGTCACATGAACTATTAGAGACCCTAAAGCAATCACAACAAACTATAAAAACACCAAAACAACACCAAACAAGCAAAACATAAGAGATCTCAGGCTTAAATCAGCCATGGTCATGCACTCACCTCTTCTGCAGGAAGATTTGATTGAGAAACGGTGGAAACAACACCACAAGAAGCTTCTCCTTCGTTCCCAGCAACCACACTCCCTTCCACAGCAACAAATCTCACCAAAAACCACCAAGAACAAGCCAAAATCCCTCAAGAACACTCACAACCACTTTCTCTCATTTTTCTCTCTCTTTCACACTAAACGGCGACCATAAACACAAAACCATCGACTTCCTTTTAAATATGACGGTTCAGAGAACCAAATAAATCAAACAAACCCAAAATCGCCAAATTAATTCAATCTGCTCGAACCACAAAAAGCTAGTGTCGATCGACACACCCTTGGTGTCGATCGACCCCCATCCCCAAATCCCAATATTTGGTTCGCGGATGTTACATTCAACCACAAGTACTTTCCGAGAGAGGCCTTAGACCGGTTGGAGGTGAAGTTCCTTCAGTTATCTCAGGGGACACGGTCAGTGCGGGAGCTGGACTTGAAGTTCAGTCGACTTCTATCTTATGGGGGTTGGGCTATGGAGTCTGAGGAGGCCCAAATCAGGAGGTTTATGAGGGTTATTTGTGATGACTTGAAGGTCCATTATAGAGGACAGAGTTATGCTACGCGTGCAGAGCTGGTTGAGACTGCAGCAGAGATTGAGGAGGATATCCGAGCACAGACATTGGCAGTTAGTCCATCAGTTCAGCCTAGGAAGGCTCAACATCATGGAGGTTCTAACAAGGGTGGCAAGCCTGCATAGGGAACCAAGAGGAAGTGGGAGGCTACGCAGAGAGTGGTGCAGGATGCTTTGGGTGTGGGAGCATGGATCATAAGGTAGCTAGCTGTCCCTAGAGGAGTGCTCCGACAGCAGCGTTTTGTGTATGCTATCTTTGTAGGGAGCCTGGGCACATCAAGCCCAAGTGTCCCAAGTTGCAGCAGATGGCAGTGGCAGCGGTGCAGCATGTGGTGCAGCATGTGGCATGGATATAGCAGGCGCCACGGGTGTACACAACGGTCGAGACTGGTGGAACCAGTACCGGGGCGATCAGTAGGTTTAGATTTTATGTTTTTTCCTGTGATAAAGCGTTAGGTTCTCAACACATGAGGTTTGTGTAGGGACCTCGTTGGTGGGCGGGTTTAAGTCCCATGTTATGTTTGATTCTGGAGCTTCTCTTAGCTTCATTACTCTGGAGTTTGCAGAGAATGCTGACATCCGAGGAGATCCCGGGGAGCGTACTGGAGTTGCGGGAAGCAAGTTTCTAAGGGTCATTGGACGAGCTAGGGGGTTGATATTCACATCTCAGGAGAGTCGTGGCCAACAGATTTTCTTATCAGTCCAGTGGAGTTTTATGATGTTATTCTTGGGATGGATTGGTTGCATCGGTATATGGTACATCTTGATTGCCATCAGGGTAGAGTGGAGTTTGAGCGTCTAGGAGGCTGATCGAGAAGGGCCGTGAGGCTTATTTCAGGGTACTAGACCAACTTCAGGTAGTCTCGTGATCTCGGCCATGCAGGCTGGGAAGATGATCGAGAAGGGTCGTGAGGCTTATTTGGTTACTATATCGATGCCAAAGTCAGTGGGGTAGTCTACAGTTAGCGGTATTCAGGTTGTTGAGGAATTTGAGGATGTGTTCTAGTCGTTGCAGGGATTACCACTATCTCGGTCTGATCCTTTCACGATTGAACTGGAACCGGGTATGACGTAGTTATCCAAGGCTCCTTACAGAATGGCTCCAATAGAGATGGCAGAGCAAAAGAAGCCGCTAGAGGATTTATTGAGAAAGGGATTCATCCGTCCTAGTGTATCACCGTGAGGAGTGCCGGTGTTATTTGTTAAGAAAAAGGATGGGAGTTTTCGCTTGTGTATTGATTATCGGGGTTTGAACCGGGTCACTGTGAAGAACATATACCCTCTTCCCAGGATTGATGAGTTGTTGGATCAGTGAGAGGTGCTACTTGGTTCTCAAAGATAGATCTGGCGTCGGGTTATCATCAGATACCAATAGATGAGGCAGATGTGAGGAAGACTGCATTCAGGACGAGGTATGGGAACTATGAGTTCGTGGTGATGCCTTTTGGGTTGACTAATGCGCCAGCAGCGTTTATGAGATTGATGAACAGTGTGTTTCAGGAGTTTCTAGACGTGCCTGTCATCAATTTCATCGATGACATCCTAGTATATTCAAAGAGTCCTGAAGAGCATGCAATGCATCTGAGGGCAATTCTGGAGAAGCTGCGGGAGCAGAAGTTGTTTGGTAAGTTGAGCAAGTGCAGTTTTTGGCAGCGTGAGATGAGTTTTCTGGGTTACATTGTTTTTGCATAGGGGGTTTCTGTAGATCCAGAGAAGATTCAGGCTATGAGGGATTGACCTAGACCGCAAAATGCCACAGAGATCAGGAGTTTCCTTGGGTTGGTAGGTTATTACAGGAGATTTGTGCAAGGCTTTGCAAGCAAGGCACGCCCGATGACTAAGTTGATAGGTGATAGACTCCTGGACGAGTATCTACTCCCAAGAACACACTTTGCAAGGTTTTGGAGAGAGATGGACGGATTGATGATGAACAATGGGTGAAAGATGCAATAGATCGATCAAATGGAAGGTGAAGGGGTTGAATATGCAGCAGATTGAAGATGATTGAATGGTGAAATGATGCAGCGGATGAAAAGGGGGATTGAAGTGAACTTCCAAGAGAGATGAAAATCTCTTAGACTTCAGGCTCGAATCCAACTTAGATATTACACACTAAGAAGAAAACAAGTTGAGAAGATATTACACACTTCTCAGATCAAACAAGTAAAAGAAAAGTTTTTGATTAAAAATGTTTGATGAGAAACAAATGAGAGATACAAGGAGTTTAAATAGAAGAAGGGGAACGAAGAAGAATGATCTAGAACAGAAGAGGTCGAGCTCATGCAAGAGGCCACACTCATGCAAGCTAATGCACAAAGTCTTGGAAATTAAAAAAGCAATAAATGCAAAGAGATAGAAAGAAAATGGGCCAAGGCCTTTGTGGGGAACCTTGGACCACGAATTGGGCTGGTAAAGGGGGCTTGAAAATGTTACTTAGGCCTCATTAAAAACCTTGTCAAGAAAACCCAATGGACAAAACTTGACCAAGGGGAAAAGAGCACCAAAGCAACACTTTACCCTTTACCGAGCACCTTGAGCTGTGAGCAACGTCCAAGTGGTTTGAGCCACGTCTTCTTGGTTCTTGTTCAGCTCCTTGAATAGACCTTGGATTGATTGGTTGAACCTCTTGGCTTTAGACCTTGTTAGCGGACCCGCCGGAATGATCAATGCCTCCTCCGGTACAAGCTGCTCCGTTGATGCTTCCGCTGGTACAAGCTGCTCCTCCGGTGCTTCTTCTGTTCCAAGCTTCTCCTCCGGTGCTTCCTCTGGTTCAAGATGCTCCTCAGGTTCGTGATGTTTGGTTGAGCTGTCCATGGTCTCATCATCCTCTCCCACTTGAAAAGGATTTGACCTCAAATCCGAATTATCTGCACAATAGGGAAGAAGATCAGAAACGTTGAAACTGCCACTAACTTTGTACTTACCTTGGAGGTCGAGTTGGTAGGCATTATTGTTGATTCTTTTGAGCACGGTGAATGGTCCATCAATCCTCGGCATTAGTTTGGATGCTCGCTCCTCTGGGAAACGCTCCTTCCGAAGATGAACCCACACTTGATCACCCTCATTGAAGATGACCTCTCTTCGCCCTTTGTTCGCATATTTCTCATACAGCTTCGTCCGGGCCTCCAAATTCTCCTTAGCCTTTTTGTGAACCTGTTTAACTAAATCGGCCTTTTTCTTGCCATCAAGACTTGTTCTCACACTCAAAGGTAAAGGCATTAGATCCAAAGGAGAAGTGGGGTTGAACCCATAAACAATTTCAAATGGAGAAAACTTAGTCGCAGAATGCATAGAATGATTATAAGCAAATTCTACATGCGGCAAGCAATCCTCCCAAGTCTTAAGGTTCTTTTTGATAAGCACATGCAACAAAGTGGACAATGTTCTATTGACAACTTCAGTTTGACCATCAGTTTGCGGATGACATGTAGTAGAGAAAAGCAATCTAGTTCCTAGCTTAGACCACAAAGTTTTCCAAAAATAACTAAGGAACTTAGTATCACGGTCAGAAACAATGGTCTTAGGAATGCCATGCAAACGAACAACTTCCCTAAAGAACAAGCTAGCAACATGAGATGCATCATCAGTTTTATGACATGGAATGAAATGTGCCATTTTAGAAAAGCGATCAACCACCACAAAAATAGAATCCTTACCAGCCCTAGTCCTAGGCAATCCAACCACAAAATCCATAGATATATCAGTCCAAGGATGCGAAGGAATAGGTAAAGGGGTATACAAACCGTGGGATTGAACCTTAGCCTTAGCTTGTTTGCAAGTCGCACACCGTTCACATAGGCGTTCAACATCTCTTTTCATGTGCGGCCAGTGGAAATGTTCTTGCATCACCTTATAAGTCTTAGCAACTCCAAAGTGACCCATTAGACCACCTCCATGTGCTTCCCTTAAAAACAATTCTCTCAAAGAAGAGTGAGGCACACAAAGTTTATTTTCGAAGAACAGATATCCCTCATGTCGATAATACTTTCCAAAAGCGAACTTCTCACAAGATTGAAATATTTTGCCAAAATCAGAATCATTGGCATACAAGTCCTTTATTTGCTCAAAACCTAGCAATCTAGCATCCAAAGAAGTAAGCAAAACATACCTGCGAGATAATGCGTCGGCAACGACATTATCCTTACCTTTTTTGTACTTGATCACATATGGGAAAGTTTCTATGAATTCGACCCACCGCGCATGTCGTTTATTGAGCTTTTGTTGACCCTTTAGGTGCTTAAGAGACTCGTGGTCAGTATGAATGACAAACTCCTTCGGCCAGAGATAGTGTTGCCACGTTTCTAGGGCTCGGACCAAAGCGTAAAGCTCTTTGTCGTAGGTCGGATAATTGAGTGTAGCTCCTCCAAGTTTCTCACTGAAGAAAGCGATGGGCTTATGATCCTGCATCAAAACAGCTCCAATACCTATCCCTGAGGCATCACACTCAATCTCAAAAGTTTTCATAAAATTTGGAAGAATTAAAACAGGGGAATTAGTAAGCTTCTCTTTCAAGGCCTGGAAGGCATTTTCCTGTGCAGCTTCCCATTTGAAACCAACGTCCTTCTTGATGACCTCCGTAAGCGGTGCGGCAATAGTGCTAAAATCCTTGACAAACCGTCGGTAGAATCCTGCTAAGCCGTGAAAGCTCCTCACCTCGCTCACATTTGTAGGACTTGGCCAATCTTTGATTGCCTTGACTTTCTCCTCATCAACCTTGATTCCATCTGCACTTACAACAAAGCCTAGGAAAACAAGATTATCTGTGCAAAAGGTGCACTTCTTATAGTTCGCATAAAGTTTTTCCTTGCGAAGCAAATCTAAAACAAGTCTAAGATGCATGACATGATCTTCTAAGTTCTTGCTATAAACCAAAATGTCATCAAAATAGACCACAACAAATACACCAATATGCTTCCTAAGGACATGATTCATCAATCTCATGAAAGTGCTAGGCGCATTAGTTAAACCAAACGGCATGACTAACCATTCATATAACCCTTGTTTGGTTTTAAAAGCCGTTTTCCACTCATCACCTTCTTTCATACGGATTTGATGATATCCACTTTTAAGATCAATCTTAGAAAATATGCTAGAACCATGCAATTCATCAAGCATATCATCTAATCTAGGGATAGGATGGCGATACTTAACCGTTATGTTGTTGATGGCTCGGCAGTCCACGCACATTCGCCAACTCCCATCTTTCTTAGGTACTAGCAACACTGGAACGGCACATGGACTCATGCTTTCTCGAATATGTCCTTTGTCCATCAGCTCGTTCACTTGTCTTTCAAGCTCCTTTGTTTCGGTTGGGTTGGTGCGGTAAGCTGGTCGGTTTGGTAAAGCGGCTCCCGGAACAAAGTCGATTTGATGCTCGATCCCTCGGATTGGTGGCAAACCAATGGGATTGTCCTCCGGAAACACGTCCTTATACTCTTGCAAAACCAACTCAACTTTACTCGGTAGCACCGGTTCGGGGTTAGCAGAACAAACAAGTGTTTCTTTATAAACAAAAAGTAAACTATTGTGACTTACCTTGCTCTTACCCTTGTTATCGTTGGTTCAGTTTGTTTGGCGGTTCGCTGTTTCATGCTCAGCTGATCTAGATAGACCTCATGCGGCGTCATTGGAATGAGAGTCGTCTTTCGGCCATTGTGCTCAAAGGTGTGTCGGTTGGTGAAACCATCATGATGAACTTGCCGGTCTGATTGCCATGGACGTCCAAGAAGAATGTGGCTAGCGTCCATCGGAAGTATGTCACACATGATTTCATCCTGATACTTACCAATTGAAAGAGGCACCTTGACCTGCTCCTTGACGGACATCTCACCTTTTTCGTTGAGCCATTGAAGCGCATAGGGTTTTGGATGTTTGAGCACTTCTAAGCCAAGCTTTTCCACCATAGTCCTGCTGGCAACGTTAGTACAACTACCACCATCGATAATCAAACTACATACCTTGTCTTTGACTAAGCATCGCGTGTGGAACAAGTTTTCTCTTTGCGCTTGCTCCTCAGATTTGGTAAGAACACTCAACGATCTCCTCGCAACAAGCAGCTCTCCTTTAGCTGGGGCTTCCAAACCCTCTTCCACAGAGTCGTTTTCCGAACGCTCTTCTTCAGACTCAACCTCGCCATTTTCTTTAAGAACCATGATCCTTTTGTTGACACATTCGCTTGCGTAATGCCCAAGTCCTTGACACTTAAAGCAACGAATATCCCTTTTCCTCGTGATCACTTCCTTACCCTTACCTTTCGGGTCTGACTCAAACGGCTTTGGCTTGACGAATGGCTTGTAGTCCTTCTAATAGCCGGGCTTGTCCTCCTTTTGATAACTTGACTTTCCTGAACTGTAGCTGGTCTTGGCGGTGTTGTAGCTAGATCGAGAGTTCTTCCTCTTGATTTGCTGTTCGAACATGACTGCTTTCCGAAGCATCTCCTCAATTTCCACGTAGTGCTGGGTTTCTAGACGGTCTTGGATTTCGCGGTTGAGACCTCCCATGAATCGCGACATCATAGCTTCTCCATCTTCATGAACATCAGCTCTTAGCAAAAGGGTTTCCATTTCCTTGAAGTACTCTTCGACAGTCTTGCTTCCTTGAACTAAGTTCCTCAAACGTTGATGAAGGTCGCGGTGATAATAACTCGGCACAAATCTCCTTCGCATGACGGCTTTCAGCTGGTTCCATGTATCGATCGGCATGTCTCCGGTACGTCTGCGGCTGGTAACAAGTTGATCCCACCAACTTAGAGCATAGTCGTAGAACTCAGTAGCAGCTAGTTTAACTTTGTTGACCTCAGTGACCTCTTGACAAACAAAGACTAATTCGATCTTCTGCTCCCACTCCAAGTAGGTATCCGGGTTGCTGGTTCCGTGAAAAGCTGGGATCTTGCACTTAAGTCCTCCTAACGGATCTCTTGGAACTGGACGGTCACGTCGACGCCTCCGCTGACTGCTGTGGGAAGAACCGTGACTATAGTACTGTCTGGTCTCGTCGTCTTGCCTTGGTTCCTCCTGGTTCTGCCTTTGACGCTGATCTGCTTCCGGGTTGGGTTGATTCAAGTGTAGAGCGCCAAGTCTAGCATCAAGCATGGTTGTCATAGCTGCGGTGACTGACTTAATGATCTTCCTTTCAAGACTGGATGTAGATGACTCTTCCTCTTCTGATGTCACCATGGTACCTGAAAAGAAAAACAAAGATCCACCAGTAAATAGTTCTAAAAACACGTAAATGAAAATAGATCTGGGAAAATTATGAAAACGAATCCAAAAATTCTCAAACCAATTTTAAAAAATACTAGACTCGTTCCTGATTCCAAAACAGTTGATTTCATAATTTTTGAACGAGTAAATCATTTTATAAAACTCTTGCAAAATGAAACGACAAATCTGAAAATAAAACAAAGTGACGATTGGAAACTCAAAACCTGGTTGCAAAGTGGCTCTGATACCACATGATAGACTCCTGGACGAGTATCTACTCCCAAGAACACACTTTGCAAGGTTTTGGAGAGAGATGGACGGATTGATGATGAACAATGGGTGAAAGATGCAATAGATCGATCAAATGGAAGGTGAAGGGGTTGAATATGCAGCAGATTGAAGATGATTGAATGGTGAAATGATGCAGCGGATGAAAAGGGGGATTGAAGTGAACTTCCAAGAGAGATGAAAATCTCTTAGACTTCAGGCTCGAATCCAACTTAGATATTACACACTAAGAAGAAAACAAGTTGAGAAGATATTACACACTTCTCAGATCAAACAAGTAAAAGAAAGGTTTTTGATTAAAAATGTTTGATGAGAAACAAATGAGAGATACAAGGAGTTTAAATAGAAGAAGGGGAACGAAGAAGAATGATCTAGAACAGAAGAGGTCGAGCTCATGCAAGAGGCCACACTCATGCAAGCTCATGCACAAAGTCTTGGAAATTACAAAAGCAATAAATGCAAAGAGATAGAAAGAAAATGGGCCAAGGCCTTTGTGGGGAACCTTGGACCACGAATTGGGCTGGTAAAGGGGGCTTGAAAATGTTACTTAGGCCTCATTAAAAACCTTGTCAAGAAAACCCAATGGGACAAAACTTGACCAAGGGAAAAAGAGCACCAAAGCAACACTTTACCCTTTACCGAGCACCTTGAGCTGTGAGCAACGTCCAAGTGGTTTGAGCCACGTCTTCTTGGTTCTTGTTCAGCTCCTTGAGTAGACCTTGGATTGATTGGTTGAACCTCTTGGCTTTAGACCTTGTTAGCGGACCCGCCGGAATGATCAATGCCTCCTCCGGTACAAGCTGCTCCGTTGATGCTTCCGCTGGTACAAGCTGCTCCTCCGGTGCTTCTTCTGTTCCAAGCTTCTCCTCCGGTGCTTCCTCTGGTTCAAGATGCTCCTCAGGTTCGTGATGTTTGGTTGAGCTGTCCATGGTCTCATCAATAGGGAAGGATGTTCCTTTTGTTTGGTCACAGGAGTGCGAGGAGGGCTTTTTAAGCCTAAAGGAGATGTTGACTACTACGCCAGTGTTTGTTCCTACTCATGATTTGGAGATGGCAGCTGTAGTTTTGGTCCTGAAGATTTGGAGATCCTATCTTTATGGTGCAAAAATGCAGGTGTTTACAGATCATAAGAGCCTGAAGTATACATTCACTAAGCCTGAGCTAAACTTGAGGCAGAGGCGGTGGATGGAGCTGGTGTCTGGTTATGATTTGGAGATAGCCTACCACCCTGGTAAGGCTAACTTGGTAGCAGATGCTCTGAGTTGGAAAAGAGCAGCTTCGGCTCAGGAGCAGGACATGGAGTCTCTGGTAGGAGAGATCAGTGCGTTGAGGTTTTGGGCAGTTTCTTAGGAACCGTTGGGTTTGGAGGCGGCTGATAGAGCAGATCTTCTGAGCAGGGTGCGGTTGGCTCAAGAGAAATATTTGGGGCTGGTTAATGCCTCTAAGGATATTGATTCAAAGTACCATGTCTCAGCTAATGGTACTATTTTGGTACATGGGCGGATTTGTGTGCCCAAGGATGAGGAGTTGAGGCAGGAGATTCGGAGGGAGGCTTATGTAAGCATGTTTTCCATTCATCCAAGAGCGACTAAGATGTATCGTGACCTCAAAAGGTACTATCAATGGGTCAGGATGAAGAAGGATGTAGCTAGTTGGGTCGCGAGGTGCGTTGTGTGTCTGCTAATGAAGGCTGAGCATTAGTTTCCAAGCGAGTTGCTGAAGAACCTTCCCATTCCAGAGTGGAAATGGGATATGATCACGATGGATTTCGTGGTGAGATTGCGAGTGTCCCGGACCTTTGATGCTATTTGGGTCATTGTGGACCGGTTGACTAAGTTGGCACATTTCTTGGCCATTAAGAAGACTGATGGAGCAGCGGTCTTGGCTAAGAAGTATGTGAAGAAGATAGTCAGGTTGCATGGGGTGCCAGCGAGTATTTTGTCTGATAGGGATTCTAAGTTCACTTCGGTGTTCTGGAAGGCATTTCAGGCAGAGATGGGCACTAAGGTGCATATGAGTACATCTTATCATCCCCAGACAGATGGACAGTATGAGAGGATGATCTAGACGTGGGAGGATTTTCTAAGAATGAATGTGTTGGATGGGGTGGCCATTGGGCAGATCACCTGAACCTGGTAGAGTTTGCTTACAATAACAGTTATCATGCGAGTATTAAGATGGCTCCTTATGAGGCTTTGTATGGGAGGTCATGTCGTACATTGTTATGCTGGACTCAGGTGGGGGAGAGGAGTATGTTTGGTGCTAGTTTTGTTCAGGAGACCTCATAGAAGATTCGGGTTCTCAAGTTGAACATGAAGGAATCTAAGGATCGGTAGAGGAGTTATGCTGATTAGAGGAGGAGAGATCTTGAGTTTCAGGTAGGAGTGATAACAGAATTTTCACCCAGGGTATCAATTCCCTATGCAGTTGTAGTACAAAGGGTTAGCAATCCAAATAGTTTTTATGCTAGCAGATATGATGCAATCAGAAACAAGCAAGTCAAGCTAAGCAATAATGGGGGTTTTGTCTAACAATCCTAAAATAAATAAAAGAAAGAATATAAAAAAGAAATCACTCGACCTAAGCACTCGATGCAAGCATTCGAGTACATGATCGGGTGGGGTGATCGAGTAAGCAAGATAAGTATGAACAGCTCGAAGGGGTACTCGAAGGAGGTGATCGTGTACCTGTTCGGGTAAGGGATCGAGTGATGAATAAAAATGCAAGCAATTAAAATACGAAAGCTTCTAAGGATTGGGTAATCGACTCCTAAGTGTTCCTGACCAATACAAATGTCTTACATGCCTCAAGCAAATATTCCCTAGACAATAATCTCTAAAATCTTGTTAAAACACTCTCGTGATAGAAACAATCAACCTTGATCACTCCACTACCCATCTCTCGTTGGAGAAACATGACCAAGCAGGCAATATGAACCGATTCATTATTGTAAATAAACCCCTTACTCATCTAATCTCTTAGGCTAAGTGAGTAAATCTCTAGCATTGGTTGATTCAAACATTTCTTCTACACCTCTCGGTGGTAAAACACCCTAGATCTAATCTCACCCTCTCAATTTGTTGACAGCATTAAGAACACCAATCTAGAAGAGAATTTATAAAACATAAACAATCAAACTAAGACATCCTAACCGATCAAGAACACAAAATCATCTATCCCATCCCTAGAAACTTTACTTCACTACTCGGAAATCATTGCAGAAAACATGAAAGCATATATAAACGTAAATTGCATTGTATTAAAATATAAAGTAGAAGAGAAGAGTATAGAGTAGAAATCTAAATGAAATAACAATAAGATGTAAAATAAATCCTAACAAAAGTGAAAAATGTTTGAGTCGCTCTAGATCTCTCTCAGAAGCTCTCGCTCTCTAGTTTGAGGGTCTGCGGTATGCTCGTTTCCTAGGAAGAAGAGGGGGGTGGGTTTATATATGGAAACCCCTTTGATCGGCTTCCCAGTCATGCCCGAGGGTCTACTCGATGGGGTGCACGAGGATGAGGTCGGTTACTCCTCGGGTAGATCTTTGGGTTGTTCTTCCTGCTCTCGGATCTTCCTCGATCGTGTTGGGGTTCAGACTGTTCTTCCAGCTCGATGGCTCCTTCGGGTATATGTTCGGATTTGTCCTTGTTTTTTGCCATTTTAGGCTCTAAAGTACCTGTTTTCATCCAAAGTATGCAAATGCAAGAATGCAACACCCTAAATGGCCTAAATGCGAATTCCTACAGTTAATGACCTAAAAATGCTAAGAGAAGGGTATAAACAATGCAAAATATGGACAAAAAAGATGCTAAAAAGATGCTAAAAACATGTAAATTAGAGAGTTATCAGACCCCCAAACTTAAATCTTGCTAGTCCTCTAGCAAGGAAGTAGGAGAGTGCGGTAACGAGGACTCATAACCTTTATATGCTAAGCGAAAGATTCAAGCTAAAGTTCTTAAAGATAGTTTAATGGTGCTAAGATCAATCAACATACTTACAAATACTTTTCTATGCTCATTACCATTCATCGATCTTGTTCAACCCCCAACTAAAAGTATAGACTTGCAATTCCAAAGAACATCTATTTCACATTCGTTTAAGTGTTTGGCGAATTCTTGCAAATGGAAGGTGAATCAAGCTCAATCGGTTTCAAGGGTAAGGCTTTTTGGTACAGTGGTTTCAAACAAATTCTTTGGATGGTTTTCTCTCAAAAGAAGGAATGATAGACAGTTGTGCATACAAAGCTTAACTCTTGATAATATACCATTTTCTCATTCATCTCTTTTTTAATCAAACCCCTAGAATAAAACTACCCACAACCTTGATTTTAACTCTTTTTTTTTTTGTATTCCTAAGGTCTAAGCTTTAACAATCTAGCTCTTTTTTTTTTTTTTTTTTTTTTTTTTTTTTTTTTGATTAGAGCTAATTGAACTGAATCTTAGGGACTTTTTTTTTTCCTCAACCCCACCCCAAATAAACATGCTAACCAACTATCTTTCAAAACCGATTCTGTTAGCTAGTCCAAATGATTCTAACTTAGCTAAATCAAGATCCAGTTCTTTGTCGTTCTCAATACTCTCAAGGTTTCACAACCTATAGCACAATGAAAAGGCCTCACTCAACAATTCACAACAAGGTTTGAAACAAAAGTTTTGGTTCAAGGGTAGGAAAAAACAAATCGGGTTAATCGAAAAGATTGGTAAAATGGAGTGCTAACCCGAGTTTAGAGTTATCATGAGCAAGTATTCAAATTCCATAAGCAAGACAATTTAAGTTCAAATTAAGTCCAATAAAATAGAGATGATGCAATGTTCAAGCAAGTTGAGGAAGCATTCAAAAGACACAAGGTTCTAAGCAAAGATTTTTCATTTTTTGCAAAGATTGATCTAGCAATAATGAACTGTGATTAAGGGCTATAGCTTAAATCCTAAGGTTTGATTTTAAACAAGGTGGTTTTAATCATTGTACCCTAAGATGCATATGCAAGAATCCTATATGAAGCAAACTAGACTCAATCCTAATATGTAAATGCAACTACATGTAAACTCCTTTTTTTTTTTTTTTTTTTTTTTTTATTTTGTAAAATTTTCAAATTTTTTGGGTTTTTTCAATGCACATAGATGCAGAATCAAATGAATAAAACTAGCATGCAAAAATTTGAAATAAGAAAATAAAACACAATGTTAAATAGATTCGAGGACCCTCCCCCAAACTTAAATTACACAGTCTCTGTGTAAATAAAAGTCTGAAAAACAATCCAAGAATCACACAAATTGAAATGAAATTAAATGAAATGTTATATACAAAGATTGGACGAATGTGGTACCTCATGGGTTGGTGAAGAAGGAGGTTATAGCAGCCTCCATACTCGCCAACGTGTAGCCAGGATCGTCAACGGCTTCAGCAGCTGCCAGGATTCGCTCGCTGATGTGCACGGATGACTTGCTCGGACCAGCATCCGAGGGGTTGATCGGGCACGGCATCGCGTAACTCATCGGATAGGGCGGAAATACTGAGGAGAGAAAAGACTTAAAAACTGTAAATTATATTTACAACTCTGCCGTTGGGATTTTCTCCCAAGTGAGCTTGTTTATAGTCTCTAAGCTTGAGTTTCAATTCATCTCAGACTTGCATGGGATCGAAGAGATGCAGAGATGACCCCACCTTTGTGCTCTCATTTGCCATGTATTTCTTCACTCTCTGCCCATTCACAGTAAACGCAGTCCCATCCTTCCCAAGCAAAGTCACCGCTCCATAGGGCAGAACCTCTTTAATATCGAAGGGTCCTAACCATCTTCACTTGAGCTTCCCAGGGAATAGCTGAAGCTTCAAGTTGAACAAAAGGACTTAGTCTCCAGCTTTCAAATCCTTGTGTCGGATCTTCTTGTCATGAAAGGCTTTGGTTCTTTCCTTGTAGATCCTCAAATTATCATAAGCCTCCAACCGTATCTCATCAAATTCGTGGAGATCCATTGTTCTCTTTTCTTGAGCAGACTTTATGTCCAAATTCAGTAGCTTGGTCACCCACATTGCTTTATATTCTACCTGGACCGGAAAGTGACAGTTTTTTCCAAAAATAAGCTGGAAAGGCGTCTGCCCAATCGACATTTTATAGGCGGTCCTGTAAGCCCATAACGCATCATCTAGCTTGAACGCCCAATCCTTTTTTGTTATTCCCAAGATTCTGGCTAATATCGCTTTAATCTGTTTATTACTTACTTCTACTTGTCCGCTGGTCTGTGGGTGATAAGCTGTTGCGACTTTATGCTTGACTCCGTGTTTTCTCAATAGGCCATCGAAAACCCTGTTAATGAAGTGGGTTCCTCCATCACTGATCACTACCCTTGGGATTCCAAATCTCGGGAAAATGATGCTTTTGAACATCTTCATTATGACCTTGTGATCATTCGTCGGGCTGGCAATTGCTTCGACCCATTTCTAGACATAGTCGACTGCCACCAGGATGTACATGTTTCCATTCGAGGGTGGGTTGAAGGGTTCCATGAAATCTATTCCCCAGACATCGAAAACTTCGACTTCTAAGATTGGTTGTTGAGGCATTTCGTTTCTTTTACCGATGTTACCCATTTTCTGACACGAATCACATTTTTTTATGAAGAGCTGCGCGTCTTTGAACATGGTTGGCCACCAGAGACCAGCTTGGAGTATCTTTTGGACGGTTTTGAAGGTGGCGAAATGTCCTCCATAGGCAGACCCATGACAGTGCTCTAGTACTCCTTGGACCTCTTCCTCTGCTATGCATCGTCTGAACAAGCAATCTGTCCCTTTTTTTGTATAGATAAGGTTCATCCTAGTAATAGTTGTTGACCAAAAACTCATCCATGAAAACCTCCACCATTTTTTCTATTAAATCCAAGAAAATGGACGTCATGCATCTTTGGAAAGTTGCGGGAGCGTTGCACATGATGTTCATATATTTTACCATGTTTTCCCTTAGTTTATTCACATCTTTTGCATCTTTTTCTATCCATTTTCACTCTTATTGTGTAGCTTTAGAACCAATCTTGCATTAGAGTGTAGTTGCATTGCATTTGCATCTTTTCATGCATAAACAGGTGATTTTGGAGCTTGAAGAGCATGGAAGCAAAGGAGAAGAAATGTGAAGCAGTCATAAGGAGGAAACAAGGGAGTTAAGGCTGAAGAACCAAGACCCGGAGTCCAGCTCGACCAAGCACTCGACCGAGTGGGAGATGGACTCGACCGAGTGGAGTTAAGCCAGGGAAGCCAGCTCGATCGGTCACTCGACCGAGCACTGGTCGAGTTGACCGATCCGTGGACCACTTTGACTTTTCCCAATTTTAGGGCTTCCACCTTCCCCACTATATAAAGACTTGTACTGCAGCCACCAACTCTCTCTCTCTTTTCCTAGATTTTTTTAGTCAGCTTTTCAGAATCCTAGTTTTTACCTTTTTGGGAATATTATTCCTTTTGCCTTTTCTTAATTTTTTAGATTTTGTTCTTGAGAAAAAAGAAGGAAGATTCCTTGAAACTTGGTTGTTGAATAACTTTCTGGGTTTTAAGAATTTGAGTTTGATTCCTTCTTTAAAGTTGTAGATCTCATTCTTATCTTTCTAATCATGCAAGTTTCATTGATTTCTGGGTTTATGATTTGTTTGATCATGTCTTGTGAGTAGTCACCTTAGGATCTTGAGGATGGGTTAGGATAGATTGATCTTGTGGTGTTTCTGATTTGATCAAGCTTGTTTGTTGTAGATCTCTTCTAGGCTAGATGTTCTTAATGCTGATTCTATATCTGAGAGGGTAGGATCTGATCTTAAGCTTTTTAGCATCACACCAATGTTTAGAAAGCATAGATAAGGCTAGATCTAGAGCTTACCATTAGGCTTGCTAAGAGATTAGGGGTCTTGTTTGGTTTGAGATGTATTGCTTAATGCCTGCTTGTGTAGATTCTTTTCATTGTGAGAGCAAGTCTAGGATTGCATAGGTTTGATTGTCTCTTGACCATGAGAGTGGGAGAGACTTGTCTTAGATTAATATGTCTAGAGGTCAGCTCATAGCTTTGCTTGAGATTTGTTGATTAAGTTAGATCACCACAATGATTAGTTTATCCCATGAATCCATCCTCAGGAACCTTCTTTGTTTATTGAATTTCTAGTTTAAATATCATCGTTTGCTTGTTGTTTGATCTGATTTAGTATTGCTCTTTTTCTTGTCTTGCTCTGTTTTCACGTTTTTAACCCACTCGACCACCCACTCGACCTACACTCGGTCGAGTGCTGATCGAGCTGTTCCCCAGATTGCTTGTTTATGTTTTGTGTTTGTCTTGTTTCATTCCTGTTTCACTCCTGTTGCATTTTCATTGCATTCACTTAGCATCTAGTTCATTACTTGCCTTGCATTAGTTCCATTCTAGCATTTACAGTTTCTGTCTCTGTTTCTAGATCATAATCATACTGTCTTACTTGCATTTAGTTCCTAGTTCTTGTAGTTTACTTTCTGCTTTTCATCATTATCATCATAGGATTGTTAGTGACAAACATCCTTTCATATTTGGCTTAACTTAGATTCATATGCATATCTTGATTGTTCACAAGCACTCAGACTGGATTGACACCTCTTATACTGCAACTGCATAAGGGGAATTGAAACACCCATCATCATTCCATATCATACACATTGCACACACATCCATTCACCATCTACACCTCATTTCATATCTCACACAAAACCATGTTTCAATTTGGCGCCGTTGCCTGTTTGAGTTAGTATTTGTGACATTTAGGATCCATATTAGTCTAAGATTAAGTTCCTTTTTGCATTTGTGAAGTTTCTGCACTTGAATCTTGTGTTTGGGGTTGAAGTTCCATTTCAGGTACAACTCGACCAGTCACTCGACCACCACTCGACCGAGTAGTGCTCGAGCACTTGATCGAGCCAGACCCCGGATCTCTGTTCGTCTCTTTTTCCAGTTGCCATACCTTCCTTCTAGAGCCTGTGCTCAGTCGCTTGCTCAGGAAAATCGCTTGTGAAAGTTGATGCACACAAGGTCCAAAGGAAAGGATACTCTTGTTAAGCATAGTGACAGCATCAACAAGTTGACCAAGGGTGTGGGATCCAAGAAGAAGAGGGTTGTTCAGCAACAACAGGAGGTTCCAGTAGCCATGGATCATCAGGATCAAGTTCAGAGACCAAGGCATATTGGTGCTGGAGATGCACCTAACACTCACAACCAAAGAGCTGGCATTGTTCCACCAACAGTTGCCAACAACAACTTTGAGATCAAGAGTGGTTTGATTTCAATGATTCAGGCCAATAAATTTCATGGATTGCCTATGGAGGACCCTTTAGATCATCTTGATGAGTTTGACAGGATCTGTGGCCTCACAAAGATAAATGGAGTTAGTGAAGATGGTTTCAAACTGAGGTTGTTCCCTTTCTCTCTTGGGGACAAGGCTCATTTGTGGGAAAAGACTTTGCCAACTGGTGCTATCACTACTTGGGACCAGTGTAAGAAGGCTTTCTTGGCCAAATTCTTCTCCAATGCTAGGACTGCTAGATTGAGGAATGAGATCTCTGGATTTGCTCAAAGGAACAATGAGAGCTTTTGTGAAGCTTGGGAAAGGTTCAAGGGCTATCAAACTCAGTGCCCTCATCATGGATTCAGTATGGAGTCATTGTTGAGTACACTCTATAGAGGAGTCCTTCCAAAGTTCAGGATGCTCCTTGATACAGCCTCCAATGGAAACTTCCTCAACAAACATGTAGATGAAGGCTGGGAGTTAGTGGAGAATCTTGCTCAATCAGATGGCAATTATAATGAAGACTATGATAGGACCATAAGGAGTTCCTCCACTGATAATGAGGACAAGTACAAGAGAGATTTGAAGATGGTCAATGAGAAGCTTGATAAGATACTTCTCAGCCAGTCCAAGTCAGTTCACTTCATTGGTGAAGAAGAAGCTCCAGTTCAAGAGGGAGACAGAGTTTGCTGAGTTGTGCTACATGCAGAACCAAGGTGGATTCAAAGGTTACAATCAAGGTGGTTTCAAGAACAACAACCTATCTTATAGGAGCACCAATGTGGCTAATCCACAAGATCAAGTCTACCCTCCTCAACAACCTCAACAGCCTCAAGGGTTCCAAAACTATATTCCCAAACAACAGCAACAGGTGTTCCAGCCCCAATTGTGTCCCCCACCAGGGTTTCAGACTAACCAAGGCCAGGAACAAGACCTTAGAGCTATGATACAGCAACTGTTGATTGGTCAAACAAAAGGGAAGATTGAGGAAGCTAAGCAGTTTGCTGAGCTGAACCAAAGGCTTACTTCACAGTACAATGACCTGAACATGAAGTTTGAAGGTCTTAACTCTAGAGTCAAGTATATGGAGAGCAACATAGCCTCTTCTTCAGCTCCAAAACCCAACCAACTCCCTGGAAAAGCTGTACAAAATCCAAGGGAGTTCACAGCCAAGGCCATCTTAATTCAGGAGGAAGGCGTCACTGAGGACAGTGAAGTCCAAGTTTGGGGGAATTCATCAGTTGCTGAAGCCCCAGGTGACATCTGTGCAAGTAAACAGGAACTCGCAGGAGAACTCGACCAGCAGCTCGACCACACACTCGATCGAGTGCATGCTCGAGTGGTCGATCGAGCTGAGCAATTGGAAGCTGTCAAGCCTGCTAAGTACATTCCTCCTGCTTACAAGCCTCCTCTACCATTCCCTGGGCGTTTCAAAGCACAGAAGATCAAGGAGTTAAGGGAAATAATTGAGAAAAAGGCATTGTTGGCTAAGCAACAAGAGGAAGAGAGGGTTTTGAAAGAAGAAGCTTGGGTTGAGAAAGAGGAACAAGTGTCAGCCATTCAAGAGATCATAATAGCTTACCAAGAAGAGGAGAGAGGACCTGCCTTGGAACAGTATAAGCCTTATCCTCTCTACAAAAACTTTTTGCTTGATTTGTCTAGTAAGAGGGCTGAAGCTCAAGATGAGAAGGATCTTGAGAACCTTGGAGGAGTGATCATTCCAGTAAAGCTCAGTGATCCAGGACCTTTCTATCTACCTTGCACAATCAGCTATCTTCACTACAACCAGTGTCTTTGTGATTTGGGAGCTTCAACAAGTGTCATGCCTTACTCCATAGCCCAAAAGCTTGGAAGGACTGATTTCAAATCTACCAACCTCCATGTGCTCTTAGCTGATGGGACAAATAGAGAGGTAGTAGGCAGATTGGAGAATGTCCCACTCAAGATAGGGAAAGCAAGGATTCACACTGACTTTGTGGTGATAGAAATGGATAAGGAGCCTGAGGATCCAATCTTGCTAGGGAGGCCATTCTTGGCTACTGTAGGAGCAGTCATTGATGTGAAGGAGGGTCTTGTGACTTTAAACATAGCTGAAGATGTGGTTATGAAGTTCAATATCCACAATCCTACCAACCTTCCTACCATTGATGATCAGCCTTTCACTATCAAAGACAAAGGAGGTCAAGGAAGCTTAAGTGATAAGGTAACCCCAAAGGCTGAGTTCCCACCTCAAGAGGATACTGTTGAGAAGCTTAAGAGGTCAGTTCAGGAGTTGACTGGTATGGTTAAGGATCTTCAAGTCAAGCTGACCAAGAAGTCTTTGAGGAAGGCAAGGCCAAGGCTCAAGTTTAAGAAGAAATATGGTATGAGAGTTAAGAGTGAGGTGATTGAAGATCAACTTCACACTGATCAGGAGGTTCCAGGGAGGATTTCATCACCTCCTTGGTATTTGAACCAAGGTTAAGAAGGAAACCAAAGTCAAGCTTAGTGACTTTAAACAAGCTCACTAGGGAGGAAGTCCCTAAGGTATCCCTTGTACATATGGTTTAATTTTCTTAGTAGTTTGATGTGTTTTGTTTTATGATTTTGTTGGGCAGGCTTTTTAAGTGGTGATATAGTTGGGTAAGGAGAGATGTGGCCAAAGAGAAGGAGGTTCGCAGGCCCACTCGACCTCAAAACAAGAGGTACTCGGCCGAGCTGGATGCTAACCGAGGCCCAACCCATTCCCATTCTTCTAGAATGATCAAGTGGAGGGAAGAACAAGGAGAAAATTTTCAAAATTTCAAATTTGGTCAAGGAGCTCGACCACGTGCTGGTCGAGTGGTGGGGTCGAGTGGGAGCCAAAAGCAAGTCAAAGATTCCCATTTCAAATTTGAAATGTAAGGACGCTCCAACCTTGTTTTCTTGTCTCCTAGGCTTCTTTAAATAGCTCTAGCTTGATCCTAACTTCTCACACTTGCTCATTTGCTCAAAACTTTTAAATTTTAGCTTCAAATCTCTCTCAAAGTTCATCTCTTGCTCTAGCTTTGTTCTTTCAAGTTTTGGGTCACTAACCTATTAACTTTGAGCTTTGAGTTTATTTCCCTTCAGTTTCTTTTTGAAAATGTCTTCTAAGATCACCAAGAAGTCCCACAAATCCGCTGCAAGCTCCCAGGAACGTCGTGATGCTGATCTTGAACCAAGAGGGAAGCTAGGAGAGCCACTCGACGGACCACTCGATCGACCACTCGACCGAGTGCTGGGTCGAGCAGTCGGTCGAGCCAGGTGCCGAGTCTCAGGAAAAAGCCAATTGTGGAGGATCCTGAGAGGACTGAGAGTGAGGAAGAAAGGGAGCCCACTATTGATGAGATGATAAGGGGTACAGAAACAAAGGGAAGAGGCCAGCAGTTGAAGTGGAGCAAGAAGAAGAAGAGAGTGAAAGTGAAGAGATGAGTGAGGAAGAAGAATTAAGGGATGATGGAGAGGCTGAATCTTGTGGGCTATCAAAGAAGCAGCTGTATGATGCTTTTATGAGAATGGAGTTCCTAGGAACAAGATATCCTCACAAGGAGACCATGGAGAAGTTGGGTATTGATGAAGATGTGGCATGCCTTTTTGAGAAGAGCAACCTCACCAAGTTCATGGAGCTTTGCTTGGAAGGCTATAGAGAGGAAAGCTGTGAGTTCCTAGCCACTGTCAAGCTGCACCAACAACTAAGAAAGACTGCTGAGCATGGAGCTGGTCACATCTCCTTCACCATTAGAGGGAGGCAGCATGAACTTACCTTGAAGAAGCTAGCTGAGGTGTTTGGATTTGAGGTTGGGAGCCATAGGAGTTTGATGGTTCCAAGAGAGGAGTTGTATGCTGTATGGGAGACCATTGGGGACAACAAGTATTACTCATCCTCCAACTCCAAGAGTTCAAGGATTAGGAGCCCAGTCCTAAGGTATTTCCACAAGGCTCTTGCTAATACTTTCTTTGCAAGAAAGGAGACTGGAAACATCAATGAAGGGAGCTGAAGATGATTGATTTGGCCCTTAATGGAGTTCTTCTTCAAGCAAGGAATGGAACCATCATCCTTGGTAGCACTGTTGAGACAGATCTTGGAATGGTTTTGATAGATCACATGATACAGTTGAGGAGTTGGGTAGGAAAGCTTGAACACAAGGGTTCAAGAGGAGCACTCACCATTGGGGGCATCATCACTCCAATCCTTCAAGCTGCCAACATCCAACTAAGAGGAGAAAAAGTCTTACCAAGATGGATAGACTCAAGCTACCTTGCCTCCACCCTCATCCTAGCCAAAGAGATGCACCAAGGCAACCATATATTCAACTTTGAGCTTCCAACACTTGGGAAGAAGCAGGTCATTTTGCCTAACCAAGAGCTAACCAACATTCAAGAAGGAGCCAACATTGATTTTTGGCCAACTGAGGAGTATTGGTTTGATGGAGTGATTCAACAAAGGGTTGAGGAAGCTGAGAATGCACATGTAGCTGATGGAGAGGAGCAGTTCTACTTTGAAGATTATGAGCCTAACCCAAGAGATAGTAGAGGAGTGAGGGAGAATGCCAAGAGGTTGACTCTTTTGCAAAAATGGGGCAAGTGGCAAGGAAAGAGATTTGATAAGCTGAAGAAGAAGGTAACCAACATGGCTAAGTCTATCAAAGGCTTGAAGAAGGAGATTGCTGAGCTGAAGAGTGGAAACTCATCTCCTAGCCAACATTCAAGCCCTTTGAGAAGAAGCAGCTCAACTAGAGCACTTTCAAGGGTTGCAAATCCTGTGGAACCAGCTAGGGCTTCCATGTACGAGCCAAATCAGAGGAAGAGGAGCTCAAGTACCCGAGAACAACACTTTCCGAGGCACTCGACCGGGTCACTCGAGCACCCACTCGACCGAGCACCTCCAATGCACTCGGTCGAGCACCAGCCCAGAGCACCCTATGGCTTCCCACCTCCAGCTGCTTATCCAGGTTATCCTTCTTACCCACCCATCCCACCCCAATACTACATGGATCCAGCACTCTACCATCAGTACCAGCAGTTCCAGACTCAAGATTGGGAGACTCGCAACCCAGCTCGACCACCCCACTCGGACCAGCACTCGACCGAGTCCCACTCGATTGGCATAGTCGAGCTGCCCCAAAGCCCTTCTCCAAGCCACCAGCCTGATCCCAGCTACTCCTATGACAGCATGCAAATGGATGTGGACAACTTCTTCCACAATCCCTAAGGTACCATCATCACCTTTCCTTGTTTATACCATAGCATTTGATGTTGTGTTTTGTGTTGTGTTTTGTTTTTAGTCTAGAATCTTCTCACAACTTTTACACACAGGGACTGTGTGATTTAAGTTTGGGGGAGGGTTCTAGATAGCATTTGATGTTGTGTTTTGTTTTCTTATTTCAAATTTTTATCATCATCATGTTAGCATTTGCATTAGCATCTAAGGCATAGAAAAACCATAAAAATTTGAAAAATTTTTGAAAAATCTTTATAAAAAAGAGTGTTCATGTAGTTTGCATTGCATATTAGGATCTTGTTTAGCATGTTTCATGTAGAATTGTATAATATTTGCATTAGGGATCTATGATGAGTATTTCCTTGTTAGCTTGTTTAATTCACTAGACTAGGATCAATGCCCAAGTTATTAGTACTTTGATGCTAGTTGAGTAGTAGGAAGCATAAGATTGAACCAAGCATTGAATTCTTGCATTGTTGCTGGTCTAAGTTGAAGCATGTTGTGATTTGATTCCATTTCCTATTTATAAGAACCTAATATTGACTTTTAATTATCAATGTATGCATTGCTTTAAACTCATGGATACCATATACATATTTGGATCATCTTTTCCTTTTTACCACTCTTGTTGATCCAAGTAGCTGATTTCACTTTTAGATCAGTTTCCCTACCCCTTAACCAAACCTTTCTTTCAAGCCTTGTTTATTCTGTGTGTGTGAGGCCTTTTTGGGATTGAGCTTGGTAGAAAGTGTTAGGTTTGAACTGACAAGAGTAAGACCTTGTGTAGTTCTAGTTTGCATTTTCCAAACTAGATAGGACTAGGTTGTTTACTTGTTGGGTTTGGGACTTGGCAGTTATAAAAAGAAAAGAAAGAAAAGAGAAAGAAAAAGGGTAGAGTCTTTAGGAGAGAGATGTGTTTAAGTGAAAGCTAAAAGTCTAGTGAAAGGATGGGAAGTAAGAAAATGTTATCTAAGATGGTTCTAGTTAAAGAAAAAGAAAAGAAAGCAAAGAGCAGTTTAGCAAAAAGCTTAAGTGTCTTAAGAATAAGAAGAAAAGAGAACCATAGCAATATGAAAGAATCCCCCATCCCACTAGAAAGATCAAATAAGAAACCTCTCCTAAGACTTGAAAACCAAAAGAGAAAAGGGTTAAAGAGAAAAGAAGAAGTTAAAGGGTAGCACTAGGATCATTTGGGTTTAGAATGTTAGGATAAACACTTTGGGTGCCTTTGGGTAGACAAGGTTTTATTCTTGTATGTGTCTAGGTGTTCTTACCTTTAGCATTCTTCTAAAGCTCAATCCATTTTTATGAGAGAACCTTGAATTTGAAAAACCCCACTCTAAAAAGAGACCATCATTGTCTCAAAGCCCTTTATTGCCAAGCCAAATGAGTTTAAGCATTGCATAGAATTGATTCATGTTCTTGATTAATGAATGTTAAAGGAAATGGTTGATTTGAATGCATGTGGATATCTAAGGTTCAAGTCAATAAAGGTTGTGAAATGTTTGTCTAAAGTCTTTATTTCCAGCTCATTCAACTTGCATCATAGTACTAGTAACTTGGACATTGATTCTAGATGGTCTATTTGCAAGCTTTAGGAGCTGAGATCCCATTTTTAAACCTCACTTACCTTCTTATGTCTTGTTTGTTTGCTTGAGGGCAAGCAAAGACTAAGTTGGGGGTGTTGATGTTCATATATTTTACCATGTTTTCCCTTAGTTTATTCACATCTTTTGCATCTTTTTCTATCCATTTTCACTCTTATTGTGTAGCTTTAGAACCAATCTTGCATTAGAGTGTAGTTGCATTGCATTTGCATCTTTTCATGCATAAACAGGTGATTTTGGAGCTTGAAGAGCATGGAAGCAAAGGAGAAGAAATGTGAAGCAGTCATAAGGAGGAAACAAGGGAGTTAAGGCTGAAGAACCAAGACCCGGAGTCCAGCTCGACCAAGCACTCGACCGAGTGGGAGATGGACTCGACCGAGTGGAGTTAAGCCAGGGAAGCCAGCTCGATCGGTCACTCGACCGAGCACTGGTCGAGTTGACCGATCCGTGGACCTTTTGACTTTTCCCATTTTAGGGCTTCCACCTTCCCACTATATAAAGACTTGTACTGCAGCCACCTCTCTCTCTCTCTTTTCCTAGATTTTTTAGTCAGCTTTTCAGAATCCTAGTTTTTACCTTTTTGGGAATATTATTCCTTTTGCCTTTTCTTAAATTTTTAGATTTTGTTCTTGAGAAAAAAGAAGGAAGATTCCTTGAAACTTGGTTGTTGAATAACTTTCTGGGTTTTAAGAATTTGAGTTTGATTCCTTCTTTAAAGTTGTAGATCTCATTCTTATCTTTCTAATCATGCAAGTTTCATTGATTTCTGGGTTTATGATTTGTTTGATCATGTCTTGTGAGTAGTTACCTTAGGATCTTGAGGATGGGTTAGGATAGATTGATCTTGTGGTGTTTCTGATTTGATCAAGCTTGTTTGTTGTAGATCTCTTCTAGGCTAGATGTTCTTAATGCTGATTCTATATCTGAGAGGGTAGGATCTGATCTTAAGCTTTTTAGCATCACACCAATGTTTAGAAAGCATAGATAAGGCTAGATTTAGAGCTTACCATTAGGCTTGCTAAGAGATTAGGGGTCTTGTTTGGTTTGAGATGTATTGCTTAATGCCTGCTTGTGTAGATTCTTTTCATTGTGAGAGCAAGTCTAGGATTGCATAGGTTTGATTGTCTCTTGACCATGAGAGTGGGAGAGACTTGTCTTAGATTAATATGTCTAGAGGTCAGCTCATAGCTTTGCTTGAGATTTGTTGATTAAGTTAGATCACCACAATGATTAGTTTATCCCATGAATCCATCCTCAGGAACCTTCTTTGTTTATTGAATTTCTAGTTTAAATATCATCGTTTGCTTGTTGTTTGATCTGATTTAGTATTGCTCTGTTTTTCTTGTCTTGCTCTGTTTTCACGTTTTAACCCACTCGACCACCCACTCGACCTACACTCGGTCGAGTGCTGATCGAGCTGTTCCCCAGATTGCTTGTTTATGTTTTGTGTTTGTCTTGTTTCATTCCTGTTTCACTCCTGTTGCATTTTCATTGCATTCACTTAGCATCTAGTTCATTACTTGCCTTGCATTAGTTCCATTCTAGCATTTACAGTTTCTCTGTTTCTAGATCATAATCATACTGTCTTACTTGCATTTAGTTCCTAGTTCTTGTAGTTTACTTTCTGCTTTTCATCATTATCATCATAGGATTGTTAGTGACAAACATCCTTTCATATTTGGCTTAACTTAGATTCATATGCATATCTTGATTGTTCACAAGCACTCAGACTGGATTGACACCTCTTATACTGCAACTGCATAAGGGGAATTGAAACACCCATCATCATTCCATATCATACACATTGCACACACATCCATTCACCATCTACACCTCATTTCATATCTCACACAAAACCATGTTTCAGCACAAAACGAAATGCATCCTCTTATAGGCGAAAGTACCATAAGGACAGGTGAAGGTCGTTTTCTCTTGGTCGGCAGGGTGTATAGGTATTTGGAAAAATCCACTATCCCATCGAGGAAATAGTAGTATGGGTGGTTAGGGAGTCGTTCCAGCATCTGATCTATGAAAGGTAGGGGGAAATGATCTTTCCTAGAGGCTGCGTTAAGCTTCCTATAGTCAATACACATTCGATGACTTGTTATCGTCCTTGTGGGAATTAGCTCGTCTTTCTCGTTTTTGACAACAGTGATTCCTCCTTTCTTCGGAACGCAGTGCACCGGGGACACCCAAGTGCTATCATAAATGGGGTAGATAACTCCAGCATCAAGCAACTTTAGAATTTCCTTCTTCACCACTTCTTTCAGGTTTGGGTTTAGCCGACGCTGAGGTTCTACACTAGAATACGATTCATCGTACAGGTTTATCCGGTGGGTGCAGAGATCAGGGGATGTACCCTTGATGTCATCTAGAGTGTAGCCTATTGCTCCTCTATAGTTTCTTAATAGAGTGCAAAGCAATTTCAACTCTTTTTTAGGTAGGCTAGAATTGATGATGACTGGATAAGTTGAATTAGGTCCCAAGAAAGCATACATTAGCCCAGGTGGAAGAGGTTTGAGGTTTGGAGTTGCGGCTCGAGGTTGTGCTCGATCACCTTACTCGATGTGGCGGTCATGTTAGTGACCGTGTTGGTGATCGGATGGGCTGGTGTTCAGCAACTGCACGACATGACGCAGGAGGTGACTACTGACTTGTCCAAGCTTCAGTTGTCGAGCATCATTCCCTCTGTTTCAGCTTCCCTCATGTCTTCACTTAGCTCCGGTTCGATGACTTCCCGATAAGTATCAAGCAGCTCCTTGTAGAGCTCCGTTTCTTGACGTACGAATCCCTCCTTACTATCATTTGTCAGAGCTGTTTGTAGGCAATCCCTGATTGCAATCTCCTCAAACGCCTCCTCACGCAGTTTTTCTAACTCCTCTATTCAGAAGGTTTGCCCTGCTACTGTGGGATTTTTCATAGTTTCCCGAATATCAAATTGCATAGTAAGGTCTTCCCTGAGCTTTAGATCTACCTTACCGTTCCTCACAACTATCATTGCCCCTGCGGTGGCTAAAATGGTCGTCCTAAGATAAGCGGATCCCTTGGCTCCACATCCATCTCCAAAATCACGAAGTCGGTTGGTACGTCTACTGACCCTACCTTGACAGGCAAGTGTTCCAATACTCCACTTGGTAACCTTGTAATTCGATCTGCTAGGACCAGTTGGATGTTGGTGGGTTTGAATTTCTCAAACCCAAGACGTTTGGCTACTAATAAAGGCATTAGGCTGACTGATGCCCCCAAATCGTAAAGTCTTCTTCTGAACAACAAGGGTCCAATCGAGCAAGGCAAAGTAAACGACCCCAGGTCGCTCAGTTTCTTAGGTGCAGTAGTCCTCTGGATTATATCACTGCACTCGTGATTGAGTATGACCATTCCTTGAACTTGTTTTATCTGTTCCATCAAAGCATCTTTCAGAAAAATTTCTGGTAAGGGGGAATCAAGGTGAAAGCGTCCATTAGCGGCATGCAAAGCTCGAGTTCTTGCATCTGTTTTTCGAACAATGCCTTGTACTTCTCAAGAAGTTCCTTGCGAAATTGTCCAGGGAATGGCAAGGATGGCTTGTAAGGTGGAGGGACGAATCGTCTTTCTTTCTGTTTCTCTCCTCCTAGTTTGTCTATGGGAGGTGGACTGACCGGAGTGTCAACCAGATCATCTATCCGAGTAGTGTGGTCGGGTACTGGGTCGGGTTGCTATGGAGAATGGTTTGGTGGTTGAGCAGAAGTAGGCGGTTCACGGGGATCCTCCTCATATAAGTCATTGTTGTCCTTAGTAATGTTTGGTAATGCCTTCCGAGGTGGTAATTGGCGTCCACTTCGTAGGGCTATGGCTAGCGCAGACTCATGACTTTTTGAAGTTGAAGCCGATTTATCTGTAAGCATCTGAATTCAAGAGCCTAAGGCATCAAAATTGTTATGTAGTTGCTGGAAATTAGCTGATAAATGGCAGGCGAGATCGTCGAATCTTGTAGTAATGTGTATGGCATCGGTCTTCTGAGTTGACAGTACTTGGTGCATCAGTGAGAGCAAATCCAACGATGATGAATCATATTGAGGTATTGGGCTGATAATCTGATTATTGGGGATGTAGGTTCTGGGCCTCGTTGTGTGACCACTTGGATTATAGATGTAGGGCACATTCACTACAAGAAAACATGGAATCGCCGACTACAAAAAAGTCACTATTCAGTCGCAAACTACTAAGTAACGACTGATTGGCGACTGACATGCGTAGTCGGTAAACAGTGCGTCGCTAAAATAATCAGTCGCTAAACAGTCGAAATGAGCTACTAATTGGCGACTGATAATTGTGGTCGTTCTTCCCTCGCTAAACAGTCGCTAAATTTAGCGACTGAATTGCAATGATTTAGCGATTGATCTGGTTACTCATTTGCGACTGTTTTGGTTACTATTTTGTGTATGTTTCGGTGACTGTTTGACGACTGTTTAATTTTCATGTTTTTTAAAAATGAATTATTTGATTTTATAATACCAAAACTGATTATGAAAACTATAACTAAAACATAACAAACATGAAATTAAACAAAGACATAAGTTTAATTTTACATCCAACATAAGTTCAAGGAAACATCCAAGATTATAAGTCGCTAATATTACAAAAGTTTTCATAAACATGAGGGAAGGAGGGATAATGAAGGAACCTAACTTTGAACACTAAAAGGGTTTGGGTCATTGGTTTGAGACTCGAGGAAGAAAGACATAGTTGGGGTCACTTCCCGGTAACCAGGAGGAATTGAAAGCTGCAGCACCCTTTTCAATCCTATGTTCATCATCTTCCCTGTCACTGCTTGGTGCGTTTTCCCAAAGACGGTTGAGTTCTCTCCCACAATAACACTGGAGAAACCAAACGGATTATTATTAGCAATCAAAAGTCATAAAAAAATATAAATACATACAAAGTTTTGTTTTGGTGTTAAGTGCTTCATGCAGAATCATTGCTAATTGCCTTATGAAGACAAAAGCATGCTAATATGATGCAGAGATATATGTGCCGATAAGCTCAATGAAGCAGTTACCAGATATATGTGCCTTATAAAGTTTTGTTTTGGTCCTCATCTACCAAGACACCAAAACGAGACCTGTACCACATCAACGATTCTAAGAACCATCATTAGTTTTTTAAGTCTGAAATAACAGCCAAAGTTTAAACCATAAATCCCACATGTATCAATCTTAAAATCAAAGTGAAAAAGCTTCATACCTTGTTAGCAAAACACTAGAATACATGCGTTATTACCAACTTTAGTTCCTTTCCTCATCCTCCTCTACAATTATAAACCAAACCAAAGGAAATAAAAAAAAAATCACAAAAAGTAAACCTAAATTTCTCATCTTTAAGAAACTCTATTTGTTAAGCTTAATCAAAGCTTACTTCCTCATTCCCACATCCCCAATCTTCATATTATCTCTACAAACTTTATCACTAGACGTCAAGACAACAAATACCTCATCTGAAATCTACAAAATCAAGCTCGTAAACAAAAACTTCATCATTAAAGATGGAGATTAAGAGGCGGAGTTGAGGAATTGCCATAGCTGCTTCTGGGTTTCTATAGAAATAGATTTTGTGTAGTAGAGATAGCCAGATCTGGAGTTGAGGTGACAAGAAATGGTGGAAGATGTGGAAGCAGAGCGTGTTTCAGTTGAATCGAGTGGGTTTGGTGGTAGCTGCGGCGGAGGAAGACGACGATAAGAGAAGAGACAGAGAGGGGAGAGAAGATCTCGAGAACTTAAACAATTTTCTATTTTTCTTTTTATTTAGATTCACAAAAATGTAAACCTAAATAAAAACATCTTTTTTTTTTTTTTGTTTTGGGTTTTCGTCGTTTGGTTACAGTCCAAATGGTTTAAGGCCCATATTAAATATATCAGTCGCTAATGAGTAGCTGCTTAGTCGCAATGTTTGGCGACTGTCAAATTGGTCTCGAAATTAGTCGCAAATTGGCGACTAAACTGCAACATTATGCATCAGTCTCGAATTAGCGTCTACTAGGCAACTGTTTTATTTTAGTAGCCATTCAGTAGCAAAAAAATCGCAATGCAGTCGCTAAATTTAGCGACTGCTTTTTAAGTCGCAACTTGCAGTCGACAATTCCATGTTTTCTTGTAGTGATTCTCTAGCTGAACATTCTCCCCATCTTGTTGTAAAAACTGCTATTCCTCTGAGATTGCATGAACATGCTGCTGCTGGCTGAGGAGCTTATCGAGCTTGTCATTGAGAGCTTTCATGTCCCTCTTGTACTTGGCATCTTCCTCTCTAGTAGATCGCACAGTGCGATCGTACTCCTCATTATAATTCCCATCAGATTGAGCCAAGTTCTCCACTAGATCCCAACCTTCATCAACATCCTTGTTGAGGAAGTTACCATTGCTTGCAGTGTCTAGCAACATCCGTATCTTGGGGACCACTCCTCTGTAAAGTGTACTTAGCAATGAAGCATTTCTAAAGCCATGATGAGGCCATCTGGTAGTGTATCCCTTGAGACGTTCCCAAGCTTCACTGAAAGTCTCATTGTTCTTCTGAAAAAGCTGGAAATGTCATTTTGTAGCCTTGCGGTTCTGGAGTTGGAGAAGAATTTGGCGAGAAACGCCTTCTTGCATGCTTCCCAAGTGGTGATGGACTCCTTGGGAGTGATTTCTCCCAGATGTGTGCTTTATCTCTCAAAGATAATGGGAACAGCCAGAGTTTGAATCCATCCTCACTAACTCCATTTATCTTGGTGAGGCTACAGAGCCTATCAAATTCATCCAGATGATCCAATGGGTCCTCCATTGGCAATCCATGAACTTGTTGCTTTGTATCATCTGGATGAGACTACTCTTGAACTCAAAACTGTTGTTCTACACAGCAGGTGGCACAATGTCATTCCTTTGAGTATAAGTAGATGGAGCATCCCCTGCTCCTATGTTGGTCCTTGCTTGAGGAGCTGGTGCACCGTTCATTGTTTCCTCAATTGTTTCTGGTTGCGGTTGTTGAACTTGTTGTGGATGGAGTAACCTTGGTCTGTCGATGAAAGAACTCAAGTTTTGGCTACCTTTGGATCGTGTTTGCATGCACAAGTAGGTGACCGAGTGGGTACACGAAGGTCATCCCGATCCAGGTGATCGAGTGACGGGTCGGGTGGGTGCTCGGGTTGTACATGAGATTCAAAACAAACAAACATGAAAGCAAACAAGTCAGATGCCAAACCAATATAGATAAGAGAACTTGACCTAGCAAGGCTGAAATCCTAAACGTAGCAAACTAAATTCAACCAAATGGCAACGGCACCAAATTGATAACAGGATTTTCACCTAGGGTATCAATTCCCTATGCAGTTGTAGTACAAAGGATTATCAATCCAAATGGTTGTTATGCTAGCAGATAGGATGCAATTAGAAACAAGCAAGTCAAGCCAAGTAATAATGAGGGGGGTTTGTCTAAATAAATAAAAGAAAGAATATAAACAAGAAATCACTCGACCTAAGCACTCGATGCAAGCATTCGAGTACATGATCGGGTGGGGTGATCGAGTAAGCAAGATAAGTATGAACAGCTCGAAGGGATACTTGAAGGAGGTTATCGTGTACCTGTTCGGGTAAGGGATCGAGTGATGAATAAAAATGCAAGCAATTAAAATACGAAAGCTTCTAAGGATGGGGTAATCGACTCCTAAGTGTTCCTGACCAATACAGATGTCTTACATGCCTCAAGCAAATATTCCCTTGTAACACCCGCAAACAATTTTCTGGGAATTTTAGTGAGGGTGTCGATTGAGACCACAGGGGGAGTGTCGATCGACACCAGTTGCGGCCGGTTTTGTCGGTTCAAATTTTAGTTGTCCGGTTTGCGTGGTTGGTTTAGGGAATCCCTAAATCGAGTTATGAAAAGAGGAAAACGACCTAGGGTCATGTTTTGGTGTTATTTGGCCGCTGTTAGAGAAAAAGAAAGAGAGAAAAGTATTCTTGAGCTTTTGGGAAGAGATTGAGAGATTCCTTGCTGTTCTTGGGAGATCTAAGGCTGGGAAGGAGCTAGAAGCTTGCTAGGAGTGAGAGAATTCGTTCCTGTTGGCCAGAATCTTCTTGAAAGAGGTGAGTGCATGACCATGGCTTATCTAAGCTAAGATCTCTAGATTCTATGTGATTTGGTGCTTATGTGGTTGTTTCTTTGAGTTCTCTATGATATTTCGTCGCTGTCTGGGCTGGGTTTGGCTTCTGGGAGTGCAAGGAGCGGATTGGAGAAGATTGGAGGCGAGATTCGGAGTTTCTGATCGAGGGAAATCGCTGCTCGGCATCGGTGTCGGTCGACACCAGTTGGGGTGTTGGTCGACACCAACGCGAGGACGGCTCGGGACTTTGGCGAGTGTCGATCGATGCCATGTGGAGGTGTCGGTCGACACAAACTAGGGTTTTCGGGAGTGTCGGGCAGGGTGTCAGTCGACACCAGTTTGGTGTCGGTCGACACCAGATAGTCAGTGTCGATCGACACCAGTTGGTGTCGGTCGACACCCCTCCTTCAGTTACGATGGATGTTGCATGCTTTGTATATTGCCTGGTTTGTTTTATTGATTGTTGTTTGTGGCATGTAGAGATCTTATTGCTTGTGTGTATAGCCCAGTAGATGGGAGGATTGCCTCACTAAGTATTTGTGATAATACTTACGCATCTCAATTGTTGTTTGTGGTGTGCAGGTAAAGGCAAAGTGTGATCGTGGAATCCAGGCGATGAAGAGGAGGATGTTCTAGGGACTTGATTGGGTGTTGTCTGGCATTGTTAGGCTGCTAGAGTTGAGTCATTAGAAACATTGTTAGGTTGCTGGTTTCATGTTTTCTGATGATTGATTATTGGATATTGCTTATGCTATGATATTGGTTATATTATTGTTTTATTATTGGTTATTGGTATTGAGTATTCCGCTGTTGTTTGTGCATGTGGTTAGGTGGCTAGTGGGTATGGGACCACTAGCTGTAGCTTATTATTATTAATTATTTAAAAAAAAAACGGTCGGTCCTTTCATTTTGGTATCAGAGCCCTTACGGTTCTAGGTTTGGGTTCACTAGGCTTTGTGCTGTAGATGTTTGGGATTGCATGTCTTGATTGATTATGTGAGTTTGTCAATTGTGTGTGGCATGGAGTCCTAGAACATCCTCTTCGAGCCTATTGGTGATTCCACGGTGAGTTTCTATTTTTGTGTTAAATAGTAATTGTTTGCTTAGCCTTCTGTTCATGGTAGTGCAGATGGTTAGAGAGGATGCTGTTGCTGGTCGAGGTCGTGGACGCGGTCGTGGTCGCGGTCGTGGTCGTGGTAGGGGGAGAGTGTAACGACCCGGAACCTCGGCAACGGAATCGCCGAGAGTTGTCGAGAAATCCGAGTCGAGATAGTCGAGAAATCCGAGTCAAGATAGTCGAGAAATTTCATCGAGGATCGAGGAATTCTATCGAGGAATTTTGTCGAGGATTTGCCGAGTGTTGCCGATACTTGGTATCGAGGATTTATCGAGAATTGCCGATAGAACGCGGTAACCAGCGACGATAGAGTCCGACGATTTAACTCGATAATTATGGGGATTGGGCGACGCAAATGGAGAGTTCGAGACTACTGAAGTGTTGAGCAGATGTTTGAACTGAGGAAATGGAATCCCAAGTTTGCAGTGATCAGATCATTCAGGCTTGCAAGTTTCTGGATGAAAAATTGGTTCGGACGAACGGGTCCGTAAATTGCCGAGAAATGGGATGGGAGGTTTCGGTACTTAGTCCGAGAGACAGCCGAGTAAAATAGGAGTGATAGTGATAGTGACAGTACAGTGATAGTGATAATGATAGTGATAGTGACAGTATAGTGATAGTGGTAGTGAAGTGATAGTGATAGTAAAGTGTACTATCCGGAAATGGTTGCATCGGTGATCGATGGACCGGGCCGATGGACAAGGTGGCATGGTTTGGCCGATGGGCCGATAGTGGACTAAAAGGACTCGATATCTCGTGGAGATTTAAGCCGACTCACGGGAAAGGAAACCCGAGAGAAATGGAAACTCGCGGTAATGGAAAGGTGATCGGATAAGGATAGATGCGAGAATTATGGGAAGTTATGGGCGGTGAAACTTATCGTTCTAAGGCAACTTAGGGCAATTCGTGGATCCTATATAAGGGATAAAACCCTTAGGAATTTCCCTAGTTTTTGCATAAGAATCCGAGAGCCGCCGCAAGAGAGAAAGAGGACAGTTTCTGTCGAGAAAGAGATCCTAAGTCTAGGGTAGAGAGGAACGGTAAGTGTTCTTCCACCTTGATCCGTCGATGGTTATGGTTATGGTTATGGTTATGGAATTTATCTCGGATACTAATGGTATCGATCTGTCCGTGTAGAAGCGGGGATCAGATCCGAGCATAGAAACCAAGAGATCAACGCCTTAGGTCGATACCGAAGGTGAGTGCGTGACTGTGGCCGAGTTCCATGGTTGATTCTCTTGACCCGTGGTTTATTTAATCTTGTTAATTGCTTGTCTTATGGTTATGGTTTCTATTGCAATATGAATGATGGTTGGTCTAAGAGATTTAGGCGACTATCCATGGTATTTGATTGACTTGCGTGACTTGATTGGAATATTCCCTGTGTTAGATTGAGATCGTTGAACTGAGCCTAGTGAGACGGGATGACCGCTCCACTAAGTAAACTTTGTTTGCTTACGCCTCCTTTTATGGACGCAGGAAAAGATAGGTCCGATGATCGGGACTTTAGTGGCTGACCAGCTCGTGTGACGAAGGCAAGGGAGGAGGAAGGATGGTGTGGCTTGGGTAGAAATATTCATGGCGTTATCCGGAGAAGCCCATGCGTGGTGGATAGGCATGGCAAACCGTATGGTCAACCCGAATTGTTCATGGGAGACTTTTCGCGGGTTGTTTCTTGCGAAATATTTTCCGCAAGAAGCTAGCGACCGTCTTGAGTCGGAATTCCTAGACTTGAAGCAAGGGGACCGGTCTATGCGAGAGTATGAGACCGAGTTCAACCGACTCAAGAGGTACGGTGGGAATGAGATGGTAGAGGAGCAAGTTCAGATTCGTCGGTTCTTGCGGGGCATGAGGGTGGATGTCCGCAACCGGTGTATGATTTGGAACTTCGGGAGTCTTGCTGAGCTGGTGGAGAAGGCGGCCATGTTGGAGGACGGACTGGCTGAGGAAGCTCGGCAGAATCCTGGGGGGGTCACGGTGCAGCAGGCGCCGATGGTGAAAACTGAACCAGGAACTGGGAATAAGCAGACTGGGAGTCGGAAACCTACGGGTAAGGGCAGTGTGCGCTTGTGTCCGACTTGCCGTAAGAGACACTCGGGTCAGTGCCGACAGTTGATGGGCACTTGTTTCAATTGCGGTGAGAAAGGTCACATGGCAAGCAGCTGTCCGAAGAGGGGGAGGGACACACGAGTGTGCTACCAATGTGGACAGCCGGGTCATATTCGGCCGGATTGCCCGCAGTTGGGAACGCAAGGGCAGAAACGGGCCAGCGAGGTGCTGCCGTTGCCACCACCGCCGAAACGGCCGGCGATTATGCCGAGGGTGTATTCGATCGCGGACGGGCAGGTGGAAGCGAGCACTTCACAGCAGATCACTGGTAAGTTGGATACTCACCCTAGTGAATTCTTGCGTGAATATTGTGTGTGTGTGCGTGTGTTTGTTTGTGTGTGGATAGGTTCTTAGCCAGTAGAATTGTGTAGGGACTTTACTCATGGGCGGTGTGGAAACTCATGTGATGTTTGACACCGGGGCTACACATTGCTTTGTGAGTCCGGACATGATTGGTAAGGGTGGTTTCCGGAAGGAAACTGGAGATCATTTTGGTTTAGTACAAGCAGCGGGCGGTCAGGTCATGTTTACGTACGGAGTGGTACGTAATACCTCGGTCATGGTATGCGGCATGGATTTGCCGGCAGACTTAGTCATATGTCGAGTTAAGGCACACGATGTGATATTGGGTATGGACTGGCTAAGTAAACACCGAGCTCACTTGGACTGCTATCGCGGGCGAGTACTGTTTGAAACTACTAAGGAGATGGTAGTATATCAGGGCATCAGACCATTGCCGGGGAACTTGTTAGTCTCAGCGACGCAGGCCAAACAGTTGATCAGTAATGGGTGCAAAGCTTACTTGGCTTCGATTATGATAGAGGAAGTAGGCACGGGTGCGGAATTATAAGAGATACCAGTGGTACGGGAGTTCGAGAGCGTGTTCAGACCCTTGTCCGGGTTACCACCATCACGGTCAGATCCGTTTACTATTTAGTTGGAACCTGGTACGGCTCCGATATCAAAAGCTCCGTACCGCATGGCACCAGCTGAGATGGCCGAGTTAAAGAAACAGCTGGGAGAACTGATGGAGAAGGGATTCGTGAGACCAAGTAGCTCACCATGGGGTGCACCGGTACTCTTTGTGAAGAAGAAGGACGATACCTTTCGACTTTGCATCGACTACCGAGGATTGAATAAGGTTACGGTGAAGAACCGATATCCTTTACCAAGGATCGATGAGTTGTTAGATCAACTTCGAGGAGCCACATATTTCTCGAAGATTGATTTGGCTTCGGGATATCACAAAATCCCTATAGAGGAGTCCGACATTCGGAAGACAGCTTTTAGGACAAGGTACGGCCATTACGAGTTTGTGGTCATGCCGTTTGGGTTAACCAACGCCCCAACAGCATTCATGAAGCTCATGAATAATGTTTTCCGAGAATACCTGGACGAGTTTGTGATTGTGTTCATAGACGACATTTTGGTTTACTCGAAGAGTAAAGAGAAGCATGCCGCGCATTTGAGGACAGTACTAGAAAGGTTGAAGGAGCAGAAGCTTTTCGCCAAGCTGAGCAAGTGCAGCTTTTGGAAGCGCGAGATTGGGTTCTTAGGACATGTGGTATCGGACAAAGGAGTGTCCGTGGATCAGGAGAAGATTCGGTCCATAGCAGAGTGGCCTAGACCGCGAAACGCCTCAGAAATTAGAAGCTTCCTAGGACTGGCCGGGTACTATCGTAGATTTGTGAAGGGTTTCGCAAGTATGGCGCAGCCGCTGACCAAGCTAACGGGAAAGGACGAACCGTATGTATGGTCGGCTGAGTGCGAGAAGAATTTCTCGAGACTAAAGGTTATGTTGACTAGTGCGCCGGTGTTGGCACTACCAGATCCGGACGAGCGTACGTGGTGTACACGGACGCGTCGGGTCGAGGTTTGGGATGTGTACTTATGCAGAATGGGAAGGTGATAGCTTATGCTTCTAGACAGCTGAGGAAGCATGAAGCGAATTACCCAACCCATGATTTGGAGATGGCGGCCGTAGTATTTGCATTAAAGATTTGGAGGTCCTACTTGTATGGTGGAAAGGTGCAAATATACACGGACCACAAGAGTTTACAGTACATCTTTACTCAGTCAGAACTGAACCTACGCCAGCGGAGATGGATGGAGCTAGTCGCGGACTACGACTTAGAGATTAGTTACCATCCGGGTAAAGCTAATTTAGTAGCAGACGCCTTGAGTAGGAGAGGGTCGGCTATCAGTGCTGAGAAAGAAGTGGAGGACTTAGTTGGTATGATCAGAACCTTGCGGTTGAATGCGTTGACCGAACAGTTGGAACCGTTGGGCCTTGGGGCCGCGAACCAGGCAGATTTGCTAACACGGGTACGGTTAGCACAGGAGAAAGACGCGGAACTTATACGGTTGTCCAAGGTGGACGGAACCGAGTATGAGACAGCAAATAATGGCACCATTTTGGTTAAAGGACGGGTGTGCGTTCCTATGGATAAGGATCTACGTACTGAAATCCTTAGGGAGGCGCATCAGTCTCAGCTAGCGATCCATCCTGGATCCACCAAAATGTACCAAGACTTGAAGAGGTATTACCATTGGACGGGCATGAAGAGAGATGTGGCGGAATGGGTCGCAGCCTGCCCGACATGTCAGAGAGTTAAGGCAGAGAATCAGGTCCCGGGCGGTTTGTTGCAAAATTTACCGATACCCGAGTGGAAATGGGACATGATAACCATGGACTTCGTCACGAGCTTGCCGCCGTGCGACAAGAAGGACGCCATCTGGGTAGTCGTGGATAGACTGACCAAATCGGCACATTTCTTAGCCATCAACAAAAAGGACGGGGCCGAGAAATTGGCCGAGGTGGACGTACAAGAGATAGTACGGCTGCATGGTGTTCCAGCGAGCATAGTATCAGATAGAGACTCGAAGTTTACTTCGGGGATATGGAAGGCCTTACAAAAGCGTTTTGGGACGCGAATGGATATGAGTACGGCCAACCATCCGCAAACGGACGGGCAGTCCGAGCGTACCATACGGACGCTCGAGGATCTCTTGCGAGCAAGTGTGTTGGATTGGGGAGATAACTGGGTAAGGCATCTGCCGTTAGCATAATTTGCTTACAATAATAGCTTCCACGCGAGTATAGGTATGTCACCGTACGAGGCTCTATACGGTCGACCTTGCAGAACGCCATTGTGCTGGACACAAGTACGGGAGCGGAGTGTTTACGGTCGAGATTTTGTGGACGAAACGACCGAGAAGATCAAAATCTTGAAGCTGAAGATGAAGGAAGCTCAAGATAGACAGAAAAGTTATGCGGATAAGCGCCGAAGGGAGTTGGAGTTTCAGGTTGGGGATATGGTTTATCTAAAAACCGTGACTTATAAGGGTAAGGGTCGGGTAGCACTGAACACTAAGTTGACGCCTAGATACATGGGACCGTATCGAATCCTGGAAAGGATTGGTCCGATGGCCTACAAGTTGGAGTTACCTCCGGCTATGTCAGCTTTTCATCCGGTGTTTCACGTGTTGATGCTAAGGAAGTGCATCACGGGACAGGAGAATGTGATCTCCGAACCCCCACCTGACCTACAAGTGAATATGACCCTCATCGGTCGGCCAGTTCGGATAACTGGTACGAAGATGAGAGGTCCGCATAAGAAAAAGAAGACGAAACTGATTCAAGTCGTATGGGATTGCGAAGGGATAGAGGAAACGACTTGGGAACCAGAAGAGGTTATGAAGGTGAACTTCAAGAAGTGGTTCGATAAGAGAGAGATCCCTCGTAAGGAGAGCAAAGATTCGAGGACGAATCAGGCCTTAGTAGGGGAGAAATGTAACGACCCGGAACCTCGGCAACGGAATTGCCGAGAGTTGTCGAGAAATCCGAGTCGAGATAGTCGAGAAATCCGAGTCGAGATAGTCGAGAAATTTCATCGAGGATCGAGGAATTCTATCGAGGAATTTTGTCGAGGATTTGCCGAGAGTTGCCGATACTTGGTATCGAGGATTTATCGAGAATTGCCGATAGAACGCGGTAACCAGCGACGATAGAGTCCGACGATTTAACTCGATAATTATGGGGATTGGGCGACGGAAATGGAGAGTTCGAGACTACTGAAGTGTTGAGCAGATGTTTGAACTGAGGAAATGGAATCCCAAGTTTGCAGTGATCAGATCATTCAGGCTTGCAAGTTTCTGGATGAAAAATTGGTTCGGACGAACGGGTCTGTAAATTGCCGAGAAATGGGATGGGAGGTTTCGGTACTTAGTCCGAGAGACAGCCGAGTAAAATAGGAGTGATAGTGATAGTGACAGTACAGTGATAGTGATAGTGATAGTGATAGTGACAGTATAGTGATAGTGGTAGTGAAGAGATAGTGATAGTAAAGTGTACTATCCGGAAATGGTTGCATCGGTGATCGATGGACCGGGCCGATGGACAAGGTGGCATGGTTTGGCCGATGGGCCGATAGTGGACTAAAAGGACTCGATATCTCGTGGAGATTTAAGCCGACTCACGGGAAAGGAAACCCGAGAGAAATGGAAACTCGCGGTAATGGAAAGGTGATCGGATAAGGATAGATGCGAGAATTATGGGAAGTTATGGGCGGTGAAACTTATCGTTCTAAGGCAACTTAGGGCAATTCGTGGATCCTATATAAGGGATAAAACCCTTAGGAATTTCCCTAGTTTTTGCATAAGAATCCGAGAGCCGCAAGAGAGAAAGAGGAGAGTTTCTGTCGAGAAAGAGATCCTAAGTCTAGGGTAGAGAGGAACGGTAAGTGTTCTTCCACCTTGATCCGTCGATGGTTATGGTTATGGTTATGGTTATGGAATTTATCTCGGATACTAATGGTATCGATCTGTCCGTGTAGAAGCGGGGATCAGATCCGAGCATAGAAACCAAGAGATCAACGCCTTAGGTCGATACCGAAGGTGAGTGCGTGACTGTGGCCGAGTTCCATGGTTGATTCTCTTGACCCGTGGTTTATTTAATCTTGTTAATTGCTTGTCTTATGGTTATGGTTTCTATTGCAATATGAATGATGGTTGGTCTAAGAGATTTAGGCGACTATCCATGGTATTTGATTGACTTGCGTGACTTGATTGGAATATTCCCTGTGTTAGATTGAGATTGTTGAACTGAGCCTAGTGAGACGGGATGACCGCTCCACTAAGTAAACTTTGTTTGCTTACGCCTCCTTTTATAGACGCAGGAAAAGATAGGTCCGATGATCGGGACTTTAGTGGCTGACCAGCTCGTGTGACGAAGGCAAGGGAGGAGGAAGGATGGTGTGGCTTGGGTAGAAATATTCATGGCGTTATATTTTTATTTAGTCTTTCGTTATTTCCATGCATGGGACAAGTTGTTATTTCGTTGAATTGAACCTCATAATATTTTAATGAATTCGCAAGTTTAAGTTATGTCACCTGTTATACATATTCGCTTTCGTACTTGTTTAAAAATGCGCATGGAATTCGTCGGCCTTAGAAATTTTTGTTATCGGCCAGTTTGGTCCGAGTATGGGTTTTTAGGGTCGGGGTCTTACAGAGAGCCCCAGTGGTTAGTGAGATCGAGGACCAGAGTGTGACAGCTGAGGGTGTTGGCGAGTCGCAGGGTGTTCCGGGGGATTCAGTGAGTGTGGCCGGAGGGGGCGGTGTTGATGCTCCAGTGGTCGGTGATGCTAGGGTCCTGGGTGTGGGACCCCCAGCGGGTGGAGTCCCTGGTGTTGACATTGCGGCTTTTCTAGCACAGGTGTTGGAGCGGTTACCACCTGTGGTACCGGCTCAGGCTCGGGTAGTGCCCCCAGTGGTGGCGGAGCGGCAGCCAGTGGCTGCGGATGTGGGGGTCCATGCTCGTTATCTCAACATGTTGTCAGAGATGGGCAAGTTGCGTCTGAGCAGTTCTCAGGAGGTGTAGATCCTACTGATGCGGATGCTTGGAGGACGAGAGTGGAACGTAACTTCCACACTCGAGATGTCCCGAGGAGTTCAGGTGGACATAGGGGTCTACTTTTTGAGTGGTGATGCTGAGTTGTGGTGGAGATCTGTGGCTGCTAGGAGGGTGCAGCGGGAGATGACTTGGCCTGACTTCGTTTTGGAGTTCAACCGCAAGTATTTTCCTAGAGAGGCTTTGGATCGTTTGGAGGTGCAGTTCCTTCAGTTGTCTCAGGGGACACGGTCAGTGCGGGAGCTGGATTTGGAGTTCAGTCGACTTCGTGTTATGGGGGTCGGGCTATGGAGTCTGAGGAGGCTCAGATCAGGAGGTTTTGAGGCCCTTCGTGATGATTTGAGGGTTCACTGTAGAGGGCGGAGTTATGCTACGCGTGCAGAGCTGGTTGAGACTGCAGCAGAGATTGAGGAGGATATCCGGGCACAGTCAGTGGCGGTAGCTCCAGCAGTTCAGCCTAGTAAGGCTCAGCAGCAGAGTGGTTCTAGCAGGGCGGTAGGCATGCTCAGGGAACCAAGAGGAAGTGGGAGGCTACGCAGAGGCCGAGTGGTGCAGGTTGCTTCGGTTGTGGAAGCAAGGATCACAAGGTTTCTAGTTTTCCCAAGAGGAGTGTTCCGACGGTAGGGCCTCGGGTATGTTATCATTGTAGGGAGGCAGGGCTATCAGGCCTTTCTGTCCCAAGTTGCAGCCGGTAGCAGTGGCAGCGTTGCAGCAGGTGCAGCCTGGGGGTCAGCAGGTGGCACGGATTGAGCAGACGCCACGTGCTTACACGATAGCAGAGACTGGTGGAACCAGTACCGGGCGATCACAGGTATAACTTGGTACTTAAACTTTGTGAATTTTTTTAGTAGGAACAGATTTTGTGTTTTCCTGTGATAAAGTGTTAGGTTCTCAACACATGAGGATTGTGTAGGGACCTTGTTGGTGGGCGGGTTTAAGTCCCACGTTATGTTTGATCTCGGAGCTTCTCATAGCTTCATTACCCTGGAGTGTGCAGAGTGTGCGGGAATCAGAGGGGATCCTGCGGAGCGTACAGGAGTTGTTAGAGTTGCTGGAGGCAAGTTCCTGAGAGTTATTGGACGAGCTAAAGGGGTTGATATTCAGATTGCAGGAGAGTCGAGGCCAGCGGATTTGCTTATCAGTCCAGTGGAGTTGTATGACGTTATTCTCGGGATGGATTGGTTGCATCGGCATATGGTGCATTTGGATTGTTATCGGGGTAGGGTGGAGTTTGAGCGTCCAGGAGGGAAGTTTGTATTCCAGGGTATTAGACCGACTTCGGGGAGTCTCGTGATCTCAGCCATTCAGGCTGGGAAGATGATCGAGAAGGGCCGTGAGGCTTATTTGGTTACTATATCTATGCCGGAGTCAGTGGGGAAGTCTACGGTTAGCGGTATTCCGGTAGTAGAGGAATTTGAGGATGTGTTTCAGTCTTTGCAGGGATTACCACCATCTCGGTCGGATCCTTTTACCATTGAACTGGAACCGGGGACGACACCGTTATCCAAGGCTCCTTGCAGAATGGCTCCAGCAGAGATGGCAGAGCTGAAGAAGCAGCTGGAGGATCTGTTGAGTAAGGGATTCATCCGTCCAAGTGTATCACCGTGGGGAGCACCGGTGTTGTTTGTGAAGAAGAAGGATGGAAGTTTCAGGTTATGCATTGATTATCGGGGTTTGAACCGGGTCACTGTGAAGAACAAGTATCCTGTTCCTAGGATCGATGAGTTGTTGGATCAGTTGAGAGGTGCTACTTGGTTCTCTAAGGTGGATCTGGCGTCGGGTTATCATCAGATACGGATAGATGAGGCAGATGTGAGGAAGACTGCTTTCAGGAAGAGGTATGGGCATTATGAGTTTGTGGTGATGCCTTTCGGGTTGACTAACACACCAGCAGCGTTTATGAGATTGATGAACAGTGTGTTTCAGGAGTTTCTGGATGTATTTGTCATCATTTTCATCGACGATATCCTGGTTTATTCTAAGAGTCCTGAGGAGCATGCAGTGCATTTGAGGGCAGTTATGGAGAAGCTGCGGGAGCAGAAGTTGTTTGCTAAGTTGAGCAAGTGCAGTTTCTGGCAGCGTGAGATGGGCTTTCTGGGTCACATTGTTTTGCAGAGAGGGTTTCTGTAGATCTAGAGAAGATTCAGGCTATCGAGATTGGCCTAGACCGCAAAATGCTACGAGATCGAAGTTTCCTTGGATTGGCAGGTTACTACGGGAGGTTTGTGCGGGGTTTGCAAGCAGAGCACGTCCTATGACTAAGTTGACAGGGAAGGATGTTCCTTTTGTCTGGTCAGAAGAGTGTGAGGAAGGCTTTGCAAGCCTGAAGGAGATGTTGACTACTGCGCCAGTGTTGGCTTTGCTGAGCAGGGAGAACCCTATGTGGTTTATACAGATGCATCTAGAGTTGGTTTGGGGTGTGTTCTGATGCAGCATGGGAAGGTGATTGCCTATGCTTCGCGGCAGTTGCGGGTGCATGAAGGCAACTATCCTACTCATGATTTGGAGATGGGTGCTGTAGTCTTTGCCCTGAAGATTTGGAGATCTTATCTTTATGGTGCAAAGGTACAGGTGTTTACAGATCATAACAGCCTAAAGTATATATTCACTCAGCCTGAGTTGAATTTGAGACAGAGGCGGTGGATGGAGCTTGTGGCAGACTATGATTTGGAGATAGCCTATCACCCTGGTAACGCTAACACGGTTGCAGATGCTCTGAGTCGGAAGAGGGTAGCTTCGGCTCAGGAGCAGGAGATGGAGTCTCTGGTAGGAGAGATCAGTGCTTTGAGTTTGTGTGCTGTTTCACTAGAACCGTTGGGTTTGGAAGCAGTTGACAGAGCAGATCTTTTGAGTAGGGTGCGGTTGGCACAGGAGAAGGATTTGGGGCTGGTGAATGCCTCAAAGGATGTTGATTCAGAGTATCAGTCTCGGATAATGGTACTATTTTGGTGCAGTCGGGTTTGTGTGCCCAAGGATGAGGAGTTGAGGCAGGAGATTCTGAGAAAGGCTCATGCGAGCAAGTTATTCATTCATCCAGGAGCGACTAAGATGTACCGTGACCTCAAGAGGTATTATCATTGGGTCGGGATGAAGAAGGATGTAGCTAGTTGGGTCGCGAGGTGCGATGTGTGCCAGCTAGTGAAGGCTGAGCATCAGGTTCCTGGCGGTTTACTGAAGAGTTTACCCATTCCTGAGTGGAAGTGGGATATGATTACCATGGATTTTGTGGTAGGATTGCCAGTGTCACGGACCTTTGATGCTATCTGGGTCATTGTGGACCGGTTGACTAAGTCAGCACACTTTCTGGCCATTAAGAAGACTGATGGAGCAGCGGTCTTGGCTAAGAAGTATGTGAGAGAGATAGTCAGATTGCATGGGGTGCCAGCGAGCATTGTGTCTGACCGAGATTCTAAATTCACTTCGGTGTTCTGGTAGGCTTTTCAGGCAGAGATGGGCACTAAGGTGCATATGAGTACAGCTTATCATCCCCAGACAGATGGACAGTCTGAGAGGACGATCCAGACGTTAGAGGATTTGCTGAGGATGTGTGTTTTGGATTGGGGTGGCCATTGGGGCAGATCACCTGAACCTGGTAGAGTTTGCTTACAACAACAGCTATCAGGCGAGTATTGGTATGGCTCCTTATGAGGCCTTGTATGGGAGGCCGTGTCGTACACCGTTATGCTGGACTCAGGTGGGGGAGAGGAGCATGTACGGGGCAGATTTTGTTCAGGAGACCTCAGAGAAGATTCGGGTTCTCAAGCTGAACATGAAAGAGGCTCAGGATAGGCAGAGGAGTTATGCTGATAGGAGGAGGAGAGATCTTGAGTTTCAGGTAGGAGACAGAGTGTACCTCAAGATGGCCATGTTGCGGGGTCCGAACAGGTCATTGACTGAGACTAAGTTGAGTCCGAGGTATATGGGTCCGTTCAGAGTGATTGAGCGAGTTGGACCAGTGGCATATAGACTGGAGTTACTTGAGGTTATGCGTGCTTTCCACAAGGTATTCCATGTGTCTATGTTGCGGAAGTGTCTCCGTGAGGACGATCAGTTGTTGGCTAAGATTCCTGAAGATCTTCTGCCTAACATGACTTTGGAGGCGAGGCCAGTGAGGGTTCTCGAGAGGATGATAAAGGAACTTCGGAAGAAGAATATTCCTTTGATGAGAGTCCTTTGGGACTGTGATGGTGTGGAAGAGCAGACTTGGGAACCTGAGGCACGGATGAAGGCAAGGTTTAAGAAGTGGTATGAGAAGCAACCACGACTTGAGCTTGCCTAGTCTGGTTCCGTCTGTAATTCGTGGCTGGAGCGGGAATGGAGTATTCCAGCCCATCTCTCTTGTTACTCGGTCACTTGGGGTGGTTGGTTGTGCGACTCAGTAACAAGATGAGGTGGTGCTCGGGGTACAAAGTTTCTGTGAGGTGGGGTTTGGGGAAAGTTTCCCGAAATAGAAGTTTTCCGGAAGTGGAAAGGTTCCAGAAATGGAATGTGCTATTTATGGAAAGTTTTTCGGAAGAGAGAATTTATCCATTGTAGCGGTGGGAAGCCTTGGGGGGGGGGCTTTTGTGGCCTTTGTGGTGGACTTTTGAGTCAGTGTGCCCGTGTGTGGCGGTCCTTTTTAGGACATTTGTTTGGCCTTTGTGGCGGGCTGTTTAGCCAGAGTGTCTTTGTGACGGTCTTTCGACAGATGGCCTTTGTGGCGGGATTTTTAGCCAGAGTGTCTTTGTGACGGTCCTTCGGGACAGATGGCCTTTGTGGCGGGCTGTTTAGCCAGAGTGCCTTGGTGGCGGTCCTCTTTAGGACATTTGTTTGGCCTTGGTGGCGGTCCTCTTTAGGAAATTTGTTTGGCCTTGGTGGCGGTCCTCTTTAGGACATTTGCTTGGCCTTGGTGGCGGTCCTCTTTAGGAAATTTTGTTGGCCTTTGTGGTGGCCTTTGTGGCGTGTATATGATCCTTGTGTGGTCATGAGGTATTCCAGTGAGGGGATATGTGGTTGGTAGGACATTGAGATGTTTTACGCGAGCCACGGGAGGGAAACCTGGATAGGGATAGGACTCAGACGTGTTCAAAATCGTTTGCTCGCGGCTCTTGGAGGACTTTGGTTCTCCTAGTACTGCCATATTCAGAGACTTTGTGACTTTGGAGTATGGTTGGTATATCGACTTCGGACCACGGTCCGGAGGCGCGCTGTAGGTGACGACCCAAGAGACGAGTTTGGACTTTTCCTTATATATTATGGCATGCGGGCTTAGGCTCGATGAGGAGCCAACATTGGCATGCAGACTTAGGTCTGATGAGGAGCCAATGAAACTCAAGGTTTAGACCTATGAGAAAAAGGAAAGTCCAAAAGTCGAGAGCAAATGACGCCTGGAGCGTGAGTCTATCGCCTAGAGGTGACCTTCTGTAGATCGGTCGGAGGAGTGCGGACCGTGGAGACGGTTGCACGGGAGTCCTTGACAGATGGTTGTCCAAGATTCGAGGACGAATCTAGATTGGTGGGGGAGAACTGTAACACCCACAAACCATTTTCTGGGAATTTTAGTGAGGGTGTCGATCGACACCACAGGGGGAGTGTCGATCGACACCAGTTGCGGCCGGTTTGGTCGGTTCAATTTTTAATTGTCTGGTTTGCATGGTTGGTTTAGGGAATCCCTAAATCGAGTTGTGAAAAGAGGAAAACGACCTAGGGTCGTGTTTTGGTGTTATTTGGCCGCTGTTAGAGAAAAAGAAAGAGAGAAAAGTATTCTTGAGTTTTTGGGAAGAGATTGAGAGATTCCTTGCTGTTCTTGGGAGATCTAAGGCTGGGAAGGAGCTAGAAGCTTGCTAGGAGTGAGAGAATTCGTTCCTGTTGGTCAGAATCTTCTTGAAAGAGGTGAGTGCATGACCATGGCTTATCTAAGCTAAGATCTCTAGATTCTATGTGATTTGGTGCTTATGTGGTTGTTTCTTTGAGTTCTCTATGATATTTCGTCGCTGTCTGGGCTGGGTTTGGCTTCTGGGAATGCAAGGAGCGGATTGGAGAAGATTGGAGGCGAGATTCGGAGTTTCTGATCGAGGGAAATCGCTGCTCGGCATCGGTGTCGGTCGACACCAGTTGGGGTGTCGGTCGACACCAACGCGAGGACGGCTCGGGACTTTGGCGAGTGTCGATCGATGCCATGTGGAGGTATCGGTCGACACAAACTAGGGTTTTCGGGAGTGTCGGGCAGGGTGTCGGTCGACACCAGATAGTCAGTGTCGATCGACACCAGTTGGTGTCGGTCGACACCCCTCCTTCAGTTACGATGGATGTTGCATGCTTTGTATATTGCCTGGTTTGTTTTATTGATTGTTGTTTGTGGCATGTAGAGATCTTATTGCTTGTGTGTATAGCCCAGTAGATGGGAGGATTGCCTCACTAAGTATTTGTGATAATACTTACGCATCTCAATTGTTGTTTGTGGTGTGCAGGTAAAGGCAAAGTGTGATCGTGGAATCCAGGCGATGAAGAGGAGGATGTTCTAGGGACTTGATTGGGTGTTGTCTAGCATTGTTAGGCTGCTAGAGTTGAGTCATTAGAAACATTGTTAGGTTGCTGGTTTCATGTTTTCTGATGATTGATTATTGGATATTGCTTATGCTATGATATTGGTTATATTATTGTTTTATTATTGGTTATTGGTATTGAGTATTCCGCTGTTGTTTGTGCATGTGGTTAGATGGCTAGTGGGTATGGGACCACTAGCTGTAGCTTATTATTATTAGTATTATTATTAATTATTTTAAAAAAAAGGTCGGTCCTTTCATCCCTAGACAATAATCTCTTAAATCTTGTTAAAACACTCTCGTGATAGAAACATTCAACCTTGATCACTCCACTACCCATCTCTCGTTGGAGAAACATGACCAAGCAGGCAATATGAACCGATTCATTATTGTAAATAAACCCCTTACTCATCTAATCTCTAAGGCTAAGTGAGTAAATCTCTAGCATTGGTTGATTCAAACATTTCTTCTACACCTCTCGATGGTAAAACACCCTAGATCTAATCTCACCCTCTCGATTTGTTGACAGCATTAAGAACACCAATCTAGAAGAGAATTTATAAAACATAAACAATCAAACTAAGACATCCTAACCGATCAAGAACACAAAATCATCTATCCCATCCCTAGAAACTTTACTTCACTACTCGGAAATCATTGGAGAAAACATGAAAGCATATATAAACGAAAATTGCATTGTATTAAAATATAAAGTAGAAGAGAAGAGTATAGAGTAGAAATCTAAATGAAATAACAATAAGATGTAAAATAAATCCTAACAAAAGTGAAAAATGTTTGAGTCGCTCTAGATCTCTCTCAGAAGCTCTCCCTCTCTAATTTGAGGGTCTGTGGTATGCTCGTTTGCTAGGAAGAAGAGGGGGGTGGGTTTATATATGGAAACCCCTTTGATCGGCTTCCCAGTCATGCCCGAGGGTCTACTCGATGGGGTGCACGAGGATGAGGTCGGTTACTCCTCGGGTAGATCTTTGGGTTGTTCTTCCTGCTCTCGGATCTTCCTCGATCGTGTTGGGGTTCAGACTGTTCTTCCAGCTCGATGGCTCCTTCGGGTATATGTTCGGATTTGTCCTTGTTTTTTGCCATTTTAGGCTCTAAAGTACCTGTTTTCATCCAAAGTATGCAAATGCAAGAATGCAACACCCTAAATTGCCTAAATGCGAATTCCTACAGTTAATGACCTAAAAATGCTAAGGGAAGGGTATACACAATGCAAAATATGGACAAAAAGATGCTAAAAAGATGCTAAAAACATGTAAATTAGAGAGTTATCAGACCCCCAAACTTAAATCTTGCTAGTCCTCTAGCAAGGAAGTAGGAGAGTGCGGTTTAAAAACGAGGACTCATAACCTTTATATGCTAAGCGAAAGATTCAAGCTAAAGTTCTTAAAGATAGTTTAATGGTGCTAAGGTCAATCAACATACTTACAAATATTTTTCTACGCTCATTACCATTCATCGATCTTGTTCAACCTCCAACTAAAAGTATAGATTTGCAATTCCAAAGAACATCTATTTCACATTCGTTTAAGTGTTTGGCGAATTCTTGCAAATGGAAGGTGAATCAAGCTCAATCGGTTTCAAGGGTAAGGCTTTTTGGTACAGTGGTTTCAAACAAATTCTTTGGATGGTTTTCTCTCAAAAGAAGGAATGATAGACAGTTGTGCATACAAAGCTTAACTCTTGATAATATACCATTTTCTCATTCATCTCTTTTTTAATCAAACCCCTAGAATAAAACTACCCACAACCTTGATTTTAACTCTTTTTTTTTTGTATTCCTAAGGTCTAAGCTTTAACAATCTAGCTCTTTTTTTTTTCTTTTTTTTTTCTTTCTTTTCTAAACTCCTAATATGTATATACATATATATTTTTTTTTTCTTGGAGACTATAGCAAGATCTTTTCTTTTTTTTTTTTTTTTTTTTTTTTTTTTTGATTAGAGCTAATTGAACTGAATCTTAGGGACTTTTTTTTTTCCTCAACCCCACCCCAAATAAACATGCTAACCACCTATCTTTCAAAACCGATTCTATTAGCTAGTCCAAATGATTCTAACTTAGCTAAATCAAGAGCCAGTTCTTTGTCGTTCTCAATACTCTCAAGGTTTCACAACCTATAGCAAAATGAAAAGGCCTCACTCAACAATTCACAACAAGGTTTGAAACAAAAGTTTTGGTTCAAGGGTAGGAAAAAACAAATCGGGTTAATCGAAAAGATTGGTAAAAATGGAGTGCTAATCCGAGTTTAGAGTTATCATGAGCAAGTATTCAAATTCCATAAGCAAGACAATTTAAGTTCAAATTAAGTCCAATAAAATAGAGATGATGCAATGTTCAAGCAAGTTGAAGAAGCATTCAAAAGACACAAGGTTCTAAGCAAAGATTTTTCATTTTTTGCAAAGATTGATCTAGCAATAATGAACTGTGATTAAGGGCTATAGCTTAAATCCTAAGGTTTGATTTTAAACAAGGTGGTTTTAATCATTGTACCCTAAGATGCATATGCAAGAATCCTATATGAAGCAAACTAGACTCAATCCTAATATGTAAATGCAACTACATGTAAACTCCTTTTTTTTTATTTTGTAAATTTTTCAAATTTTTTGGGTTTTTTCAATGCACATAGATGCAGACTCAAATGAATAAAACTAGCATGCAAAAATTTGAAATAAGAAAATAAAACACAATGTTAAATAGATTCTAGGACCCTCCCCCAAACTTAAATTACACAGTCTCTGTGTAAATAAAACTCTGAAAAACAATCCAAGAATCACACAAATTGAAATGAAATTAAATGCAATGTTATATACAAAGATTGGATGAATGTGGTACCTCATGGGTTGGTGAAGAAGGAGGTTGTAGCAGCCTCCATACTCGCCAACGTGTAGCCAGGATCGTCACCGGCTTCAGCAGGTGCCGGGATTTGCTCGCTGATGTGCACGGACGACTTGCTCGGACCAGCATCCGAGGGGTTGATCGGGCACGGCATCGCGTAACTCATCGGGTTGGGCGGAAATACTGAGGAGAGAAAAGACTTAAAAACTGTAAATTATATTTACAACTCTGTCGTTGGGATTTCCTCCCAAGTGAGCTTGTTTATAGTCTCTAAGCTTGAGTTTCAATTCATCTCAGACTGGCATGGGATCGAAGAGATGCAGAGATGACCCCACCTTTGTTCTCTCATTTGCCATGTATTTCTTCACTCTCTGCCCATTCACAGTAAACTCAGTCCCATCCTTCCCAAGCAAAGTCACCGCTCCATAGGGCAGAACCTCTTTAATATCGAAGGGTCCTAACCATCTTGACTTGAGCTTCCCAGGGAATAGCTGAAGCTTCAAGTTGAACAAAAGAACTTAGTCTCCAGCTTTCAAATCCTTGTGTCGGATCTTCTTGTCATGAAAGGCTTTGGTTCTTTCCTTGTAGATCCTCAAATTATCATAAGCCTCCAACCGTATCTCATCAAATTCGTGGAGATCCATTGTTCTCATTTCTTGAGCAGACTTTATGTCCAAATTCAGTAGCTTGGTCACCCACATTGCTTTATATTCTACCTGGACCGGAAGGTGACAGTTTTTTCCATAAATAAGCTGGAAAGGCGTCTGCCCAATCGACATTTTATAGGCGGACCTGTAAACCCATAACGCATCATCTAGCTTGAACGCCCAATCCTTTTTTGTGATTCCCACGATTCTGGCTAATATCGCTTTAATCTGTTTATTACTTACTTCTACTTGTCCGCTGGTCTGTGGGTGATAAGCTGTTGCGACTTTATGCTTGACTCCGTGTTTTCTCAATAGGCCATCGAAAACCCTGTTAATGAAGTAGGTTCCTCCATCACTGATCACTACCCTTGGGATTCCAAATCTCGGGAAAATGATGCTTTTGAACATCTTCATTATGACCTTGTGATCATTCGTCGGGCTGGCGATTGCTTCGACCCATTTCGAGACATAGTCGACTGCCACCAGGATGTACATGTTTCCATTCAAGGGTGGGTTGAAGGGTCCCATGAAATCTATTCCCCAGACATCGAAAACTTCGACTTCTAAGATTAGCTGTTGAGGCATTTCGTTTCTTTTACCGATGTTACCCATTTTCTGACACGAATCACATTTTGTTATGAAGAGCTGCGCGTCTTTGAACATGGTTGGCCACCAGAGACCAGCTTGGAGTATCTTTTGGACGGTTTTGAAGGTGGCGAAATGTCCTCCATAGGCAGACCCATGACAGTGCTGTAGTACTCCTTGGACCTCTTCCTCTGCTATGCATCGTCTGAACAAGCAATCTGTCCCTTTTTTTGTATAGATAACGTTCATCCTAGTAATAGTTGTTGACCAAAAACTCATCCATGAAAACCTCCACCATTTTTTCTATTAAATCCAAGAAAATGGACGTCATGCATCTTTGGAAAGTTGCGGGAGCGTTGCACAAAACGAAATGCATCCTCTTATAGGCAAAGTACCATAAGGACAGGTGAAGGTCGTTTTCTCTTGGTCGGCAGGGTGTATAGGTATTTGGAAAAATCCACTATCCCATCGAGGAAATAGTAGTATGGGTGGTTAGGGAGTCGTTCCAGCATCTGATCTATGAAAGGTAGGGGAAATGATCTTTCCTAGAGGCTGCGTTAAGCTTCCTATAGTCAATACACATTCGATGACTTGTTATCGTCCTTGTGGGAATTAGCTCGTCTTTCTCGTTTTTGACAACGGTGATTCCTCCTTTCTTCGGAATGCAGTGCACCGGGGACACCCAAGTGCTATCATAAATGGGGTAGATAACTCCAGCATCAAGCAACTTTAGAATTTCCTTCTTCACCACTTCTTTCAGGTTTGGGTTTAGCCGACGCTGAGGTTCTACACTAGAATACGATTCATCCAACAGGTTTATCCGGTGGGTGCAGAGATCAAGGGATGTACCCTTGATGCCATCTAGAGTGTAGCCTATTGCTCCTCTATAGTTTCTTAATAGAGTGCAAAGCAATTTCAACTCTTTTTTAGGCAGGCTAGAATTGATGATGACTGGATAAGTTGAATTAGGTCCCAAGAAAGCATACCTTAGCCTAGGTGGAAGAGGTTTGAGTTCCACTTTAGGCGCCTTTGACTCGGACCAATCATTAGTGGTTTGAGGTTGCGGCTCGAGGTTGTGCTCGATCACCTTACTCGATGTGGCGGTCATGTTAGTGACCGGGTTGGTGATCGGATGGGCTGGTGTTCAGCAACTGCACGACATGACGCAGGAGGTGACTACTGACTTGTCCAAGCTTCAGTTGTCGAGCATCATTCCCTCTCTTTCAGCTTCCCTCATGTCTTCACTTAGCTCCGGTTCGATGACTTCCCAATAAGTATCAAGCAGCTCCTTGTAGAGCTCCGTTTCTTGACGTACGAATCCCTCCTTACTCATCTAATCTCTTAGGCTAAGTGAGTAAATCTCTAGTATTGGTTGATTCAAGCATTTCATCTACAACTTTCGGTGGTAAAACACCCTAGATCTAAGGATGGTGTAATCGACTCCTAAGTGTTCCTGACCAATACAGATGTCTTACATGCGTCAAGCAAATATTCCCTAGACAATGAATCCTTAAAATCTTGTTAAAACACTCCCGTGATAGAAACAATCAACCTTGATCACTCCCCTACCCAACTCCCGTTGGAGAAACATGACCAAGCAGGCAATATGAACCTATTCATTGTTGTCAATAAACCCCTTACTCATCTAATCTCTTAGGCTAAGTGAGTAAATATCTAGTATTGGTTGATTCAAGCCTTTCATCTACACCTCTCGGTGGTAAAACACCCTAGATCAAAGGATGGGGTAATCGACTCCTAAGTGTTCCTGACCAATACAGATGTCTTACATGCGTCAAGCAAATATTCCCTAGACAATGAATCTCTAAAATCTTGTTAAAACACTCCCGTGATAGAAACAATCAACCTTGATCACTCCCCTACCCAACTCTCGTTGGAGAAACATGACCAAGCAGGCAATATGAACCGATTCATTATTGTCAATAAACCCCTTACTCATCTAATCGCTTAGGCTAAGTGAGTAAATCTCTAACATTGGTTGATTCAAGCATTTCATCTACACCTCCCGGTGGTAAAACACCCTAGATCTAAGGATGGGGTAATCGACTCCTAAGTGTTCCTGACCAATACAGATGTCTTACATGCCTCAAGCAAATATTCCCTAGACAATGAATCTCTAAAATCTTGTTAAAACACTCTCGTGATAGAAACAATAACCCTTGATCACTCCCCTACCCAACTCTCGTTGGAGAAACATGAACAAGCAGGCAATATGAACCGATTCATTATTGTCAATAAACCCCTTACTCATATAGTCTCTTAGGCTAAGTGAGTAAATCTCTAGCATTGGTTGATTCAAGCATTTCATCTAGACCTCTCGGTGGTAAAACACCCTAGATCTAATCTCACCCTCTCGGTTTGTTGACAACATTAAGAACACCAATCTAGAAGAGAATTTATAAAACATCCTAACCGATCAAGAACACAAAATCATCTATCCCATTCCTAGAAACTTTACTTCACTACTCGGAAATCATTGCAGAAAACATGAAAGCATATATAAACGAAAATTACATTGTATTGAAATATTAAGTAGAAGAGAAGAGTATAGAGTAGAAATCTAAATGAAATAACAATAAGATGTAAAATAAATCTTAACAAAAGTGAAAAATGTTTGAGTCGCTCTAGATCTCTCTTAGAAGCTCTCGCTCTTTCGTTTGAGGGTTTGCGGTGTGCTCATTTGCGAGGAAGAAGAGGGGGTTTATATATAAAACCCCTTTGACCTAGCTTCCCAGTCCTGCCCGAGGGTCTACTCGATGGGGTGCACGAGGATGAGGTCGGGTTACTCCTCGGGTAGATCTTCGGGTTGTTCTTCCTGCTCTCGGATCCTCCTCGATCGTGTTGGGGTTCAGACTGTTCTTCCAGCTCAATGGCTCCTTCGGTACATGTTCGGTTTTGTCCTTGTTTTCTCCATTTTAGGCTCTAGAGCATCTGTTTTCATCCAAAGTATGCAAGTGCAAGAATGCAACAACTTAAATGGCCTAAATGCAAATTCCTACAGTTAATGACCTAAAAATGCTAAGGTAAGGATATAAACAATGCAAAATATGGACAAAAAAGATGACAAAAACATGTAAATTAGAGAGTTATCAAGGGGACAAAGTGTACCTCAAGATGGCCATGTTGCGGCGTCCGAACAGGTCATTGACAGAGACTAAGTTGAGTCTGAGGTATATGGGTCCGTTTAGAGTGATTGAGCGGGTGGGACCGGTAGCATATAGGCTAGAGTTGCCTGAGGTTATGCGTGCGTTCCACAAGGATTTCCATGTGTCGATGTTGCGGAAGTGTCTACGTGAGGATGATCGGTTGTTGGCTAAGATTCCTGAAGATCTTCAGCCTAACATGACTTTGGAGGCGAGACCAGTAAGGGTTCTCGAGAGGAGGATCAAGGAACTTCGGAAGAAGAAGATTCCTTTGATGAGAGTCCTTTGGGACTGTGATAGTGTTGAGGAGCATACTTTGGAGCCAGAGGCGAGGATGAAGGCAAGGTTTAAGAAGTGGTATGAGAAGCAGGCCGCGACTTGAGCCTGTCTAGCCTGGTCCCACTTGTAGTCCGTGGCTGGAGCGGGAATGGAGTATTCCAGCCCATCTCTCTTGTTTACTTGGTCGCTTAGGGGTGGGTTGTTGTGCGGCTAAGTAACAAGATGAGGTGGTGTTTGGAGTACAAAGTTTTCACGAGGCAGTGGTTAAAGGGGGAAGTTTTCTGATATAGAAGTTTCTAAAAGTGGAAAGTTTCCAAAAGTAGAAAGTTCTAAAGATGGAAAGTTTTACGGGAGTTAGAATTTTTCCATTTTTAGTGGTTGTGAGCTTTGGAGGGGCTTGTGTGGTCTTTTTGGCGGACTTTAGAGTCATTTTGCCCTTATGTGGCGGTCTTTTGAGACATTGTGTGGCCTTTGTGACGGGCTGTTTAGCCAATGGTGTGGCTTTTGTGGCAGGCTGTTTAGCCAATTGTGTGGCCTTTGTGGCGGGCTGTTTAGCCAATTGTGTGGCCTTTGTGGCGGGCTGTTTAGCCAATTGTGTGGCCTTTGTGGCGGGCTGTTTAGCCAATGTGCTTGTTTATGCGGTCCTTCGGGATTAGGTCTTCGTGATGGTCCTTCGGGACGTGTGGCCTGTTTAGACGATCCTTTGGGATGTATGGTCTTCGTGACGGTCCTTCGGGACAAGTCGTCTTTGTGACGGTCCTTTGGGATGAGTGCTATTTGTGACGATCCTTCGGGACAAGTGGCCTTGGTGGCGGTCCTGTTTAGGACATTTGTTTGGCCTTTGTGGTGGTCATGTTTAGGACATTTGTATGGCATTTTGGCAGTCCTGTTTAGGACATTTGTTTGGCCTTGGTGGCGGTCCTGTTTAGGAAATTTATTTGGCCTCGGTGGTGGTCTTGGTTAGGACATTTGTTGGCCTTCGTGGTGGCCCTTGTGGCATGTTGATGATCCTTGTGTGGTCATGAGGTATTCTAGAGAGGGGATATATGGTTGGTAGGACATAGTGTTGTTTTACGTAAGCCACGGGAAGGAAACCTGGTTAGGGATAGGACTCAGACGTATTCAGAATTGTTTGCTCACGACTCTTGTGGGACTTTGGTTTCCTTAGTACTGCCATACTCTGAGACTTTGTGGCTTGAGAGTATGGTTGGTATATCGACTTCGGATGACGATCCAGGGGCGCACTATAGGGTGGCAAACCGAGAGACAAATATTGGACTTCCTTATGTATTATGGCATGCGGGCTTAGGCCCGATGAGGAGCCAATATTATGGCATGCACGTTTCGGCCTGATGAGGAGCCAATAAAAACTCAAGGTTAAGACCTATATATGAGTAAAGGAAAGTCCAAAAGTCGAGAGCAAATATTGCTTGGAACGTGAGTCTGTCACCTAGAGGTGATCTTTCGTAGATCGGTCAGAGGAGTGCGGACCGTGGAGACGGTTGAACAGGAGTCCTTGGCTGATGGTTATTCGAGATTTGAGGATGAAACTATGTTGGTGGGGGAACTGTAACATCCGCAAACCGGAATCCCAGTCTAGGGGATGCATCGGTCGATGCATGTTCGATTTTTCGCGGACAAGTTTAAGTTAAACGCTGCGATTTGGGTTAGGAAAACCCTTAAGTCTTGTTTAATAGAGAATTTTTGTCGTCATTAGAGTGTTTTGCCACTTCTGAGAGAAGAGAGAGAAAAGGTGCTCGTGAGTGTTCTTGTAGATTTTGGGAGTTTTGAAGCCGTTCCTGTAGAGATCTGTAGCTGGGATCGTTGTAGGAGCTTCCTAGGAGCGTTGTTTTGCTTGTTTAAGGTTCAGAATCTTCTTGGAAAAGGTGAGTGCATGACCATGGCTTATCTAAGCTTGAGATTTCTCTTTTCTGTTTGTTTCTGTGTTGTTTGGCTTGTTAGAACGTTATTAGAAGCTTTGTGAAGCTTTCTTGTGGCTTGGGATCGAGTTTCTGGTTGTAGGAACAAAGATCTGGGGAGAAGCTTTGGGGAAAAACGATGCTCGGCATGTGCATCGGTCGATGCACTTTTTGCGTCGGTCGATGCAATGCAAGGACAGCGCAATTTGACCTAGGAACATCGGTTGATGCCATGTGGAGGCGTCGGTTGATACAACTAGGGTTTTTTGTGGAATGTCGAGCATGCGTCGATCGATGTAATGTGAGTATCGGTCGACGCAAGTGAACATTGCATCGGTCGATGCAAGGTTGGCGTCGGTCGATGCAGTTCCTGGTTGTTTGTTGATTGTTGTTTGATGGTTAGAGTATCTCAATTGCTTGTGTGTATAGCCCAGTAGATTGGAGGATTGTCTCACTGAGTGTTTATAAAATACTCATGCATCTCAATTTTTGTGCAGGTAAAGGTAAAGTGTGATCGTGGAATCAAGGCGATGAAGAAGAGGATGTTCTAGGGACTCGATTGGTTCTTGTCTGGCTTGATAGGTTGCTAGAGTTGAGTCATTAGAATGTGGTTTAGGTTGCTGGTTCTATGATTCATGTTGTTTGGATTATTAGTTTATGGTTTTGGAATCAATACTGTTATTTAATATTGGATTATTGTTATTTATTGGTATTATTTATTTCCGTTGTTGGTTGTGTGTGGTTAGGTGGCTAGTGGGTACGAAACTACTAGCTTAGATGATGATGATTATTATTATTATTATTATTATTATTATTATTATTATTATTATTATTATTATTATTATTATTATTATTATTATTATTATTATTATTATTATTATTATTATTATTATTATTATTATTATTATTATTATTTATAAAAAATGGGTCGGTCGTTTATATAACTCTTATCATTATAAATAAACTTATTACCTAAATAATCATAATATATTTAAAACGAGTGATTATTAGATTATGTAAAATTGTTATATTTACTCGATAAACCATAAATATAATATGATTTTTAAAACACCCAAAATACATATATTTCTATAAATCGTAACATTTTATAAATATATTATTTACCACGTTCACATATTTCACGAGTGAAATGCATTCTTACACGAATACATTAATTCGGAATTTCATTAATTTTTTCATAATGGTTCTTTGGTAGTAATCTGTCATTTATAGAAAACTAGATAAGGACCTGGCCGATGTGCGAGATTAAAATTTTGTGAATAAAATTAAATTTAACAAAAATATATTAAAATTTGTTGACTTTAATTTCACTTTTGCATAGTTTTTTTAATTACAAAAATTGTTGGCTCAAAAAATATTTCAAATAAAAAATATATTACATAGTATACTAATCAATTATTGTTAAAAAAGTATACTAATCAATGATGTATCATCACAATACTGTATCACCAACCATGGAGAGAACTTTGGCTCCACCCTCCTCCCTCCTTTATGGAAAGAACCTTGTGTCCAACCTCATCTACCATGGAGAAAACTTTGGCTCCGCCTTCCTCCCTTGGAGAGATAACCATGCGTCCAACCTTCTTTTCCTTCTTTCCTTGGGGAGATAACCTTACGATCAACCTCCTTCACCATAGAGAGAACCTTGGCTCTGCACTCCTCATATGTGGAGAGAACATGTTCAATTTTTTAGCTATCTCAAAATAGTTTGCTCTGACAACCAAATAAACTAAAAACCATTTTCTAGCGTTACAAAATATTTTGATAGTAACTAATGTTAAATTTTTTAATGTATTCGTGAAAGCTTCTTTGACATACCATGATGTAGCCTTTGTCTTTGTAACGCCCTGACAGCCACTTTACTGATGTTCATATATTTTACCTTGTTTTCCCTTAGTATTTTCACCTCTTTTGCATCATTTGCTATCTAGTTTAGCCATTATTGCATAGTTTTTAGGATTGTTTATGCATTAGGGTAGAGTTGCATTGAATTTGCATATTTTCTTGCATAAACAAGTGATTTTGGAGCCTAAGAAGCATGGAAGGAATGCTGAAGAAGATTGAAGCTATCAAGAGAAGAAAACAAGGAAGGAAGAGCTGAAGAATCAAGGTCCGGAAGTCCACTCGACCAGACACTCGACCGTGTGCGGAGAAGGTCTCAACCGGATGGAAGAAGCAGGAGAAGAGGTAACTCGACCATGCACTCGACCGAGCACAGGGTCGAGTTGACCGAGCCGCCCTTCTATTTTGTCTTTTAGCATTTTTAGGGCTTCCACTCCTTTCTCTATATAAAGCCTTGTACCCTGCAGCCACCAAAGGAGAGACCTTTTAGAGAACAAAAACCTAGACCTAGTATTTACCCTTTTGGGGAATTATTCCTTTTGCTTTTTATTGCTTAGATCTCTTAGCCACGTTTGCATATTTTTAAGAAATCTTTGATACTTGCTTGTTCCATAACTCTCAAACTATTAAGAATTCAAGTTTGACTCCTTCTTCAGTATTGTAGATCTCCATCTTATCTATCTAATCATGCAAGTTTCATTGATTTATGGGTTCATGACTTTGTTCATCATGTTTTGTGATTGTGAGTAGTGGCTTAGGATCTTAAGGATGGGTTAGGCTGGATGATAGTTGTGGTTGTTTAGATTGGTCATGCTTGTTTGTTATAGATCTCTTCTAGGCTAGATATGCTCTATGCTAATCTTATATCTGAGAGGGTAAGGTTAGATCTTAAGCTTCTTAGCATCACACCAATGTCTAAGTTGTTAGATAAGGCTAGATCTAGAGATTATCATGAAGCATGTTAAGAGATTAGATGTTTTGTTGATTTTTGACTATAATGATATGTTGTTTAATGCCTGCTTTTATATGATCTTTGCTAGTGAGAGCTAGACTGGGAGTATCTTAGCTTGATTGTTATTGCCAAGAGATTGGATTAATTTGTATTAGAAGATCATTGTCTAGAGATAGCTCATGTTTGATTGAGGTTTGTTGACCAGTATTAGTTAATCATAGGTTGAATCCAGCCCATGAATCCATCCTTAGGACCTTCCTTTTTATTGATTTACCTGTTTAAATCCTGTTTAATTGCTTGTTGTTTGCTTTACTTTCGTTCTGCTCTGTTTTGTTGATGCTCTGTTTCTGTTATTGAATTTCAACCCACTCGACCTAGTACTCGATCGAGCATCCGATCGAGTGCTTGCTCGAGCTCCTTCCAGTATTTGTTGTTTATGTTATGCATCTGTCCTGTTTCATTTCCTATTCATTGTAGTTCCATTTCTGTTGCATTTATCTTAGTCCTGTTTAATCCTGTTCATTACTTGTCTTTCATTACTGTAGTTTATGTTTCTGTTTCATTACATTACTGCTTTAATCACTCTGTTCTCTTTGCATTTAGTATCTAGTCTTAGTAGCTTTCTCATTATGCATTTTATATTCATCATTAGGTTGTTAGTGACAAACATCCTTTATAATTGGCTTAACTTAGACAAGTATTCACATCCTGATTGCTTACATCACACTCATTTAGGATTGACATCTCTTATACTATAACAACATAAGGGAAATTGAAACTCCTTGCATTCCACCTATCATCATCATATCATATCATCATCTCACCCAAAAACAATAGCAAGTTTCAATTACTTAGTGGGCCCCACGTCCACTCCCAACCCGTGGGCCCATCCATATCCGACGGTCGGTTTGTTACATCTGGGAGGCTTTAAAAACTTTACCAACCCTACAAATCACCACATGATATTTCTCTGTGTTTTGTCCTCAATCGCGCAGTTCCTACAATCACTTTCCAGAAGCTCACCTATCCTTATAGTACTCCAACTCAAGCAAAATTAACTCTGGAGTTCTCTCATGACCCTTGACCGAAAAGATAAGTGCACTTTAGTGACATAGGTTGTCAAATCAATTCTTTTGAACATTTCTACAAACCAGGTTGTCACAGTCTCCAAGCACCTATGGATCTTTCAACAATGATTTATGTATTTCCAATCTATCTATCTATTTTTGTTTCAAGCTTGTATTTATTAGCCTATTTTTTCCAACCATTAGGTTGATGAGCTTCTACTCGTTATCTCCTTTTGGGATTTGAATGAATGTTAAAACGAAAGAATTACTCAGATGTACTCCAAAAGTTGGTTTATTCATGATATGTATAAATTTTCTAAAATTGCTCAGATATTTAGTGCTCTAGGTGTAATTACAATTTACCCCTTGGGTTAATTTTTTTATTTTTAATTCCAAAAATATTAAAAAAATACACATCAGCAAACGATTCCATGTCATTATTGACAGTGAACGTCTGATTTATACTCCCTCCGTTTTAAATTACTTGTCGTTTAAGGTTTTTCCACGCAGTTTAAGAAAACAACTCAATTTTCTATTTTACCCCTTCTTTAATACATTTTCTAATATTCTTATTGGTCAAATCATTAAAATAGTGGGGATATAATTGGTATTTTTACCAAACATATGCATTGGAAATCTAAAATGACAAGTATTAAAAGACAAAAGTTTTAGTCTAGAATGACAAGTAAAAAAACCCAGAGGGTGTATTATTTCACGGCTGAGTTATAATACTTAAAGGAAAACGAAAGGTCTCATAGATACATATGACGGCTGAGTTATAACGCTTGGTGGCTGACATATAACAATAAATAAGCTGAAAGTAAACGACCAATTTATATTACTTCACGGCTGAGTTATAATACTTAAGGGAAAACAAAATGTCTCTTAGATTCATATGACGGCTGAGTTATAATGCTTCGTGGCTGACTCATAAGCCGTTTCATCGTTCCTCGCGTTCAATCCGTAATCATCGAGAACAAGCTTCACAAGCTTGTCTTGCGTTTTTCCGCATCTATCTGCACAACTCTACACCCTTTATCATCGGTGTTAAATACATATTTGTGTTTCTTTATCCAATTACCAGAAACAACAATTATCGGAACTGGATACATGAAAGAAAATGAAGAAGAATGAGGAAAATTAATAATAATGAGGAAAATTATGAAGTGAAGAACAAGGTGAAGAAGAAGGTAAAGAACTTCACTTTTGAACCAGGTGAAGAAGATGGAAGTCGAAAAAACGATGTTTCGTATTTGCGGAGAAGATGATGACATGGATGATCCGTCCGAAGTGGCAAGTCAGCCACCAAACGAACATGTAAATCAGCCTAATTAAATCAGCCATCAAACAAGATAATAACTTAGCCGCAATATGAGTACTATTACAGTAATTAAAAAGCAAAAAAATGGCTGCCAAATTCAGCCACTTATCAACTGAAATTTTGTAACTCAGCCGTATCGTTTAATAAGATTTTAAAAAGATTTTAAATATTATAATTTCTAAATTTTAATAGTTTAAAATATTATTAATATTAAAACTTTTTAAAAGGTTCAAATATTATATTTCAAAACCTTTTAAAAGTTTAAAATATTATAAATATTGAAACTTCTAAAAGAAATTATTATGCTAGTCTTCATGAATTTCAAAATTTTATGAGAAAATAAATGATTTTGTTCTTGGAGTTTGATGGGTTAACAAGTTCTGTAATAGTCTAAAAAAATGTTTTTCAGTGGAAGAATGTGAATAAGTTGAAGAGGAAGAAGAAGAAGAAGAAGAAGAACAGTATAACGATGAACCAGACGGTAAAAGTAGCGATGACAATTACCACAAAACTTGACAAAAAATAAGAAGAATAAGAAAACATAATAAAAAAACACAAAAACATAGGTGGTAGTAATCAAATATATATGAAAAACGAGTTAAATTCATGATTATAAAATTGTTTCATTTTTCTGGTGGTCAAAGAAATGGTTTAGGATATGTGAGATCACTAGTTTGATCCGCCTCACCTGGACGTCGAGTTAAATTCATGTTTTTTTTTTATCAGATTTGATTTTATAACACAACTGATTTTAAAATTTTTTAAAATTGTGTATCTAAAATTTAATATTTTTCTTCCTAATACTAATTAAAATTTAATTTTTTATAAGATAATATTTTATTACCGTCATCAGTCATATAATTTTCATCAAAATATATCAGACAAAACCACGCGTAGCGTGGGTTCAAAACCTAGTTTTGTTAATAAGATGATATATATAGAGGTCATAATTAGGTTAGTTTTGATATAAAAAATATCTTTGTGAGCAAGCCATATTTATTATCATTGGCTATAATTAAGAAACAAATTAAATTAGAATATATGTGTGATATTCTGTATTAATTGTTTAAATTAAGTGTTTTTCCATATGTAGTCACTCGAATTTATAAACATAATTTTGTTTAGGAATCTTATAAAAATATCAAATAAATGATGATTTGGTAATATAAAATTTAATTATGTTTTCCATAAATATCTCATATTATAAAACAAAACTAAATATGTTTATATAATATATGCAATTTTGAATTTTATAGCTTTATTTTTATGGTTACAACTTTAAACGAATTCCATAAAAATTGGCTAGTTATTATTTTCTAAAAATTAATAGCTTTATTTGTTTTTGATTTTTGGGTTTCTATCCATACCCAACAAATGATCCGATTTCCAATTATCCGAATTTTTAATTTCAGGTTTTTTTTAAATTTTGACCTGACCCATAATCGATTTTGTAGTTCTCTTTTACTTATATAGAGATTAACAAACCGACTAACTCAAAAGATTTAAATAACCTAATCACAAATATTAAATCAATAAATTATATTATTATCAGAAAATTTAGTTTAGAGCCCGATTGTTACTAGCATATAATAAAGTTAAATAATTAAACTACCGAGTAATTTAGAATATGTTGTTATGGTTAAATAACAAACATGAAAATTGTTATGATTACAAAATAAAACATAAGAAAATATGACTTTGATTTTTAAACCACACAAAATACATGTTGCAATAAATAGTAATATTTTATCAATATTTTCTTTACCATAAAACATCTTACAGATTCAAAGATTTTACGGGTAAAACATATTTTTTATACGAAAAACACAGCTTTGAATACACAAATAAAAAAATTTTAGTTACATATTATATTTGACACAAACAGATATTGGTTCTAGGATAATGATTTTACTTAAATCAATTTATCACGCACATAGTGCGGATTGTTAGCCAGTACACCATTATAAGTATTTGTAAATTTTATTTTTTTGCCTAAATTATTAGAGGATCTCTAAAATAAATAACATGTATACAATAAAATCTGGTTCTTTTCCTAATTCCCCCCCCCCCCAAATCTTGGCCTTATTTTTTTTTTCCTTTTTATGTAATTAATAACCTCACGATTTTGTATCCATATATTTTCCTTTTTAAATTTTGATTTTCGTTTTTTTCTTGGCTTTAAATAAAGTTTTGAGAATTGCTTCTTTTTAATGCTTTTGCACTCCTGTTCGCTTAAACTTATGTATTAAAACGTAAATTTTATATTCTCTAACAATATTATCTCATATCTATATTAACATTTTTAAGTACATTTTAGTTTATGTCCTTTAAGTTTTACTTATTTAATTTATTTTTTACAACATTAATCCCTAAAACAATTTCATAAATAACTTTGCAGAAAAACTCAAATACTAAACTTTATTAAAATTTGACCAACATTTGTTACATTTATTACCATAAAATCTTAACAACATCTATACATTTTGATTTTCCAAAACAACTCTACCCATTAAAGTTTTAACCCATTAAAGTTTTAACCCATTAAATCTTCAAAACTATTTTTATGGGGTGCTAGAATCTCTCAAATTTAAATAATATACAACACATTTTCCATAACAAAATTTTACAATCTCCATAATTATATTAACATTAATAAATTTCCTAAACCGAAATTCAATTATAAAATGTCACGTTAATATGTTGAAAACCCCTCATATAATTTGGTTTATTTTTTCAGTTTTTTGACGAATTACCAAAAAATTAAAATTCTATTAATTATCATAAACTATATATATTGACATGAAAAAATTATAAACTATAAAAATATGATAATTTTGTAAAACAATTAACATAATTAAACTTGATAAAAAACTTATTTTGATTTTTTTTTACGCAAAAACTTATTTTGATTTTGGTGAGACGGGTTGACATTAATCTCATATAGAGAGTTAAGTGGAATTGTTTTTTTTTCTAAACACTTTTAGATGTGTACCAGGAGATAAATGTATTACTAGACTACACATATATCACATGGATTAAAACCTTGAAAACACTACAAAAATCCTATACTTTGAATACTTATATCAAATACCTGTAAAATTTTATATTTTTAAAATTAATAAAACAATAATAAAATAACAAATAAATACAATATAAATTTTAAATTTTTAAAATTTAAAATATTATCCCGCGGTGTACCGCGGGTTAAATCCTAGTTGATATGCATAATTGGTAACAGAATACAAAAATGGTATATTTTCTACAATTTTTTAATTCACTTAACTGCTATTGAATGAAAAAAAAAAGAAAGAAATCATATCCTATGGACTTAAATTAGTTATATATATATATATATGACAATCAAAGAAAAAAATGGTTTTTTTCTCTCAAGGCGATCGTCGGTTCTGTCAATTAAAGATGACAGTTACTCTTCTCCCTTTTTCGCGGGAGGTAACCGCCAACCGAAACCGCCATGGTTCATCTATAAATCCTCGAATTTCCCTCGTCATTCTTCAATCACTTCCATTTCACTCCTCTTTTCACCCGCAACGATCTCAATGAGTGATAACATTCGTAAATCAGTCCAAGATCTCGACTTGGGTATTGATGATGCCCCTGTTTCGCTTCCACTAGAGTTTCTATCCCGTGCGATTGCTGTTAATCGTCACACACTTGTAGTTACTCCTGTCAATCCACGCAAGCAGAATCTCCGTGCACTAATCAGACAAATGCCAAGGGTCTGGGGTTTCGCTGAAGAATGTGTGGGTCGCATACTCGATGGAGGAAGAGTACAATTTCGTTTTCAATCCGAGGATTCTCTGAACTTGGTGCTAAGAAGAGGCCCGTGGTCTTTTAATGATTGGATGGTCACCACTCATCGTTGGTATCCAAATATCAGTGAGACCAACATGAAAATTATACCCTTTTGTGTCCAAATCCAAGGTATTCCTACACTTTGCTTAACAAATGACATGGTTAGGTGGGTAGGGAATAAGATTGGATATGTTTCTGAAGTAGACTATGACGAGAATCAAAACCAAGTGGGTGCTGTTCGGGTTAGGATTGATTGGAACATAGATGATCCCTTGCGTTTTCAAAAGAATATACAGTTTATTGCTGATGAGAATACCATTATCAAGTATTATTTTGAACGTTTACGGAACTTTTGCACTAAGTGTGGTTCTCTAAAGCATGATGCAAAAGAATGTCTACTTGGATTTGATGATGAGGCATCATCTGGTTCGGATGATGATAATGATGGAGAGAACAACAACAATGGCGACAACGCTATGTCTGAGGCGGATACTCTTCCTTCAGTGGACCCTGCAACTCTCATACCGGGTCTCAAAATGGCACCACCAGTGGCTCCTCCGGGTCATGGATATGTCTCACGAATGGTGTCTTACCAGACCCCGCCATCTGCCTTTGTCGACAAGGATCTAACGGCGGAACGTTTACGTTACCTTAATGCTAAGTATGCAACTCACCATGATGCTAATCACGCACAGAGAAGTCTCCTTGATGAAAATACAGACGATGCAAGGTCCGAGTTTGTTTTCTTGAAACGTAAGAGAGTGCACTTCAAAACTCAATTCAACAAAGCAGAGGCTGCAGAGGAGTTGGTGGTCCTGAACCAGCTTCGTCGTAAGAGCCAACGCACTAACTTGGTGGGTTCGTGTTCTGTAACAAAAGGATTCGACGGAGGCGCGGGGGGCCCGGTACCCCCAGACATTCCCATATGAAGAACCTCTCATGGAATTGCAAAGGCATCAGGCCACCTTTAACTTCTTCTCGTCTCAAAAAACTCTGATGTATTAACTAAACTTAAGAGTGATTTAGGATTTTCTAACTCTTTTATTCAACCCCCTCAAGGTCGGAGTGGTGGTTTAGTTTTATTTTAGAAAGATCATGTGAACTTGTCCTTGGTCTCTGGATGAGAGACTCATCGATGTATCAGTTCACTATAATAATATCATGTTTCACTTGTCTTGTGTGTACTGCCACCCAAATCTAGCTGAACGAAATGAATTGTGGCAACGTTTTGAACTCTTAGCATCTTCTCGAATGGCTCCTTGGGTGCTCATTGGTGACTTCAATGAGATAGTTTCGAATAAGGAAAAAATTGGAGGACCTTTACGTGCAAAATGGACCTTCAGAGATTTCAGAAGAATGATCTCCATATGTGACTTACAATATGTGCGTACTATAGGAAACATGTTCTCTTGGGTGGGTGAACGTCACACACACACAGTCCAATGTTGTTTTGATAAGGCGATGTTTAACTCCGCAGGCTCTGCAACCTTCCCCAATGCAGAGGCACATTTCTTGGATTTTGCAGGCTCAGATCATAAACCAATTTTACTAGACCTAAAAGATTAGATCAGACATAAAAGGTGGATCTTCCAGTTCGATAAGAGACTTCTAGAGGCACCAAATTTCCATGAAGTTGGTAAAGAAGGATGGTTAGTTAATGATCCTCGTACCGACATTCCAATCAACGAACGCATTATACACTGCAGACAGAGTTTAGCTACTTTAAAGCGTGAAGTTCACTTGAATTCTGAACAGAGAATCACAACTATTCAAATCGTTTAAACTTTGCAATGGAAAGTCCAAATCCCATTATGAGGAGATCAATACCACAACTACAAGACGAGCTCACTAAGGCATATGGTGATGAAGAAAAACATTGGCAACAGAAAAGCAGGAATCAGTGGATGACTGCATGAGACCAAAATACAAGTTTCCTTCATGCATGTGCCAAGACAAGATTTGCCAAAAATATGATTACTTCAACCTCAGATTCAGAAGGTAATGTTTACCAGGGAGATAAGGAAATTGGGGAACATGCCCAACATTTTTTCACCAATATCTTCTCAACAAACAATCACCATGTATCCCCATCAGTATTCGCGGATTTTGAACTAAGAGTTTCAGAGGAAGCAAATGCAAGCTTAACGAGAGCTTTCAGTGGCGAGGAAATATATGATGCAGTGTGTTCGATAGGAGATGACCGAGCCCCCGGACCAGACGGTTTAACGGCCAGATTTTACAAGTCTTGTTGGGACACAGTTGGTCCACAAGTTATTCAAGAAGTTCTTACTTTCTTTGACACCTCAGTAATGAACCAGAGTATCAATCACACAAATATTTGCATAATTCCAAAGATAGAAAACCCTTAAACTCTATCGGATTACCGGCCAATAGCTTTATGCAATGTACTATACAAGATTGTGTCAAAATGCTTGGTTAAACGGTTGAAAACACACCTAAATGACATTGTATCGGATGCACATGCGGCTTTCATTCTGGGATGAATTATTCAAGACAATGTCATGATTGCACACGAAGTCATGCATTCATTATAAGCCAGAAAACAAGTGTCACAAAATTATATGCCTGTGAAGACCGACGTAAGTAAAGCTTATGATCGAGTTGAATGGAATTTTCTAGAAACGACCTTAAAACTATATGGTTTATGTGGTAAATGGATAGAATGGATCATGGCTGTGGTAACAACAGTTAATTATTCTGTATTAATAAATGGAGCACCCTATGGACACTTTAAACCAACAAGAGGTATTAGACAGGGTGATCCATTGTCACCCTACCTGTTCATACTCTGTTCGGACATCCTTAGTCACTTAATAACCTCTAGTGAACGAGAGGGTGCACTCCAAGGTATACGCATTGGCAATGGTGCTCCTAGCATCACGCACTTGCAGTTCACAGATGACTGTTTATTCTTTTGTCGGGCCAATAGGAAGAACTGCCAGGCTCTAAAGGATGTTTTCGATGTCTATGAATACTATTCTGGCCAACAAATCAATCCTTCTAAATCGATGATCACATTTGGTAGTAGAGTTTTCGAACACACTCAAACACGTCTTAAAACTATCCTACAAATCCCAAACCATTGTGGAGGTGGGAAATATCTTGGTCTTCCAGAGCATTTTGGTCGAAAGAAGAAAGAAATGTTTGATTACATTGTTGAAATAGTTAAACTGAGAACATCTGGGTGGACTGCAAAAAAACTGTCTCCTGCAGGTAAAGAGATTATGTTGAACTCAGTAGCCTTATCAATGCTGGTCTATGCCATGTTTTGCTTCAAATTACCCCTTGGTATAACATCAGAAATAGAATCCATTGTAATGCAATATTGTTGGGAAAAGAGTTCAAGCAGTCGCAGCATTCCTTGGATAGCATGGAAGAAATTACAAACATCAAAAAAAGGAGGTTTAGGGTTTAGAGATCTTGCTAAGTTTAATGATGCTCTTTTGGCAAAACAAGCTTGGCGTTTAATCCAATATCCAAACTCTCTCTTTGCAAGAATCATGAAAAGTAGATATTACAAGGATGAGTCAATCCTAGATGCTAAAACACGGACAAAACAATCATATGGCTGGTCCTCAATCTTAATAGGTCTAGACTTACTAAAGAAGGGCTCACGTTATGTGGTGGGAGATGGGAAATCAATACGTTTGGGAATAGATAACTTCATCAATACTCATCCACCCAGACCAGTTCATACTTTAACTCCAGACTCTACTATCCGACTAAATTATGTTATTACAAAACAAGGTGTAAATCGATCATGGAATGTAGATAAACTTGCTACTCTTGTTTATCCGGAGGAGCAGTCTCTCATTCAAAATATTCATCTGTCACAACAAGAACAACCTGACAATCTTATATGGAATTACACTCGATCAGGGGTTTATTCTGTTAAATCTGGTTACTGGTTTATCACTCATTTTCCTTTTGATCCAAGTGCAATACCTAATATCCCACAGTGGTTCAATTGAACTCAAAAACAAAATCTGGTCACTTTAGCTTCTACCAAAGATCAAGCATTTTCTATGGCGTGTAATTTCAAGGGCTATACCAACTAGAACAAGACTGCGAACAAGAGGAATGAATATAGATTCATCATGGCCTAGGTGTCATCAAAATGAGGAAACAATTCACCATGCTCTGTTTTCATGTCCTTTTGCTAAAATGACCTGGCGAGTATCTGCAACTAAATCTCTGAAAATAAATAACATTCCAATGTCTACAGAGGAAACTATCGCCAACTTAATATCTTTCTCTCAACAAACTAATAACAGATTTGATTCTACCATGCACTTTATTCTATTTTGGAGGATATGGAAAGCAAGGAACAACCAAGTTTTTAACAATATCCGGGAAAGTGCTACAAAAACAGTTTTGCAAGCTAAGTCGGATACAAAAGAATGGATTAGCTATGTCAAAACACCAACCACTACACAGCAAGTACCCCGCTCACGAACCAATTCTTGGAGACCTCCAGAGTTCTAGTATATTAAATGTAACTATGATGTCAGTTATAACTCTATAAACAATACTGCAACAAGCTGATTGATATTTAGGAACAATCTCGGTGAAGCTCAGGCATGGGGGGCCACTAGACTAAATTATGCAGAATCACCATTAGAAGCTGAGACAAAGGGTCTTTTAGTTGCACTTCAACAAGCTTGGATAAGAGGATATCAATCTGTGGTTTTTGAAGGAGATTGTGAGGTACTAATCAAATTAGTCCATGGTCATATAATCAATGCATCGCTAACAAACTTACTACTCGATATCAAAGTTTGGAAATCAAAACTTAATATTAATTCCATTGTTTTTACAAAGAGAGAATGTAATAAGGTAGCAGATAGTTTATCAAAATTTGGTTATATTGATAAAGATATTAGTTTGGCTAAATAACCTTCTTTTAGCTAAAGACATTTCTTTGCAAATATTGCTAGCGTTTGGGGTCAATCATAAATCGCTATCGCTCCCATCGCTCCCAATCGCTCCTAACCGTTGAATTCCAAAAGCTGGTTCCCGCAAGCGATCATAGCTATGCTTTCAAATTTTTTTTTTTTGAGAAAAACTTAAACAAATCAATGATAATGAAATATATGTTTTATATATTTTTTACCTAACTATTTTATTCATTAAAGAGAGAAAATGAAGTAAGGTTAAGATTGAAAATATTAAAAAATAAACAATTTGAAGAAAATAATATTTCAATTAACAATAACCCGGAAATTTTGATGTAAATTTAATGGCACATCGCACATAAATTCAAAAATCTAAATAAATATAACGTTTCATCAGAAATTTAAGAAAATAAGATTATTTGTGAAAAATAAAAACAAATCACGAGTCTTCTCAACTCTCGTTTGATCATTACTACCGATGCAAATACTGCCCCACCAACTTATTGTGTGTGAGATTTAAGAAAGAAGATCTACGATCTAAAACATATGTTTAGTCATTTATCAAATTACTTGATTAAAATTTTGGAAAAAAGCCAAATGCATAAAGTAATAAGTATTTCATTATGAAATTTATTTATTTTTTTAATAATTATTTTAGTATTTTTAATGAATTTTAATTATAAATCAAGTTTAATAAATTTTTTGATATTTTAAAATATTTATATAATTATATATTACATTTATTATGTTCCAACCGCTATTGCATCCGCTGGTCAACCAGTCGTAAACCTCCCGCAAACGCACCAATTTTAAACCGTTAAACCAATCGTTCAAAACGCTTAATAACGCTTGAAACTGCAATCGCCCGCTTCCGCAATCTCCCGCAACCGCAGCATTTGAACCAGTCAGGCCCTAAATAACCTTCTTTGTAAAGACATTTCTTAATCAATATACAGTAAAACCTCTACAAATTAATACTCTGTAAATTAATAAACACTATAAATTAATAAATTTTCTTGGTCCCAGTTGCCAATGTAAAAAATAGCAAAACTCGATAAGATAATAAGATAATAATTTTTGAAATTCTCTTGTAAAATATGGTCCCAATAATATCATAAATTAATAATCATGTAATTTCATATATATATATATATATATACATATATATAATGATATAAATGTATGCTTTATAATTTTGATTTTTTCAAGACCTCATATATAAACAATTGTTATGTTGTATTTTTAAACTATATTGGTATAAAATATTATATAACATGTCATAAAAATAGCTAGTTTTTTAAAAAGTTTTCAAATTTCTAGATATGCATTATTTTCATTCTGATAGTTTTATAAGCTATTAAAATACGACAATTAATATTATTATCCATAAATTTAAATTTATGTATGTTATGTGTATAATTGATATTGTTTATAATATTTGTAATTTATAGTCAATAATGTTTTCTATAAATTACAAATTCAATTATAAATTCATAAAATTTATAACATCTGAAAGTCTAATCTTTTTTGTTAAAATTTTCTCAGCTAATAATTTTTATGAATTTAAACAATTAAAATTTATATCTATAAATTAATAATTATTAATTTACACTATAATATAATAAATATTAATTTATAGATAAATTAATATCACTATAAATTAATAAAATGTCATGGTCCCAACATTATTAATTTATAGAGGTTTTACTGTATTATTATTTGTGAAAAAAAAAAATCATATGATATATAGCCCATCAAAAAAATATAAAAGATATCATATCCTATAAATTAGTTTCCACAATCGTAACCGTCAATGCTACGTAAATTTAATACTATTTTATAAAAGTAAATCCTAAGAGACACACAACTAACACAAGTAAAGTATTTAAAACATCAGATCGAATAATTAAATAAACTTGTCACACTTCCTACTCACGCAATCTTTCACGCGTCTTTAAACCGCGTTAAAACGTCACCTCACCATCAAACCCTATTTATAACAAACCAATACCTAAACTTCTCACAATTTCTCTACTTTCTCAAAATCTCTCTACCTTCACTTTTAAACAATATGTCAAAGAACGGTTCAAGAAACTGCTTAGGTTCAATGGAAGACATCAAGAAAGTTTTCCAACGGTTCGACAAGAATAACGATGGGAAAATCTCTATTGATGAGCTTAAAGACGTGATCGGAGCTCTCTCTCCCAATGCTTCTTTAGAAGAAACCAAATCTATGATGAAAGAGTTCGATCTTGACGGTAATGGATACATAGATTTGGATGAGTTCGTTGCACTCTTCCAAGTAAAACAAGAAGACGGTGAAGACAACAATAGTGAGATCAGGGATTTGAAAGAAGCTTTTGATTTGTATGATTTGGATCGTAACGGACGGATCTCGGCTAATGAGTTACACTCGGTTATGAAGAATCTTGGTGAGAAGTGTTCGATTCAAGATTGTAAGAGGATGATTAGTAAAGTTGATTCTGATGGTGATGGTTGTGTTGATTTTGATGAGTTTAAGAAGATGATGACTAATGGTGGAGCTTGAAGTTAGATCTTTTTTTATATTATTTATGTTTGTAAATATGGAATTTCATAATCTCTTTAATCTAATATTTCTTAGGAAGTAGGTTAATCGGAAGTTTTATTTTATACTAGGTTTTATCGATTAAATTTAGATGAATCTCTATGTTGCTTTTCTTTTTTAATAATGGCTCTGACCTAATGTTAGGAAAGTGTTGCTATTAATAGTTTTTTTTCTTTTATTAAAAGAGGGTACTATAATATACGCTTTTATTTGATAATTATTAATGTGGTTGGTTTATAAGTTGGGTTGATTCATGTGCATCTTGTGTGGATGGGTTTACTTCATGGTAATGGCACCATGTGAACTTAACCGCATCTCCTTATATCTCGCTGGTGCATTAATAGCACATTATATTATCTTTATGTTATTCGTAAATTCGTAATATACCTTAATAAAAAAATAATTAGTGTTTAATTTTTCAATTAATATTCGAATGGCATAAGATTAAGATATTTACTAAAGGTAAATAACTAAAGATCTTGTGTCGGTAAGATATTTACCGGAATCCTTACAAACATCTTACTCTGTCCCAATTAAGTCCTGAGCTAAACCATTTGCTACCTTGCTTCAGAAGGGCCACTTAATTTGAAAGTAAAAATCTGAAGAAGATGGGCATTATGATTTCCTCTCCAAAGAGACGAAGTTACCTAAACTTTCTCAACACTTTCTATCCTTATCCCTAGTTATCGATTCTTCTCTTGTACAATTTATCAGTTTCAGGGATATTGGCTTCATCCCCCAAAAATACAGAGTATTGGCATTATGACCCCTGTTCCAGAGAGTGGTGGTTACCAACAATTCTTCAAACAAACCTGTTCAGATCATAGAACCTCCAATAACCCCTTCTCTGCCGCTGTGCAGACCAGTCCATCTAATCTCGTGCTGGCGAGACGCTTGGTCTTGGAAACTTCGTTAACGTCACTCAATCTGATGATAGTGACCATTAACTCGTCCAACGGCCTGTCCGTGGATGACCCGTCGATGAACCGTGTGATCACTTGCACCACTTTGCTTTTTAGCTTTGGTACCCAAGCTCCCATGGATCTTTCTCGACTTGTTTGAGCTACCTCTGTGTAGTGTCTTCCATTTTCCTTTATGTTGATGTACTTTGTGTTAAGATTCTCTACCTATGCACCTATAGCTTGTATAAACTCTGTTATGTTTGATTGAATGAAAGCAACCTTGTGTGACAAAATAAAATAAAAAAAAAAATAAAAAAAACCTTGATATCGTCGTAAATCGTAATAGAGATTAGATTGGATATGCATGTAATTAATGTTGCATAAAAGGGCTAAAGCCTGAGAACCCCTCGAGGCCATGAGGCCCATGACCCTTTAGTATTACTATTTTCTAATCCGGGTTGGTTTGAATAAAAGTCGTTCAATAATGATTAGATAAGGACAGTTAATGGACTTGGCCTATTTAGAAGCTCACCATATACCCATGTAACCCATCTTACGTAAAACAAATTTCGTAGTAATTAAGTGATACGAAATCTCTAATTAAGGCCATGAAATGGATGCTATTTTTTTATTCAATTTTTGGATTTAGTTTTTAGTTTTTGGTCTTTGGTTTTTGGAAAAAATTAACTTAAAAATCAAAAACTAGATTTTCTAAATTATAGGATAACTAAAAATCTAGAATCATGAATGAAAGACCACAACAAAATAGTTTCCCTAAATTTTAGGAAAACAAAAATTTCAAAATCTTATTGGTATAAAAATGAGTTTTTGAAAACCGAAAACTAAAATCTCTTTCAAAAACTACAAAACATTCAAGGCATTGTTTATTGTTTGCGACAAAATCCGGGTTTTCTTCTCTATGTATTTTGGCATTGTTTGCGACAAAATCTAATTGAAAATCTTCTCTTAATATTGAAAGAGAGACTGTTGACAATTAAAAAAAGAGAGTGAGAATAAGACTGAGACAAAGATGTTTTTGTGCCCACGAGAAAGGATTGTGAGTGGAGATGATAATAATATCTAGACAGTTCGTTAATTGCTTTTGTCTTGACATATCGTCGACCATTTTGAGTATTAGCTACGTTTTCACTTCTATGTGTCACTCTCCATGCTAGTATCTCTAATAACGTACTAGATCAAATAAATGAATAGAAGTTATAACTTCCATGAAGTATGTGAATAATAAAGTTAAAGATATTATCTGCAAAATAACAAGAGTAATTAATAAAAAAAATTATTGGAGTACGTACTGTCGCTGCAAGTTGTAAAGATTTGGGTTGAAAATGGACAAACACTTTATGCAAACTTCTGTTTATTTTTTTTATTAGAAAAAAATGTTAAATTAGATTCAAAAAGAAAATAGCGTTTTACATCTTGTGCCACAGTTGGATTAATAATCTTAGTAACAGAAAGAGAATAGAAGAAACAGAGACTTTGTAAATGTTAAATCGAGTGGCGAGCCAGACAGAGAGGCCATCCCCATATCGCTCATCACCCGCGAGTGAGATTACTAGGAGCCTGTCCCGAACCTGCTTATCAATCCTTTTGATGAGCTGAACCTGTGGAGTTGGAGTGACGTCGATCATTCCGTTCTCTCCACAGAGTGTATACCGTGATCTGCAGAACATATCGCGCAAAAAAATCTGAGACCCGATTAGGCCAGAGAGTTGAAGCACGTTGAACAATAGTTGACCAATCATTGGAATGGTGGGGGGTGTATATGTGTGAAGCGAAATTATTCCAAACACCAGCTGAATACTCACAGGAACACACAAGTAGCATCAACACCTCCGTTCCATTGCAACATCCGGTCTCCGTTCTAAACTTCTGTTTTTTTCATTCAATCTATATATATCTTACGTAAAAATTAATAAGAGACAAAATTATTCTATAATAGCTAACGTCCATTGCTACCTATACGATACATGCAAACTTATGTTCTTTGAGGGTTATCTTTAGGATTGGTTTCTTTCGACGAACCGTATGTAATTACTAGAGGTTATTTCGTGCTACGCACGAATTTATTTTTACTTTTTTTTTACAATCAAATCTCATATATTAAATTATTGAAAAAGACTCTTTCTCTTTTCAAAAGAGAGTTACCCACAAGCTTTTAAGTAAGAAAAATAGAAACGGAAGGTGGTAAAAAGGGAACATCACGAAACTTTTGTATGTGAAGATCAAAAGCTAGTAACTTCAACGGACCACCACAATTTAACCAGTAGATGGAACCATTCACACACGCTGACTTCCGTCTAGCAAAAATACCATAATGTTTGAAATAATAAGTGTGAATCGAACAGAATAATTATAGAATCAGATATCTCATAATCTTACGTAATTTTTCAGAGAGTAAGCTCAAAATTTTAATTTTAGATAAACAACTTTTTGAAAATTTAAACTAATTTACTTTAATAATACCTACCCACCATCTGACTTAAATTTCACTCTTTGTTATATAAGATTCAAACACAGAAATTAAACCCAAAAATTCAAACTCAAAAATTCAAACCTATAAAGTTCCAAGATGAAACCAACCACATACTGCTATAAGGTGGTTTTAGATTCTTTCGGGTTGCATATGTTTCTGATTAAAGAAGGAAGAAATATAGATGGTTTTTTTTGGGTTTTCTGAGCCTGTAGTTAATTAGATCTAAACTATAGTTAATTAGGTCTAAACAAAAAATACAGGTGTCAGAAATATAGTAAGTCAAGTGTCATCTCCTTAGCAAAAGTTGAGAAAAACGGTGAAATTTATTAGTCTTGTTTAATTTAATAAATAACAAAATGTATAAAAGATTAAAATATCTCTCTGTTTTACAATTAGAATGTGTTGTTTTGGGATGCTACCAATTTGTAATACATATACGGTAAATTTTTTAATGTGGCTTGTATTTGTCTTTGCTTTCTAGATAAAACGACAAGTGATTTTATTCTCTTTTCATGCTGGTTTCTCCCGACATCAGAAATTGTTTTACTTTTGTTATTGTATTTCCTATCAACAATAGACCAGTAATGTTAAAACCCCAATCAATGTCTTTATCCCTTGCAAATCTTGGAGAGACTTCAACCTAAGTTTTAAGTTTTGGTTTACATCATCAGTAATTATCTGTTAAAATAACAGGGAAAATGTAAAATTGAAAATGCTAAAATTTAAGCGTAAATAGTTTATGATTCCTTGTTGAAAATTTTTCCACATGTGTGTCTCAAGTTCTAAGGGTAAGTGGTGTTGATCATATTTGATAGATGTGACAGACTGACAGTGAAACTCTGGTACATAGAGCCTTGAAATCGTATGTAGACTCTTTAACATTGGAAAAGAATGTCTTCCCTATTAAGTCTTTGATGAGCTAAGTCACCTCGTCGTCCAATTCATCTTAGTTGGCCTAAGAATAAAAAATTGACTTGGGTTGGCAATTTTAGTTTGAATAGTACCTTCAAATAGTTAGTACACAAAATAAAATAAAATAAACATATGTTAAGAACTATGAAACAACGGATTGCCACACTCCGGACCCATTGAAAACAACACACCGGAGTATTCCCGCAGCTTCGGATGGAGAGAAAGTGTGATGTGTGTGGTCAAACCAGAGTTTTTCATTTTCAAATTACATTTAGTGCATGAAATGTAGTGCCACCTATTGCGCAATACACAACTTCAACCACTTTCGCTTTACATCAAAAACAAATGTTCCTTAAAAATATCAAGAAGATGTTTTAAATAATAGTAGTAAAAATAAATATAAATTTGTCAATAAATTTTGCCAAATAAAATTGACGGGAAATTACTTACCTTGAAATAATTCTATGATTTTCGCGATAAAATGCTTTTACAATTGTGACTTTTGCTATTTGAATAGAGAGCTTATTCATTAGATCAAGCATCAAAATATTATTCCCTTCACGGCCTATACGTCGATTGGTCCACATAGAAACAAAGTTTGAGAGGTAGAAGAACGTTTGATTTACGAACCTTCATATTGCACGATGATTATAGAACTAAGGAAAGAGTCTTGTGTTTCAGTATCGCCATATCGGTAGTATTCTTGTAATCCTTTCGTTATAACTTTTTATTTATTTATTTTAATTAAGTGTTATCAGTTAACCAATTACCCTTGGCTTCGTGGTAGAGGGAGGTAAGTTCTGCCACTTGGATCTAATAGCATCGGTCACTGGTGTAACATCCGTGAACCAAATTTTGGAAATTTGGTAAGGATGTTAGCTTAATCAGTTCGATTTTCATTCTACGGTTTGCATGATCGGTTTAAGGAAACCCTATGACTTGAGTTTATTAGGAAAGCTCGACTTTCCAAGTCTTTTAGCCGCTTTTGACACATTCTAGAGGGAAAAGAAGAAGAAAGAAGTTCTAGTGAGTGTTCTTGAGGTTTCTCGAGATCCTTTGTCTCTATTGGTGATTTTTCTTCCTGGAGAGTGTGGAGCTAAGACTAGGGACGTGTGGGGAAGGTTGCTGTGGTGCTAACTTCGTCATTTGGGTTTAGATCTCTCTGTTTTGCAAAGATGAGTGCATGACCATGGCTTATCTAAGCTAAAATTTCTGTTTCTATGACTTTGTGTGTTGTATGACTGTTTTCTTTTGAGTTTTCTGTGTTTTTGTGTGGCTCATGTGGCTTAGATTAACTTTTGGGAATGCCTTGGACGCGTGAGAGGAGTTTGGAGGCAAAATTCAGAGGTGTAGATCGAAGAGAATTGATTCTCGGCATCGGTATCGGTCGACACTGGTCACCTGGTGTCAACCGACACTAGTCACATGGTGTCGACCAACACCTGCTCGACATCTCCAAAAAACCTAGCAGTATCGATTGACACCTCTACATGGTATCGACCGAATCTCACCAAAGCTCTCTCGCCGTCCTTGCATGGTGTCAGTCGAGACCTTCCTCAGCAAGTGGCTGATGTTGTGATTGCTTTATGTATTGTTTGGTTTGTTTGTTGTTTGTTGATTGTGGCATGAGGAGATTTTATTGCTCTTGTGTATAGTCCGATAGATGGGAGGATTGCATCACTAAGTATTTCTGGAAATATTTATGCATCAGTTTTGAGTTGCGGTGCAGGTAAAGGCAAAGTATGATCGTGATATCAAGGCGATGAAGAGGAGGATGTTATAAAGGCTCGGTTATTTGCTCTGTGCTTCTGTGAGGATGCTAGAGTGGAACGTAGTTGTCTAGAACGGATGCTAGGTTGATGGTTCTATGATTTGTTTTATGGCGTAATTAAGATGTTGGAATAATGGTTAATCGCTTATTCATTGTTGGTTATTGGGTTAATGGTATTGTCTCATGTTATCCGCTGTTGTTTGATTGGGGTTAGGTTGCTATTGAGTATGAGATTACCAGATATTATAGTATATGGAAAAAATGGATCAGGTTGTTCCAAATGGAGTTTGGGCCTAGAAAACCTATACAAATCTTTTTAACTAACTATCAGATTATATTGAAATTTAGTGTTGGCTTAATTTTTTTGTTCATCTAAAACAATTTTTAAATACTTTTAAAATATTAGATAGTAAAGTATTATTCCCTGTGAATCAATGAATTCTTTGTTAAACTTAAAATTTTCTTAAATTCTGCAATCATTATAATTCTATACCAATAATGGAATAACACCCGTAGTTATACTGTTGTAATATGAATAATCTCCTTTAAGAAAAAAAAATTTGTAAATATATTTTCATAAGTGTTTAAAATCATATATGATACATACAAAACAAGTGAAAATAGACCAGATTGGCACAATTTTGGAAAAAAATTGTCCGATTGACATCCTCTCCTAGGGAAAAACTAGAGTGACACAATATTGTGTTCAAGTTACCAAAAGCCCAACTTGGTGTCTTAATAAAAAAAATGGAATAGGAAATGAAAATTAAGAGAGATAAAATCTATTTTATCAAACAAAAAACCCGACATTCGTTTCATTTTTTTTAACAACCCGAAACTTTGTCTCTTCCGCCGGCGAAGAAAAGGTTTTACAGTCCAAAAAAAAGACCGATCTGTTGTCATAGTCCACACGACCCTATAAAATAATAGCCAGTTTCTATTTGAAAAATAGATGTATAACATCAACATTTGTTTGAAAGGATGAAAGAATAAACCTAGAGAATTTTCTCAATACCACGTGTCAAATCTGTTGTCATCTTTAATGCATCACTCCTATCTAAAAACCACCTAGTCATCATAAACCTTATTTCTTCCAATAGTTGTACAATAGGAAAAATCCTAGCATGTGACATGACCTTATTCATTAATTCTGTAATGTTGCTTGTAAGCAAGTTGTACCTACCACCTGGGAAATGTACACGAGTCCACATAAACACATCAGCCCTTACGAGATACTTCATGTAGTGCTGGATTCATGGCTTCTACCTGATTAAATGTAGTTTGAAAGTCGATAAGTCTAAAAGCATTTGTCGCCTTTTTCATCAAAGCAAATTCTGCTCGACCTTTAAACCGGACCAAAATATTCTTTTACATATGGTATGTACATATTCCCCTACTAGACTTCGGATAAACCTTTTTAATAGCTTTCCCAATTGATTTGTGTCTATCAGAAATAATGGAAAAGCTTTAATCATCTGGTATCACACAGATAAGTTGCCTGAAGAACAATTCCCATGATCCATCATTCTCTGTATCAACCATGGCGAAAGCAATTAGAAAAATCTGAAAATTGTCATCTTGAGTTGTTGCTGTCAGAAGTGTCCCTAAGTATTTTCCCTGTAAAAAAGTACCATACACAAGAACCACTTTCCTCAAGAATGGAAATCCCTGTATGCTTGCACCAAATGCTAGAAAACAGTACTTAATTTTGAGCTTCATCAAGTTCAAGTGTGTAAAAGTTCCAGGATTTGCTTTTTTATCATATACAAATATGTAGGAAGCTGCTCATAACCACACTCTGGACTACTCCTGACCAACTTGCGAGCATGCCTTAGCATTCGATATGCCTTCCAATAATCCATCTATCAACAACAATATTATTTTAAATTGTTGTGAAACAAAATAAACTGTATAATGCTAAATAAAACTCAAAGGAAAATTTTTACTTTGATTTGAAAACATTTATTTAATGTTTCAGCAACATGCATTGGCAGTACTTTGGGACCAACTCCACCAACAAAATCTTTGTACAACTCTCCTAAAATATGATGATCTTCTTGTCGGGCACATGTAGAGCGCTCTGTTACCAAACATGCATGTGCTGAAATAAATACATGCACCTAAAACTATGGATAGTGACTTAATGTTGCAGCTCTTATCCTCCACTTGCATCCTTTAACCCAACACTTGACAATCAATAGTTTTGGTGACGATTTGTAAATAAAATAATCAAACCTTTGTACCAAGGTTATTATCTTCAACCGTGTTTCTAGGTGCTCCTTTGTATCATACATTTTCCCAACAGCCAAATCCATGGAAGACAAGTCTATCTTTCACTACAAGAAATTAGTGCTATTGCAACAATATATTTGCTATGATTGTATTCGTTACAATTTTGTAACAAATTCTGCTACATTTATGCAATGATTGAATGTATGTCACAATTTTATCACAAAGTTATTGCAAAGTAATGACAAATCTGTTCGTTGCATTTTTTCGTTACAAATTAACAACATTATTGCGATATAAAAAAATATCTAGCAAAATTTGCAAGAAATTTTTAACGATTATTAACTGTGGTTATTTTGCAAGAAAATTATAGTAAAATTATGTGACAGAATATGTGACAACTTTGTCACTATATTTACAACAATTTATAACTATTTTGCAATATTTATTTCATAAAATTAGTTAATATATATAGATACACATAAACAAACTTAATTACGATAAATGTTTAAGTATAACTATATAATATGTATATATAATCATATATAACACTATTGTCTAATACTCTAATATAATCATATATACATATATGATTACATATAAGTATATAACACGAAAGCTATCAATATGTATAACAATATTATGTATACATAATCATATAAAATATGTCTCAAAATTCATATATATAACACGAAAGCTATACGCCTTTTCTTCTAAGTTAACATTTGTCCTCGTTAGTCATTTAGATAATTATACAAATCCAACATTTACGTTCAAATAAACTAATTTTATTGAGTATATTATTTAGCATATGTGGGAAAACAAGTTAAGATTCCTTTACTTTCCGCTGTTTTTCTTTTTCTGTTTTCTTTTTGAATAATATTTTGTAGATTTGGCTTAATCTACTATTATTCAGTATCTTTGAAACGATTTTATTTTACTTTGCTTATATATAGGTAATAGGTTAAGAATGTGCTTCTATCAATACAACACGTTGATAAGCAATACTCTTTCTCAAACGTAAACAAAGTTCTCCATAACCCAGTTTTGTTATAGTTTTTGTCGTAAGTGGTATAAGTTCTGTTTTAGATGAACCCTATGGAAACTACTTGAGAAGGCATTCCGGCTGTTTTAGGTGTTTTTAATATTCCATCAACTGAAGATTCAAGATTGAATGAAACGTGTGGCGGTAAGAAAAAAATAAAATATTTAAAGACTCTTCCTTTTATTTTTTTTAGAAACGATTATTTTGCATCATATGTGTAACTATTTTGATTCTTTTGCAAGTTCAAACGCAATGAGAAAAGAATAATTATTTGGTCTAACTTTTCTGGTCATATCAAAATTATTCAACTATACCGATAAAGCCAAAAACTAAGTGGAGAAGCCAAAGGCAAACACCTTCCAAGAGCTGGATGTTTGATCGGAATGGTTTGGGATCTTATATTGAGCTGGTTCAAGTTCATATGCCAAAGCTGCTGATACAGTATTTTAATATTTGATTACTTAATAAAACTAAGTTGTTATTTTTTATCTTTAGAATATATTTTTATTTTCAGAAAAAATAAAAAATGTAAATTAATAGCTATTTTACGAACAGTGATGTTGCAAAATTCAAAGATTAAAATTAATGTTGCAAAATAAATTGCAATCTTACGAATATATAATAGAATTACGACTATCTATTTATCGTAATAATGCGAACAAAAAATTGCAGTTTTAATATCTGCAACCATCATATATGAAAAAGTTTATTTATTTATGACGATTTATGGTTGCACTGAAATGTCTAATTACACCACTATTTGCTGCATAAATAGCGTTGAAATAATACAACACATCTAGCAATAAATTAATTTGTTATTAAATTGTAATGAGATTTGCTACATGTTTATGTGGTAATAAGTTACGACAATTTAGACTTGCAAATGTGGACAATTATACAACAAATTTACTACGATAATAATGTTGCATTAATACGACATACATAGCAGAAATCAATTCATTGTAAATTTTGCAACTTATGTGCAACAAAAGCAAATTTGCAACGCTTAAACAGCAACAAACAAAATGTGTCTCAATTTTGTTGCAAAACCATGATTTGCAACTATATATTAAATAATTGCAACAATTTTTAGTGTTGTAATATGACTATTTTCTTGTAGTGTTTGCGACATCAACAGGTTTTTTACTTTCTTCAATAAAAAATTATGAACTCCTTTTCTTCATTGGCAATTTATAATCCTCTTCTTCTGGTGGAATTCCATATAGGATAAAATTCTCATCATCAGAATCTGTTCCGTCAGAATTATCACAATAATCAAATCTACTATCATCATCATCGATCTCTTCATGTTTTGCTTCGCTGGCCAAATTAACATGCCCTTCTCCAACAAAATCGTTTTCATCTCCCTTGTTTCTTACCTTTTTGATTCAAATCAGTGCGTATTTTCTTCTTCACTTCAACACAAAGTCGAACTGTATCCCTTTTCAATTGTCCCAGAAATGTGTGAAACTGACGAGAATTACCAATAATAACTGGTGGTGTATCAGCCGGTAAATTCTGCAATAAACTTTTCGAAATCTTGTAACTCAACACAACATCAAATAATCTGTTATCCAGTCTGTTATCCTCGTATACCATTCCAATGCAATCATCAAAACTGTGTTGATAATTACATTCTAGAATTCGTGAACCTCTATCACTGTCTACAACAAACAACCATATGTTGTTGTCGAAGATCCAATGACCACAAACGAGAATCACCTCCTTCATATTCTCTTTGTTATGTGACATGGTAGCATTCTAATACGTGAAGGTAAACAATTTCCAATGAAGAAGGAAGCGATGAAAAAAAAAAACCAAAAAGGAAAATATTAAGAAGTTGATTATGAACTCCAAAAGGAAAGTAAGCATGACTAAATCGACATTGGAGAGGAAGAAGAAGGAATATATGAAAAATACGATGAATCCAAAAGAGAAAAATATGAAGTCAATTTTGGGGGAAGCACAAGAAGAAAACATTAATGGAGCAGTAAACCTTAGAAATTGCATTTAATGGTATTGCAAACATATATGTCAATTACAAAAAACATCTGTCTCAAAACACACTAATAAATCTGTCATTACCCTGCAAAAAAAATCTGTCATTTTTTTTTTTGATAACTCAGGAGTGATCCTAAAAGCTTCCTAGGCCCAAAGACTAATATTCTGGGGCCGGGGGAAACCGTGTTAAATTTTGAACCCCATGGCCAATGCTACTCGAACCCAGGTGGCGGGACTTTTCTCCCTTTACAACTGGACAAAGGCGACTTGGTTTTTATTTAGTTTTCTGTGCAACTTCAAATACTTTTATTTTTAGCTAGCTGGGTTAAATATATTTCTTAAAAGTGTAAGATTTAGAGAGGAGGTATTACCTGTCATTACCGTACTAATATAAGAAAATCTGTCATGCATTAACCTCAAAAAAAAAAATCTATCATTACATATAATAAATATGTTATCACTATATTAACATAAAACAAATCTGCTACCATTATATTCATATATAATAAATCTGTTATCAAGAAAATCTGCTTTAACATATGGTCTTAATGTAAGTCAATTTAGCAATTTTAAAAAGACTTAAAAAAATCTGTTATCAAACAACATATTTTTCTTCAATCCAAAAATCAGCCATAACCTAAAAAGAATATGTTACCACAAGATGTCAAACTATTAATTATTTTTCTGTTTATAAATCTGTCACAATGTGACAGATTTTTGAAGTATAAAAAATAAATCTGTTACAACAGTAAAAATTAAATCTGCCACAAGTTTTTTAAAATTTGTCTAAAATAAATAAAATCTGTCATGTTTTTATAAATAAGTCTGTCGCGTTTAAAAAACTTGTCATTCAAAAAAATTATGTTGTTACACACTTCAAATAAATCTGCCATAAAAAAAATATGTCGTCAAACTCTTCAAATAAATCTACCATCTAAAATAAGTCTGTCATAAAAAATATGCCATAGACAAAAAAAACTGTCACTAATAAATTAATCTGCCTTTACTCGTTTGGCAGACTTTTATACATATAAAAAAATTAACCAAATCGCTGGAATTTTAATCAAGGGTAATATAATTTCTTTCCTAACAAAGCAAAAAATGATATTTTAGGTATGAAAATAAACCAAGTAACCCTCAAATTTTATGAGCTAATTTAGCAATTAACTGCTCAATTTGGGTCAAACTAATCTTTTTCCCTACAAAATAATTATCCAACTAATTACAACATAAATTATTAGAATTTGTCCACCAAGATCCAATTATTCTTCTGCATAAAACTTAAACGTATATGCTAGTATTTCTACTTAAGACTTTGAAAATCACATAAGATATACCTTATAATTTATCTATTAAAATATATATTTTCAATTAAGACTTTGAAAATCATATAAGATATACCTGATAATTTATCTATTAAAATCTATATTTTCAATAATATCCTACAATAACCGTGCCCAAAACAGTTTAATTAATATGTAAAAGAAAAAATATATATTATACCTGAAAAAGTTGATCAAAGGAACAGTAAGGGCTGTTTTTTTTTTTGTTGACGTCTGAACAGTAAGGGCTGTTTTTTGTAGCAAAAGGGAGAGGAACGTGCATGGTCATCGTCCGCGAACAATTTCTCAAATGAGACAGAAACTCATAAAAGCGGCAAGGTGTGAAGTCATTTTCGTATAAAAGTCCCTAGTTTGTCTCCTTCATTTTCTTCCAATACTTCTACTAAATTTGGACTTATTATACGAACCTAATCATACACAATAATTGTTTATTCTTTCAAAATGTTAGATTTTATTGGCCTTTTCCTTTGCACAAAAAAAATAAAAATGAAAATAAAAATTGGCCTTTTACATATTTTTCTTAATTTATTTTTTTCTCTGGAGAAATTAAAACAATAGTTTTTATGCTAGCAATGTTTTCTTGAGCCAAAACAATAAAAAGTTATGAAATAAGCTGACTCTTGTTTGAGTTGGAAGTTCCACGTTGTACAATTTGCATGAAAAAATCAAAATCATAGATTTTAGATCAATATTATAGTAGAGGCCGACCCGTCTTAGGGCATGTGTTAACAGTACAAACTTTTTTTTTTTGTCAAACCAATACCAAATTAGGGTGAATTACCTAAATAGCAAAAAAAAAAAAAAACTAACAAATAAAATAACTATCTATTCAAAAATATTAGAAAAGTAAGGGTAGTGTAAATTACTATTTTAGGTTTTTGGTTTAAGAGTAATGATGGATAGGGGTGGATGGTAGTGGTGGTAGACGGTGGTCCGGCGGCTCCGGCGGTTCTCTGGCGGTGGTCCGGCGGTTCTCCATCGGTAGCCCGGCGGTTCTCCGGTGGTGATCCGGTGATATGCCAGCAGTGGTCCGGCGGTTCTCTGGCGGTGATCCGACGGTAGTAGTTAGAGGAAATCTAAACCCTAAAAGATAGTACATTGGAAACCCTAGTGGTGACGGTAATAAAAAGATGGTGGTGGTGATAGCTGCCGGAAGTGATTGTAGAGAGTGGAGAGGGTGGTTTTAGGGGGTGGGAATGGTGGTGGTAGGAAAGTGGAGATGGTGGTTAAAAAGGTTAATATAATATATATTATAATTTATATAGAGTATATTACTTATACATGATTACAGTAGTTAGTTGTTTAATTATAGTTTTTTTTGTTGGTCATAGGGTACAATTCCCCTACAAACTATTTTGTCTTTTTTCTTCTTCTTAAAGAACCTTCTTAGACGAACCCTTTCCCCAAAAAAAAAAAAAGAACAGAAGACCTTCTTAGACGAAACATTCCCAAAAGTTATTTAATAATAAATAAACGATCCATATTTATAAATTTATATCTATTATATAAAATATTTTAATGCTTGAGCATAAGATCCACTAGGACCACTATAGTTTTGGAACGGGTTTGAGTGGCGGAATAAATAAACTATGCAATAGAGAAATCTATGGAACGAGATATTTACTAAAAAAACTAGTTACGTCGTTTAAACTGGTTATGTCGTTTAAACTGGTTACGTGACGTACGATTAATATTGTCGGTTACTCGGTTTATAAAGCGTCTTAATATTGGGTGACTTTGATATTGTCCAAAATTTAATCAAATAAACATACTTTCGCTACAAGAAAACATTGCCATTTTCGACGGTAAAATCAGTCAAAAATCAGTCGGAAAGAGGCATTTCCGACCATTAACTGACCATTGTAAATCGGTTGGAAATCGTTGGTCGATAATTTATTTAGTTAGAAATCGGTCGTAAATTTCCAACCGAAACTTTGGTTGGAATTCTGTTGAATAAAATCGGTCGGATTTCGGTTAGAAAATATTGACTAATTACCGACGGCGTAAATCGGTCGAGACTATATTACCGACTGTTAACCAACCGTTTTAATTTCTGACCGATATTCCGACTAATTATTTTCCAACCAAAATATTGTCAAATTAATGTAAAATATCGAAAATAAAAATTAATAAAAAAAAATGCTAAATTAATTAAAAATCAGAAAATACCAAAAATATATAAATAGAAGTTATTGTCAATTAAACCACATTAATAGATTCTTATATTAACCGTAACTAATACAACCAAAAAACCAGCCAAACTAAAAAACTTTAATTTTGAGTTTCAACATCATCTTCTTCTTCTTCAGCTGGACGACAGTCTGGTAATTTGTTGAGAAGCTTCTCAGTAACATCCTTCAAGTACTGGATTGTCTTGGTATCTTCCTCTTTCTCCTTAACTAACTCAGAGATCTTGTTGTATGCTTCTTCTAACTTTTTTTCATGGTCCAAGCTGGGTAAGAAGGGAGCATCTAACTCTTCATGATCTGGGAGAGATCCAAATCCAAATCGGTTACCTTTTTTTTGGGTATTGCCTGAGAATCAACCAAGCATAATGTAAAAAATATGGAAACATCATGTTAAAAATCAAATAGTTAAGAAGTGTCAAGTTGATTTGGTATGGTAAAAAGCATGTTAAGAGAAAAAAAAGGAATCCCCGCACCTTGCGAACCAAACCGTTTATCTCAGGACAAGAGAGAGGCTGAACCAATCCATCTTCAAGTGGCTCTTTAGATTGGAGGTCATTCACATGTTCTTTTAAAGTCTCCACAATATGCTTAGCCTTCTTGTAGACAATCTTGCAAGTTTTCTTACTTTTATAAACATCCTCAATGAAAGCCAGCATATTAGGCTCGGCTCCACCATTTTCAACAGTCTTATATGCAAGGAAAAAGAACATGGTTAATATGCATTTGAATGATAATTCTTAAGAAATGTAAAGAAATTCAAAAATTACCATTTCATCTTTACGCCTATAGAATGATTTAGCTCCATTGAACTGCACTAGAATTCCTTCACCATCTGGGTTGCTTTTCCTTTTTTGTGAGTTTGTTGCTGCCAATTCTGCAACTTTCTCATCACACCAAAGATTAATGTACTCCTTCCACAAATCATCTGTCATATGTATAGGTTTCTCTTTATTGCATTTCCATTTTTGTTTCCACTCAGCTAAGTTCTTAGAGAAGAATAGGCAGCTTGTTTCTCAAACTCTTTCTCAACTATTTTTGTTATGCTGGGATCCCAGTTAAACTCTTGCTGAACAAAAAAAAAACACATGAAGTAAATAACAAGAGAAAAACATGATGTGAATCAAACATATATTATAGAAGGAATCTTACCGCAAAAGCTTGAAACCACAGTTTTTTAGTATCAGGGGGAAGAGAACGATATGTCAAGCAAGCAGGTTTGACATCTGTTTTTTGCATTCTCAAGATAGACTTTGTAATTACACCATATGGATCACGCTTAAACCTACACAAAACCAATTAATAACATCAATAACTAACCTAATCTTAACTAAGAAATCTAGAATATAGGTTTAACTTTTAATTTACCAAATAGCTCCTCGCTCCACTTTGGGATGAAGATACTTGAGAGTTTCACGTCCTGGAGCAATGAGAAGGTCCTCCACAGAAGCTGGTGGAACAGAATTGCTTGCAGCGGCTGCAGGAGGAACATTGATTTCAGAATCTGTAATACTACATCCCGGGTCTTCAATTACGAAAGGCCTATAAAAATTGTGAAACTCTGGTGTTGAGCTAGTAAATTGTTGTGACACATATTGGAGAAATGCATCACGGTCAAAGTTCTACAATGAGAAAACATAGCTGTTATCATAGTAATCTCTTGGATGAAGGGTTTATTGATCTCTGAAGAAAAGAAAAACTAACCGGTGGTCGGATTGGTGGGTTCGTCATGGAGGAGCGGCGCCGACTAAACGGTGAAACGGCAGCAAGCAAACGCTGAGTACACGGTAAGCAACGGTGGATCTGAGAAGAGGCAAGAAAAGAATGCCTAGGGTATTATGCTAGAAGACGAAGACGAAGAGACTGCGAAGAAGAGTTAAGAATGTCGTAGAAGCTTAATTAGGGTTATCCAAATACAAATGGCTTTAGACAATAAAAAAAATGGGCTAAATCGAGATCAGACTGGCCTATTAGAGACTTTACACATTAAACAATGGGTAAATCAGTTTAAAAATATATTTACAATCACAAGACCTATTATATTAGACTTGATTACCAACCTTAAACTTAAACTAATTACATGTAATTTCGTTTTCCTAAGTTTGAAATTTTTTATAATCAAATTCAGTGGATAAACGTGCTTTAATTATGTTCATCAAACTTCATATATTACAATATAAATTTATGTGAACCAAACATGACGAAGCTCTATAATACACTTTATTACATCCAATAAGCTATTGCAAAATCAGCTATCGCATCAACACAATCCTCAGACAAATTGTAATCCGTCTTTATGGTCATTATCCTAGTTGCAGCTGACAAAGGGGAATGACCCTCTCTACATCCATCATATATCGGCACCTTAGCTGTATCTAACATATCAAAAAATCTCCTCGCTTTTAAATTCGGTTCCTCACCTATATTTCTATCTTCTATAAATGATGGAATATTTTCACGAAATGAGTCATTAACCATTTGAACTATACCTATGTTTCCGCCTCTAGGTTCTTCTAATTGTTCCTCAACAGATGCACTAGTACTAGCTACATTCCCTAAATCAACTTCTCCGTGATAATACCACACCTTGTAATTTGGTCTAAACCCATAACTATACAAATGATCCCACACCATATTTATATCGATAAATTTATTATTATCACAAATAGGACATGGACAGAGCATCATACCATTTTTTTTGCAAATTTCTTGATTAGTGGCGAACTCCATAAATTCGGTGAGTCCGCTAGCAAACTCCTCCGTAAAAAATCCAGTGTTAGAATTGTATCGCGTATTATACATCCATTCTCTTTGATTTTGATTTTGTGAAGCCATATTGTAAGTGTTTAGATTTTGTTTCTACAACAAACGACACAACATATGTCGAAAATTTATATACCAATTTCAGAACGTAATCGACCGATTTCCGACCGATTTTGAATTAGACAACGGTAACTAACGGATCTATTGCAACGGTAACATGATTTCGACCGTTTACCGACCGATTTGCAAACGGTAATAAGTCAGTCAGAAATTGATCAGAAATTTATACCATTTACCGACGATTAAAGCGGTCGCTTATAACCGCCCAATTATCGACCAAATTTAAAATCGGTCGGAAAGGTGGTTGGAAAACAGTCGGTTTTTATCAACGGATTTATTGGTCGGTAATTTAGTCGGTCATTTCCGACCAATACCCAACCATATGTATCTGTTGCTAATTGCCGACCGATTACCAACTGGTTTTAAATCGTATCGCTTAACGGCTGAAAAATGATCGTGTAATAAGCCGACCAATATATCGGTCGGAAACTTGGTCAGAATTGGTGATGTTTTCTTGTAGTGTTTGACTGGACTTTTAATTACAAAAATTTGAATTTTTGAACAAAAACAAAAGTTGAAAGCAAAGCTTCATCGGTTTGTAAACCGACGACAAGTTCCATCCTAATAAATTACTTTAACTAAAGTCGCTTACTAAGTGATTTGTTATTTAATTAAAAAAGTATTTGTGATTGTTACAAAAAATAAAAGGTATAATAGAGATAGGAAAGTTATCGTATGATGAGATCTACACAATGCTAAACCTATTTAGACTATAGAGCTTATATTTACGAGTTATGATTCTTTTTAAAAACTTGAGCAAATGAAGTATACTTTTCAATTGACCTACGGAAAAAGCTTAAACGTATATGCTAGAATCAATAATGGTAAACTAAAACTTAAACGTATATTCTGTTATAAACGATAACTTTTAAATGAAGGTAAACGTATATTCTGTTTAAACGTATCTGTCTGTTTTAATTATTTTTTGTCCAGGCAAAAATATTGGTGATGATAACCTAGATATTTTGATTTACCAATGGTTGGCTTCATACCACCGACGAAATATTCCGTTTCTCCTCCCTCTTCCTTTTTATGATGTCAATTTCTACTATCGATCTTCCTTTCCAGATCCTCTACCGATCTCTCTGATTCAGATCCACTATCTATAAAGGGTTAACATGTTTCAGATCTGGAATCTCCACCGTTTTCTCAGATTATCTTATTATGGAAAATAAACGATTAGTTATTCAGTAGAGGATTTCCTGAAGAATCCAAAACCCCCTATTTCTCTAGCAGTAGTTAATTCCCAGATCTCGATGGAGACGTCAATCCGAGAGGATTTCGTTGAATCTATGTCCGTCATGGATGATACTCAACTTCAACGGGCTGAGAGATTCAATCCTAAACTTTGCAATCTCAATAAAGCTATTCAACCTTGTTCTTAGAAGATGATACTCCTATGGTCCGAGCTTCGACTTATGTAATTCTCAAAGCTTCAAATATTTGGAAAGAAAAATTGTTGCTCACTTTCATGGTACTCCTCCTGCAGTAGAGAAAATATTTCTGGATCTGAATCCCATTTGGGGAAGGATTGAAGAATAAACATCATATGTCTCCCGAATGGTATAGTTCTCATCTTTATCCCATCTAAGAGTACTCGCCAATGGGTTCTTGAGGTGGGGTGTTGGCAGACAGGTAATTGCTTGTCTACTGTCACCGCCTAGTCTCCAACAGCCACCCTAACTTCTCTGAAGCTATTTTTACTACTAATATGGGTCATACTCAAAGATGTTCCTCCTAAAATCAACTCACTCCCAAGATTAACCACAATAGAATCCGAAATCAGAGAGCCTCTCCACAGAGAAAAGCATCAGCTTCCTCCTTTTGCCATAGATACAAGGATCAAGGTGGAGATCCTGCTCAAAAAAGTTCTTCCCCAATCCGTATTGGTGGAGGATGACAACGAGATTGAGGTTAGAATTTGGCTTGAATACCCAAGGCTTCCTCCAAAATGCGATTTTTGTAAGGAATTTGGAAACCACTACAATCGATGCCCTACTGCTCTAGACATCTCCAAGAACACCATTAACCTTGGGAACATAACAACTCCTTCATCTCAGCATACAACCAATTAATTGATGCCTCCACCTAAGCAAACTTTCGTGTCATCCTGGTACGTTAAAGGGCTACAAGCTTCTGAAGTCATCAAGGTCGTCATGCCGAGCACATAGATGAAAATTGCAGCCATCCCTCCCAAATCCACTCATCGTTATATTAATTCACCGGCAAGCGACTCTCCTAATATTTGGCATGTGGGTAGTGGAAGGTGAAAGTGTCATAAAAACCGAGAATGGATCGAAGCAACAATACCTCAAGTTGTCTCTCTCACTGCTTCTCAGTTTGCAGAGGAAGAGGAAGCCATCTAGATTGATCAGATAACCAGTAGACGAAGATCAGGGTCCCCCAAACCTTCGATTGATCTTAAACCTCTCTCAGCTAATGTTAATAATAAATTTAAAGGGATGAAGACTGAAGGAGTCAATAAAAAAAACATTCACGATAGTGGTTATTCTGTAGTTGCTGGGACAACCATTTCAAAAACAATAGCAAAAAACCCTTATAAAACTCCATAAGTGGACTGTTACATGAGAAGGGACGTCCCCATCATCGCGCTTGAAAGCATAGCTTCAACACCTTTAGCCCATTGATGATGATGATGAAGATTTTTTGCTATAATATAAGGGGATTAAACACTTCCCATAGACAACAAGAACTTAAGCGTTGGGTTCAATATAGTAGACCTTCAATATGAGGGATTTAGAAACTCATGTTAATCATGATAACACAATATTAATTTTGGCTCATTCCTGGATGGCGATATGAGTATAGTTACTCTTCTCAAACGCAAAATAGGAGAATTTGGATATTTTGGGATTCATGTATCAAGGTATTCATTTATAAGAAAACATAACAAGTTATTGGTTGCGGAGTCTTTGATCCTTCTATAAAGTAGGCCTTCTCAGTCTGTTTTTTTTGTACACTCATAATTGCATAGTTTCCCGTAGAGAGCTTTGGTCCACTTTGGAAGATTTACATCAGAATAGTCTCAAACAAAACCATCTGTGGCTAATTCGTGGGACTTCAACCAGATACTTCGAGCCAATGAGCATTATTCTTTGCTACTTTATCCTTTACCTCTTCATGGGATGGCAGAATTTCACGCTTGTATTGACAATTGTGATTTTCTTAATTGACTAGCAGAGGAGCAGCCGACACATGGTACACAAATAATGGAATCCATGTGCATCAAATGGCATATACTGAAAAGGTACTCAAGAGATTTAATATGGAGCAAGCTCACGCATTGCCTAGCCCAATGGTTGAGAGAAGTTTAAATTTGGATAGTGATCCATTCGGCCAAAGAAGGACGATGAAGAGATTCTCGGTCCTGAAGTGTCATACCTCAGTGCTATAGGAGCGTTAATGTTTTTGGCTAGCCACACTAGACCAGACATTTGTTTTGCCGTGAACCTCCTAGTAAGATTTAGTTATTGTCCGACCCAAAGGCACCAGAATGGTATCAAATATGTATTGCATTACCAACAAGGAACGTTGGATTTGGGTTTATTTTATACTAACTATAACAAAGAAGGTTTAGTTGGACGAAGCACATTTTACCTAAGTTCTTCTTCACACATGAACTACAAAAGGCCGGAGATGTTCAAGTAGTACAAGTTCAATCCTGCGATAACTCAGCCGATCTCTTCACCAAATCATTACCGACATCAACATTCAAGAAGTTAACGCATCAGATTGGAATGCGGAGACTAAAGGACTTCTAGTGATGCTTGGAACAGGGAGAGTAATATGTGCTGTACTCTTTTTCCTTCACCATGGTTTTGTCCCACTGGGTTTTCCTGGTAAGGTTTGAATGAGGTAGCATCCCCAAGCGTATTATGGTGATCTCTTAGCATCTGCACGGTCATGTCATCCAAGGGGGAGTATTGTAAATCACTTAGGATGGATTTCCATAACCGGCCCATATATTGTCCAAGACCATAAGGCCCATCGGCCACCTTACTTTGTACTAAGTTGGTTTAGTGTTTCCGAAAGTGATAAGAATTTGTCCTTCACTATATATATGTATCATTATCGAATAGAATGAATAAGAAATAAGAGAGAACACAACCTTTGTTTCTCTAACTTTCATAACAAAAATCCTTGCTTTCTTGACATGCATTTTTTCAAAAAAATGGATCCCCCTTTTTATTTACTTATGTATTTTGTTTTTAAATGTAAACATTATACTTAAGCAAATCGTGTTATTTTATACATATATTCGGACAAGTGGAAAAGTATATGGCCTAGTCTGGGTCAGTACAACGCCGCGCATATACCAAAGGTTGAAAAGCAGGAGGTGCGTGCGTAGCGGGTAGGCGATGGCTGATGGACTAGTCGGGGAACCTAATTCGTTGGTGGAACCTCGACCGGACTGCGTGCTGTTGACCTCATCGTAACGACCTCCAGGCTGGTCTGCGGTTTGTCCGGCTGTAGGGACGGTTCAGGGGCTTTACAGATAATGTCTAAACAGACCGCCACCAAGACCAAACAAATTTCCTAAACAGAACCGCCACAAAAGCTAAACAATTGTCCTAACAAGGACCGCCACCAAGGCCACACATCCTGAAGGACCGTCCTGAAGACCACCCGTCATAAAGGATCGTCACGAAGACCACTTGTCCCGAAGGACCGTCACGAAGACCACTTAACCCGAAGGACCGTCACAAATATCACTCGTCCCAAAGGACTGTCACGAAGACCATACATCCTGAAGGATTGCCTAAACGGGCCACACGTCTCGAAGGACCGTCACGAAGACTATACATTTTGAAGGACCGCCTAGACAGACAACATTAGCTAAACAGCCCGCCACAAAGGGCACACAATTGGCTAAACAGCCCACCACAATGGCCACACAATTTCTCGAAAGATCGCCACACACGGGCCACACAATGACTCAAAAGCCCACCACAAAGGCCAAACAAGCCCCACCAAGGTTCACCACCACTAAAAATGTATAAATTCTAACTCTCATAAAACTTTCCATTTATAGCATTCGCGGAATCTCGTATCCAAAACACCACCTCATCATGGTACTTAGTTGCAAAACCAACCACCCCTAAGCAACAAAGTAACAAGAGAGATGGGTTGGAATACTCTATACCGCTCCAGCCATGGACTACAACTGGGACCAGACTAGACAAGTTCAAGTTACGACCAGCTTCTCGAACCACTTCTTGAACCTTGCCTTCATCCTCGCCTCTGGCTCCTAAGTCTGCTCCTCAACACCATCATAGTCCCAAAGGACTCTCATCAAAGGAACCTTCTTCTTACAAAGTTCCTTGACTCTTCTCTCGAGAACCCTCACTGGTCTCGCCTCCAACAATATGTTTGGCTAAAGATCCTCGAGAATCTTAGCCAACAACTGATCATCCTTGCAGAGGCACTTCCGAAGCATAACCACATGGAAGACCTTGTGGAACGCGTGTATAACATCAAGCAACTCCAGCCTATATGCCACTGGTCCCACCCGCTCAATTATCCTGAAGGAATGCATATACCTAAGACTCAACTTAGTCTTTGTCAATGACCGTTCGAACCCCGCAACATGCCATCTTGAGGAACACTCTGTCTCCCACTTGAAACTCAAGATCCCTCCTCCTATTACCGGCGTATTTCCTCTGCCAATCTTGAGGTTCTTTCATGTTCAGTTCCAGAACCCAAATCTTCTCCAAAGTCTCCTAAACAAAACTCGCATCATATATGCTCCTCTTTCCTACATGAGTCAAGCATAACGGTGTACGACATGACCTCCCATACAACGCTTCATAAGGAGCCATCACGATACTCAACTGGTAGCGATTTTTGTTGGAAACTCTACCAAGCTCAAGTGATCTGCCCAATGGCCACCCTAGCCCAGCACACACATCCTCAGAAAATCCTCCAACGTCTGAATCGTTCTCTCCAACTGCCCATTTGTCTAAGGATGGGAAGTTGTACTCATATGCACCTTAGTGCCCATCTCACTTGAAATGTCCTCCAAAACACCAAACTTAGAATCTCTATCAGATATGATACTCGATGGCACCCCATGCAATCTGACTGTATTGTTCACATATTTCTTAACCAAGACCACTGCTCCATCGGTCTTTTTAATGACCAGAATGTGCAGACTTAGTGTACCGGTCCACAATGACCCAAATCGCATTATAGGTCCGAGACACTGATAATCCTACCAAAAAATTCATCATGACAATGTCCCACTTCCAATTTGGATTGGGTAAACTTTTCAACAAGCCTCCCGAAACCAGATGCTCAGCCTTCACTAGCTGGCAGACATCACATTTTGCGACACAACTCGCAATATCCTTCTTTATCCTGACCCACTGATAGTACCACTTGAGGTCACGTTACATCTTAGTCCCTCCTCGATGAATAGAAAACATTTCCACATGAGCCTCTCTCAGGATCTACTACCTCAAATCCTCATCCTTGGGCATACAGATCCGACCGTGCACAAGTGTGGCACCATTGGCAGAGACCTGATACTTAGAATCAACATCTCTGTAGGCATTCACCAGCCCCACATCCTTCTCATGAGCCAACCTCACTCTGCTTAGTATCGGCCGCCTCTAAACCTAACGGCTTTTCAGAGACAGCACCTCCATGTACTAATCTCTCCTACCAGAGACTCCATTTACTGCTACTGATCTGAGCCGACCGCTTCCAACTTAGAGCATCTGCAACCAAGTTAGCCTTACCAGGGTGGTAGGCTATTACAGATCATAATCTGCTACCAGCTCCATCCACAGCCTCTGCCTCAAATTCAGCTTAGACTGAGTGAATATATACTCAGGCTCTTATGATCTGTAAATACATGTACCTTCGCGCAAAAGATAAGATCTCCAAATCTTCAGGGCGAAAACAACAAAAGCCATCTCCTAGTCATGAGTAGGATAATTTTCCTCATGCTTTCGCAACTGTCACAAAGCGTAGGTACCCCTGTCAACTTAGTCATTGGTTGTTCCTTGCTCGCAAACTTCTGCACAAACCTCCTATATTATCCTGCCAAGCCGAGAAAACTCATTATCTCCGTGGCATTCTGCGGTGTATTCCAATCCGTGATGACCTGAATCTTCCCGGATCTATAGAAGCTCCCTCTGAAGACACAATGTGACTCAGAAAACCCATCTCCCGCTACCAGAAACTACACTTGCTTAACTTGACAAACAACTTCTGCTCCCGCAGCTTCTCCAGAACTGATCTCAGATGCACTACATTCTCCTCAGGACTCTTAGAGTAAACCAGGATATCTTCAATGAAAATGATGACAGACACATCCAGAAATTCCTGGAACACGCTGTTCATCAATCTCATAAATGCTACTGGCGCTTTAGTCAAACCAAAAGGCATCACCACAAACTCGTAGTGCCCATACCTAGTCTTGTTTATAGTCTTCCTCACATCGCCTCATCTATCGAGATCTTATGATAACCCGACGCCAGATCAATCTTGGAGAACCAAGTAGCACCTCTCGGCTGATCCAACAACTCATCAATCCTGGGAAGAGAGTACTTGTTCTTCACAGTGATCCATTTCCGACTCCGGTAATCAATGTACAAGCAAAAACTCCCGTCGTTCTTTTTAACGAACAACACCGGCGCTCCCCACGGTGACACGCTAGGACAGATGAATCCCTTGGCCAAAAGATCCTCCATCTGCTTCTTCAGCTCTGCCATCCTTGCTCGAGCCATCATGTAAGGCGCCTTGGATAATGGTGTCGTCCCCGGTTCCATCTCAATCATGAAGGGATAAAACCAAGATGGTGGTAACCCCTACAACGACTTGAACACATCCTTAAACTCCTCTATAACCTTGATATCACTAATCGTAGACTACCCCACAGACTCTAGCATCAAAATCGTAACCAGGTAGACCTCACGTCCCTTCTCGATCATCTTCCTGGCGTAAATGGTCGAGATCACGAGACTCCCCAAAGTTGGTCGTACTCCCTCAATCACCAACTTCTCTTCTAGACGCTCAAACTCCACCCTACCCCGATGACCATCAAGATGAACCCTGTGATGGCGCAACCAACCCATCTCCAGGATAACATCATACAACTCCACAGGTTTGATATGCAAACCCGCTGGTCTTGACTCTCCTACGATTTGATAATCAACTCCCCTTGCCCGCCCGAGGACTCTCAGAAATGTTCCTCCTGTAACTCTGACAACTCCCGCTCACTCTCCGGGATTTCCTATAATATTAACGCTCTTTGTGCACTTTGGGATCTCCTCCGATATTGACGCTCTTTGCGCACTTTGGGGTAATGAAGTAATGGGTTGCTCTAGAATCAAACATGACGTGGGACCTAAACATGCTCGTCTATAAGGTCCTTACAGAAACCTCATGTGCTAAGAACCCTAAGACATATCACAAACATTACTAAAATTGGAACTGCTGAAATTCACAATGTCTGAGTCTAAGAAATTATACATATGATCGCCTAAGCAGTGGTGCCCCCTATCTTTACGGTCGTGTACACCTGCGGTGCCTGCTCGATCCGTGCCACCGGCTGCACTCCATGATGCACTTCTGCTACCGCCATCTACAACTTGGCAACCTACAGTGATAGCAGACACGATCCGCCGACTGCACTGCCGTCGTAGCACTCCTCGGAGGATGGCTAGCCACCTCGTGGTCCATGCTACCGCACCCGTAGCACCCGACACCACTTAGCCTCTGCATAACCTCCCACTTCCTTTTAGCCCCTTGCACATGCTTGCCACCCTTTCCAGAACCTCCAGGATGCTGAGCCTTCCTAGAATGGACCGTTGGACTCACCATCACTGCCACTGCGTGGATATACTATACAATCACAGCTGCGGTCTCAACCAGTTCTGCTCTTGAAGCATAGCTCCGCCCTCTGCAGTGGACCCTCAAGTTATCCCAAAGGGCTCTCATGAACCTCTGGACTGTGTCACCTTGGACACCATCGCCTGACCCCTATACATCAGAAGCTGTCTGAACTCCATGTCCAACTCTCGCACAGTCCGAGTCTCCTATGATAACTACAGGAACTGCACTTCCAACCGGTCTAGTGCCTCACGGGGAAAGTACTTGCGGTTGAGCTCCTCCATGAAATCAACCCAAGTCATCTCCCTCGGCGCTCTCTTGGCAGCTACTAACTTCCACCACAAGTGGGCATCATCATCTAGGGAGTGGACCCATATATTGACCCAGAATTCCTCTAGACACCTGAGAGACTGGAAGTTGCGTTCCACTCTTGTCCTCCATGCATCCGCAGCAGTAGGGTCGGTACCACCAAAGAAATGCACTGTACCGATCCTCCCCATCTCTGTCAGCATACTAACATACCAAGAAAGACATCCTACACCCGCAACCACTGGCTCCTAAACCTTCGCCACTACGGGCGGCACCACCATAGCCAATGCTGGTACAAATCTCGACAACCGCTCCAACAGCTGTGTCAACAAGCTCGCCAGGTCAACACCTCCTCCAAGAGCCCCACCTACTGGAACTCCTGCTCCCAGAACTCCGGCGCCACCGGCCATCCCGGCACCGACACCGCCCACACTGACCCTCGGTGTCGACCGACACTCCTCCTCGATCCAAAACCTTAGTACCAACAGTCGCCAAGTCTCCGCGCCGTCAACTCCTTGATTTCGACCGACACCCACCTGCTGTCGATCAACACCGACTCAGCAGACGCGATCTACTCAAAGCCAAGAGTCAAAACCACGTTTCTCTCCATCTCCAATCCGTCCAAAACTCGACCAAAAGCCACATGAAGCCATATGAACCATGTACCAACCAACACAAACAGGGAAACACCACAAACAACATAAAACAAGCAACACAAAGGAGATCTCAGGCTTAGATCAGTCATGGTCATGAACTCACCTATTTTGCAGGAGTTTCTGACAAAACCCGACAAATCCAACCTCTTAGAAAGTTTCTCTTTCTTTCCTAGCACCAGATCTCCACTCCACAGGAACATATCTCACCAAAAAAGCCAAAAAACTCCAAAATCTCTCAAGAACACTCTCTTTCTCTCTGTTTTTCTCTCTGGAATGGCAAAAAGTGGCTTTCCCGAAACCCTCATGTCAAGTTCTCACTTATAAACCCCAGTTTGGAATTCCACTTAAACTAAACAGCTCCAATTCGACGATTTAAAACAAACCGGTCAAATCGGAGGTTGTTGTTGTCGACCGACACCCTCCTTGGTGTCGACCGACATCCACCCCAAACCGATTATTTAGTTCGCAGATGTTACAATACCAAAATTATTTATATATATATATATATATATATATATATATAATGTTGACCATATGATGTTATATAATTTATATATATATATATATATAGTCATGTAATATATCTAGTTTATGTAACTAATAATATAATATTATATTTGGCATATGTGACTATGTATTCTCTTATACTAGCAATCTTTTTTCCTTCTTTTTACTTCTATGTATCTGCCATTGGTAGGGTAAGGATTTACCAAAAAAAAACAAAAAGTATCTTGACTGGTAAGTTAGTTAAAGCTCTTTAAGTTGAATGGTAGATTAATGTATATCGAACATTGTTCTTTTATCTTCGACTAAAAATTGCTAATGGTTCATTAGGTACGTATTTGATCAACCAAATTTATTTGCCAATGTTTGCCCCATTGACATATATGGCTATGATACTTAAGGTTTTATGAAAGAGGAAATTGTTGAAATGAAATGATTACTAAACATAAGAGTAAACTTTTGCCTAATATATTATCCACTTTTATCGAAGTTTAAAATAAATCGTTTGTTTATAAAAAAAGAGAGGGTAAAATAGTTTATTTATGTTTTTGCATATACGACATTGAACTATGAAAATGTTCGAATTTGTAGATCCATTCGTAAACCACGTGTAAGTGTTTAACCTTCGAATAAAATAAAACACTAATCAATCAAAGTTTTTCCCCATTCTCGGGTTGGCCCATATTAGCACAACCGTTGAGACGTGCCAGGTACATACACACGTAATAAATATCGTATTGTTATTATTTTAAATTTAAATACTACATTTTCAACGGTTACGCTTCACACAAGTTGGCAAGCCCAACCAAAAAGATATAGACGTTGCCGTATTTCAGTTGCTTCATTGATATAGAAATAAATACACGTATACTACAGAGTTAAATTGATACATGACAACGTTGATGGTCCAAACTTATTTTCTCGTTAAATTGAGGGTCCAAACTCTAGAATAAAACAAGAGTTCTTGAAAGAGGAGCGGTGAACAAAGATACAAAAATGGCGAAAACTTCCATGCATCTTTTGTTTATCTTATTTTTACCCATGAAGAATATGGATATTAACTACCAATAATTTTTTTTTTTATAGAAACCTTGTACATTTATTCTTAATTTTCTTTTATCAGTTGAGAGTTAGACTTTGGAAATCACGATACACTAGAATAATTTTTAACTGACCGTTTTATCTGTAGTAAAATCGTTAGTCTTGCACGCCTTTACTGGCTTCTAAAATTTCTTGTTTTTTGGCTCTTTACTACTGGAGCCAACATACTACCGTTCTTACAGTACTATTTGACTAGCTACCGTTCTTGTATAGAAAAAGCAATTCACAAGTAATGAGAAGATGACATCAATTGTAATTTGCAAAGATGTCAACACTTTTGCCCAAACATTATATGATTACTACAAGAGTACGTATATAGTCCTTGTCACATAGTATTTCGTTGAAAACAATAGGACCCGACACTTCTCCCTAAACAGCCAAAAACATTTACGAAAGTTAAACAAAAAATCTTATTTAGTTTTCAGTGCAACTTCAAATACTTTTATTTTTAGCTAGCTGGGTTAAATATATTCCTTAAAAGTGTAAAATTTACAGAGGAGGTATTACCTCTAATGCTTGGTTAGAAATAGAAGAATCGTACTCATACTTTGAATGTCGAGGAAAAAATCATACTTTGTTAATCATGGACAAAACACGACTCTTACACGTACGTACTAGTTCACTGCGCGAGCTGTCTCCATTTTTGTTAGCCCTACTTGCTTCCATTATTGTTTCAAGTAAATAACTTAACTTATTTTGATAACTTTTTTTTTTTAATAATTGGTTCGTTAAAAACTCTATATTTTACAACATATTAATCTAGAAAAGCTAATCGAACAGTAAACTATAGTTATCTATGTATATTTAGGGTGGGGAATTTTTTATTTTTATTGTTTTCATGAACTAATAATAATTATCATTATTATTTTAATTTTTTTTTGAAAAAAGTAAAAAACATAGAAAGAAAGAAAGGTTTGTTTAAATGCTAAATGTCATTATAGTTCATGAAGAAAAATACAAAATAAATACCAAAGGAAACCCACACATAGACGCAAACAAACGGTGAGAAACACTAATCAAGTTCCACAGTCTCTCCATCGAACAGACTCCAAAGTTGCTCAACGTCAAACGCCAAAGTGGCCCCCTGTTCATTTTTCGTGGCTTCTGGAACTACTGCATCTGTTTCTTGGCTAGCGTCCAGTAAATTTTCCAACCACATATCATCTTCATTTATTAGAATATTCAGAAAATCATCTTTCTCATCATCTTTGTCAGAAGTGATACTATCCTCACAAACATTATTGATGCTGAGTCCATTGCTTGAAGGAGTTATGTCAACTTCTGGTAGGCCATTTAGATGGCTGCAGTCTTTGTTAACAGTGAAGGATCGAGGTCGAGGCTTAAAAATATTAACTTTTTGGACCGTTGTTGTTGTAGGAGGGGAAATGATGTTTTTCTTTTTCATTTTAGTCTTACAACCTGGTTCATATTTCTTACTCAGATGTGTGTTCCAGTAATTTTTCACATCATTAGCAGTCCGACCAGGCAATCGACCAGCAATCAAGGACCACCTAAACATTGTTAAAAATTATACATATAAATTTCTAGTGTTGATCTTATGGCCCTCCAAATAATTTGTATTGAGTTAACAGTACCTGTTTCCTAGAAGTTTATGAAGGCGAATAAGAAGATCAACTTCATCAGAGTTAAGTCTCCCTTTCTTGATACTTGGCTTCAAATAGTTCAACCATCTTAGTCTACAACTCTTTCTGCATCGATTTAGCCCTACAAAGCCAATAATTTACATTAATTATTCCACACTAAGACTGATTTGGTTTCTTTCCATGCCTTCTATCATGAAGAAACTATGCACACCAATTGAATTATTTACTGTTTCTAACACAGTAACACGTTGCACATAAATTTCCACGGAGTCCAATTACAAGAGGACAATTCAGTCAAATCATTTACCGACTTGACGGAAGTTAGGATCTTCATTATTTGTGAAGAATGAACTATATATGCAAATAGTTATTATTATTTTTATCTTTAGTTTTTAAGTAAAAAGAAATAAGCTTTATGTGAACTAGCATGAAACAATAATTCATAAATATGAACAGCATAAAGAACTTTTCATATGAATAAACTTTTTTTTACTTAATTTACTAGCATGAAACGATAATTTCGTACCAGCTCTTAAAGGAGAACTGTTCATTAATACGATAAGGAGAATTTATTGTGTATCTGTGCCTGTGTGTGCAAATATCATGCATATATATATATATATACCAGCTCTGAAAGGAACTTGATGCCATTTTCCTTCTCCATACTTCTCAATACACTGCCTCAAGAGACTATCTTCTTCAGCAGTCCATGCACCTTTTGTCAACCCTTTGGACGAACCCTCCATGGACCTTAAAGATAAATAGTAACAAGTATCTAACCAAAGTATTTAAAAATGTATGAGAAGAAAGTCGAGGAAGAGGGGGTTGTGGCTTCGCAGATCCTCGAAGGACTTGCTGACAATATAATGTGAGCGAATATGTGTATATATATACGTGAAGGGCATAAGGTAATGACGTGCATGTTTGATATCCACATTTCATGTATTAGCGGTCGTGCTTACTTTGCTACGTTATTGTTTTGGTTACTGATTTGACTAGAGAAAAAGGTTTTTCAGTACGTACTTTTATAAAATAAAAAAAGAAACATGGTTAATAACAAAATGAGGAGAAAGGAATATTAATGATTAGTGGCAGATGGTTAACATTATAACAAGATAGTATCATGCACATGGAATATAACAAAATAGAGAAATAGGGTGGAGACATAACAATAAGCTATTTTCTCTCTTGCATTTTACAGTCTCTTGGAGTTGATTTCTTTACTGAAAATCTAACAAACTGTTAGACTGTTCACAAACTCATATTTCTTTTCATCTTTGTTGCTTACTTTGCCAAAGCTAACTTCTGGCTGCACGTTGCAGCCGTTAGAGCACATCCATTGTACATACTCACGGTATGTCTTTATAAACAAAAAAAAGAAAAGTTTTAATTAAATTATTTCACAGATCCAGTTCTCTGCACAGATCAATTTAGACTCTCAGAGACACCATACGTGTTAGTATTGTATTGGTTACGTTTTTTTTTTGTTTTTTCTCTTTTCTTCCTTTGTTTCTCATTCTCTTCTGATTAAATGAAAACGCAATTGAAAATGAGGAAATCATGGTTGTGGAATTAGTGTTTTTTTTTATGGATATCTTGCATGTTTATGTCCATTTCGTTCTTCTCTGTTTAATCATCACTCCTCCTCCTCCATCATCCTCCAAATATGATTATGCAATTGCCTCTTCTCTCTTCAAATTTGTTTGAGTTTGATTTCTTCGTAGCCCACCGTGGATGCTCATCGAGCTCTGTTAGACGAACTTATGAGAGCAGGTGAATGAATTATAATTGTAACAACCGGTCTTGTGGACCCCACTAGCCCTCCGCTAGCTGCCCCAACGGACCGTCCGTGGATCCTGCTAGCCCCCCGCTAGCCGTCCCAACGGACCCCAAACTGGCCCTGCAGGGCATCGATCCTAACCCATCACTGTGGAAATGGAACTATTCATCCAAATCCACCAGTTGGTTATTAGTGCGCCAGGCGTTCCTCGAACCCTGGTCACCCTTTAACAACCTTCCCACAGGACAAGCGACCGAGTAAACAAGAGAGAGGGGCTAAATATGGAAATTTTTACGGGATGTAGAATTTGTCCATTTTTGCGGTGGGGAGCCTTGGAGGGATTTTGTGGCCTTAGTGGCGGACTTTTTAGTCATTGTGTGGCCTTAGTGGCGGTCTTTTGAGACATTGTGTGGTCTTTGTGATGGTCCTTCGGGACAGATGGTCTTTGTGACGGTCCTTCGGGACAGATGGTCTTTGTGACGGTCCTTCGGGGCAGATGATCTTTGTGACGGTCCTTTGGTTGTGGGAGCAAGGATCACAGGATCGCTAGTTGTCCCACGAGGAGTGCTCCGACGGCAGGGATTCGTGTGTGCTATCATTGTAGGGAGCCGGGGCATATCAGGCCCATGTGTCCCAAGTTGCAGCCGGTGGCAGTGGCAGCGTTGCAGCAGGTGCAGCCTGGAGGTCAGCAAGTGGCACAGATTGAGCAGGCGCCACGGGTTTACACGACTGCAGAGACTGGTGGAACCAGTGCTGGGGCGATCACAGGTATAATTTTTGGTACTTAAACTTTGTGAATTTTAGTAGGTTCGGATATTTTGTTTTTCCTGTGATAAAGTGTTAGGTTCTTAACACTTGAGGTTTGTGTAGGGACCTTGTTGGTGGGCGGATTTAAGTCCCATGTTATGTTTGATTCTGGAGCTTTTCATAGCTTCATTACTCCGGAGTGTGCAGAGAGTGCGGAAATCAGAGGGGATCCCGGGGAACGTACAAGAGTTGTCAGAGTTGCGGGAGACAAGTTTCTGAGAGTTATTGGACGGGTTAGGGGAGTTGATACTCAGATCGCAGGAGAGTCATGGCCAGCGGATTTGCTTATCAGTCCAGTGGAGTTGTATGATGTTATTTTCGGGATGGATTGGTTGCATCGGCATATGGTGCATTTGGATTGCCATCAGGGTAGAGTGGAGTTTGAGCATACAGGAGGGAAGTTGGTTTTTCAGGGCATTAGACCGACTTTGGGGAGTCTCGTGATCTCAACTATTCAGGCTGGGAAGATGACCGAGAAGGGCCGTGAGGCCTATTTGGTTACTATATCTATGCCAGAGTTAGTGGGGAAGTCTACGGTTAGCGGTATTCCGGTAGTGGAGGAGTTTGAGGATGTGTTTCAGTCTTTGCAGGGATTACCACCATCTCGGTCGGATCTTTTTACCATTGAACTGGAACCGGGGATGACACCGTTATCCAAGGCTCCTTACAGAATGGCTCCAGCAGATATGGCAGAGCTGAAGAAGCAGCTAGAGGATTTGTTGAGTAAGAGATTCATCCGTCCTAGTGTATCACCGTGGGGAGCGCCGGTGTTGTTTTTCAAGAAGAAGGATGGGAGTTTTAGGTTGTGCAATGATTATTGGGGTTTGAACCGGGTCACTGTGAAGAACAATTACCCTCTTCTTAGGATCGATGAGTTGTTGGATCAGTTGAGAGGTGCTACTTGGTTCTCCAAGGTAGATCTGGCGTCGGGTTATCATCAGATACTAATAGATGAGGTAGATGTGAGGAAGACGGCTTTCAGGACGAGGTATGGGCATTATGAGTTTGTGGTGATGCCTTTCGGGTTGACTAACGCGCCAGCAGCGTTTTTGAGATTGATGAACAGCGTGTTTCAGAAGTTTCTGGACGTTTCTGTCATCATTTTCATTGAAGATATCCTGGTTTATTCTAAGAGTCCTGAGGAGCATGCAGTGCATTTGAGGGCAGCTCTGGAGAAGCTGCGGGAGCAGAAGTTGTTTGGAAAGTTGAGCAAGTGTAATTTCTGGCAGCGTGCTGATGCATCTAGAGTTGGTTTGGGGTGTGTGCTGATGCAGCATGGGAAGGTGATTACCTATGCTTTGCGGCAGTTGCGGAAGCATGAGGGCAACTATCCTGCTCATGATTTGGAGATGGCTGCTTTAGTTTTTGCCCTGAATATTTGAAGATCATATCTTTATGGTGCAAAGGTACAAGTGTTTACAGATCATAAGAGCCTGAAGTATATATTCACTCAGCCTGAGCTGAATTTGAGACAGAGACGGTGGATGGTGATTGTGGCGGATTATGATTTGGAGATAGCCTATCACCCTGGTAAGGCTAACACGGTTGCAGATGCTTTGAGTCGGAAGAGGGTAGCTTTGGCTCAGGAGCAGGAGATGGAGTCTCTGGTAGGAGAGATCAGTGCTTTGAGCTTGTGTGCTGTTTCACAGGCACCATTGGATTTGGAAGCCGTTGACAGAGCAGACCTTCTGAGTAGAGTACGGTTGGCTCAGGAGAAGGATTTGGGGCTGGTGAATGCCTTAAAGGATGTGGATACAGAGTATCAGGTCTCAGATAATGGTACTATCTTGGTGCACGGTCGGGTTTGTGTGCCCAAGGATGAGGAGTTGAGAGAGGAGATCTTGAGGGAGGCTCATGCGAGCAGGTTTTCTATTCATCCAGGAGCGACTAAGATGTACCGTGATCTCAAGAGGTACTATCACTGGGTCGGGATGAAGAAAGATGTAGCTAGTTGGGTCTCGAGGTGTGATGTGTGTCAACTAGTGAAGGCTGAACATCAGGTTCCTGGCGGTTTACTGAAGAGTTTACCCATTCCGGACCAGTACATACAGTTCCTTGTCGTAGGTTGGGTAGTTGAGCGTCGGTCTGCAGAGCTTCTCACTGAAATAGGCAATAGCCTTGCCTCCTTGCATCAACACGACACTGATGCCTACTCCAGATACAACGCACTCCACTTCAAAGGTCTTGTTGAAATCTGGTTAGGCCAATAATGGGGCATGAGTCAATCGGTGTTTGAGCTTGCGGAAGGCTGCTTCTTGGGCTGGTCCCCATTTGAACTCAACACTATTCGTGATGGTGGCTGTAAGCGGTGCTGCTACCAAACTGAAATCTCGCACGAACCGCAGATAGAAATTGGCCAGACCGTGAAAGCTTCGGACTTGACTGATGTTGGTCAGGTTTGGCCATTCTTCGATGGAGTTGATTTTATCATTTTCCACCTTAAGCCCATGCACACTTACAACAAAGCGTAGGAACACAAGCTCATTAGCTCCAAACACGCATTTCTTAAGGTTAGCATATAACTTGTTTCCCTAAGAGTGTTCAAGACCAAAGATAGATGATCTAAGTGTTCTCAAGGCATTTACTATAAACAAGAATGTCATCTACGTAAACAACCACAAACTTGTTGTTAAAAGCTTTAAAAACATGATGTATCAATCTCATAAAGGTAGAGGGAGCATTAGATAAATCGAATGGCATTTGATATATCATGGTTTTTGTGGTTTTTAACCATGATGTAAGGAGTCTTTTAGAGTCTTTTGATGTGTTTTCTAGGATGTTTTTGAGTCTTTACAGGTTTTCTAGGATTTTGGCATGAAAGGAGCGAAGTGGAGCAATTTGGATCGTTTGGAGCATAAATCTCGGATCAAAGCATGAGCATCGATCGACACCACACAAGAGGGCATCGATCGATGCTACACCCCTCTCTACCGACTCAAGACCCAAATTTGGAAGTTTTACAAATTTGCCCAAAGTATTTCATATTTGCAACACAAGTCCCTGACGTGTTTTAGGACCTATATATATAGTTTTTAGGTTTTGCAAACCCTCAAGTTATTTTCTAGCAAGTTTTATTTTTCTGCAACCCTGTGAGATTTTAAGAGCTTTGGAGAGAGAGAGAGATCTGCTTTGAGAGAATAATTTCTTGAACTCCCTTTTACTCTTTTAATTTTAATTGCTTATTATTCAGAATTATGTTTTGTTCTTCATTGATTATGTCTGAGTAGTTTGCTTGTTAGGTTCAGGGTTTTTCATAGGGTTTTTATGAATTATTAGATATGTTTATTTAGGATTCATTATCTTGCTAGATCTTCATCTTAGGTTGTTCTTCATATTAATCCTTGATTGGCCATCTAGAATTAATATTTTAGGAAAATAAATTGATATGAGAATATAATTGTTTTCCTGATTAAACCTTTTGATGAGCAAAATTATTTTTTGCAAAGAGATTTGATTTAATAATTTTGTGAACAATCTAAACCTGATTTGATTGCTGATTTTTAACCTAGAATTTTGCAAAGAAATTTGGATTTTCTGGTTTTAAATTTAGATATTATTTGCAGTGAGAACTGATTTAATTTACAAAATTGTTTAGAGTTCTAGATCTGTTCTTAATTGTTTGAATCCTATTTATTTTCTGATTTAATATTTCATAATTTCCTGAGAAATTCCCTAGACCTAGCTTTTTGATCTTCTGAATTTACAACAGTTTTATTTAATATTTTGCATTATTTATTTTAATTTAATTTAATCTGTTTAGCATAATTGAAAAACTCTATAATTTATTGTGTTTGATCTTGAGTCCTTGTGGAATTCGACCCCTAAGTATTACAGTGATCTCTTAATTTGAGAGAGTAGCTCTAGGGTTTAATTTGAGCATATTAAATTTTGGCGCCGTTGCCGGGGACTCTATGATTCTACCATTAGATTTGAGTTTTTGATTTTGTCTAAATTTTTCTTTTTATTTTCAAACTAACACGCTTTTGTTTTCTTCTCTCTTGTATGTTTTAGGTGTATGCCTAATAAGCCTAACACAAGGAGCAACAAGACTGGTCCAATCCTGCAGCTTTCAAACCAAGAGTTGGGAAAACTTGAGCGTGAGAACAGAAAAGCAGCCAAATCTCTGAAGATGGTTAATACGATCATTCTGATGCGTGATGAGGCTGGTGTTTTGAGGGATCAAGAGGGCCACTTGCGCAATGAGCACGGCCAAAAGCTGGATGCAGAAGGCAATGTGATTGCTGAACCTGTTGTCAACGAGCAGGCTGTTGTGAACCAGCAAGCTGGTGTCGTTGATGATCCGGATCTTGGTGTCGATCGACACCAACCAGGTGGCATTGATCGACACCCACCTGCAGACGTGCGTGGAGTTGCCAACCACGTACAGAACCCAGTTCGACGACAGGAGAACAACCGGGATTTGATCAGGACCATTGCTGACTACAATCAGGCTGATCTGGTGTATGAGAACCGGTCTGCTATTGTTCCTCCTCCATTCCAGAGGAATGATTTTGAGCTGAAACCTGCATACTTTCAACTAGTTGGGCAGAGACCTTTCTCTGCTTTGCCCAATGAGAAGCCTCTGGACCATATTGAGCATTTTGAGGATCTGGTGACAAGCATCAAGGCTAATGGGGTGACTGAGGACTACATCTTCTGCAAACTCTTCCCTTACTCACTTTTAGGAGAGGCATCTCAGTGGTTGAAGCAGCTGCCAGCTGGATCTTTGACAAACTGGCATGACGTCAAGGTGGCCTTCCTCAACCATTTTTATGATGATGCAATGTCAGATGAGCTGAGAGTCAAGATCTCTTCATTCAAGCAAGGACATCATGAAGCTTTCAAAGCAGCTTGGGTGAGATTCAAAGCTTATCAGAGGGACTGTCCACACCATGGTTTTTCAAAGGTACAACTGTTGAGTATCTTCTTTAGAGGGTGTGACTGGAAGTATCAGTTAGTTTTGGATGCTGCAAGTCATGGGAATTTCAAGACAAGAATGCCAGAAGATGCTGAATTGTTGATTGAGAACTTGGCTTCTAGCAATAGCACTAAGGGAGCAGATGCTGAAAGGAAGAGATTGCATGGAGGATTTGATTCAAACCAGTTAGCTTCTGTTAACGCTAAGCTGGATTCAGTGCACAATCTTCTTATGGGTAAGAAATCTGTTCATTTTGCTGCTGAGGTTGAGACATATGAGCCAGAACCTGATCAAGGACACCAAGAAGAAGATGTGAACTATGTGTATGGGAATCAGGGACAGCGGTTTGGAAATTAGCAAGGCAATAGGTCTTACAGTGGTAACTCTTCAGGCTACACTTCCGAGCCAGAGTATCAGCAGCAACAACAGAACAATGGGTATACAAGGACATATGGGAACTCATCTTATCAGTCTCCACCTCCTAAGAATTCTTCAGAGAGTATAATGGAAGTCATGCTTGAGCAGCTTTTGCAAGGACAGGAGCATTTGACAGTGACATTCAATGGAAAGATTGACAATGTCTACACTAAGCTGAATGGGAAGATAGAGGCATTGAATGTTCATGTTAAGAAGCTGGAGGTTCAAGTTGCACAGACTGCTGGGTCTATTAAACGACAAGAGAGTGTTCTTCCCGCAAGAACTGAGTCAAACCCCAGACATGCTTGCAATGCCATATCAATGAGAGATGAAGATGATGGTGATATTGCTTGTGCAGAAAAAGAAGAGAAATCGACAAATCTCTCGGTTTCAGATGATGGTGTCGATCGACACCACCTAGGCATCGATCGACACTCATCCCAGACGGAGCCAGAAACTGCAAAATCTCAGGTTCCAGCAGCAGTTGAGAGGGTTTACAAACCAAAGGTTCCTTTTCCTAAGCCAAGAAAGTCTAAGCAGGAGCTTGAGGAAGCTAGATGCAAGGCAATGATGGACAAGGTGATGATTGAGATGCCTTTGATTGATGATGTGAAGCTTTCACCACCACTTAAGCGCTATGTGAAAAGAATGGTGTCAAATGGTTTGAGCCCTGAGGAAGGAGCCTTGCTAACTAAGGATTTTAGTGCAATTCTGTTGAACCAGCCTGTTCAGAGGAAGAAGGAAAAGAAGCAGAAGGTGGTTGTATCTAAGGAAGTGAGTGCAATCATTCAATGTAAGACTGCAGAGAAGTTACCAGATCCTGGAAGCTTTGTACTTGATTGTTCTATCTTCACAGGAAGGTTTGCTCATTCACTTTGTGATCTTGGCTCTAGCATCAACTTGATGCCACATTCTGTTGCTATGAGACTTGGGATGACAGAATTCAAGCCAACTCAGATTTCTCTTATCTTGGCTGATCGCTCCCGAAGAATTCCTGAAGGTGTTTTAGAGGATATTCCAATTAAAGTTGGCAACTTCATGATTCCCACTGACTTTGTGGTGCTGAAGTATGATCAAGAGCCTAAAGATCCTCTTATCTTAGGAAGATCTTTCTTGGCTACAGCTGGTGCCATCATTGATGTGCAGAAGGGACAAATAGCACTGACTGTGGATGGTTTGAGTATGAATTTTGAGATGGATAAGCTGAGGAGAGCTCCTACCATTGATGGACATGACTTTTTCTGTTGAAAAAGTTTCTGCTACACGAGCAACAGGCTTAGTATCGATCGATACCCCTTCAGCATCGGTCGACACTCCTCCACCTCCGAGCCTGAACTTGTCCAAGACTGATGCTCCAAGTCAGAAAGCTGTTCATAAACAAAAAGTCCCCCACTCCACACTCCAGAGTCCTCAGGTAAGGCCAAGGTATGCATCTTCTTCTCCTAAACTTCCTCCTATCATCAACAAGAATTTCAAAGGTACAAAGACTGTTTTATAGTTAACCAAGTCACAAGATTATCGTAGAGCACTTGTTTCTTCTGTTGATGATTTTGCAGGGATTAAAAGAACCAAACCCATCCCTAAATCCCGCCCTAGTCCTGTTCCACACATCCTTGGCAAGCCTCATGCACCTAAAGCTTATACACCACCTTGGATGAAGAGGATTTCAATGCCATGTTCTGCTCCACCGGATGCCTGAGCCCCAACACAGTCAAGCTAATGACTGAAAACAAGCGCTTAGTGGGAGGCAACCAACTGGTAGGTTTTTCTTTTTCTTTTGATTTTGATTTTGATTTATTTTATTTTTATTTTTGCTTTCCTCTTACTTGATAACACTGGGGACAAAGTGTTGTTTAAGTCTGGGGGAGGTTAGTACTAACTATGTTTTCTGTTTTTGAGTTTCAGTTGTGTCAGTCAAAACCATAAAGTTTGAGTCAAATTTTTTCAAATTTTTCAAAATTTTTCTTTTTGTCTTTGGGAATTATGATCTTGATTAATGATTTCTCTTATTTGGCTAACACTCTAATGATTATTTGTTTATGCTTGATCTCAGAACTGAAGCTTAGAAAGACTATGAGACTTATCAACAATCCTGAAAACCCTTATTCAATGGATATCTGATTGATCTAACGTTGTCTCAACTTTTATCAGGATTTTAACCGGACTTAATCGCCTACTTTGGGGTTGGATATCAGTGGACTAGACTTCTTCTTCGGGCCATACAAGACAGTGCAATTTTTCAAAGTATGTCTCCCCTCTCTCTTCCCTTCAGTACTTAAAAAAAAGATATATAGAGAATAAAAGATGAGATGATTTTGATCAGTTTAGAGAGGTAGGTAAATTACCAGTGACCTCAGTATTCTACTCTTGAGTCAAATGATCACACAAAGTCTGGGGAAGCGAGGGATAGGTAAATTACCAATGACCCCGGTATTCGCTTACACCTTTGATTAGAAAAAAAAAAAAAAAAATGGAAGTAAGAAAAGGGAGAGGAAAGGAGATGTATGAAGAATGTCTTGGCCTGAAGAGAGTCCATATGCCACTGATGAATACACCCAAGGTAAGAACTCACAATGACTTGCTTTAATTTATTTATGAGATGAAAATGGAGATTTTAGAGATTCTAGAGGATTGTGGGATTTGAGTAAGGAATGTTGATGCTTATCATGGTTGAGTATAAGAAGTAAGTTCTTAAGTTAGGTAAATGAAGAGTGTGAATAAGAATAATCTGCAATTGAGTGAGTTCCCTGTTTTCAAACCTCTTTCACAGAGTTGATATATCATGGATTTTGTGGTTTTTAACCATGATGTAAGGAGTCTTTTAGAGTCTTTTGATGTGTTTTCTAGGATGTTTTTGAGTCTTTACAGGTTTTCTAGGATTTTGGCATGAAATGAGCGAAGTGGAGCAATTTGGATCGTTTGGAGCATAAATCTCGGATCAAAGCATGGGCATCGATCAACACCACACAAGAGGGCATCGATCGATGCTACACCCCTCTCTGCCGACTCAAGACCCAAATTTGGAAGTTTTACAAATTTGCCCAAAGTATTCCATATTTGCAACACAAGTCCCTGTCTTTTTTTGGGACCTATATATATAGTTTTTAGGTTTTGCAAACCCTCAAGTTATTTTCTAGCAAGTTTTATTTTTCTGCAACCCTATGAGATTTTAAGAGCTTTGGAGAGAGAGAGAGATCTGCTTTGAGAGAATAATTTCTTGAACTCCCTTTTACTCTTTTAATTTTAATTGCTTATTATTCAGAATTATGTTTTGTTCTTCATTGATTATGTCTGAGTAGTTTGCTTGTTAGGTTCAGGGTTTTTCATAGGGTTTTTATGAATTATTAGATCTGTTTATTTAGGATTCATTATCTTGCTAGATCTTCATCTTAGGTTGTTCTTCATATTAATCCTTGATTGGCCATCTAGAATTAATACTTTAGGAAAATAAATTGATATGAGAATATAATTGTTTTCCTGATTAAACCTTTTGATGAGCAAAATTATTTTTTGCAAAGAGATTTGATTTAATAATTTTGTGAACAATCTAAACCTGATTTTATTGCTGATTTTTAACCTAGAATTTTGCAAAGAGATTTGGATTTTCTGGTTTTAAATTTAGATATTATTTGCAGTGAGAACTGATTTAATTTACAAAATTGTTTAGAGTTCTAGATCTGTTCTTAATTGTTTGAATCCTATTTATTTTCTGATTTAATATTTCATAATTTCCTGAGAAATTCCCTAGACCTAGCTTTTTGATCTTTTGAATTTACAACAGTTTTATTTAATATTTTGCATTATTTATTTTAATTTAATTTAATCTGTTTAGCATAATTGAAAAACTCTATAATTTATTGTGTTTGATCTTGAGTCCTTGTGGAATTCGACCCCTAAGTATTACAGTGATCTCTTAATTTGAGAGAGTAGCTCTAGGGTTTAATTTGAGCATATTAGCATTACCAACCATTCGTACAAACCTTGCATGGTTTTTAACGCGGTTTTCCACTCTTCTCCCTCCTTCATCTTTACTTGATGATAGCCACTTTTAAGGTCTATCTTGGAGAAGATGGTGGAACCGCTTAGTTCATCAAGCATGTCATCTAGGCATAGGATTGGATGGCGATATTTGAGGGTGATGTTGTTCACGGCTCAAAAATCTACGCACATACACCATGTCCCATCCTTCTTTGGGACCAACATGACCGGTACCGCACAGGGAATGAGGCTCTAGCGTACGTATCTGATAAATCTCTAATTAACATGTTTTTAGCACCCTTTTTTGTCCATATTTTGCATTCTATATACCCTTAACTTAGCATTTTTAGGTCATTAACTGTAGGAATTCACTTTTAGGCCATTTAGGGTGTTGCATTTTTGCATTTGCATATTTTGGATGAAAACAAGTGCTTAGGAGCCTAAAATGGGGGAAAACAAGGACAAACCCGAGCATTTACTCGAAGGAGCCATCGAGCTGCAAGAACAGTCTGAACCCCAATACGATCGAAGAGTATCCGAGAGCAGGAAGAACAACCCAAAGATCTACCCGAGGAGTTACTCGACCTTATCCTCGTGTACCCCATCGAGTAGACCCTCGGGCAGGGCTGGGAAGATAGGTCAAAGGGTTTCCATATATAAACCCCTCCTCTCCTTCCTCGCAAACAAGCACACCGCATACCCTCAAACCAGAGAGTGAGAGCTTCTGTGAGAGAACTGAGCGACTCAAAACACTTTTCACCTTTTGTTAGATTTTATTTCATAACTTTTTTAATCATTTCTTTAGATTTCTATCTTGTATTCTTACTTCTTTACTCTATAGTTTTTCATAATGCAATTTTCGTTCATGTATTCTTTTACGTTTCTTGCTATGATTTTCGAGTAGTGTAGTAAAGTTTCTAGGGATTGGATAGATGATTTCGTGTTCTTGATCGGTTAGGATGTCTTAGTTTCATTGTATATGTTTATTATATTTCCTTCTAGATTGGTGTTCTTAATGCTGTCAACAAACCGAGAGGGTGAGATTAGATCTAAGGTGTTTTACCACCGAGAGGTGTAGATGAGAGGATTGAATCTACCAATGCTAGAGGTTTACTCACTTATCCTAAGAGATTAGATGAGTAAGGGGTTTACTGACAATAATGAATCAGATCTTAATGCCTGCTTGGTCATGTTTCTCCAACGAGAATTGGGTAGGAGAGTGATCAAGGTTAATTGTTTCTATCACGAGAGTGTTTTAACTATTAGACTTGATGGAAGAAGTAACAAATGAGATGAATGATATCAAGGCTCCATCTAGGATTCAATTATTTATAAATGGCCAAATTGGTGTCCAATGAAGGCACAAGATGATTCTACTCTTAGTAAAGCTAAGAGAGAAAAGAAGGAAAGATCTAGAAGGCCCAACAAAGTCCATGAAGAAATGAGAGGGAAAGAGATGTTGAATATACTTGAATAAGTCAAAGGAAGGCAAGTGGATAAGAGATTACTCACATGTGAGCAAAGAGACGTTGGGAGTGGTCCCCTACACTCCTTGGGCGCTCATGAAGCTCCCTCTCTTTCCTCATGTCACTTTCACTATTTCTCTTATCTTTACATCCTTGCCTATATATAAAGGCTTTGTCACTACTGTGTAACACACACATATTGAATACAAGTATTTCCTCTATCTAATTTGTTACTCTTTTCTCACTACATATGCTTAACTAAGGGCAGCCTAATACTTGTTAAGTACACTCTAAACTATTCTTTATTTAGTAGTTAATCTCTAGTTTATCTAGTGGATTCCATCACTAGTTGATGGCTTGTTCACCTTAGAAATGAGTTCTCTTTTGTGTAGGTAAGGGGGACTCAATGAAACAACCGACCTTTTTTTTTTTAATAAATAATAAATAATAATAATAAATATAAACTACAGCTAGTGGTCTCATACCCACTAGCCACCTAACCAAATTCACATTCAACAGCGGAAATAACCAACCAAGATAATATCCAATAATAAAATATAACAATATTCAACATAATCAATATCCAAAACAACATAAATCATAAAACCAGCAACCTAGCAATGTTCTAATGACCCAACTCTAGCAACCTAGCAATGCCAGACAACATAAAATCCGAGTCCCTAGAACATCCTCCTCTTCATTGCCTGGATTCCACGATCACACTTTGCCTTTACCTGCACCACAAACACATATTGCAATGCATGAGTATTTTACAAACACTCAGTAAGGCAATCCTCCCATCTACTGGGCTATACACACAAGCAATAGAGACATCTCTAACCATCAAACAACATCCAACAATTAACAATAACAAACCAGGACTCTGCATCGACCGATACCAACATGCATCGACCAATACCAGATTGGAGGTTGCGTCGACCGACGCAAGATCTGCGTCGACCGATGCAAGGTTAACTTGCATCGACCGATGTAAGATATGCATCGACCGATGCATGCTCGACATAACACGAAAACCCTAGAGTTTACGCGCCGTCCTCGCATCTGCATCGACCGACGCACAAAGTGCATCGACCGATGCAATGCCGAGCATCGTTTTCCTCCGAAGCTTCTCGCCGGATCTTCATTCCTGCAACCACGAAACTCGATCCCAAGCCACAAGAAAGCTTCCAAACGTCCCAAATAACAATCTAACCAGCCTAACAACACATAACAAGCAAATCAGAGAGATCTCTAGCTTAGATAAGCCATGGTCATGCACTTACCTTTGCCAAGACGAATCTGAACCTAACACAAGGAAGAAAACGTTTCTAGGAACCTCCTACAACGATCCCAGCTACAAATCTCTACAGGAACAGCCTCAAAACTCCAGCAATCACAAAGAACACTCAAAAACCTTTTCTCTCTTTCGTTTCCTCTCAAAAACGGCCACCCTCGCCGAATGAGACAAAAAGTCGACTTAAGGGTTTTCCCTAACCCAAAACGCAGCGTTTGACTTAAGTCAAAACGCAGGAACTCGACCTTGCATCGACCGATGCAGATCCTAAACCGGGATTTTGGTTCACGGATGTTACAATTCTCCCCCACCAAACTGGATTCGTCCTCGAATCCCAATCAACCATCAGCCAAGGACTCCCGTGCAATCGTCTCCACGGCCCGCACTCCTCCGACCAATCTACAAAAAGTCACCTCTAGGCGATAGACTCTCGCTCCAGGCGTCATTTGCTCTCAACTTTTTGGACTTTCCTTTTTCTCATAGGCCTAAACCTTGAGTTTCATCGGCTCCTCATCAGACCTAAGTCTGCATGCCAATGTTGGCTCCTCATCGGGCCTAAGCCTGCATGCCATAATATATAAGGAAAAATCCAACTCGTCTCTCGGGTCGTCACCCTACAGCACGCCTCCGGACCGTCGTCCGAAGTCGATATACCAACCATACTCCAAAGTCACAAAGTCTCCGAATATGGTTGTACTAGGAGAACCAAAGTCCTCCAAGAGTCGCGAGCAAACAATTCTGAACACGTCTGAGTCCTATCCCTATCCAGGTTTCCCTCCCGTGGCTCGCGTAAAACATCACAATGTCCTACCAACCACATATCCCCTCACTGGAATACCTCATGACCACACAAGGATCATATACACGCCACAAAGGCCGCCACAAAGGCCAACAAAAATGTCCTAAAGAGGACCGCCCCAAGGCCAAACAAATGTCCTAAAGAGGACCGCCACCAAGGCCAAACAAATGTCCTAAAGAGGACCGCCACCAAGGGCAAACAAATGTCCTAAAGAGGACCGCCACCAAGGCACTCTGGCTAAACAGCCCGCCACAAAGGCCATCTGTCCCGAAGGACCGTCACAAAGACACTGTGGCTAAACAGCCCGCCACAAAGGCCATTTGTCCCGAAGGACCGTCACAAAGACACTCTGGCTAAACAGCCCGCCACAAAGGCCAAACAAATGTCCTAAAAAGGACCACCACTAAGGCCACACAAATGTCCTAAAGAGGACCGTCACAAAGACACTCTGGCTAAAAAGCCCGTCACAAGGACCACACTTTGTCCAAAAGGACCGCCACACACGGCACACTGACTCGATAGTCCGCCACAAAGGCCACAAAAGCCCCCTCCAAGGCTTCCCACCGCTACCATTGACAAATTCTCTCTCCCGAAAACTTCCCATAAATAGCACTTTCCATTTCTAGAACCTTTCCACTTTAGGAAACTTCTAATTCGGAAAACTCTTCCCAAATCCCGCCTCACGGAAAACTTTGTATCCCGAGCACCACCTCATCATGTTACTGAGTCGCACAACCAACCACCCCAAGCGACCGAGTAACAAGAGAGATGGGCTGGAATAATCCATTCCCGCTCCAGCCATGGATTGCAGACGGAACCAGACTAGGCAAGCTCAGGTCGTGGTTGCTTCTCATACCACTTCTTAAACCTTGCCTTCATCCGTGCCTCAGGTTCCCAAGTCTGCTCCTCCACACCATCACAGTCCCAAAGGACTCTCATCAAAGGAACCTTCTTCTTCCGAAGTTCCTTGATCCTCCTCTCGAGAACCCTCACTGGTCTCGCCTCCAAAGTCATGTTAGGCTGAAGATCCTCAGGAATCTTAGCCAACAACTGATCATCCTCACGGAGACACTTCCGCAACATAGACACATGGAATACCTTGTGGAAAGCACGCATAACCTCAGGTAACTCCAGTCTATATGCCACTGGTCCAACTCGCTCAATCACTCTGAACGGACCCATATACCTCGGACTCAACTTAGTCTCAGTCAATGACCTGTTCGGACCCTGCAACATGGCCATCTTGAGGTACACTCTGTCTCCTACCTGAAACTCAAGATCTCTCCTCCTCCTATCACCATAACTCCTCTGCCTATCCTGAGCCTCTTTCATGTTCAGCTTAAGAACCCGAATCTTCTCTGAGGTCTCCTGAACAAAATCTGCCCCGTACATGCTCCTCTCCCCCACCTGAGTCCAGCATAACGGTGTACGACACGGCCTCCCATACAAAGCCTCATAAGGAGCCATACCAATACTCGCCTGATAGCTGTTGTTGTAAGCAAACTCTACCAGGTTCAGGTGATCTGCCCAATGGCCACCCAATCCAAAACACACATCCTCAGCAAATCCTCCAACGTCTGGATTGTCCTCTCAGACTGTCCATCTGTCTGGGGATGATAAGCTGTACTCATATGCACCTTAGTGCCCATCTCTGCCTAAAAAGCCTGCCAGAACACCGAAGTGAACTTAGAATCTCTGTCAGACACAATGCTCGCTGGAACCCCATGCAATCTGACTATCTCTCTCACATACTTCTTAGCCAAGACCGCTGCTCCATCAGTCTTCTTAATGGCCAGAAAATGTGCTGACTTAATCAACCGATCCACAATGACCCAGATAGCATCAAAGGTCCGTGACACTGGCAATCCTACCACAAAATCCATGGTAATCATATCCCACTTTCACTCAGGAATGAGTAAGCTCTTCAGTAACCCGCCAGGAACCTGATGCTCAGCCTTCACTAGCTGGCACACATCGCACCTCGCGACCCAACTAGCTACATCCTTCTTCATCCCGACCCAATGATAATATCTCTTGAGGTCACGATACATCTTAGTCGCTCATGGATGAATGGATAACTTGCTCGCATGAGCCTCTCTCAGAATCTCCTGCCTCAACTCCTCATCCTTGGGCACACAAACCTGACCGTGCACCAAGATAGTTCCATTATCTGAGACCTGATACTCTGAATCAACATCCTTTGAGGCATTCACCAGCCCCAAATCCTTCTCCTGAGCCAACCGCACTCTACTCAGAAGATCTACTCTATCAACTGCTTCCAAACCCAACGGTTCCTGTGAAACAGCACACAACCCCAACGCACTGATCTCTCCTGCCAGAGACTCCATATCCTGCTCCGGCAAAGCCAACACTGGCGTAGTAGTTAACATCTCCTTTAGGCTTGTAAAACCCTCCACTCACTCCTGTGACCAAACAAAAGGAACATCTTTCCCTATCAACTTAGTCATCGGACGTGCCTTGCTTACAAAACCCTGCACAACTCTCCTGTAGTAACCTGCCAACCCAAGGAAAACTCCTGATCTCAGTGGCATTCTGCAGTCTAGGCTAATCCCTGATAGTCTGAATCTTCTCTGGATCTACTGAAACCCCCTCAGCAGAAACAATATGACCCAGAAAGCCCATCTCACGCTGCCAAAAACTACACTTGCTCAACTTAGCAAACAACTTCTACTCCCGCAGCTTCTCCAGAACTGCCCTCATATTCACTGCATACTCCTTAGGACTCTTAGAAAATACCAGGATATCATCGACGGAAATGATGACAGACACGTCCAGAAACTCCTGAAACACACTGTTCATCAATCTCATAAATGTTGTTGGTACGTTAGTGAACCCGAACGACATCGCCACACACTCATAAACCCATACCTCGTCTTTCTTCTTGACGAACACCGACGCTCCCCACAGTGAAGTGTTAAGACAAAAGGGTCCCCTGCTCAACCAATCCTCTAGCTGCGTCTCCAACTCTACTAGATAAATAATCAAGTATACCCACAACAACTCACCACCACTCGGAGATCAACATCTTTTGTCCATCGAAGAACCTCTAGTAACTTGTCTTCTTAGGGAAACTTCCACAAGATAGCTTATTACAAAGTTAGCTTTTCCATTAGCAATTCTCCACAGCAAATCATCAACACGAACGTAATAAAACAAACAAGTACCATACGTTCGCACATTCTGATTCACCGCGTCAAATGCTTTGCAAGCCGCCAACTCAAACCTCTTGCCTTGCCTCCCTCAGCAAGCTTACCAAAACCTTGAATCTTGCAACCCTTTCCATCTCCAATGAACGTAATCCAACATCGTCACAACGATTAGATTATCCTGCCATGAAGGCTTCTCATGAACTTATGTATCTGGCAAACATGCCTTTCCTGGCTCAAACCTGCTGTAACTCCCTTTCCCGGGATTCCAGCACCACCGGCCTCACAATCCTGGCTCACAGCCAAACATTCATAACCGCTCTGGTCATAAAACCCTGACCCATTGGTCAACACATCCAAAACCCGAGATTAAACCACCCTCAATCTCTCGAGGTCTACATTCAATCGCTATGTCTATACTCACGTCCTAGGAAATGTTTGCTCCCAACTCTTCCACTCTTAGGTCGCAACCTTCGAGTCATACCGATCTCACTCTCAGACCAGCGTCATTGAGTTATACCGTCTCACTCTTGGACCACAATCCTCAAGATCTCGGTATCAGGGGAACTACTCATCCCCTCAGGAGAACAACATCCCCTCTGCCACTCTCGGAGCCCTCAGCCCCTCGAGCTATCGGTATTCAGGGGGATCACCATCCCCTTAGGAGCAACAATCCTTAACGACTATAAACATCTCTCGACACAAGTACCTCATGTGGTCCGAGTATAACATTGCAATGTTACACTTGCCCACTCAACTTACATTATCCAACTGGATTAACCACCAAGCAGAGAAATATCTGCTCCATCTGCATATGTCCACCTATCCGCCTCTCTAGGCCCGATACCCCTTGAGAATAATCTCATACCGGTCATCTACCACCGCTCATCCTCTTAACATAAGATGGAAACTCCTCAACATCCGCAGCCCTTGGCTGCACCCCGCCACATGCGGTACAACTGGAGCCTGCACTGGTACCCCCTCTCGGTAACCGCTCCCACAGTACGCCAATAGATCCGCCAAGCGATCATCTCGACCCTGGGCTCCACCTGCTGCAACCCCAGACCTGGGTTCCCATCACCCCTGGCATTCACACCGGCTAACCCTCTCTGGTCCCTCCTGATACGCTTGTGACCCTCTGACGTACCTCCTCATGGAACTCTGGACCACACACTCGCTGGCCTCGGGACCCTCCCGACCATGACCACGTCCTCGTCCACGACCAACAACTCAAACACCTTTAACCACTGCACTTCCAAGAACAGAGGCTAACAAGCAATCTTAACATAACACAAAAACACAAAAACATAAACTCACCGTGGAATCACACAGTCGGCTCGAAGACGATGTTCTCGGACTCCATGCCACACACAATTGACTAACTCACATAATCAATCAAAGCATGCAATCCCAAACATCTACAACAGAAACCTAGTGAACCCAAACCTAGAACCGTAAGGGCTCTGATACCAAAATGAAACGACCGACCTTTTTTTTTTTTTAATAAATAATATATAATAATTATAAATATAAACTGCAGCTAGTGGTCCCATACCCACTAGCCACCTAACCACATTCACATTCAACAGCGGAAATAACCAACCAAGATAATATCCAATAATAAAATATAACAATATTCAACATAATCAGTATCCAAAACAACATAAATCATAAAACCAGCAACCTAGCAATGTTCTAATGACCCAACTCTAGCAACCTAGCAATGCCAGACAAAATAAAATCCGAGTCCCTAGAACATCCTCCTCTTCATTGCCTGGATTCCACGATCACACTTTGCCTTTACCTGCACCACAAACACATATTGCAATGCATGAGTATTTTACAAACACTCAGTACGGCAATCCTCCCATCTACTGGGCTATACACACAAGCAATAGAGACATCTCTAACCATCAAACAACATCCAACAATTAACAATAACAAACCAGGACTCTGCATCGACCGATACCAACATGCATCGACCGACACCAGATTGGAGGTTGCGTCGACCGACGCAAGATCTGCGTCGACCGATGCAAGGTTAACTTGCATCGACCGATGCAAGATATGCATCGACCGATGCATGCTCGACATAACACGAAAACCCTAGAGTTTACGCGCCGTCCTCGCATCTGCATTGACCGACGCACAAAGTGCATCGACCGATGCAATGCCGAGCATCGTTTTCCTCCGAAGCTTCTCGCCGGATCTTCGTTCCTGCAACCACGAAACTCGATCCCAAGCCACAAGAAAGCTTCCAAACGTCCCAAATAACAATCTAACGACCCTAACAACACATTACAAGCAAATCAGAGAGATCTCTAGCTTAGATAAGCCATGGTCATGCACTTACCTTTGCCAAGATGAATCTGAACCTAACACAAGGAAGAAAATGTTTCTAGGAACCTCCTACAACGATCCCAGCTACAGATCTCTACAGGAACAGCCTCAAAACTCCAGCAATCACCAAGAACACTCAAAAACCTTTTCTCTCTTTCGTTTCCTCTCAAAAACGGCCACCCTCGCCGAATGAGACAAAAAGTCGACTTAAGGGTTTTTCCTAACCCAAAACGCAGCGTTTGACTTAAGTCAAAACGCAGGAACTCGACCTTGCATCGACCGATGCACAACTTGCATCGACCGATGCAGATCCTAACCGGGATTTTGGTTCACGGATGTTACACTCAATCATCAAGTGATTGTTTACTCTCTCTTGTGACCTTTGTCTCATAAAATCCAACATGTTTCATGGATTGCCAGTGAAGGACCCATTGGACAATCTGGATGAATTTGATAGGCTCTGTAGCCTCACCAAGATAAATGGAGTTAGTGAGGATGGATTCAAACTCCTACTTTTCCCATTCTCTTTGGGAGACAAGGCACACATCTGGGAGAAATCACTCTCAAAGGAGTCCATCACCACTTGAGAAACGTGCAAGAAGGCACTCCTGGCCAAATTCTTCTCCAACTACAGAACCGCAAGGCTGCAAAATGACATTTCCAGATTTGTTCAGAAGAACAATGAGACGTTCAGTGAAGCTTTGGAACGTTTCAAGGGATACCCTACCAGATGTCCTCATCATGGCTTCAACAATGCTTCATTGCTAAGTACACTTTACAGAGGAGTGGTCCCCAAGATACGGATGTTGCTAGACACTGCAAACAATGGTAACTTCCTCAACAAGGATGTTGATGAAGGTTGGGACCTAGTGGAGAACTTGGCTCAGTCTGATGGCAATTACAATGAGGAGTATGATCGCAATGTGCAATCCAATGGAGAGGAAGATGCCAAGTACAAGAGGGACATGAAAGCCATCAATGACAAGCTCGATAAACTACTCAGCCAGCAGCAGCATGTTCATGCAATATTAGAGGAAGAGTAGTTTTTACAACAAGAAGGGGAGAATTTTCAGATAGAGGATGTGAACTACATCAACAACCAAGGAGGTTACAACAAAGGGTACAACAATTACAAGCCGAATCCGAACCTATCCTACCGATACCCGATACACGGCCCAATACCTCCATCTAGTTCCTCATTGCTGGATTTTCTATCCCTGATGCACACAGACCTATCCACTTAGAACACCGACACGATACACATTAACACAAGATTCGATGATCTCGCCTGCCGTCTATCAGCCAACTTCCAAGAACTACATAACAAGTTTGATGCATTGGGATCTCGAATTCAGGTGCTTACAGATAACTCAGCTTCCAAATCAAAAAGTCCCACAGAGTCTGCAAACGCGATAGCTCTACGGAGTGGACGACAATTACTACCTCGAACGGCACCATTCAACATCACTGAGGACAGCAATGATTTAGATGGGGAGGATCTTCGTGAACCAGCCACCTCTGCTGAACCACCAAGCCACTCCCCAGAACAACTCAACCCCTCACCCAACCATACTACTCGGATAGATGTTCGGGTTGACACTCCAGCAACTCCGCCTCCTGCAGACAAACCGGGAGGAGAGAAACAGAAAGGAAGAAGATTCATCCCCCACCTTACAAGCCACCTTTGCCATTCCTTAGACGATTTCGAAAGGAACTTCTGGAGAAGTACAAGGCATTGTTCGAGAAACAGATGCAACAACTTGAACTTCGCATGCCCCTAATGGACGCTTTCACCTTGATACCTCCTTACCAGAAATTCCTGAAGGATGCAGTGATGGAGCGGATCAAGCAAGTACAAGGGATGGTCATACTCAATCATGAGTGTCATGCCATAATCCAGAAGACTGCTGCACCTAAGAAACTGAGCGACTCATGATCGTTTACTTTACCTTGCTCGATTGGACCATTGAAGTTCGGAAGATGTCTTCCCAATTTGGGGCATCAGTCAGTTTGATACCATTAACTGTAGCCAAACGTCTTGGATTCGAGAAATTCAAGCCTACCGACATCCAACCGGTTCTGGCAGATTGAACTACTAGGTTGCCAAGCGGAGTTTTGGAAGATTTGTCGGTAAAGGTAGGTTCATTAGATGTACCAACCGACTTCGTGGTTTTGGAAATGGATGTGGAGCCAAGGGATCTGCTTATCTTAGGACGACCATTCTTAGCAACCGGAGGGGCAATGATCGATGTAAGGAACGAGAAGATCGATCTGAAGCTCAGGGAAGACATCACTATGAAATTTGACATTCGGGAAACTATGAAAAAACCTACAATAGCTGGTCAAACCTTTTGGATAGAGGAGTTAGAAAGACTGTGTGAGGAAGCATTTGAGGAGATTGCAATCGGGGATTGCTTACAAACAACACTGACAAATGATGGTAAGGAGGGATTAGTACATCAAGAAACGGAGCTCTACAAGAAGCTGCTTGATACTTATCGAGAAGTCATCGAACCGAAGCTAAGTGAGGACATGAGGGAAGCTGAAAGAGAGGGATTGATGCTCGACAAAAGAAGCCTGGACAAGTTAGTAGTCCCCATCTACATCATGTCGTGCAGTTGCTCAACACCAGCCTAGCCGAACGCTAACACGATCACCCCAACGAGTAGGGTGATTGAGCACAACCTCGAGCAGCAACTCCAAATCACTGATGATTGGTCCGTGTCTAAGGCACCTGAAGTGGAACTCAAACCTCTTCCATCTGGGCTAAGGTACGCTTTTAGGACCTAATTCAACTTATCCAGTGATCGTCAATTCTAGCCTGCCTGAAAAGGAATTGAAATTGCTTTGCACTCAATTAAGAAACTATTGAAGAGCAATAGGTTATACTCTAGATGATATCAAGGGTATATCCCCTGATCTCTGCACTCACCGGACAAACCTAGAGGATGAATCGTACCCGAACCTGAAAGAAGTGGTGAAGAAGGAAATTCTGAAGCTGCTCGATGCTGGAGTTATCTACCCTATTTCTGATGGCACTTGGGTGTCCCCGGTGCACTGCGTTGAAGAAAGGAGGAATCACCGTCGTTAAAAACGAAAAAGCCGAGCTAATTCCCACCACGACGATAACCGGCCATCGAATAAGTATTGACTATAGGAAGCATAACACAGCCTCAAGGAAGGATGATATCCCCCTGCCTTTCATCGACCCGATGCTGGAAGACTCGCTAACCACCCTTACTACTGTTTCTTTGACGGGTATTGTGGATTTTTCCAAATCCTAATACACCCTACTGACCAGGAGAAGACAACGTTCACCTGCCATTATGGTACCTTTGCCTATAAGAGAATGCCTTTTGGTTTGTGCAATCCCCCCGCGACTTTCCAAAGATGCATGACATCTATCTTCTCGGATTTAATAGAAGAAATGGTGGAGGTTTTATGGATGTCTTTTCAGTTTATGGAGCTTCTTTCACATCCTGTCTGTCAAACCTCTGCAAGGTACTAAAACGGTGTGAACAAACCAACCTAGTGTTAAACTGGGAAAAGTGCTACTTTATGGTCCAGGAGGGGATAGATTTAGGACACAAGATCTCAGAAAAGGGAATAGAGGTACACAAGGCTAAGATCGAAGTGATGGTTCAGCTGCAACCTCCTAAAAAGCTCCATGTGATCAACTACGCTAGCAGAACCATGGACGATGCCCAGACAAGGTATGCGACAACTGAAAAAGCGCTCCTTGCTGTGGTTTTCGCATTTGAGAAGTTCAGAAGTTACTTAGTCGGTTCGAAGGTGATTGTCTACAAGGATCATGCTGACATACGATACATTTACTCAAAGAAGGACACCAAACCTAGGCTCCTCAGATGGATCCTTCTTCTGCAGGAATTTGACATAGAGATCGTGGATAAAAAGGGGATTGAAAACGGTGTAGCAGACCATTTGTGCAGAATGAGAATGAAAGATTGAAACAAGGTATTTTTTGGGTGTGATGAAAGATGATGAATGTGTATGCAATGATGAGATATGGAATGGATGGATGGGTGTTTCAATCTTTACCCTTATGCAGTTGCAGTATAAGAGGTGTCAATCCTAAATGAGTGTTTGTGAACAATTAAGATATGCATATGAATCTAAGTCAAGCCAAGTGTAAAGATTGTTTGTCACTAACAATCAAAAAATGAAAATGTAAAAAGCAGAAAGTAAACTACAAGATCTAAGAACTAAATGCAAATAAAACAGGATGATTATAACAGAAATGATGCAAGAACAGAAATAGAAACTACTACTAATAAACTAATGCAAGACAATTAATGAACTGAAAGCTAAATGTATGCAATAGGAATGAAACAGGAATGAAACAGGAAAATCACAAATCATAAAACACAGAGTTCTAGGGATGAACTCGAGCAGCACTCGACCGAGTGTAGGTCGAGTGGGTGGTCGAGCTAGTCAAATCCGGGAAACAGAGCAATGCAATAAAAACAGTGTAATGCTAAACCAAATCAAACAACAAGCAAGCAACAGGATTAAGACTTTAAAATCAATAAACAAAGAAGGTCCTGAGGATGGATTCATGAGATGAACTGATCATTGTGGCTATCTAACTTGGTCAACAAATCTCAAGCAAGCTATGATCTAATCTCTAGACATATGAATCTAATACAAGTTTCTCCCACTCTCATGGTCAAGAAACAATCAAACCTATGCATCTTCTAGACTTGTTCTCACACAGTAAAGAATCTACACAAGCAGGCATTAAGCAATACATCTCAAACCAAAAAAGACCTCTAATCTCTTAGCAAGCCTAATGGTAAGCTCTAGATCTAGCCTTATATATGCTTCCTAAACATTGGTGTGATGCTAAGAAGCTTGAAATCAGACTCTACCCTCTCAGATATAGAATCAACATTAAGATCATCTACCCTAGAAGAGATCTACAACAATCAAGCTTGACCAAATCACACGAACCACAAGATCAGTCCATCCTAACCATCCTCAAGATCCTAGGAAGTCTACTCACAACAAGACATGATGAAACAAATCAAAAACCCAAAAATTATTGAAACTTGCATTATTAGAAAGATAAAACATAGATCTTTAACATTGATGAAAGGATCAAACTCAAATTCTCAATATTAAGAAAGTTATGAAACTAACAATATTGAAGAATCTAGTCTTTTTCAAATACAAAATCTAAGAAAAATAAAAAAGTGCAAAAGGAATTAATCCCAAAAGGGTAAAAACTAAGTTTTTAGAATATCTTAAAAGCTGGAAGCCCTAAAAATTGGAAAAATCAAAGTAGTCAACGGATCGGTCAACTCGACCAGTGCTCGGTCGAGTGGCAGGTCGAGCTGGCTTCTCTCGTGCATTCTCCACTCGATCGGGTCCATCTACCCACTCGGTCGAGTGCTTGGTCGAGCTGGACTCCGGACCTTGGTTCTTCAGCCTTAACTCCCTTGCTTTCTCTTCATGATTGCTTCACTTCTCCTCAGCATTGCTTCCATGCTCCTTAAGCTCCAAAATCACCTGTTTATGCATGAAAAGATGCAAATGCAATGCAACTAAACTCTAATGCATGATTAGTCCTAAAGCTACACAATAATGGTGAAAATGGATAGAAAAAGATGCAAAAGATGTGAATAAACTAAGGGAAAACATGGTAAAATATATGAACATCAACACTCCCAAACTTAGTCTTTGCTTGCCCTCAAGCAAATAAACAAGACATAAGAAGGTAGATGAGGTTTGAAAGTGGGATCTCAGCTCCTAAAGCTTGCAAATAGACCATCTAGAATCAATGTCCAAGTTACTAGTAATAAGATGCAAGGTGAAGAGTTGTACTTAAAAATTTTAGACAAGCACATCACAACCTTTACTGATTTGAGCCTTAGATATCCACATGCATTCAAATCAACCATTTCCTTTAACATTCATTAATCAAGAACATGAATCAATTCTATGCAATGCTTAAACTCATTTGGCTTGGTAATAAGGGGTTTTAGACAATGATGGTCTCTTTTTAGAGTGGGGCTTGTCAATATCAAGGTTCTCTCATGAAATGGATTGAGCTTTAGAAGAATGCTAAAGGTAAGAACACTTAGACACATACAAGAACAAAACCTTGTCTACCCAAAGGTACCCAAAGTGTTTATCCTAACAATCTAAACCCAAATGATCCTAGTGCTACCCTTTAACTTCTTCTTTTCTCTTTCACCCTTTTCTCTTTTTGGTTTTCAAGTCTTGGGAGAGGTTTCTTATTTGATCTTTCTAGTGGAATGGGGGATTATTATTGATTGCTATGGTTCTCTTTCCTTCTTATTCTTAAGACATTTAAGCTTTTTGTTAAACTGCTCTTTGCTTTCATTTCTTTTCTTTAACTAGAACCATCTTAGATAACCATTTTTTACTTCCCATCCTTTCACTAGACATTAGCTTTCACTTAAACACATTCCCCTCCTAAAGACTCTACCCTTTTCTTTCTCTTTAACTCTTTCCTTTTCTTTTCCTTTTCAAAACAACCAAGTCCCAAAACCAACAAGTGAACCACCTAGTCCTATCTAGTTTGAAAATTGCAAACTAGAACTACACAAGGTTTTACTCTTGTCAGTTCAAACCTAACACTTTCTACCAAGCTCAATCCTAAAAATAGGCCTCACACACACAAGAATAAACATGGCTTGAAAGAAGGTTTGGTTAGGGGTAGGGAAACTGATTTAAAAGTGAAATCAGCTACTTGGATCAACAAGAGTGGTAAAAAGGAGAAAGATGATCCAAATATGTATATGGTATCCATGAGTTTAAAGCAATGCACACATTGATAATTAAAAGTCAATATTAGGTTCTTATAAATAGGAAATGGAATCAAATCACAACATGCTTCAATTTAAACCAAATGCAATGCAGGAATTCAAGGCTTGGTTCAATCTTATGCTTCTAACTACTCAACTAGCATCAAAGTACTATTAACTTGGGCATTGATCCTAGTCTAGTGAATTAAACAAGCTAACAAGGAAAAACTCATCATAGATCCCTAATGCAAATATTATACAATTCTACATGAAGCATGCTAAACAAGATCCTAATATGCAATGCAAACTACATGAACACTCTTTTTTTTTTTTTTTTTTTTTTTATAAAAATGTTTTCAAAATTTTTCAAATTTTTATGGTTTTTCTATGCCTTAGATGCTATGCAAATGCTAACATGATGATGATAAAAATTTGAAATAAGAACACAAAACACAACATCAAATGCTATCTCAAACCCTCCCCCAAACTTAAATCACACAGTCCCTTGTGTGAGAGAAATTTGTTTGAGGATTCAAGACTAAAAGAAAACAAAACACAACATCAAATGCAATGGTATAAACAATGGTAAGGTGATAGTGGTACCTTAGGGATTGTGGAAGAAGTTGTGCACATCCATCTGCATGCTGTCATATGAGTAGTTGGGGTCCTCTTGGTGGCTTGGAGATGGACTTTGGGGCAGCTCGACTATGCCAATCGACCGTGACTCGGTCGAGTGCATGTCCGAGTGGGGGTCGAGCTGGACCGCGAGTCTCCTGAAATTGTGCGTCCCTCTTCTATTCAGACTCCCTAGCTTCCCTAACCATGAAAACACCAAAGCAAAAATCAAAATACCAAAATTCCAAAGCAATATATACAGGGATACCATAGGGACTTCCTCCCTAGTGAGCTTGTTTAAAGTCACTAAGCTTGACTTTGATGCCTTTTCAGGCTTGAGTTAGAGACCAAGGAGGTGATGAAATCCCCCTGGTTCTACTTGATAACACTTGTGTTCCTTCTTGATCACTACTTCCTTAGCACTTGAACCATGTTGCTTCTTAAGCTTGAGTCTTGGTCTTGCCTTCTTCCAAGAATTTTTGTTCAGCTTGACTTGGAGATCCTTGACTAAAGCAGTCAGTTCTTGAACAGAATACTTAAGCTTCTCCACTGAATTTTCTTGAAAGGTTAGCTTACCCCTTTAAGCAGTTTCCTCACTTGAGACCTCATGATCCTCCTTTCTTTTGATAGTGTAAGGTGGATCATATTTTGAAGGCAGATTAGTGGGATTGTTGATGTCAAACTTCATAGTGAAGTCTTCAATCAGTTGGAGCTTGATAGTCCCCATCTTCACATCAATAACAGCCCCAGCTGTAGCTAAGAATGGCCTTCCCAAGATAAGAGGGTCTTTAGGCTCTTGTTCCATGCACATGATTGCAAAATCAGTTGGGATCCTTGCTTCTCCTATTTTGATAGGGAGGTTTTCAATCACTCCAACCACATCCCTCTTGGATCCATCTGCTAGACTGACATAGTAGTTGCTGTCCTTGAAGTCCTCATACCCTAACTTCTCAGCCACTGAGTATGGCATCAAGCTCACTGAAGCTCCTAAATCACAAAGGCACTTATTGAAGTGCATGTAGCTGATGGAACAGGGTAAGTTGAATGAGCCTGGATCTTCAAGCTTTGTTGGGACAATTGATTTCCCAATCTCTTTCAAATCCTTCATATCTTGGTCATGAGCCCTCTTCTTTGACATCTCAAGTAAAAAATCTTGATAGAGAGGGTATGGAGCATACTGTTCCAAAGCAGGTCCTCTCTCTTCTTCTTGGTAAGCAATGATGACCTCTTGTATAGCCATCACCTCCTTCTTCTCAATAACAACCTCTTCCTTCAAGGCTTTCTCTTCCTCTTGTTGCAAAGCAAGCACTTCCTCCCTCTTTTCAATGACTACTTCTTCCTTCAAAGCCATCACTTCCTCTTGTTTCACAACCACAGCTTCTTCTTTCAAAGCTTTCTCTTTCTCTTGTTGCAAAGCTATCTTCTCCTTTTTCTCAATGATCTCTCTCAATTCCCTTATCTTTTGAGCCTTGAAATGTCCTGGGAATGGTAGAGGCGGTTTGTAAGCAGGAAGAATGTATCTAGCAGGCTTAACAGCTTCTGTGTCTGCAACTCGATCAGTCACTTGAGCAGCTTTTGCAAGGACATGAGCATTTGACAGTGACATTCAATGGAAAGATTGACAATGTCTACACTAAGCTGAATGGGAAGATAGAGGCATTGAATGTTCATGTTAAGAAGCTGGAGGTTCAACTTGCACAGACTGCTGGGTCTGTTAAACGACAAGAGAGTGTTCTTCCCGCAAGAACTGAGTCAAACCCCAGACATGCTTGCAATGCCATATCAGTGAGAGATGAAGATGATGGTGATATTGCATCTGCAGAAAAAGAAGAGAAATCGACAAATCTCTCGGTTTCAGATGATGGTGTCGATCGACACCACCTAGGCATCGATCGACACTCATCCCAGACGGAACCAGAAACTGCAAAATCTCAGGTTCCAGCAGCAGTTGAGAGGGTTTACAAACCAAAGGTTCCTTTTCCTAAGCCAAGAAAGTCTAAGCAGGAGCTTGAGGAAGCTAGATGCAAGGCAATGATGGACAAGGTGATGATTGAGATGCCTTTGATTGATGATGTGAAGCTTTCACCACCACTTAAGCACTATGTGAAAAGAATGGTGTCAAATGGTTTGAGCCCTGAGGAAGGAGCCTTGCTAACTAAGGATTTTAGTGAAATTCTGTTGAACCAGCCTGTTCAGAGGAAGAAGGAAAAGAAGCAGAAGGTGGTTGTATCTAAGGAAGTGAGTGCAATCATTCAATGTAAGACTGCAGAGAAGTTACCAGATCCTGGAAGCTTTGTACTTGATTGCTCTATCTTCACAGGAAGGTTTGCTCATTCACTTTGTGATCTTGGCTCTAGCATCAACTTGATGCCACATTCTGTTGCTATGAGACTTGGGATGACAGAATTCAAGCCAACTCAGATTTCTCTTATCTTGGCTGATCGCTCCCGAAGAATTCCTGAAGGTGTTTTAGAGGATATTCCAGTTAAAGTTGGCAACTTCATGATTCCCACTGACTTTGTGGTGCTGAAGTATGATCAAGAGCCTAAAGATCCTCTTATCTTAGGAAGATCTTTCTTGGCTACAGCTGGTGCCATCATTGATGTGCAGAAGGGACAAATAGCACTGACTGTGGATGGTTTGAGTATGAATTTTGAGATGGATAAGCTAAGGAGAGCTCCTACCATTGATGGACATGACTTTTTCTGTTGAAAAAGTTTCTGCTACACGAGCAACAGGCTTAGTATCGATCGATACCCCTTCAGCATCGGTCGACACTCCTCCACCTCCGAGCCTGAACTTGTCCAAGACTGATGCTCCAAGTCAGAAAGCTGTTCATAAACAAAAAGTCCCCCACTCCATACTCCAGAGTCCTCAGGTAAGGCCAAGGTATGCATCTTCTTCTCTTAAACTTCCTCCTATCATCAACAAGAATTTCAAAGGTACAAAGACTGTTTTATAGTTAACCAAGTCACAAGATTATCGTAGAGCGCTTGTTTCTTCTGTTGATGATTTTGCAGGGATTAAAAGAACCAAACTCATCCCTAAATCCCGCCCTAGTCCTGTTCCACACATCCTTGGCAAGCCTCATGCACCTAAAGCTTATACACCACCTTGGATGAAGAGGATTTCAATGCCATGTTCTGCTCCACCGGATGCCTGAGCCCCAACACAGTCAAGCTAATGACTGAAAACAAGCGCTTAGTGGGAGGCAACCAACTGGTAGGTTTTTCTTTTTCTTTTGATTTTGATTTTGATTTATTTTATTTTTATTTTTGCTTTCCTCTTACTTGATAACACTGGGGACAAAGTGTTGTTTAAGTCTGGGGGAGGTTAGTACTAACTATGTTTTCTGTTTTTGAGTTTCAGTTGTGTCAGTCAAAACCATAAAGTTTGAGTCAAATTTTTTCAAATTTTTCAAAATTTTTCTTTTTGTCTTTGGGAATTATGATCTTGATTAATGATTTCTCTTATTTGGCTAACACTCTAATGATTATTTGTTTATGCTTGATCTCAGAACTGAAGCTTAGAAAGACTATGAGACTTATCAACAATCCTGAAAACCCTTATTCAATGGATATCTGATTGATCTAACGTTGTCTCAACTTTTATCAGGATTTTAACCGGACTTAATCGCCTACTTTGGGGTTGGATATCAGTGGACTAGACTTCTTCTTCGGGCCATACAAGACAGTGCAATTTTTCAAAGTATGTCTCCCCTCTCTCTTCCCTTCAGTACTTAAAAAAAGATATATAGAGAATAAAAGATGAGATGATTTTGATCAGTTTAGAGAGGTAGGTAAATTACCAGTGACCTCAGTATTCTACTCTTGAGTCAAATGATCACACAAAGTCTGGGAAGCGAGGGATAGGTAAATTACCAATGACCCCGGTATTCGCTTACACCTTTGATTAGAAAATAAAATATAAAAAAGAAAAAAAATGGAAGTAAGAAAAGGGAGAGGAAAGGAGATGTATGAAGAATGTCTTGGCCTGAAGAGAGTCCATATGCCACTGATGAATACACCCAAGGTAAGAACTCACAATGACTTGCTTTAATTTATTTATGAGATGAAAATGGAGATTTTAGAGATTCTAGAGGATTGTGGGATTTGAGTAAGGAATGTTGATGCTTATCATGGTTGAGTATAAGAAGTAAGTTCTTAAGTTAGGTAAATGAAGAGTGTGAATAAGAATAATCTGCAATTGAGTGAGTTCCCTGTTTTCAAACCTCTTTCACAGAGTTGATATATCATGGTTTTTGTGGTTTTTAACCATGATGTAAGGAGTCTTTTAGAGTCTTTTGATGTGTTTTCTAGGATGTTTTTGAGTCTTTACAGGTTTTCTAGGATTTTGGCATGAAAGGAGCGAAGTGGAGCAATTTGGATCGTTTGGAGCATAAATCTCGGATCAAAGCATGAGCATCGATCGACACCACACAAGAGGGCATCAATCGATGCTACACCCCTCTCTGCCGACTCAAGACCCAAATTTGGAAGTTTTACAAATTTGCCCAAAGTATTCCATATTTGCAACACAAGTCCCTGACGTGTTTTAGGACCTATATATATAGTTTTTAGGTTTTGCAAACCCTCAAGTTATTTTCTAGCAAGTTTTATTTTTCTGCAACCCTGTGAGATTTTAAGAGCTTTGGAGAGAGAGAGAGATCTGCTTTGAGAGAATAATTTCTTGAACTCCCTTTTACTCTTTTAATTTTAATTGCTTATTATTCAGAATTATGTTTTGTTCTTCATTGATTATGTCTGAGTAGTTTGCTTGTTAGGTTCAGGGTTTTTCATAGGGTTTTTATGAATTATTAGATCTGTTTATTTAGGATTCATTATCTTGCTAGATCTTCATCTTAGGTTGTTCTTCATATTAATCCTTGATTGGCCATCTAGAATTAATACTTTAGGAAAATAAATTGATATGAGAATATAATTGTTTTCCTGATTAAACCTTTTGATGAGCAAAATTATTTTTTGCAAAGAGATTTGATTTAATAATTTTGTGAACAATCTAAACCTGATTTTATTGCTGATTTTTAACCTAGAATTTTGCAAAGAGATTTGGATTTTCTGGTTTTAAATTTAGATATTATTTGCAGTGAGAACTGATTTAATTTACAAAATTGTTTAGAGTTCTAGATCTGTTCTTAATTGTTTGAATCCTATTTATTTTCTGATTTAATATTTCATAATTTCCTGAGAAATTCCCTAGACCTAGCTTTTTGATCTTCTGAATTTACAACAGTTTTATTTAATATTTTGCATTATTTATTTTAATTTAATTTAATCTGTTTAGCATAATTGAAAAACTCTATAATTTATTGTGTTTGATCTTGAGTCCTTGTGGAATTCGACCCCTAAGTATTACAGTGATCTCTTAATTTGAGAGAGTAGCTCTAGGGTTTAATTTGAGCATATCAGCATTACCAACCATTCGTACAAACCTTGCATGGTTTTTAACGCGGTTTTCCACTCTTCTCCCTCCTTCATCTTTACTTGATGATAGCCACTTTTAAGGTCTATCTTGGAGAAGATGGTGGAACCGCTTAGTTCATCAAGCATGTCATCTAGGCATGGGATTGGATGGCGATATTTGAGGGTGATGTTGTTCACGGCTCAAAAATCTACGCACATACACCATGTCCCATCCTTCTTTGGGACCAACATGACCGGTACCGCACACGGAATGAGGCTCTAGCGTACGTATCTGATAAATCTCTAATTAACATGTTTTTAGCACCCTTTTTTGTCCATATTTTGCATTGTATATACCCTTAACTTAGCATTTTTAGGTCATTAACTGTAGGAATTCACTTTTAGGCCATTTAGGGTGTTGCATTTTTGCATTTGCATATTTTGGATGAAAACAAGTGCTTAGGAGCCTAAAATGGGGGAAAACAAGGACAAACCCGAGCATTTACTCGAAGGAGCCATCGAGCTGCAAGAACAGTCCGAACCCCAATACGATCGAAGAGTATCCGAGAGCAGGAAGAACAACCCAAAGATCTACCCGAGGAGTTACTCGACCTTATCCTCGTGTACCCCATCGAGTAGACCCTCGGGCAGGGCTGGGAAGATAGGTCAAAGGGGTTTCCATATATAAACCCCTCCTCTCCTTCCTCGCAAACAAACACACCGCATACCCTCAAACCAGAGAGCGAGAGCTTCTGTGAGAGAACTGAGCGACTCAAAACACTTTTCACCTTTTGTTAGATTTTATTTCATAACTTTTTTTATCATTTCTTTAGATTTCTATCTTGTATTCTTACTTCTTTACTCTATAGTTTTTCATAATGCAATTTTCGTTCATGTATTCTTTTATGTTTCTTGCTATGATTTTCGAGTAGTGTAGTAAAGTTTCTAGGGATGGGATAGATGATTTCGTGTTCTTGATCGGTTAGGATGTCTTAGTTTCATTGTATATGTTTAATATATTTCCTTCTAGATTGGTGTTCTTAATGCTGTCAACAAACCGAGAGGGTGAGATTAGATCTAAGGTGTTTTACCACCGAGAGGTGTAGATGAGATGATTGAATCTACCAATGCTAGAGGTTTACTCACTTATCCTAAGAGATTAGATGAGTAAGGGGTTTACTAACAATAATGAATCTGATCTTAATGCCTGCTTGGTCATGTTTCTCCAACGAGAATTGGGTAGGAGAGTGATCAAGGTTAATTGTTTCTATCACGAGAGTGTTTTAACTATTAGACTTGATGGAAGAAGTAACAAATGAGATGAATGATATCAAGGCTCCATCTAGGATTCAATTATTTATAAATGGCCAAATTGGTGTCCAATGAAGGCACAAGATGATTCTACTCTTAGTAAAGCTAAGAGAGAAAAAGAAGGAAAGATCTAGAAGGCCCAACAAAGTCCATGAAGAAATGAGAGGGAAAGAGATGTTGAATATACTTGAATAAGTCAAAGGAAGGCAAGTGGATAAGAGATTACTCACATGTGAGCAAAGAGACGTTGGGAGTGGTCCCCTACACTCCTTGGGCGCTCATGAAGCTCCCTCTCTTTCCTCATGTCACTTTCACTATTTCTCTTATCTTTACATCCTTGCCTATATATAAAGGCTTTGTCACTACTGTGTAACACACACATATTGAATACAAGTATTTCCTCTATCTAATTTGTTACTCTTTTCTCACTACATATGCTTAACTAAGGGCAGCCTAATACTTGTTAAGTACACTCTAAACTATTCTTTATTTAGTAGTTAATCTCTAGTTTATCTAGTGGATTCCATCACTAGTTGATGGCTTGTTCACCTTAGAAATGAGTTCTCTTTGTGTAGGTAAAGGGGACTCAATGAAACAACCGACCTTTTTTTTTTTTAATAAATAATAAATAATAATAATAAATATAAACTACAGCTAGTGGTCTCATACCCACTAGCCACCTAACCAAATTCACATTCAACAGCGGAAATAACCAACCAAGATAATATCCAATAATAAAATATAACAATATTCAACATAATCAATATCCAAAACAACATAAATCATAAAACCAGCAACCTAGCAATGTTCTAATGACCCAACTCTAGCAACCTAGCAATGCCAGACAACATAAAATCCGAGTCCCTAGAACATCCTCCTCTTCATTGCCTGGATTCCACGATCACACTTTGCCTTTACCTGCACCACAAACACATATTGCAATGCATGAGTATTTTACAAACACTCAGTAAGGCAATCCTCCCATCTACTGGGCTATACACACAAGCAATAGAGACATCTCTAACCATCAAACAACATCCAACAATTAACAATAACAAACCAGGACTCTGCATCAACCGATACCAACATGCATCGACCAATACCAGATTGGAGGTTGCGTCGACCGACGCAAGATCTGCGTCGACCGATGCAAGGTTAACTTGCATCGACCGATGTAAGATATGCATCGACCGATGCATGCTCGACATAACACGAAAACCCTAGAGTTTACGCGCCGTCCTCGCATCTGCATCGACCGACGCACAAAGTGCATCGACCGATGCAATGCCGAGCATCGTTTTCCTCCAAAGCTTCTCGCCGGATCTTCGTTCCTGCAACCACGAAACTCGATCCCAAGCCACAAGAAAGCTTCCAAACGTCCCAAATAACAATCTAACCAGCCTAACAACACATAACAAGCAAATCAGAGAGATCTCTAGCTTAGATAAGCCATGGTCATGCACTTACCTTTGCCAAGACGAATCTGAACCTAACACAAGGAAGAAAACGTTTCTAGGAACCTCCTACAACGATCCCAGCTACAGATCTCTACAGGAACAGCCTCAAAACTCATGCAATCACAAAGAACACTCAAAAACCTTTTCTCTCTTTCGTTTCCTCTCAAAAACGGCCACCCTCGCCGAATGAGACAAAAAGTCGACTTAAGGGTTTTCCCTAACCCAAAACGCAGCGTTTGACTTAAGTCAAAACGCAGGAACTCGACCTTGCATCGACCGATGCATAACTTGCATCGACCGATGCAGATCCTAAACCGGGATTTTGGTTCACGGATGTTACAATTCTCCCCCACCAAACTGGATTCGTCCTCGAATCCCAATCAACCATCAGCCAAGGACTCCCGTGCAACCGTCTCCACGGCCCGCACTCCTCCGACCGATCTATAGAAGGTCACCTCTAGGCGATAGACTCACACAAGATGATTCTACTCTTAGTAAAGCTAAGAGAGAAAAAGAAGGAAAGATCTAGAAGGCCCAACAAAGTCCATGAAGAAATGAGAGGGAAAGAGATGTTGAATATACTTGAATAAGTCAAAGGAAGGCAAGTGGATAAGAGATTACTCACATGTGAGCAAAGAGACGTTGGGAGTGGTCCCCTACACTCCTTGGGCGCTCATGAAGCTCCCTCTCTTTCCTCATGTCACTTTCACTATTTCTCTTATCTTTACATCCTTGCCTATATATAAAGGCTTTGTCACTACTGTGTAACACACACATATTGAATACAAGTATTTCCTCTATCTAATTTGTTACTCTTTTCTCACTACATATGCTTAACTAAGGGCAGCCTAATACTTGTTAAGTACACTCTAAACTATTCTTTATTTAGTAGTTAATCTCTAGTTTATCTAGTGGATTCCATCACTAGTTGATGGCTTGTTCACCTTAGAAATGAGTTCTCTTTTGTGTAGGTAAAGGGGGACTCAATGAAACAACCGACCTTTTTTTTTTTTAATAAATAATAAATAATAATAATAAATATAAACTACAGCTAGTGGTCTCATACCCACTAGCCACCTAACCAAATTCACATTCAACAGCGGAAATAACCAACCAAGATAATATCCAATAATAAAATATAACAATATTCAACATAATCAATATCCAAAACAACATAAATCATAAAACCAGCAACCTAGCAATGTTCTAATGACCCAACTCTAGCAACCTAGCAATGCCAGACAACATAAAATCCGAGTCCCTAGAACATCCTCCTCTTCATTGCCTGGATTCCACGATCACACTTTGCCTTTACCTGCACCACAAACACATATTGCAATGCATGAGTATTTTACAAACACTCAGTAAGGCAATCCTCCCATCTACTGGGCTATACACACAAGCAATAGAGACATCTCTAACCATCAAACAACATCCAACAATTAACAATAACAAACCAGGACTCTGCATCAACCGATACCAACATGCATCGACCAATACCAGATTGGAGGTTGCGTCGACCGACGCAAGATCTGCGTCGACCGATGCAAGGTTAACTTGCATCGACCGATGTAAGATATGCATCGACCGATGCATGCTCGACATAACACGAAAACCCTAGAGTTTACGCGCCGTCCTCGCATCTGCATCGACCGACGCACAAAGTGCATCGACCGATGCAATGCCGAGCATCGTTTTCCTCCAAAGCTTCTCCGGATCTTCGTTCCTGCAACCACGAAACTCGATCCCAAGCCACAAGAAAGCTTCCAAACGTCCCAAATAACAATCTAACCAGCCTAACAACACATAACAAGCAAATCAGAGAGATCTCTAGCTTAGATAAGCCATGGTCATGCACTTACCTTTGCCAAGACGAATCTGAACCTAACACAAGGAAGAAAACGTTTCTAGGAACCTCCTACAACGATCCCAGCTACAGATCTCTACAGGAACAGCCTCAAAACTCATGCAATCACAAAGAACACTCAAAAACCTTTTCTCTCTTTCGTTTCCTCTCAAAAACGGCCACCCTCGCCGAATGAGACAAAAAGTCGACTTAAGGGTTTTCCCTAACCCAAAACGCAGCGTTTGACTTAAGTCAAAACGCAGGAACTCGACCTTGCATCGACCGATGCATAACTTGCATCGACCGATGCAGATCCTAAACCGGGATTTTGGTTCACGGATGTTACAATTCTCCCCCACCAAACTGGATTCGTCCTCGAATCCCAATCAACCATCAGCCAAGGACTCCCGTGCAACCGTCTCCACGGCCCGCACTCCTCCGACCGATCTATAGAAGGTCACCTCTAGGCGATAGACTCACGCTCCAGGCGTCATTTGCTCTCGACTTTTTGGACTTTCCTTTTTCTCATAGGCCTAAACCTTGAGTTTCATCGGCTCCTCATCAGACCTAAGTCTGCATGCCAATGTTGGCTCCTCATCGGGCCTAAGTCCGCATGCCATAATATATAAGGAAAAATCCAACTCGTCTCTCGGGTCGTCACCCTACAGCGCGCCTCCGGACCGTCGTCCGAAGTCGATATACCAACCATACTCCAAAGTCACAAAGTCTCCGAATATGGTAGTACTAGGAGAACCAAAGTCATCCAAGAGTCGCGAGCAAACAATTCTAAACACGTCTGAGTCCTATCCCTATCCAGGTTTCTCTCCCGTGGCTCGCGTAAAACATCACAATGTCCTACCAACCACATATCCCCTCACTGGAATACCTCATGACCACACAAGGATCATATACACGCCACAAAGGCCGCCACAAAGGCCAACAAAAATGTCTAAAGAGGACCGCCCCAAGGCCAAACAAATGTCCTAAAAAGGACCGCCACCAAGGCCAAACAAATGTCCTAAAGAGGACCGCCACCAAGGCCAAACAAATGTCCTAAAGAGGACAGCCACCAAGGCACTCTGGCTAAACAGCCCGCCACAAAGGCCATCTGTCCCGAAGGACCGTCACAAAGACACTCTGGCTAAACAGCCCGCCACAAAGGCCATCTGTCCCGAAGGACCGTCACAAAGACACTGTGGCTAAACAGCCCGCCACAAAGGCCATCTGTCCCGAAGGACCGTCACAAAGACACTCTGGCTAAACAGCCCGCCACAAAGGCCAAACAAATGTCCTAAAAAGGACCACCACTAAGGCCACACAAATGTCCTAAAGAGGACCGTCACAAAGACACTCTGGCTAAAAAGCCCGTCACAAGGACCACACTTTGTCCAAAAGGACCGCCACACACGGCACACTGACTCGAAAGTCCGCCACAAAGGCCACAAAAGCCCCCTCCAAGGCTTCCCACCGCTACCATTGACAAATTCTCTCTCCCGAAAACTTCCCATAAATAGCACTTTCCATTTCTGGAACCTTTCCACTTTAGGAAACTTCTAATTCGGAAAACTCTTCCCAAATCCCGCCTCACGGAAAACTTTGTATCCCGATCACCACCTCATCTTGTTACTGAGTCGCACAACCAACCACCCCAAGCGACCGAGTAACAAGAGAGATGGGCTGGAATAATCCATTCCCGCTCCAGCCACGGATTGCAGACGGAACCAGACTAGGCAAGCTCAGGTCGTGGTTGCTTCTCATACCACTTCTTAAACCTTGCCTTCATCCGTGCCTCAGGTTCCCAAGTCTGCTCCTCCACACCATCACAGTCCCAAAGGACTCTCATCAAAGGAACCTTCTTCTTCCGAAGTTCCTTGATCCTCCTCTCGAGAACCCTCACTGGTCTCGCCTCCAAAGTCATGTTAGGCTGAAGATCCTCAGGAATCTTAGCCAACAACTGATCATCCTCACGGAGACACTTCCGCAACATAGACACATGGAATACCTTGTGGAAAGCACGCATAACCTCAGGTAACTCCAGTCTATATGCCACTGGTCCAACTCGCTCAATCACTCTGAACGGACCCATATACCTCGGACTCAACTTAGTCTCAGTCAATGACCTGTTCGGACCCTGCAACATGGCCATCTTGAGGTACACTCTGTCTCCTACCTGAAACTCAAGATCTCTCCTCCTCCTATCACCATAACTCCTCTGCCTATCCTGAGCCTCTTTCATGTTCAGCTTAAGAACCCGAATCTTCTCTGAGGTCTCCTGAACAAAATCTGCCCCGTACATGCTCCTCTCCCCCACCTGAGTCCAGCATAACGGTGTATGACACGGCCTCCCATACAAAGCCTCATAAGGAGCCATACCAATACTCGCCTGATAGCTGTTGTTGTAAGCAAACTCTACCAGGTTCAGGTGATCTGCCCAATGGCCACCCAATCCAAAACACACATCCTCAGCAAATCCTCCAACGTCTGGATTGTCCTCTCAGACTGTCCATCTGTCTGGGGATGATAAGCTGTACTCATATGCACCTTAGTGCCCATCTCTGCCTGAAAAACCTGCCAGAACACCGAAGTGAACTTAGAATCTCTGTCAGACACAATGCTCGCTGGAACCCCATGCAATCTGACTATCTCTCTCACATACTTCTTAGCCAAGACCGCTGCTCCATCAGTCTTCTTAATGGCCAGAAAATGTGCTGACTTAATCAACCGATGCACAATGACCCAGATAGCATCAAAGGTCCGTGACACTGGCAATCCTACCACAAAATCCATGGTAATCATATCCCACTTTCACTCAGGAATGAGTAAGCTCTTCAGTAACCCGCCAGGAACCTGATGCTCAGCCTTCACTAGCTGGCACACTTCGCACCTCGCGACCCAACTAGCTACATCCTTCTTCATCCCGACCCAATGATAATATCTCTTGAGGTCACGATACATCTTAGTCGCTCATGGATGAATGGATAACTTGCTCGCATGAGCCTCTCTCAGAATCTCCTGCCTCAATTCCTCATCCTTGGGCACACAAACCTGACCGTGCACCAAGATAGTTCCATTATTTGAGACCTGATACTCTGAATCAACATCCTTTGAGGCATTCACCAGCCCCAAATCCTTCTCCTGAGCCAACCGCACTCTACTCAGAAGATCTACTCTATCAACTGCTTCCAAACCGAACGGTTCCTGTGAAACAGCACACAACCCCAACGCACTGATCTCTCCTGCCAGAGACTCCATATCCTGCTCCGGCAAAGCCAACACTGGCGTAGTAGTTAACATCTCCTTTAGGCTTGTAAAACCCTCCACTCACTCCTGTGACCAAACAAAAGGAACATCTTTCCCTATCAACTTAGTCATCGGACGTGCCTTGCTTACAAAACCCTGCACAACTCTCCTGTAGTAACCTGCCAACCCAAGGAAAACTCCTGATCTCAGTGGCATTCTGCAGTCTAGGCTAATCCCTGATAGTCTGAATCTTCTCTGGATCTACTGAAACCCCCTCAGCAGAAACAATATGACCCAGAAAGCCCATCTCACGCTGTCAAAAATTGCACTTGCTCAACTTAGCAAACAACTTCTGCTCCCGCAGCTTCTCCAGAACTGCCCTCATATTCACTGCATACTCCTTAGGACTCTTAGAAAATACCAGGATATCATCGACGGAAATGATGACAGACACGTCCAGAAACTCCTGAAACACACTGTTCATCAATCTCATAAATGTTGTTGGTACGTTAGTGAACCCGAACGACATTGCCACAAACTCATAAACCCATACCTCATCTTTCTTCTTGACGAACACCGACGCTCCCCACAGTGAAGTGTTAAGACAAAAGGGTCCCCTGCTCAACCAATCCTCTAGCTGCGTCTCCAACTCTACTAGACAAATAATCAAGTATACCCACAACAACTCACCACCACTCGGAGATCAACATCTTTTGTCCATCGAAGAACCTCTAGTAACTTGTCTTCTTAGGGAAACTTCCACAAGATAGCTTATTACAAAGTTAGCTTTTCGCTTAGCAATTCTCCACAGCAAATCATCAACACGAACGTAATAAAACAAACAAGTACCATACGTTCGCACATTCTGATTCACCGCGTCAAATGCTTTGCAAGCCGCCAACTCAAACCTCTTGCCTTGACTCCCTCAGCAAGCTTACCAAAACCTTGAATCTTGCAACCCTTTCCATCTCCAATGAACGTAATCCAACATCGTCGCAACGATTAGATTATCCTGCCATGAAGGCTTCTCATGAACTTATGTATCTGGCAAACATGCCTTTCCTGGCTCAAACCTGCTGTAACCCCCCTTCCCGGGATTCCAGCACCACCGGCGTCACAATCCTGGCTCACAGCCAAACATTCATAACCGCTCTGGTCATAAAACCCTGACCCATTGGTCAACACATCCAAAACCCGAGATTAAACCACCCTCAATCTCTCGATGTCTACATTCAATCGCTATGTCTATACTCACGTCCTAGGAAATGTTTGCTCCCAACTCTTCCACTCTTAGGTCGCAACCTTTGAGTCATACCGATCTCACTCTCAGACCAGCGTCTTTGAGTTATACCGTCTCACTCTTGGACCACAATCCTCAAGATCTCGGTATCAGGGGAACTACTCATCCCCTCAGGAGAACAACATCCCCTCTGCCACTCTCGGAGCCCTCAGCCCCTCGAGCTATCGGTATTCAGGGGAATCACCATCCCCTTAGGAGCAACAATCCTTAACGACTATAAACATCTCTCGACACAAGTACCTCATGTGGTCCGAGTATAACATTGCAATGTTACACTTGCCCACTCAACTTACATTATCCAACTGGATTAACCACCAAGCAGAGAAATATCTGCTCCATCTGCATATGTCCACCTATCCGCCTCTCTAGGCCCGATACCCCTTGAGAATAATCTCATACCGGTCATCTACCACCGCTCATCCTCTTAACATAAGATGGAAACTCCTCAACATCCGCAGCCCTTGGCTGCACCCCACCACATGCGGTACAACTAGAGCCTGCACTGGTACCCCCTCTCGGTAACCGCTCCCACAGTACGCCAATAGATCCGCCAAGCAATCATCTCGACCCTGGGCTCCACCTGCTGCAACCCCAGACCTGGGTTCCCATCACCCCCGGCATTCACACCGGCTAACCCTATCTGGTCCCTCCTGATACACTTGTGACCCTCTGACGTACCTCCTCATGGAACTCTGGACCACACACTCGCTGGCCTCGGGACCCTCCCGACCATGACCACGTCCTCGTCCACGACCAACAACTCAAACACCTTTAACCACTGCACTTCCAAGAACAGAGGCTAACAAGCAATCTTAACATAACACAAAAACACAAAAACATAAACTCACCGTGGAATCACACAGTCGGCTCGAAGACGATGTTCTCGGACTCCATGCCACACACAATTGACTAACTCACATAATCAATCAAAGCATGCAATCCCAAACATCTACAACAGAAACCTAGTGAACCCAAACCTAGAACCGTAAGGGCTCTGATACCAAAATGAAACGACCGACCTTTTTTTTTTTTAATAAATAATATATAATAATTATAAATATAAACTACAGCTAGTGGTCCCATACCCACTAGCCACCTAACCACATTCACATTCAACAGCGGAAATAACCAACCAAGATAATATCCAATAATAAAATATAACAATATTCAACATAATCAGTATCCAAAACAACATAAATCATAAAACCAGCAACCTAGCAATGTTCTAATGACCCAACTCTAGCAACCTAGCAATGCCAGACAACATAAAATCCGAGTCCCTAGAACATCCTCCTCTTCATTGCCTGGATTCCACGATCACACTTTGCCTTTACCTGCACCACAAACACATATTGCAATGCATGAGTATTTTACAAACACTCAGTAAGGCAATCCTCCCATCTACTGGGCTATACACACAAGCAATAGAGACATCTCTAACCATCAAACAACATCCAACAACTAACAATAACAAACCAGGACTCTGCATCGACCGATACCAACATGCATCGACCGACACCAGATTGGAGGTTGCGTCGACCGACGCAAGATCTGCGTCGACCGATGCAAGGTTAACTTGCATCGACCGATGCATGCTCGACATAACACGAAAACCCTAGAGTTTACGCGCCGTCCTCGCATCTGCATTGACCGACGCACAAAGTGCATCGACCGATGCAATGCCGAGCATCGTTTTCCTCCGAAGCTTCTCGCCGGATCTTCGTTCCTGCAACCACGAAACTCGATCCCAAGCCACAAGAAAGCTTCCAAACGTCCCAAATAACAATCTAACGACCCTAACAACACATAACAAGCAAATCAGAGAGATCTCTAGCTTAGATAAGCCATGGTCATGCACTTACCTTTGCCAAGATGAATCTGAACCTAACACAAGGAAGAAAATGTTTCTAGGAACCTCCTACAACGATCCCAGCTACAGATCTCTACAGGAACAGCCTCAAAACTCCAGCAATCACCAAGAACACTCAAAAACCTTTTCTCTCTTTCGTTTCCTCTCAAAAACGGCCACCCTCGCCGAATGAGACAAAAGTCGACTTAAGGGTTTTTCCTAACCCAAAACGCAGCGTTTGACTTAAGTCAAAACGCAGGAACTCGACCTTGCATCGACCGATGCACAACTTGCATCGACCGATGCAGATCCTAAACCGGGATTTTGGTTCACGGATGTTACACTCAATCATCAAGTGATTGTTTACTCTCTCTTGTGACCTTTGTCTCATAAAATCCAACATGTTTCATGGATTGCCAGTGAAGGACCCATTGGACAATCTGGATGAATTTGATAGGCTCTGTAGCCTCACCAAGATAAATGGAGTTAGTGAGGATGAATTCAAACTCCTACTTTTCCCATTCTCTTTGGGAGACAAGGCACACATCTGGGAGAAATCACTCTCAAAGGAGTCCATCACCACTTGAGAAACGTGCAAGAAGGCACTCCTGGCCAAATTCTTCTCCAACTAAAGAACCGCAAGGCTGCAAAATGACATTTCCAGATTTGTTCAGAAGAACAATGAGACGTTCAGTGAAGCTTTGGAACGTTTCAAGGGATACCCTACCAGATGTCCTCATCATGGCTTCAACAATGCTTCATTGCTAAGTACACTTTACAGAGGAGTGGTCCCCAAGATACGGATGTTGCTAGACACTGCAAACAATGGTAACTTCCTCAACAAGGATGTTGATGAAGGTTGGGACCTAGTGGAGAACTTGGCTCAGTCTGATGGCAATTACAATGAGGAGTATGATCGCAATGTGCAATCCAATGGAGAGGAAGATGCCAAGTACAAGAGGGACATGAAAGCCATCAATGACAAGCTCGATAAACTACTCAGCCAGCAGCAGCATGTTCATGCAATATTAGAGGAAGAGCAGTTTTTACAACAAGAAGGGGAGAATTTTCAGATAGAGGATGTGAACTACATCAACAACCAAGGAGGTTACAACAAAGGGTACAACAATTACAAGCCGAATCCGAACCTATCCTACCGATACCCGATACACGGCCCAATACCTCCATCTAGTTCCTCATTGCTGGATTTGCTATCCCTGATGCACACAGACCTATCCACTTAGAAAACCGACACGATACACATTAACACAAGATTCGATGATCTCGCCTGCCGTCTATCAGCCAACTTCCAAGAACTACATAACAAGTTTGATGCATTGGGATCTCGAATTCAGGTGCTTACAGATAACTCAGCTTCCACATCAAAAAGTCCCACAGAGTCTGCAAACGCGATAGCTCTACGGAGTGGACGACAATTACTACCTCGAACGGCACCATTCAACATCACTGAGGACAGCAATGATTTAGATGGGGAGGATCTTCGTGAACCAGCCACCTCTGCTGAACCACCAAGCCACTCCCCAGAACAACTCAACCCCTCACCCAACCATACTACTCGGATAGATGTTCGGGTTGACACTCCAGCAACTCCGCCTCCTGCAGACAAACCGGGAGGAGAGAAACAGAAAGGAAGAAGATTCATCCCCCACCTTACAAGCCACCTTTGCCATTCCTTAGACGATTTCGAAAGGAACTTCTGGAGAAGTACAAGGCATTGTTCGAGAAACAGATGCAACAACTTAAACTTCGCATGCCCCTAATGGACGCTTTCACCTTGATACCTCCTTACCAGAAATTCCTGAAGGATGCAGTGATGGAGCGGATCAAGCAAGTACAAGGGATGGTCATACTCAATCATGAGTGTCATGCCATAATCAAGAAGACTGCTGCACCTAAGAAACTGAGCGACTCATGATCGTTTACTTTACCTTGCTCGACTGGACCATTGAAGTTCGGAAGATGTCTTCGCAATTTGGGGCATCAGTCAGTTTGATACCATTAACTGTAGCCAAACGTCTTGGATTCGAGAAATTCAAGCCTACCGACATCCAACCGGTTCTGGCAGATTGAACTACTAGGTTGCCTAGCGGAGTTTTGGAAGATTTGTCGGTCAAGGTAGGGTCAGTAGATGTACCAACCGACTTCGTGGTTTTGGAAATGGATGTGGAGCCAAGGGATCCGCTTATCTTAGGACGACCATTCTTAGCAACCGGAGGGGCAATGATCGATGTAAGGAACGAGAAGATCGATCTGAAGCTCAGGGAAGACATCACTATGAAATTTGACATTCGGGAAACTATGAAAAACCTACAATAGCTGGTCAAACCTTTTGGATAGAGGAGTTAGAAAGACTGTGTGAGGAAGCATTTGAGGAGATTGCAATCGGGGATTGCTTACAAACAACACTGACAAATGATGGTAAGGAGGGATTAGTACATCAAGAAACGGAGCTCTACAAGAAGCTGCTTGATACTTATCGAGAAGTCATCGAACCGAAGCTAAGTGAGGACATGAGGGAAGCTGAAAGAGAGGGATTGATGCTCGACAAAAGAAGCCTGGACAAGTTAGTAGTCCCCATCTACATCATGTCGTGCAGTTGCTCAACACCAGCCTAGCCGAACGCTAAAACGATCACCCCAACGAGTAGGGTGATTGAGCACAACCTCGAGCAGCAACTCCAAATCACTGATGATTGGTCCGTGTCTAAGACACCTGAAGTGGAACTCAAACCTCTTCCATCTGGGCTAAGGTACGCTTTTAGGACCTAATTCAACTTATCCAGTGATCGTCAATTCTAGCCTGCCTGAAAAGGAATTGAAATTGCTTTGCACTCAATTAAGAAACTATTGAAGAGCAATAGGTTATACTCTAGATGATATCAAGGGTATATCCCCTGATCTCTGCACTCACCGGATAAACCTAGAGGATGAATCGTACCCGAACCTGAAAGAAGTGGTGAAGAAGGAAATTCTGAAGCTGCTCGATGCTGGAGTTATCTACCCTATTTCTGATGGCACTTGGGTGTCCCCGGTGCACTGCGTTGAAGAAAGGAGGAATCACCGTCGTTAAAAACGAAAAGCCGAGCTAATTCCCACCACGACGATAACCGGCCATCGAATAAGTATTGACTATAGGAAGCATAACACAGCCTCAAGGAAGGATGATATCCCCCTGCCTTTCATCGACCCGATGCTGGAAGACTCGCTAACCACCCTTACTACTGTTTCTTTGACGGGTATTGTGGATTTTTCCAAATCCTAATACACCCTTCTGACCAGGAGAAGACAACGTTCACCTGCCATTATGGTACCTTTGCCTATAAGAGGATGCCTTTTGGTTTGTGCAATCCCCCCGCGCCTTTCCAAAGATGCATGAAATCTATCTTCTCGGATTTAATAGAAGAAATGGTGGAGGTTTTATGGATGTCTTTTCAGTTTATGGAGCTTCTTTCACATCCTGTCTGTCAAACCTCTGCAAGGTACTAAAACGGTGTGAACAAACCAACCTAGTGTTAAACTGGGAAAAGTGCTACTTTATGGTCCAGGAGGGGATAGATTTAGGACATAAGATCTCAGAAAAGGGAATAGAGGTAGACAAGGCTAAGATCGAAGTGATGGTTCAGCTGCAACCTCCTAAAAAGCTCCATGTGATCAACTACGCTAGCAGAACCATGGACGATGCCCAGACAAGGTATGCGACAACTGAAAAGCGCTCCTTGCTGTGGTTTTCGCATTTGAGAAGTTCAGAAGTTACTTAGTCGGTTCGAAGGTGATTGTCTACAAGGATCATGCTGACATACGATACATTTACTCAAAGAAGGACACCAAACCTAGGCTCCTCAGATGGATCCTTCTTCTGCAGGAATTTGACATAGAGATCGTGGATAAAAAGGGGATTGAAAACGGTGTAGCAGACCATTTGTGCAGAATGAGAATGGAAGATTGAAACAAGGTATTTTTTGGGTGTGATGAAAGATGATGAATGTGTATGCAATGATGAGATATGGAATGGATGGATGGGTGTTTCAATCTTTACCCTTATGCAGTTGCAGTATAAGAGGTGTCAATCCTAAATGAATGTTTGTGAACAATTAAGATATGCATATGAATCTAAGTCAAGCCAAGTGTAAAGATTGTTTGTCACTAACAATCCTAAAATGAAAATGTCAAAAGCAGAAAGTAAACTACAAGATCTAAGAACTAAATGCAAATAAAACAGGATGATTATAACAGAAATGATGCAAGAACAGAAATAGAAACTACTACTAATAAACTAATGCAAGACAATTAAAGAACTGAAAGCTAAATGTATGCAATAGGAATGAAACAGGAATGAAACAGGAAAATCACAAATCATAAAACACAGAGTTCTAGGGATGAACTCGAGCAGCACTCGACCGAGTGTAGGTCGAGTGGGTGGTCGAGCTAGTCAAATCCGGGAAACAGAGCAATGCAATAAAAACAGTGTAATGCTAAACCAAATCAAACAACAAGCAAGCAACAGGATTAAGACTTTAAAATCAATAAACAAAGAAGGTCCTGAGGATGGATTCATGGGATGAACTGATCATTGTGGCTATCTAACTTGGTCAACAAATCTCAAGCAAGCTATGATCGAATCTCTAGACATATGAATCTAAGACAAGTTTCTCCCACTCTCATGGTCAAGAAACAATCAAACCTATGCATCTTCTAGACTTGTTCTCACACAGTAAAGAATCTACACAAGCAGGCATTAAGCAATACATCTCAAACCAAAAAAGACCTCTAATCTCTTAGCAAGCCTAATGGTAAGCTCTAGATCTAGCCTTATCTATGCTTCCTAAACATTGGTGTGATGCTAAGAAGCTTGAAATCAGACTCTACCCTCTCAGATATAGAATCAACATTAAGATCATCTACCCTAGAAGAGATCTACAACAATCAAGCTTGACCAAATCACACGAACCACAAGATCAGTCCATCCTAACCATCCTCAAGATCCTAGGAAGTCTACTCACAACAAGACATGATGAAACAAATCAAAAACCCAAAAATTATTGAAACTTGCATTATTAGAAAGATAAAACATAGATCTTTAACATTGATGAAAGGATCAAACTCAAATTCTCAATATTAAGAAAGTTATGAAACTAACAATATTGAAGAATCTAGTCTTTTTCAAATACAAAGTCTAAGAAAAATAAAAAAGTGCAAAAGGAATTAATCCCAAAAGGGTAAAAACTAGGTTTTTAGAATATCTTAAAAGCTGGACTCCTTTGGTGGCTGCAGGTACAAGGCTTTATATAGGAAGGGGAGTGGAAGCCCTAAAAATGGGAAAAATCAAAGTAGTCAACGGATCGGTCAACTCGACCAGTGCTCGGTCGAGTGGCAGGTCGAGCTGGCTTCTCTCGTGCATTCTCCACTCGATCGGGTCCACCTACCCACTCGGTCGAGTGCTTGGTCGAGCTGGACTCCGGACCTTGGTTCTTCAGCCTTAACTCCCTTGCTTTCTCTTCATGATTGCTTCACTTCTCCTCAGCATTGCTTCCATGCTCCTTAAGCTCCAAAATCACATGTTTATGCATGAAAAGATGCAAATGCAATGCAACTAAACTCTAATGCATGATTAGTCCTAAAGCTACACAATAATGGTGAAAATGGATAGAAAAAGATGCAAAAGATGTGAATAAACTAAGGGAAAACATGGTAAAATATATGAACATCAACACTCCCAAACTTAGTCTTTGCTTGCCCTCAAGCAAATAAACAAGACATAAGAAGGTAGATGAGGTTTGAAAGTGGGATCTCAGCTCCTAAAGCTTGCAAATAGACCATCTAGAATCAATGTCCAAGTTACTAGTAATAAGATGCAAGGTGAAGAGCTGTACTTAAAAATTTTAGACAAGCACATCACAACCTTTACTGATTTGAGCCTTAGATATCCACATGCATTCAAATCAACCATTTCCTTTAACATTCATTAATCAAGAACATGAATCAATTCTATGCAATGCTTAAACTCATTTGGCTTGGTAATAAGGGTTTTTAGACAATGATGGTCTCTTTTTAGAGTGGGGCTTGTCAATATCAAGGTTCTCTCATGAAATGGATTGAGCTTTAGAAGAATGCTAAAGGTAAGAACACTTAGACACATACAAGAACAAAACCTTGTCTACCAAAAGGTACCCAAAGTGTTTATCCTAACAATCTAAACCCAAATGATCCTAGTGCTACCCTTTAACTTCTTCTTTTCTCTTTCACCCTTTTCTCTTTTTGGTTTTCAAGTCTTAGGAGAGGTTTCTTATTTGATCTTTCTAGTGGAATGGGGGATTATTATTGATTGCTATGGTTCTCTTTTCTTCTTATTCTTAAGACATTTAAGCTTTTTGTTAAACTGCTCTTTGCTTTCATTTCTTTTCTTTAACAAGAACCATCTTAGATAACCATTTTTTACTTCCCATCCTTTCACTAGACATTAGCTTTCACTTAAACACATTCCCCTCCTAAAGACTCTACCCTTTTCTTTCTCTTTAACTCTTTCCTTTTCTTTTCCTTTTCAAAACAACCAAGTCCCAAAACCAACAAGTGAACCACCTAGTCCTATCTAGTTTGAAAATTGCAAACTAGAACTACACAAGGTTTTACTCTTGTCAGTTCAAACCTAACACTTTCTACCAAGCTCAATCCTAAAAATAGGCCTCACACACACAAGAATAAACATGGCTTGAAAGAAGGTTTGGTTAGGGGTAGGGAAACTGATTTAAAAGTGAAATCAGCTACTTGGATCAACAAGAGTGGTAAAAAGGAGAAAGATGATCCAAATATGTATATGGTATCCATGAGTTTAAAGCAATGCACACATTGATAATTAAAAGTCAATATTAGGTTCTTATAAATAGGAAATGGAATCAAATCACAACATGCTTCAATTTAGACCAAATGCAATGCAGGAATTCAAGGCTTGGTTCAATCTTACGCTTCTAACTACTCAACTAGCATCAAAGTACTATTAACTTGGGCATTGATCCTAGTCTAGTGAATTAAACAAGCTAACAAGGAAAAACTCATCATAGATCCCTAATGCAAATATTATACAATTCTACATGAAGCATGCTAAACAAGATCCTAATATGCAATGCAAACTACATGAACACTCTTTTTTTTTTTTTTTTATAAAGATTTTTTCAAAATTTTTCAAATTTTTATGGTTTTTCTATGCCTTAGATGCTATGCAAATGCTAACATGATGATGATAAAAATTTGAAATAAGAACACAAAACACAACATCAAATGCTATCTCAAACCCTCCCCCAAACTTAAATCACACAGTCCCTTGTGTGAGAGAAATTTGTTTGAGGATTCAAGACTAAAAGAAAACAAAACACAACATCAAATGCAATGGTATAAACAATGGTAAGGTGATAGTGGTACCTTAGGGATTGTGGAAGAAGTTGTCCACATCCATCTGCATGCTGTCATATGAGTAGTTGGGGTCCTCTTGGTGGCTTGGAGATGGACTTTGGGGCAGCTCGACTATGCCAATCGACCGTGACTCGGTCGAGTGCATGTCCGAGTGGGGGGTCGAGCTGGACCGCGAGTCTCCTGAAATTGTGCGTCCCTCTTCTATTCAGACTCCCTAGCTTCCCTAACCATGAAAACACCAAAGCAAAAATCAAAATACCAAAATTCCAAAGCAATATATACAGGGATACCTTAGGGACTTCCTCCCTAGTGAGCTTGTTTAAAGTCACTAAGCTTGACTTTGATGCCTTTTCAGGCTTGAGTTAGAGACCAAGGAGGTGATGAAATCCCCCTGGTTCTACTTGATAACATTTGTGTTCCTTCTTGATCACTACTTCCTTAGCACTTGAACCATGTTGCTTCTTAAGCTTGAGTCTTGGTCTTGCCTTCTTCCAAGAATTTTTGTTCAGCTTGACTTGGAGATCCTTGACTAAAGCAGTCAGTTCTTGAACAGAATACTTAAGCTTCTCCACTGAATTTTCTTGAAAGGTTAGCTTACCCCTTTAAGCAGTTTCCTCACTTGAGACCTCATGATCCTCCTTTCTTTTGATAGTGTAAGGTGGATCATATTTTGAAGGCAGATTAGTGGGATTGTTGATGTCAAACTTCATAGTGAAGTCTTCAGTCAGTTGGAGCTTGATAGTCCCCATCTTCACATCAATAACAGCCCCAGCTGTAGCTAAGAATGGCCTTCCCAAGATAAGAGGGTCTTTAGGCTCTTGTTCCATGCACATGATTGCAAAATCAGTTGGGATCCTTGCTTCTCCTATTTTGATAGGGAGGTTTTCAATCACTCCAACCACATCCCTCATGGATCCATCTGCTAGACTGACATAGTAGTTGCTGTCCTTGAAGTCCTCATACCCCAACTTCTCAGCCACTGAGTATGGCATCAAGCTCACTGAAGCTCCTAAATCACAAAGGCACTTATTGAAGTGCATGTAGCTGATGGAACAGGGTAAGTTGAATGAGCCTGGATCTTCAAGCTTTGTTGGGACAATTGCTTTCCCAATCTCTTTCAAATCCTTCATATCTTGGTCATGAGCCCTCTTCTTTGACATCTCAAGTAAAAATCTTGATAGAGAGGGTATGGAGCATACTGTTCCAAAGCAGGTCCTCTCTCTTCTTCTTGGTAAGCAATGATGACCTCTTGTATAGCCATCACCTCCTTCTTCTCAATAACAACCTCTTCCTTCAAGGCTTTCTCTTCCTCTTGTTGCAAAGCAAGCACTTCCTCCCTCTTTTCAATGACTACTTCTTCCTTCAAAGCCATCACTTCCTCTTGTTTCACAACCACAGCTTCTTCTTTCAAAGCTTTCTCTTTCTCTTGTTGCAAAGCTATCTTCTCCTTTTTCTCAATGATCTCTCTCAATTCCCTTATCTTTTGAGCCTTGAAATGTCCTGGGAATGGTAGAGGCGGTTTGTAAGCAGGAAGAATGTATCTAGCAGGCTTAACAGCTTCTGTGTCTGCAACTCGATCAGTCACTCGATCAGGTACTCGATCGTGTGTGTGGTCGAGCACCTGGTCGAGTGGTTTCTCTGCTTCAATCTGCTCAGTAAAACCTTCACTCTGGGCTTCAATTAGTGACCAACCCTCCCCACTTTGAACCTCACTGTCCTTAGTGACATATTCCTCATTGAGATGGATAGCTTTAACAGTGATCTCCCTTGGGTTGTGAATAGCTTGTTGAGGAAGATGGTGTGGCTTAGGAGCTGAAGTAGAGGCAATGGAGTGTTCCATGTACTGGAATGTAGAGGTCAGACTCTCAAGCTGGTTACTCAGGTCATGAGAATAAGAATCCAATGTTTGGTTCAGCTCTCCAAACTGCTTTGCTGCCTCAATCTGCTGATTGGCTTGCCCAAGCAATAGTTGTTGCATCATAGCTCTTAAGTCAGGTTCTTGGGCTTGGTAGGTCTGAAACGCTGGAGGGTGACACCATTGAGTATGGAAAGTTTGTTGCTGGTGCATAGGTGCATAATGGAATTGACTGCCTTGAAACATGGTTACTGACTCCAACAGACACACAGTCAAGCACAGGCTCGAGGTTATGGTCGAGTCGACTGGGAAGTGCTGGTTATTGAGATCCGGCGTCTGGCTCGAGCAAGTGCTTGATCACAACTCGGTCGAGCTGATGGTCGAGTGGTACCTGAAATTCAACTTCAACCCAGCAACAGAAGATTCAAGTACAGCAACTTCACAACTGTATAAACGAACTTAATCTTAGACTAATATGGATCCTAAATGTCACAAAAACACACTCAAATGGGCAACGGCGCCAAATTGAAACAAGGTATTTTGTGGGTGTGATGAAAGATGATGAATGTGTATGCAATGATGAGATATGGAATGGATGGATGGGTGTTTCAATTCCCCTTATGCAGTTGCAGTATAAGAGGTGTCAATCCTAAATGAGTGTTTGTGAACAATTAAGATATGAATATGAATCTAAGTCAAGCCAAGTGTAAAGATTGTTTGTCACTAACAATCCTAAAATGAAAATGTAAAAAGCAGAAAGTAAACTACAAGAACTAAGAACTAAATGCAAATAAAACAGGATGAGTATAACAGAAATGATGCAAGAACAGAAATAGAAACTACTACTAATAAACTAATGCAAGACAATTAATGAACTGAAAGCTAAATGTATGCAATAGGAATGAAACAGGAATGAAACAGAAAAATCACAAATCATAAAACACAGAGTTCTGGGGATGAACTCGAGCAGCACTCGACCGAGTGTAGGTCGAGTGGGTGGTCGAGCTAGTCAAATCCGGGAAACAGAGCAATGCAATAAAAATAGAGTAATGCTATCAAACAACAAGCAAGCAACAGGATTAAGACTTTAAAATCAATAAACAAAGAAGGTCTTGAGGATGGATTCATGGGATGAACTGATCATTGTGGCTATCTAACTTGGTCAACAAATCTCAAGCAAGCTATGAGCTAATCTCTAGACATATGAATCTAAGACAAGTTTCTCCCACTCTCATGGTCAAGAAACAATCAAACCTATGCATCTTCTAGACTTGTTCTCACACAGTAAAGAATCTACACAAGCAGGCATTAAGCAATACATCTCAAACCAAACAAGACCTCTAATCTCTTAGCAAGCCTAATGGTAAGCTCTTGATCTAGCCTTATCTATGCTTCCTAAACATTGGTGTGATGCTAAGAAGCTTGAAATCAGACTCTACCCTCTCAGATATAGAATCAACATTAAGATCATCTACCCTAGAAGAGATCTACAACAATCAAGCATGACCAAATCACACAAACCACAAGATCAGTCCATCCTAACCATCATCAAGATCCTAGGAAGACTACTCACAACAAGACATGATGAAACAAATCAAAAACCCAGAAATTATTGAAACTTGCATTATTAGAAAGATAAAACAGAGATCTTTAACATTGATGAAAGGATCAAACTCAAATTCTCAATATTAAGAAAGTTATGAAACTAACAATATTGAAGAATCTAGTCTTTTTCAAGTACAAAATCTAAGAAAAATAAAAAAGTGCAAAAGGAATAAATCCCAAAAGGGTAAAAACTAGGTTTTTAGAATATCTAAAAAGCTGGACTCCTTTGGTGGCTGCAGGTACAAGGCTTTATATAGGAAGGGGAGTGGAAGCCCTAAAAATGGGAAAAATCAAAGTAGTCAACGGATCGGTCAACTCGACCAGTGCTCGGTCGAGTGGCAGGTCGAGCTGGCTTCTCTCGTGCATTCTCCACTCGGTCGAGTCCATCTACCCACTCGGTCGAGTGCTTGGTCAAGCTGGACTCCGGACCTTGGTTTTTCAGCCTTAACTCCCTTGCTTTTCCTTCATGATTGCTTCACTTCTCCTCAGCATTGCTTCCATGCTCCTTAAGCTCCAAAATCACCTGTTTATGCATGAAAAGATGCAAATGCAATGCAACTAAACTCTAATGCATGATTAGTCCTAAAGCTACACAATAATGGTGAAAATGGATAGAAAAAGGTGCAAAAGATGTGAATAAACTAAGGGAAAACATGGTAAAATATATGAACATCAAAGATCCTCCCCCGATAGACGACTCGATTCTCGAAGAAAAACTGATGCATATCGACTTCTTGGAAGAAATAAGCCAAACGATCGGGCATACGATAGCTTATTCGATCCCCGAGTCAACCTGGCAGATCGAGTTGATGGCAATCGAGTAGGCTCAGCTACCATGGTACTCAGATTTTGTGAACTACATGGTGTGCGGAGAAATTCCTAAGGACTATGATGCTCACAGAAAGAAGAAGTTCTTCAGGGATGTCAACAACTACTACTGGGATGAACCTTATCTTTACAAAAAAGAGACGGATGGCCTGTTCAGACGATGTATGGCAGAGGAGAAAGTCCGAGGAGTATTAGAGAACTGTCTTGGGTCTGCCTATGGAGGACATTTTGTCACTTTCAAAACAGTCCAAAAGATACTCCAAGCTGGTCTTTGGTGGCCAACCATGTTTAAGGAAGCAAAGCTCTTCATAGCAAAATGTGATTCGTGCTAGAAGATGGGTAACATAGGTCGAAGAAATGAAATTCCTCAGCAGCCAATCTTAGAAGCCGAAGTTTTCGATGTCTGGGGAATATATTTCAAGGGACCTTTCAACCCACCCTCGAATGGAAACATGTACATCCTAGTGGCAGTCGACTATGTCTCGTAATGGGTAGAAGCAATCGCCAGCCCGACGAATGATCACAAGGTCGTAATGAAGATGTTCAAAAGCATCATTTTCCCGAGATTTGGAATCCCAAAAGTAGTGATCAGTGATGGAGGAACCCACTTCATTAATAGGGTTTTCGATGGCTTTTTGAGAAAGCACGGAGTCAAGCATAAAGTCGCAACAGCTTATCACCAATAGACCAGCGGACAAGTGGAGGTAAGCAACAAACAGATCAAAGCAATATTAGCCAGAATCGTGGGAATCACAAAAAAGGATTGGGCATTCAAGCTAGATGATGCATTATGGGCTTACAGGACTGCTTATAAAACACCGATTGGGCGAAAGCCCTTCCAGCTTCTTTACGGAAAAAATGTCACCTTCCGGGCGAGTTTGAATATAAAGCAATGTGGGCGACCAAGCCGCTGAATTTGGACATAAATACTGCTCAAGAAAAGAGAGTAATGAATCACCACAAACTCGATGAGATTCGGCTGGAAGCTTATGATAATTCGAGGATCTACAAGGAAAGAACCAAAGCTTTTCATGATAAGAAGATCCGACACAAGGATTTGAAAGCTAGAGACAAAGTCCTTTTGTTCAACTCAAAGCTTCGGCTATTCCCTGGGAAGCTCAAGTCAAGATGGTCAGGACCCTTCAAAATTAAAGAGGTTCTGCCCTATGGAGCGATGACTTTGCTAGGAAAGGATGGGACTGAGTTTACAGTGAATGGGCAGAGAATGATGAAATACATGGCAAATGAGAGCACAGAGGTGGGATCATCTCTGCGTCTCGTCGATCCCGCGCCAGTCTGAGACAAGTTGAAAGTCAAGCTTGGAGACTATAAACAAGCTCACTTAGGAGGAAATCCCAAAGGGAGGTTTGTAAACATGATTTACTTTTTTAAGTCTTTTCTCTCTTCAGTCCTTTCGCCTTCGATCAACCCCTCGGATGCTGGTCCGAGTAATTCGTCTGTGCATATCACCTAGCTCTCTGACGAGCAAACCCTGGCACCTGCTGAAGCCGGAGACGACCCTGGCTACACGTTGGCGAGTATGGAGGCTGCTACAACCTCCTTCTTCACCAACCCATGAGGTACCAAATTCAGCCAACTTTTGTAAATAACATTGCATTTAGTTTTATTTCATTTGTGTGATTCTTGGATTCTTTTTCCAACTTTTATTTACACAGAGACTGTGTAATTTAAGTTTGGGGGAGGGTCCTAAAATATTTTTAACATTGTTTTTTATTTTCTTATTTCAAATTTTTGCATCTAGTTTTATTCATTTGAGTCTACATCTATGTGCATTGAAAAAACCCAAAAAGTTTTTTGAAAAATTTACAAAAAAAAAAAAAAAAGTGTTCATGTAGTTGCATTTAAATATTAGGATTGAGTCTAGTTTGTTGCATATGCATCTTAGGGGACAATGATTAAAACTACCTTGTTTAAAATCAAACCTTAGGATTGAAGCTATAGTCCTTAACCACAGTTCATTGTTGCTAGATCAATCTTTGGAAAAAAAAAATAAAAATATTTTCTTAGAAAACTCGTGTCTTTTGAATGCTTCCTCCACTTGCTTGAACATTTGAACATCTCTATATTATTGGACTTAATTTGAACTTAAATTGTCTTGCTTATGGAATTTGAATACTTGCTCATGGTAACTCTAAACTCGGGTTAGCATTCCATTTTTACCAATCTTTTCGTTTAACCGGATTTGTTTGTCCTACCCATGAACCCAAACATTTCTTTCAAATCTTGTTGTGAATTTTTGAGTGAGGCCTTTTTCATTGTGCTATAGGTTGTGAAACCTTGAGAGTATTGAGAACGACAAAGAACTGCCTCTTTATTTAGCTAAGTTAGAATTTGAACTAGCTGATAGATTCGGTCTTGAAAAATAGGTGGTTAGTTTGTTTATTTGGGTACCTTGAACTAGTTGATTGATCTTAGCACCTTTAAACTATCTTTAAGGACTATTGCTTAAATCTTTCGCTTAGCATATAAAGGTTACGAATCCCCGTTTTCAAACCGCACCCTCCTAATTTCTTGCTAGAGGACTAGCAAGATTTAAGTTTGGGGGTATGATAACTCTCTAATTTACTTGTTTTTAGCACCCTTTTTTGTCCATATTTGGCATTGTTTATATCCTTAACTTAGCATTTTTAAATCATTAACTATAGGAATTCACTTTTAGGCCATTTAGCGTGTTGCATTTTTGCATTTGCATATTTTGGATGAAAACAAGTGCTTAAGAGCCTAAAATGGGGGAAAACAAGGACAAACCCAAGCATGTATCCAAACGAGCCATCGAGCTGCAAGTACAGTCCGAACCCCAACACAATCGAGGAGTATCCGAGAGCAGGAAGAACAACCCAAAGATCTACCCGAGGAGTTACTCGACCTTATCCTCGTGTACCCCATCGAGTAGACCCTCGGGCAGGACTGGGAAGCTAGGTCAAAGGGGTTTCCATATATAAACCCCTCCTCTCCTTCCTCGCAAACGAGCACGGTGCAGACCATTAAACCAGAGAGCGAGAGCTTCTGTAAGAGAACTGAGCGACTCAAAACACTTTTCACCTTTTGTTAGATTTTATTTCATAACTTTTTTATCATTTTTTAGATTTCTATCTTGTATTCTTACTTCTTTACTCTACCGTTTTTCATAATGTAATTTTCGTTCATGTATGCTTTTATGTTTCTTGCTATGATTTCCGAGTAGTGTAGTAAAGTTTCTAGGGATGGGATAGATGATTTCATGTTCTTGATCGGTTAGGATGGCTTAGTTTGATTGTATATGTTTAATAGATTTCCTTCTAGATTGGTGTTCTTAATGCAGTCAACAAACAGAGAGGTGAGATTAGATTTAAGGTGTTTTACCACCGAGAGGTGTAGATGAGATGATTGAATCTACCAATGCTAGAGGTTTACTCACTTATCCTACGAGATTAGATGAGTAAGGGGTTTACTCACAATAATGAATCAGATCTTAATGCCTGCTTGGTCATGTTTCTCCAACGAGAGTTGGGTATGGGAGTTATCAAGGTTGATTGTTTCTATCACGAGAATGTTTTAACAAGATTTTAGAGATTTATTGTCTAGGAAATATTTACTTGAGGCATGTAAGACATCTGTACTTGTCAGGAATACTTAGGATTCGATTATCCCATCCTTATAAGCTTTTGTATCTTAATTGCTTGCATTTTCATTCATCACTCGCTCTTTTACCCGAACAGGTACACGATCACCTGCTTCGAGTAACCCCTCGAGTTGTTCATACTTCATTTGCTTACTCGATCACCCCACCCGATCATGTACTCGAATGCTTGCATCAATTTCTTAGGTCGTGTGGTTCTTTGTTTATATTCTTTTCTTTTATTATTTTAGGATTGTTAGACAAAACAATTTATTACTTGGCTTGACTTGCACTGTTCTGATTGCATCCTTCCTGCTAGCATAAACAACCAGTACTTGGCTTTGTACTATAACTGCATAGGGAATTGATACCCTGGGTGAAAATCCGCTTATCAGTATCCTTGCTTCATAAGGTCGGACACTTGGCGTTCAAGCTCCTTGGCCTCCTCCAGGTTCACACGGTACGCTGGGCGGTTTGGTAATTGGGCATCGGGTAGGAGATCAATCTGGTGTTCTATACCTCGCAATGGTGGCAGACCATGCGGTAGCTCGTCTGGGAACACGTCCTAGTATCGCCGTAAGAGCGACTTGATCACAGCCAGAATATCGTCCAGTTCATCACTTGCACTCACAACATCCTTGAACACCATCAATAACACTTGGCAAGTGGACTCACCAAGTGATCTCCTAACAGTACTGGCATTGATCAGAAAGTTCATTTTAGCATCCGGATACTTAGACAGTTTCGTTTGCATCTCAAATACTTGTGTAGCACTCAACGGTTTCAAGAAAATACGCTTGTTATCATGCACATTTGAGTATTGGTTGGTGTGGCCACAGTGTGAGGTCCTTTTATCAAACTGCCAAGGACGCCTCAAAAGGAGGTGGCTAGCTTGCATTGGAACCACATCACATAAGACTTCGTCTTTATAGGGACCAACACTAAACGGGACCGTGACTTGTTCGGTGACTTGAATCACGGTCTTGTCAGTCAACCATTTGAGTTTGTAGGGTTTAGGATGGTTTGTGGTGTTAAGAGAAATTTTTTGACCATGTATGAACTTGCAACATTAGTGCAAGACCCACCATCAATGATTAAGCCACAAACCTTCCCACTTACAGTGCAATGCGTATGGAAGATGTTATCTTGCTGATGCGTGTAGTCGATAGATTTGATGGTGTTGAGGACACGTTGTATCATAAGTAACTCTCCTTCGTCCTGTTCAGCTACGGCTTCTTCGATCTCCATGGTGTCGTGCTGCTCGACCAGATCATCACTATTTACGGACTCGATGTCACCGGATGCGGTATAATGGTCATGGTACGAGGGTTTGGATAATCTCGGGCATAGTGTCCACGGCCTTGGCACTTGAAGCATATGATATCTCTGCTTCTTCCCTCGGTCCTGTATCGGTACGAATGTCCCTTGGTCAGGTCTCTTGAATTGAACCGTGTGTCAATAGAAATGGCCTTACACTTATCTTGTCTGCGATGTCCTCTGGCCATTGGTGACGTGTTAGGCGACCAGCTTGGCGTTCCTTGAACTCGAGCACGGTTGGTGTTGTTAACCTTCCTCTTGATTTGCTGCTCGACTTGCATAGCAAGATGCAAGAGTTCTTAGAAGGTATTGTACGACAAGCGTTCCCCCTTCCTTGCTATGCTGTCTTAAAAGTCATCCAAGAACTGGACCATCAATCCTTCTTCGGTTTCTTCGACCTCCAACCGGTTGTGAAGATGCTCGAATTCCTCATAGTAGTCTTCTACACTCTTGGCTCCTTGGGACAGCTTCCGGAACCTTCGTTGTAGCTCTCATTTCGTTCTTCATGGCCTCCCAATGTGGTAAGGCTTGATTTCCACGCCTCATACGATCGGCTTCACTACAGTCCCACCACGTAAGAGCATGGTCTGTAAATTGGGCTGCTGCATAGGCGATCCATTCTTGGGTTCGGGATAGCTGTAACTGACAAATATGTGGTCCATTCTTCCCTCCCAATCAAGGTACGCCTCTAGATCAACCTTTCCAGCGAACGTCGGGGCCGTAAGCTAGTGCCCTGTTTTGAGCGAACGGTATGGTGGATCGTCAAGTCGATCGTCCACCAAATTGTAACGCCTTCTTCGGTATGGTTGGTCATCTTTGTTGAACGTTCCTCTTGGATCTGGCTCATAACGCTGCTGACGGTTTGGGACTGGTGGCGCTTGAGCCGCGGGTTGGCGTTGACCAATCTCGAGTCGTTGGAAGCGGTTCTCCGGGTTGTTGCTGCTCGGACATGGTACGAACAGCGGTCATACTGATAGCAGCAATATGAACGGCGGTCGTACTGATAGCGGCTGTACGGATGGCGGCCAAGTATTGATTGGACGGCGGTCTCCGGATAGGTTGACCGGAGAAGTGATGCCAACGGTGGTCGGTAACCGGCGTCGGTGGTCGGACTAGCACTACGGTGGTCGAAGTGTTCTCTGGCGTACGGTCCCAACGGCCAGGGGGGAGTGCTCTCATTAGATGATCTGTGACGTGTGGCGGTTCGGATGGATCCTACACAATAAAGAAACATTCGATAGGATCAACAAAACACACAAACCTTGGACAGCTAATAATTAGAAAAGAGAAAGCAAAAAGTAAAAGCAAAAGCACTAGAAGAGAACCTAAGACTAAAACAAAACAGACTTCATGCGCTAGGACTCTAAACGTTACACGTGGTTCTTAGGCCACGACAAACAAAGACCAAACGAAAAGGAAAAACTTTACGAATCTAGACTACCAAATCGAAGAACACACTCAAGAACACTAACAAGCCTAACAAGAACAAAACTTTAGAACAACGAACCAAAACACAAACTAAACTCAAGAAACGTAAAGAAAGGAGAGATACAACCTTGTGAGGAACCAATCGGCTCTGATGCCAACTGATATGACCCCAGCCCACAGACGTGAATCACGAACGTACAGACGGAACTTGAACCAGCGGAACAGAACGAACAAACGACTTGGTTAGGTTGCGGAGCGTAGAGGAATGAACAATTCCAAGCGAACGATAGGAACAAGCGGATAGAGGTTCACGAGGAGATGCTCAACTCCTTAGGCTCTCGAACAGATGGGGGTAGAAATGGAATGAGGTAGCAACATACGAGGGATGAATCTCCTTGTGATACGGCCGGACTAGAAGATTACGAACCCGATTCGTGAAGCTTCTAGGGTTTCGTTTCAATCAGTTAAAACGAGAGATAAAGAGAACACTTTGATTTTTATTACCATGCTAATCTTTACATGATGGAGTCTAGGTCCTTTATATAGGCTGGCCATTATAAGGGAAATCTAAAACCCTAAACATGTGGGTCAAAACAAAACGCAGCATCCAGAAAATAGTTTTAAAACACAGCAGCCATAAGCAAAAATAAAAGAAGGATAGGATGACCACGTGGCCGAAAGTGGCCCATGGCCATGGCCATGCGTTAGGGATCATAGCCTCGTTAAAACCTCCCTCGGTAAACCCATTGGGACAAACCCATGGTAGGAAAAAGAGTACTACTACCCTAAAGACTTGGAGGTCTTCACCCTTGTGTGATGGTGAAGACCGAGAGGAAAACCTCGGTTGGCTGTCCGGCGGCTTGCATGGGTCCTTGGCCGAACGCCTCTTGTTCTTGGACAAACGCTTGGACATAGATTAGACACTTTCTTCTTGATGTCCTAGCTGCTGTCCGGCTCCTTGTTGTAGCTCCGGGCGCTAAACTCGGTGCTCGGATCGATGGTTGTCTTGGTCTGGTCGCGGCCGCGTCCATGGTTCCATGTGCAGTCCTGTCCTCGTCCGTGTCCTTGTCCTGGCCGTCGTCTCGGGTTCCATCACACAAGGTCTTTCGTATGTTTTTTACCTTTCGTTTCTTCTTTTTGTTATTGTTTTGAAATTAGTAAATGTGTATCAATATTGTACTTTGTTTCTTTAGATCTATTTTCTAAATTTTAAATTTAAAATTTTATTTCTTGATAATAATTCATAAAATCTATTAGATTTTTAGTTTATAGTTAATATATCTTAGTTCCTACCGCTTCATATCACTTATGTAAATAGTGTTCCTACCAATTGGCTCTTTTGAGCTAATCTATTTAAGTTGTTGACAAAAAAAAAGTTTATATATCTTACTTACAATATTAATGTTAACTATTACTGAATGTATTTTTAAATAACTAAACATATTTTATTATGTTCATTGCGTGGATCTTTCTCTATGCGAAGAAATTTGTATCATCTTGACTTTTCGTTATTTTCACAGTTTTGGTTTCCATCTGTAGTGCTCATGTTTGAAAATTCTAATTGAGTTTGATACATTAGAATGACCTCTTCTTCTCTCTATATATATGACAAAGGTATGAGTTATACATATATTTATATTTAATTTTTTTTTCTTTTAAGATTAGGCCAAAGAATTCAATATAACCTAGGATTGTTTTAGTATAAGTTTAATTATTGTAGAAATGTTTTTAGGATAGCAACATGTATCTTTATTGTAAAGTATATGTATGATTTCTTTTATGTTTTTGAATTATGGATTTTTTTTGTTTGGAAGATTCTTTTTTCTTTAGAATTACAAAATTGTATAATTTACAACATAATAAAAAATTTTATAATTATTTTAATAATCTACAACATAATAAGATTTTGACACATGTTGCGATTTTATGAATTAGTAATTTTTACAATATATTATTAATTTAATAATTTTACTATTTTAATAATCTACAACATAATAAGGTTTTGACACATATCGCGATAGTATAAATTAGTAATTTTTGAAACCATAATCTATATATATAAAGTTGGTTTTTCTCTCTTCTCCTTCCTCCACCTCATCAATTCTTATTTTCAATTTTAATAAATTAATTCATATCATTAAAGAACATAAAATCTAAATTTAATGCATCAATTAATTCAATTATTTTTGTAATATTTTTATTATTATTAAAACAATCATTTCAAATAATTTAAACTAAAGTACAAACTAAAAAATAAAAAATACAAAAAAATATCAAAATAAAATATGAATAGAGATTACATAAACAAATATATATATATATATATATATATAGAAGAAAATATTAATCAAGTGCTCAAAATTAAAATAATGTATATATTTAAGAGAAATATAGAAGGTTACTTAAAAATAAAACATATTAAAGAAAACTTATTATGGACATCACACACACCAAAAGAAACAGTGAAAAAGACTAAGAAAGAATTTGTAAAGGCTATTTGTAATAAAAACAATTACAATAGTAGTGGTAGATTGTAGAATTTTAATTGAAAATTAAAACTAATTCTACTTTTTGATAAATACATATATTTAAAAGTTAGAATAATCTTATGAGTTTATAAATTTAGGAGAATCAAAATAAAAGAACACTATATAGACCATAATAGACTATACATATTTTAAAGTAAAAAATTGTATATGTGAACATAATTTTCTGTTGTCAAATAGTTAAGATAAAATGTAATATTTGATTTTATAATATGATGGTTATTGATGAAAATGATTCCAGTTACGAGTTTTATTACTAGGAAACAAAACTTATGTGTAGTATATAACACTACTAAAAAGACTTTACAACAAAGAGTGGATATATTCTCTAAAATCTTATATGTGTAGGTTAGTAAGTAATGATCACTCAACCGGTAAAAAAGGTATTGGTAGATGAAAGTAGTTATGATATGACTTCATAATCAATATATTATAAGTGAGATAATAGAACGTGAAAGAAGTAGATGTAAGAGATGACGAATGTATATCGGAAAATAAAAATAATTAATTTTGAAAAAATTAAAAGAAACAGATAAGTTATATATCACTTAATACAATAAATTTGACATATATATAGAATAATATTTTATATTGAATAACTATCATTATATTTGATGATTTGTATTAATAATAAAAAAAGTTATAGTCCCGCGCAACGTGGATTATAAATCTAGTCTATATTATGAAAGTTGGTCAACTCTCTCCACATTTTCGCCATGTCAGCACGGGAAAAAGTGACACATGTCTTTTCTACAATAACTATTATTATTTGTTGAACATGAAAATTCATGTATGTAATAAATTAATATATAACACTTTAACTAAATTAATTAAACCTTTCTTTTTCGTAAATCTATCGGATCTAGTTTTATGGAAATCTTATGTTAAATTCCAGCTAGTCTCACCATTTCAGTAATTGAAAAAAGGATAACATATCAGCTAACAAAATTAAGAGAGATGGTGAGACATAGTGATCCAATTGTAAAATGGAAAGAAGAATATTGAAAATCTACTTGAAAAAGTTGTGAAAGATAACGGTGGACAAAGTATAGAGCGCGTAAATTATGGTGATTCTATCTTTCAAATTATATACACGTATCTCTATGTGTAAATAGAGGAGTCTTGAGCATTTGCAGGACATCCCAAGATCATTCCCATATCTTCTTCCTAGTTTTTTTTTTTCTTGCTAAATTGTTGCTTTTCATATATTCATACTTGGTAGAGAGAGAGTGTGACTATAAGTGTTAACTCAGAATCTTAGAATGCAGGGAACTGTTTTGTTAAAAAGAAAGGATCAATTATAAATATAGGCATTTTTTTCAAGATTCTTAGAGCATGTGCATCAGCATACCCACACACCGTCCCACATAATTAAACATTGCAATTTAAATCGAAATGAATTTAATTTCAGAGAAACGTATCTACACACGCGACGTTTTTTCGTCCGTCCTTCAAGACACGTGACGCGCTCTTATTGGTTCGTGTAATTAGGGCGAGGGTGAACCAAAAAAAATTGTTGGGTCGACACTTTTTTCCTCTCCGTCTCTCTTTCTTTACGCTCTCTCTCTCTCTCGAAGGCGATTTGATTCAGAAGGGGAATTTCTCTGAAAATTGGCTGAAGCAAAGGCAAATCTGCCGTCAATCGGTTGCAATTGGAAGAGGTTTGTGTTCTTCCCTCGTTTCCTTCGTTTCCTTAGATGATTTTCTTTTTTTGATGTATTATCTTTTTGGGTTTAAGGCGATTGTTTATGTGATTCGCAAGTTTTGTTTCTGATTTTTGATTCGATTGTTGTCTATCTCTATGTATATGTTCTCTCTGATTTTAATTTCGATTTAGGGTTTCTTAATAAGTTTTGGATTTCGATTTAGGGTTTCGATTTAGGGATTCGTTTTAGTTTTAGTGGTTTTGATTTAGGGATTCGATTTAGTTTTTAGGGGTTTCGATTTATGGTTTCTATTTAGTTTCTCTCTGATTTTAGTTTATGATTTAATAACTATCTTAAAATTGTTTCTAATTCTTCGAAAATATATTTGGGGATGCAGATTTCAAATGATAAAATTTGTTGCTTTGGTCGTATTTCAAATGGGATAGAAAGCATTAGTCAATTCCTACATGGTAAGTCAAGCCTTTCTTATGAATTAAAGCGAGTTTTAACATTGCGCTTATTTGTTGTGAAACTTGATTGTTTTATGTTAAACCGAGTTTAACATTGCACTTGTTTGTTTGTTATGAGTTTCCTCAGCCAAACGTAAAGGAAGCCTCACATAAAGATAAATCACAGAACAAGTAGCAACCAATCACCCAGTCAAAGGTAAATAATAGATTCTATTAGCATCAAAAATGTCAATTTCTTGTTGTTTGTTGTATACTTGGGGTATGTTGTGGTATCATTTTTTTGATTTGGTAGAGAAGTTCATATGTTTTGTATCTTTAGATTCGTCAAGTGTATCTTTAGACTAGTTCATATGATTTGGTAGACTAGTTCATATGTTTTGTATCTTTAGATTGGTAGACTAGTTCATTTGGTAGACTAGTTCATATGTTTTGTATCTTTAGCTAATATATGTAACTGACAGTATAACTAAGTTTGTATAACTAAAAGTTTCAAAAATGTAGTTGGTGTACTTGATATTTGTTGTCATATATTGTGATTAGACTTAGGTAGTTGAAGCTTTGGTCATAAATTGTGATTAGACTTAGGTAGTTGAAACAATACTTTCTTGGTTCCTTGTTTCTTCTTTTCAAAACGAAACCATACTTCCCTCTTTTCCAAATCATCTTCTGTCTCTCGTTTTTGTTTCTTGGTTCCTTGTTTATTCTTTTAAACACGAAACCATACTTCCCTCTTTTTCTAATCATCTCAAACTCTTTCCTTGTTTCTTCCTTGTTTCTGTCTCTTGTTTCTGTTTCTTGGTTCTTTGTTTCTTCCTTGTTTCTGTCTCTCGTTTCTGTTTCTTGGTTCCTTGTTTATTCTTTTAAACACGAGACCATACTTCCCTCTTTTCCTAATCATCTTCTGTCTCTCGTTTTTGTTTCTTGGTTCCTTGTTTATTCTTTTAAACACGAAACCATACTTCCCTCTTTTCCTAATCATCTCAAACTCTTATTCCTATGAGTTATTACAATACATTCAAAGACGCCCCACACAAGACGACCTAGAGAGACTACTCTATCAAAACGAAAAACGTGGATTTCCCGGTATGGTTGGGAGCATTGACTGTATGCATTGGGGGTGGAAAAATTGTCCAACAGCTTGGAAAGGGATGTATTCACGATCAACCGGAAAACCTACAATCGTGTTAGAGGCGGTAGCTTCGTATGACCTCTGGATATGTCATGCTTTTTTTGATGACGTTCTTAACGGTAATGCTCCGGAGGTCAACTTCTATGTCAACAGAAGGGAGTACAATTTGGGGTACTATCTTACAGATGGTATTTATCCAAAATGGGCCACTTTTATACAATCTATCCGGCTTCCACAAGGTATGAAAAATTCTCTATTTTCAAAAAAACAAGAAGCTGTGCGAAAAGATGTTGAGCGTGCATTTGGAGTCTTGCAAGCTAGATTCGCCATTGTTAAAAATCCATCTCCTTTATGGGATAAGTACAAAATAGCAAATGTTATGAGAGCATGCATAATACTACATAATATGATTGTCGAGGATGAACGAGAAACATTCTTTCTAAATTTCAACACGAAGAAGATGTGGATCAAACATATACCGTCGGTGCCGCCAGTTTGGGTTCAAATATGAGCAGTACGATTACTCGTCGAACACATATGCGGGATAAACAAGTTAATGACCAGTTAAAAAAAGATTTGATTGAGCATATTTGGACAAACTTTGGACTTCTTCCACATAATGAAGATTAATTACAAAAATTTTATGCTGAGAATAAAATGTATATTTTTACTTTTGATGTTTCTATGGTTTATGTTTTTATTTTTCATGTTTTAATTGTATGTTTTTTTTTTTCCAAGTTTTTGTAACTTTGTAATTTTCTTATATTATTAATGTTAATGTTATATGTTTTATTTGAATTAAAACTTTAATATGATTTTACTTATTAATTTAAATAATTTATTTTAAAAATTAAAAATAATATTATTTTTTTCAGAGAACCAACTCTGAGAGACACCAATGCTCATACCAAAATTAAAATACTCTGAAAATAATATTATTATATTTGAGGGACCATTTTTGGTCCGATGCACATGCCCTTAGAGAATTGAGACTTTTAGTCCGGACTTACGTGTTTAGGCATTTTTCATATATGGTAATTATGATTTTATCCTTACTAACAACTGCAGAAAAATCAGATGAAATAACGCTTCTTTCTCTGGCTAATAAAAATCAAACCTTCGCTCCAATCTTCTTCTCTATTTTTTTTCTGAGATTCAAATCAAGCATCCCCAAATCATCTCTTTCTCCTCGAATCTGGTCTTTGACATCTACAATTCAAAACCGCAAAGAGATTTTTCAGGGCATTGGATCTCATCGTAGATCCGATGTTTAAAGTTGCAGATCCGATCATTAAGATTGAAAAAATTTGATTCGATTAATGTTTGTTATTATAACCCTTGGGTTCACTAGATAGTATCCCCTTAGGGTTTAGATTTGTTCATCCAAAAACTAAATATATTAAATCCATTGATTCAATCGGATCAGAGATGGTGTTTGCGGTAAAGTGGTTTTGTGTCTGGAAGGCCAAGGAATTAATGTGAAAGTGATAGAGATGGAGTTGATGGAGAACAATGGTGAGAAGCCATGACTGTCGTAGGGAGAAGAAGCGAGAGTTGAGATCGGGAGAAGAAGGAAAGGAAGAAGAAGATACAAATACAGGGGTAAAAGCGTTATTGTCTCTTCCTCTAAAATGTCTAAACTTGAGAGTAATACTCAATAATACTCAATCTCAAATTTTTGGCTCAACAAAGCCCAATTCCTGTAAATATCCCTCTAAAAGAATGTTAATATCATTAAATGAAAGAGTTAATTATGGGATAAGCATTTTTTTGAAGAGTATTGTCTAGAAAGAACTTTTTGTCCGTGATTACAGATTTAAGCATTTATTTCCAAATTCATTTAGTCTCGCATGGTGATTCCTAGCTCAAATTTGATGTGTATTTAAACATGAATCTAGCATGAATCCTACCGAGTTTCGCATGCATCAACTTTAAACCGATTCTACATGAATCTAACCTACATGCATTACTGCAGAACTCACCTCTTCACGCGTCGATGATTACCGGACTTCACCGCACCACTCGATCAGACAATCTTCGCGTCAACAGCTTCCAGCTTCTTCGACCGTTCTCGTTCTCGACTTTACTCGATCAAAACCACGTCTCGCTTCTTGGTTTTCTCCCGATCGCAAACCGCTTCTCCTCTCGATCTTTATTCCTTGACACCACCGTTGTCTTCCCTCGATGATCTCCCTCAACACTATCACCGGTTCTTCGTCGATGATTTCTCGACAGGATCTCCTTCTTCTTCTTGGTAGTTTTCTCCCTCGATGATCCTTACTTTTCTTTCTTTCTCAATGCAAAACCTTCCCTTCTTCGATCTTCTCTTAACGCAAATGTCGATGATCAATCTCTCGATCTCCCTCTCGGTCTCTCTCGACAATCTCTCTCGGTCTTTCTCGACAATCTCTCTCAGTCTTTCTCGACTTTGAGAGAAAAACAAGACTTTGCGTTTTGGTGTTTGAGAGCAAACGAGAGAAATGAAACAATGAAGTCTCACACCCCCTATTTATAAGCTCGAACTCTTCCTCTTTTCCCTTAGTGCATCTTGACAAGTGGCAAGCTCATGGCTTGCATGTGGTGCATGATTAGCACTCTCCAGTCACCATTAAGCCCACTAACTCTATTTTATTAGTGCATGATAATGCATGTAATCTGATTGGTCAGATTTTGAGAAAATAAAATTTTTCATTTTTCCTCGGTAAATCCGGTCTTCTCGTCCGACCTCCTCGACGTTTCTTGGCATTCCTCGGTATTCCTCGGTCTTGCTCGGATACTCCTCTCGGCATTTCCGAGACAGTATCGGTTCTCTCGATATTTCTCGGACGGTTCCCTCGGTCTCTCGGACAACTTTCCTCGACTTCTCGGTCAATTTTCTCGACCATCCTCGAATTTCTCCATTTTCCTCGGTCATCTTGATCTTTTCTCGGACAATACCCGGACATCTCTTGAACGTCTCGGTATTTTTCCTTGGTGCTTACCCGAATCTTCCGTGGATGCCGTTTCCGCATAAACCTTTAATTTCTGATCAGTCTTAAGGTATCGATCGTACCTCCGGTCACTCCAGTCTTGGCTCGTCCATTCTCCGACTCACGAATATTTCCTCGGACTTCTTCTGGTCATTTTTCTTTGTTTTACATCTTCTTTCTTTTTAAGTCCTTCCCGAGTCATTTCTTTGAATTTTTATTTTGGGATTTTTACCCTTGGTGAGGGTCATTACATTGTCCCTGTTGGTCAGGAATTTTTGTTAAGCTTTAAAAAGGTTGAGAGAAACAACAATAGAGATATGCGACGTTAGAGTAATTTAGAAGGAGACAAACCAGGTGGTAGATCATCAAAACCAGATGCTGACTATTCTGCTAAGAAAAAGGAGATTCAGTGCTACGAAAGTGGAGCCTATGGTCATATCAAACCTGAATTTCCTGTAACCAAACGGAATGAGTTGAAATGTCTTGAGTGCAAAGGCATGGGATACACAAAGTTTGAATGTCCTAACAAAACCAGTTCAAAGGAGAAATCTTTGTTGAGCTTCAGCGACTCCAAGTCTGATGAGGAAGGGGAAGAACTGCTCAGCTTTGTGGCTTTTACAGTCAGTTGAGATAATGTTCAGGTAGGAGCTGATTCTGACTCAGAGAGTGACGAATAAATCAATCCTAAGGAGGAATACATAATTATGTATGACAGTTGGGTACATCTAAGCAAGGATAAGCTTAAGCTTATTCAAGAAAAGCTCACTCTGGAATCTAAACTTGAATCAGCCTATGAAGATGCAACTAAAAAGGTTAATCATACTCCACTCAAGGCTAATGATCAATCAACTGAAGGACTTCTTCAGAAACTGAGCAACCTACAAGAAGAGTACGAAAAAGAAAAGGGAAGAGCCACAGTGCAAAAAAAGGAGTTGAATAAGAAACTTATTCAAGAAAAGCTCACTCTGGAATCTAAACTTGAATTAGCCTATGAAGATGCAACTAAAAGGTTAATCATCCTCCACTCAAGGCTAATGATCAATCAACTGAAGGACTTCTTCAGAAACTGAGCAACCTACAAGAAGAGTATTACAAAGAAAAGGGAAGAGCCGCAGTGCTTAAAAAGGAGTTGAATAAGAAACACAAGCAGATCAGAATGCTGAACAGTGGAACTAAGGATCTAGACAAGATTATGTGCATGGGAAGAATATATGCCACACACAGAGGTCTAGGGTATCAAAGAAATATTGGAACCTCAAGTGATCTGACCGTTCGACATGTGAACTTCGTGAGTGCCAGTCACTTAGAAAAAGAAGCAGATCTCTCTACTAACATTAAAAAAGAAATTTCGGGGATAAAGAGATCAGAGAAAAGGCCGAATCATCCTCTGAAGAACTATCACAGAAGGGTCATAAGGAGAATAAGTTATGGGTGTGATCACGTGGCGGCAATCATCAATGAGGACACTATTATAGCTTTAGGAAGAAGATCAATTTGTTGTGGAATCTCAATAAGTGCTACTTGGAGCCAGCAAAGTTCTGCTCTGTGTGGATCTCGAAGAAAGACTTGTACAGTAATCTATATACAGAAAGATCAAATCTCAACCTAATGAAGATGTATGAAGAGGATGATGAGATATACACAAGATGCAATCTCAAGACTCTCACTGCTGTTTTTGGAGAAGACACAACCTAGAATATCAGCTTAAGTTGTAATCTAAGCCTGATAGAACTTGAAGATGATGACGTAGAAGCCAATGTAGCATACACATCTACAAGTTCATCTGAAGTCAACTCTTGGTATTTTGATAGTGGCTGCTCAAGACATATGACAGGATATCAATCAGCTTTAGATGAATTTACACCTATACTAGGTGGAAAAGTCACTTTTGGTGATGGAGGAAAAGTTCAAATCAAAGGAAAAAGAATGATTGACAGATCCCACGAACCACAACTGGCGAATGTGTACTTTGTTGATGGAATTCGTGCAAATCTAATCAGCATAAGCCAGTTATGTGATGATGGACTTAAAGTCACATTCACAAAAATAGAATGCGGTGCATATGATGAAAATGGAAACAAAATTCTAGCTGGAGTTCGATCAAGAAACAATTGTTATATGTGGAGAGAGTCAGAGATGTGTCTATCTGCTACAATATCTAAACTTGATCTATGGCATCGACGGCTTGTTCACATCAACACTCAGAGTTTAGTCAAGATAGTGAAGGCTAACGTTGTCAGAGGAATACCAAAGCTCGATGGAAAATCTGATGCAGTCTGCGATGCTTGTAGTAAAGGAAAACAAATTAAGTTTCAACACAAGAAAGTCGCTGATATTGGTTCAAAAAGAATTCTGGAGTTGATACACATGGATCTTATGGGGCCAGTACAAACTGATAGTTTGAATGGAAAAAGATACACCTTTGTACTTGTTGATGATTTTCTAGATTCACTTGGATCAGATTTTTAAGAGAAAATTCAGAAGCTGTTGAGAGCTTCAAGATACTAGCTCTACAACTTCAGACTGAAAAGGGACCTATAGTTCAAATCAGAAGTGACCACGGTGGTGAGTTCCAGAATAAAGAATTTGAGCAATTCTGCAACTCTCAGGGGATACGACATCAATACTCTGCACCAAAGATACCATAACAAAATGGGATTGTTGAAAGAAAGAACAGAACTCTCCAAGAGATGGCAAGAGCCATGATTCACGGTAACAATGTGTCACCAAGGTTTTGGGCTGAAGCGATAAAGACTGCTTGCTACATCATCAATCGTGTCTATATGAAACCAAACACCAACACCACTCCTTACGAAATTAGGAAAGGGAAAACTCCGAATTTGTGCTACTTTCACACGTTTGGGTGTGTATCTGTTACATTTTGAATGATAAAGATCACCTGGGTAAGTTTGACTCAAGGAGTGATGAAGGTATTTTTCTAGGATATGCTACAAACAATTTGGCCTACAAAGTATAAAACAAACGTCTCAAGAGAGTTGAAGAATCTGTTAATATTGTGTTTGATGATAGATCACCTACTCAAGAATTCCCTGTAGCTCAGGATGATGAAGATCTGCCAACTCTTGATCTAGAGAAAGTCGAAAAGGATCAAGAAGAAGAAACAAGGGTTACTCAAGGATCAGCTGTGGATACAAGGTTAACACCTTTGCAAGTTCCTAAGAATCACTCAGAATCAGATGTGATTGGCAGCCTAGGAGGTCAAAGACAGACAAGAGAAGTTCAGATCAACTTCCGAGAAATGCTACAACACTCTTGTTTTGGCTTAACTTTCGAACCATCTGACATCTTTGCAGCCTTAGAAGATGAGTTTTGGTTTGCAGCTTGCCATGAAGAGATCAACCAGTTTGTTCGACATGGTGTATGGGAACTGGTTCAACGGCCTCCGCAAGTAAATGTTGTTGGTACGAAGTGGATTTTCAAGAACAAGATTGATGAGGATGGAAATGTTACACGAAATCGAGCGAGGCTGGTTGCTCAAGGATATTCGCAAGTTGAAGGTGTTGACTTTGATGAAACCTTTGCCCATGTAGCACGTCTTGAATCCATTCGTCTACTCCTTGGGATGGCATGTCTTCTGAATATCAAGATGTTTCAAATAGATGTGAAAAGTGCTTTTCTAAATGGGATCATCCAAGAAGAAGTCTATGTTACTCAGCTAAAGGGTTTTAAAGACCCAAAATTTCCTGATCATGTGTATAAACTCAAGAAGGCTCTGTATGGATTTAAGCAAGCACCAAGAGGTTGGTATGAACGTCTCACTCTGTTTCTTCTTGAGAATGGGTTTAAGAGAGGCGGTGTAGACAAGACTCTTTTCTTCTACGAAGAAGGTTCAAACATCCTCATTGTTCAGATCTATGTGGATGATATTGTGTTTGGAAGCACTAATCCAAGACTTGTGAAGACCTTTGTCAAAGAAATGACTAAGGAATTTGATATGAGCATGATTGGCGAGATGAACTATTTTCTGGGATTACAAATCAAACAGAGTGATAGCGGGATTTACATCTCTCAATCAACATATGCAAAAGAGCTTAATTCAGAGATTTGGAATGCAAACGAGCAAGTCAGCCAGAACCCCCATGAGCTCAACAAAGCTTTCAAAGGACTCAACTGGTCAAAAGGTTGATGAAATGCTCTACAGAGCTATGATTGGCAGTCTCCTTTATCTCACTGCTACTCGGCCAGATTTTTGCTTCAGTGTTGGTGTGTGTGCTCGGTATCAAGCTGATCCAAGGATGTCTCATCTGAATGTTGTCAAGAGGATCATCAAATATGTCAAAGGAACAACTGATCGAGGTCTGTTCTAGTATAAGCAAACTAACTCGAACCTTGCAGGTTTTTGTGATTCTGATTGGGCAGGAAATCTTGATGATCGACGAAGCACATATGGGGGTTGTTTCTTTCTTGGGAATAATCTCATCTCCTGGCACAGCAAGAAGCAAAGTTGTGTGACTATGTCTACTACAGAGGCTGAATACATTGCCATGGGGAGCTGTTGCACTCAGCTCATGTGGATGAAACAAATGTTATCTGATTATAGTATTTATCCTCAACCCTCTTAGTCTACTGTGACAATGAAAGTGCTATCAATATCTCAAAGAACCCTGTTCAACACTCTCGCACTAAGCACATAGACATTAGGCATCACTTTATCCATGAACTTGTTGAGAACAAGGTAATTGAAATCTCTAATGTGTCCTCAGATAAACAACTTGCTCATATTTTTACCAAACCCTTGGATTTAAACACCTTCTCACATCTTCAAACTTCAATTGGGTTGTGTGATCACTAATGTGTTTATATGTTTGAGACTCATGTTGTAGGTTCCCTATACAGGTTTGCACAGTTTCTTGTTGTTTTTTATCTATGTATAATTAAAACCTCTATTTTGGCAAGTTTATTTTTAAAAAATAGCTGCTCATCATGCTCTCCCTACAACGTTTTCAAAAAAAATGGATGAAGCAAAAAAAAAAAAAAAAAAAAAAAAAAAAAAAACTCAAAAGTTTTTTAGTCGGCAGGAAAGGGGTTGTTGTTCTTTCTCTCTTCTTCTTTGATTTCAAAAAATTAAAATACATTTTCTGTATATCAGTATCTATGTTTCTTCTTCATTACATCAATCCATCAACCCCCCTCGCCATAAATTTGGCTTCACATCATGAGGATCTGTTCCGGTTGAGTATGATGAGTGTAGTCTAGTCTGTTGAGATCATTGAGTATGTTTGACATCTCTTTGAGCTAAGCAGCTGTTATTTTTTCATTTACTAAACTCACAACAGCTGTGTAGCCCTTTACTTGGGAATTTGTCTGTCTGAACTCAGACATAGGACTCAGGTGTGGTATCCTCATCCTCTTGCTTGTTTGTGGTCTGTGTTATTATTTGAATTTCAGAAATTTATCATATATATATATATATATATATATATATATATATATATAAGTTTGTTTTGTCCGAGGATGCCTTGATGAGATTTCACATTTCTTGTTATCAAAGTTCTCTTGTTAACTATTGATATCAAAGAATGTGTTTATGTCTCCTTGAGCTGTGTGTACGAGCACTGTTGCTGTTAGTGAGTTTAAACTTGTGTTTGGGCCGAGCCTGTCGATTTGCTTTGAATATCTTTTCAGGCCCATGAACGTATCTCACTTGTTTGTTAAGTGTCGCAGGTGGCTATTTATATGGGAGACTTTCCTAAACCTAATTCATTTCTCTTTGTGCCGCTTTTGCTCTGTCTCTTTGTCGTCCACATCTCCCTTTTGTGTCCTAAACATCTTTTCACTACCAGATCTTATTTTTTCCTTGCTCATGGATCACGACAAACCTTCCTCCTCAGATCTTCGCGTTGACGACACCAATGCTACTGCTGAAATTCATTCCGCTGTGCCTATTCCTCCTTCAGCAGTTCCTCCGCTTGTCCCTAAAACCAAACCTGGTGTCTCTCGTTCCAAGAAGACCAAGCGTCAACCTGCTTCTCTTCCTCCATCCAAGCTTTCGTGTACTCATGCATCCGGATCTAAAGGGAAGACTAAGCCTCCACCGGCTCCTACTCGTTGCTTGCCTTGCCGTGGTTCCACTCGTTCATCCTCTCACGAGGATCTTGAAGATGTCATGGACGGTTCGATTCGCACTAAGTCTGATCTTACTGCAGACGATGTTGTTGAAGTCCCTCCAACAGCTTTTCTCTCTCGGTACATTGAGAACCGGCGTCAGACTGCCAATCGTGATCAGAGCTACCCTGAACTGAAGTTTCCTTCCTCTACTACATTTTCCTCTCAATTCATCTGTGAACTCACCATGCGCCGCTTTCAGGCGATCTCGGGCCGACTCTTCAATGAAATGGGGTTCCTTGCTGCTGACAACACTCACGGTGGTGATGTGTACAAGATCCTCTCCGACTTTTGTCTCTTACCTACGGTTACTGAAGTGGATTCTTTTGTTGAGAACATTGTCAAGGAATTCTACGCAAACCTTGCTGAAGCTGAGACAGAAGGGATCGACACACTCAAGGTCTTTGTTCGTCGGTCCATGTATGAGTTCTCTCCCGCTATCATCAATCACATTATCAGCTTCCCCATGAACCCTATCCTCTGAATGCGACTCAGATACAAGCTTCCGAAAGTCTTGACGAGATTGTCACTCTTCTGACGGATGGTCGCATTTGTGCCTGGGATCTTCGCAGCAAAAAAGAGATGGGTGATACCGTGGCTATGCTTCAGAAGATCTGCTGCCAAAACTGGATGCCCACCCGGAACTCAAACTTGACGTCCGCTGAACGGTCTACACTTCTGTTTCTGATTCTCAAGGGCCGTAAGTTTAACTTTGAGAAGATGATGAGATATGTGCCTGCAACTCTGTGATTGCCAATGCTTCGTCCAATGTTTGCCTCATCCTTCCTAAGCTGGTCGATCAGCTTCTGCGTTTTCAACGCATTATTCATGCCCTCTCGGTGATGTTACTTCTGCTGCACCTACTAAGTTCAAGATTGAACCAAAGGAGCTGTTTCCATCTCAGACTCCACTCACTCTTCTGTCGGACGTTCGCCACTTGCATGAATTCACCAAACTCATGATGGAGCGTCTTGCAGGTAAGTCTCTCTCCTCACTTATTTTATCGGTTTCTGTATCATTCGTTTTTCTATGAGTCTGTGCACTCAAGCAGGGAGAGATTACCTTGATACTGTTTACCCTAAGGATGAGGGTGACCCAGAAGATGAGGAAGACGGTGATGAGACCGAGAGTGGTTGAAGAAGTTAGTGTATGCTCGTATGTAGGGGAGTAGTATAAGTAAGAGTAGGACTTATTGCTTGTTTTTAGTCTGAAACTCTCTAACGGTTATGTATTGCCTCTATGGCTGCAGAACTCCTCTTTGGTTGTTTCTATTCGGTTATGTATTGAACCTTTTGCTACACCAAAGTATTTAAGTAATCTTGATGGTACTTGGTTTAGTTTCCCTCTTGTCTTTTGTCTGTATCACTAACTTTTTACAGGAAGCTTGAGGCACACAATCAGATAAAAAGGAGGAGATTGAAGAAACAGAGTATCTGTACGAGCTACAAGCTGTCGCGGAATGTAACTGAAGTACTTCAGACGAAGCGAGAAAGTGTCAAGTTGTCTTTACCAGCAGAACACCTTGAAGACAGTGTGGTGCATCAAGCGTGGAGATGTTAAGCATGGGCGAAAAAGGTGTCAGGCTAAAATGTGTTCGTTGGAAGCTACAAGCAAGTGGAGTGTTGAAGTCAACATAATGATGAGGTTTCTCCTATGACTCATTGGATAAAGATAGGTTCTTGAAGGACATGGTGCATAGGAAGATTTGCTGGATAAAGAAGAGTATGGTGAAGATTGTTGTTGTCTATAAAAGAGAAGAAATTCACATCCTTGTTCGGTTACCAATTTGATAGAGAGAAAAGTGTGTGTTTAGATATAAGCAAGAGAAATAAAATTGCTTGAGGGTTCATTGGTTAGTGAATAAAGAGTGAGCATAGCTGTTGTTGTGCAGGTAAGATTGGGTAGATTAGGATTGTTTCAGTGGCAAACCAGCTGTTGTGGTGTTGCATAAAACTGATCAAAGAACCTTGTAAGATAGTTGTTTGAGAAATTCTTAATAAAGCTCAGTTTACTGATTTCCTGGTGTTCTTGTATTAGTATTCAAGGTTCTAGTTATTTCAGGATGAACGATCAGATCACTTGAGGTTCCAGAGTTTCCTTGATATCCTAGACCTATGTGTGTGGAATCTATTCTTCCCATAGACAAAATCTTGTCCAGATCCTTAGTTCCACTGTTCAGCATCCTAATTTGCTTGTGTTTTTCATTCAACTCCTTTTCAAGCACTGTGGCACTTCCCTTTTCTTTGTAGTACTCTTCTTGAAGAATTCTCAATTTTTGAAGAAGTCCTTCAGTCGATTGATCATTTCCAATAAGAGAAGTATGATTAACCTTTTCAGTTGCATCTTCATAGGCTGATTCAAGCTTAGATTCCAGATTGAGCTTTTCTTGAATAAGCTTGAGTTTATCCTTACTTAATTGTACCCAGCTGTCATACATAATTATATATTCCTCCTTAGATTCACTTCTTCATCATTCTCTGAGTCAGAATTAGCTCCAATCTGAACATTTTCTCCACTAACTGTGAAAGCAACAAAGTTAAGCAATTCTTCACCTTCCTCATCAGACTCAGAGTCGCTGAAGCTCAACAGAGTTTTCTCCTTTGATTTGGTTTTGTTAGGACATTCAAACTTTGTGTGTCTCATGCCTTTGCACTCAAGACATTTCAACTCATTCCGTTTGGTAACTAGACGTTCAGGTTTGATATGACCATTGCCTCCACATTCATAGCATTGAATCTCCTCTTTCTTTGCAAAGTAGTCGGCATTTGGCTTTTATGATCTACCATTGGGTCTGTCTCCTTCTGAATTTTTCCAACGTCGTCCATCTCTGTTGTTGTTTCTCTCAACATTTTCAGTGCTTAACCAAAGTTTCTGGCCAGCATGGCCATACTATCCTTGATTTCTTGAAACTGATTAGGGTTTTGATTGGCTTGAAACGCAATGATTTTAGTCGGTTTAGCTTTGTCTTCATCAGCTTCCATTTCTTCCGATTTCAGTACGCCAACCAGTTTAGCAAACGTTATTGACTCAGTATTACCGGCTACCCTCATCACAGCTTTATGAGCAGCAAATTTGGCTGGAAGACACCTCAGTAGTTTCTTCACTAGTTTTTGATCCTTGTAGGTCTTTCCCAGAACTTCAGCTTCATTTGCTATGGCACTGATCTTTGAGCTAAACTTCACAATCGTCTCATTTGGGGCCATTTTCAGACATTCAAACTGAGTAGCTAGCATATCAAGTCTCGTTCTCTCTACACTTGATGTTTCTTCATGAGATTGTTGGAGGATATCCCATGCTTGTTTTGCAGACTTGCATCCTTGAATTAGTTGAATTTTGACAAATTTTTCTCGTCAATAGTCCATCTGGCTTTAGGTTTTGGAATTTTAGCTCCATCTTCTGTTGTATCATATGGAGGTTCACAACCTTCTTCAACAGCTGTCCAGACATCTTCTCCTTGGCCTCTGATGAGTTGTGTCATTCGAACTTTCCAATACCCATATCTTTTAGTATACAACATGATGTTCTTACTTGACCCATACCATCACTATTTGGTTCCATAATTTAGGATCTAACCTATGTAGATACGACTGTCTCAGATCGGTTTCCCGCTCTGCTACCAATTGAAATAACTAGAACCGTAAATACTAATGCAAAAACACAGAAAAATCAGTAAACTGAGCTTTATTAAGAATTCCTCAAACAACTATCTTACAAGTTTGTTTGATCAGTTTTATGCAACACCACAACAATTGGTTTTCCACTGAATCAATCCTAATCTACCAAACCTTACCTGCACAGCAACAGCTATGCTCACTCTTTTGCTCACTCACCGATGAAACCCTCAAGCAACATGTTTTCTCTTGCTTAAATCTAAACTCACACTTTTCTCTCTACAAAAGTGCCAACCGAACAAGGATGTGTTTGATTCTCTTTTACAGACTTCAAAAATCTCCACCATACTCATCTTTATCCAGCAAATCCTCCTATGCTTCATGTCCGTCAAGAAACCTCTCTTTATCCTGTGAGTCATAGGAGTAACCTCATCATTATATTAACTTTAACAAGCAACTTGCTTGTAGTTTTTAGGCTGATACCTTTTTTGCCCATACTCCCCATCTCCACACTCGATGTGCTCCACTGTCTCCAATGTGTTGTGCTGGCAGAAACCACTTGACACTTTCCTGCTTCGTCTGAAGTCCTTCATGTATATTACGACACAGCTTGTAACTCTTGCAGATACTCTGTTTTTTCATCTTACATATATAAAAATCCTCAAAAAGAATTCACAATATGCCTCTCATCCTCTTCAAAGTTTTAAATTATGGTCTTTGAAAGTCTTTGCAATGCTATTTACCTGAAATCAAATATAAATTACAACATCAGATCATAGCATCTTTATGTAAAGTATGATATTAAAAACAAATATAATAAGAAAATCAAAGTTCTCAAAAATAAAACAGAAAATATTGTGATTGGAGACAAGCACCATATCATGGGCTTAAATCTGCATTCGGATTGGAGACAAGCACCATATCATGAGCTTAGTATTACATCATCACCCATCTGAAGATATGCCACTGAAGAATGACAGATTTACATATCTTCTTATAAAAATATTGAAAGGTTCTATGCTTATCTCTCTTTCTGGTCTCTTAGCGGAGAACATACGTGTATTGTGTATCAATACTAAAAATATTGAAAATCTTATTAAGAATATTCTAAATTGATAGATTAATTGGTTACAAAATTAATAGTCGGTTCAACCGAAATTTATTTTTCGGAAACACATTGTTTCCAAAAATCTTACAGAGAATAAAACAAATTTATTTTTTCGGAATCACATTGTTTCCAAAATCTTAAAGAGAATATTTCAAATTTATTCGGCAGATTTTTTGCTAAACCATATTTTTAACCAACTTATTAGAGATAATAAAAATATACTATGAAGCATAAAAAAGGAATAAAATCTTCAATTAAAAATAAATTTTTAATGAGAATCTTCCAAACTTTCAATATAATTCATCCAATTCTCCTTTAAACATTATCGACATTGCTCATATCCATACGGAAAATACTCTAAAATAGAAATAGAAATGACAGTTTACCATCCTAAACCGTCTGAAACATTTAATTTTATCCAAAAAAACTGTTAAAAACAATAACATAAATTTTATTAAAAACAAATATATAAAAATAATTCCAACCCGTGCTCTAGCACGGGTACTAATCTAGTATATGTTTCAAACGTCATTTTTTGTTGCTAATCATTATCATAAAATTAGTTAGCAAATATATTAAATGTTTTTCTAAAAATCTATATTATGAAAGTTGCTCAACTCTCTCCATATGAATGACATATCAGCAATGGAGAGAGTGACAAATGTCAACCCAAATTAAAATTAAAAGTAAACATACTTAAAATTAAAAAGGAATTTGAAACATCTTCTATGTCTTTTATTCTTTTTCATATCACAAACAATTTCAATATTTATATAAGAAATCTAGAGAGACTTAGAACATTTTGATATATTCATTAATTAAGTAGATGCATTACCAAAAGATAAAAAAGTATGGAGTGGAGAGTGACAAATGTCAACCCAAATTAAAAGCACATAAATTAAAAGTAAACATATTTAAAATTAAAAAGGAATTTGAAACATCTTCTATGTCTTCTTATGACAACCCGTCCAACGGACCCCACTAGCCCCCTCTAGCTGCCCCAATGGACCGTCCGTGGACCCTGCTAGCCCCCCGCTAGCCGTCCCAACGGACTCCAAGCTGGCCCTGCAGGGTATCGATCCTAACCCATCACTGTGGAAATCCACATCCACCAGTAGGTTATTGATGCGCCAGGCGTTCCTCGAACCCTGGTCCTCACCCTTTAACAACCTTCACACAGGACAAGCTGTCACCAATTGACCTCCGTTGTTCCTCTGTTAACCTGTGGATTTCACAGTGATGGGTTAGGATCGATGCCCTGCAGGGCCAGCTTGGGGTCCGTTGGGACGGCTAGCGGGGGGCTAGCAGGGTCCACGAACGATCCGTTGGGGCAGCTAGCGGAGGGCTAGTGGGGTCCACGGGACGGGTTGTTACACTTTTATTCTTTTTCATATCACAAACAATTTCAATATTTATATAAGAAATCTAGAGAGACTTTAGAACATGTTGATATATTCATTAATTAAGTAGATGCATCACCAAAAAATAAAAATGTATGGAGAGTAAAACTGAAGACTTGCTTCGTCCTCTTAGAGTAAACCATGAAAATATGAACATATGGTTTAGGCGCTAGAATTTTCTCAACAAATTTGAAGGGTTGTGAATTTGGTCAAATATTGTAGAGAAATTCATGAAAATTTGTCTTTAGAGAAATAAATTTTTATATATGAAAAAGATTGGAGTTTTGTTCACTATCGAATGAAAGATAGTTAAATCAATGATATAATGTTGGTTGAGGAAAATACAAAGAAAAAATATTAAATTAAGTTTAGAGTTATATTCAAGAAATTGAATAGCGAGAAGAAATGGAAATTGTCTATCTTAATTATAACCATTAAAGAGTTAACCAAGCTGCAAAAAAAAAAAAAAAAAAAAAAAAAAAAAAAAATTATAAAAGAGAATTTGAGAGTCCATGGTTTTTATTTAAGAAGCTTAAATACAAATATATCTAAATATCTAAGTTTTAGACAAGAATTGTAGGATGTTTCGATGTTGTTATCTACCAATCAAAAGTGAATATGAAAATCTTTTTGATAAAAGAGAATTTGAGAGTCCCATGGTGATGTAAGAACGGGAGCTGCATTACCGGCTGTAGCAGCGGCTGAAGTACTATGTGACAGACTTCTTGATGTACAACCTGACGAACTTCCCGATAGACTGCCTGAAGTACTTTTTGGAGAAAACCAGCTTGTACCAGTTAAGAAGAATTATCAACTTTTTCTGAATTTGGAGCTGACCGCGGGAACAAGAAGTGATGCGCATTCAACAAGTCGAAAGATCAAACCGTTGGAATAAGACCGTTGCACTCTTTTTCCCTTATCTAGGGTATTTCCCAATGGGTTTACCTAGAAAGGTTTTTAATGAGGCAACCTCCTTCCACATATATTCCTACACATATTCCAATGTGGAAGATCAAGGAAACCCACCCTTGTTTCGAGCTAGTTCAAGGCATGGTTCAGGGAGCCCTTCCGCAAGTCAATCATCACTCAAAATGGACCTTTCCATAAATGACTCAAACCAAATCATCCCTTGGCGTCTTGGAGAGCTTCTATATCACTTGGAGAATTCACCACACATCTTAGGATGCACCCCACCTCACTTGATTAGGCGGATCATGTTAAACTGCAACTTTCCTTATTTGGATCTGTTTGTCTTTATGACACATCGTTCTTTTCCTTATTCAGTGGTGCGCCTTTGTGAGACTCTCAAGACCATCCAGAAGCTTCTTTGAATGTATCTAAATGTCCCAAGAAACCACAACTTCGGCCCCAAGTTATCAAGACTCAAGGAGCATTACAACTTTCCCAATGTGGCCGATATTCTCATTCAATTCCCAAAGATCATGATTTTCATTAATTATTGTGATTTCTTTCTTTATTTTAGCATTTAGAAGTTGTAATCGAGCCCCTTTATAAGCTCTATTACTTTGTATTTTGGGAGACACGATTTTGCATAATAAGAAATTTCAGTTTGCTTCAACACTTTGTGTTTTGAATCAAATCCTTGTTCCTGCAAGTTCTTGGTAGTTTGTGGAATCAAACAACTTAGGTTTCGTGTAGAGTCTCTGATCCTTGAGAGGAATAGCCCTTGGATCATATTCTCTAGCTCTCAGTGTTGTGGAATCACCACCGCAAACTATAGACAAAGGAAAATCCATTGTTGTTGATTCTCGTTTCAAATCAAATGTTCACCGTGCTGAACAAGGTAAGTCCTCTAACCCTCAAAGATCACCTGAAATAATTTGTTATAAATGCCAAGGCAGGGGGCATGTGGCAAAAGAGTGCCCCAACAAGCGAGTCATGGTGATCTCCACCGACGGTTATGACTCACAAGATGAAGTCGATCCAGTGAAAGCCGATGCAACCACCATCTATGCCGATGAAGGCGAGCTGCTAGTCATACAAAGAGTACTCTCAGCCCAACAAAAAACAAATGAGCCTGAACAAAAAGAAAACTTGTTTCATTCTCGTTGCACCATCAAAGATAAGGTATGTCACTTGATTTTGGATAGTGGATCCTGCACAAATATTGCTAGTGTTACTCTTATTGAGAAGCTAGGACTCAACACCACTAATCACCCGAGGCCGTATAAGCTCAAATGGCTTAATGACAAAGAGGAGATAAAGGTGTCAAAACAAGTTGAAGTTCCATTCTCTATCGGAAAATACCAAGATCAAGTCTTGTGTGACATTGCACCCATGCAAGCTGGGCATGTTCTACTTGGTAGACCTTGGCAATATGATCGTGATGTCCAACATAACGGGCGTACGAATCACTATTCGTTTTGCTTCAACAACCGCAAGTTTACTCTTGCTCCACTAGACCAAAAAGAAGTTCGTGCAATGCAAGCAAAATCAAAGGTATGCGCCAATACACGGTTTAGTTGCTATGTTGATAAGTCCTATTTTCCTCCAATCACGGATATGACGCACTTGTCTTTGCCAAAAGACCAACTTTCAGATTTTGGAGCTAAAAAGGAGCAAATTAGGACACCCATGGTGTATCTATCACAGTGAAACACACACCTACCCTAGAACTGAATGCTGCTAAAGGAGTCAACCACTCAATGCTGCTCCAAGATGAACCACCTGATGCACCAATCCGCCATCAAACAAAGCAATACCAAGGTAAGACTTTAAAGTCCCAAAACCGCATGAGAGCTAACTTGCTTTCTCTTGGTGCAGATAAAATTGTTTCAAGGTCGAAACACATTCAAGGGGGAGGGGATGATGTAAGAACGGGAGCTGAATTACCGCCTGTACCAGTGGCTGAAGTACTACGTGACAGACTTCTTGATGTACAACCTGACGAACTTCCCGATAGACTGCCTGAAGTACTTTTTGGAGAAAACCAGCTTGTACCAGTTAAGAAGAATTATCAATTCTTTCTGAATTTGGAGCTGACTGCAGGAACAAGAAGTGATGCGGACATTCAACAAGCCGAAAGATCAAACCGTTGGAATAAGACCGTTGCACTCTTTTTCCCTTATCTAGGGTTTTTCCCAATGGGTTTACCTAGAAAGGTTTTTAATGAGGCAACCTCCTTCCACATATCTTCCTACACATATTCCAATGTGGAAGATCAAGGAAAGCCACCCTTGTTTCGAGCTAGTTCAAGGCATGGTTCAGGGAGCCCTTCCGCAAGTCAATCATCACTCAAAATAGACCTTTCCATAAATGGCTCAAACCAAAGCATCCCTTGGCGTCCTGGAGAGCATCTATATCACTTGGAGACTTCACCACACATCTTAGGATGCACCCCACCTCACTTGATTAGGTGGATCAAGTTAAACTGCAAGTTTCCTTATTTGGATCTGTTTGTCTTTATGACACATCGGTCTTTTCCTTATTCAATGGTGCGCCTTTGTGAGACTCTCAAGATCATCCATAAGCTTCCTAGAATGTATCTAAATGTCCCAAGAAACCACAACTTCGGCCCCAAGTTATCAAGACTCAAGGAGCATTACAACTTTCCCAATGTGGCCGATATTCTCATTCAATTCCCAAAGATCATGATTTTCATTAATTATTGTGATTTCTTTCTTTATTTTAGCATTTAGAAGTTGTACTCGAGCCCTTTTATAAGCTCTATTAGACACGTTTTTGCATAATAAAAAATCTCAGTTTGCTTCAACACTTTGTGTTTTGAATCAAATCCTTGTTCCTGCGATTTCTAGGTAGTTTGTGGAATCAAACAACTTAGGTTTCGTGTACAGTCTCTAATCCTTGCGAAGAATAGCCCTTGGATCATATTATCTAGCCCTCGGTGTTGTGGAATCAGCATCAAACCGGTTACTCTCCATCAGATTGCTTCCACCCAAGCTTCTAAGTCTTTCAGTCCGTGAGTCTTGTCTTTGTGGATTCTGAAGCTTGTATCAAATGGTATTTAGTTGAAAAGCTTAAATACATATATATCGAAATACCTAAGTTTTAGACAAGAATTGTAGGATGTTTAAATGTTTTTATCTACCAATCAAATATGCAAATAGTATGATTATTTTACTTACTAAAAAAAATATGCTATTAGTTTTCGTCTACAAAAATCACTTTAGAATAAGATTTAGCTTTAAACAAAACTTAGTATTCTTTGCCTACTCACAAAAAATTCTTAATTTTGTCTGCTAATATAAAATTTTTAATCTTTCAAATGTGAAAATATAAGAAATAAAAAAGATATTACAGTAAATATATATATAGATATAAACAAATCCGCACGTAATGCGGATATTCATCTAGTATTATTAATACAGAAAAGTTTTTATATGATTGAATGTTCAAACTCGCGATCCGAGACCCAAACGACGAAAGGCTCAACGATCGGTGCTGAAGCACAAACAACATTTAGAGTGAGAGGCTAAAACTAAAATTTTATAACATTGGTTAGTATTACGTATTGATTATTTGGTAACTCTCATGCACCACCATTTTTTCACAAATGGGGATATGATACAATTTTTTTTGGCCTTTTACACGGAAAAAAAAAATCATTTTACTATTCTTTAATATGTCTGGTGTTTTATTAGAACATATTCTTTTTGGTCGTACTGTATGTGCTTTTATGAATAAAAAAGTCTTGCGCTGTTGCACCTTTTCTTTTGCATGATTTAATTATCTGATTAATTTCATCTTCTTTACATATTTGCTGTGTGTTATACGATACCGGAAGATCGATGAGAGTTGATGATAAGAATCGGACAGTTGATGCAGAGCCGGCTAAGGGTACAAGCAAGCCAAGCTGGTGCTTGCGGCCGCTATAATAATATTAACTTAATCGGCCTATTTTTCCCATAAAACGTTATTGGTTCTGCTGGAAACCTATCACTAATATATTGACTGTTTCAGGTATTTTTTGTAACCAAACTGTATGGAAATATAAGATGAACGAGACTGATATGATCTCGAGAAATTTTTCCAAAACCCCATTTTCTTGTGGTAGCATACTGTACTTTTCTTGACTCAAAATTATTCTTTTAAAAAGGGATTTTGAATAAGTTTCAACTTTTTGGTTGAGTTGGAAGGTTTGCTTGAGTAATTCTAAGTCATATTATCAACAAGTTATGATTATGTTTGATAAAATTCACTAAATGAAGGCACAGTTGTCATTCTAACCACTCGTTAGTGAAGAAACAAAATGTGTATATGAAAAAACATCTCTAGTGTGTGTTCTTTTACCTTTATCCTTATGTAATATGACTGGTAGGTTAGTTCAAACTCCTAAACTTGAATGGTAGGCTTGGTAGCTTTAGTTATACAATTATACATGCAATATTGATGGTAGGTTAGTTTACTATCTGACTGGCAGTTTAGTTTCACAATTTGACCGTGGCATCTTCTCCCCTAGTGAAAAAGTGCTTCAGGTTATACGATTACTGTTTTATCAAAGAGGAAATTGTGCTTCAGGTAGCTTGCCATAAAAGGTTTTAATTGGTTAATAAATTATCCGGTTATATATATCAAAGATATAGAGTAAATATAATCTATTGTTTTAAACTACTTACCTAAAATCATACATTTAAAAGGACGAATTTTACACACACAAAAAAATACAGTTAAAAGTACTTTGAATGAAAAATTCAACTTTTGTGAGAATACAACTACAGTCATTTTTTGAAAGTAAAATTTAAATAAAAACAATCGACTTGATGATGCTCATGAATAATACCTTTATCTTTAGATCTAGATAGAAGTCTTTTTCGTATATTAATTGTTTTCAACAAAACTAGTCTGGGCGTTCACGGCCGGACCGAATATATTTGCTGCCTAAAGCAAAACTGCCTATTAACAAACCGAAATAAAATTAAAATTGGTAAAAAGTCTGTTTGAGAATTCGAACCCGACACCCATGATACCTTTAACATAAATTTAACCACTGTATCGAAGGAAATTTTTTGTTAAGTGATGTCCTTAATTTTTTCATATATTTTTGATGCCTAAAGCATCTGCTTGTTGGGCTTTAGCCCCCGAACGGCCCTGCTGGGCGTTTAAAATATCTTACTGTGGACCATGCATGTACGTTTGTTTGCTTTCTACATGCCCTACCTAAACCTAACCATGAACGAAAATAATTCAACTATCATATCAATGTATCTATGGGTCTGATTGGTAACGTATCGAAAGCTGTACAGAAAAGCTGTAAGCTGGAGCTGTAAGCTTTTACAGAATAGTGCAAAGCTGTAAGCTTTTACGGAATAGTGAAAGCGGTACAAAAAAGCTGAGAGTAAAGTTTTTAATAAAGTATTTAGTAAAGTTTTTGTGATTGGTAAAAAATCAAAGCTGTACACTTGTACGGCTTTGTTTTTGGTTACCAATTACACCCTATATTTCAGTGTATAGTTAGTTTAAGGAAGTAAACCTCTTAGTTTAACGAAATAAACCTTTAGGTCTGCTTCGCTTTTGTTTCCTAATTTGCTTGTAATTTGTAAACATAAGCTTTCACCTTCTCATATGTGCTTTAACTTATTATATTCTCAAAATGATCATGTCCCTTTTAAGGAAATAAAATGAATAAAGAAGGCTTGTTTCCCAAAAACAAGTATGGCAACGAATACGTTTAGTATATTAGTTTTTGTGTAGACTAATTTGGCATAAAACTCTAATAGAAATAAACCCTACACTCTAACTTTGATGTTAAAAGTAAACATCTACAAAAAAAACAATATGTTATGAACAAATTAAACTTTTTTATCCTATTCATTTAATGAAAGATAACGTAATACTTCCTCTGATAAGGTAATACTTCCTCTGTACACAAATTAAGAAAATATAGAATTATACATGTTTGCCACTATTTAATAAGTGATTAATAGTTTAAATTCAATAAAAATAAGGTTTGGGTTAAAAGGTAATTTAGAAAATTCAATGTAAAAAAATATATTAAAATTATAAAATGACACTTTTTGCGAAACAAATAAAGTTTTCTAAAATAACACTTTTTATGAAACAGATAAAGTAATAAATATTTCAGTCACTTCTTAGTTTCCATAAATCCAATTAGTGTTGATTTAGGTGTTGACTGGTTCTCCCGCTACCTCCCGCAAACGCTGCGTTTGCGGCTGGTAGCGGTTGCTAGCAATTGGAACCAATCACACAAAACGCTCCCAATCGCTCCTAATCGCTCCCAATCGCTCCAACTACTGAATTCCAAAAGCTGCTTCCCGCAAGCGTTTGCGTTTACGGGCGATTGCGGTTTGAATTTTTTTTTTTTGTAGAAAACTTAAAAGAAATCAATGATAATGATTTTTTTTTTTTGTTATATCTTCTATCTAACCATTTTACTCATTAAAGATGGAAGAAAATGAAGTACGGATACGATTGCAGAGATTAGAAAATAAACAATTAGAAGAAAATAATATTCCAATTAACAATAATCCGGAAAACTTGATGTAAATTTAATGGCACATCGCACATAAGTTCAAAAAAATCCAAATAAATAAAAAAATTCATCAGAAATTTAAGAAAATAAGATTATTTGTGAAAAGTATTAAAACAGTCACTAGTGACTCTTCTCAACTTTCACTTGACCATTCCTACCTATGCAACTACTGACCCACGATCTAAGAGAAAAGAGAAAAGATCTATGATCTCAAGCATATGTTTTGTCATTTATCAAATTACTTGATTAAATTTTTGGTGAAAAGCCAAATGCATAAAGGAATAAGTATTTCAATATGAAATTTATTTGTTTATGAATAATTATTTTAGTCCTTTTTAATAAATTTTAATTATAAATTAAGTTTAATAAAAATTTTGGTTTTTTAAAACATTTCTATATTATATATCACTTTTATTATGTTCCAACCGCTATTGCACCCGCTGGTCAACCAGTCGTAAACCTCCCGCAAACGCACCAATTTTAAACCGCTAAACTAGTCGTTCAAAACGCTTAATAACGATTGAAACCACAATCGCCCGTTTCCGCAATCTCCCACAACCGCAACCGCAACCGCAGCGTTTGAACCAGTCAGGTCCTTAAGGACATTGGACATGTTGAAATTTGGTGGGATCCATTCACAAATACGTGTTAATGTGTAACCCTTTCATTATAGGGCAATCATGTCAATTTTCGGTTGTCCGGTTGGACCATACTGGCAAAACCCATGAGTCGTGCACTATTCATGTATTATTAAGTTATACTGTTTATACGCACATATTAACAGAAGGAAAAAAAAAACTAATAAATAATACAATTTTAACATTTACGATTAGAACAAGTTTGCCCAGTCAAAAATGATATAGACGTCTTCGTATGTTATATATATAGATCTATTGCTTCATTGATACACAATACACGGATGCTACAGCGTTAAATTAATACATGACATTGACAAAAGTCGATGGTCCAAACTCCAAAACTTATTAATAACGACAAGAGGTTCTTTTAAGTGGAGTGATGAACAAAAAAGTCAAAAATACAAAAATGTCAACGTCTCCCAATTTTGTTTTGTTGGTATTCCATGCATTTATAGCTTAACCCAAGAAAGATTGCTAATAAAATTAAATTTCCGTGCATAGATCTTATATAAATTGTTTATGATTTCAAAATTATTGATCTGCGCTAATTTCTTAATTTTTCTAAATTTCGTAAGTTTCATAGAGTTTTGAAACATATATACTTTACACAATATTTCATAACTGGTCGTTTTATCTATAACGTTTGTTAGCCATAACCTGCTTTAAAACCAATTTTCCTGTAACATTTACCTAAGCTCTTTATGACATACAAGATTTATAACCTGTGCGTTGCGCTAGACTATAATTTTTTAATATTAATACACATTATTGAATATAATTATAATTATTCAATATTAAAATATAAATTTATATAGATGTCAATTTATATGATTAAGTGATATATAACTTATATATTACTTTTAACATTTTTTACAATTAATTCTTGGGGCATTCTCAAAAATGCCCCTTTTTCCATACCCTTTTTAAAAATATCCCTTCATGTTGACCATTTTTAAAAGAGTTAATTAATAAAAATGCCATGAACAGTAAAAAACTTTAGTCAAAATGCCACTTTTTCTTTTTCTTTTCCACAATGCCACAATCTCTACTTAAAAAGACATAAATATCCCTGATAAACACTATGCTATTGATAGACAAAATACGGATGATGGACAAGATACAGATGATGGACAAGATGCGAATGATTGACAAAATGAGGATGATAGACAAGATGTGAATGATGGACAAGACGCTGGTGATAGAGAAAATGAGGATGATGGACAAGATGCCAATGATCTACAAGATGCGAATGATAGACAATATGCTGATGATAGACAAGATGCGAATGATGAACAAGATGTGGATAATGGACAAAATGCGAATGATGGACAACATATGGATGATGGACAACTTTATATGGAGAAAGATGCCGGCGAGAAACTCAATCCTCAACATCATCTTTTGGTCCACCATCATCCTCTTTTGGTCCATCATCCTCTTTTATTTCATCATACTCAACATCTTCTTTTGGTCCACCATCCTCTTATGGTTCATCTTCCTCGACATCTTTTTTTGGTCCACCCTCATCCACATCATCCTCTTTTGGTCCATTATCCTCTTTTATTTCATCATCCTAACATCTTCTTTTGGTCCACCATCCTCTTTTGGTTCATCTTCCTCGACATCTTCTTTTGGTCCACCCTCATCCTCTTTTGGTCCATCATCCTCTTTTATTTCATCATCCTCAACATCTTCTTTTGGTCCACCATCCTCTTTTGGTTCATCTTCCTAGACATCTTCTTTTGGTCCACCATCCTTTTTTGGTTCATCTTCCTCGACATATTCTTTTGGTCCACCATCTTCTTTTGGTCAATCATCTCGACAACTTTACATTTTTTGTTTAATTATCTTTCATAGATAACTTATCTTTAATAATATAGATAACTAATTTGAACTCGTGGACAACTTCGTTAATATAATTCTTGTAGACAAGTTGTAAAAATGAAATTTGTGGACAAGTCTATGATTTACTCTAATAACTTGTCCATCAGATCTCGTCCACGACAATCACTCTCTTTCATACAAGGGTATTTTCGTCTTTTAATCACATGTGAACAGTAAAAATGTGGCATTTTTAGAAAGATGAAACAAATGTGGCATTTCCCAAAAAAATTTAAAAAGGCATATTTGGCAAAAATCCCTTTTTAAAACTACCCCTCTTTATATACAAAATGACCAAATTACTCTTTTTTGAGTGACAGCAAGAATGTACAGTCATCAAAATCGAAAATATTTTCCAGCCAAAAAAATTTCACGCCAAAAATTTTTTTTCCCGCCAAAATCGAAAATTTTTCCCGCCAAAAATATTGAAATTTATACCTTTCAAAAACATTGTAAACGCTTTTAAAAAACTTTTAAAAGTGTTTACAAGGTTTTTAAAAGGTTTTTAAGCACATTGTAAACGCTTGTAAATGCTTTTAAAAAGCTTGTAAATTCTTTTAAAAGGTTTTTAAACACCTTTTAAACGCTTTTAACTACCTTGTAAAACCTTTTAAAACCCTTTTAAAAATCTTGTAAAAATTTTTACAAGGTTTTTAAAAACATTGTAAAAGCGTTTACAAGGTGTTTAAAAACCTTTTAAAAATCTTTTTAAAAACCATTTGAAAATCTTTTAAAAACCTTTTAAAAACCTTTTAAGATCTTTTAAAAATCTTGTAAAAGCATTTACAAGTTGTTTAAAAAACCTTTTAAAACTCTTTAAAAAATCTTGTAAAAACCTTTACAAGGTGTTTATAAGGCTTTTATAAGGTAGAAACCTTATAAAACCTTTTAAAAACCTTGTAAATTTTTTTTGGCGGGAAAACTTTTTTGTCGAAATTTTTTATCAAAATTTTTTTAAAAAAAATATTTTGGCGGGAAAATTTTTTCGAAAAATTTTTCGCGGGAAAATATGTCGGAAATTTTTTGGTGGGAAAATTTTGTTTTTCTTTTTATTGAATAAAAAATAATTTTCATCTAAGGGTAAAATGGTCATTAAAAATTAAAAGAGGGCAAAAATAAAAATTGCCAGAAAAGAGGGTATTTTTGAAAAAAAGGTATATCAAAAGGGGCATTTTTAACAAATTATCCTAATTCTTTCTTAATTTTTGATATACATTCGTTATCTCTGGCATTACTTTTTTCACATTATGATATCTCACTTATAATATATTATCTCAATTCTAATATATTGATTATGAAGACATATCATAACTGCTTTTCATCATCCAATACTTTTTTTTTAATCAGTTGAGTGATCATTACTTATTAACGTAGACGTAAAAACTTTTAGAGAATATACTCACTCTTTGTCACAAAGTTTCTTTAACATTGTTATATACTACACATAAGTTCTGCTTTCTAGTAATAAAACTCATAACTGGATTTGTTTTATCCATAAATATTATATTATAACATCAAATTTTACATTTTATCTTAACTGTTTTACAAAAAAAAAATTATGTTAACATATAGAATTTTTTACTTTAAAATATGTATAGTTTACTGCGGTCTATACAGTGTTATTTTATTTTTATTCCCCTAAATCTACATACTTATAAGATTATTCTAACTTTTAAATATGTGTATTTATCCAAAAATAGAATTATTTTTAACTTTTAATTAAAATTATGCAATCTACCATTACTATTGTAATTGTTTTTTTTATTACAAATAGCTTTTCAAAAAATCTTTTTAGTATTTTTCACTATTTTTTTTTTGTGTGTGTGATGTTCAGAATTAGTTTCCTTTAATATATTTTATTTCAAGTAACCTTTCACATTTCTCTTAAATATATACATTATTTTAATTTTTAAGCACTTGATTAATATTTTCTCTTTTTATATATCTTTGTTTGTGTAATCTCCATTGATATTTTACTTTAATATTCTTTTGTTGTATTTTTTTCATTTTTTGTTTATAGTTTATTTATTATTTAAAATGATTGTTTTTAATAATAATAAAATATTACACAAATAAATGAATTAATTGATGCATTAAGTTTAGATTTTATGTTCTTTGATGATGTCAATTAAATTATTAAAATTGAAAATAAGAATTGATGAGGTAGAGGAAAGAAAAGAGAAAAAGTCAACTTTGTATATATGGATTAAAAGGTTTCAATTAAGATTCAGAGAGGAGGTGTTATCGTGGTTAGTTGGTATTAAAAGAGGAGTAGTATTAAAAAAGGGTTAAATCAGATTTAAAGAGGAGGTTTTAGCTCAAGAGCTTGATTATATAAAAATTGAGGATTTGTAGACAAAGTATCAGAAGGGTTTCAGTGTCAAGAAAATTACTCATACATATTCACATTTACTTAAAGTACCTATTTTAGTCGTTTTGGAAGACACTCAAATTATAATACACTATGGACGTAGTAACAACCCTAAGCACATAACACATAAAAACCAAACTAAGATGCAAAAAACAGAGGACATGCGTTACAGGCCAATGCAAATGAAACTCACATTAATCCTTGTGTATTACAACAACTGTTTTACGTTCGGAGTAGAGTTTGCCATAAGATATTTTCTTGGCTTTAAATTTTCTTCTATTTGCGACTTATTTATTTATGCTTAAAGTCATGTTGAGCTATAGTGTAAGGGTAACAAACAATGCAACTTTTATTTATATTAATACAGCATAACAAATTATACAAAAATTCTTCTAATTCAACAATCTTGATATTCCAAAATATAACTTTTTGTTTTGAAAAATACATAGACACTACAAGAAAACATTCAACATACACACTAGGAAAGAAAATGCGAACAGACGGTCAGAAACACTAATCAAGTTCCACAGTTTCTTCATCGAACAAATTCCAAAGTTGTTCAACGTCAAACGCCAAAGTGGCCCCAGTTTCTGTTGTCGTAGCTTCTGGACCCGGTGCATCTGCCTCTTGGCTCTCTTCTAATAATAGTCTCTCCAACCATATGTTTTTTCCATCCATTAGATTATAGACAGGCTCATAATTCTCCTCTTCTTTGCCACATGTGATACTACTTCCGCAAACATTATTGTTCTTGAGTCCAGAGCATGGAGGAATAACATCAACTTTTGGAAAGCAATTGAGATAGCTAAAACCGCTCTTTGAGGAGAAGGATCGAGGTCGAGGCTTTAAAACTTCGATCTTTTGGGCTGATGTGGTAGAAGGGGAAGTAATGATTTTCTTTTTCATTTTGGGCTTACAACATGGTTCATGATTCTTACTCAAATGGGTGTTCCAGTAATTCTTAACGTCATTTGCTGTACGACCAGGCAATCGACCCGCAATCAGGGACCATCTAAGTAACATACATATGAGTTATTAGTATGGAACTTGTGTGTTCTGAAATAAAAACTATCGAGTAAAAAAATATCTACCTATTTCCTAGAAGCCTATGGAGGCGAATAAGAAGATCAACTTCATCAGAACTAAGTTTTCCTCTCTTGATACTTGGCTTCAAATAGTTCAACCATCTTAGTCTACAACTCTTCCTGCATCGATTTAGCCCTACGAAACAAAAAAAGTACAGTATAATATCATGAAGAATCTATCTATCCGCAGCAATGTAAATAAAATAGTTACTTTTTCGTTCAGATGAGGCTGGCACTATAGCTTTTGGTCTTCAATTTTAAACTTAAATCTTCGTTTCGGTCCAATATTAAACAATGAGTTGTTTATTAAAGCAAATAGGAAAATAGTTTTTTGTGCTATCAGTTATTAATTAATTTGCCGAATTCATGTAATCAGATAGAGAGAGAATATTCGGTGTGATTATATATATATATACGTGTGTGTGTGTATGTGTGTAACATACCAGCTCTTAAAGGAACTTGGTGCCATTTGCCTTCTCCATACTTATATATACACTGCCTCAAGAGAGTACCTTCTTCACCAGTCCATGCACCTTTTCTCAACCCATTGGACGCAGCCTCCATGGAAAAACAAAAATTTATTAAATGTATCGAGGAGGAGGGTTTATATTGTGGTTTCAAAAATCCATGCAAGAGTTGTAGAGAATGTGAGCGTCGGAGCAAAATTATATATACACACGTAGCTAGAGAAGAGCTTTGATATCCACATTGGATTTTTGAAGAGATAGGGCAGTGACGTGCATGTTTGATATCCACATTTCATGATTTACCTGTCGTGCTTTATTTGCTCAGTAATATTTTTTGGTCACTGTTTAGGACGAGAGAAAAGGTTCGTGGCACCTAGCGACCAGCAAGTGTCTTAGCAAAAATAGGAGAAAGGAAGATTAATGATTGGTGGCTGATGATGGATTACAAGCTAGAGAGAGAGAGAGAGAGAGAGAGAGAGAGAGAGAGAGAGAGAGAGAGAGAGAGAGAGAGAGAGAGAGAGAGAGAGAGAGAGCAATTCCATTATTATAAGAGAGAGAGAGAGAGCAAATTCATGCACAAGACATAAAACATCGAGAAATAAGCTTGTTTACAGACTTTTTGTCTTTCTTTTTTTGATTCATTTTACAGACTTTTGGAGAGTTTTTCTTTACTGCAAATCTTACAAACCTTAAGACTGTTCACAGACTCATTTTTCTGGTTATCTTTGTTACATGTGATATTACCATCTTTGTTGCTTGCTTTGCCAAAGCCAACTTCTGGCTGCCAATTGAGCCGGGTGCAGTCGTTATAGGATTGTGGTAGAGGCTTTATAACATTGATTCTTTGGATCGGCGAAGTAGCTGAAGAATTATTTTCTCTCTTTCTCGTTTTGCTCTTACAACACGAGAAATTAGTGTTCCAGTAATTCTTGACATCATTCGCTGTCCGACCAGGCAATCTACCGGCAATGAGTGACCACCTAATCATGCATTTGAACAGTTTGTAAAATGACTTAGTATTGGATAATTTACATCATGTAAATAATTTGAATTTGTGTCTGAACGATATAAACCTGTTTCCTAGAAGCCTATGAAGGCGAATGAGAAGATCAACTTCGTCTGAGTTAAATTTTCCTCTTTTAATACTTGGCTTCAAGTAGTTCAACCATCTTAGTCTACAACCCTTCCCGCATCGGTTTAACCCTATAGAACCTTTACTTTATCAGTTATCATGAAGAATCTATGAACAGCCACAGGCTGGACATAAACAATACGGCCTTTACACACATATAGAAATATGCACATATTTAACCTTGTAGCTCATTTACTAAAAGACAAATAAACGAGAGGGTTTACCAACAATTTCTCCAGTTTCACCATTTATCTTGCCAACAAGAAATATTTTTCATTATGTGATATCTAGATATATTATCAGAAGAATTAAAGTGCACACACTTGTTAACTGATATATTAGTTTTTCCACCTGTTAAATAATTTGAGAGAGATGAGAATAAAGTAGGAAATTAAACTATAGATAAATGTTATATATTACATATATACCAGCTCTTAAAGGAACCTGATGCCATTTGCCTTCTCCATGCTTATCAATACATTGCCTCAAGAGACTATCTTCTTCAGCAGTCCATGTACCTTTCCTCAACCCATTTGAAGAACCCTCCATGTTCCAAAGATAAATATTAGAAGAATCTAACCAAGTTATCTAAAAATTTATAAGTAAAGGGGTCGTCGAGGAAGAGGGGGTATATATATCGTGGCTTCCCAAATCTTTGGACATTTTATTTAATAAGGTGAGTATGTAAGCGAATCTGTATATATATACACGTGAAGGGCATAAGGAAATGACGTGCATGTTTGATATCCACATTTCATGTTTTGATATCGTGTTTGCTAAGTTAGTTGTCTGATTTGGACTACAAAAAAGGTTCATAGCACTTAGCTAGTTAGCTGGTTTCTATATTTGCGTTCCATTTCATGCATAATATATACTCTCTCCATTTTTTATTACTTGTCGTTTAAGGTTTTTGTCACAGATTAATAAAACCATTAAATTTTCTGTTTTATCCCTTTTTAATATATTTTTTAATTTTTTTATTGGTCAAAACATTAATAAAATTGGATATAATTGGAATTCTTACCAAACATTTGCATTGGAAATCTAAAACGACAAGTATTGGAAACAAAAATTTATCTCTAAAATAACAAGTAATAAAAAATGGAGGGAGTATGACATAATTGGGAAATATAATGGATTAGCCTTTATATTTGGAGTATTTTTCTTCACTGCAGATCTGAAAAAGCTTTGAACTCTTATTCATAATTTAAAATATTCTTCTGTGTTTTTTCATATAGGAAAATTGAACTTCTTTACTAGAGGATTACAAAATGTTTAAAGAGTACGGTAAAAATTCGCACACAGTGACTAGGATTTCTCTATTAATCTATATATATATATATATAAAGTTAACTTTGCTCACTTCTCCTTCTTCCACATCAGCATCCACCTAATCAATTTTTTCTTTTGCATAAAATATTATTTTTAATATTCATTAATTGCATATTTATGAATTATATTTAATAACAGTAAAAATATATAAAAAACGAATTAACTAAAATTAATTAAATTTTAGAATAGTACAAACAATAATATAGTTTTTTAAGTAAATAATAAAATTAATAACTATCTAAAAATGAATTAAGTAAATTCAATGAAAATTTTAAAATAGTAAAAATAATACTATAAATTTGTTTTAGTAATAATATATTTATTAAAATTATAACCAAAAAATGATTATATTCCAAAATTTAGAATGGGTTAATGGGTTTTAGAATGTAAGTAAGATTTTAATGCATGGTGGAATAAAAGAAAACAAGTTATGTAATTGTATTTATAAAAATCTAAACATGAAAATAAAATTGAAGTGAAATATTAGTTTCTAAGAAACATATACCATAAAGATTTATTATTAAATTTTACTTATAAGAAAGGAAATATTAATAACTTAACTTAACTTAACTTAAAAGTATTGATCTAAAACAAAGGGGCACACTTTTTTTTTGGGAAAACTATGAAAAATTTTTTGAAAAAATAATCTATCTAAAAAACAAATTCAATGGTCAGGAAATATAGAAAAAATAATATCCAAGCCGTTACAAAAAGTGGCATGTAATCTTGTAGCATATCTCATAAGGTGGAGCTACAATTTTATAACATTATATAAAATATATATAACAAATATATATATATATATATATAATCAAATGTTTTTAACCCAAAACATTAGAATTTGTTCCAAAAAAATAATATAAAAAAAAAACCCAAAACATTGGCAAAAACAACATATTTAAAATACACTTTCTTTTTTTTTAGAAGACGAAGATGGGGTTACATCACAATATTAACATCTGCAAATAGCATATGAGATTTTAGAAATATATGTAGCTTGGAATAATGAATAGACATTCATTGTGGGGTTTAAATGTTTCATCATTTAAGCATTTTTGACTTAGTGTTAAATTATATTATGACAGATGATGCATTTGGACAACCTCATTTTAGCGACATATTAGTAAAACTGTTCATGAAACTTTGTATATTCACATTTAATGTTGGATATCAATATGTTTAAATGGTCTCTATAATTAGATTAACGATCGACATTGATGTTAGAACTTTTAAAATTATGTTTTCATGGGATATGAAAGATAAAAGATTGTCGACAATATTATTGCGACACCAGACAATAATATAGATTAGTAAAATAAGTACGGCATTTATATAGATTTATTTTTTAATCTTTAAATTATATTCATATTCAATGATTCTTATTGATAAAATTTTTAACTAAAATCCCACGTCAAATCGCAAATAGATATAACAAATAAACATTATCTTAAAAAATATATATGTCATATATCATTGAGTAAAGTAAGTTATATATTTATACTCAAAAATTGGAATTATTATATTTGAGCTCAACAATTTCTGTTGATAAAAAATATTTTAAATAAAAATCCCGCGCGTGTGCGGGTGCAAATTCTAGTAAGTATATAAAAAAAAAGAAAACTAGGAACCAGAAATATAATACGTAGGGAACAAAATTAAACTTGAAAAGATAAATAAAAGTCATTAATATATGGCCAAAGAGAAACCATAACATACGAGATCCTCTAAATTTCTTTCTGCCTTCTTTAAGATTTCTAAGCTTTAGCAATACTTACTCAGGAATTATTAACGCCGTCCTTTTGATAGGGCTTTAAGAACTTCTCTCTCAAAAAGAGACTTGCCTCTAATTAAGCAGAGTTTCCGTCCGAAGATTTCTCCTTTCTCTGTCGGCTTTGAATTTCTCATCTCTCGCTCTATCCTTTGTGAAAGTTCTGGATCTCAATTCTTCTTGTTCGCATAACCAGAATATTTGCTAAGTCAGTTCATTTGTCGCTTCTCCTAGCTCCGATCTTGGTGATATGGTTTCTTCTAAAGGTTTAGAAATGGATCTAGATAAAGCAATCTATGAGATGTCATTAGATGACAAACCTTTGGTTCTTTCTAATCAAGCAAAATTATGTTCTATTGATAAGAATTACTGTAGTATTATGGGCAGGTTCTTAAATCCCAGTAATCAGAGGATGTCTAATTGGATATTAGAAATGCCCAGGATTTGGTGAATTCAGAATAGAGTCCGAGGTGTGGCTTTATCTCAGGAAAAGTTCCAGTTTTTTTTTTCAAATCAGAAGATGATCTAGAGGACATCTTAAAAGCAGGGGTCTAGACACATGATGATTGGTGTGTCGTAATGGAAAGGTGGAACGTAAAACCTACAATTGATCATATGATGTTTCTTCCAGTCTGGATTCGTCTGAGAAATATTCCAGTTAACTACTACACAAAAGAGACAATTCAGGAAATAGCGGAGTGTGCTGGTACAGTGTTACAAGTACTTTTTGATTCTGAAAAATCTCAAGCTCAAGACTATGTTGAGTTAGAGCTCTAATTGATGTCAGAAAGCCTTTAAGAAATTAAAAGAAGTTCAACTTCCGTCTGGAGAACTAGTTTTAATAAGCTTTGATTATGAAAGGATCCCAAAAAGATGTTTCCAGTGCCAAAGGTTGACACATGAAAAGACTTTGTGTCCTTTTAATTACTCAGCAGAGTCAGAAAGAACTCCATCTACATCAAAGAACTTAGATAAGCAGAAAGGGTTGCTTATACACGAATCAGATCATGAAGCTTCTCAACAAGCTCCTCCTAAACTGCTAGCTGATGCTTTAAAAGAATCTTCTTTTCAGATTCAGTTAGGCTCTTTGAAGAAAAGGAATGATGAAGTCTTCTCAGGATTTTCAGATGTTTCCTTCTCCTCGGGAGCTATTTCTGGTGATTTTGATGCTAGTTCATCGGGATTAAGTGTCAAACAGAAAAACCCTCAAAGAAGAAAATCTCCTTGCATAAAAATAAACAAAGCAAAAATGGATATGGTTGAAGACGAAAAGTTTAGTAATAATGACAAGTAGGTGGATAAAGTTGTTAAGAGAAAAGCTCTGATGTCAAGAAATATATCTCACAAATGCCTTAAGATGGACAAAAACACGGTGGTTCCAGAGGAACCGTCGTTGTATGAGTAAGGCATATTAAGTTGGAATTTTCAAGGTTTGAGGAATCCTTGGACAATTCGACATCTTGAGGAAATGAGAAAAGATCACTTTCCAGATATAATATTCCTCATGAAAACTCAAAATTTTGACGATTTTGTTTTAAAGATCTTTAGGGAGCTTGGTTATGATAAAGTTTATACAATGCAACCAGAAGGTAACAGTGGAGGATTATCTATCTTTTGGAAAGATCATCTGGATAGTGAATTTCTTTTTGCAGATAAGAACCTGCTCGATTTACAGATATCTTCAGGTAAAAAAAGATGGTTTGTTTCGTGTGTTTATGGAAATCCAGCTTCACATCTTAGACCTTTGTTATGGGAAAGAATGAATGAGCTTGGTGTTGATAGGAAAGAAGCTTGGTGTATGATAGGCGATTTCAATGATATCCTTTCTAATAAGGATAAGTTAGGTGCTCCTCTTAGACCTTTATCATCTTTTAGAGCTTTTAAAAAGATGATAAGCTTATGTGATATGCAAGAATTTTCCAAATATGGAAACAGTTTTACTTGGGCAGGAACAAGTCATCAGTGGATTCAATGCAAGCTTGATAGATGTTTTGGAAATTCAGCCTGGTTTTCAATGTTCCCTAGTCCTCACCAATGGTTTCTTGAGAAACTAGGTTCAGATCATCGTCCGGTTTTGGTGAAATTCATCAAGGATCAAGAGTGGATACGGAAACAATTCAGTTTTGATAAACGAATGGCTAATGATCCTTCTCTAATGAAGGTGATTTAAAACTCCTGGAATACTGATAGGTCGGATGGCAAGCACTCGTCTATGTTTAGTATTGCACAGTGTAGAAAAGCTATCAGTAAATGGAAAAGAACAGGTGATTGCAATACTAAAGAAATAATTCAGAGGTTGAGAAAAGAGTTAGATGATCAGGTCAGTCGCAGATACCCCTGTTGGCAAAGAGTTGCTATAAAAGAACAGTTGAGTATTGCTTTTCATGAAGAAGAAATTTATTGGAGGCAAAAAAGCTCAGAGAAATGGTTACTAGATGGTGATAAAAATACTCAGTTTTTTCATGCATCGGTTAATTCCAAGCAAATTGGAAACTCGTTGAAGTTCTTATTGGATGAGAATGGAGTAGAGTGCCATTTAAACAAAGAAAAAGGATGGATTGCCACTTCTTTTTTTACAAAGCTATTTAGAACTTCATCTCCAATCAATCTGAATTCTTATTTGGAAGGGTTTCAGCCTAGATTCACAACAGCAATGAATCAAAATCTACTCAAAGATGTAACTGAACAGGAGATCTACAATGCAGTCTTCTCTATTAATAGTGAAAAGACTCCAGGTCCTGATGGTTTCATAGGATTTTTCTTTCAGAAATATTGGTCAGTGGTGAAAGATCAGGTTATAAAGGAGATCTGGGATTCTTTAAGACAGGAAACCTTCCTAAAGGCTGGAATCATACTCATCTTTGCTTAATACCAAAGAATTTAAATCCCCAGAAAATGACAGAAGTAAGACCAATAAGTCGGTGCTCGGTATTGTACAAAATAATTTCCAAGATTATTTCAAGCAGATTGAAGGTGCATCTTCCAGACATCGTATCTCCAACACAATCTGCGTATGTGACTGAGCAGTTAGTCTCTGATAACATTTTAGTTGCGCATGAAAAATAATGCACAGCTTAAGAACTAATGATCAGATTTCTAGAGAGTTCATGGCATTCAAAACTGACATGTCCAAAGCCTATGATAGAGTAGAATGGATTTTTTTGGAGGAAATTCTTACAGGTTTAGGTTTTGATAGGAAGTGGATAGATTGGATCATGGGCTGTGTTACAACTGTAACTTATTTAGTGTTGATTAATGGAGAATCACATGGATTTATTAAGCCAGAAAGAGGCATTAGACAAGGAGATCCTCTATCACCTCTTCTTTTTGTTCTATGTACGGAGGTTCTGATCCATATTCTAGATCCAGCACAGAAAAGTGGAAAGGTTACATGCATTCAGTTCAACAACACAGGTCCTACAGTGAATCACCTTCTTTTTGCTGATGACACTTTGTTAATGTGCAAAGCTAAAAAAGAGGAATGTGGTGAAATTATGTTGGGTTTATCTAAGTATGAAAGAATATCAGGTCAGGTGATCAATTTAGATAAGTCAACAATAACTTTTGGAGTGAATGTGAAAACAGAGATTAAGAATTGGGTTAAGATGAAATCGGATATATGGATGGAGGGTGGGACAGGGAAATATTTTGGCTTACCGGAATGTCTAAGTGGCTTGAAGCAGCAGTTGTTTGGGTTTATTAAAGACAAACTTTTAGCCAAAATGAATGGATGGTATGCGAAAGTACTTTTTCAAGGTGGCAAAGAAATTCTGCTAAATTCTATAGCAATGGCTCTCCCAGTTTATTATCTTCTTCTTCTCTATTCTCTCTATTGGGTTTGTTACGATATGGGGTAGAAGAAGATACCATAACAAGTTCTTCTTCCCCAGATCGTAACATACCCAACAGAGAGAATAGAGAAGAAGAAGATAATAGAAAACTTGTTTATTTCTCATCAAGTGTTAATGTACAGTGTACTGTTGTTTATATACAACAATATTAATGTAAGCTAACATAAGCCACACTTAAGTTAATTATAACAATAATGTGCTAACATGCACTGTGAGACTAATATATGTGTGATAGTTTGTTTACTTTTTGATTAGCATTTTTTGGATCCTGCTTATCTACAGCAGATGAAAGATGAAGTAATGGTTGCAGATCAGTGTTCTGATCTCTGTTTCATCTTGTAACTTAATCAGTTTGTTTACTGTTCTAAGTATCTTTAGTAGAAAAGGCGTTGGCCACTCTGAGTTATGCAACAATGAGATTATCTTTCTTCATGTGATAATCCAACCTTGAAATAGGTGAAAAGTGGAAGCTTCCACAGTTGTAATTCTAGTAAATGTTATATAACATCAGACTTGAAAAAAAAAAACAAAAAAAAAACATACGAGATCATGATACAAAATTATGAAATATGTATATTAGCTACTTATTTTTTCATCAATGTAACTTTTATTTAATTTTTTCAATAATTAATTTTAACTTACATAGTAGATTAGACTTTTTATTTATTTGAAAGGAATAATAATAATAATAATACATCAAACTTATACAATGTTCCCAGGCAACCAGTTACGAACCGTTTAGAACCGAAAAGGCCTTCAATTCATGCTTTCCCAACTTTATGCATGGCCCAATTTTGATCTCTAGGATGTCTAATGATAAACAGTAAATATGCTAAAGAGTCTTTAAAGATACTTAGAATAGTTGATAAGAGAAATTTTAATTCCCTAATTCAGAACCGGCTCTAAATTTTCGAAAACCGCAGGAAAAGAAAAAAATGGGTTGTTAAAAATCTGTTCAACACGACCACGAAGATTAGAACGATGATGAAGACGAAGAAGTGTAAATGACAATTTGGTTTTTTTGGTTTGTCTATTTTTCTTTGGGTTAGCACGTTAATATTTCTTGATCATTGTTTTCTAGATACTAATTCAAGTAATGTCTATTTTTTTTTTGTTAACACGTTAATATTCTTAAGTAATTTTTTATTTGAATTTTAGAAAACAGATAAGAAAAATATTTAGGAGACTTTATTGAAAATACACCTAGTTGAATCTTCTAATTTTTACTTCAATACATATATTTTAAAATAAATATTAAATACATAACATATTTAATGGTTGTCTGATGGTTGAGGGTTGTTCGAGATTCAAAAACGAATCTATGTTGGTATGAGAGAATTGAAGCATACACAAACCAACTTTGTGGTTTCGAGATGGGTGTCGATCGACACCATATGAGTGTCGGTCAACACCATCAATTGTTGGGTACGGTCGGTTTGATTTTAAATCATCGAATCAAAGTACTTTGAGTATGGAAAGCCCTAAACCGTGTTATTTAAGTGGAAAGCCGACATGAGGGTTCATCAGTCGTCCATTTGTCGTTTCCATAGAGAGAGGGAAGAGAAAAAAAAGTTCTCCTATGAGTAGTTGTTAGTTTTCGGTGAGTTTTGTGCCTTTCCTTCAGAGATCAGAATTTATCTTTTCTTCAGAAATCAGAATTGTGCCTATTAAACAAGTTATGTTCCATTTTGTTCCCTACGGGAATTGTGTTTTGTCAATGTCATATATTAATTGCGTCCAACCTCCTCCACCATGTATCCTCTATAAATACATGGTCCCATCAATACTATCTCCCCAGGTTGATATTTCACAATTCCTTTGCTTGTTTGCATGATTTTGTGGTTCTTGTGACTTTGTGAGACTCATGTGTGAACCTTGCTTGAGCTTGGTACGATTGGAGAATGGGATCTGACTTAGAGCTACGAAGAAAATCGAAAGAGGTGAGTGCATGACCATGGTTTATCAAAACTTGAGATTCTCTAATTTTTGTGTTCATGAGTTGTATGATTTATTCCTCTGATTATTTGTATGATTTTGTGGTTCTTATGACTTTGTGAGACTCATGTCTGAACCTTGCTTGAGCTTGGTGCATTTGGAGAATGAGATCTGACTTAGAGCTTCAAGGAAAATGATGTTCGATATCGGTGTCGGTCAACACCAATGTGAGGACGGCGCGAGGACTCTAACGAGTGTCGGTCAACATCATGTGGAGATGTCGATCGACAAAAATTTGGGTTTTCAGAGATGTCGAGTAGGTGTTAGTTGTAACACTCCGGTTTTAGGGACATGCAGAGAGGTTTAAAAGAATCGATTTTGCCACCTAAGTCACCAAAGTGCACTTATCTTTTCGGTCATTGGTCCTGAGAGAACTCTAGAGTTAAGCATGCTTGAGCTAGAGTAGTTTCAGGATGGGTGACCTTCCGGGAAGTGATTACTGGAAAACTGTGCGAGTGAGGACAAAATACAGGGAAAGATCATGTGGTGATTTGTAGGGAAGGTAAACAAGTCTTTAAAGCCTTCTGCACGTAGCAAACTGACCAACGAATATGGATGGGCTCACAGGCCTACTAAGAGGACGTGATGCCCATTAAGGAAGGTGGGCCCATGGACTGGGAATGGACATGGGGCCCACTAAGAGGTGTCGGTCGGGCCGTTACAAGTGGTATCAGATCCAATCCCAGACGCGTGTGGGGTCACACCATCTAGGGTGACGGTCTTGGTGTGCAACAAGGACGTTGCGATCTGTTAGGGAGGGTGAACTGTAACACTCCGGTTTCAGGGATATGCAGAGAGGTTTAAAATTATTGATTTGGCCACCTATGTCACTAAAGTGCAGTTATCTTTTCTGTCAAGGGTGCTGAGAGAATTCCAGAATTAAGCTTGCTTGAGCTGGAGTAGTTTCAGGATAGGTGACCTTACGGGAAGTTATTGTCGGAACTGTGCGAGTGAGGACAAAACACAGGAAAATATCATGTGGTGATTTTTAAGGACGGTAAACAAGTCTTTAAAGTCTTCCGGACATAGCAAACAGACCAACAAATATGGATGGGCTCTCGAGCCTAACGAGAGGACATGAGACCCATTAAAGAATGTGGGTCTGCGGGTTGGGAGTGGACATGGAGCTCACTAAGAGGTGGCGGTCGGGACGTTACATCGGTCGACACCAGGGGGCAGGAATCAGTCGACACATGGTTGCCAGTGTTGGTCGACACCCGCTAGTGTCGGTCGACACCACTATGTCAGCAGGCGGCTGATGCTTGTTTATTCCTGGTTTGATTGTGTTAGTTATTGATTGTTGATCTGTAAATTTTTGATCCTTTTGTGTATAGCCTAATAGATGAGAAAATTATCTCACTGAGTCGTGATAATATTCATGCATCTTAATTGTTGTTTGTGATACAGGTAAAAATAAAGTGTTATCTTGGAATCAAAAAGCAATTTAGAAAAATATGTTCTAGTTGCTCGTTTGGTTTATGTTTGGCTTTTGTTAGGTTGCTAGAATCGGGTCATTAGAATGATTTTAAGATGCTGATTATTTGCTTTATGATATTGCTTGTTATTGGTTATTAAATTCATTGGTTTATTGGTTATTATTCTATTAGAGTATTATAGATTTAATGTTAGTTATTTCCGCTGTTTGAATTGATTGACGTTAGATTGTTAGTGTATATGGAATCACTAAAAAATATTATATTTTTTTAAAGATAAGTTATTTTAAAATTAATTAATTAATAATAAAATAAATTTTCTGTAAATTAATATATTTTTATAATTCTAATATTATTAATTTATAGATATTTATTACCATATCCAACAATTTATAAATGATCTATCTACCTTTTGCCCAAAATAAAATGACACATCTACCATTCCATTCTTCTATAGAACCCACCGGTCCCTTCCATCATTGAACTAATCCAAAGTTACGGTTGTTGGATCTTTCTGATGGTTGATACCGGACCTCTTCATCACTTGTAATATTTGTTGATGTTGATTTAAAGATAATGTATTAATAAAATTGTACAAAATATTAAAGTAGATATGTGCCAAACTTATTACGAATTATGATTAACCGTATGATTAAACGTATGATTACAGATATCTTTTCCGTTCGTTCAATTGCACACATGGAGAAACAAATTACAAACTAAAAAAGAAATCAACCCAAACCATCAAGTCGATTCAGCGATGAATTCAGTGATTTCAATGGCTAAAAAATTGTGGAATGATCTCGGTTCAGATATAATCAAAGCCTATAAGCTCCCGTTATGAAGCAGATCGGACTTGGCTCTTGGTTTAGGCCGATTGCAGATCGGAGCAGAGAGGAGGGAAAACTGAGGGAAGATAGAAAAAAGAAGAAGAAGAAGAAGAAGAGGAGGACCGCTAGGACATCTTTAGCCACCGACATCACTGTTCATCATCATCGAAGGGAAGAAAGGAGGAAGAAGAACACCGTCGTGTATTTTCTGTTTAGTTAAGTAATTTAGATGTAAACGGTTTAATTCAGGTTTAGCCGGTCAATGTTAGATTGGTAAACAGTAAACCGATTATAACCCATATTTTTCTGTTTTTAGATTTGAATTTTGATTTTATGGGTTATGAGGTTAGGAACTTTTAAATCAGGGAAAAACCGGATTGAAACTTCTCTTTTGTGTGGACCGAGATCGAGATTCAAATTCTGTGTGGTTCTAGTGCTATATATGAAATTTTCGAGGGGGATACAGATCGTTTTTTCTATAAAATTGGGTTTTGAAAATTAATCATTAATAAAATTTTGACATGTGTCAAGTTATCAATATGAAATTTTAATATGTGTTAAGTTAATATTTAATAAGACGAATTTTTGATTACAACAAAAATATAATATTTTGTTTGATAAAATAATAATAATATAAAAAGATAATAATCAAAAATTACAGAATTTTAAAAATGCAAAGTTTTTAAATAATTATAAAGAGATTATATATATATATATAATCTTATTTACTTATTTAATAATATTATTTACTTATTCAAAATTATAATATTATTTCTACAAAAGTAGTTACATAAAATTTGAAATTATAATATTATTTATTTATTTTTAATTTTAAGTTATTAATTCTACAAAAAATAGAAAATAAGACTAAGGAAAATATACAGGTAATTATTAATTCTAAATTTTGTAAGCACTCACTTCTATATAAACATAGATCGTCTCATATTTAAATAATTTATTCAAAAACATTGCTTCCAATTTTGTTTAATTGGGAAATATTTTTTAATGGGAAGGCAAAATTTTTCATATTTTTGAAAACCAAAATTTTCCCCTATTTTCTTTTTTTCAGTTGGGAATAGGTAAGAATAATATGTTAACCCAAAAAAGGATTAATATATGCGTCTTCTTTTCCTAATACTGAAATTTTAAAATTTATTGTAGTAATTTTAGATAATTTTATTTAATTTATATTTTAATCTTTGAATTATTTGAGATTCATATATTACCGTGCTTATAATTTTCTATTATTTTTTAATTATGTCAAATTAATTTTCTTCTAATTTCTCAACCTTGATTGGTTGGTCATAAATCCTTCTTTTTTTTGCAAACATAATTGTTACCATTATTCATTCAATTCCAAAAGAAGATAACGAGTAAAAGCTCATCAACCTAATAGATTAATAAAATAGGCTAATCAAATACAAGTTTACAACAAACATAGATAGATCTATTGGAAATACATATATCATTGTTGATAGATCCATAGGAGCTTAAAGACCGTGACACCCTAGTTTGCGGAAATGTTTAAAAGAATTGATTTGGCCACATATGTATGCCATCAAAATGCACTTATTTTTCGGTCAAGGGTCCTTAGAAAACTTCATGATGGGTGAACTTCTTGGAAGTGATTGTCGGAACTGTGCAAGTGAGGACAAAACACAGAAAAATATCATTGAACACTGGAAGTTATACGTAATCAATTCACGAGTAGCCAAGTGCCAATTACGATGACCCTTATCCCAATTTAGTTTCATCACTTGCCTCTGTGAGTTCCTTCTACTTTTTTTACTGTGCGAGTGAAGTTTTTAAAGTCTCTCAGACATAAAAAACCGGTCATCGAATAAGGATGGGTCCACGGGGCAGGAATAGATATAGAGCCCACTTAGGAAAGTTATTTGCGATGGATGGGCCCACGGGCCAGGAATAGATGGGTCCACGGGCCAGGAATAACATTTCATCAAAAGTTTAAGAAAATAAGACTATTTGTGAAAATATTAAAACAAATCACCAATGACTCTTCTCAACTCTTTTATAATTAATTTACTTTGGCCTTGTAATTCAATGTGAGAAATTTATTATTTAGCAGAGAATATCTATAAAGTATATGTGTTGTCATTTATCACATTGCTTGATTAAATTTTGGATGAAAACCAAAATGCATAAAGTAATAAGAGTTTCAATATAAAATTTATTTGTTTTTTAAATAATTATTTTAGTATTTTTATGGTTTTTAATTATAAATCAAATTTAATAAAATTTTTGGTGTTTTTAAACATTTATATAATTATATATTACATTTATTATGTTTTAACCACTAATGCAACCGTTGGTCAGCCAGTCATAAAACTCCCGCAAACGCATCTATTTTAAAACGCTAAATCAGTCATTCAAAACGCTTAATAACGCTTGAAACCACAATCGTCAGCTTCTACAATCTTCTGCAATCGTAACCGCAAATGCTGCATTTGAACCAATCTAGGAATTAACAATTTCAAAACGCAAGAAGCCGCAAGAGACTTTAACATATACCAGCGGTATTAAGACTAGGGGGTGTATTGAAACTTTTATTTTGGAGGATTTGATGGGATTTAGAAAATTTGAAATTTTGATAGATTTTAGGGAAGTTGATATGATTTATGGTAAAATTCTTTCAAATCACACCTAAAACCATGATATTTGGATTTCTGTATTTTTAACTAAACAAATCCTTTCAAATCCTTCAGAATCCCTAAAACTTATTAAAATCCAAATGGACAAACTGTTTTGAATAACAGTGGATTTTAAAGTAGATTTTTAAATTATCAGTTCAATAACAATGAATTTTAAAGTATATTTTTAAATCATCAGTTCAATAACAGTGGATTTTAATAGACTTTTTAAAGTCCGTGATTGAATAACATAAAATTTTGTAAATTTTACACAAATCACCTAAAATGTCAAGTTGAATACACTCCCGTAGATGTATTTCCTTTCTTCTCTTTTTAAATCACTTTTTGTGCAAAATAACATTCACTTCAAAAACTAGATTATTAGTTCTACAAAGTATTATGGTTCTATCACATAATATATATTACGTCATTCCGTAACCAGGTGGATCACATAGCACAAAATATTAACAAGAGAACCGAAATATTGCTCAGAGTTTGGATCTTTAAGATGAGTAAAGTTTAAATTCGAAAAATGATTTTTATTTCAGTTTTTTTTTTTTTTTTAACCATGTTAATTGAATAAGAAGGATGTTTGTTCGATTTTTCAAAATTTGAAACTGATTTCTATTTCAGTTTGGAAATTGGGTTTATCAGAAGAACAAAGCTAGAAATACGTCAGTGATTTTGGTCTAGTTTCAAATTGACGAAATTGGGTCAAATTAATATTCTGAATTGGCTGGAAACTAGTATTAAATGATGTTGGGAACATAGCACATATGAACTTATATTATAATAAGAACATAGCTCATAACACAGATGAACTTATATTATAAGAACATAGCTCATAACACACATACATGAGTTCATAAAACCCTACGTCACGTACATAACGTTTAACAAATATATGCGCATATACATTAAAACCCTAATCACTTAAAACATATGACATATATAGGGGGCTTGTTTTAAAACCTCATGCACACAAGACACAACAAAACAAGAAAAACATAAAGACAAACCAAAGGAAACCCAACATAATTGAAGGTTACGGAAGTTGTAAGTAATTAACCGAATTAAGCTCCCCAGTCTCTAAAAAGCTGCTCAAAGTCAAACATGGACGACGATGAGCTCATCAAAGAAGGACCTGCCTCGTCAGTTTTCATGGCTGCCGGATCCACCGCATGATCTGCATCTGCATTTTCCTCAAGCAAACTCTCCCACCACATACTTTCTCCATCCATTACATCATTCACACGCCCATGTTTTTCCTCATCTTTGTTACATGTGACAATATTATCTGTGTTGGTGATTCCGCCAAGGTCAACTTCTGGCGAGCCGTTGACGTGGCTGTATCCGTTGTTGTTGGAGAAAGATCGAGGTTGAGGCATTATGGCATTGATTTGTGGTGGTGGTGTTGCCTCTGAGCTACTAGGGTTTCTCTCCCCTATCTGGTTCTTACCAGACATGTCTTGCTTCTTACTCAAATGGGTGTTCCAGTAATTCTTTATGTCATTAGCAGTTCGACCAGGTATGCGACCAGCAATCAAGGACCACCTGCACTCATACAAATATATACATGAGTTTACTAATTATAAACCACGTTTTTATATAGTTTAGGAGGTAATCATGATAAACCTGTTTCCAAGAAGGTTATGAAGGCGAATAATTAGATCAATTTCATCAGAGTTAAGTCTTCCCCTTTTAATATCTGGCCTCAAGTAGTTTAACCATCTTAGCCTGCAACTCTTCCTACATCGATTTAGCCCTACAAAACAAATAATTGGCATCAACTCTGTTATATGTATTCAGAGACCGTTTTTGTCTCCCCTATATGTTATCACATAAAACCTAACCGCAGGTCACGTTCACAATTAATTAGGTCTTTAGTAGTGATAAAGAATGAGAGTTTTTGACTACTTCCAAATACATCTACGATGTTCTTAAGCAACATAAATGTAAATAAAACTAGTGATAAAGAAGAATATTAGTGGTTGATTAGTTGTCCAAAAGAAGAAGAAAAAACACATGAATTGATTATCTTTGTGAGTAACATATACCAGTTCTAAAAGGAACTTGGTGCCATTTGCCTTCTCCATACTTATCAATGCATTGCCTCAAGAGACTATCTTCCTCAGCAGTCCATGCACCTCTTCTCACCCCATTATTGGACGACGGAGTCTCCATGGAGAAAATATAGATTTTCAAATCAAGAAGATTTTAAGATTGATGAATGGTGTATATTGTAAGTGTCTGTGCGGGGATATATATACACACTTTAGGTTATATAGAAATGACGTGCATGTTTGATATCCACATTTGTTGTTATAGCTTTCGTATTAAAGTTTTTTGGTTAATGGTTATTCTGTATTACAAAAAACATATTAATTTTTGTGTAATAGGGTCATCTTAATTTGCTTTTAACTAATAGGACAAAAGGTGGGTAAGCTTTTAAGAGAGCATAATGTAACATAACGTGAATGAGTCAGTGGTCATATCTCATATGCAGAAGCAGAGGCAATGTGAGTCTGTTATACCATGAGCCAGGTAAGAAGGGTATCTCCGTGAGATGCGCCATTGTCTGTTCAGGACCAGTCCGATAAATTTTGTGGGGTTTTAATATTATGTGGCCCATTTTATGAATTCTTAAAGTATTGTTTGCAAAATTCTGATTGCTAGCCTACTGTTGATATATGTTTTATCTATTAGTATTTCAATATATTTTAAAAAAAATTAGTACTAGTTGTTGGATTTTTTAAGATTTAGTGTTCATTCCAAAGTCATCCCAAAGCTTAGGCCTTGATTGGAAGAGCATATGAGGAAGCTTTTTAATTTTATCATCTAATCAATATTTATTAGGAGAGCATATAAGGGAGCATTTAGAAGCTGTAGATGCTCTCATATGCTCTCTTCCTATATGCTCTCATTTGAGAAATGTGTGGATATAACAATACAATTAAAATATATATTATTGTTTTATTAAAATATTAATGTGGATATATATATAACAATACATTAAAATATTAATGTGGATATAACGTTTATAATATATATTATTGTTTTATTTTAGTTTAATGTGTTATATTATATATATTTAAAATTTTTATTGAAATTAAAAATGTAAATATAGATATAAACTTTTATAAAAAATTATAATATATATTAATTATTTGTAATTAATGTGTTACATTATAAATATATATAATTAAAAATTATTAAATTACACATTTATATATATAACAATACAATTTATTAAATGTAAGATAAATTTTTAAAAAATTATATAACAATGAGTGATAATTAATTTTTTTAATGAAACACATTTAAATTATTATTTTTTAATTAATATAATATATTAAATATAAATATAATATATAATATTTCACTGTGGGCTGCCTAAAGCAAAAAATATTTTTGTTGCTCTTTAAGTAATAAAAATGTGCATATATTGCCTACATCCTAGACACCTAAAGAGATAGGGGACAACCACTATACTACAAGTGTTTTGTTGTTTTTTGATGCCCCAAAATGTTGTATATATTTTGGCGCCTAAAGCCCTTGCTTCACTGGCTTTAGATCAGAGCCGACCCTGCAGCTTATGCACCTTAATACTTATGCTGCATAATGCTAATGTTCTAGTATATGTGCCGACCCTGCAGCTTATGCACCTTAATACTTATGCTGCATAATGCTAATGTTCTAGTATATGTGGTTCCAATCAAGCTCTTAATGACATCAATAAAACGGAAGAATAATTGTTATGGTACTAGACTAGTACCAGTAGTAGTTTTTGTTGACGTCACTAAGCTTTGGGATGACTTGGGAATGAACACTATATCTAAATCAGTATATGATTATTTCATTGTAGTTATTCATTAATTGGTTTTTTAGTGGTTTATAGAAGAGAGAAAGGCGGCTGGGTTTCAAGAGTAATGCAAAAAATCAAGCACCAAAGAACTTGTCAAACAAATGGGATTAATATATTAATCTTTACTATTAATCGTAAAGACGTTTACAAAACAAACATTTATTTTATAAGAAATTATAAGGATATGCCATTAGAGTTATGATCAATTAATTCTTTCTAAAAAGGTTAAAATCGTTAGGCAAAGATGTCTCTCTGTTTGGGCGACTCGTTTCGCGATCGTCCTCAACCGCTACTCAATCCTTGCTTATCGATCTTGTTTCCGATTAGGAGTAATTTTCCGACCGCTAAATCCTTTTCTTCTGTGTTAGGGATCCATTGCGGCGGTTTCTTTCTGTCAGTTTTTATTGACAGTTGTTGGTCTCCTAGTTTCACGGGAGTTAACCGTCAACCAAAACCACCATGGATCTCTTATAAATTCTCTTCCTTCCCTCCTTTTTTCTCATCAATCCTTCACTTGTTTCCTTTCATCAACCCGATTCTGCAAAGTATGAGCGATAATCTTCGCAAATCCGTTCAAGACTTGGATTTGGGCATTGAAGATACCCCAATCACTCTCCCATCTGAATTTCTCAATCGGGCAATTGCTGTGAATCGTCACACACTAGTCGTCACTCCGGTTAATCCCAGGAAGCAAAATCTGCGTGCGTTGATCCGCCAAATGCCAAGAGTCTAGGGCCTTGCGAATGAATGTGTCGGACGAATTCTTGAAGGCGGACGTGTCCAGTTCCGTTTCCAATCGGAGGATTCCTTGAATCTCGTCCTGCCTTGAGGACCATTGTCTTTCAATGATTGGATGGTCACTACTCACCGGTGGTACCCGAACATCTCTGAGACCAACATGAAGATCATTCCTTTTGGGTTCAAATCCAAGGTATTCCAACGCTATGCTTAACTAACGCTATGGGTAGATGGGTAGGCAATAAGTTAGGCTATGTCTCTGAGGTCGATTATGATGAGAACAAGAACCAGACTGGGGCTGTTCGTGTTAGGATAGACTGGAACATAGATGATCCATTGCGCTTTCAAAAGAATATATTTTTTATTGCTGATGAGAATACTATCATTAAGTTTTGTTATGAAAGGCTTCGAAACTTTTGCACCAAATGTGGCTCTCTTAAGCACGATGTCAAAGAATGTGCACTTGGTTTTGAGGATCTCGGTTCAGACCACTCTGACAACGATAGTGATAATGATGGGGATAATCACAATGATGGGTACAAGGACATGTCCGAAGCGAATACCCTTCCATCAATGGACCCAGCCAGCCTGATCGCGGGTTTACAAATACCACCACCAGCAACTACAGCAATCCAACAATATGTACCACACCCGGTTCTAAACAATGCTTTACCAAGTCTTTTTGAAGACAAGGACCTGACAGTTGAGAGGCTAAACTATCTCAAGGCCAAGGTAGCAAGGAAAACCTTTGCGGCATCTAAACAACCAAGACTCTGCTGTGAGGAGAAACCTGATAATACATACAATGACCATGGCTTCTTGAAGCGGAAGAGAGTGGAGTTTGAGATCACTTTTAACAATGCAGAAGCAACGGATGTGAAATATATCATGGTTTTTAGGTGTTTTTAGCCATGATATAAGTCTTATTTATAGAGTCTTTTGGTGTTTTTAGAGTTTTTTGAGTCTTTATAGGATTTAGCATGGATGGGAGCTTAATGGAGCTAAATAGGAGGATTTGGAGCATAATCAAGCATTGAGGCAGTTGGGAGACGAAGTTCAGAGACTTGCATCGGTCGATGCAAGTGATGTGTCGATCGATGCAGTATCCAAATACGAAATTGGAAGTTTTCTCACAAGTTTTGAAGATTTACAAATCTGCCCCAAAGTCTTCCATATTTGCATCATTAGTCCCTGGCCGTGTTTAGGAGTATAAATAGGATTTTTATGGTCATTGTTTAGACCTAAGCTTTATTTTTCCCTGTAACTTTTGAGAGCAAACCCCTGAGAGATTTTTAGAGAGTTTTTGGAGAGAAGAATCAAAACTCCTTCAGAGAAGATTCAGAACTCCTTTTCTTCTATCTTTAACCTCTTAATGCTATCTATTTTATTCATGATTTGTGTTTTTACAATTATGTCTGAGTAGATCTGCTTGTTAGGTTTAGGGTTTCTCATTAGGGATTTCATGGATTATTAGATCTGTTAATTTAGGATTCATTATCTTTCTTGTTCTTCATCATAGGTTGTTCTTAATGCTAGATCTTTGACTAGTCATCTGGATTTAGATCTTAGGATTATTGATTGATATGAGAATATAATTGATTTTCCTGAAAAAACCTTTTGTGAGCAAAATTACTTTTTGCAAAGAGATTTGAACTAGTGATTTTGTGAACTTATCTAACCTGATTTTAAAGCTGATTTATTACCTAGAATTTTGCAAAGAAATTTGGATTTTCTGGTTTTAAATTTAGATAATATTTGCAGTGAGAACTGATTTATTTTATAATTGTGTTTAGAGTTCAAGAACGGTGCTTAATTGTTGAATCCTGCTTTTTAATTAATTGATCTGATTTTCATGTTTTTTCTGAGAATTTCCCTAGGCCTAGCGTTTGTTCCTATTGATTAACAACTCTTTTATTTTCTGTTTTACTTTGCAATTTAATTTAAATATTTTGATTTAGCATAATTAAAAGATTATTAAATCTATTGTGTGAATCTAGAGTTCTTGTGGATTCGATCCCTAAGTACTACAATTGACCTCTTAATTTGAGAGAGTAGCTCAGGGTTAAATTTGAGCATATCAAATTTTGGCGCCGTTGCCGGGGACTCTTTTGATTCACCATTAGATTAAAGTCTTTGATTTTGTCTAGATTTTTATTTTTCTGTTTTACTTACACGCTTTTGTTTCTTTTCTCTTGTGTGTTTCAGGTACATACCTAAGCCTAGCACCACGAAAAGTCCTACTGGTCCAGTTGTGAAGCTTACAAACCAAGAGTTAGGACAACTTGAGCGTGCAAACACAAAGCAGCCAAGTCAGTGAAGATGGCCAATATAATCATATTGAGACCTGATGAGGCTGGGGTTTGGAAGGATCAAGAGGGTCATGCGTACAACGAGCAAGGCCAGAAACTTGATGCTGAAGGACGAGTTATTTAGGAAGAACTCGTCTTGGTTGAGGATGATGCACATGGCGTCGAGCGACGCAACGACGGCATCGATCGACGCAACCAGGAAGGCATCGATCGACGCAATACTGGCATTGATCGATGCAATGCTAGAGCGGATGCGGAGAATGTTCAGAGGCGACGGGACAACAGTGGAGAGCTTGTCAAGACTATTGCAGACTTCAACAGGCCAGATTTGTTCTATGAGAACCGCTCTGCAATTGTCCCTCACCCATTCCCAAGGAATGACTTTGAGCTGAAGCCTGCCTACTTCGCTCTTGTTGGACAAAGGACATTCTCGAACTTGCCAAATGAGAAGCCTCTAGACCACATAGAGCACTTTGAGGACATATTTACAAGCATCAAGGCTAATGGAGTCACAAAAGACTACCTCTACTGCAAGCTTTTCCCTTACTCTCTAGCTGGGGAAGATTTTCATTGGCTAAGGCAGCTGAAGCCAGGATCTCTGACAACCTGGCATGACATCAAGGTGGCATTCTTGAACTACTTCTATGATGATGCTAAGTCTGATGAGTTGAGGATTAAGCTCTCCACCTTTAGACAAGGACCTGCTGAATCTTACAAAGCTGCTTGGGTAAGATTCAAAGCATACCAGAGAGATTGTCCACATCATGGGTTCTCAGAAGTGCAGTTGATCAGTATCTTCTTCAGTGGTATTGATTGGAGGTATCAGATGGCTTTGGATGCTGCTAGTGATGGGAACTTCAAGACAAGGTACCCAGATGAAGCTGAACAGTTGATTGAAAGGCTAGCATCAAGCAACAGTACCAAAAATGCAGACTTAGAGCGGAAAAGAGCACATGAAGGCAATGGTTCAAATCAGTTTGCTACAGTGAATGCTAAGTTGGATACAGTGCATAACCTTCTTGTTGGAAAGAAGTCAGTCCATTTTGCTGAAGATGTTGAGATTTTTGAGCCAAAGCCAGAGATTACAGAAGAAGATGTCAATTTTGTGTATGGAGCTGGATATCAAACACAAAAATTTGGCAACCAGCAGGGCAGCAGACTTTACAATTGGGAACTCTTCAAGCTACACTCCTAAGTCGGATTACCAGAAGCAACAACAGAACACAGGCTTTACAAGGACCTATGGTAATTCTTCTTATCAGTCTCCACCTCCACATAATTATGAGAGTCGAATGGAGGCCATGCTTGATCAGATTCTTCCAGGACAAGAGAAGTTAACAGTGGACTTCAATGGGAAGATTGATTCTGTATACACTGAGCTGACTGGGAAGTTTGATGCATTAAATACTCATGTCAAGAAGCTAGAGAATCAAGTTATTCAGACTGCTGGGTCTGTTAAAAGACAAGAGGAACTTCTTTCTAGAAGAACTGAGAACCCCAAGCATGCTTGTAATGCGATTTTGGTGAAGGAAGGAGACGATGATACGTCACTTGATCCAGCATCGACCGATGCAGCTGCTAAGCATCGATCGACGCAACCCTCAGTGGTCGTAGAAGGGTTGACTTTGCGAGACAGCATCGACCGATGCAACTCTAGCATCGACCGATGCAATGTCGAGAACGAGAGGGAAGTTACGAAAGCTCCGATTCTAGTTGATGGAAGAGTGTACAAGCCTAAGGTTCCTTTACCCAAGCCTAGGAGGTCTAAACAGGAGCTTGAGGAAGCTAGATGCAAAGCTATGATGGAAAAGGTGATGATAGAGATGCCATTAATTGATGCAGTCAAGTTTTCTCCTAGTATTAAGAGATATGTGAAGAGAATGGTCACCAATGGTTTGAGTCCTGAGGAAGGAGCACTGCTAACAAAGGATGTCAGCTCAATTCTGTTGAAGCAACCTCCACAAAGGAAGAAGGATAAGAAGCAGGAGGTGGTTGTCTCTGAGAAAGTGAGTGATGTGATTCAGAGTAGGATTGTAGAAAAGTTACCAGATCATGGAAGTTTTGTGTTAGATTGCTCTATCAACACAGGAAGGTTTCGTCACTCTCTTTGTGATCTTGGTTCTAGTATTAACCTGATGCCACATTTTGTTGCTGTGAGACTTGGGATGACGGATTTCAAGCCAACTAAGATCTCTCTTATCTTAGCTGATCGGTCCAGAAGGATTCCTGAAGGTGTCTTGGAAGATATTCCAATCAAGATTGGAGATTGCATTATTCCCACTAACTTTGTAGTGCTAAAATATGACCAAGAGCCTAATGATCCTCTCATCTTAGGACGATCTTTCTTGGCTACAGATGGTGCCATCATTGATGTTAAGAAAGGACACATAGCTCTGAATGTAGAAGATTTGGTCATGAACTTTGGGATGGACAAGCTGAGAAGGGTTCCCACTATTGATGGTCAGACATTTTCTGTGGAAATTGCTTCTGATGATGATCCACTAATAGAGTTTCCTGGAGACATTACTGCTGGATATGTCAAGGAGTTGGAGACTGTTGAGAAAGTGAGTAAGCAAGCTGTTAAGCTTGAAGATTGGAGTGGAGATCATCTAATCAGTACTAGAGATCATGATGAGGTTCTGATGCATGACAAATCACTGGTAGATGACGTTTTTGTGCTGGAAACACGGATTGCTGAGAAAAGCTGCAAAAGCGTTGAAGAAACACGAGTTGCAGGCCAAGCATCGATCGATGCAGCTGTTGCATCGATCGACACTCCTTCCAGAGTCAGCTCGAACTTGTCCAAAATCGAAGATTCTCGTGTTGGATCCTTAACTGCAAATCCTAGACAAGTTGTAAAGATGAAATCTCGCCATTCCACGGTCCAGAACCCACAGGTAAGGCCAATGTATGCATCTCCTTCTCCCAAATATTCTCCTATCATCAATAAGAATTTAAAAGGTACAAAAACTGTTGTCCAGCTAACCAAGCCACAAGATTATCGTAGAGCGCTTGTTTCTTCTATTGATGATTTTGCAGGACATAAAAGAAAGCCACCCATACCTAAGTCCCGCCCTGGTCCTGTTCCTCATGTCCCTTGTAGACCTCATTCATCTTCTGCCTACACACCACCTTGGATGAAGAGGACATCCTCTCAGAAGCATTCATTGCCATGTTCTGATCCACCAGATGCCTGAGATCCGACACAGTCAAGCTAATGACTGAAAACAAGCGCTTAGTGGGAGGCAACCCACTGGTAGGTTTTTATTTTTCATTTTTCTTTTGATTTTCATTTTATTTTTATTTTATTCGCCAAACTCTTACTTGATAGCACTGGGGACAGTGTTGTTTAAGTCTGGGGGAGGCAGTTACTAACTACGTTTTTCTTTTTGAGAGTCAGAAAAAAAATGGTTTTATTGAGTCAAAATTTTTGTTGGGAACTATGATTTTTCTTTTTAGTGTATTGCCTTGGTTGATTAAATGCTGCAGATTGAATCCACAAATCCGACTAATGAAAAATCCAATGGCTGACCAGTGAACCAGAAACATCCAAATTTCCAACAGAATCCATAAAAGCTTGAGGTAATTTCTGTACTTTTCTTTTTACCTCATCAAGGAGATTAATTTTCATAGAGCTTGACTCCTTGCTCATACCTGACAAGTAAGGGTACTCCTCTCCCTTATTCATGTTAAGAAAAATCCTGAGAGCTTTGTTAAAAAAAGAAGAAAATTAAAGATGATATGATTTTGATCAGTTTAGAGAGGTAGGTAAATTACCTGTGACCTCATTATTCTACTCTTAAGTCAAATGACATACAAAGCTTGGAAGCGAGGGGTAGGTAAATTACCGATGACCCCATTATTCGCCTACAACTTTGAGACAAAAGAAAAAAAAAACAAACAAAGCAAAGCTCTAAGGAAGATTAAAAAGAATAAGTCTGGGGGAGAGAAAGAGTACCACATGTGTTTAAAAGATATATCTTGCTTGTTATGGTATTGTACGGGAATGAGTCTAGAAGGTTCTTGATATTGATCAAATTGATGAGACTCACCGATGAAAGCTTAATGGAGGAAGTGTTGGAATTTGGTTTGAATTTGGGATGCTATGAAAGTCAACGGAGAAGTACATGGTGGTTCGATTTGGATTTATCTGCTAAGCATGTGGATTAAGGTTTTGATGATCATGGCATTACTTTGAAAAGAAAATGAGTTCCTGCGTTTTCAAACCTCTTTCACAGATGAAGTTTATGTTTTGCTTGAGGGCAAGCAAAGGCTAAGTCTGGGGGAGTTGATATATCATGGTTTTTAGGTGTTTTTAGCCATGATATAAGTCTTATTTATAGAGTCTTTTGGTGTTTTTAGAGTTTTTTTGAGTCTTTATAGGATTTAGCATGGATGGGAGCTTAATGGAGCTAAATAGGAGGATTTGGAGCATAATCAAGCATTGAGGCAGTTGGGAGACGAAGTTCAGAGACTTGCATCGGTCGATGCAAGTGATGTGTAGATCGATGCAGTATCCAAATACGAAATTGGAAGTTTTCTCACAAGTTTTGAAGATTTACAAATCTGCCCCAAAGTCTTCCATATTTGCATCATTAGTCCCTGGCCGTGTTTAGGAGTATAAATAGGATTTTTATGGTCATTGTTTAGACCTAAGCTTTATTTTTCCCTATAACTTTTGAGAGCAAACCCCTGAGAGATTTTTAGAGAGTTTTTGGAGAGAAGAATCAAGACTCTTTTAGAGAAGATTCAGAACTCCTTTTCTTCTACCTTTAATCTCTTAATGCTATCTATTTTATTCATGATTTGTGTTTTTACAATTATGTCTGAGTAGATCTGCTTGTTAGGTTTAGGGTTTCTCATTAGGGATTTCATGGATTATTAAATCTGTTAATTTAGGATTCATTATCTTTCTTGTTCTTCATAATAGGTTGTTCTTAATGCTAGATCTTTGACTAGTCATCTGGATTTAGATCTTAGGATTATTGATTGATATGAGAAAATAATTAATTTTCCTGAAAAAACCTTTGGTGAGCAAAATTATTTTTTGCAAAGAGATTTGAATTAGTGATTTTGTGAACTTATCTAACCTGATTTTAAAGCTGATTTATTACCTAGAATTTTGCAAAGAAATTTGGATTTTCTGGTTTTAAATTTAGATAATATTTGCAGTGAGAACTGATTTATTTTATAATTGTGTTTAGAGTTCAAGAACGGTGCTTAATTGTTGAATCCTGCTTTTTAATTAATTGATATGATTTTCCATGTTTTCCTGAGAATTTCCCTAGGCCTAGCGTTTGTTCCTATTGATTAACAACTCTTTTATTTTCTGTTTTACTTTGCAATTTAATTTAAATATTTTGATTTAGCATAATTAAAAGATTATTAAATCTATTGTGTGAATCTAGAGTTCTTGTGGATTCGATCCCTAAGTACTACAATTAACCTCTTAATTTGAGAGAGTAGTTAAATTTGAGCATATCAGGATGAGCTGATGGTCCTGAATCAACTCCGCCAGAAGAATCATCGAACGATCTCTATAGGCTCTTGTTCTGTAAACAATGGATTCGACGGAGGCACGGGGGGCCCGGTACCCCAATAGATCCAATATGAAGATCCTCTCATGGAATTGTCAAGGTGTTGGTCTGCAATTAACTAAATCTCGCTTAAAAAACTATGTATTACTACTAAGTGTGATGTTCTTTTCCTCTATGAAACTCTTAATCAGTGTGAGGTACTAACTAAACTTAAGACTGACCTAGGATTTGTAAACGTTATTGTACAGCCCCCTCAAGGTAGGAGTGGTGGCTTAGCTCTGTTTTGGAATGACAATGTGTCTCTCTCCTTGCTTTCTAAGGATGAAAGACTCATTGATGTTTCAATAACCTATAATAAAGTTGTGTTTTATTTGTGTTGTGTGTATGGTCACCCCAATTCAAGTGAGAGATATGAGCTATGGGAACGTCCTGAGTCACTTTCTCACACTTTTAACACACCATGGCTACTCATAGGTGATTTTAATGAAATAACTTCAAACAAAGAAAAGATAGGAGGACCTTTGCGAGATGAATGGACTTTCAGAGATTTTTGGCATATGATTGCTGTTTGTGATTTACAAGATATTCGATCTAAAGGGAATCCATTTACATGGGTCGGAGAAATACACTCTCATACCATACAGTGCTGTCTTGATCGTGCCATGCTTAATTCTGCTGATGCTGCGAGCTTCCCCAATGCAGAGTTACACGTTTTAGAATTTTCAGGTTCTGATCACAAGCCTATATTGCTAGACTTAAAATATCTCACAAGACATAAAAGGTGGTCTTTCCAGTTTGATAAACGGCTAGTGGATGTTCCACAATTCCAAGAAACAGTTAAAACAGGTTGGCTCTCTAGCTCAGTTTATAATGACCTTCCGATTAATCAACGTATTAGAAACTGCAGACAAGCTATGGTGAACCTGAAACGGACGAACCAGTTAAATTCTGAGCAAAGAATAGTGTTTATTCAAGCTAAATTAAATTATGCAATGGAGAGTCTCATTCCTTATATACGAAGGACAATCCCAACTCTCCAAGGTGACCTTTCCAAGGCTTACAATGATGAAGAAAAACACTGGCTTTACAATGCTTCGATTGGGATATCCTACAGGGCCCGGCCCTACAATTTTTCAATTGTAAATATTGGAACGCCTGGCGCACCAATAACCTACTGGTGGATTGGGATATCCACAATGATGGGTTAGGATCGATGCCCTGCAGGGCCAGCTTGGGGTCCGTTGGGACGGTTAGCAGTGGGCTAGCAGAGTCCACGGATGGTCCGTTGGGGCAGCTAGCGGGGGGCTAGTGGGGTCCGCCGGACGAGTTGTCATAGATTATAAGGTTGTGCTTGGCGATTAACAGGCTATTTGTATCTTTTTCATCCCCACAGATTTACTAAAGCTCAGATAAAATTCAATCACTAAACTATTGTATCTTTGGTTTGGTCTCAATAGTCGGAGTTCCATGTCCACTATTATGAAGATGAGTCAACACCTATTGGAACTTGCAGTGTGTTAGTGTTCTTGGTGCAGAAAGGTCAGTATACAATCAATATGAAATATCTTTGCTGGATCAATTTGGCGCCTAACGACGCCATCTGAAATATCTTAATAATCTCAATTAGTACATCATCTTTGTCTTTGTAATATTGCAGGAGGACATGTTAAGTGTGTGTTCTTCATCGTTGATATTTGTTTGCCATATCTTTTTTTTTTGACAATCATTTGTTTGCCATATTTATAACTAAATATATGGTTGAAAAAAAACTAAAGGGTTGGGTAATACTTCTTTTTTGGGCTATTCATTCTGCATGAGTGATTAATCTGATTCCATCTCCTACATCGCTGCATTCATTCTGCATGGGAGATCGGTTGTTTCTCGCCGCAATCTCTTTCTCATGGTAATAATTTCTCTCATCTCATTTATAGATCGTGTTGAATTAGGGTTATTTGATGTGATTGAGATTAGGGAAGAAAAGTTCCAGGCATCTAAAATGAATTTTGGCGAGAATGACATTAAGTAGCAACACTAAAATTCATTTTGTGTGTTGTCTAGACGGGTCTGGTCGTGATGAACTTAAAAACTTGGTTAGTACTGAAATAGTTGTGTGTGTGCTCTGTTGTTTTCTGCAGTTTTAGAAGAAAAAACTATTGCATGTTTAGTTTGTCTAAGTTATATAGATTGCAGGTTTTGTTTGTCTATGTTACAAATTGTAGGTTTTTGTGAATTAATTTGGCTTTATAAGTTGCAGGTTCAGGTTTGAGAAAATGCAGGTTTTCTTTTTGCAGGCTTGATGATTCATGTTTGCAGATGAAATTTTATGTCCCATAAATGCTTTTCAAAATGACTAAATGAGGAACTCGACTGAATTGTTACATTATATCTTCTTAGCAGACTTCAACAATGCAGGGTTCTCCAGGTTAAGAACTGGGGAAATTTACAAGAAATATGTCAATTGTTGAATATGTGGAGCTGTAAGCTGCTAGCAAAAAGACAAGTTTTGTTTTTGTTTTTTTCCATTATATGTTATAAGTCTCATTCTCTCTGTTAAATTATTTTGGAGATCATTAATGATTTTATATTTTGTGTGATCCAGTTATCAAAATTGAATTTTGATCCATATTTTGTTGAAAGTGGGAAAGTATATGTTTAATGTTGTTATAATGTTTTTGTACTCGAATTAATTTGTTAAACCAGCATGTTTATCGGTGTTTCATAGTGTTTTATAGGAAAAAAATAAATCAGAATAAAAGAAAAAAGCTAAGGGAGGTTGTTATATAGTATACTCAATCATGTTCTAAGAGACGATACGTGTCGTTTTATTGTTGGCCAGAAAGAATAATACTAAAGGGAAAAAAAATTTTGGGAAGGTCGATTTTTATTTCTTTTCCTTTCTCTTTCTCTCTTTCTCTCGCGATCCGAAATTCCGAAACGACAAAAGAAGAAATTTGTAATCGAAGGATCATGAATCAGAGGAAGGTGTTAGGAATCTAAAAGTATCTGGAGATGCATAGCAGAAGCGATTGAGTCGGTTGAGTCGATTGGAATCACAAGGTAAGTTTCTCTTTAGTGTTTTATTGAGTGATTGAGTCGATTGGAATCACAATGGGTCTCCTCCCTTGGATTGTTTGGTAAATTGGTCAGAATACTGAGTGTTTCCTCTCACACAGGATACTTACAAGGTAGGTTTAAGATTATCTGTACTACAATACGTTTTAAGTCAGAATCTACTATAGTGTCTTTGGTATAGTTCTTTAATTGCGTTTTTGTTAATAGCAGATAATAGCCATTAGAGAAGCTCTCAAGCATGTAAACCTTCTGGTTTCCACACTCGTAAAGGTTCCATTTTTTAACAATCCAATTTGAAAGAATCATTCTGAATTAAAAAAAATTGTTTCTTGATAATGATGCAATGTTGTTTTGAGTTTTAGATAAATGAAAAGCTATCAACATTGAACTCAATTTTGGCCCTTTTTTATGCTGCAATTGAGATACTAAGTTGTGTCAGTGTACCATTTGTTTAGTAATTGATGATTGATACAAAGTTGTTTGAATTAGATGTTTGCAATCTCTAATATCAGCTAAGTTTGATTATATTTTGGTGGAAAGCTGAGAACTTGGAACTCAAAATTTGGCAAATCCCTTCTCATTCCTGCATTATCCTCTGTCATGTAATCGTTCTTACTGTGTGTGGTTTTATTTTGACAGATTTGGGTATGCTTTTTCATGTTATGACTAATATATTTTCATGATGTGGCTTAGGGGACTGCAGGGGTTGCAATCGCTGGTCTTCTTGGACTTTTTGTTCCAATAGCTTAAGGATCTGAAGTTGTTGCACTTAAATCAGTGATGCAGAGGTGAATAACCAGACCACTTATGCTCAGGTTCTGTATCATTCTTTGTTAGCTATTGGGTTTTGTGTTTTTGGGGTTCACTAATTGTGTTCTTTTTTTTTTTTGTTTCGGGAGAGTTTTACAACAACCAGACTTCCTCTTATGCTCAGGTTCAACGTAATCTCATCTTTTGTAAACTTATTGTATTCTAGTACTTTCATCTTACTGTATTCTAGTTCCAACAGCTGCTTCTTTTAATCATTCCAACATTTCAAAAGCTGCTTTTTTTTATTTGTTTTGTTGTTACAGACTGGAGATGAGTTTTGCATTCCGGACACATCAAAGATGGAAAACAAATACAGCTTCAAGGTTTTTGTTTCAACTTATCCCATCACAACTATTTTGTTTTTAAAAAAGTCCATCTGCTTCTGTTTTTAATAATGTTTATAGTATTGTTGTGCAGGATGAAAAGAGACCCGTTTGAGAACCATGACTTCACAGAGCAAGCCTCAGTAAAATAACAACTTCTAATGATGTAGAGGTTCTATATCTTTATTTGTTAACTTTTTTATTTTCAATTTGGTTGAGAATATTCGGGCAAAATTTGGAGCAAATCAGTATTACAATTAATCATTTTCTAATTTATGAATTGCACTATTGTAAAATATGTTTTGTATGTTTGAAAATCAATTAAAATGCAATATTTTCTAAGTTTAGTAAATCTTAAATACACATTTCTACAACTTTTATTCATTTAAAATTTTTAAATTTTAAAAAATAATATTTTTAAAATAAGAGACCCAAAATAAAACCTACTAATGGAAGAGAAAATTTTATCTAAGAGATCATGGGTTCTAATATTCCAAACAGTACACAATTAATTCATAAAAAATTTAAGAACTCCCCTTCTAATATACTACCAATAATTATGCTCTAAGCTTTTCATACGAAGAGAAGCCATTTTATCGATTGACCTAGTGAAAGGTGTTTTTTTTTTACATTACGTAGATCCTCTGGGATTACAATAGATGTTTGAAATCTATTCTTTTGAGTAATTTTCTCCCAACTTACTTTTTGTAGGAAAGAAAAGTAGGACAAACAAAAAGAATAGATTTCAATTAAAATCATTGCAGACTCATTAATGTTACAGATACAAGTATATGTTTTGTAAACTTTTGTTCTTTTCTGAGAAAAGTTTTGGATAACACTTGCTACTTTTTTTTTTTACTGAGATTGATTTATTACCAGTACAGGAATAAAATTTACAACCTTTTTTTATTTGAAACTATGATTCTCTAACAATATATTTTCAGATCATCAATTTTTCAGATGTCAAAAAGAGTGACACCAAAATTTTTGTATTATAAATATTATACCAAATAAATATATCTATAAATATAATCTAGCAAATCCATGATCAATAAGTTTTACAACTTAAAATTAACAAAATTTATTAAAATAAAATTTTTCTAAAATATATTTACAACCAAAAATTCTTACCCGTATATTACCATATTATATTACCGGATACAAAAAAATAAGATAATAAGGGATGGGACAGAACAAAACGAGAAGATACGGGACGAGACAAGACATGTTTCCAATTCTAAAATAGATACGTCTAGGTTATATACATGCAATAATCCAACTAAAATTAAATTGAAATATGGTATTTGGATTTAACACTCCTAAGTAAACTATGAGAAATATTCTGATTAGTTTAAAAATTGTACACGTATATCATCATTATATATCACGTAATTATATGAAATAAATGATAATAAAAATTCAGTTGTAGATATGACAACAATAAGTTTTATCTCACAATATTATTATTTTTAAAAAATTAATATAAAAATGTTGTAGAACAGGTTAATTATTTTATCACTTTTATATGTTGAAACTGAACTTACAATTATTTAAACAAATAACTATATAAATCTTTGATTTTAATATATCAATGTTAAAATGTTAATAAGATATGTCAATTAAAGTATAAAAACAAAATTATTAAAGAATTTATATTAAGATTAAAATTATAGTGTTCAACCATTTAAAAACAAACATTAAAATTTACAATTTATGTTGCCTACTATGTAATTATTTAAAAGAAATAATTTATGGGACATAAAATTTCTAACGGGATGGATCGAGACGGGATGAGATGGGACTGGACTGGACGAGATTTAACACCCCATTAAAAAATTACTTTAACATTTTCAACAAAAGTGGGCTTTGTTTGATTATTATGGATGGATTGTAAAAAATTAATATTTTCCAGGTGATGAAGATGATGATCATGTTTATTTTCGGTATGAGTAGCGGTATTCTACATATACACTAAAATATTGACAAAACACCGAAAAAGAATGGCCAAGTAATTTTTTTGGAAAACTCTAATATTATACAATTAAAATTTTACAACCTAAAAGGGTTTATTATTTGACTGAATATATGTTTTACCAGTGTGTTTTAAAGTAATTTAATTTACTAATTAAGTGCATATAATTTAAAAAAATAATAACTAAATTTTGAGAAAAGGTCCATTCTATTTATAGTATTAAGACGAGAAATAATATGTAAACTGAAACGGGTAGTTCACATAATGAGAACCAATATATTGAACAAGTTTTTTTAAAAAAGGGTCATAAATTTTAGATAAAAATAGGAAATTAAAAAATATAAGTAGATAAATTCAAATGTCAAGTTTTCACTAATTTTGATATGGATTGACTATGCCACATGTAACTAACTATTTTGGAACATGCAATTTTAAAATTTTAGTATTTTTGAAAACATATATATAGTTTTTGTTTTTGAAAATTATAATTTTTTTGATAATTTCAACTAACTAAATAAAAAAATATTCAACGAAGAACTCAGGTATCCCATTTTTATTTTTTACCCAATCTCTTTTAGTAAACATTGTGTAACGAATAATAATTTAAAAAAGAACGAACACAAGACAAAAAATTATGATTGATACAGGACGAGACATGACTAGACGAGACGGGATGATATGAGACGAGAGGGGATGAGTTGGGATGTGAGGAGATGGGACAGGACAAGACGTGTTTCCTGTTCCAAAGTAAATATGTTTAGGTTTATTTTAAAAATAATCACATGAAAATAACGTGCTGTAGCACGAATTACTACCTAGTGTCGTATCTATATTATTATTTTCACAGCATTTTCCAGAAGAAGGCTTGGAGTTCAGACTTATTTACAGACAATGCCACTGTAATTAAAACATTTAATACAAAAAGAAAAAAATCAAATTAGGAAAATCGAGTATGAAAATATATATTTCCTTAAATATCTGAACAACATCAATTTCTATTTTCCTTTTTAATAACAAGTTTTAAAATGTTTTATTGAAAAAAAACTATAGTATCTTACCTTAATTTCGATTTTTCATATGATACATGTTTTCCATTATACATAAATTGTTTAATGTTTTCTATGTTAAAATGGATAGATCAATTGATGTCAAAATGGGTAGAAAAAATATAAAATAAACTAATAATGTATGATTTTATTATACTATATATATATTGTTTTAACATCCACAAAATGATATATGTTTTTTGACTAAAAAAGATGTGTCATTTATAGAGTTATGATGTCAAATACAAATATATATATCATGTTGCACAATTTAAATAGTGAATACATCAAATTTAGTCATATGAGTAATATCAATAATATTACTAAATTTGTGATAATAAAACTAAATCTATGTAAATACAGATTTTAGCAATTTAACATATGCACAATACTAAAAAAGCAACAATAATTTATGGCAAATTTTATTTATTTACGGGTCCAAACCTAAACTAAAAATAACCATAAGAATGTGATGAGAATTAGGTTAATATTAGTACACTTATATATTTTTGCGGATTGGTTTAAAAACACAAACAAAATATTTTAAAACTTAATTTTATATGAAAGGAATTAAAAACTAACACTAACTCGCTACATCATACTCAGATACAAAACTAACTGTTTTTTTAATAACTATTTTTTCTTTTTATCCACGGGTCCAAACCTAGACAAATAATAATCATAAGTATGTGATGGGAATTAATTAATATTAGTACACTTATATATTTTTGCGGGTTGGTCTAAAAACACAAACAAAATATAAAACTTAATTTTATATGAAAGGAGTTAAAAACCAACACTAACCCGCTCCATCATACTCATAGAGAAAACTAACTAATTTCAAATTGGTGAATAAAATTTAAATCATTTTATACTAACTACAAAGTATTATACATATTAACAGATGTTAATAAAAGAATTTTGAGTAATTAAATTTTAAATGAAAATAATTTTTAAATAGATAAAGAAAATAAAATTACAAATATCTCAATATTATTGTAAAAAAGTTTAAAACATATATTTGATCCAACATAATGTTTTTTTAGTAAGTTCTATAAAATATACTCCCTCTGTATCAGAATACTTGATGTTCTAGGATTTTTTCTTATATCAAAATACTTGATTTTCTAGAGTATTTAATGTATTCTTATTTTCAAAATCAACTAACCATTTAATGAATTTGCTTTTACCATACATAATCTAGTAAATGTATACATGCAAAATGACCAGGTCAAAGCTAAATAAATGATCACTTTCGATACTATCTATTCCTGTAAAAACAATACTGAGACGTGTGTTTTTTTATTTACAAAAATTAATAAGTAATAAAATTACCATAATTTATATGATGACCATTTTCTTGTTCGTGTTCTATGGCAGGACTTTGATTCAAATCAAATAAAAATTCTCTTTCATTATTTTGAGGTGGTAAATTTAGATTAAAACTATGGAAAGCCATATATAATTTTAAGTAACTGATGTAAATCTATGTCAACATAAATAGAAGATTAATTGAACTTAATTATTTTGGTTTTGGCTCTATTCTAAAATTTTCGTTTTTGAAAAACATAAGTTTTGGCTCTAAATTTGAAAATTTAAGCAAAATTTCGTTTTTTAAAGCAACTCCTATCATTAAAATTGTAAACATAACTTTCATTTAAATGTTTTTGAAGAGTATTGTATAGAAGAAATGTGAAAAGACCCTATAATTATGAGGTGGTTACAAAGTTGGAAAAAGTCAATAGCATAAAAAAAAAAGCACACGACAAAATACATCATTTATTATTCTAAGTTAATCATTTGTAGTGTTTGGATGACATTAATTATTTTCTTAATTCTAATGAAAATCCTAGAACATCAAATATTCTGATACAGAGGGAGTACAAAAGTACATAATCCCGCGGTATACCGCGGGTTAAAATCTAGTGTATATTAACATTCTCACATGTATGCCAACATATTTACAGGTACGCCATTGTCATTTATTATTAAATTTATAAATAATTTTAATTATATTCCTTCGTTAAACATCTTCCTATATTCATTCTATCCACTTGATTACGAGTTTCCTTTTCAATCTTTTGAGATTCGATTCTTCTGCAAACAAATAAAACAACCTTCAATAATTTTCCGATATAGAAATAAAAATATCTTAACGATTTATACTAATTGATTTTGCAGCTTTCCTTTCAAATTTTATATACGACGTACTAACTAAAATCGTAAAACACACAATAATATCTTATAAACCATAATTATATCCTAGCATATTCCATATGGTTCTAACTTCTAACAAAGATTTACTAACCTTCGGGAATTGTGATATTTCCAAAGATATTACCTACTTGCTCACCAAGCTTATTTCTAAGCACTCACATAACATCCTAGTTTCTCATTGACACTATAAATAGTTCTCTTTCACGGCAGCTCATAACAACACCAAAACCAAAAGCTTAGTTCCTATCAACTGTTTTGTTTCTTATACAATCTGTACTCATTTAGTTTTGTTTATAACTATCACAGATTCAAGATCCAAAATCATTGTAATGGTCATGTCACAACAATGTAAGCATCTAGACTAAATGTTTGGCTTATTCGTATATCCTATCAAACTATTATAATTTGTCTCTTGATTTTAATTTACAGGCTCCAAAACAAAAGACTATCATGAAGACGACGTAAGGCTGAAGAAGTTTCTTTTTAATGGCTATTATATTTTCTTATAAAGGATATTTTCCGTTAACTCTCATTCTCAGTTATAAAGGAAAGATGACAGAAAGGTTTAATGATTGTGCGTATTAATTTCACATGTTTAAGAACATAAGGTAATCTACGTAGTAAAGTACCTATGAATTTTTCATGTTAAAAGTATGATACAATGAATTGCATTTTTATCAACCTGCGATTAATTACAAATCAAACAAATGATTCTTTACTTTATAAAGTAAAAAATGAGCCAACGTACTGTTTTGATTTTGAAAGTGATTATGGACTTCACGCAATTTCCCAGGAGAAAAAAAAAATCAAACTAGGATTGGAAAGGGGGAAACTTATCTGACAAACACAAACACCATGTTTGAATAGAAAACCCAAAACCATAAAGTGAAAGGAATTTCGAAGTTCCTTACCTCTGTTACAGAGGCTCTGTATCGACTCCCAAGATTAATCTACAAAATTTAGATGAAGAATTTTTTGGTATCTATACAAACTGATGAAATTGTGCATGAGGTATTCGATTTGGAAATCGAATCAAACGAAACGATGAAAGTTTGGTTGGATCTAGAGAGACTTTCCTCTCTGATTTTCTTTTTTTCATTCGGCGGATAATTTCAAAGGAAACCTTCCTTTCTTATTCATGTAATAATAATTATTTCCATATGTTTATATATATCTTTCTCTTTATGTTAAAAATGTACATATCAAATATTTTGCAGTTTCTAATTGATTTTTGGTTTCACAGTTTTGTGGTTTATAGTTTTTTTATTATTATTTGACTTTAGTTCTTGGGAAATAATCTTGAATGTGTACCACATGATAAATATATTACTAGAATAAATATGTAGCATGAGTTAGATTTTGAAAACACTAAATAAAGTCCTATAATTTTAATACTAAGATTAAAAATCTGTAAAATCTTATAAATTTAAATATAATGTTATAAAATTATACTGGGGATTAAATTATAGAATAAAAGTCTTCCAAGATAAATGAATAAATTAATTATTTGATTTTATAGCACTATCTAGCTGGGAACGAGGAAGTTTGGTTTACAGCACTATCCCATTCCTTCTTATTTGCTACTGGGTTTGTTGGTTCATCATCGTCGGAGCTGTCCTCTTTGAGTTTCATTTGTCCCTTCTGTCAACGGATTTGCGCAAACTCATGGCTCAATTGGCTCTAAACAAAGGCAAGGCGGCTTTGGTGCAAACTGAGGTTGTCAAGATTTCTAGTACAGTTTTGGCTCAGCGAATTCAACAATTCTCTCTTACTCTGATAGGGAGGTTAATGAATCCAGCAGTTCAGAGGATGGAGTCCTTGATTGCTAACCTGCCTAAGATTTGGAAGCTGGAAGATAAAGTCATAGGGGCAGATTTGGGGCAGGACACATTTCAGTTCAATTTTGACGAAGAAACGGATCTTCAGGAGGTCTTGCTCAATGGTCCTTATCACTTTGATGGCTGGATGATCTCATTGGTAAGATGGGAACCTATTGTCTCTGATTCCTATCCCTCGGCAATCAGTTTCTGGGTGAAGGTGGGTGGTATCCCTATGCACTTGTGGGAGCTAGCGACTTTAGAAGCTATTGGGAAGAAGGTTGGAAGGATCAAGGAGTTGGATGAGGATACGGGTAGCATTTGTGTCACAGTGAACGGCTTCAACCCTTTGCTCTTTCACATGGTGGTCCCGTTTGATACAGGTTATGAAGTGGTGGTCTCTATTGACTATGAGAAGCTCTCTGGGTATTGTAAGCACTGCTTCCGCCTCACACATGATGCGTTAGTCTGTCCGGTGCTGAAACAGGCTCAAGCTGATCCTGTGGATAACAGGGGGTCAGCGACAGCAGGGCATGATCAAACAAGGCTCTGCACACAATGATGGTGGTTGGGAGAAGCCACAGAAGCATGTGAAACGGGCTTTGGATTTCCAACCAGAGCAATCTAATGAAAGGAGACAACAGCAGTTTCGGGGTGGTGCCTCGAGTTCTTCTGGTTTTCCTCTCCATGTGCGTAATCAGGGTCATGTTTGGGGACAAAAGGCGAGATTTCATAGTGGTGGTCCAGGATCTAATCTGGGGGGCGATCATACAGGTTCTCAGGGGTTTAGAGGTGAGGGGGTGGATCATTCTGCTGGTGCTTCCCATCAGAGGAAGGGCATACGGCCAGTGTGGCCTAAGCCATTGTATAAACCCAAACAGGCTTCTGGTGCGAAAGAGTTCCAACGACCTGTTCATGTTGGTGAATCTTCTGATATGGTCGAAGATACCTTTGTAGAGGATTCAGTAGAGAATGGTACAGATGAGGGAGATGAGGATCTTCAGGATCAGGGTTTTAATGAGAGCACGGATGATTTGCTTGAGGATGGGGAGTTTGATAATGATACTAATCCTGAGGTTCCAAGGACAGAGGCGGATCTCTTGCTTGCGGCTGGTACTGAATCGGGTCTTGAGGTGGAGGACATTTCTATCCAAGGTACTCATGTTACTGATTCTCTATCTGTGAGTATGATCGATATTAATTCTGCTATGGCATCAGTTTCTTTGGGCAAGCAGGCCAGGGTTAAACCTAAGGCGGATAGTCCACAGACTAGAAAAGGGATTTACACATCAAAGAAGAACACCTTACCTTTGGCTTCACCTGGAAAACGTCTTATGGCTAAAGTTTTATCTCTAAAATCTGTAGGTAAGGGCACAAAACAGGCGGGTGTGGGAAAGCAAGGTCACAAAACAAAAGAAGGCAACTCTGTGGGTGGCGGAGGTCGGCCGGTTAAGAAAGGGACGGTGGCTCTCCCGAAACCACCGGCTAAAACGTGAAGGTTCTAAGCTGGAACTGTCAGGGCATTGGGGCTGATCTGACAGAGAATTATTTGGGTGATTTATGGAGGAAGCATAGGCCAGATAGTTTATTTTTATCAGAGACAAAGAAATGTTTTTCTTATTTACAGAAATTTCAAAATAAGTTTGGCTATAATAAATTGTTTACTGTTGAACCCCTCGGGGCTGGTGGTGGTTTAGCATTATTTTTTAAGAATGAATTAAATCTTTCTGTTCTGTTTGAGAATGGTCGTATTATTGATACACAGATTTCAATTGGGCAACAAACTGTATTTATGTCTTTTGTTTATGGGGATCCGGTTCCCCAGCACCGTGGAAAATTTTGGGATAAATTAACGGATATTGGTTCATTTCGTATTGATCCTTGGTTCATAATTGGAGATTTTAATGAATTAGTTGGGAATCATGAAAAGCAAGGGGGTGCCTTGCGCCCTGCTTCTTCTTTCAAGCCATTTATTTCCATGCTTAGACATTGTGGGATGTTAGAATTTCCTTGTTATGGGGAACAATTATCTTGGCGAGGGAATCGTTGTAATAACCAGGTGGTCCGGTGCCGCTTAGATCGGGCTGTGGGTAACGAGGATTGGCATGGACTCTTCCCAAATTCAAAAGTTGATTATTTGGAGATGATAGGGTCGGATCATAGTCCAATTTTAGCCACCTGCTTGACAGCGGTCAGGCGACGGCAGAGGCAGTTCAGATTTGATAAGCGTTGGTTGGGGAAGGAGGGATTAGTTGGTGCGGTTGATTCAGGGTGGAATCGGACAAGAAATTTTCGGATTCCGGGTTTTGTTAACAAAATAAGGAATTGTAGGAATTCGATTTCGTGGTGGCGGAAAAATAATGTCAGTACTGGTCCATCGATCATTTCGTCTTTGAAGACGGCCCTACAAGATGCAAAGATGGATGACTCGATTTCGCAGGAGGAAATTCGGGGAATGGAGAGGAAATAGAAGGAGGCTTATCGTGATGAGGAGATTTATTGGCAACAAAAGAGTAGGAAATTTTGGTTGCGGGTTGGGGATAAAAACACTACCTATTTTCATGCATCTACCAAGCAACGTCGGGTGCGTAATCGGATTGTTGGTTTATTTGATGCTAATAATGTTTGGGATGAAACATCTACGGGTATGGAGCATATTGCTACAACTTATTTTGGGGATTTATTCAAGAGATCTGACGTTGGGGGTATTTCAGAAATGTTGCAAGCTATGAACCCAATTATTACGGATAGCATGAATAGAGCTTTAATTCGGGATATCACGGAAGGAGAAATCCGAAAGGCTTTGTTTGCTATGCATCCAGAGAAAACTCCAGGACCTGACGGGATGACGGCTTTGTTTTTTCAGAGGTTCTGGCCTTCTCTTAAAGGGGATTTAGTGGCTTTGGTTAAGGATTTCTTTCGAACTGGCAGTTTTGATCCGCTTTTAAATGAGACTAATATTTGCCTTATTCCTAAAGTTGACCGGCCGCAGCGGATGACAGAGTTTAGGCCGATTAGCCTATGTAATGTGAGTTATAAAATTATTTCTAAAGTATTGTGTTTTCGTCTGAAGCGCATATTGCCTCTGTTTGTTTTAGAAACACAATCAGCCTTTGTTTCCGGTCGATTAATTACAGATAATATCCTGGTGGCTCAGAAAATGTTTCATGGGCTAAATACTAACCGTCGGTGTAATTCGGAGTTTCTGGCATTTAAAACGGATATGAGTAAGGCTTATGACCGGGTTGAATGGGATTTTTTGGAGGCGGTGTTGGTTCAACTAGGATTTGATAGGCAATGGATCTCGTGGATAATGTGGTGTGTTTCGTCGGTGTCGTATCAAGTTCTTCTGAATGGCCAGCCTCGTGGCTTCATTAGACCACAGCGGGGATTACGTCAGGGGGATCCCCTTTCGCCATATTTATTTATACTTTGCACAGAGGTTTTGATTGCAAATATTAAAAAGGCTGAACGGGAGAAGAAATTAACGGGTATCACCATTGCCCGGGACAGCCCCACGATTTCACATTTATTGTTTGCGGATGATAGTCTGTTTTTTTGTAAGGCAACGGCGAATGAATGTAGGACGGTGATGGACATAATTGGTAGATATGGTAGAGCTTCAGGACAAGAGGTTAATCTGGATAAATCCTCTATCATGCTTGGCAAGAAGGTTCCTGCTGATGTACGCTCCCAGATGAAATCCGTCATTGGTATTTCTAAGGAAGGCGGCATGGGCTCCTATCTGGGTATTCCAGAAAACCTGCAAGGTTCAAAAGTAGAGGTTTTTAGTTATGTTAAGGATCGGTTAGATGATTGGGTAAACGGCTGGTCGGCCAAGTGTTTATCAAAGGGTGGTAAGGAAATTATGATTAAATCGGTGGCTTTAGCTCTTCCTACCCATGTTATGTCATGTTACAAAATACCACAGATTTGACGTCTAAATTAACAAGTGCTATAGCTACCTTTTGGTGGAAGACAATGACAAGGCTCGAGGTATGCACTGGGTTGCTTGGGATAGATTGTGTAAAGATAAATGTGAAGGAGGATTAGGTTTCCAAGCTCTGGAACAATTTAATGAAGCCATGCTGGCCAAACAGTTTTGGCGTTTAATTCATCACCCGACGTCCTTAATGGCCTGGGTGATGAAGGGACGATATTTCAGGAACAAACATCCGCTTATGGCAACGAAACCAAATAACCCTTCATTTGCATGGAGAAGTATTTATTCTACTAAGGGGTTGGTGGAACAGGGAGCGAGATGGGCGGTAGGCTTGGGTTGTTCGATTTCGGTATGGCGTGATCCATGGTTACCTGACATTCGTCCAAGACCAGCAAATGGTCGAGGGAAATTGTGGCTGCCGAGTTTGATGGTTAATCATTTAATTAATCCAGTTACGAAGGACTGGCATTTGCCTACTCTGGAGGAGTTCTTTGATCCCGAGGATATCTCTCTTATCCGGAGTATGCCGGTCAGTAAAACTTCTCAGCCGGATAGGTTAGTATGGCATTTTACTAAATCAGAGAAGTATTCAGTCAGATCAGGTTATAGATTGGCCCGAGATTTACTTGTGGATGTGGAGTATGGGCCGACTTGTGTGGCCTTGCTAGCACAGTCTTGGAAGTTGGATGTACCCTCGCGGATTCAACATTTTTTCTGGCAGATTGGGGCGGGTACTCTTCCTGTGTTAGAACGACTTGCGTATCAGGGTGTCCGGTGTGATGATGTGTGTAAGAGGTGTGACTCTGCAGTAGAGACTATAAATCATGCGCTTTTCGGATGTCCTCGGTCAAGACGTATTTGGGAGATGTCTCCAGTGGTGATAGATCAGGGAGGTTTTCCATATGACTCGATCTATGCGAATTTAGATTTCATATTCTGGCGGGCTTCTTCACAATCTGGGGTTTCAGATATAGTCCTTCGTCTTCCCTGGATTATATGGTCGATCTGGAAAGATAGGAACAAAAAAGTTTTTCAAGGTATCGAGTTAGAGCCAACGGAAATTTTGAACCAAGCGGCTAATGATAAATTATTGTGGGAGGAGACCAAATCTTTCACGGCGCGTTATCTGGAACCTGCGCTTTCAATGGAGGATAGGGGTCCTTTTCCCCGTTGTCTGGTTGATGGCTCTTGGAAATCTACGGATCCTTTTCAGGGTCTGGGCTGGTGGTGCTGCAGTGGAGAAGATACTACGCTTCTTTTGGGAGCACGGAGTCAACGAAGAAATCTTACTCCCTTACACGCGGAATTACAAGCACTGATATGGGCTATGGCTTCTTTATTGGAGGCGGGAGTTGGTTGCCAGACTTTCGAGACGGACTGTGCAGAGTTAGTTGCGATGGTGCAGACACCGGACGATTGGCCCGCTTTCTCGAATTTGCTGGAGGACTTTGCTTTGATCCGTACTTCTTTCCCTTCCTTCACCCTAGTCAGGATACCACGAGAGGTCAACGTAAAGGCGGACTGTCTTGCTCGATCTTCTCGTTCTCTAACCTCTGAATCATCTTTTGTAAACTCTTTTCCTCCTGTTTGGACAACCAATCTTGGAATTTTATTTTAATTTATTAATGTTTGGTTGACAAAAAAAAAAATGAATAAATTAATTATTAACTAATTTCATAAATTATATTATTGGTATATGAGTTTAAACCTTATAATTAATTAATACTTTTATTAATTTCATAAATTAATTAAACTAATATAAATCACATCAAAGCATGAAAGCTATTGAGTCCTTTAAACCTTATAATTAATACTTTTCATTATCTATTGCAAGTAAACATCTTGAATATAATCCAAGAGAAATTATAAGACGGAAGAACTATTCATTGATATAAACATCCCTTGACGGAATATGCAATTCAAACAACTTAAGTATTAAATCTTCATGTGTGTCCAGAAACGAGAAAGGTCTTTCAAATCCCGTAAATGACCGATTCTTTCTCCACTCTTTTCATCTTCTTTTTTGCTTGAATAATCCGAAATGACTGTTGAGTGTAAAACAATGGTAAGGATGGGTATAGTGTTACCGTTGAGAGTTCTTCAGATCCAGACTAAATTTCTTAGGAGTAGTAGAGATGGAATCACCACGCAGGACTAGTTACATTTTTCCTTGCACCATGTTCATAAAATCATATGTGATTTCAATTTTTTTTTTTCTAACTGTCACATGTTGACAGGCTTGGTACGCAGACAATAAATTAAAATGTCATTTAATGTTTATATTCATATACAAACAAGTTTAATTAGTTCTCTCTACTATTCTTATAATCAAACAGAATTAAAATATTTTAAATATTCATATATATAATATTCTATAATTAATACAGAAAATATTTAGAAGATTTATTCCATATTAAAAAAATTATTCTCCTATCACTTTTTTTTTATATTTTTAAAATTTAATATAGTGAATCATCATATAATACATAACTAGATAAGACCCGCGCTGGTAGCGCGGGAAAACTTTTTTTTTGTTATTTATTAATAATATATTTATGTTATATTATTCATTTACATATTATATAATATAGTACTAAATGGTGAATTTTGATTCATATTAAACTACTAATAGGTAGGCATGAAAACTACTACCGATACCCGTATTCGTATCCGAAAAAGGTACCCGCAGTTTTAGTGTCGAGTGAAAGGTAAAATTATATTATCCGTGAATAATGATCGAGTATCGGATATTAATTTAATTTTTGAGTGTCCGTTACCCGTCTCATTACCCGTTTTATTACCTGACTCATAAATAAACGTTAATATTTTGTAGAATAATGTTACCAGCGTGAGGAAATATTTATGTAAATTTAGATTTGTTTGTTACAAAATAACAGTAGAAAAATGATTAATTCTATACATTTTATAAAATCATATATTTTATTTTGCTTAAGGTCATACTCTGATTTCGACCGGTAGTTGGTACTACTCTTTTGGTTTGGTGCAATATCAATTTTGTTAATTATACATTCAGTAAAGCTAAAAAACCCAACAAAACATGTATTGACCCGTGATTTGGTATTACAAATTAATGTGATCGTGTTTAGAGATTTTAATATACCAAATTTACAAATTGAAGTTATTGGTATAACATGTTATATATTAATTTTATAGGTGAAAATTACAATTATGTTATGTATATTATCAACATTATACCCTTGGTATTGTTTATATAATGAATATTGTGTATAAAAAATTATTTTTTAGCCAATTAAATAGTTTGTTATTATTTCCTAAGATTTATGAAACAATAAATAGAGTTTTATTATTTTGTAAACAAATCTAAACTTTTCTTTTGTTTATTAGAATAATTAATATAATAGCATTTTCGTAATATGTCACATCAGAACTGGTTAAATTTTTAACAACATAGCTTAAATAAGTATATAGATATATTTTAAAAATAGAAACAATGTTGTATCTTAATTTTAATATATATTTGTTATTATTAAATGATTTAGATATGTAAATATTTAATCTTAGTTTTATAAATAAATTTAAGTTTTATACTTTTTCTAAATAATTTGTTATTGTTTCCTAAGATTTCTGAAATAATAAATAGAATCTGTTTAGTTATTTTATTACATAATTTCGAAATTATTTTATTATTATTTTAATTTCCAAAATTATTTTATTAATGATTTCTTGTAATCTAATAAATTAATAGTTGCTATTTTTTAGGTAATCATTTTCTGATTACAACAACTTAATATTAAGATTATGTTATTATATTTTGTATTAAAATATAACGGCATTTTGTGTAATATCTTACATGTAGTAAGGTTATTTGTTTATAGGGTTGCTTAAATAATATAATAGAGATGTTAATAAAAATCTGTAATTTTTCCTGCATATATTATAATTTGAATTTCTTAAAACGAACATATATTACTCAATTAATATAAAAAGTGTGTGTTAGATATACATATATAGTAAATTTACCTTATGTAGTAAATTATAGAATTTTAAGAAGTTTATAATTTATAAATGATATATCTAAACTTAATAAAAAGTTTAAAGTATGAATATTTAAACATATTAAATTTTCAAAATAACACAAACGAGTTATATACATGACGGGTTATATGACATTACATGATTGAATTGATAATATTAAAAAATAAAATATCATTAATATTATACTTCAATACGGGTTAAATCCTTATTTTACCATTTTGACAACACCAATATAAAATATGTCGAATCAAACTGATTTAATTAAAATTGTATTAAACAAAAAATGTTGTGCGGTATACCACGAATTATATATTAAATCACTAAAATTAACAAAAGAATACATTAGCAAAATTAGCATTAAAATAATACATTAACAAAAAACAAAAAAAAAACTTGCTCCACGATATACCGCGGATCATAATCTAGTAGTAATTTATAGGATCAGTAAAAAAAAATATTCTTCTTTTTGAGAAAATGGTCCAATTTACTATGCATGTCGGTACGTCACATGTTTCGTCACATCTCTCCCTAAGGGAATCTTTATAGGGGGAACTATTTGGGGTGTTCTTAGAGTAAATATATTGTGAAAATAATGTAAGATCAGTAGTTAAGATCTTTTGTTAAAAAGTTAGTTATTGGGGGAACATGTTTAAGATCATAAGATTTAATAATATAATAATGTTAAACATATTACAATTATAAAAACTTATAAAATAACATTTAAATTGCAAACTTATAAAACTTTTACTAAAATTCAAAATACAATACCAAAATTTTATGAAACAAAAAAACATTAAAAAAAACAAACATATTACTTAATTAAAGCACACAAACATTTTATTTAATTAATATATAGTTTAATGTCCAAATTTGTTCTATATATTCTCAATCAAATCCTCTTTTAATTTGTGAAAAATTGTTTACAAAAAATAATATCCATTCACAGCTTTCCACATCAGCTTAGAACTGAGCCAAGAACAGTTCTACATTAAGAACTGATCTTGGTGTTCTTATGCCACTATTCATTATTTTTCTAATTTTTTTGGGTTAACAATATCCTTGATGTTATGCCTATAAAGATGGCCTAAGAAATTCTAGTCCAAGTCTCACCGTCTCTTGCGCAAAGAGATCTGAAACTTGCATATATTTCACTATGGATCATACACCTAGGAGATCAAGATCAATTGTGTATGTTTTATTTTCATGATTTTTAAACCTGTGAGACTGTGAGACTATGAGCAAAACGTGTAATTCCTTAAGTTGAACATTTTGTAGTATAATGCTCTAATAAGATAAAAATTTGAGGATTTTTTAAAATATTATTTGTTACTGAAGAGGCCATGGATGAGGGCCGTCATGAGTTTATTATAAATAGAATTTTTGGATACTTTTGAGTATGCGGTTGAAAAAATATATAAGTTCTGTAGAACTATAACGAACACACACACACATATATATATATATTAGAATTTGTATCCGCGTACGCTCAGGATTTTAATTTAAAATATTTTTTATCAATAAAAATTGTTGAGAGTATAAATTTATATAAATACTAAACTTACTTTACTCAGTGATATAAAACATAGAGAATTTGTTAAAAATACCCCTTTTGTTATACCCCTTTTCAAAAATACCCTCTTTTCTGGCAATTTTTATTTTTGCCTTCCTTTAATTTTAAATGACCATTTTACCCTTAAATAAAAAATATTTTATTTAATAAAAAAAAAACAAAATTTTTCAGCCAAAAATTTTCCCGCCAAAAATTTTTCGAAAAAATTTTCTCGCCAAAAATTTTTTTGTCCAAAAAATTTTGATAAAAATTTTCGATAAAAAAATTTCCCGCCAAAAAAATTTTACAAGGTTTTTAAAAGGTTTTTAAAAGGTTTTATAAGGTAGAAGAAACCTTATAAAAACCTTATAAACACATTTTAAACGCTTTTACAAGATTTTTAAAAGAGTTTTAAAAGGTTTTAATAGGTTTTTAAAAGGTTTTTTAAACATCTCGTAAACGCTTTTACAAGGTTTTTAAAATGTTTTTAAAAAGGTTTTTAAACACCTTGTAAAAGCTTTTACAAGGTTTTTAAACACCTTGTAAATGCTTTTAAAATATTTTTATAAGGTTTTTAAAAGGTTTTTAAACACCTTGTAAACGCTTTTAAAAGGTTTTTAAACACCTTGTAAACGCTTTTAAAAGGTTTTTAAACACCTTGTAAACGCTTTTAAAATGTTTTTAAACACCTTTGTAAACACTTTTACAAGGTGTTTAAAAGGATTTATAATGTTTTTATAAGGTATAAATCTCATTTTTTTTGGCGGGAAAATTTTTCGATTTTGACGTGAAAATAATTTTTTTTTTGCGGGAAATTTTTTTTTTACGGGAAAAAGTTTTGATTTTGGCGGGAAAAAAATTTTTGGCGGGAAATTTTTTTCATTTTTGGCGGGAAAATTTTTTATTTTTGGCGGGAAAAATTTTCATTTTTGGCGGGAATTTTTTTTTGATTTTGGTGACTGTACATTCTTGTTGTCATTTAAAGAAAGGGTAATTTGGTCATTTTGTTCATAAAAAAGGGTAGTTTTAAAAATGGTCAACATAGAGGGGTATATTTAAAAAGGAAATTGAAAAAGGGTATTTTTGAGAATGCCCCTAAAACATATCTATTTTTGAAAATAATATTTATTTGTTATATCTATTTGCGATTTTACGTGAGATTTTAGTTAAAATTTTTATCAATAAGAATCATTGAATATGAATATAATTTGAGATTAAAAGATAAATCTATATAAATGTCATACTTATTTTACTAATCTATATATAATATTTATTGTCTAGTGTTGCAATAATATTATCGACAATCTTCTGATCTTTTATCTTTAAAAGAGTTTATTCTATATTCATATCCCATGCAAACATAATTTTAAAAGTTCTAATGTCAATGTAGATCGTTGACCTAATTATAGAGTCAATTTAAACATATTGATAACCTACATTCAATGCGAATATACAAAATTTCATGAACAGTTTTAGTGTTATGTCGCTACAATAAGGTTGTCTAAACTCCAAATGCATCCTCTGCCTTAATAGAATTTCCTATTAAGTCAAGAATGCTTAAATAATGAAACCTTTAAACTCCATGAGCTTCTAATTATGTTTGCAAAAAAAAAAAAGGTTTATGACCAACCAACCAAGGTTGGGAAATTAGAACAAAACTAATTTGACATAATTAAAGATATAATAGAAACTTATAAGAACGGTAATATATGAATCCCAAAGAATTCAAAGATGAAAATATAAATTAAATAAAACAAACTAAAAATATTACAATAAATTTTAAAATACAGTTTAAAAAAGAAGATGCATATATTAATCTTTTTTTTGGGTCAATATATTAATCTTACCTATTGCAAACTGAAAAGGAGAAAGTATGAAAAAATTTTGGTTTAAAAAAATGAAAAAAAATATACCTTCCCATTAAAAAAAAATTCCCCAACTTTGTTTTTAAATAAATTATTTAAATATGAGACAATCTATGTTTATATATAAGTGAGTACTTAGAAAATTTAGAATTAATAATTAACTGTATATTTTACTTAATTCTTTTTTATAATTTTTGCAGAATTAATAGCTTAAAATTAAAAATAATTAAATAATATTATAATTTCGAATATATATATATATATATAATTTCGTTATAATTATTTAAAAAATTTTTATTTTTTATAAATTCTGTAATTTTTGATATTTATTTTTGAGGAATTGCATTGTATAACAAACAAAAAAACTATAATTCAAGAACTAACTAATCTAACCATTAAAAGGTAATATACTCTATATAAACTATAATATATACTCTTATACCCTTCATAATCTTTCCACCTTTACCTCTTTTCACCATCACCACCTCAACCTCCTTTGAGCACCACCACCTCCACCTCTTTTACTATTACCCTAGGGTTCACAATGTACTATCCCTTAGGGTTTAGTTTTCCTACAGCCACCACCACCGCCGGCCACCGGCCGTAACCTCCGGTGACCGCCGTCCATCTTCGACCGGCGAATTCCGGCCATCTCCGACCTCCGGCGAACACCTCCGGCGATCTCCGGCCGCCAGCCTCCGACCATCTCCGATCTCCGGCGAACTCCGGCCGCCGGCCTCCGTCCTCCGGCGAACACCTCCGGCGAACTCCGGCCGCCGGCCTCCGACCTCCGGCGAACACCTCCGGCGAACTCCGGCCGCCGGCCTCCGACCTCCGGCGAACTCCGGCCGCCGGCCTCCAGCCTCCGGCCTCCGACCTCCGGCGAACTCCGGCCGCCGGCCTCCAGCCTCCGACCTCCAGCCTCCGGCACCACCAGCCACCACCTACCAAATAAATAGAACACTAAAATGGTAATTCTATCTATCCCTCCTCCTATTTTTCTAATTTTCTCAATTAATATGCTATATTCTTAATTAACTTTGTGAATATGGTTATTCAGCAAATTGGCCCTTTATTTTTTCATATTATTAATTTTTATTAAAAAAATCTAGTTAATTTTTGTTGTGATTAAATTTCTACTATTAAATATTAACTTTTACACATGTCAAAATCTAAGATTGATAACTTGACACATGTCAAAATCTTGTTAATGACTAACTTTAAAAACATAATTTTATATAATAAAATGTATGTATGATGTAATTTTATATAATACATCTATATGACTATATGTAAAAAAAAAAAAGAGAGAATAAGGGAGACAAACGGGGGATAGAAGAAAGTTATGCAAAGAGTGAAAGTGAAGCTCTATTATTGCTTACTTCATCTTGTTATTTCGCCATCACATATTTATTGTGGGTTAAGATCCACATAAGACAAATAAAATTACTTGGCAATAATGCAATTTGGGTTTTTATGGAAAAAGAAAAAAAATAAAAGTAAATCAATTTTGGGTTTACGGTTTTTTAGAAGAGATAAGGTTTAGAGATACGATAAAAGGATGAAAGTCACTATTTTTGTTTTAACAATAAGGAATTTGTTAACAACAAAAAGTGACCGATAGGTACCTGCATGCTCATTGTCGAGGACAATTTTTTGAATAAGACATGATCTCATCAAAGCGGTAACTTATACAAAGTCATTGTCCTACAACAAGTCTCTATTTTGTACCTTTCATCTATAGTTTCTTGATTTTCACTGCCGACCAACACCAAGAGGCGTTTCTTCATTTTTAATAGTGTTAGACCATCCATTGATAAGTTTTTTACCAAGTTGCCAAATGAAATTTTAATTACAAAAAAGTACAAATTCTAAAGCTAAGAACTTTTAAACATTGAAGAAATTATATGCCTCCATTGATAAAATTATAAAGAAGTTTCTTAACAATCCTTTGTGAAAAAAACAAGAAAACTTGTTTTACACACAAACTCAAAATAAATAAACTGATAAACTTAATGGTAATGCTTTCGGCTAAGTTACACACCATGAACACCCATAAACCTTTCTCGTTTACACCCTGAAGGCCTTGAAGCACAAGATCAGTAACTGCAGCTCCATAGTAACCAAGAACAGTAAGAGACATACCAGTTACGTTCAGCATATGAACTTTCACTTTTGTCAAGTACGAACCAGCTTGGGCCAAGAGGAAGGCAACACCTTGATAACAAAGATATGTCCACAAAACACAAGAAACTCACATAACAGAGAGAAAGCAATCAGACCATACCATAACACAAGCAACAACAAAAACAGAGAGACAACCATTAATCACACACCATAACACAAATTCACCAAGAAAACATAAACACAAACATTGATAACTGATCACAGATCATAACCATCAGTCTCATAAACATTAGACCAAAATAAAATCACTGATAATTGAACACAGACCATAATGCAAACCCATAACATCTTTAAAAGAACATAACACAAACTTGATCATTGATAATAGAAGATAAAACAAAGTGATTCAAGCTCTAGAAGAACATAAACACAAACATTGATCAAGAACATAAACACAAACATCGATCAAGAGCAGAAACACAATATCTCTATTTCAATATCTCTACCATTTGTTGCAAGTTTTCCAATTAATCTCACCAAAAAACAGAGAAAAAAAAAGGACCAAATGAAACATGTTATTTTGTGGGTGAAAGGTGTGTGTGTGTGGTGTGTATGCAATGATGAATATGGAATGATGGGTGTTTCAATTCCCATTATGCAGTTGCAGTATAAGAGGTGTCAATCCAGTCTGAGTGCTTGTGAACAATCAAGATGTGCATATGAATCTAAGTTAAGCCAAGTGTGATGATTGTTTGTCACTAACAATCCTAAAATGAAAATATGAAAAGCAGAAAGTAAACTACAAGAACTAAGAACTAGATGCAAATAAAACAGAATGATTATGATCTAAGAACAGAAATAGAAACTGTAAACACTAGAATATAACTAATGCAAGACAAGTAATGAACTAGATGCTAAGTGAATGCAATGGAAATCAAATTGGAATGAAGCAAGACAAACACAAAACATAAACAAGAAATCTGGGGATCAGCTAGATCAGCACTCGACCGAGTGTAGGTCGAGTGGGTGGTCGAGTTGGGCAAAAACGTGAAAACAGAGCAAGACAAGAAAAACAGAGCAATGCTAAATCAAATCAAACAACAAGCAAACGGTGATATTTAAACTAAGAATTCAATAAACAAAGAAGGTTCCTGAGGATGGATTCATGGGATAAACTAATCATTGTGGTAATCTAACTTGATCAACAAATCTCAAGCAATGCTATGAGCTAACCTCTAGACATATTAATCTAAGACAAGTCTCTCCCACTCTCATGGTCAAGAGACAATCAAACCTATGCAATCCTAGACTTGCTCTCACAATGAAAAGAATCTACACAAGCAGGCATTAAGCAATACATCTCAAACCAAACAAGACCTCTAATCTCTTAGCAAGCCTAATGGTAAGCTCTAGATCTAGCCTTATATATGCTTCTTAAACATTGGTGTGATGCTAAAAGCTTGAGATCAGATCCTACCCTCTCAGATATAGAATCAGCATTAAGAACATCTAGCCTAGAAGAGATCTACAACAATCAAGCTTGATCAAATCAGATATACCACAAGATCAATCCATCCTAACCCATCCTCAAGATCCTAAGAAGACTACTCACAACAAGACATGATCAAACAAATCATAAACCCAGAAATTATTGAAACTAGCATGATTAGATAGATAAGATAAAGATCTACAACTTTGAAGAAGAAATCAAACTCAGATTCTCAATACTTAGAAAGTTATTCAACCAACAAGTATGAGGAAATTCTTCTTTTCTAAGTACAAAATCCAAAAAGAAAATAAAAAGCAAAAGGAATATTATTCCTAAAAAGGTAAAAACTAGGCTTAGAATATCTGAAAAGCTGGACTAAAAAATCTAGATTGTTTGGTGGCTGCAGGTACAAGGTCTTATATAGGAAGGGGAGTGGAAGCCCTAAAATTGGGAAAAGTCAAAGTGGTCCACGGATCGGTCAACTCGACCAGTGCTCGGTCGAGTGACAGGTCGAGCTGGCTTCACTGGTGCAACTCCACTCGGTCGAGTCCATCTCCCACTCGGTCGAGTGCTTGGTCGAGCTAGACTCCGGATCTTGGTTCTTCAGCCTTAACTCCCTTGTTTCCTCCTCATGATTGCTTCACATCTCTTCTCCATTGCTTCCATGCTCCTTAAGCTCCAAAATCACATGTTTATGCATGAAAAGATGCAAATGCAATGCAACTACACTCTAATGCATGATTAATCCTAAAGCTACACAAAAGTGGTGAAAATGGATAGAAAAAGATGCAAAAGATGTGAATAAACTAAGGGAAAACATGGTAAAATATATGAACATCAACACCCCCAAACTTAGTCTTTGCTTGCCCTCAAGCAAATAAACAAGACATAAGAAGGTAGATGAGGTTTAAAAGTGGGATCATAACTCCTAAAGCTTGCAAATAGACCTGCTAGAATCAATGTCCAAGTTACTAGTACTAAGATGCAAGGTGAATAGCTATACTTAAAAAGTTTAGACAAGCACATCACAACCTTTACTGATTTGAGCCTTAGATATTCACATGCATTCAAATCAACCATTTCCTTTAACATTCATTAATCAAGAACATGAATCAATTATATGCAATGCTTAAACTCATTTGGCTTGGTAATGAAAGGTTTTGAGACAATGATGGTCTCTTTTCAGAGTGGGGCTTGTCAATATCAAGGTTCTCTCATAAAAAATAATGGATTGAGCTTTAGAAGAATGCTAAAGGTAAGAACACTTAGACACATACAAGAACAAAACCTTGTCTACCCAAAGGCACCCAAAGTGTTTATCCTAACAATCTAAACCCAAATGATCCTAGTGCTACCCTTTAACTTCTTCATTTCTCTTTAACCCTTTTCTCTTTTGGTTTTCAAGTCTTAGGAGAGGTTTCTTATTTGATCTTTCTAGTGGAATGGGGAATCTTATTGATTGCTATGGTTCTCCTTTCTTCTCATTCTTAAGACATATAAGCTCTTTGCTAAACTGCTCTTTGCTTTCTATTCTTTTCTTTAACTAGAACCATCTTAGATAACAAATTTACTTCCCATCCTTTCACTAAACTTTAGCTTTTTGCTTAAACACATTCCTCTCCTAAAGACTATACCCTTTTTCTTTCTCTTTTCTTTCTTTTCTTTTTATAACAGCCAAGTCCCAAACCCAACAAGTGAACCACCTAGTCCTATCTAGTTTGGAAAATGCAAACTAGAACTACACAAGGTCTTACTCTTGTCAGTTCAAACCTAACACTTTCTACCAAGCTCAATCCCAAAAATAGGCCTCACACACACAAGAATAAACAAGGCTTGAAAGAAGGTTTGGTTAAGGGGTAGGGGAAACTGATTTAAAAGTGAAATCAGCTACTTGGATCAACAAGAGTGGTAAAAAGGAGAAAGATGATCCAAATATGTATATGGTATCCATGAGTTTAAAGCAATGCACACATTGATAATTGAAAGTCAATATTAGGTTCTTATAGATACGAAATGGAATCAAATCACAACATGCTTCAATTTAGACCAAATGCAATGCAGGAATTCAAGGCTTGGTTCAGTCTTATGCTTCTAACCACTCAACTAGCATCAAAGTACTATTAACTTGGGCATTGATCCTAGTCTAGTGAATAAAACAAGCTAACAAGGAAAAACTCAATATAGATCCCTAATGCAAACAGTCCTAGATGCTAAACAAATCACTTTAAATATGCAATGCAAACTACATGAACACTCTTTTTATAAAGATTTTTGCAAAAAAATTTCAAATTTTTATGGTTTTTCTATGCCTTAGATGATTATGCAAGTGCTACATGATGATGATAAAAATTTGAAATAAGAAAACAAAACACAACATCAAATGCTATCTAGAACCCTCCCCCAAACTTAAATCACACAGTCCTCTGTGTGTAAGAAATTTGTAAGAGGATTCAAGACTAAAAACAAATACAAAACACAACATCAAATGCAATGGTATAAACAAGGGAAGGTGATGATGGTACCTTAGGGATTGTGGAAGAAGTTGTCCACATCCATTTGCATGCTATCATAGGAGTAGTTGGGATCAGGCTGGTGGCTCGGAGAAGGACTTTAGGGCAGCTCGACTATGCCAATCGAGCCTGACTCGGTCGAGTACGTGGTCGAGTGGGGGGGGGTCGAGCTGGGTTGCGAGTGTCCAAATCTTGAGTCTGGTACTGCTGGTACTGCTGGTAGAGTGTGGGATCCATAAAGTATTGGGGTGGGAAAGGTGCGTAATGTGGATAACCTGGGTAAGCAGCTGGAGGTGGGAAACCATAGGGTGGTCTGGGAAGGTGCTCGGCCGAGTGCATCGGAGGTGCTCGGTCGAGTGGGTGCTCGAGTGACCCGGTCGAGTGCCTCGAAAACTGATGTTCTCGGGTACTTGAGCTCCTTTTCCTCAGATTTGGCTCATACATTGAAGCCCTAGCTGGTTCCACAGGATTCACAACCCTTGAAAGTGCTCTAGTTGAGCTGCTTCTCCTCAAAGGGCTTGAATGCTGGCTAGGAGATGAGTTTCCACTCTTCAGCTCAGCAATCTCCTTCTTCAAGCCTTTGATAGACTTAGCCATGTTGGTCACCTTCTTCTTCAGCTTATCAAACCTCTTCACATTCCACTTGTTCCATCTTTGCAAGAGAGTCATTCTCTTTGCATTCTCCCTTACTCCTCTACTATCTCTTGGATTTGGCTCATAATCTTCAAAGTAGAACTGCTCCTCTCCATCAGCTACTTGCACATTCCCAGCTTCCTCAACTCTGTGTTGAATCATTCCATCAAACCAATGCTCCTCAGCTGGCCAAAAATCAATGTTGGCTCCTTCTTGAATGGTGGTGAGCTCTTGGTTAGGCAATATGAGTTGCTTTTTCCCAAGTGTTGGAAGCTCAAAGTTGAAAATATGATTTCCTTGATGCAGCTCCTTGGCAAGGATCAGAGTGGAGGTAAGGTAGCTTGAGTCAATCCATCTTGGTAAGACTCTTTCTCCTCTAGGTTGGATGTCAGCAGCTTGAAGGATTGGAGTGATGATGCCTCCAATGGTAAGTGCTCCTCTTGACCCCTTGTTCTCAAGCTTGCCTACCAAACTTCTCAAGTAAATCATGTGATCTATCAACACCATTGCAAGATCAGTCTCCACAGTGCTACCAAGGATGATGGTTCCATTCCTTGCTTGAAGAAGAACTCTATTGAGAGCCAAGTCAATCATCTTCAGCTCTCCCTCATTGATGTTTCCAGTCTCTTTTCTTGCAAAGAAAGTATTGGCAAGAGCCTTATGGTAATACCTCAAGACTGGGCTCCTAATCCTTGAGCTCTTGGAGTTGGAGGATGAGTAATATTTGTTGTCTCCAATGGTCTCCCATACAGCATACAACTCCTCTCTTAGAACCATCAAGCTCCTATGGCACCCAACCTCAAATCCAAACACATCAGCCAGCTTCTTCAATGAAAGCTCATGCTTCCTCCCTTTGATGGTAAAGGAGATGTGACCAGCTCCATGTTCAGCACTCTTCCTCAAGTGTTGGTGCAGCTTGACAGTGGCTAGGAACTCACAGCTTTCCTCTCTATAGCCTTCCATGCAAAGCCCCATGAACTTGGTGAGGCTGCTCTTCTCAAAAAGACATTGCACATCTCCATCAATGGCAAGCTTCTCCATGGTCTCCTTGTGAGGATATCTGGTTCCCAGGAACTCCATCCTCATGAAAGCATCATACAGCTGCTTCTTTGACAGCCCACAAGACTCAGCCTCTCCATCATCCCTCAATTCTTCTTCTTCACTCATCTCCTCACTTTCACTTTCACTCTCTTCTTGCTCCACTTCAACTGCTGGCCTCTTCCCTTTGGCTCTGTATCCCCTTATCAACTCAACAATAGTAGGTTCCCTTTCTTCCTCACTCTCAGTCCTCTCAGGATCCTCCTCAACTCGTTTTTTCCTGAGACTCGGCACCTGGCTCGACCGACTGCTTGAACCATCACTCGGTCGAGTGGTCGATCGAGTGACCCGTCGAGTGGCTCTCCTAGCTTCACCTCTTGGCTCAAGGTCAGCATCACGACGTTCCATGGAGCTTGCAGCGGTTTTGTGGGACTTCTTGGTGATCTTAGAAGACATTTTCAAAAGGAAACTGCAGGGAAATAGACTCAAAGCTCAAAGTTAATAGGTTAGTGACCCAAAAACTTGAAAGAACAAAGCTAGAGCAAGAGATGAACTTTGAGAGAGATTTAAAGCTTGAATTTGAATGTTTTGAGCAAATGAGCAAGTGTGAGAAGTTTAGGATCGAGCAAGAGCTATTTAAAGAAGCTTAGGAGACAAGAAAACAAGGTAGGAGCATCCTTACATTTCAAATTTGAATTGGGAATCTTTGACTTGCTTTTTGGCCGCCACTCGACCCCACCACTCGACCAGCACGTGGTCGAGCTCCTTGACCAAATTTGAAATTTCAAATATTTTCTCCTTGTTCTTCCCTCCACTTGATCATTCTAGAAGAATGGGAATAGATTGGGCCTCAATTAGTATCCAGCTCGGCCGAGTACCTCTTGTTTTGTGATCGAGTGGGCCTGCGAGTCTTCTTCTCCAAGTCCACATCTCTCCTTAACCAACTTTATTCTCATTGAAAAGCCTGTTCAGCAAAAACATAAAAGAAAACACATCAAAACTACTAAGAAATTAAACCATATGTACAAGGGATACCTTAGGGACTTCCTCCCTAGTGAGCTTGTTTATAGTCACTAAGCTTGACTTAGGTTTCCTTCTTAACTTTGGTTCAGATACCAAGGAGGTGATGAAATCCTCCCTGGAACCTCCTGATCACTGTGAAGTTGATCCTCAATCACCTTACTCTTAACACTCAAACCATATTTCTTCTTAAATTTGAGCCTTGGCCTTGCCTTCCTCAAAATCCTCTTGTTCAGCTTGACTTGAAGATCCTCAACCATACTTGTCAACTCTTGGACTGACCTCTTAAGCTTCTCAACAGAATCCTCTTGAAGTGGAGGCTCAGCATTAGGGTCTCCTTCATCCTTGAACACCTCATGATTAACTTTCTCCTTGATAGTGAAGGGTTGATCATCAATGGTAGGCAGGTTGGTTGGGTTATATATGTTGAACTTCATGACCACATCTTCAGCAATGTTCAAGGTCACAAGACCTTCCTTGACATCAATGACTGCTCTAACAGTAGCTAAGAATGGCCTTCCTAACAAGATTGGATCCTCAGGCTCCTTGTCCATCTCTATCACCACAAAGTCAGTGTGAATCCTTGCCTTCCCTATCTTAAGTGGGACATTCTCCAACCTTCCAACTACCTCTCTATTTGTCCCATCAGCTAGAAGCACATGGAGATTGGTAGATTTGAAATCAGTTCTTCCAAGCTTTTGGGCTATGGAGTAAGGCATGACACTTGTTGAAGCTCCCAAATCACAAAGACATTGATTGTAGTGAAGATAGCTGATTGTGCAAGGTAGATAGAAAGGTCCTGGATCACTGAGATTTACTAGAATGATCACTCCTCCAAGGTTCTCAAGATCCTTCTCATCTTGAGCTTCAGCCCTCTTACTAGACAAATCAAGCAAAAAATTTTTGTAGAGAGGGTAAGGCTCATACTGTTCCAAGGCAGGTCCTCTCTCCTCTTCTTGGTAAGCTATGATGATCTCTTCAATGGCTGACACTTGTTCCTCTTTCTTAACCAAGGCTTCTTCTTTCAAAACCCTCTCTTCCTCTTGTTGCCTAGCCAACATCTCCTTTTTCACAATTATTTCCCTTAACTCCTTGATCTTCTGTGCTTTGAAACGCCCAGGGAATGGTAGTGGAGGTTTGTAAGCAGGAGGAATGTACTTAGCAGGCTTGACAGCTTCGAATTGCTCAGCTCGATCGACCACTCGAGCATGCACACGGTCGAGTGGCTGCTCGAGTTCCTGGTCGAGTTCTCCTGCGAGCTCCTGTTTACTTGCAACAACATCACATGGGGCTTCAGTAACTGATGAATTCCCCCAAACTTGGACTTCACTGTCCTCAGTGACTTCCTCCTCTTGAAGTAGAATAGCTTTGGCTGTGAACTCCCTTGGATTTTGAACAGCTTTTCCAAGGAGTTGGTTGGGTTTTGTAGCTGAAGAAGATGCTATGTTGCTCTCCATATACTTCACTCTAGAGTTAAGACCTTCAAACTTCATGTTCAGGTCATTGTACTGGGATGTAAGCCTTTGGTTCAGTTCAGCAAACTGCTTGGCCTCCTCAATCTTCCCTTGGGTTTGTCCAATCAACAACTGCTGTAGCATAGCTCTAAGGTCTTGTTCTTGGCCTTGGTTAGTCTGAAACCCTGGTGGGGGACACAACTGGGGCTGGAACACCTGCTGCTGTTGTTTGGGGATATAGTTTTGAAACCCTTGAGGCTGTTGAGGCTGTTGAGGAGGGTAGACTTGATCTTGTGGATTAGCCACATTGGTGCTCCTATAAGATAGGTTGTTGTTCTTGAAACCACCTTGGTTGTAGCCCTTGAATCCACCTTGGTTTTGCATATAGCAAAGCTCAGCAAACTCATTCTCCCCCTCTTGAACTGGAGCTTCTTCTTCACCAATGAAGTGAATAGACTTGGACTGGCTGAGGAGTATCTTGTCAAGTTTCTCATTGACCATCTTCAAATTCTTCTTGTACTTGTCCTCTTGATCAGTAGAGGAACTCTTTATGGTCCTATCATAATCTTCATTATAATTACCATCTGACTGAGCAAGATTCTCCACTAATTCCCATCCTTCTTCCACATTCTTGTTGAGGAAGTTGCCATTAGAAGCTGTGTCAAGAAGCATCCTGAACTTTGGAAGGACTCCTCTATAAAGTGTGCTTAACAACGACTCCATACTGAATCCATGATGAGGGCACTGAGTCTGATAGCCCTTGAATCTCTCCCAAGCTTCACAAAAGCTTTCATTGGACCTTTGAGCAAAACCAGAGATCTCATTCCTCAGCCTTGCTGTCCTTGCATTGGAGAAGAATTTGGCCAGGAAAGCTTTCTTGCACTGATCCCAAGTAGTGATAGCACCAGTAGGCAGAGTCTTCTCCCACAAATGAGCCTTGTCCCCAAGAGAGAAAGGGAACAACCTCAGCTTGAAACCATCTTCACTTACTCCATTTATCTTTGTTAGGCCACAGATTCTGTCAAACTCATCAAGATGATCTAATGGGTCCTCCATAGGCAATCCATGAAACTTATTTGCCTAAATCATTGAGATCAATCCACTCTTGATCTCAAAGTTGTTGTTGGCAACTGATGGTGGCACAATGCCAGCTCTTTGGTTGTGAGTGTTAGGTGCATCTCCAGCACCAATATTCCTTGGTCTCTGAACTTGATCCTGATGATCCATGGCTACTGGAACCTCCTGTTGTTGCTGAACAACTCTCCTTTTCTTTGATCCCACACCCTTGGTCAACTTGTTGATGCTGTCACTATGCTTAACAAGATTGTCCTTTCCTTTGGACCTTGTGTGCATCAACTTTCACAAACAATTTTTCCCGAGCAAGCGACTGAGCACAGGCTCAAGTAGGAAGGTAGGGCAACCGGAAAAAGAGGCTAACAGAGATCCGGGGTCTGGCTCGATCAAGTGCTCGATCACTACTCGGTCGAGTGGTGGTCGAGTGGTACCTGAAATGGAACTTCAACCCAGAAACACAAGATTCAAGTGCAGAAACTTCACAAATGTATAAAAGAACTTAATCTTAGACTAATATGGATCCTAAATGTCACAAAAACTAACTTAAACAGGCAACAGCGCCAAATTGAAACATGTTATTTTGTGGGTGAAAGGTGTGTGTGTGTGGTGTGTATGCAATGATGAATATGGAATGATGGGTGTTTCAATTCCCCTTATGCAGTTGCAGTATAAGAGGTGTCAATCCAGTCTGAGTGCTTGTGAACAATCAAGATGTGCATATGAATCTAAGTTAAGCCAAATGTGATGATTGTTTGTCACTAACAATCCTAAAATGAAAATATGAAAAGCAGAAAGTAAACTACAAGAACTAAGAACTAGATGCAAATAAAACAGAATGATTATGATCTAAGAACAGAAATAGAAACTGTAAACACTAGAATAGAACTAATGCAAGACAAGTAATGAACTAGATGCTAAGTGAATGCAATGGAAATCAAATTGGAATGAAGCAAGACAAACACAAAACATAAACAAGAAATCTGGGGATCAGCTCGATCAGCACTCGACCGAGTGTAGGTCGAGTGGGTGGTCGAGTTGGGCAAAAACGTGAAAACAGAGCAAGACAAGAAAAACAGAGCAATGCTAAATCAAATCAAACAACAAGCAAACGGTGATATTTAAACTAAGAATTCAATAAACAAAGAAGGTTCCTGAGGATGGATTCATGGGATAAACTAATCATTGTGGTAATCTAACTTGATCAACAAATCTCAAGCAATGCTATGAGCTAACCTCTAGACATATTAATCAAAGACAAGTCTCTCCCACTCTCATGGTCAAGAGACAATCAAACCTATGCAATCCTAGACTTGCTCTCACAATGAAAAGAATCTACACAAGCAGGCATTAAGCAATACATCTCAAACCAAACAAGACTTCTAATCTCTTAGCAAGCCTAATGGTAAGCTCTAGATCTAGCCTTATCTATGCTTCTTAAACATTGGTGTGATGCTAAAAAGCTTGAGATCAGATCCTACCCTCTCAGATATAGAATCAGCATTAAGAACATCTAGCCTAGAAGAGATCTACAACAATCAAGCTTGATCAAATCAGATATACCACAAGATCAATCCATCCTAACCCATCCTCAAGATCCTAAGAAGACTACTCACAACAAGACATGATCAAACAAATCATAAACCCAGAAATTATTGAAACTTGCATGATAATATAGATAAGATAAAGATCTACAACTTTGAAGAAGAAATCAAACTCAGATTCTCAATACTTAGAAAGTTATTCAACCAACAAGTATGAGGAAATTCTTCTTTTCTAAGTACAAAATCCAAAAAGAAAATAAAAAGCAAAAGGAATATTATTCCTAAAAAGGTAAAAACTAGGTTTAGAATATCTGAAAAGCTGGACTAAAAAATCTAGATTGTTTGGTGGCTGCAGGTACAAGGTCTTATATATGAAGGGGAGTGGAAGCCCTAAAATTGGGAAAAGTCAAAGTGGTCCACGGATTGGTCAACTCGACCAGTGCTCGGTCGAGTGACAGGTCGAGCTGGCTTCACTGGTGCAACTCCACACGGTCGAGTCCATCTCCCACTCGGTCGAGTGCTTGGTCGAGCTGGACTCCGGATCTTGTTTCTTCAGCCTTAACTCCCTTGTTTCCTCCTCATGATTGCTTCACATCTCTTCTCCATTGCTTCCATGCTCCTTAAGCTCCAAAATCACCTGTTTATGCATGAAAAGATGCAAATGCAATGCAACTACACTCTAATGCATGATTAATCCTAAAGCTACACAAAAGTGGTGAAAATGGATAGAAAAAGATGCAAAAGATGTGAATAAACTAAGGGAAAACATGGTAAAATATATGAACATCACCAAAATCAATCCTAAAACGGACTAATTTACTAATATCAATTCCCAAATCATAAAACCCTAAATTTGTTAATCATCAAATCCCAATTTAAAAGACATCAATATAATCAACACGATCTACACTTCAAACTTCTGAGAGATGCGTAACATGGGAACAAAATTAGAGCATTCTTGAACCAAACATAGAGATTTGGTTAACTTTCCGATTTGGTGAACCAGAAAACGTCGATGGTCTCCCGCGTCACTGGAATGATGATAGCGACAGATCAAAAACCCATTTCCGACTCATATTTTCTCTCTATTCGACGGATCAAACCTTCATCACAGATTTCACATTTTCACATTTTCAAAGAGCTGTTTTTTTCTCTTTTGTTAATTAGTCCAACCAATCATAAACATACACATACATGATTCTTAACAATCTAAAATCACTTAACTTAGGATCGATTGCTATGTTTATTATGTATTTTGATTTAATTTTAACTAGATAAGTACCCGTTCAATAGCACAGGTTGAACTTTATTTTATACAAAAATTATGTATATATTTTGTATATTAAATAATTTTTCATATTTTTTTTATTAATTTTTAAACAATCTTATCATATAAGCTTAACATTTTACATTTAACCTGTCGTCCGTTATAAAGATCATAACTCAATTTCTCATATAATCCATTACATTTAAACTCATATATCACTTACACTTGTTAATTCAGAAGATTTTGTAAAAGGTTTATTTATATTGTTAAATTTCTTTATATATTTGGTATTATTCTTCCAAATTAATTGGTTGATACCCATGTTTTAAAAATCGCTAGGCGTTAGTCGGGCGGTGAAGCAGTGCCTAGCGATTAATCGGAAAAACGGATATAAATCGGGGACTAATTTTAGGGGTTTTTATTATTCTTTGTGATACATAATAAAATATCTAATAGTTATAGTTATATATAAGTTGTATCGAAATATTACCGAAGTATTAAACAGCTCAATTGGTTCAAGGCTTGCTAAGAACCTCTAAGGTGACGAGTCCGATACCCTGATCATGCGTTTTGTCCATTTTTCGCTTTTATTAATAAGGGGCAAAATGGTAATTTACCACTCATTTTTTCCACATACGATTTTGACACTGTAAAACCTTATCTTTGGCAGCCAATTTTTTAAACTCAATTTTTAGATTTCATCATCTTTTTATCTGGTTATGACATAGAAATGGTAGATCTGCATACATAACATCATATTTAAGTGGAAAATGAACTAAAAAATGAGAACTTTTTTTTGGATCCAATTTTCATTCCGATTTGAGTATAACCGTGGCGGCTCCTTGCAGCCTAGCGATTACACGGCGTGGAATCGGTCAAATCGGCTTATTTTTTGTTCAAGATTCCTTGTTATTATTAATAATACACCTAAAATAATCAAGAGAACCCGTAAGTCTCGATTATCAATAATCAAGTGAACCCGTAAATCCAGACTATATAAATAATATACTTAAATTATTAGTGTATTAATTATATTAATATACTTTCTTTTTACCCGTAAATCCATACTATATAAATAATGTTATGTTTTTTTTTTGTATGAATATGATTTATTCCAGTGAATGGAAATGTCAATAATTTATAATAAAAATTTAGATAGGTGTTAGGTAAGATTTTATTTTGGTTGCATAATCGTAAGTCACGCTTAAGAGTAATTAATTTATGAGATTTTTTTTGTCTTATGTAAATACCTCTTTGGAGATTTTATTTTATTCTTTGGAATATCATTATTATGAATATCCTAAAGAATATTCTTAGGTATAACTAATGGTTATAACACATATAACATATATTTGTAACCAACTAATAAATCAAATAATAATATAATTTTATAACCTATAATTATTATATAGTCTACCAAAAAAAAGTTGTACTTCCGTAATATTATATAGGGGATAAGGGATAGATTTAATGTCAAGATAATCGTTAACATACGTTTAAGGATCATCGATGGAGATGCCCTTAAGAATATTTTCTTTCACATATAGAGTGTTTCCCAAAAGAACATGTTCTGCATGGAGTCGAAAAATTAGATGACGCAACTATCATATAATAAGTTAATAACAAGAATCTATTGAGTGCCATTCCGGCGTCATATACATTACTATTTGTTGAACCGATTGTATTAATTCGTCTTCTTTCAATTTTATCAGTTTTCTAATGATAGAATCATAGAAAATATATCTAGTTGTTTTTGGATCACACAATTCTGAGATGCAGCTGACTGAACTACTGCTATCAAACAAAAGTTAAAGATAAATAATAACTAGGATATATCCCGTGCTTAAAGCACATATCAACATTTATTTAAAAAATTATAATATAATAATAATATTATTGTTTTATTTGTAAAAAAAGTTATTTTGTTTGAGATAATATTTATTTTAAATTGTTATGTAAATCTATTAGTATATTTGAATAATACTAATTATTTTACAATATTATAGTATTTTATTTTTGACGTATTATTACAAGTTTATATTGTTTGTTTGTTGTATTTGCATTATTATTTTGTGAAATATAAAATAGTAATTTTAATATTATAATTGTGAGCAAATAAAAATTATTAATTTATCATTTATATAAATTTAGTTTTACCAACCTGCCAATGTGGAAATTAAAACATACATTTTCATACAATGAGTAATATATCTTCGTTTTAAAAAATTCAAATCACAATATATGCAGAAAAAAAATATGCATTTTAAATTATAAGTATTATATAAAAATTTCAAACAATTTTTAAGTAAAATAAATAAAGATGAAAGGAGAATCATAATTTGAAAACTTAACAAAATCTTCGAATTTAGTTATTAAAAATAATTGTATTGTATACTTGGATATAAAATCTTGTTTTCAAAATTCTGATTGGTTTATATATTTTTTTAAAAAATAATTAGTAATTTCGTCCATATTTTATTAGAGAGAAAAAAAATACTTTTTAGCTAATTTTAGATTTTTTAATATTTAATCTGTGAGTGTTTATTTTTAATTAATTAATTTTATTTAAATTAGTTGAGTAAACTTAATTAATTTTTTTAATGGCAATTGAATGTAATTTTTACACATTTTAAGGTTAGTTTCATATTTGTATTTCTCAATTAATATAGTAGGATGTGCACGCTACATTCCGGTGAAACTGTCAACAAACTGTTGTACAGGATACATTTTGGCTATGTTGGTAATTTAATGCCAAGAAAAATCCTGCTTGATATGGTTGTTCAGATTTGAAAGATTTTTCTGGATTTAGATCTGTAAGCTCTTGATTATAAGGAAAAACCAGTTATTGAGTAATAAACTAATCAAGCTCTTCACTATCTTTATTGAACAGACTCCAAAGTCTATTAACGTCAAATGTTAAAGACATTGAGTTCATCGAAGAATTCTCATCCTCCTCGACTGTAGTAGCTTTAGGACCGGCTACATCGGTTTGGCACTTTTCCAACACTCTCTCCCAGCACATACTCTCTCCATCCATTAGATTGCTAACAAACGCACATTTCCCGTCATCTTTGTTACATGTGATACTACCATCTCGGGTAATTGTAAGAATATTTTATATTCTATGTGGCCTATGTGTCTTTCGGTTTAGTTATAAAGTTCAAGTTTATATTTAACATTGTGAATTCTAATATTAAAGACGACACCGTGATGAATCGGTTTCGATTAATGTATTAGAATTTGGGTGTATTGATAACCCTCTTCCCTTCTCTTAATTATATTATATAAGTAATATATATACATGTATATGTTATGTCTATGCATTATTAAGGGGTGCTATTATGAACCAGCACAACTCTTGAAAGGTAACTGTATATACATGTATATATATGTGTGGTTGTCGAATGGTTACGGCAACGGTTGTGTTCTCATAACGTGAGAAACACTACCAAACCAAACACAAAAGAAAAGAGATTAGTGATCTTCTTCATCAAAGATCACGTGAAAGTAAGGAGTAAGGGAAAGAGAAAATCAATTGCTGAAGACTTGGATCCATCATTAGTCATAATAAAGCAATGGATCAAGGTTAGTGTTTTCTTCTTCTCTAAGAAAATGTTCATGGTTGAATTAGATCAAATCTAGATGATCTTTGGGATAGATTTTTTTTTTTTTTTTTTGATAAAATGTGAATTTAATTACCAAAATGGAACAATTGTTTAGTACAAAATTGCTCTGGGGCAGAGAGCTTCTAAGGCCAAAAAAAAATAAAAAGCCTTAGTTACTATTAGATATGAGATATAATACGATCTTTGACGGGCTAGGCATGGGAGAATCATTGGCTGAGCAGTCGATCACAACCTTTACGGTAGATGCGAGCAAGGAGAGTGTCCCTAATACTCCGATCGATTTGACGGAAAAAAACAGATGTTGGGGATGCAGAGATATGGTCATGAGTTCTGATGTTTCTTTCCTTCCAAAGTAGGAATATTGTTGCTTGCACAACTAACCGCTTCAGAGTGGTGGAAGTATTTGGAGACTTCGAAAGCAACCAAGAGATGAGCGTGGACCAATCTGCAAAGATACAAGGACGTTGGCCAAGACGAGTCATGATAATGTGCCATACCTCTTCAGAGTAGGGGCAATGGAGGAGGAGATGATCTCTGGTTTCAACATCAGAGTTGCATAGGGAGCATTCTGGAGATATCTGCATACCCCATCCAAGAAGTCTTTCTCTTACCGGTAGCCTATTCAAGTTCGAAATCCAGAAGGTGAAAGCATGTTTAGGAACAGAGTGCTTAAACCAAACCGCTTTATACCAGAACTTCAGAGCGTCTGAAGGTCTAAGTTGGTTCCATGTCAGCTTAGTTGAAAAAGTAGTTGCTGAACGGTTACCTGCTTCCCAAGAGTAAGAGTCACTTCCTCTTGATACTGAAGGTGCGGCCGTAGATTGCATATAGTTTCTGATCAAAGTGACATTAGGGTTTCGGGATCTGCTTGAGGGAAGACGCCAACCGTGAGAGTGGCAGGCGTCTGCAACAGAAGCTTGAATAGGAATACCAAGCGTAGAGGGGCCGTTCCTTCCTAACAGGTCAATAAGAACTCCTAGAGAAGACCAATGATCATGCCAGAAGCTTGCCGTTAAGCCATCTCCAATAGTGCATCTAATTAGATCTTTTGCTAAATGCTTCAGTGATAGGAGAAATTTCCAGATCCAGCTTGAGGTATTATTAGGTTCTACACTCCAGTAGCTAGCACCTTTTAGATAATGCTCTTTCATCCACGCAACCCATAGAGATCCACTGTTAGCAAATAGGAGCCAGACCAACTTGAGGTTTAGAACCTTATTCCAGATAAGAAGATTCCTTAACCCCAAGCCTCCTTCAGCCTTTGGCAAACAAATACTTTCCCAGGAAACTTTCGCTGCAGTGCGTTTTGCTATGTCCCCTGACCATAAGAAATTATTGCACAACTTTTCAAGAGCTTTCAAACATCCTTTGGGAAGGGAAAAAGCCGACATCCAGAAATTTATCAGACCATATATTACAGCGGAGATAAGTTGTAATCTTCCTGAGAAAGAGAGGCACTTGACCGCCCAACTATTGAATCTTGCAGAGACTTTATCAAGGAGAGGAGAGTAATCAGATTTTCTCAATTTTCTGGGGAGGAGGGGGAGCCCAAGGTACCGGATTGGAAGGTTGCCTGATTGGAAACCAAAAGATGCTAAACTTTATGAGTCTTCCTGAGAAATCCCAGCATGAAACAATTCTGTTTTTTCAATGTTCATACCCAGTCCTAAGAGGCATTGGAATTCAAGGAGAGTAGAGGATAATTCCCTGAGGGAGCTTTCTTTTCCATCAAAGAATAGCATAATATCATCAGCAAAGGCAAGATGGGTGATCTCGGGAGTCTTTCCCATAGGGTGAAAACCAATTTTGCCTTGACTGAACTTTGATGCTAACATGTTAGAAAATACCTCCATTGCTATGACGAAGAGAGGGGGAGAAAGGGGATCTCCCTGGCGCAGTCCTCTTTTCCCTTTGAAATATCCACAAAGATCACCATTTACTTTAATTGAGAATGATGTAGTAGTCAAGCACTGCTTTATCCAATTTATGAAAACCGGCGGGAAGTCTGAAGCCTCTAGGGTATTAAGGATGAAATCCCAGCTTACTGAATCAAAAGATTTTCGAAGATCAACTTTGAGTAAACCACGAGGGGATATAGATTGCCGATTGAAACCTTGAACCATTTCAGTGGCCAGAAGTACATTCTCCACGAGAAGTCTGCCTTTAATGAAAGCTGATTGAGAAGCGTTGATCATCGAGGGAGTTAACTGCTTGAGTCGCCTAGCAAGAATGTTGGATACGATCTTGTAGACCGCATTGCAACAAGATATAGGTCTAAAATCTCCAATCCTCACTGCTCCAATCTTTTTTGGGATTAAAGTGATAGCCGTGGCATTCCATTGCTTAAGAATTTGACCTGAAGAAAAGAATTCCTTGACTGCCTTGGTGAGATCATCTCCTATAATAGCCCAGCTGACTCTGAAAAAATCTCCTGTGTACCCATCAGGTCCTGGAGTTTTATTCAAGGGGATAGAGAAAGCTTCCCTTTGGATCTCTGCGTCAGTAATAGAGGCTAGAAGCATCTCTTTATCGGAGGAGCTGCAGGAGAATGGAGTGAGATCACGGATGAGCTCCTTGCCCTCATCTGACAAGACTGGAGACACAGAGCCCAAAAGATCCATGAAATAGTTTACACAATGAGATTTAACCTCTTGGATTTCATCAATCCTATTGCCTGTCAAATCCTCCAGATAATAAATTTGATTTGCTGTCTTTCTGGAATTTACCATCCTGTGAAAATAAGCAGTGTTGCTGTCCCCACTCTCCACCCATTTAACTCAAGATCTTTGATATAGGAACTTCTCCTCAGCCAATGCCAAGGTTAACCAATCTTGGTGAGCTTACTTCTCCAGACTTGCGAGAAGAGGAGAAGGGTTAGCAAGGAGTCTAGCCTGATAGGATGTCATCTTAGAATGAGCCTCTTGTACTCGAAGTTCCAAGCCTGAGTAATGCTCTCTATTAAGATCTTTGATGACCCGTTTGAGAAGTTTGAGTTTCTTGGAGAAGCAGAACATAGCTGTACCATCAATGAAAGTTCCTTCCCAAAAGTCAGAAACTCGTTTTAGGAAGTCCTTGTGCTGGAAAAGAAAATGGGATATCATGAAGGGCTTCTTAGACTGGGTAGAGGTTCCCATTACCAAGCATCCAGGGCTGTGGTCTGAGACTTCCGGATCCCCAAACATAGCATAAGCCATTGGAAACTCCAATTTCCAAGTGGCATTAACCAGAATTCGATCAAGTTTCCTGGCGATGGGATTTGTATCTCTTTTATTCCACCAAGTGAACTCATTTCCCCTGAATGTAAGATCTGAAAGTCCTGAATTTAGAGTACAGTCACGGAATTCACTCATTCCTCTGGCTATTCTGGCCCCACCAGTAGAGCTCTCTGAGGGATGCATGATCTGGTTGAAATCTCCCATTGCGACCCATGGCTTAGTAAAAATGATTGGATCCTTAGCAAGATTTTCTATCTCTTCCCACAAATGTTGTCTTCCATATTTGCAGTTATCTGCATAGATGTAAGAAATGGCCACCTCTTTGGCTGAGTTAGGCAAACGGACAATGCATGTTATCATTTGGCTCGATTTAGAGTGCACTGAAAGGCTCACTGATTGATCCCAAACAACCCAGATTCTCCCACGCTCTGCAAACTCATAGTTTCCCACAAAATTCCAGCCCGGAAGAGTAGACTAAATGTATTTCTGAGACTTGTGAAGCTTGACTTTAGTCTCAATTAAACTACCAAAAACAGGCCTAAAGTGCCTGATCCACTTCTTGAAGCTCCTACGCTTTACCGAGTGATTAAAACCCCTAATGTTCCAACAAAAGCTGTCAATCATATTAATGATTCTTAGACAGTGAACCCTTCCCCGAAAGGTTCTTGAGGTGCCTCTTTTCTTTTTTGGAGAGAACCCTTGTGAAAGGGATTTCCTCCTCTACGCTCTCTTCCTCTTCTGCGCTTTCTTCCCCCACACTTGAATCACTTTCAGATGAAGAGGCGTGATGATTGAGCTTCTGAAGAAGAAGTCTTACTAGTCACCTGGGGCTTCTTTTTGCCAGCAGTCTGAGAGGACAGACCTTTCGAATTAGAAGAGACTTCATTCACGCCCTTGGAGTGAGATCCTTTCTCAGAATCCTGCTCTTTTGCAGAGATTGAACCGTTTGGACGGCTCCTTATTGAGTGGTGATTCCTTTTTTCTACCCATTTCTCCTTGGAAGCATGTTTCTTCTTTCTATTTTCAGGAAGTGACTTGGGTGTGAATTTGGTTTCTCCATGATCTTGTTGGAGTTTCTTCTTCCTTGGACAAGTTTCGGCTGGATGGGAAGGTGAGTTGCAGTCCAAACAGGTGATCGGAGCAGTAGGGCATCTACGGAGACTGTGACCAATTTCTTGACAATGGGAGCATAGAGGTGGGAGCCAGGGACTCAAAACTGAAACTCTGTGAATCTCCCCAGAAGCAAACTGGACATTTACAGCCTCTGGTAATGGAACTAGGGGGTTGATTATTGTTAAAACCTTCCCTACTTCAAGATTGGTCATGTTAATGGTTGAAGGGTGACAGTAGACAGGTTGACCAATCATTCCAGCAATGTGCTCGAATCCTTCTTCAGAAAAGAAATGGGGAGGAACGCCACAGAATTCTAACCACACTGGAGCTTCCGTCAGCTCAGGCATTGCAGGGTTAAGACCTGGTTCCCATGCCACTACGAACATGGTTTGGCCTTCAATAAGCCACATACCTTGGTTAAGGACTCTATGTCGAGTAGTAGAGTTAGGAATTCTAATAAGAACTGTTCGAGAGCTTAGTCTGGAAATAGTGATGTCACGGAGACGGCTGCTCCAGATACCATTGAAAATTGCGTGGAGAGCACCAGGGGAAGGGAGATTACCATGAAATTGGCCAATAATGAAAGATTCCCATCTCTTGTGGTTGCGAGTGATGACTTCATTCGGGATCTTGACACATAGTTCACCAGAGTCGAGGACAAAGGGAGTGCCCTTTTTAGCCATGATATCTCCTGTTCTATGACCTTTCAGCGTATCCACCCAAGAAGGTTTGAGAGGGGATTGAGCCGAATCAGCTTGAGCGGAAGAGGCTACTTCGATGGGTTGGGTTTGAGCAACAGACTCGGAGGCTTCCCGAATTGAAGCAGGATGGAGAGGGATCTGGGGCACAGTTCCCGAGGTACTGGATTCGTCCCCACATAGCTTCGTATCTCTCTGTTTAGGACTCGAGACTACCGACGAACGCTCCTTTGCGACAGAGGAGGATACATTGTCGATTGGGGGAGAAGAAGAGGCATGGGCTTTGCTGGTGGCGGATGGGGGAACTTTGGCGGATGGGGGGACCTTGGGCGACGGAAACTTTGATGGAGGATGCTTCGACGAGGGTGGGCGGTGTTTCCCCATGGGGGACAAGGGGGGTGGCCGTCACCGGGAACGGCAACGGCGGTCGCGAATGAAGGGGGATTCTCGCTAACTCTCTCTCTCTCTCTCTCTCTCTCTCTAATCTTTCTTCTCTTTTTTATTTTTCATTAGATCCCTTTTTGGGATAGATTTCATGAATCTAGAAATCTGAATTTATAGTAATAACTTGGCTAAGCCCAACTCCTAACACATCATTGTTGTTGGAGAAGGATTGAGGTGGAAGACGTATTACATTGAGTTTTTTGGCCGCGGGTGTGCTAGTTGAACAAGTAATTTCTTTGTTTTGTCTTTTGATCTTACAACACGTTTCTTGCTTCTTACCCAAATTGGTGTTCCAGTAGTTCTTGACATCATTTGCGGTCCGACCAGGCAATCGACCAGCAATCAGTGACACCTAAGCATGCATTTGACGTTTGTATATGACTTAGTTAGTATCTATAATCTATTCATATTACACTAACTATCATGTTAGATAGTTAGTAATTAAGTTGCATTTCCGTCTGAACAACATAAACCTGTTTCCAAGAAGTTTATGAAGGCGCAGGAGAAGATCAACTTCATCAAGGCTAAATTTTCCTCTATTGATACCTGGCTTCAAGTAGTTCAACCATCTTAGTCTACAACTCTTTCTGCATCGGTTTAACCCTACACAACCAATAATGGGAGTAAGCTCTACATATATACATATATATATATATATACTTACGTAACATGAAGAATCTATGAACATAACATATGCATTTCAGTTTTTAGTTCATATATAGTAAAAGAGAAACCAATGTTAGAGCGTTGTATCAAGCATTTGAAGTGAATATATATATATATAATCTACCGGTTCTCAAAGGAATTAAGTGCTATTTTCCTTCTCCATAGTTGTCAATGCACTCCTTCAAGAGGTTGTCTTCTTCAGGAGTCCATGCACCTCTTTTCAACCCTTTGAACGAATCCTCCTCCATGGACCAAAGTAAAATAACTAAATGTATCTAACTAAATTATTTTACAAAGAGTGTGTTGTGGCATACTAAGTCGTTGAGAGGCATATATAAAGAGAGTGCGATCGAGTAAGTGTGTGCGTTATGTAAGCGTATGTGACGTGCATGTTTCATATCCACATATCGCATTCCCTATCCGCAGATCAGTTTTGTTTGGGTGACTGAGAGTAGAGAATATCTTAAAAATTTATATGTATTGGCAACTACGTACATAAAACAAAACTACCAAAAGAAATTAAAAAAGAAGGGACAACATCATTATTGAGTAAAAAAAACTTGGGAAATGCCTGTACAAACCTCTGGTCGTCGAGATGAGATCGTTGAAGAACAAGTTCAACAAGCAATTTCCTCAATACATGATCATGGTGAAGTCCAAAACTATATTGTTCATCATTTGATGGTATCTAACTCACTTGGAGGCACAAGTGGAAGTGAAATATACACCGAGAAGAAGAAACAGGTTCTGGATGAAATGAAACAAATCTCCAAGCTATTATCAACAAGAGGGAATGGTGTAACTGACACAACACCGTGTAAGTTCGTCTATACAAGACAGAGAAACAAGACAAATGCAAACAGAGAGAATCATGTAAAAGAGCAAACTTAAACACAACTGTCAAGTCTCTACATACAGTCTAGTGTGTTTGTATAGGTTGAAATTTACATACTAAAGTACAGTTTTCGGCATCTTCACCACAGGTTCCATAAGATTCTGGTATATGTCCATGGCGTTTGTTCTTCGCCCCTCTCATTTCTTCACAGCTCCTAAGAAACCGCCCTTTCCTAAAACCATCATGAACCAAATGATCAATATTCATTTCCACAGGCTTATCAATCTTTTTCCAGCTCATAAAAACTCCAGTACCATCTAAACCAGCTTCGCTCAAGTCGAAGACAATTCCCACAGTTACAAGATCAAACTTCACACACTTTGTCCATAACTCATCGAGGAGCAGCTCAAAGCTCTTGAAATCCTCCAATTTTGAGAAAGATAAAAGTACGATATTGGCAAAAGTTGTATTCCAAGTAACTTGATACACTTCATATTTACCGCTTTATCAAGGTTTTTATTATCCTTTTTATCATGCTTCATTGTTTTTTTTCATTGTATTTTGATGCACTTAGTATCCAAATAAGTCTGTTTGCGTTTTAGAAGTCCTAGAGTGTCTTTGTGTGTTTTGTGTGTCTTTTGATCCATTCCAGGTTAAGATGATGGATGACACAAATAGCAATATGGGAGCTAGCGCCAGGGAAAACATGGCTAGAGTAGAGGTACAAATTTTATATTTATAGAAAGTGGCTAAAGCGAATTAAGTTGAGATGATCGTACCCGGACTCCCAATTGGAACGCTCCCGAACCGTCCCTATGACCGGACAAACCTCAGACTGGCCCGGAAGCGTCACGAGAGGACATCTGCCTGCGATCCGACCGAGGTTGCACCAACAAATTATGACCCTCGACCAGTTCACCGGTGATGCCTACCCGCTGTGTATGTACCTTAGGCTTTTCAATTCTTGGTACGCATGCGGCGTTGTGCTGGCCCGGTCTAGGCCATGTACCATTTCCACTTTTCCGAATATCTCGATTTATTACTTAAGTATAATTTACATTCAAAACAAAACAATTAAGTAAAACAGTTGGATCCATTTTGAAGAAAACATGTTTAAAAGGAAACATCGAATTTTGCAAGACAGCAAGAAAACGCTTTAGCCGGTTTCCTAGCTGCCCAAGCTCTATACCTACCTCACACTTTCCTGCAAAACAAAATCTTATCATGAGTAGTCTAATATTACTCAATGAGTTGGGTAGTCCTTCTAACATGCAATCTTCCCATCCAACTACCCCACAACAACAACACTCAAACATGCAATAACAATCAGAACATGCAATGCGGAAGCGTTAAACATGCAGCAGGCAACAAACAACACACATGCAAGACTAGAAATAATCAAGTGACTTGACACTTCTAGACACTTAGTCATTTTAGACAATCACACCACCACACTCGCAACATCATTGGGTAATTTTTGCTGATAATGTATCAATATAAATAAAACATCATCAGTCTTCCACAACCTAGGGCCCTCCATCACTCTGTCCCATTCTCTTCACAACTATACCGCGTTAAAACCACAAAGGTAACCAACAGGTTCCACAACTTAGCTGCATCGTCATGCAGCGGTTCAGACTAGTAGCTAGCTAGCCACCGAAATGTTCTTGCCACGAGACCGCAAAGGTTAACTTGCCAGAACAACATGTTTTTGGGGATAGAGATCACCCGCTAGTCCGATCATATACTATGTGAACTAGCTAATAAGTACTAAATTCAAAGTTATAATGACACAAAGAATTAAGAACTTCTATGACACACAATTTAATTTCAAGCTATAAATTTCAAGAAACTCAAGCAAGAAATCCCACACAATCCTGATAACAGGATTTTCACCCAGAGTATCAATTCCCTATGCAGTTGTAGTACAAAAGGTTATCAATCCAAATGGTTGTTATGCTAGCAGATAGGATGCAATCAGAAACAAGCAATTCAAGCCAAGTAATAATGGGGGTTTTATCTATCAACCTAATGTGAAAAAAATAAGAAAACAGAAAGAAAAAAAATCAAGAACAACTCGAAGTACCACACGATGCAGGTGATCGAGTACCAGATCGGGTTGGTGGTCGGGTTGATATATAAATAGTAAACAATCAAGATGCGAAAGCTCCTAAGGATGGGGTAATTGGTTCATAAGTATTCCTAATTAACCTCGAATGTTTTACAAGTCTCAAGCAATCTATTCCCTAGACAATGAATCTCTAAACCTTGCAAAAACACTCTCGTGATAGAAACAGTCAACATTAGTCACTCCCCTACCCAACTCTCGTTGGAGAAACATGACTAAGCAGGCATTAAAATACGATTCATTATTTTCAATAAACTCCTTACATATCTAATCTCTTAGGCTAAGTGAGTAAATCTCTAGCATTAGCTAATTTAGGCATTTCATCGAACACCTCTCGGGCGGAAATGCCTAGAATCTAATCTCAACCTCGCGGTCTATTGATAGCATTAAGAACACTAATCTAGAAAGAAATTTTCATAAGAACAATCAATCTAAAACATCCTAATAGATTAAGAACACTCACTAGCCTATCCCATCCCTAGAAACTTTGATTCACTACTCATATCTCATGGCAAGGAACATAAACCCATAAATAAATAAAAATTGCATAATCATAAAGATGAGAAAGAGATAAACGTTTTATTAAAAAAAAGCAATAGCAAAATGTAAACCAAAATTCAAGTTGAAAGAAGAACAAAAACATGAAAAGAAATGCTAAGAAAAGTGTAGAAACGGCTCTCGCCTCTTGTCTGTCGAAAATAGGGTTAAGAGGGGGTATTTATAAGGAAAAAGGTAACCGCACATCCAATTGGCTTCTTATCACCCCCTTTGGAAAGAAGAACTCGATTTCCTATAACTTTGATGAAGAACTCAGAAGCTGAATACCACCATAAAATCTTCATTTGAGTCGATATTTGAAGGTCTTGTCATGAACTCGACCAGGTGCTATGTGGCAATTATCGGGTGGTATGGTCGGGTCCCTCCTTTTTCCTTTTTGATGCTTCTGTGTAAACCCTATAAATGTAACCAGTTCCTTCCTTGTGATAGCTTGCAACTTGTTAACCCTTCTTTTTGCTCTTTTTAGGCTCTAAAGTACCTGTTTTCATCCAAAATATGCAAATGCAAGAATGGAACACTCTAAATGGCCTAAATGCGAAATCCTACAGTTAATGACCTAAACATGCTACGGTTAGGGTAAATATAATGCACAATATAGACAAAAAAGGATGCTTAAAACATTTAAATTAGAGAGTTATCAGACCTCCAAACTTAAATCTTGCTAGTCCTCTAGCAAGGAAGTAGGAGGATGTGGTTTAAAAATGGGGACTCATAACCTTTTTGTGCTAAGTGAAGGATTCAAGCTATAGTCCTTAAAGATAGTTTAACGGTGCTAAGATCAATAAACACACTTACAGATATTTTTCTACGCTTATCGCCATGCATCAATCTAGTTCATCCTCCAACTAAACGTAAAGACTAGCGATTCCAAAGAACATCTCTTTCACATTCATTAATGTGTTTGGAGAATTCTTGCAAATGGGAAGTGAATCAAGCTCAATCGGTTTTGGTAGGTGGGTTTCAAACAATATTTTTGGGTGGCTTACTCTCAAAAGAAGGAATGCTAGACAATTGTGAAAACTATCTAAGATTGAAAACAATTAGAGCATACAAAGCTTAACTCTTGATAATCTACCCTTTTCTCATTCACTTTCTTTGTGTCCAACAACTTAGAAGAAAACTGCCTACAACCTTGATTTTAACTCCCTTTTTTTTTACCATCCCTAAGATTCTAACTTTGAAGCTAGCTCTCTTTTACAACAATTTTTTTTTCTTTGCTATACTCCCATTTTTTGTTTTCTCTTTTTTTTTTTCGTTTTTTTTTCTAGGAGGCTATAGCAAGACCTTTTTTTTTTACTTAAAGCTAATTAAACTGAACCTTAGGGACTTTCTTCTTTGGTTTCTATTTTGTTCCTCAACCCAACCCAAATAAACATGCTAACCACCTATCTTTCAAAACAAATTCTATTAGCTAGTCCAAATGATTCTAAACTCAGCTAAAACAAGAGCCAGTTCTTTTTCGTTCTCAATACTCTCAAGATTTCACAACCTATAGCACAATGAAAAGGCCTCAATCAACAATTCACAACAAGGTTTGAAAGAAAGGTTTGGATTCAAGGGTAGGGAAAAAAAATCGGGTTAAACGAAAAGATTGGAAAAAATGGAGTGTTAACCCGAGTTTAGAGTTACCATGAGCAAGCATTCAAATTCCATAAGCAAGATAATTTAAGTTCAGGTTAAGTCCAATAATATAGAGATGATGCAATGTTCAAGCAAGTTTCACACAAGTAGAGAAAGCTTTCAAAAGACACAAGGTTTTAAACAAAGATTTTTCATTTTTTTTTTCAAAGATTGATCTAGCAACAATGAACTGTGATTAAGGGTTATAGCTTCAATCCTAAGGTTTGACTTTACACAAGGTGGTTTTAATCATTGTCCCCTAAAATGCATATGAAACAATCCTATATGAAGCAATGTAGACTCAATCCTAATATGTAAATGCAACTACATGAACACTCTTTTTTTTTTTAAAGTTTAAAATTTTCAAAAAAAATTTGGGTTTTTATGCAAATAGATGCAGACTCAAATGAATAAAACTAGTATGCAAAATTTTGAAATAAGAAAATAAGAAAATAAAACACAATGTTAAATACATTTTAGGACCCTCCCCAAACTTAAATTACACAGTCCCTATGTAAATAAAAGTCTGAAAAAGAATCCAAGAATCACAAAATGGAACAAACTTTAATGCAATGTTATTTACAAAGGTTGGATGAATGTGGTACCTCATGGGTTGGTGAAGAAAGACGTCACAACAGCTTCCATGCTTCCCAATGTACACTCAGGCTTGTTCTCAGCTCCAGTGGTTGCTGGATTTGGCTCATCAGTGAGCTCGTTGATGTGTGCAAACCTGTTGCTCGGACCAGCATCCGAGTCATGCATCGGGTAGGGCATCGAGTACCCCATCGGGTTAGGCATCCGATAGGCTCTAGCACATTCAAATATTCCCTTAACATTTAATGTCTTTTATTCCTAGAATTCAAAAACACTAAAGAAAAAAAATCAAAACAACAAAAAAACTTAAGCCATATTTAGAAGGATACCTTTGGGACTTCCTCCTAAGTAAGCTTGTTTAAAGTCACTAAGCTTGACCTTTCACCCTTCTCATGCTTTGGAAGATTTGTAGAGAGGAGATGAAGTCCTCTCTATTCCCTGAGATTTCATTTTTCTTCTTTTTCCAGGATCAATGCTAAAAGTGTTATTCCTCATCGTTATATGCAGCCCTTGCTTTGCTTTCTTTGAGGAAGAACCACTGACTTTCCCTTGAAGTTTCTTGATTTTACCACTGATCTTCTTCACTGTAGTTGTCAAATCCCTCACAGAATCCTTGAGAATGTTAGTAGTTTGAAGTGCTGACAACCCATCATATACAAGATTTCTTGACTCTAGCTGTTGGGAAAGCTTGGAGATTGAATCTGAGCATTCTGGGAGAGCTGGAGTGTGACCTAACCATGGACCCAAACATGAACTCGACCATGGGGTCGTGTTATGGGGCCGTGCTCCCCATGGAGCTTCCTCAGATGCTGTAAAAATTTCAGTTTCTGGCCCATTTACACTCTCAAAGACTGTTGGCTTAGGTAGCTGATTTTTTTCTTGGATCCAGAAGGTATGCCCAAAAATAGTTGGCTTCTTCTGCTCAAGTTCTTTAACTTGTGGCTTATCCTTCATTTCAGCATGTTCTAACAAAGGTTCATGATTCAAGATCATCATTGCTGGCTTATCAATATAAGCCTTGTTTTTTTTCCAGCATTTGCTCTTTAAACTGGCTTGAAAATGGCCAAGGTGGCTGATAGGGAGGAGGAATGAACCGAACTGTATTTTCAGGATCTTGAGCAATGACTCGACCAAGCACTCGACCATGTATGGTCGAGTGGTGTCGCAAGCTCAGTTTTCTTCTCATTCTGCACTTCTGGTTGGAGAAAATCCTCCCCATCTTGGTTGTCACTGTCCACGGTGAGCTTTGTAGGTAGTTCTTTGAGAGATATAGCCTGGGCAGTGGCAAACTCTTTGAGATTGTTAATTTCAGTCCCAAATAGTCTAGAAGAAAGAGATTCACTCTGGCTCTCTAGGTGAAGCATTCTGCATGTTAAAGCTTTAATCTTGATATTAAGGGCACCATATGTGCAATTTATCTTGTTATTCATCTCTGTGAGCTTTTTACTTGTTTCCATAGCTTCGATAGCTTGACCTTGTAGGATTTGCTGAAGCATACTCTTCATCTCCTAATCTTGAGCAGGAGCCTGCTTGGGTTGTTGTGGAGGATAGTTTGGGACCATAAACTGCTCATATTCACAAACAACATGTACTTTCTTCCGATGGGTTAGAAGGAGTTTATCCAGCTTCTAAAGCTTCTCATTTAAGGCTTTTAGTTTCTTTCTATGCCCTTCGTCAGAATCAACACCTCCCCTTAAGCTGGGATCATATTCCTCACTGTAATTTCCATTGCAGTGAGCAAGATTCCCTACTAATTCCCAACCTTCAGCGACATCTCTATTCATGAAACTTCCATTGGAGGCTGTGTCTAGAAGCATTCTGATACTAGGAATAACACCTCTATACAAAGTACTCAACAAAGATGCATTATTGAATCCATTATGTGGGCATTGTCTCTGGTAGCCTTTGAAGCGCTCCCAGGCTTCAGTGAAAGACTCGCCATTCTGTTGGGGAAATCCTAAAATTTCGTTCCTCAAACGTGCAGTCTTTGAACTAGAGAAGAAATTTGCAAGGAAGACCTTCTTACAATCAATCTAAGAGGTGATTTTTCTAGAAGATAAAGTCTTCTCCCACTGATCGGCTTTATCTTTTAGAGAAAATGGAAACAATCTCAGCTTCAAGCATCCTCACTAACTCCATTTATATTGGTGAGACTACAGAGCCTGTAAAATTCATCAAGATGTGCAAGGGGGTCTTCAGTAGGCAGTCAATGAAATATGTTGCTCTGAACCATTGAGATCAGACTACTCCTGATTGTGAAGGTAGTGTTGTGGACAGCAGGAGGCACTATCCCATACCTCTGAGTATGAGTAGTGGGAGCATCACTATCACCAATCTTCTTTTGCCTTTGAGGTTCAGTTTGATCCTGTGGGTTTTCCATTCCCACTTCTTCTTGTTCTACTCAGATACCGTCCTTTGATGTCTTGGTTCTCTTGGCAAAAAGTTGGTGTATACAAGTACCCGATCAAGAATCCAAAAGGTCACACGAGCAGGTGCTCGGGTAGACAGGTTCGGGTAGGGGTTTGGGTGGGGGATCGGGTAAGGATTCGGATGGTGGATTGGGTAGGGGTTCGCGTACGTTCACCTGAGATCCAAAACAGACAAGTGAACACTCAGTACCGAGATATATTAAAAAGAACTTGATCTAGCAAGTGATGAAATCCTAAATATAACAAGAAAAAACCAAATGGCAACGGCGCCAAATTTATAGCAGCATTTTCACCCAGGGTATCAATTCCCTATGCAGTTGTAGTACAAAGGGTTATCAATCCAAATGGTTGTTATGCTAGCAGATAGGATGCAATCAGAAACAAACAAAGTAATAATGGGGGTTTTATCTATCAACCTAATGTGAAAAAACTAAGAAAACAGAAAGAACAAAAATCAAGAACAACTCGAAGTACCACACGATGCAGGTGATCGAGTACCAGATCGGGTTGGTGGTCGGGTTGATATAAAAAACAGTAAACAATCAAGATGCGAAAGCTCCTAAGGATGGGGTAATTGGTTCATAAGTATTCCTAATCAACCTAGAATGTTTTACAAGCCTCAAGCAATCTATTCCCTAGACAATGAATCTCTAAACCTTGCAAAAACACTCTCGTGATAGAAACAATCAACCTTAGTCACTCCCCTACCCACTCGTTGGAGAAACATGACTAAGCAGGCATTAAAATCTAATTCATTATTGTCAATAAACTCCTTACACATCTAATCTATTAGGCTAAGTCAGTAAATCTCTAGCATTAGCTAATTCAGGCATTTCATCGAACACCTCTCGGGCTGAAATGCCTAGAATCTAATCTCAACCTCTCGGTATTGATAGCATTAAGAACACTAACCCAGAAAGGAACTTTCACAAGAAAAATCAATCTAAAACATCCTAATAGATTAAGAACACTCACTAGCCTATCCCATCCCTAGAAACTTTGATTCACTACTCAGATCTCATGGCAAAGAACTTAAACCCAGAAATAAATAAAAATTGCAGAATCATAAAGATGAGAAAGAGATGAACGTTTTATTAAAAAGAAGCAATAGCAAAATGTAAACAGAATTCAAGTTGAAAAAAAAAAACAAAAACATGAAAAGAAATGCTAAGAAAAGTGTAGAAACGGCTCTCGCCTGCTTGTCTGTCGAAAATAGGGTTAAGAGGGGTTATTTATAAGGAAGCAGATTGACCTAGCCACGTCAGCAGGTATACGACCATTCTGCACGAGGTGGAACTCGAGCTCCACTTCGGGTGCATGATCGGATAGGTGATCGAGTAGTTCCATTCTTCGATCTGGATGTATATACGCTCACTAAAACAAGAATAACTCTTGAACCGCACATCCGATTGGCTTCAAATCACCACTTTTGGAAAGAGAACTCGATTTCCTATAACTTTGATGAATAAATAAGAAGCTGAATCCCACCATAAAATCTTCACTGGAATCGATATTTGAAGGTCTTGTCATAAACTCGACCATGTGCTATGTGGCAATCATCAGGTGGTATGGTCGGGTGCCTCTTTTTTCCTTCTTGATGCTTCTGTGTAAACCTTATAAATGTAACCAGTTCCTTCCTTGTGATATCTTGCAACTTCTTAACCTTTTTTTTTTTGCTCTTTTTAGGCTCTAAAATACCTATTTTAATCCAAAATATGCAAATGCAATAATGCAACAGCCTAAATGGCCTAAATGCGAAATCTTACAGTAAATGACCTAAACATGCTAAGGTTAAGGTAAATATAATACAAAATTTGAACAAAAAAGGATGCTTAAAACATGTAAATTAGAGAGTTATCAAATCCCTAAGAAGAAAGAAAAATAAATCAAGCATCTTAAGATTGTTTTTACATGCATGCAATAATTTTAAGCACTTGAAATTTTAGTGCAATGATTCTTAAAATATATCACCTTGTCATGCATTAATATCTCATTTTTTCTCATCTTTTAATCATGCATACCAGCCATTTCCATCAAAAAAAATCATCCAAGAAAATTATTGCATTTTTAACTCATCAAGTGAACATCTTTTTCATCATGTACACTGATGATAATTCACAAACTTATGCATGCACACCTATCTTCTCGGAAATTAAATATGCAAGCTCACACAACCAAAATTTATGCAAGATTAAATTAAATTGCATCTCATGAATTCATCAATATCCCGATTTTATCCTTAGATTTAAGCATGCATGCTCAATTTAAATCCACTCAAGACCAAATGCAATCAACTAGGTTTGTGCATGTTGGTCTACTTTGATTTTTAAGCTAGTTATCATGCATTCTATCAAGAAAACATGCAACAAACAAGCAAACAAACAAACAAACAAGGATGGATACATGAGCTTTTAAGCTCATGCATTATCCAAAACACATAACCACAACTCACAGTTCTTTTTAGCAGAAACTTGATTGTCTTGAACTTCACCACACCGCCGATCTGACAACACCTCCTCTTCCTCCTTAGGCTCTTGCTCGAACAACCCTTCTTCTTTTCTCTCCTTTGATCAAAATCTATTAGCTTCTTTTTCTCAAGGATCAGTCAAAATTTTGAGAGATTTTTGGTATGTATTTAGAGTTCTAGGGTCGCAAATGAGGACTGAGAAGGGTATTTATAAGCCATTGAGTCGATTTCCATGTGTGACAAATATCCAGATTTTGCATGGATTTTTCCAAGTGGCGCAATCTTGGCTGCATGTGACGCGTGTATCTCAAATGCGGGGCGGAGGTGTCTTAATCTCGCGACATGTGGCTTCCCGTCGGTGGCCAAATCTTTCGCTTCCTTCCTTCTTCCCGCATCTCCCTTGCGTCCCAAGTAAACTCACGCACTCGTCCAATGGTTAAGGCCTCATCGTCTGTGGTCGGTCCCTTGGTACATACCCCCATGTACCATCGGTTCCCTTTCCGTACAAATTTTCTTCTGCGGTCCTTCCTTTTACGCCGAACGTATTTGGTATGTACCGCGGTCACTCCCGACAGTCATTTGGTCCACTGGCCGGTCTGCTGGTACGCGGCCATTATGTTTTATGGTCCATTCCACGACTTTTTCTCATTTTTATCATTTTTTTAACTTGGCCATTCTCTCCTTATCCTCCTTTTAACTTTTCACCATTGTCTCCCAACTTCCATTGACGAATTTCCTTGATGGCCTAAAGGTTCACGTCCGTTCCTCGACAATCAGCTATTACGCATCTTAGTGACTTCCTCTGCAAGTTACTCGGTCGTTTTCTAATGTTTTTCTTCCTCCATTTTTCACAGTTCTTTCCGAGTCCTTTCATTGTGTTTTTCCTCTCTGGTCTGTATCCCTTGGTGCGGGTCACTACACCAATCCTTGCACAGGATCTACGGGAAACATTATCACCAGAACCTCATAATTTTGACAAGACAACTGGCATATAAATCGATCCTTACAAAAACTCCCACAAATTCATCAAACACCACCTCATCTTGTTACTGAGTCGCACAAACAACCATCCCTAGCAACCGAGTAACAACAGAGGTGGACTGGAATGTTTTATTCCGTCCATCCACAGATAACACTTCCCCAAGAATACTCTGATTCACCATAACTCCTCCAGTGTCGATTGGCACCTCCACCTGCTGTCAATCATCACTCATCACACCACTTGTGATCCTATACACATGGTTTCAATTGACACCCTCACAGTGTCGGTCGACACCGATACCTTCGGCAAGAGAAGAACATTGCAAGGAAGACCTTCTTACAATCAATCCAAGAGGTGATTTTTCCAGGAGGTAGAGTCTTCTCTCACTGATGGGATTTATCTCATAGAGGAAAAGGAAACAATATCAGCTTCAAGGCATCCTCACTAACTCCATTTATACTGTTGAGGCTACAAAACCTGTCAAACTCATCAAGATGTGCAAGGGGGTATTCAGTAGGCAGTACATGAAATATGTTGCTCCAAACCATTGAGGTCAAACTAATCTTACAATCAATATTCAGGAGGCACTATCCCATACCCCTGAGTATGAGTAGTGGGAGCATCACTATCACCAATCTTCATTCTCCTTTGAGGTTCAGTTTAATTTTGTGGGTTTTCCATTCCGGCTTCTTCTTGTTCTACTATGAAACTATCCTTTGATGTCTCAGTTCTCTTGGCAAACGTTTGGTTTATACAAGTACCCCGATCAAATATCTGAATGGTCACACGAGCAGGTGATCGAGTAGATAGGTTCAAGTAGGGGTTCGGGTGGTGGATCGGGTAGGGGGTCGCGTAGGTTCACATAAGATCCAAAATAGACAAGCAAATAATCAATACCGAGAATAGATAATAATAAAAAACAACTTGATCTAGCAAGTGCTGAAATCCTAGATGTAACAAGAAACAACCAAATGGCAACAACGCCAAATTGATATTAGGATTTTCACCCAGGGTATCAATTCCCTATGTTGTTGTGCTACAAAGGGTTATCAATCCAAATGGTTGTTGTTAACAGATAGAATGCAATCAGAACAATGCAAGTCAAGGCAAGCAATAATAGGGGTTTTGACTAACAACCTAAATTGAATAGAAATAAGAAAATAGAAATGGAGAGCTACTCGAAGTACCACACGATGTTGATGATAGATTACCAGATCGGGGTTGTGGTCGAGTTAACATAAAAACAGTAAATAATCAAAATACGAAAGCTCCTAAGGATGGGGTAATTGGTTCATAAGTATCCCTAATCAACCTAGAATGTTTTACAAGCCTGAAGCAAGCTATTCCCTAGACAATGAATCTCTAAATCTTGCTAATCCACTCTCATGGCAGAAACAATCAACCCTAATCACTTCCTTACGCAACTTTTGTTGGAGAAACATGAATAAACAGGCATTAAAACCAATTAACTATTATCAATAAACGCCTTACTCATCTAATCTCTTAGTCTATGTGAGTAAATCTCTGACATTAGTTAATTCAGGCATTTCATCGAGCACCTGTCGGTGCAGAAATGCCTAGAATCTAATCTTAACCTTTCAGTCTGAAACTAGCACTAAGAACACTAATTCATAAGATATTTTCATAAAAACAATCAAGGTCAAACATTCTAACCGATCAAGAATACATAGTAGCCTATCCTATCCCTAGAAACTTTAGTTCACAACTCGAATTTCATGGCAAAGAACATAATTCTAGAAATAAATAAAAATTACATAATCAAAAAGATGAAAAATATATAAGTGTTTTATTAGTAAGAAGCAATAGAAAAATGTAAACAGAATTCAAGTTAAAAGAACTACTAAAATTGGAAAAGAAATGCTAAGAAAAATGTAAAAATGGCTTTATGTGCTTGTGTGTCAAAAATGGGGTTAAGAGGGGGTATTTATAAGGAAATAAGTTGACTTAGCCGCGTCAGCAGGTACCCAAAGGACTACACAAAGCTAGACCCAATCTCCACTTCGGGTGCATGATCGGATAGTCGATCGGGGTGGTTCTATTCTTCGATATGGATGTATATATGTTCATTAAAACAGGAACAACTCTTGAACTTCACCTCCAATTGGCCTGAAATCACCACCATTGGAAATTTAACTTGATTTTCCTATAAATTTGATGAAGAACTCAGAAGCTGATTCCCAACGGAAAAGCTTCATTTGAGTCGATCATTGAGGGTCTCTTCATGAACTCGACCGAATGCTCCTTTTAATGGTCGGCTGCCTCCCTTTTCCTTATTGATGCTTCAAATCCTCTTGTGTAAACCCCATAAATGACACCAGATCCTTCCTTGTGGTAGCTGCAACTTGTGAATTCTTCTTTTTGCTCTTTTTAAGCTCCAAAGTACTAGTTTTCGTCTAAAAGTAACAATGCAGCAATGCAACACCCTAAAATTTCTAAATGCAAATATCTAAAGTTAAGGACCTAAAAACACCAAAAACACACTCTTAACAATGCAAAACATGACTAAAAAGATGCCTAAGAAAGTATAAAATAGAGAGATATCACCTGTCCAACCTGAAAAAGTGATTGGACGCATATAAGGGTAGGTTTTCAAACAAACTGCAGGGCATACTCCGGGTAATTCGTACCACACCTTGGCGATCAAACAACGAACCCCAGTTTTTGCTAGTTTACGAAATTGACGCGGTAATGAAAGCCAAAACCAAAGTACCATGGCTTCGTACAATCCTAAACCAAGTTCTGGTAGAAGAGAATGATCAGTTCCTCCGTGATGCACTGGACGTCATAGACGAGCGTCGACATCGAGCTCTTCTCGAATGCAAAATTATCAGAATGCCTTTGCCTGTTATTATAATTCCAAAGTATGAGGAAGGCCATTAGCCGTTGGTGATTTAGTACTTTGGAAGATTCACGAAAATACCGTGGAGAGGAACGCCGGCAAGCTCAGAATTAATTGGGAAGCTACATACAGGATAATCCACGAGGTGCACAATGGCGTGTATCGGCTCAAGGATTCTAAGGGGAACCTAGTTTGAGATTGAGAAGTTCTTTGCACCTCAATCCATGAGGTGCGCAATAGCGAGTTCCTGGTTTGACATCTGCCCGAGTTTAGTCCGAGACTTGTCGATTAGGAGAGTTATAGGGAGTTCATTGCAAAATTGTTCTGGAGGATTATTGACCAAAAGACTAGCGAATTTTTTAAGGTCTAAGTTGGAACTTTTTACCTCTGCAACGTTGAGATCTCTTCAAGGAGCATCCGGTTTGCAGTGATCTCTGCAGCTTAGATCTGGGTAGGACCTAGGTGTTCACGTTCCTCGAAGTGCACCTTGACATCTTCAATCAGTGGTTGGAGGATTCTCCTCATGGATTGACTTTCTTCCCTCCTCACCTTCTCCATCTTGCAACTATTGCCGGCTTCGAGGAGTTGGTTGCGAAGCTCGATCTTATGTAGCTTACTGAATTATCCACCAATTGCAAGTTTAAATTATCACACAACAACTTAATTGACTACGTTTTTATTTGTGAAAGAAATTTCAAAATTAATGATAAATTATGGCCTAGAATAGTTTGGGGAAGATATTTTGTGTTTAATTGCTGGATTATGCACAATTTGAGAATTTTATTTTTCTCCCAAGACCAAAATTGGCCATGTGTTGAATTGTGCAGGGATTTTGAATTCATATGATGATATTGTTGTTTCTTGTGCTATAGTTCAACTCTATTGATGCTTGTTTAATATTGGAAGTACAAACCTAGTACAAACCTACAACTCTTGTGCTTATTGTGTTGTAGAGTTGAAGACATTCTTATACTCTAGTCTACTACCAGAACATAATGTTTTACACATACGACTCACTGGTGAAACATAAAATCAGTTACGCTTGTGTTGTAAAGAAAACGCTTTTTTATGAATAACATTTTACATTCATTAAAAAAGAAAAGAAAAAAGATATTTTTCTTAAACCTTAAACTTTTCTATATGATTTTTCATCATCAACTCTTTCTTTTTTCTCACCGAGGACGGTGTGATTTAAGTCTGGGGGGAAGGATGTTCCATCATATACTAATGGTATCTTCTATTTTGTTGACTTGAGACATTTTTCCACTTTTTACATCAATAATTTTGACGTTTTTATCAAGTCACATTTTTTTCATTGAGTCAAAACTAGTAAGGGATTATGAACTTACTCTAACGGTTTATTTGATTTGGATTAACATTCTTATGACTCTTGACTGTGCCTGACAGCAGAACCAAAGTTTGAAAGAATGTGAGGCAACTCAACAATCCCAAGTCCCTATTCGATGGATACTAACGTTGTCTCTAAATTTTATAGGACTTAATTATCGAGCCTTGGAATTTGGTATACATTGGACTAGATCTTTACATTCAAGCCACACAAGACATTGCACTTCTTCAAAAGTATGTTTCCCTCTCTCTTCCCTTCGAAACTCTAAAAAAAAAAAGAATAAGGATATTGGTAGCAAAGAAGTGAGCCGAGGGATGTCGTGTAAACCCGTGCATGCTTTGGATTTCATGGAAACCTGTCCTATGAAAAGGGCAAGGTATCGATAAAAAAAAAATGATACCCTAGAAAATTAGGGAGAAATTGATTCCTTGCAAGTGAGAAAAGGGAGAGGAAATGAATCATATGAAGAAGGTCTTGGTTTGAAAAGCGTCGAGAAGCCATTGATTGATCTTCCCTTGGTAAGATTTGAATTTTTATAATTGTTTAATTTTATGTAAAGAGATGAAAATAGAGATTCCGAAAACTCCGAAGAATTGTGGGATTACAAACATAAGTTCCTAATGTCAAGGCGACAAAGAGTGCAAAGACGATATCCCCAAAGATAAGTGAATTCCTGTGATTTTTAAAACCTCTTTTCCATGATTTTATTAGATTGTTTGCTTGAGAACGAGCAAAGTCTAAGTCTGGGGGAGTTGATAAAATCATTATTTTACTCATGTTAGCGATAGTTTTCATATGCATTTAGGAAGAGTTTGACAAGTATTTCATGTTTCAAGAAAGTTTTGAAGGTTTTATAGGAAATTGGACCAAAAGACAAGGAAAACATGTTTCAAGACGGATTAAAAGTTTTACAGTACGGGTCACTTTTTTAGAACTTCTAGAACTCTTATTATCTCGTGCTTGGTGTCTATGGAAATTTGGAAGAGTCAACTTTCTCCTCGAAGTGGAATCAAGTCAATCCATTCAACCATAAAAAAAAAAGATATGTCTGATTTACCGAGACGTCTTATAAACCGACGTAAATAGAATATCTAGCTGATGGGCTTTGATTGAAGACCTGACCAAACCTTCGTGACGGCCCATTCCAAGCCTTCACGATGGTCCAGAACCTTCCTTCGCCGACCCTTGTCTGGCACTCAAGAAGAAAAGAAAAATTTGCCCTTATAAACCCTGATCAAAGACATAACCCTATAAATACTCTTCAAGACTTAGAGTTTCAAGGTTTGCCTCAATTGTGATTCGACCAGCCTCTTAGTTCATCATCTACGCTTCCAACAGCAGCCCTAGAGACGACCCTAGACCACTACACAGCCATCGAAGCTTGTCCTCTTTCAGTTCCTCTTAGAAGCCATCGATTAAGTCTCCAAATCTCTGCTCTTTCTAATCTCTTCCATATTTTCATAACTTATTGGGAAACAAGTTACTTTTGTGACATCTAGAGAAGTTTCCTTTGAACCCCTTTTGTTTATTAAATCGTTTTTTGATGCTATACTTTATAATATCATTGTCGTTTCTTTCAATCATGAGCGAGTAGTTTTCTTTGTTAGGTTTAATGGGGTGATTTAAGGGGAATTCATGGTTCGCTTCAATTAGGTTGTTAGATCTTATTTTTGGTTTTGTATTGGAGTTCTTTTGGGACATCTTTATCTTAATGCATGTGCTTGGATTGATCACTGAGTGCTGATTTAGAGGACCAGAGCGTTAACCGCGTTATCCTACTTCTCCGAACTAGTGTTCTACCGAAACCTCACGTCGTAACCTGTGTAAGTTGAGTTTTGGAGTTTGGTGAATGTATCGAACTTATTTTACTAGCTGGTTGACATGCGTCGTTGCCTGCATATGTTGAGTAACAGAGCATGAAGAGTTTAGACTTTCATTCTATGATAATAGCTTTGTAGTTCATTAGTGTTTCATAGTTGAGAACCTAGACCGAAATTAGTGGTTTAGATCTTGACACTTAATATTGCTTAGAACCATGAAAACGCTCTTATGACTCCCAAACACCCAACGCCTTAGTCTTATAGTTCTAAACCATTTTATTTACGCTTTCTTTCTTTGCAATAGATAGTAGGAAAACCAAAACCCCCAACTCTTATTTTTGTCTTAGCCATAGTTCTTTTAATTTCGTTCGTGTTAGCTATTACTCTCTGTGGTATCAATCCTAAAATACTAAATTGATTAATTGTGCACTTTCAGTCGTCGTACGGTCTTTTCATGTAAGATATTTGAAGTGAAAAATTACAGACATCAGGAAGCTATATATGTACCTCCCAACTCGTATCTGTCTCACTTTGATTTTGCATAATGATTTGCATCCGTTTGCATAGCTGGATACCTTAAACACTTTCAATTGCCTTTCCGCTTACACCATAATGTATTCGATATCCCCTTTATGAGAGTGCATGAAATTTTTGAATGAATGTTAGAAGGTTAAATTATCTCACTCTGAAAATATTTGAGTTCTTGGGATTTAATGAAGTTGCTATGGTCATGATGACGTACGATTTCGTCCGGTTTGATATGAGTTTTGTGAAAGTGGATTTCATAAAAAAATTTGAGAGCATGATCCTATAAGAATATGTGAGTTCTCGCGGTTTCAAACCTCTCTACTTGGCAAAGGTTTTGTTTTTTTTTGGGACAAGCAAAGATCTAAGTCGGGGAGTTGAAATATAGTGTTTTTTGCATCGTTCGTCACATTTATTGTTCGTTTGGAGTCTTTTGTGGCGTCTTTTGGATTGTTTTGGTTGTGTCTTGGGTCTTTTCGAGTTTATGGATGCTATGAGGGAGTTGGGAGGTTTTGGAGCTTGTTCGTGTCAAACACGGGCTTTCAGAGAAGAAACGTGAAGTTGGCGGTTGAAGACAACACTTGAGACCTTTGTAAGCTATTTTTCGGAGATAAGAGTTTCATTCATCCTCTTTCACAATTTGGAAAAGAATTCTAAACTCTTCGCTTTTTATTTCATCAATCTAATTGAAACGACCGACCCATTTTTTTCTTTTTTGAATAATAATATTAATCTAGCGATCCCATACTCACTAGCAACCTACTCTCAATCACACAACAGCGGATAAAATAAACAATACGATTAAATATTAAACCAATGAATTAACCAATAATAGTAATAGTTCCATATCAAATGAACTAATATTCCAAATCAACATGAAACAAAGAACCAACAATCCTAAACAACATTCTAGGACTCAACTCTAGCAACCTAACAGAAGTCGGACAACAACCGATCAAGCCACTAGAACATCCTCTTCTTCATTGTCTTGATTCCACGATCACACTTTGCCTTTACCTGCACCACAAACACAAATTGAGATGCATGAGTATTTAATAAACACTCAGTGAGGCAATCCTCCCATCTATTAAGCTATACACACAAACAACTGAGATTCCAATTTCAAACAATCAACAAACAAACACACAAACTAGGGAAACAAGTATCTTCGGTTCACTGGAAGGGACCGTCACCAGCCAAGTGTCGACCGACACTGGATATTGGTGTCGACCGACACTGGCTATTGATGTCGACCGACACTACCCCACATTGTCAATCGATACTGACTCTGCAGACACGATCTGTTCGAAACCGAGAGTCGAATCTCGCTTCCTATCATCAACATATCCGTCCAAAACTCGATCCCAAGACATATGAATCTGTAGGAACCCTAAAGCAACCATATCGAGCAAGGAAAACACAACAACAACACAAAATAAGCAAGACCAAAGGAAATTTCATGCATAGATCAGCCATGGTCATGCACTCACCTCTTTGCAGGAAGTTTCTGACCAACAACCACGAATTCAATACTTTTACAAGGTTCCTCCTTCGTTCCTAGCACAAGACCTCCACTCCACAGGAACAGATCTCTGAAAACAAGCGAAGAATCTCTCCAAAAGCCTCCAAACTCTCAAGAACACTCTTTTCTCTCAAAAACTAAGGAACAGCGACAAAACAACACTTCCCAAAACCCTTTTCGTCGACTTCTTACTTAAATAGCCCGGTTCTAAGGTTTTCTCAAACCAAACCAGCCCAAATCAACAATTATGACAAACTCGCCGAACCAGAAATCATTGGTGTCGACCGACACCACTCTTGGTGCCGATCGACACTCATCCCCAAAACTTACATTTTCGTTCGCGGATGTTACACTAATTATGTTTATTTTTTATTTTTATTTTGTGTTGTTAATTTCAATATATGTGAATAGTTTTCCTAGTTGGATTTTAGGGTTCTAAGTAGGAGATTATGTGATATAATGGTTCAATTGTGTTCTAGAGAATTTTTTTCTTTTTGGTTCTTTGATTCATATGATCTTTATGTTATAATAGGATTGATCACCTTGTTAGATTCTAGGTATTTCTATGTATAAAAAATGTTTGATACAATGCCTGAAATTAATATGAATTAAGCAATATTTCTCTAACTTGCAAAACTTGATGTTAGGGTATATTGTGAACTTAGTGGACTTCTTTAATAATGCTAAGAAATTACAAATAAAATTTTAGTAATTGAGTAGTCAAATTTAGCGACTAATTCTTTGAAAGAGGGTTAGTCAAATTCCGTGTTCAAATTCAAGAACGGTTGATAATTGTTAAATTTTTTGTCCATTACTCATTTATCTCTAAAATACCCTATAGCTCAATATTTAAATCTTATAAATTTAATCATACTATTTATTACATTTTTATTTAGAATTTTTGAAATCAAACACATATATTTTTTGTTTTTATCTATATACAGGTCTCATAAATTTTTAATGTACCATTGATGTTTGTGGATTCAATCCCGCATATACTTTCTCATAGTTAAAGTGTATCACATAATTACTTGAACAATCAATAAACAGTAGAGTTAATTATGAGATAAGTATTTATTTACGTCGGTATTGTTCAGTTTGAAATTTTTTCCGTACTTACATATTTAGGTATTTTTGTACCATAAATGACGAAATTATCCTCTAAAAACTAAACTCAAGATTTAGGTTTTTTTCCTGCGAGCGATGAAACGCTTCTTCTTCGCCGTAGCCTCTCTCTCTGTGGTGATGAACAACTTCGAATAAGACATAAATCTTTTTTGCGAATCTTAGAATCTTATGAATATTAGGATTAGACACACACAAAAAAATTATCCATCGATTCGGTAATATAAGTCTGTTATCAATCGAATTACAAAACGAGGAGTATGTGAACTTATTAACAGCGCCGGATATGCAGATCTGTGATGATTTTTTTTTTTTTTGATGATTATGGTTGTTGAATAACGCGATGCGTGGACGGAGATGAGAAACTTCAAAGATTAAAACAATTTGATATTTCGAAACAAAAAAATTCAGAATTCGTTTCACTTATTCTTCTTGGGTTCTCCAATTACTTTTTCTAAGGGTTTAATTTTTATTAATGGAGTTGATTATATTAGTCAGAGACGGCAGAAGCAGATTTTACTCTTATGTGTTTGATCGATTTCCGATTTTAATTGTGATGTCTTTTAAGTTCAGATTTGAGATGTCTAGATGGATAGTTTTGTTTCACGATCGAAGACGGAATTTCTTCTTCAAGTATTTATCCGATTGGAAGAGATCCCAGTGTTTCCGTTTTGTTGCAATTCAAGGAGATCCCGGTAAGTGGAGGTCGACATCGGAACAAGTTGCCGGTGGTGAAAGATGATCGGTGATAGGTGTTGAGCTGTCTCTCTTCTTCTTATATCATTAATGTGTTAATGATTTCCAAGGCTAATTTCAATTTGTTGTTACCTCACCAAAAATGCTTAAATTTGAAAGTATGGAGAAAAATAGTCTATTTCAAATATTTTTTTCTGAAAAAGTCTCAAATCAACAATAACCCCATATATATGGTACCCTTTGACCTTGCCTCCCACAAAGGTAGTCCTGGGCAAACGGGTCAATCCAAGGAAACCGAACAGAGAAACCCGACGATTTTGGTTTTCAAAACCGAGTACAAACAGGAACTGCAACCAATCGGGGAAATGGATTTACAAATCCGGATGTAGAGATGTCAATTGGTCTCTAAAACCATGGGCTGTCCGGTCCAAATTAATTTGGACTGGTTTTGGTCATTACCAAATTTAAAACGGTCAAATGGGCCTAAAACCAATTTAGCCCATTGAAATATGGTCCAAACTAATTCGGACGTGGGCTGTCCAATAACCTTTAAAAATTAGGGTTCTTACAATTTGGGGAAAACTTTTTTTTTTTCATTTCTCTTAAAAAATTAGGGTTCTTAAAAAATTAGGGTTTTTATGAACTTTTAGTAAATTATGAGTCTTGAACCTTTATAATTATGAGTTTATGAACCTTTATAATTATGAGTTTATGAACCTTTATAATTATGAATTTATGAACCTTTATAATTTTGAATTTATGAACCTTTAGTAAATTATGAATATGGGTGTATTTTAACCAATGGACAAACCAATTGGTCATGGTCCAATTTGGTTTGGACAGATTTGGGTGTGGGTGTATTTGGGCTTTTGACCATAAATAACCATAAATGGTATGTGTCCAAATGGACATGCCCATTTGGTTATGGTCAGACCAATTTACAACCCTATCCGGATGTCGGGTCGGTAATCGGTCACCGATCGGTTTTACCTAAACTGAAATTTTGCAGCTTACCTATATAATGGCAATATGCCATTAATCTAATCTTTTCGACTTTGTTCTTTTTTGTCTGCGCCTCGGTCGTTTGATAGCGAGCAAAGTTTTTTCTCCGACCAAATCAGTTTCAAACAAAGCATCTTATCTTCTCCTTCATCAATTCTTCATCTTCTACAATCTCTTTTATTCTCTCAAACCTCTGTCATTGTGAAAGACTTGGGTTTCAATCTATACCAGAGAATTTCTTAGAGGTAAGCTCTTCTTCTTTCTCCTTAACTGTTTCTTCATTTGTTTCTTTTCTCTATAAACTCTTTCTCAGTCTTTATAACCTCTGATTTTGAAGTTTAAACCCTAACATTTCGATTTGGGGAATATTAGTGTTAAGAGTTTAAACTTCAAAATCAGAGATTATTCATAGTTAATCTGCTTTGTTAACGGTTCTTGTTTGTTTATGTGTATCTAATGTAGTGCTTTAGTGTTAGGGTTTGTTTTAAAACTTCCAAATGAGTGTTTATCGATTCTTCTTTTGGCTTTTGTACATTGTTTATGCTCGTCTGTGTATAAAGTGTAGCAATTTAGTGTAATGGTTTATTTTGAAGTTGCTAAATTTCAAAATCAGAGATTGTCAGTGTCAAATGTAATTCCCTAAGTGTTTTGTACTTTGTTTATGGTCTTGTCTTGTCTGTGTATTATACTTACGTTTGTCTTTGTATTATACTTTTGTTGCCTGTTTTGTATTGTAGTTGTGGTAATCCGGTTTTGTGTAACTTTTATAGATGTCTGAAGAACATCACGAGAAGGACCCGCTACTTCAACCTGAGATTACTGAAGATGTTGACACTGGACAGACGCGTAAAGCACCAGCCTCTGCTTCGTCTAAGCCACCAAGACCACATAAGAAGTATTCTAAAAGGTCAGTTGTATGGCAACATTTTCTGCAAAGGGATGACGAACCTAGTAAGAGCTACTGTAAGTATTGTGGTCAGGAGATGAATTGTGATTCAAAAACCATTAGCACTAGTCCGATGTTAGGCCACTTAAAAACCTGCAAGCAGTACAAGGATTATGATGACAAGGAAAAACAGAAGGTTCTAAGTGGTGATGGTGCTGGGAATTTGAAGGTAATCAAGTATGATCCGATGGTATTTAGAAGATCAGTTACTGAGATGGTTGTGGTAAATGAGTTGACATTCTCCTTTGTCGAATCTGAGGGCTGGAAACGCTTTTGTTCGAATGTCTTGCCTCTCTACAAGACATTTTCGAGAAGGACTTGTACAAGAGATATAGTTGGACTTTATCTGCAAGAGAAAGCTGCTTTGAAGAATCTGTTTGGGGTTGAGAAACAGCGGGTTTCTCTGACTACGGACATATGGACAAGTCCTGTAACCTCTTACAACTACATGGTGATCACAGCTCATTGGATCAATGCTCAGTGGGAAATGCAGAAGAGGATTCTCAGCTTTAAGGTCATCACAGACCACAAAGGTGACACCATCGCAGGACAACTGATGGATTGCTTAGAAGAATGGGGTATTGAGAAGGTTTTTACAGTGACAGTTGATAATGCAAAGAGTAATGACAAGACCCTGGATGTTTTTAAAGATGAGTTAAGGCTGAGAGGAGGAGAAGCATTAGTTACAGATGGGGATTTCTTACATATGCGTTGCTGTGCACACATTCTGAATTTGATTGTTGGAGATGGTTTGAGAGAGTCAAATCCGAGTATTGTTTCCATCAGAAATGCAATCAAGTATGTGAGGTCATCTTTTTCTAGGCTGAGGTCTTTTGCTATGAGGTGTGAAACAGGAAATGTCAATAGAGGTAGCTTGCCATTAGATGTTATCACACGCTGGAACTCTACTTATCTTATGTTAAATTCTGCTTTGAAGCTGAGAGTTGCGTTTCAGAAGATGGCGGCTGAAGACAAACTCTATTGTGATTATTTTGAGGAAATAGAGGAGAAGACAAAGAAAAAGAGAGTTGGACCACCTACTGATTCTGATTGGGAGGAAGTTTCAAGATTGGTGAAGTTTCTGAAAATCTTCTACAAGAGTACTTTGACATTCTCAGCTTCTAAGTCAGTCACTTCTACACTATGTTATAGTGAAATTGTGGACATCGAGAGGAGTCTTATTGCTAAGTGTGGCAGCTCCGATGAAAAGATCAGAAAGCAAGCTTATACCATGAGAGATAAGTTCGAGAAATATTGGGATGGATTGCATAACATGAACCCTCTAGTGATTATGGCAAGTGTTTTTGATCCTCGCAATAAGTTGAAGTTTGCTTCCCTCTGCTTTGATCATCTGTATGGTAAGGACACCATAGAGAGTAAGCACCTTAATTCTTCAATAGAATTGGCAATGAAGAAGTTGTATGAGGATTACAGTTCCAGGCTGAGCCAAGCAGTATACAACGAAGCTCCTACAACGTCTGACCCGCCTGTCACGTGTGACCTGTCGGATGATGAAGATTGTGAGTGGATGGACACACTTTACAGTCAGATGGTTGACTTAAGGAGAACTGAAGATGGCTGCAGTGAGTTGCAGATCTATTTTTCTGAAAAAACCGAGGTAAGAGCTGAAAATAGTTTGGGGTTGCCTTATGATGTTCTGAGCTGGTGGAGGTGCAATAGCTTGAAGTTTCCGATCTTGTCAGAACTTGCTAGAGATGTTCTAGCAGTTCAAGTCTCATCAGTGGCTTCTGAGTCCGCTTTTAGTACAAGTGGCCGAGTGTTGGACCCTTATTGGAGTTCTTTAACTCCTTACATGGTTGAGGTTTTGATATGCACCCAACAATGGTTAAGGTGTTCCTATAAATCAGAAGTACATGTAGCAAACTTGGTGCAAATGTTGGAAGAAGTTGAGTTTCTTGAATCTCTTGGTAAGTAGAATTAAGTCTCATGTATTCTGATTTTTTAGCTTTATAAAACTCTTATGTACTTATGATTCTGTTTCCTTGTGTAGATGAAAGGAATTCAGCGGCAGCTCCAACATGATTCATCATAATTGGAGTTTGGTATGTTTTCTTTACTTTTGCCTTGCTTAGTTAAGGTTTAGTTTATTAAGATTTGAACTGTTAAGAGACTAAATCAAAACCTTACCAAGCTTACCTAAATCTCTACTCTTGTTTGATTTATGTCATTATCAAATTCGCTAACTCTTTGTTATGGTTTACAAATTTTCATGATGCGTAGGTAGGTAGAGGCTGCTTCTTTTGACTACTTTTTGATGCAGATAAGCAAAGCCTAATTAACAACGGACTGGGACACTACTGACTTAAGACTAAGCTTCTCTTTTGACTACTTTTGGATGTGGAGTTGCATGCTTATGTGTAACGACTAACGTGTTTGATGGTTCTACAATGATTTTTTGGTACTTTGCTAGCTTAAACTTGATGCAATGCTAGCTTATCAGCTTATGTAATGGTCTGTAATGATTTTTTGGTACTTTGCTAGCTTAAACTTGATGCAATGCTAGCTTATCATAATGGTCTGTAATGGTTCCCAGATGTAAGACAAAGAATTTTCAAGTATTTGTACTTGTTTTGGTTCTTTATTAGGTACTTTCGGGTGAAATTAACCGAAATTTGAAAAGTTTCGGTTAATTTCGGAAGACAAATAAAAGTCGATAACCGACCCGTTTAACCTGAGTACCGACCGACCCAAACCACAATCTAGTTCGGTTTAATTCGGTTAAATTTTTTCAAACCCGAATCTCTCCAAAACCAAAAGACCCGACCCGAAAGACTCGACTTCACCATTTGCCCAGGACTACACAAAGGTATCTATATGACAACGTATATAAATCTTTAAAAAATTTCCAAATTGTTACTATCAACGTTACTAGTAAAAACCCCTGTTTTAGAAATCGCTAGGCGCTAGTCGGGCGGTGAGAGAGGGCCTAGCGATTAATCGTAAAATCGAATTTAAATCAGGGATTAATCGGGAACTAGTTTTAAGGCATTTATCTATATATGTGTATAATATATTGAATCTGTAATAAGTTACTGGGAATAAAGATTGGTCCAGCGGTTCTCACATGTATATTAAACTGACAGATCGCGAGTTCATGCCCCATATTTTCATTTTGCGTTTTTTATTACAATTTTTTAATAAATGCAAAATGACTAAAACACCCTCGTCTTCTTCATTTTGATTTCGATCTGTAACCTCTGTAAACTCTAATTTAAAGAGCTGCCTTTTTTTTTTTCAACTATTAGTCGATTTAACTTAATATTTTCATAGTTTCAGCCTTCATAGCTTCAGATCTATGAAAAGAAAATAGAATTAAAAGTTTAAAAGCCCTCAATTTTTTTTTGTTGATAATTCTGATTTGTTGGCCGATTTCATTAAAATCCTGACGGTGAGGAGTTGCCTAACATGTAATCGCCGATTACACGGGCACTTAGACCGATTTTTAAAACAGAGATAAAAACTATGGGACCAAAAATAAAAGCGTCAGAATATTTGATATGCTCGTTTGTTGGCTAGTATTTTGCTTATAAGACGTTATCATTAACGCGGCAAGGTTGTTTTGTGTGATATTTATTATTGAGTCAGCATCCTACAAAAAGTCCCTTTCTTCTATTATTTCCAGATTTTCATTTTGGACCCATCCAAGACACATTTTCTTGGTATGATTTTTCTTTATTATTTGTTTGTTAAACTTCTAGCCTAAAATTGAAATGCGGGAGAACGATTATAGAATCCTCCGTCCACCTCTTTTTTTTCTTTGTTGTCAAACAAGTTTTCGTTAAAACTTAGGGCCTCAATTAGGATAATTCATATAAGTAAAAACTTAAAAAAATTACAAAACTTAATAAAATTACAAAGCATAAATAGATATTGACTCCATGAGTTTTCTAAAGGAATGCAAGTCTTTGGAAGGTTAGCAGAAGTTGAAAGATCTGTTGGGACCAAGGTAGAAGTACCTGTGAAGACATGCTCCACAATTTCCTGGATCAGCAAGTGATCAACAATGGTTCTTACAAAATATGCAGCGAAGCTTTGAAAAAGGTTGTACAATAGAGAATTGGGGGATAGTGTTCTCGCCAACAGGAGAAAATTCAATACCAATTGATCAAGGGTTGCTACAGATTCTGGCACAATTCTCCTAACAAGTGGTAGAGCTACTGAGTCTCATAAGTGGTATATGCAATATCGTAACAAAGTAGGTGGATCCTCCCTCGCATGAAATCTTCGGTCATAGAGGTTAAGGAATCTCACACAAAGCTTGTAGACACAAAGCTTGTAGCCGAGAAAGCATTGTAGAAGAAGGACAATGAAACAATCCGGCCCGTTGTTTTTTAATAATAAATACAATAAATAATTAAGCATCCTATACTAATTAATTAAACCAACCCAAACCACAACTCATCATTAAACTAGCAATAACTATTAAGCACAGCAGAAACATACCAATAATACAAAACCAATATATCATCAATATAATAAAATTTCTAACCATTCTATCTAGCAACCTAACATAACTCTAACCAAGGTTCCAACATAAATAATATAACCAACAACACACAAACGAGACCCAGATCATCCTCCTGCTCATTGCCATGATTGCACGTCACATACATGCACACCACAAACAACAATTGAGATACGTAAGTATTATCACAAATACTTAGTGAGGCAATCCTCCCATCTACTGGGCTATACATACAAGCAACTGAGAAACCAATGTTTAACAAACAACAACCAAAACACAAAAAAACCTAGAAAAACAGACATGAGCCGCTGCTGACCGAAAATGGTGTCGACCGACACTACCTAAGTGTTGATCGACGCTCCTCACTTGGTGTCGACTGTCACCTACTTGGTGTCGATCGACACCGGCTCTGCAACTCATTCTGCACGAAGGCAAAATTCAAAGATCCGCTTCCCAAATCCTCCAAATCCCCGAAACTCATCCAAAACTCCTTGAAAATCATAGAACCCCACATCCAACCACAAAGACACAAGAATACAATACAAACAACAACAAAACAAGCAAAACAAAGGATTCTTAGGCTTAGATCAGCCATGGTCATGCATTCACCTCTTTTGCAGAAAGTTCTGACCCAAAAACGACAAATTCAACCCTTAGAAGCCTTCTTCTTTGTTCCCAGCACAAGATCTTCACTCCACAGCAACAAATCTCTCAATCCAAGCCAGGAATCTCCCAAAAAGCCTCCAAACTCTCAAGAACACTTTTCTCCCTCTAACTCTCTCTAAACGGCGACAAAACACTTCCCCCAAAACTCTTTTCGTAGACCTTCCACTTAAATAACCCAGGTTATAAGGTTTTCTTAAACCAAAACGATCCAAATCGACAATTAAATCAAACTTATCGAACCAAAAATTGCTGGTTTCGATCGACACCCATCCCAAAAACCCATTAATTAGTTCACGGATGTTACAGACAAACCCGAGCTTACACACTAATGGCGGTTGTAGGGGATTCGGGGATAAGGTTGTTGTAAGGTTAATCCTAGTAAGAAGTAACCAAACCCATAACATTGCAGGTAGGTCCTCGCTCACATGAAACTCATAGCCATGGAGGTTAAGGAGTCCCACACAAAGCTTGTAGTCGGCATTGGATTGAGGCGTTAATGTCAAGAGACAAGTGGTAATGATACCGTTTGGGGGTTTCGGTGATCTTTTGATACATAATATAAAGCTGATCTTGATGAAGGTAATGAGCTAACCAACCTAGAGAGACTTTTGCAATGCTGATACAGTTTCTACGGCCAACCAAACTAGAGGGAGAGAAAGCTTGTAGGGTTGTAAACTTGTAATCAATACTCTACAAAGGGGTCTAAAAAGCTTCCAACTCAGATATGTAACGAAATTAAACCGAGATACTCTCTCTATTTATATATATATATATATATATATATATATATATATACTTCCTCCGTTTCAAAATATAAGATTTTTTGAGTAAAGCACGTAGATTAAGAAATAACCACTTTAAAAATGTTTAACCAATCACAAACAAGTCTCCATAATATAAAGTATTAAACTAATTTAAAAGTTACATAGAAACTTGAAAACATCGTATATTATGAAACAAAAAAACTTCTCTAAACATCATATATTATGAAACGGAGGGAGTATTATTTTAAAAAATTTATTCCGCACGTAGTACGGATTGGTACCTAGTAGTTATGGTTGAATTAGTAATTATGGTACCTAGTCCCACAGAAAGCTTGTAGTTGGCTTTTGCCCAAACAAATCTCGGATCCCAAAGTATTATGGTAGTTAGTGATAGTTTACAGTTATATACCCTTTTCACTATACAAACTAGTGGACCGAGGAAAATTATATATGGTTAATTATCTTTCTTTTTTTAATAAAAAACTAAATGATTAATTGCCTAATTGAATTTAGATTCAATGGTAGAGTTAAGAAATTTAGTGTAAAAAATGTATTGTAAATGTAGAATAACACTCTTTGAAAAAACAACCATAAAACTCAAGAATGACACCTTTTGCAAAATAGAGGAGGTACTTAAATAAAAAGAACATAAAAATTAAATGACAATATTTGACTTGCACGTGCTCATGTAATACATTTACTTTGTGTATATAAGGATACAGTATTATATTTAGCATGTGTGACCATGTATTCTTCAATACTTCATGTAAACAATCGTTTTTCTTTTTTTTATCTCAAAAATACGGAAAACCAATATTTAGCTTAACCAAACAGAAACAAAAACAAGTGTTGGATATGAATCATTTTAGCTTGATAATTATAATTTTAATAATAGTTTCCACTTAAAAGATGATTCATTTTAAGCGCATAATTTTCTAAATCAAAATTGGTCAGTCGAAACAGTGTCATGTTTTAGAACCATTAGAAAATAGAGTCAATAAGCTATTTTCACTGTTACATTCACTCTGAAGAATTACTACGGTGATTTTATAATGTGGGGCATTTGCAAAAAAAATTTTTTCTATAGCTTCTCTTATTGTCCATTTTCAATGATATTTTTTTATATCAAAATAACTAAATCCTACGTCCTGAACTCCAAATACTAAATCCTACCCACTTAAAACTATAGGCTATATGTAAAATAGAAAAACTAAATCTAAATTCTAAAAATTAATTAAATACATTGTAATTATGTAAAAAAAAACAAAATGAAAATGACAAAAAATGTATTTTTGAAAAGAACTATCTATAAAAAAGTATTTTTAAAAATTTCTCTTTTATAAATACCTTTTGAATTAAAAATATACTTTTTCTTGTAAACGAATAGTATTTAATTTTTTTTGGACCTTTTCTTGGAAATTTGTAAAAAATGAATAAAGATTTTCTTACCTTAAAAACATTTAGAAAACCCTCGACTTTTTTGTGGTATTTTCAACCCTTATTTTTAGTAAAAATCAAATAACCCTTAGTATCATTAATTATACTCAACTTAAAAATCATACACATCATAATATTATATAATATTAATAAATAAAAACATTTTGATTTAAGATTTTTTCTCTCTAAATTCTAGTTCACCATGTAACATTTTTTTAAATGACCAAAGAACTTGTATGAAATCATGATTCAACTCCTAGTAGAAAGTTTTTTTACGTAAATGATTTCAAAATATTATAGATTTGGACAATTGATTTCATATTCAGGAAAACAAGTTCAGAATAGATATCAATTTTATTTCGGTCTGAGTTTAGGCTTGATTCAATTTTGGAGTAATTTTTCATTATAAATGATATATTTTGGATTTTATATATATATATATATATATATATATATATATAGATGCAGATTTATTAGTACTACGGGTTATTTTACCATTTATTGAAAGGTTAGGGTTTCAAAACCCAGGAAAAAAGGATTTTTCAAAGATATTTAGGAAATGTGAGAGTTTTTGTTTACCAGGTTTCCGAAATATTTAGGCCAATTTGCATTTTGTGAGAAGCATGTGGATGTTTTCCTTATGTTAATTTCATTCCTAATTAGAATTACAATTTTCTGCCATTTTCCTCTTCATATTAAAAGTTATATCATTGTGGAATCAAATCATCTATATATACATTTTTATGTACATTTTGGATTCTACCCTTTTAGTTATAATAATTTTAAAAGTTATTTACAAAACTAATCCCTAAAATATTGCACAAAAGACAATAAGTAATATATGGTAAAACATAACTAATTACTCTAATAATATATCTTAAAAATCGAGAAATCATTTAAATTCCTAAAATATCTCTACAAATTAATATAGATGAAATCGAGAAAATATATCTAATAGAAACAAAATAACTATACATATGAGATTATTGAAATATTCCTTACCTAAAATCATAAATCCTTTACTATGAAACGTAAATGTCATATTAATTTGTAGAGATTTTTTTTTGCTTGCTCACCAATTTATTCTCAATTCCATATTACACCTAATTCAATCAACCTTAAAGCACTATAAAAAACCTCTCGCTAGCTAAATGAGTTCACCGAACATACTTACAACCAGCAAAGAAACGTTATTAAAATCGATGTAAATTGCTTTATATTTTCTCTTGCTTTTGATGTTTATTTTCTGTTGTAAATTAGTCACTCTGCTTTAAGATATGAATCCTACTCATCACTAACGATTCAATGTGTATGTTTTCATCGTGTTGTATATTGTTTTGCTTATCATATCAATAAAATTAAGTTTTCAGTTTCTATTCATGACTAACCACCGTCTCTTTCGTCTATGTTTTTCGTTAACTAATATGCACTATATGCCAATTGTTTCGTTGATATATTCGTTTGTCCAAATACTATATGTTGATAAATTCCCTTCATCTCTCTCAGTCTTACGGAAACGTTGCATAAGTTTTATTTTAACGTATATGTGATTGTATGAATCCCTTTAAAAATTAATTGTTTCACTAAAACTCTGCTAACCTAGATTCAAATCTAGTCAAGACTATCTAGAAAGCTAACCAATGAATTGGCCACACGAAAGGACGAAGAGGATGACGGATGACTAGCAAATAATAGAGCAACAACGATTAAGATAATAAGTCACATACTCACAAGTCACAACCATATAAGAGACAAGATGAGTCATGAGCACATCTTTCCGCCGAAGACTCACTCATAGGATATAGTAGACACATAGAATTCAATATCACCCACTTACAAGTTACAACTTTTGATAGACTTTGTTAATTTATCTTTTATTATCAATTTTTATATTATTAACTAATTTTTTACAGCTATTGAATAACTTGATTTACTGTTTAAAACATGTTATCTCTAAGTAGAAAGAGAAAGACATTTGAGCTCTATAATACATATATACATGTTTGATACTAATCAAGTTATATGAGCTCTTATGCATTTTTTTTCTTTAAAAAAACAACAAAATAACTGAGATCGCCAAGGAAAAACAAACACTTATCTTTTTTTACAGTAACATTATCTTTTCAAAAATAATATTTTCTATATTTTACTTAGTTTATCATTAAAAATATATATATATTTTAACATCATTTCAAAAATTTCAGAGTATGATTATTGATATAATTAAAATTAATAAGAAAACAGAATATTATGTATATGTAAACTTATAAATGTTTAAAATATCATAAAACGGGGTTATTTTGCATAATGGATTATAAGAAAAAACGGTTTAGATTAGCATTAGTATAAATTTAAAAAATATCATTAGTCCGACACTACATGGGTTAAATTTTCATCTGATTATTTTGTTACGTATCATTAATTTTAGAGTATTAGACAAATCTAATTAAGTTGATTAATTACCATTATATAAAAAAATTGAACAATATGTGAAATTCTAGAGCTAATAATCAAAATAAAATTTTATAATCTTAAACACTAAACAAAACAAATAATATTAATAAACAAACAAATATAAGTCGACCAAAAAACAAATGTAACTTAAAATCTAAATATTTTAATTATAAAAAAATTATCCTGCGGTGTACCGCGGGTTAAAATCTAGTGTATTTATATATTAAACTAACAGGAGTATATAATTCGAATAACTGCTTCTTTTCATATACATCAATTTAATTTGTTATTGTAAATTAAATACATGCATAAGGCACCAGTCTTAATTTGGTCGTACTGTAGTTGTTCGTAGTTCTATCTCTTTAGTTATCTTCTGCAATTGGACATGTTTGTCAACCCACCACCCTTGATCACAGTGGCCCTGCCTACTAGCATCAGTGCTAAAATCCAACAACAACCTAGTGAAGTAATGGTACGTCGATCCAATCGGAGGCACTATTCACCGATATCATATTGAATTTAAAATTTAAATAAATCAAAATTATTAATAATGAATATAATTTTTTTTGATACAGATAATGCTTGACCACGTTTGTGGCTATATCGAGTATATATATCTTTCGATATGGCAACGTCTGAAATGGTATCAAATCCAGTAGATTTTATTTTTGTTTTTTGAAAGGAGCATGCCACATCAACAAAAGTGATTGACTGGGTGATTTTAGGGTTTGAACGTTCCCACTTCCCAACACACTAGGGTTTGGTGGTAAACCAAGTTAAAATACAGTATCAACAAAAACATTTATTTTCTTATTTTAAAAAAAAACTCTCTAAAGGTCATAATTATTTTTCTTCCCCAAATTTGATTATACTTTCGAAGATTTATTCAATTAATGATTTATAAATTCACATTGTAGAATTTAATTTCTTTTATTGATTTTCTCTCAGAAGAAAAAATATTGGTTTCACTCTTAGAGGTAAACCTCTTTTATCTCTCCCCTTGTAATTCAACAATCAAAGCAATATTTTATTATATTTAATATTAAATCAATTTTTTATTAAAAATATATTGTTAACCATGTGTAAAAAATGAGGATCAGCCTCAGATGATATTGTTTTTGTGACAGTATTAAATGAATCAGCCTCTGTAACCCAAACATGTGTGGCCCTGTGAGATAGCATTTGAGCCATAGCCGCAGCTAACGAGCTCGATGTTTGAAAGCAATCAGTAATAATATTTTAACGTATTCGTATGCCTATTTGCTGTGTTTAAAATAACTTAGTGCTAAATTTTTAGACAGTTTAATTAGTTTTTAATTTCTTTTACATGGGTTATAAATGAATTTCAAAATGAAAACCTGCGTATATGTGGGTGTAGTCTAGTGGTATATATAAATATACGATTTAGATATTTTGATCAACAGTTTAGAATAAATATAAGTATACGATTTAGATATACGATTTAGATATACGATCTAGTGGTATATATAAATATACGATTTAGATATACGATTTAGAATAAATATAAGTTATTCTATTTTCAGATAACTTATATCCATGTAGAAATAGAATGAGGCATTCTCAAAAATGCCCCTTTTTCCATATCTCTTTTTAAAAATACCCTTTCATGTTGACCATTTTTAAAACTACCCCTCTTTATATACAAAATGACTAAATTACCATTTTTTTGAGTGACAGCAAGAATGTACAGTAATCAAAATCGAAAATATTTTCCCGCCAAAAAAATTTCCCGCCAAAATTTGTTTTCCCGCCAAAATCGAAAATTTTTCCCGAAAAAATTATTTTTTTTCCGCCAAAAAAAAAAATTTTCCCGCCAAAATCGAAAAATTTTCCCGCCAAAAATATTGAAATTTATACCTTTTAAAAACCTTGTAAATGCTTTTAAAACACTTTTAAAAGCATTTACAAGGTTTTTAAAAGGTTTATAACACATTGTAAACGCTTTTAAAAACCTTGTAAATGCTTTTAAAAAGCTTGTAAATGCTTTAAAAGGTTTTTAAACACCTTGTAAATGCTTTTAAAAAATGCTTTTAAAAACTTTTTAAAAGCATTTACAAGGTGTTTAAAAACCTTTTAAAACCCTTTTAAAAATCTTATAAAAATTTTTACAAGGTTTTTAAAAACATTGTAAAAGCGTTTAGAAGGTGTTTAAAAACCTTTTAAAAATCCTTTTAAAACCATTTGAAAACCTTTTAAAAACCTTTTAAAAACCTTTTAAAAATCTTGTAAAAGCGTTTACAAGTTGTTTAAAAAACATTTTAAAACTCTTTAAAAAATCTTGTAAAAGCCTTTACAAGGTGTTTATAAGGCTTTTATAAGGTAGAAACCTTATAAAACCTTTTAAAAACCTTGTAAATTTTTTTGGCGGGAAATATTTTGGCGGGAAAATTTTTTTTTTCGAAATTTTTATCAAAATTTTTTTGACAAAAAAATTTTTGGCGGGAAAATTTTTTCGAAAAATTTTTGGCGGGAAAATATGTCGAAATTTTTGGCGGGAAAATTTTGTTTTTCTTTTTATTGAATAAAATAATTTTCATCTAAGGGTAAAATGGTCATTAAAAATTAAAAGAGGGCATAAATAAAAATGGCCAGAAAAGAGGGTATTTTTGAAAAGGGGTATATCAAAAGGGGCTTTTTTAACAAATTATTTTATTCAATAAAAAGAAAAACAAATTTTTCCCGCCAAAAAATTTCCGACATATTTTCCCGCCAAAAATTTTTCGAAAAATTTTCCCGCAAAAAATTTTTGATAAAAAATTTCGAAAAAAAAAAATTTTCCCGCCAAATTTTTTCCCGCCAAAAAAAATTTACAAGGTTTTTAAAAGGTTTTATAAGGTTTCTACCTTATAAAAGCCTTATAAACACCTTGTAAAGGCTTTTACAAGATTTTTAAAGAGTTTTAAAAGGTTTTTAAATAACTTGTAAACGCTTTTACAAGACTTTTAAAACGTTTTTAAAAGGTTTTAAAAGGTTTTTAAAAGGTTTTAAAAGGTTTTTAAAAGGTTTTTAAAAGGATTTTTAAAAGGATTTTAAACACCCTCTAAACGCTTTTACAATGTTTTTAAAAACCTTGTAAAAGTTTTTATAAGATTTTTAAAAAGGTTTTAAAAGGTTTTTAAACACCTAGTTAATGTTTTTAAAAAAATTTTAAAAGCGTTTACAAGGTGTTTAAAAACCTTTTAAAGCATTTACAAGCTTTTTAAAAGCATTTACAAGGTTTTTAAAAGCGTTTACAATGTGTTTAAAAAATACCCCTTCATGTGCCCCTTTTTTAAAACTACCCCTCTTTATATACAAAATGACCAAATTACCCTTTTTTGAGTGACAGCAAGAATGTACAGTCATCAAAATCGAAAATATTTTCCCGCCAAAATTTTTTTTCCCGCCAAAATCGAAATTTTTTCCATATCAAATTATTTTTTCCCGCCAAAAAAAAAATTTTCCCGCCAAAATCGAAAAATTTTCCCGCCAAAAATATTGAAATTTATACCTTTTAAAAACCTTGTAAATGCTTTTAAAAAACTTTTAAAAGCGTTTACAAGGTTTTTAAAAGGTTTTTAAACACATTGTAAACGCCTTTAAAAACCTTGTAAATGCTTTTAAAAAGCTTGTAAATGCTTTAAAAGGTTTTTAAACACCTTGTAAACGCTTTTAAAATTTTTTTAAAAACATTAACAAGGTGTTTAAAAACCTTTTAAAACCCTTTTAAAAATCTAATAAAAACTTTTACAAGGTTTTTAAAAACATTGTAAAAGCGTTTAGAAGGTGTTTAAAATCCTTTTAAAAATCCTTTTAAAAACCTTTTAAAAACCTTTTAAAAACCTTTTAAAACCTTTTAAAAACCTTTTAAAAATCTTGTAAAAGCGTTTACAAGTTATTTAAAAAACCTTTTAAAACTCTTTAAAAATCTTGTAAAAGCCTTTACAAGGTGTTTATAAGGTTTTTATAAGGTAGAAACCTTATAAAACCTTTTTAAAACCTTGTAAATTTTTTTTGGCGGGAAATTTTTTTTTTTCGAAATTTTTTATCAAAAATTTTTTGACAAAAAAATTTTTGGCGGGAAAATTTTTCGAAAAATTTTTGGCGGGAAAATATGTCGGAAATTTTTGGGCGGGAAAATTTTGTTTTTCTTTTTATTGAATAAAATAATTTTCATATAAGGGTAAAATGGTCATTAAAAATTAAAAGAGGGCATTAATAAAAATGGCCAGAAAAGAGGGTATTTTTGAAAAGGGGTATATCAAAAGGGGTATTTTCAACAAATTTAGATTTCTTCATCTATTTAGCAATTAAAGAATTTCTTAAACTTTATTTTTCAGAAACCAGAGAAACTATAAAAACTGATGACTCGAATCTGATATATTCCAAACCGAGATTCTTAACGAGATTATAAAAACTGATGAATCCAATCTTATATACTACTAGAAATCATCCCGTGCTACGTACGGGTTTAGCTTACATTGTTGTTCAATTTTAGTAATTTGGAGATTATTAGTTTTTATTTGTTTACTTACCAATGATTCTTTTGTGATTTTAAAAATATACTGATCTTTGTTTTTCCGGTTCATTTGTTTGATGTTACTTGAGTTATCCTTTTATATATAGTATTAGAGTATTTCAACACATGGAGAAAATTTTGATTGCATAATAGAATGTTTATGGTTTTTTCTCCCTTTAGATTTTCAATACATATTAGAGCATGTGCATTGGTGAGAGACCCATTGAATTTCTCATAATATAATATTATGTTTAATGTAGGGAAATTTAGGAACCTCTTTCTAAAATGAGAATTTGTTAGAAATAATTTTCTTAAATACTCTTTTTTGAACATATTCATTTTTGCCATCTTTTACATAAATTACAATATGTTAAATTAATTTTAAGAAAAAAATTAGGTCTGGGTTCTCAATTTTACATTTAGGATATAGTATTTGGAGTTTTAAATTTAGAATTTAGTCATTTTATATATAGAAAATGAGTATTTTTGAAAATGAACAATATGAAAGGGTATTATTAAAAAGTGACATAGGAAAGGGAGTATTTTTGAAAATGCATAATTTGATACTAAGATTCCTAATATACAATTAGCATATACTACTCAAAACAATAGAAGTCAAATTAATCAGATATAGTATAGAAAAATGCAATGCATATCGTATCATGAGATAAAAAGACATTACAAGCTTAACAACATGGTTTTTCAGCATATGATAGTGACATACAATTTTCGTTTTCTTATAATAGTTTAAAATACGTTTTTTTGTCTTAAAGATGAAGACTAATAAGAAACTAAATTTACAATGGAGAGACTCATTGCATCATACAATAAGAAGAAGTTTTAGCCTGCTTTACCACATGAATGCCCAAAAGAAAAAATAAAAAATAGAGATTCTAAAATATAAGAAAGGAACAAAATCTAACATGTTCAACATATTAAATTATGATAGTTCATTTTTTCATATTTTTGTAACATTAAAACAACCAACAAAAACAACAACCTGAAGTAAAAATAAAACATGGTTCAAGGCCCGATCCATAGGCCAAGCAAGTGAAGCCAAGGATTATGGCATCATTTTTTCTTGGGCATATTTTAGGCCAAAGTTTAGGTCTTTTATGTAGGAAAAAAATATATGATACCAATATACAATTAGCATATACTACTCAAAACTATAGAAGTCAAATTAATTATATATAATATAGAAAACTGCAACTCATATCGTTTCATGAGATAAAAAGACATCACAAGCTTAACAACATGGTTTTAAAGCATATGATAGTAACATATAATTTTCGTTTCTTATAATAGTTTAAAATATGTTTTTTTATGAAGACTAATAAGAAACTAAATTTAGAATGGAGAGACTCATATGCATTGTCCAAAATAAGAGTTTTAGCCTGCTTTACCAAATGAATGCGCAAAAGAAAAATGAAAAAATAGAGATTCTAAAATATAAGAAAGGAACAAAACCTAACATGTTCAACATATTAAATTATGATAGTTCATTTTTTTCATATGTTGTAATATTAACACAACCAACAAACACAACAACCTAAAGTAAAAATAAAAAATTGTTCAAGGCCCGACCCATAGGCCAAGCAAGTGAAGCCAAGGATTATGAAATCAATTTTTCTTGGGTATATTTTAGGCCAAAAGTTTAGGTCTTTTATTAGGAAAAAAATAGAAAAATAAATAAATTATAAGTTCAGTTATTATTAGATTTTTTTATAAGTTCGAAAAAAATTAGAAGTTTAAGTTTTATATAAGAAAGTAATATATTATTCATGTAGATATATCCAATTTACGGATGAAATTTTATTAGGTTTATGTAAAAACATATTTCATCTTTTGAATTATTGGTGAATGAGCATTGGATTAATGTTAATTAAACTTGTTGTTAGTGAGATGTATTGTAAAATTTAATTTAGGAAAACAAATTTGAAACTCTTACAAAAAAGTTCCATATTCGAAAAGTTTTAAAACAATAATGAGTTATTAGGAAATATGATATTTATTTTCGTATAAATGTTTAAATGAACATGAAAATAGTGAAAAGACAAAGAAAAATGTCAACAACCAAAACGAGCTACAATATGGAAAGAATGAAAATATTGTTTTTATATTACTATTTTTATAATTTTATTTACAATAATGAAAAGGGTTTTTTAAAAAACATTAGCGTATGGCATTGAAAATTGTCGGACCCGCCCATGAAGAGTAGAAAAGTCATACATAAAAACTGTAATGGATAAATAAATTTATCAAACATTTTCACATAATTTTTTTTTCTTTGTAGTAGTAATGCTAACAATAAACATGATAACCTGAATAAAAATCTAAAAATTATTCAAGAATACCTATTTTAATTTGGAAAGTTATATAAAAATAATATAATTCTTCACAGGAACCTAATGACCGAAATTAAATAATAATGACTGAAAATTTGTGAGAGTAATTAGGGATATAATTTTAATTTTATGGAAAATGGAATGAACCTAATGACTGAAAATAAACATAACTTCTTATTTTTTTTTTGTAGTATTAATTCTACTTTTAAGGAAAAATAATTGGTAAGATCTAATGAGGAATAAATGAGTAAGTAATTATCAAATTACTTACGGAAAACATTCCACTATTAGATTATATAAGATTAAGATGTTGACTGGTTCTCCCGCTACCTCGCGCAAACGTTGTGTTTGCGGGTGGTAGCGGTTGCTAGCGATTGGAACCAATCACAAAAATCGCTCCCAATCGCTCCTAATCGCTCCCAACCGCTTCAAACAACTGAATTTCAAAAGCTGCTTCCCGCAAGCGTTTGCGGTTGCGGGCGATTGCGGTTGGAATTTTTTTTTTGTAAAAAAACTTAAAAGAAATCAGTGATAATGAATTTTTTTTGTTATATTTTCTATCGAACTATTTTACTCATTAAGGATGGGAGAATTGAAGTACGAATATGATTGCAGAGATTATATAATAAACAATTAGAAGAAAATAATATTTCAATTAACAATAACCCGGAAAACTTGATGTAAATTTAATGGCACATCACACATAAGTTCAAAAAAATCTAAATAAATATAATATTTCATCAGAAATTTAAGGAAATAAGATTATTTGTGAAAAATATTAAAACAAATCACAAGTGACTCTTCTCAACTCTCACTTGAACATTCCTACCGATGCAACTATTGACCCACGATCTAAGAGAAAAGAGAAAAAAGGAAAGATCTACGATCTAAAGCATATGTTTTGTCATTTATCAAATTACTTGATTAAATTTTTGGAATAAAGGAATAAGTATTTCAATATGAAATTTCTTTGTTTTATGAATAATTATTTTAGTATTTTTTTAATAAATTTTAATTATAAATCAAGTTTAATAATAATTTTGGTGTTTTTAAACATTTATATATTATATATCATATTTATTATGTTCCAACCGCTATTTTTCTGGTTAACCAGTCGTAAACCTCCCGCAAATGCACCAATTTTAAACTGCTAAACCAGTCGTTCAAAACGCTTAATAACGCTTGAAACCGCAATCGCCCGCTTCCGCAATCTTCCGCAACCGCAACCGCAACCGCAGTTTGAACAGTCAGGCCCTAAAGGCCAGAAACTAAGTAGGAATGAAAACCCAAAACTGAAACTTTGAGCCAAAAATTTATGAACTGATAAGAGAATTTTGAGAACAAATAAACATCCCACAATCTAACGTAACCTAGAATCGTTTCTTACCCATGAATCATTTATAAGATTGAAACCCAAAAATAAATTTTATACATAATATAGAATCTGTTTTTGCCCCTAAATCATACACAAGATTGAAACTCATATTTATCATTTCAAAATAAACAATCATCAAAAAGAGGCTTACAAACTGATAAATGGTAGCTTTAGATCCGAAGGGGCCTACAAGTGGTTATTATTGAAGAAGAGAAAAAAAAATTATTGAGAGTATTTTTTGTTTTATGGGCCAGTAGTTACTTAGGTCCAAAGTAAAAATGAATTTACTTAATTAGATTCAAACAACAAAATAAAAGAGGTGTTAGATAGATAAGATGCCAAGTGTCATCTCCTCAGCAAAAGTTAAAAAAAACCTTGTCATATTATATAAGATACCGAACCCAAATTCTTAACAAAATTATAAAAAATGATGAATCCAATCTGATATATACCGAACCAAAACCAAAAAAAAAAAAAAATAATGGAATTCATTAATAACTTGGCGAATTGGTAGCGCTTACAACAGCCATAAAGGCATTCGTAGCAATTGAATCAGCCTTACAATTGGTTAAACGAGGGATGAAAGTAAAACTAACTTGCTTAAAACTTAAAAGTAGAGCAAAAATATGGAGTATCTACTACAGAAGTACAGAATTGATTTTGGTGTAAATTCTGAAGAATTAAAATGACTGTTTCCGTATATAGTCTTTTCTTCAATTTAATTCTTTACAGTCATTGAAGAAAATTGATTTTGGTGGATCTTTTTTTTTTTTTTACAGTCACCTAGATATCAATGACGACCCCTGCCGCGGCCACAAATTACCCCCGCCGAGCTCTCACTCACCGGAGAACACCCCTGTACTGCAGCTATCTCCGCTAAAATCGGGTGGCCGACAGAACCAACTCCCATGGCTCTTCTCTCTCGGGAACCTAGGGTTTTCCCTAGTGGACTTAGGTTCCAAGATAGGCACATTAGCCCAAAATTGATCTAAACTAATATGCTCTTCTAGAGAAATTAGTAAGTCGAGGCCCTCTGTATCACTATCCATGTAGTGCTAGTGTTAAGCTATGTTTGTTTGCCCGCTACTGAATGGTCGAAGACTCCATTGGAGAAAGATAATAACATTATTGCTCTGGATGTTCATGCATTGTGATCGGAACCTGGCCTTAGTTGATTCTAGGGGATTGAATTTGGTTTTTAAAAGCATTTGCGTATATGGTCTCTGCTCCTTGAATGCTTCTAGCAAAAGTGATATGTTGTATCTTGAACGCCTTATGTTCACTAACGACTACCAATCAAGCTGGCCATCTGATGACCTCAAGTATCGCCTCCCAACCACCTCCTTCACATGGATTCAAGCTGCATCTCCTGTTATTCTTCAGAATGATCCAAACCCTATGCTTTGGATGTTAAAGCAACCCCTATCTGACTACAACAACATAGTCACCCGATTCCTTGCTGTGCTGTTACTGCGGATATCTTTCGTCCCGGTGAACACCAACACTCTGAATCTTCTCTCAACGTCACAATGTCTAATGACTATGACCTCTAATCCATCCGTTGAAGCTCTCGCGGATGGCCTCTCGATTTCCATGATCTCACATGTGCCTTTAGGCTCCCAAGCTTTTGATCTCATAGCTCTCTTGGATCCAAAATCGAGGAACTCTTATTTTTACTTCTTTTTAGCATTGGGTATTGCCTTTTATTGTAATGTCTCAACCTTTAGCAATTTGCTCCTTCTCTTTATTGGCACTAGTGTTACATATTGAATGAATGAAGGCAATTGTTTGACAAAAAAAAAAAGGGTGCTTGAAAAAATGAAAAAAAAAATCTATGTGGACTAAACCATGTTGAATGGACAAATATGGGGACTACTAGAATACATGATACATTATTATTGGTTGTGAAAAATTCTTTATACTTTTAATTTCATCCTAACTATTTGACATCATTTATTTTATAGTAATCAAAATTTTATTTTGATTTTGCTTTACATCAAAATTTATTATTCTTCTAAATAGAGATTTGTTTAATTTTATTTGAACATATAAAAATAAAATAAGAAAATAAATAAAGTAAAGTGTTGAACTTTATTAAACAAAACCATTATAGATGATAAAAATTCAATGGATGTTGAATTATTAAGTGGAGCAAAGAGATGATAATGTGGAGTGTTAAAAAGTAAAAAGTAGGATGTAAAAAAAAAAACCAGTTTTACATAGTCTTATCATGAACACTGCACGCTACGCTAAGATACTCTAGCAGAAATAATGACATAGGACCGTAGGCTATATAAGCTCATTAACCCATCTAGGTTATATAGGTTGGGCCACACTCTATACCTCACAGGCTCACACTCATGCACACATATAAATCCAACATGATAAAAAACAAAGAAAAACAGTAGCCCCTAAGAAATAGCCTAACAGGCCATGTTTTGAACCAAGATAGTTTGTATATGGAAAATATATCACTTGATTATAAATAGAGTAGTTTGATAATTATATGCGGTCTATTTGTCATATACACAGTATAATTATATGCGGTTTATTTAACAAAAGTGGTGTCTAGTACACACTATTTCACATTCTATTTTTATTTTTTCCTATTTTTTCTTGTGCTCTCAAAAACTAGTTCCTCTTCTGATAGGTTTTTCTTCAATCTATATTAATATTTTTGAAGTATATTTTGTTTTATGCTTTTTAAGTTTTACTTATTTATTTATTTTTACAACATTAACCCCTAAAACAATTCCATCAATAACATTGCAGAGCTCAAATACTAAACTTTCTTAAATTGACCAACATTTGTTACATTATTTTAATAAAATCTTAACAACATCTATACATTACGATTTTTTCAAAAACAACCATACCCATTAAATTTTTAACATATTAAATCTCCAAAACTATTTTTATGGATACTAGAATCACTCAAATTTAAATGATATACAACAGATTTTCAATTATAAAATGTCACATTAAATATGTTGAAACCCCCCATATAATTTGGTTTATTTTTTATTTTTTGAGGAATTACCAAAAAGTTAAAATTCTATTAGTTATCATACACTATATATATTGACATGGAAAAATTATAAACTATAAAAATATGCTAATTTAGTAAAAAAATTAACATAGTTAAACTTGATAAAAAAAAAACTGATTTTGATTTTTTTTTACGCAAAAACTTATTTTTATTTTCGTGAAACGGGTTGGCATTAATCCCACATAGGGAGTTAAGTGGAATTGTTTTTTATTAAAAACTTTTAGATGTGTACCAGGAGATAAATATATTATTGGACTATACATATACCGCACGGATTAAAACTTTGAAAACATTACAAAATCCTATACTTTGAATATTTATATCAAATACCTGTAAAATTTTATATTTTTTAAATTAATAAAAAATAATATAACAAATAAATATAATATAAATTTTAATTTTTTTAGAATTAAAAATATTGTCCCGTGGATTAAATCCTAGTTTACTTATATAAATTAATTCAATCGTAATAGAAATAAAAATGAATTTAATGTTTTGCTTTATAAAAAAGGTACATAATCTCTGTGAGTACAACACCTCAGCTTTTTGTGAATGTACTTCTATACTAATATTTAGCGGATTTGTTCCTAAAGGTGCAATTTTAAATAAATAAATATAAATAGATTTAAGTTTTAGTTTTTCTAAAACTTTATTGACATTTAAGATTTTATAAAATTTGATTTCCTTATAAAATAGAAAATCTAGGTTTTGGCAGATTTTACCAATTACAAAAAAAAAAAAAAAAAAAAAAATCCAAAAACTCTCTTATAGTGGTTTTTCTAATCGTGAGTATTTTTCTTTTATTTTTAAATTTTTATTATTACTTTTAAAATGTTTTAAACAACCAAAAACTAAAATCTAAAAACCGAAGAGCTAAAAGCCAATTTAAAAACTCATTCCATTCAGCCTAAAAATAAAAAAAAGGTTGGATTTTTCTGCACTGGTGATGTCGTGTGATTTTCAACGACATGTTTAAATTTCTCAATCAATCACTTTTATATCTTTTTCTACTTTTACCTTTTTGATGTAAATAGTTAAGAACTTATATAACTAGAGTGTTGTCATCGTTTAATTGGGAGGAAGAAGAGTAAAATCAAATGCACGTAGTACATATAGCCAAATGAAATGAAAACCAAACAAAAGAAATAGATTCACCGTTTTGTTCAAAAAAAAAAAAGATTCACCAAACAAAATGGTCTTAGATAACTCTTGATTTTGATTTTCAATGCATCCGATCTCTTTTGCCATTTTACCGTATAGCCGTTGTAAGTGTCAGAACTAGTCTTGATTTAGTTAAGTAAACTGCATGTATTACCAAATAAAAATGTTAAAATAATAACACCTCAAAGCAAACCCATAATAATCACTGAGTAATAACCTAAACCACCTCTGTAGTATCTGCATTGAACAAACTCCCAAGATTTTCAAACGTGGAAGACATTGAATCGATCGAAGAACTGTCTCCCTCATTGATTGTAATACCTACATTACCCACTGCATCCGCCTCTTGGTTCACTTCCAGCAATCTCTTCCCCCGCACACTCTCTCCATCTATTTGGTTGTCGACAAAATCACATTTCTTGTCATCTTTGTTAGTTGTGATACTACCATATTTGGTGCTTACTTCGCCAATGCTAATTTCTGACAGATTGTTGACCGACCTCCACCCATTGTTGTTGGAGAAGGATCGAGGTCGAGGCCTTATAACATTGTGTTTTTGAGCCGGTGCCGTAGCTGAAGAAGGTCCTTCTTTATTTCTCATTATGCTCGTACAATACGGTTCTTTCTTCTTAGCCAAATTGGTGTTCCAGTAATTCTTGACATCATTAGCGGTCCGACCAGGCAATCTACCAGCAATCAGTGACCACCTAAGCATGTATATATATGAATGATATATTTGTGTATATATGATTTAGTAGTATTTGATCATTACAATGTGTAAATAATTTAAATTTATATCTGATTAACAATATAAACCTGTTTCCTAGAAGCTTATGAAGGCGAAGGAGAAGATCAACTTCATCAGAAGTAAATTCTCCTCTGTTGATATTCGGATTCAAATAGTTCACCCATCTTAATCTGCAGCTCTTTCTGCATCGGTTTAACCCTAGATAACCAATAATTGAGATAAAATCTATTAAGTATATACTTGTTTATATACTGCAATTAAATTAAATTTTATCAAAAAGGATCTTAAACAGTAATTACTAATTAATAAAAATGGATCTACGGCTTTTACACACATAGATATGTTACCAATTTTTTTTATCAAGATTTGAACTGGCACGTTGGTTAACAACATCATAGATTTAATTCTGCATAGTATTACAGTCAAAATCTTGAAAACGCAAAAGACCTAGTTTATTTTACTCGTCGTAATAAACATGAGGAACAACGGTGTGAGAACAAGAAAACAAATGTTAAGAATACTTCTCACTGTACTCCTTATTACACGCTTTACTCTGAATCTGAATTTTTGAAAAAATGATTGCCTAAAGCGTATAAAATTTATACGTGTTTACCAATATATTTCAACTTAGTAGTATATGTATATAGTATAATATACCAGCACGTAAAGGAACTTGATGCCATTTGCCTTCCCCATACTTATTAATGCATTGCCTCAAAAGACTATCTTCTTCAGGAGTCCATGCACCTTTTCTCAAACCTTTGGACGACGATCTCTCCATGGACTAAAGATACAAGTTATAAAATATCTAATTAAATAAGTTATAAAAGATACAAATATATATATAATGAAAAGAAGACGTCGAGGAACAGTGTATATGGAATCCACATTTGAGGCATATATAGAGAGAGTAAAGAAATACTGAGGGGGGGGGGGGGAGAATTGACAACGTGCATATTTGATATCCACATTTCACACTTTTTTATTGGCTAAAATTTGTTTGGTTTGAGTAAATGACTCTATTATTACAAATTTGGATGTATCCGTAACTACAAAAATATGTCAAAACCAATTATTATCGCGTAAAAATCAACTTAACTTTTTAAAATATTCACTGCAACCGGTTTTGAAGAGTATGTGTGTTCTCAAAAGAAACCGGTTGGAGTGAGGGAAGCTCACAAAAGGATCGGATGGTTGAAGAGGATGAACAAGTTCTTGGCGAAGAAGGTAAGGGATCTGACTGGTTCGGTGAATACTATGGGAGGTCAGACCAAGGAGCTGCAAGACAAGGCAAGCTGTGCCTCAGCTCCTACTTCGGCACAAGCACCAACTTGGATGGGGAGAAGCGGACCACTAGGAGGAACTCGAGGACTGCCACCTCCATAACCTCACAGAGCTTCATCATAAGAGCCCCAAGCTGAGGAGAACATCACCCGATCTGAAGCATCGTGGAGAAGCCATTCTGACGCTTACCCGACGCCCAACCCGATGGGATACACAATACCTTATCCGATGCACCCATCAAGCACCCAATCGGATGATTACGCTGGTATCTTCCCTCCGTCATACCAAATGCCGTTCATGATGCCGTACACGATGCACCCTGCGAGTGGATACACGGGTGATCATTCTGGACCTCTTCTGCCGTATCCGTCATACTACCCGATATTCTACCCGATGAGCTACGCGATCCCACCCTCGATCAACCCCTCCGATGCTGGTCCGAGTAAGTCGTCCGTGCGCATTTCTGAGCTCTCTGACGAGCAAACACCGGCACCTGCTGAAGCCGGAGATGACCCTGGCTACACGTTGGCGAGTATGGAGGCTGCTGCAACCTCCTTCTTCACCAACCCATGAGGTACCATTTTCATCCGATCTTTGTACATATCATTACATTTAGTTTAATTCATTTTGTGTGATTCTTGGATTCTTTTTCCAACTTTTATTTACACAGGGACTGTGTAATTTAAGTTTGGGGGAGGGTCCTAGAATGTATTTAACATTGTGTTTTTTTTTTTTTTTTTTTTTTTTTTTTTTTTTTTTATTATTTCAAATTTTTGCATGCTAGTTTAATTTTATTCATTTGAGTCTGCATCTATGTGCATTAAGAAACCTAAAAAATTTGAAAAAACTAAAAAAAAAAAAAAAGTGTTCATGTAGTTGCATTTACATATTAGGATTGAGTCTAGTTTGTTTCATATAGGATTGTTGCATTTGCATTTTAGGGGACAATGATTAAAACTACCTTTTTTAAATCAAGTCTTAGGATTGAAGCTATAGCCCTTAGTCACAGTTCATTGTTACTAGATCAATCTTTGAAAAAAAAATGAAAAATCTTTGCTTAGACCCTTGTGTCGTATGAATGCTTCCTCCACTTGCTTGAACATTAGAACATCTCTATTATTGGATTTAATTTGAACTTTAATTGTCTTGCTTATGGAACTTGAATACTTGCTCATAGTAACTCTAAACTCGGGTTAGCATTCCATTTTTACCAATCTTTTCGTTTAACCCGATTCATTTGTCTGACCCATGAACCCAAACCTTTCTTTCAAATCTTGTTATGAATTGTTGAGTGAGGCCTCTTTCATTGTGCTATAGGTTGTGAAACCTTGAGAGTATTGAGAACGACAAAGAACTGCCTCTTGATTTAGCTAAGTTAGAATTTGAACTAGCTAATAGATTTGGTTTTGAAAGATAGGTGGTTAGAATGCTTACTTGGGGTTGGATTGTGGAACATAAAAAAAAAGAGAAGAGAAAGTCCCTAAGGTTAGAATTAATTAGCTCTAAGTCTCTAAATAAAAAAAGAAGAGAGAAAGATCTTGCTATAGTTTCCTAGAAAGAAAGAAAAAAAAAGAGAAAAAAATATAAATATATTCATATTAGGAGTTTAGCAAAGAGAGAAAAAAATATAGAGAGAGCTAGAAGTTTTAAAGTTTAAACCTTAGGGAGTAAAATCAAGGATGTGGTTAGTGTAATTCTAGGGAGATTGATATAAAAAAAGAGTGAATGAGAAAATGATAGATCATCAAGAGCTAAGCTTTGTATGCCCAAATTGTTTTCAGTCTTAGATAGTTTTCACAACTGTCTAGCATTCTTTCTTTTGAGAGAAAACCATCCAAAAAATTTGTTTGAAACCACCTTACTAAAAAGCCTTACCCTTGAAACCGATTGAGCTTGATTCCCCTTCCATTTGCAAGAATTCGCCAAACACTTAATTGAATGTGAAAGAGATGTTCTTTATATTTAGTTGGAGGTTGACTAGATCGATGCATGGTAATAGGCATGGAAAAATATTTGTAAGTATGTTGATTGATCTTAGAACCATTAAACTATCTTTAAGGACTATAGCTTGAATCCTTCGCTTAGCATATTAAGGTTATGAGTCCCCACTTTCAAACCGCACCCTCTTACTTCCTTGCTAGAGGACTAGCAAGATTTAAGTTTGGCGGTCTGATAACTCTCTAATTTATATGTTTTTAGCATCCTAAACTTATAAATTAGAGAGTTATCAGACCGCCAAACTTAATGCTGTCAACAGACCGAGAGGTTGAGATTAGATCTAGGGCGTTTACCAATACTACAGGCCGAGAGTAGTAGTTAAATTGCTTGATTTAGCCAATGCTAGAAGTTTACTTGACTATGAGTAAGAGATTAGATGAGTTTTAGTTTACTGACAATAATGAATCGATCTTAATGCCTGCTTGTTCATGTACTAGTGCGAGAGTGTGGAAGTGATCAAGTTTGATTGTTGCTAGTGCGAGAGTATGGTGACAAAGTTTTAGAGATTCATTGTCTAGGAAATAATTGCTTGAGGCATGTAAGGTATCTGAACTGGTCAAGAATACTTAGGATTCGATTACCCCATCCTTAGGAGCTATCGTATTTTATTTGTTTGCATTTTCTTTACTTACTCGACCACTTACCCGATCAGGTACATGATAACCTGTATCGAGTAATACCTCGAGCTGTTCATATCTCATCTGCTTACTCGATCACCCCACCCGATCCTGTACTCGATTGCTTGCATCGAGTGCTTAGGTCGTATGGTTACTTGTTTATATTCTTGTCTTTCATTTATTTTTGGACTGTTAGAACAAAACCCTATCTACTTGGCTTAACTTGTATTGTTCTGATCATATCCTTCCTGCTAGCAATAGACAGCCATTTGGATTGATAACCCTTTTTACTACAAATGCATAGGGAATTGATACCCTAGGGAAACCTGATTAGCACTCTCGCTCTCTGTGTTTGAGTGTCTGCGGCGTGTCCTCGAGAAGAAAAAAGGGGGGTTTATATACGAAAATCCCTTTAACCTAGCTGCTCAGTTATGCCCAAAGGTCTGCTCGAGGTGGTGCATGAGGTTCAAGTCGGGTAGTACCTCGGGCAGAACTTCGGGTTGTACTTCCTGCTCTTAAATCCTCTTTGATCGGGTTGAGGTTCGGACTGTTCTTCTTGTACGATCACTCTTTCGGGTACATGTTCGGGGTTTACCTCATTTTTCCCTATTTTGGGCTCCAAAACACATGTTTTCAACTAAAATGCACATATGCAACAATGCAGCACCCTAAATGGCCTAAATGCAGATTCCTACGGTTAAAGACCTAAAAATGCTAAGATTAGGGTATATATTGTAACACCCCAATTTCTCAATTCTAATTGGGCCGGACTGTTTTGTTATTAAGATTAGTCTTGAGACCCAAGTGAAGGAATCATTATACGATAAAAGGATGTCGTGTGTTATGTGCATATGTATCTCCTTCTCAAGCCGTCAAAGAAAACATTCAAACCTAACCCTAAACCAGACCAGAAGCCAGCAAGAGTGGGAGAGAGACAGCTGAGCCATTTTCGTTGATGTTGTTTCTTCGTGGTGTTGTGCTTGAAGAGAGAAGGAATCGAAGAACGTTGGGAAGCGAGGTCGTTGCCGTTCACCGTCACCAGCAGCCACCGTGAGTTACCATCGGATTTTGCAACATTGAGTCACTAGAGATGTCAGCTGCTGTCACCAGAGTAGTCGTCTTCATCGTCGAGACCGTTAAGGGTAAGAAAACCCTAGATTTATTTTGTCACTTGTGGAGGAAGGTCTTGTCGTTGTCGTGACTTATTGTTGTTTGGTTTTGATATATGTTGTTGAGCCATGGGGATGTGGAAGTAGCCACCGTGTGACTAAACCGTCATGTTGAGCCGGCGAGGAGATCCGCCGAGAAAAGTTGCAGAGAGAGGTAAACGGCGAAGCTTAATCTCGTGCATATTGTGTTGTGTTATTAAACCGAATATCAACCAGTGTAAACCAATAATTCTAAGTTGCGTAATTGATGTCTTGAACCGAAGTTGCAATACGTGAGTTTATTTGTGTTGGTGTGGTCACGTGTATAAGTTGAACGGCGGTGTAATGGATAGTGTGCTGTAATTGGTTATTGATTAAACTAAGTGTATGGTTGTGGTGATGAATTGTCATTATTGAACCGTATTGTCTCGTGATATTATTAAATTATTAGATTTTGGTTTGGTTTAGTTAGGGGCATTGAACTTGACATTTTAGAAGATTTTAGAGTATTCTTAAAATCACTTGTTATTCAATTGATGATTTTTAAAACAATTTTAAAATCCTATGTTATTCAACTTAGATTTATGTAAAATCATTTAAAATAATTTACAATCCTTTGTTATTGAATCAATGATTTGTAAAACTTACTTAAAATCTACTGTTATTCAAAATATCACAACTTTTTAAAAAACTACCTTGAAACGTTTTGGAAACGGGAAACGGGTTTTTTTTTGAAAATTAGGCTATGGAAATGTATAGGAAACGTATATAATATAGATATAATAAATCCCCAAACATAAAACTCATAATAAAAAAAATTCTGAAACAACACCAATTCAAAACATAAATATTAATTAGTTTAATTAAAAATAAAACTGTAAAAAAAACTAAGACGTTCAAAATCAATTATTTTGACCAGCATCGCCATTCTCATTTTCATTGGTTTCACTAAACAAAACTGCCTCTAAATTATAAAAAAAGAGTTTCCGTCGCGTGTCCAAAACGGAAACGGAGTTTCCATCGTGTTTCCAAAACAGAAACGGAGTTTCCATCGTGTTTCCAAACTGAGATTTTTAGGAAACGTGTTTCTGTGGCTTGTTTTCGAGTTTCCACGAGTTTCCGTTTCCAAAACGCACCTCAAAAAGAGTTTCCATGCAACATAGAAAACTACTACTTTGAATGATTTTAGGAGATTTAGATTTGTTTTTTAGTTAAAAATACTCTTCCTCAAAATCATACCATTTGAGGTAGAATTTTACAGGATTTCATAAAAAGAAAAAACTGTATTTCCTGGGAAATCAAAATTGAAGTCTCACCTCGTCACATCTTCTAGCTCTTCGCAGAGTCATATATAAGCGTATTTCCTCAGTTGACTAGTTAAACACATAAACGTTTTGCTATGTTTGTTTATAAGCGTATTTGCTCATGCCTAATCGAAGTGTTCATGCCTAACTAACAAGAGCATAATAAAGTTCATATAAACAAAAGTGCAGGTGAAGAAGAGAACAAGAGACTCGACAAATGAGCAACTTCAGCGTCACAAATAATTAAGGCTCGCTCAAGCATAGGAAATGTACAGAGAGTCATAACATACCTCTTTTTGCAGTCTCAAGCGTTTCAAATATATAGACTGTTTCTTGCGAAGCTCCATAGAAAGGTTTTGGAGATCAGTAGCAAGTGATCGCTGGTATAAAACACATAAGAATTAAAACATTAGATAATGATGGAAAACGAAAGCAAAACACATTCAAGAGACACATCAAGTCAAGTACACCAACCTGGACGTTTTTTCTGACATTTGAATCTTCAGAAGGTCCAGCTGCAGAAAGCTAAGTTGCTTCTCAGATTTCTTCAATGAGTATGAGTCCCTTGTTTATGTGATGGTGAAGATTCTAGAAACATACTGGATGGAGAAAGAAGAAGAAGGAGTTCAGAGGCAACAAGACATGATATATGTCCCACTTGACAACTTTGCAAACATGCCAACACCCTCAGGCACTCTCAGTGAGATGTACTGCGGACCTTAAGAGGTAAGGCTTATATTTCCATGCGGTAACTTTACTTGTTTTTTTGCTTACTCATTATGGACTTAGAGATTACATTGCTTGCTTTCTACAGTAATGACAATGTTGGTGAGGAGTAGTAGTAGTTTGTATTCTGGTACAAACCTTACAGTCCTATATTATCTTTTGTCCATAGATCCTCAAAAATCATCATTAATATCATCTTTACATGTAAAAAAACCATTATAAACTCGTCAAACCCCAAGTTACAAACACTTAATACAAAAGTGATGATGTCCATCTATGTAAATGCCGTAAGAAGTGAAGAATAATAGCAGAAGAAGCTGCAGGCTGCAGCAAAAACCACCGAGGAAGACAGACAACACAGTTCGTTTTTTTTTCTTCAGAGGATACAGAACACTCAGTATCGCAAAAATGTGGTGATCGCGTTTCAAAAGAATTAAAGAATGAGTTATCACATTTTTTTCTTGGGTCACAAGAGAATTTCCTTTAGGATTAAGAGTACTAGCATGATGAAGCAGAGGATGACAAGAACAGACGCACACATCACCATACCTCCTTGTCTCTGTGTACGGCCTGCGGAGATTCACAAGATATTACGCTAAAACATTTAGGCATGAGCAAATACGCTTATATATGACTCTGCATTCAATCAATTTCTTCAGACTTACCACATCCCTTGTTCTCATTCTTTTTTGCTTATTCTAATAACTGAAAGAAAAAGAAAAGAAAAATCTGTAGTGATGGATTTAACATTAAACCAAATTTTTTTTTTTTGTTGTGATGGGTTATGCGATGTGGTAAGTCTGAAGAAAGCTGCGCAGCTTGGACTTTAGGTAAACAATTTTTTTTTGAATCATCAATACATTTGTTAGTAGTATGTCTTAGAACCTATATCTAATGTAGTGTCTATGTATAAAACAAATAGAACAGATGAAAGAGAATGAGGGACAAAGAATGTTGCAGAGAAGATAGCAAACGGTCTGTTGAATGAAGCTAGAGCAATGCGTACAAAGGACAACACCTCCATCATTTACTTATGTTTTGATACCTCCACCTTGGTTTTTCTCTAAACATTTGCTTTTTAGGCTCTTATAGACTTCATCTTCTTCCAATAGACAAGGTACGCGATGAATTGGCTGATTGAACGATGGCAATCTCATGAAAAATTGATGAGAAGTCGAGAGCATCTATCATGTCATCTGAGTTCTAAAGGCAATTTTCTTTTTGTTATAAAGTATCCTAAAATCTCCCAAAATCTGAAACGAGAATCTATCTAAATCACAAAGTATTTTTAAAAATATATATAAAAACTCTAACAACTGACCAAAAATTTTCTAAAAGCTCAATAGAATTTTGCAAAATCCTAAAATATTAAAATCCCACCAAATCCCTTAAGATACAAGTTCAATACCCCCCTCTAAATCTAATTTAATAATGGGAATGAAATCCAATTAATTTAAATAGGGATTTTTGGGTTAGATTGGTCTAATGGATTATTGTCATCTAAACCGCTACAGATCGAGGATTGTTCTTGAAACGGGTTTCTGTTGTTGCTTTTTCTAAAGAGTTTATTAAAGGGATTGCTATGAACAGTAAAAAATTTCAACCAAAATGCCACATTCGCCGTTTCTTTCCTGGGATGCCACATCCCTTTTCCGAAAAGACTCATTTGCCCCGTCAGATTACTTGCACAGGCCCACACGCGAGTGAGATAGGAAATCCAGATATCGGATTTATTATTCAAAAAATGTTGTTTACTGTATTTATTAATAAAAAATTTAACCGATGCAACCGATGAACAAACTGATCGGCTTAGCTCTCCAAAAAAAAAAAAACTAAAAACAAAAAAAACTCTTCCGCTTCCTCTCTCCTCTCTCCTCCCTCCTCCCTCCTCCATAGTACCAATCCCTTCATCTTCGTTAAGGGTTTTCTGTTCATAATTCGATTCTATCTCCGAAGTACCAATCCCCTGCTTAACCATTATGGTCTCCGTATGCCCAGACGCTATACTTCTGAACTCGCTGAAAACATCGAGAACTGATGATTCCGGCCCTTCCAACCCATACGGCGGCGTTTCAGTAAATGACTACGTCGAATCATTCCGGTTTGTTTATCTCCCGATTACTGTTTTACAGTTTAGTGGGTAACTCATATTTCCGACATTCATAGATCTAATCGTCTTCTCGAAAATTTCTGATATGTAGATCCATTACTGAAAGTTCAAAGTTCGATAACAACCACATCGCCGACCGCGTTAACCATCTCGGAAATTCCCGCTTCATTGTTATTAGTTGTCCATTGTTAACTTCCTCTCAAACTTGTCTATTGGTTTCCGGTAGACATATATGGCTTACTGATTTACCGGTTTGTTGTCCATTGCTGATTTAACTTGTCCTTTGATATTTAAGTTGTCTACTGGTATGTATAAGTTGTCTACCGGTTTGTTGCGGTAGACATATATGGCTTACTTTTCTAGTAGACATTTCTTCATTCTGACCCTAACTTGTCCATTGTATATATATGTTGTCTACCGGTTTGTTGTCCATTACTGATTTAACTTGTGCTTTGATATTTAAGTTGTCTACCGGTATGTATAAGTTGTCTACCAGTTTGTTGTCCATGAATTTTTCTAACTGTCCATTGCATATATAAGTTGTCTACCGGTTTGTTGTCCATTGATGATTTAACTTGTCCTTTGATGAATGAAAACAAATATGACAAACTCGTCCATTGTGTATTGGTACACATATATAAAGCCAAACTTGTCCATTAATTATCTTTTGTTTTAATCACTTTTATTCATCTGATCAGGTCATCAGTTAACACGCTCGACCCTTCACCACCGAAAGAAGCCGGTTTTGAGACTGATATTCTACCTCCTCGGCTATTCTCCACAGATCGGTATCCTGTCAAAGGTCGTATCAACTCCTACTCCAAGCCAGAGTATCTGCTAGATATTGTTGAAATATTAGATGGTTATGATGAGTTCAAGTGGTTAAAAGAATCTTGCTTTGGCCGATTGTTCGAACTCCCAGTGAGGAAGAGCTCCTTGTCTGGGAAACTTGTCCACCAATTCCTATGTCGGTCTCTGGTAACTAACAAAAAACAAGAGTTGTGGTTTTTATTCGGTGGTCATCCCAACCGGTTTTTGTTGAGAGAGTTTGGTATCGTCACCGGACTCAATTGCGGTCAATTTCCTTCTCAAGAAACTCTTGAAAAGTTGCAGAATCCTGCCGAAGGGGAAGAACATTATTATCACAGTCTCATAGGACCGAAAAAGTCATATAGTATACAATCTATTGTTAACATGTTGAAGCTTGACAAGAGGTTACCTAAAGCTAAAAGAATGGATGGGGATAGAAGGCTAAGATTGGCTCTTATTGTCATAGTGGAAGGTATATTAGTATGCGACTCTTCTAATGTCAGAGCCTCGATGAGAGTTGCAGAGATGGTAAAAGATCTCGAAAGCTTTCTTAAATATCCATGGGGGCGGTTGTCATTTCTGAAGACGTTAGAGATAGTCAAAGTTGGTGACAAAATTGAAAGTGTATCGAAGCTCATTGATAAATTAAACCAGTCCCATAGAACCACTCACGGATTCACACTTGCTTTCCAGCTTCTGATTCTGCATGCCATTCCCCTATTGGAGCAATACCTACCTGACTCAAGTGATGAGCAAACATTTACTGATCAGTCTGTACTACATTTTACTAAACTTAAAACCTTTCACAATGCAAACATCCTCCAAACAGAGCAACACTCGGGTGTAAGTTCTTCGTGCCTATTCCCATTATTTTTTTTAATGGTTATCAAAATATACTATTAGTTTTCTAACCTTTACTCAATCTTTCTCGTAGCTTGATGTTGAGAACATTTTAAATGGTGATGATGAAGCAGACATCCAAGACTACTCCTGGGGTGAGGATGAGATGCATGACGTCGGAGTCGAGTACATGTGTAAGAAGCTTAAAGATGGTCATATATTTAGAAAGGAAGACTGGCATGGTGGTGTCGCACATCTACCACTCTTAACGGCGATGTATCCTCTTGAGAATGAAAAGAAAACAGTCGTAAAAGAAAAAAAACGACTACCAAAACCCAAACCGATGGTAAAAGTAAAAGCTCAATCTCTAACGAAGCCAAAACCAACCGTACAAGGTAAAACTCGTGTACGAGAGGGGAACGAGTCTCATGTTGATCGTGTCACTGCCACATCTCTACTTGAGGAAGTAGATCGCATAATTAACGAACATACGTCGAAGATACAATTAATGTTGTCCGTTGAGAGGGCTGGTATGAGAGACGAAATTGTTGATGATGTCCTCAAAACTCTTTGGGAAAAAGGAGTGTATGATAGAAGTATAAAGCATTCAGATTTGATGGAGCAGATCAACAAGTCGTCTTGGTCTGTCGGTGCGAGCGGTTCTACACAGGTAAGTGCATCCATTTCTTTACAACATTTACTATAACGTTTCATACTTTACTAAAACAACACTTTATTTCAACAGCCAACTGGAGGAGGGCCTAATAAAGATTGGTCTAGCTTTATGCTTGGTATTCGAGAGATTCTCAAGAAAATTAACATCAATGAAGACGATCAGGTTATCACCCACTACTTATTTCCCTATGAATAATGAACCCCCTATAGTCAAAGTTACCTAATTTTGCTATTCAATTTATCAGGCTAGGAGTGATGATATCTTGACAACTACGAAGACATCCAGGGAAGAGGAAGATGAAAGTGGTAGTGAATCAAAAGGGTCTGAGGAGGATAGTGGCAGTGAATCTGATGGAGAAGTTGGTCGTACGAATGATGTGGTTGTTGTTGGTAGTGAATCCGAAGATTGTTCTGATCAAGATGGCGATGATGGCGACAATGTTAGGAATGACGATGGGGAGGATGAGGGGAAGGAAGAACTAGATGAAAATAATGACGAGAGAGAGGAAGATGATCAGTTTGGGGATCCAGAAAGGACGAGGAAGAAGTAGATGATCAAGAGGAGGAGGAAGTAGATGATCAAGAGGAAGAAGAAGCAGATGATCAAGAGGAGGAAGAAGTACATGATCAGGAGGAGGAAAGATTAGATGATCATCGGGAGGAAGAAGTGGAGGGTTTTGATAATCAATTCGTCCAGTATGATGGAGGATTACAAATTGTTGAATATGTGGACCGTGCTATAGTGGACGGGAAAAAATTGTTTCACGCTGAGGTAAATTATGCTAATGTACGTGTTAAGTTAATTTGTCAATGCAATGTTATTAATTTAAAATATTTTCTACAGGAAAGTAGTACATTATTCCATACCAAGAAACGCTGTCGGGAGGCCGCAAATGATGATCAAAATCCATTTCCCCCAATCCCTACAAAGAGCCTGAGGACTAAGCCTAGAAGGTTTGGCCAGTGTTCATCTTATTTGAAAAAAAAAGGAACTCGAAAGAGAATCTGATGTGCAAATATACATGCCTTTCCGACCTGTGTCCATCTCTCTCAGAACAAAATTCTTAACAAAGCTGGAGTCTTATAGGAAAAAGTAAGTTAAGTTTTAGATATAATTGTCTTTTATACATTTTTTTCTCTAAATTGATCTTTAAATGTTGTCTTCTCCATAACGAAATATGATTTTTTAAATATTTTTCAGAGAATATATAATTGATGGCCATCGAGAGAAGAGAGACTTTTTCAAATCATATATACAACCACTAAATGGGTGGACTCGCATGTGAGTAGATTCAAAACTATATCTTACTTTTCCGAGAGCAATCATAAACATTATCACTAATTACAAATTTTCCTATTATCACAGCATATGGAAGCAATGCTGAGCATAATGTGGAGGAGAGTAGGTGAATCTTTTCTAAAGGATCGGATCGGTCTGTTGGATACATGGTTTTCACTTAAGCTGGCTGATGATTATGCTCGGTTTCAAAAGACAAAGAAGAATGCTTCTTTCAAATGGAACAGTATGATCAAGAACTATGTTAAAGGTCTAGTCCCCAGTCGTTCCGCCAAATTGGGATGGTACACTGATGTTGATACTGTCTACCTACCACTGAATTGGGGAAAGAGGGATTGGGTTGCTGCTGTTATAAAGTTGAAGTTGGGAAAAGTATTGATCTTAGATCCGCTCATCATAAACAATGAGTCCCGTAGATTGCCACGATTGCTGAAACCCTTGCTTGCGATGCTACCTATGATTATTAGGGAATTTGCAGACACGGATGGTATTGACTGCACTATCCCTCACGCATTCACTTTTGAGAGGCTAGTCGATGTCTATCAGAACGACCGCACGGGAGATTGCAGGCCTCTGACCGTCAAGTTCATTGAGTTACACGCGCAAGGGTTGAGGCTTGATGGACTAACCGAGGATAAGGTGGACGAGATGAGGATGCGATTCGCCATTGATGTGTAAGAGGAATTTGTTGTTCCACTAAGTTAGTTATGTTGTTTTTTATTTAAAAGTGGTTAACGTAACGTAAGATTAATGTTCTTATGTATAATTTAACTTTGGTAATGTTTTCTAATGGATTGTGTTATTGTTTGCTAATTAGTGGACAAATAAAAAAGCAAGGTAGACAAATTATAAGGAAATTATAAGGAAATTATAGGGAAAATATAAGGAAATTAATGTTTGCTAAGTAGTGGACAAATTGTCATATTCTTTTCTAATTGGTGGACAAATTATATGGAAGTTTGGTAGACAAGTCTAGTATATGTTGTCTTATATGTTAGATTTTGTATGTTAATTTAGTAATGTCTATAGGTAATAAATAGTTTCAACCAATCTCAATCACCACCATCAACCACAATCACCACCATCAACCTTATAACAACCACAATCACCACCATCAACCAACCAACCAACTCTTACATTTTCCTAATACTTTTACAAGAACCCTCAATCATCCTAATTGATCATACTTTTACGTATCATACTTTTATGGTATTAAATCCTATTATGTTGTTTTAGCTTTGGAATTAGTTGATATAAATATATATTTGAAGAATAGACCATAAACTACTAATAACTATGAATGGACAAATAAACACTTTTTATGGTAGACAAGTTTACAAAGAAGTCATCTAAATACATTTAATGTTACGTGAAAATGTTTGACCTGCAAAATCAAACACCACCAAACAAATTAACTCTTACTTTGTAAATGTTCTCAATTGAAAAGGGTGTCTTCCTTCTTTTGGCAGACAAAGTTACTAGGTCAAATTTGTCTACCATGTCAAATTTGTCTACCAGGTCAAATTTGAACTTGGTTTGGTAGACAAGTTTAAGTTCCAGCATTGGATGTTACGTAAAAATATTTGATGTCTCTAAATAAAAATTTGACCTGCAAAATCAACCACCACCAAACAAATTTACTCTTAATTAGTAAATGTTCTCTATTAAAAAGGGTGTCCTCCTTCTTTCAGTAAATACAACTTCAAACATGGACGATCTCCTTTCCCTACCAGAACATCTTACACTATACATTGTTAGCCTCGTTGCTAGGTCTGGATTTCAGTTCCTAGCACCTCTTATTGCTGCTGGACCCGATGGTATGTGACTGGCTTTCAACGAGGTCATTTTATGAGAAGCCTCAATCCTCCTTATTGAACAGTACCCTACGGTTGTAAATAGATGCTCTTTATTTCGAACTTTCTTCGAGCGTACCATTAGAGCAAGAAACCCCGCTGCAATGTATCTAGAAGCCATTAGATTATTAGCGAGATATGGAGAGTACCGAGAAGCCATTGCCATGCTAGGTTACAAGTGGAGCTCTCTCTTCGGTAAATTCCACCCGTCTTCCTCAGCAACCTTTACTCTAACTATTTTGATGTTATATGTTGGGGAAACAGATGAGGGTATTGGTCTAATGACAAAATTCAGGAGTGAATTCAAGGACGAGAACGAGGTCGATATAGTGGAACAGATGGTTTTTTATTATTAAATCGCCATTGGTGGGGGAGAAACAAATTATCGACGTCCAGCTTTGGTAAAATTCGAAAGAAAAATACCAATACTCCCTGACGTGTGCGACGACTGCTGTGAGAGTAAAAGGTGCCCCGCATGCAACACTTGGTGGCGCTGCCAAAGATTTAAAAACTTGTTTGCTATATCCTAGAAGCTTATGTTTTCTAATGTTGTCCATCAGATTGTTTAATCCCATCTTGTCTACTGTTGGGTTTCTCTACTTCGAACAATATGTTTTGTCTTTTTTTCGTCAATGTTGTCCTCCATCATAATAGTATGTATTGTCCTATTTGTATTTTTAAAATTACCTGTTGGTCTGTAGACTCAACAGAGTTGTACTGATAAGTTACATCACCACATGCAACTTGCGTATTGTCAGATAAAGCAGTATAATTATTTAAAAATGGGTTACTTGTACTTTTGTTATTAATTTTTATTGTTTGCCAGTTTAGCTATTATAAAGGAAGCATCTATCTTCGGATCCCTTCACCAATCTTTTCCTCTAAACCTAATTTCCCTTCTAAGAGCGCTATGGGGCAATATAGCTACAGTCAACCCTCTTCATCATCTGCTTCGCCCGCCTCCTCTATAAATTCTCGTGACCGTCGAAGCGGGAAGTTTGGCATTTCTACGAGTTGCAATTGTGGTTGTCGAATGGTTTTGGAAACAGTCCAGAGTGCTGAGGGAGGCCGGTTGTTCTGTAAGTATGAAAATTATTTTGTAAGCAACAAAAAACACACCTCTTACTCAATTGAAACTTGTTTTCTAAAAGCATAATTAACTATTTACTTCTTTTGATGATATTATCTAGGACGGTGGTCTTCACCTCATCAAGTCGTGGGAAAAAGCTGTGGTCGATGAAATTCACGATCTTCAGGTGAAGAACAATGAGCAATAAGACAGAATTGCATACCTCACTAGAGGACCTGATGGCGAGTGCGTTGAACCAAGTATGAAGTGGGCTGAGCTAAAATTCCTTCGTGAAGATGTCAAAGAACTAAAACAACTTGTACGCTCAAGATTGTACACAGAGCAAATGGAAGAGCTCGTAGGCAATTCGACCGATGCACAATCCTCTCCCATATGGACCAACAATATCGTAAACGTTGCCATTTCGTTCCTCCTATTCGTACATCTTTTAACCATGGTTTATTCTGCATTTAAATAAGGAAACTTTCTCTGTTCTTGTTAATGCGTCTTCTATTGTTCACTTTTAGCCATGGTTCTTCTTTTGACCCATGGTCTATGATCTTTGAGGAATGAACATGTTGTCCACTTCTTCAGTTATTCACTTGTAATCGTCTACTAATATTAATGGTCAATTTACTACTTTCCTACTTTGCAGTAGACAACTTTCTATCGGATAGTACTCAACTTTATGTTAGTAGACAACTTTATGCTGCTAGACAATTTAGTAAACAACTTTATACCATACTATAAAGCTTTAATTTTCTCTTCTCTAGTGGACAACTACAATTTCTGACTAACCGAGAACAACTATAATTTCTTTGTTAGGCATATGTAATCTACTTTTGCTCTATCTGTTGTGGACCAAATTATACAAATGAGGATAAGTGGACCAAAATATATGCAACAGACAACTAAAATCGTAAAAGATAATGTCGTCCATTAAAGAGAATAAAATGACCAAACACAAAATATATGATAAAGACATCAACTACAATCGTAAGAGGTAATGTTGTCCGCTAATGAGGATATCCAACATGTCCACAAAAAATTAGGATATCTTCCAACTCCTCCCTTATAAGTTTGAAATAATACATAAGCTTAAACAACTCTTTCAGATCAGCATGGAGCATGTCTTCCTGTTGTGGCCACTGCCAAAACATCTTCCACACTTCGTGACTCTTTTCTTTTTCTGAAACATACAATGCAAAACATACAACGCAAAATGATTAGTTCCTGGACACTGGACATTAGAAAGGGACATTTGAAATTTATAAGCATACTCACGTGGTGGACTTCTCCTTTCGATGGAATTCGTTTTCTCTTTGGCCTCCCACCACCCCGAACGGTCCTTGGTGGATTTACATCACCACCACCAACCTCTTCCGGAATGTCTGAATCTTTCTCATTTGGGAATGGCATAACGAGACCTTCATACTTTTTCATCCATGCTCTAACAAAGTAGCACTCATCGATAAGTGAGTACTCGTCCACATGTCTAACCCAACTAGGAGACAAAGCATGACAACAAGGAATTTTTAGGACATCAAAAACCCTACACGTACATGTTTTTTTCTCCAAATCAACAGTGAAAACACAGCTATTGCCATCGTTAACTTGGTATATCCAATTACTAACAGAATACACACCGCAGTCTTTTGACTCTTTTAGATGATTTATTAACAAATCTTCAATTTCTAGAGTACACTTACTCTTTGTTTTACCTGCTAATGTCCTCCTACACCAAAACCACCTCATTAACATGGCCCTTAAGAATTCAACCATTGACACTATCGGATAGTCGACTGCCTTTTTCATGGCTGCGTTTAGTGACTCTGAGATGTTGCTACTCATTATATTGTAGCGCATTCCAGGGAAGTGGGAAAGTGTCCAATGTGGCAAACCAATTTCCATAAGATAATCCGCACACTTTTGATTACGATGCTCGATTTCTCTCCACCAATACCGAAAATCACCTACGGTATACGCTCGCGCAGCTTTTGAAACTACTCCAGCTAGTCCTTCGCAACCGAAATTATGCTTCACATTTCGGAACAGGTGGACTGTACAAGTAGCATGGTGGGAAAGTGGGTAAACTTTCACAAGGGCAGAATAAATAGCTGCATGACGGTCAGAAACAAAAACAAGGTCTTTCTCATCAGGAACAAACTTTTGCAGGTTTCTGAAAAACCATGTCCAACCAGCATCATTCTCTTTCTTAACAACGCCAAATCCAAGAGGATATATTTGCATATTCCCATCTTGTCCACTAGCTGCCACCAAACATCCTTTATACTTTCCTTTCATTGACGTCCCATCTATCACTATAACCTTTCGCAAATACTTATAACCGGCGATAGAAGCCCCAAAAGCAAAGAACATATATTTAAACAAGGTTTTACCCGACTTCTTGTCGACGGTTGTGTACATATCGCTAATTGTACCTGGATTGGTTTCCTTCACCAAGTGGAAATAAGTGGCCAAAAACCGATAGTTGTCTTCCTCATTACCACGAGCAGCCTCAATAGCAAGTTCCTTCGCATTCCAGCTTTCATATAACTAATAGTAAGATTGAGCTCTTCCAAAACCATACTAAGCAATTCACAAGCCCTTGGACCTTTTTTCCCATTGGCAAATTTTGACTGCAATAATTCTGCTAATATCTGAGCAGATGCATTCTCACCATATCTAGACCTGCATGAAACATCACAGTTGTGTTTCAGCGTTACTGTTCTTATTTCCAAATTTTTGGAATTGGGATGTGTAGTTGCATAGATCCACCAACCATAATTCTTATCTACGCAAGTAACAATAACCCTCCCTGGGCCAGACTTCCCAATTCTGAATGTGAAAAGCCTTTTCAAAGCATAAATAGCCAAAGTCTTCCTTAGTTCCTTCTTATTAGCAAATACTAGCCCAACATAAATTGCATATCCTTCGCGCTTCAGGTCCATGTTCCTCTCTTCACTTGGTGCACCTTGCATATTATCATGAAATGGTGGTGCATCTTCCAACAATAATGGGTCCGCCCCATCTATAACACTAGTACCTTCCAAGAAAGGGCGATTTTCATCGTCAATAATGTAACTGCAAGTGCATCATCACCAACTGGTATATTTTCACATAATCGAATAACAGGCAGATCACCAGCAGTTGGATCAACAGGGCTACAATCTAAATCACGCTCTCTAGACTCCTCTAATACACCATTACAACCAAGGGTGTCAACATGTTCGCCCCAAACATTACCAACACCCATATTCCACCCTCCCACACCTTTGTAAGGATCCCAATCTAATGGATAATCATTATTTATCCTTTCTGTCCATTCATCGGTATCATAATCTTCATCCTTCTCTTCGCTCCGCTCATTTTCGGGTGACAAGTCTTCCTGTGAATTTTCCACAATCCCGGCCACATTATTCTCAGCAACCTGGGAATTCATAGAGATAATAGATTTCTGCAAATTTAAATCGACGACTTCAATTGATATTTCATACACCAAACTTGGAGGAATGTTGTCCATCGATGATGAATCATACATGTTGTCCATTACTGATGAGCCATTGTTTTTGTGTATCAAACTAGAATCTCCCATATTGTCCTTCAAAGATGAGTCATAAATTTTGTCCACCGAAAAGTCATTGTTTTTGTCAATTGAACCAGATTCTCTTAAGTTGTCCTCCACCTCAGTTGACATGCTCGGAGGAATGTTGTCCATCAACGATGAATCATACTTCTTGTCCATCAATGATGATCCATTGTTTTTGTCTATCAAACTAGAATCTCCCATATTGTCCACCGAAAAGACATTGTTTTTGCTACCACTCCAGATTCTCTTAAGTTGTCCTCCACCTCAGTTGACAGGATTTTTCCACTGCATCTTGTCCTCTTACCCACCACCAGGTTTGCATCTTCGTCCACACAGTGGTCCACCGTTGTCCTCTTCAGTTTCTGTTTAGATGTCTACTGCCTGCCGGATTCAATTCCTTGTTCACATCGTTATTCTTCCATCTGTTTCTGTACAAAGCTTCTACTTCCTCAGCATGAGCCACCAATACATCATCCTCAATATCAGGTAACAATTCGGCATCCGTCACAACTGATTCCTGGGTAGGTAAAACCATCTCGCCAGCCACCGCAATATTTCCGTCATTAGCAAGAGTGGTGACATTTACGTACAAATTCTTGCCTCCGTCTAAAGTCCGTCTCTTTTTGAACTGGGCGAATTCCACCTCACTACAGATTGACACCGGTGGGATTTTGTCTGCCGTGAATACCGAAGGTTCACCTGGGTACCATGAACTCATAACGACGGCGCTATCCTTCGGGTTTAGACGGAATATAACCTCTACTGCAGAAGTCAACTCGCGTATAGTTTTCAGTTTCTCAATGGAGAGACACCTTGCCATTTCGCCCTGTTGCGGTACAAATTTCCACACCCCACACTCAGAACACTTCCACTCACCACGATAAACACACACGGTTTCTTCCATTAAGTTGTTTAATAACCTGCGATAAAAAAGTTTGAATTTTTCCCTTTATATAAGTATAGCTTACACATGCAATAAAAGCTTTAAACTTTGGGCTCAAATCAAAATTTACTACACAACCACCACCATTAATGGCGGACGGACATTACCTGTTTTTGCTGTCTCCCTGTTTCGTGTTTTTACTTTGTCCACCAACAAGAACTCATTAGCTTTCTCTAACACAACTGTTAACCCAAAACAAAACTCAGATCTAAAACATAAAACAATTTGTCTCTCATCTTCCAACACACACCCTTTTGTCCACAATAAATGCATGTCGTGTCACATGTCCGCCCAAAACGTACGACCAAACAGAAAAAATTCCCGCCACCTTTTCTTTCGTTACACATGCAGAGAGCAATATCGTCAATCAACACCATGCCATATTGCCAGATTGTGGCATTTTCTTATATGTTTCGTAAATGTGGCATTAGATATTTTTTTTAATAAAATGTGGCAAATCTGGCAAAATTCCCTTTTCTAAACCAAGGATTAAATCCATTGGCTAAGGTGAGGGTGGTATTTGAGGATATGCAGTAACCTTTTTCCTTATATACTCTTTGATAGTTGCTGAGTATAGACTCAAGAATTGTTTTTTAATTGAATGTGTTTGCGTGGATTTGTGTGCAAGGTAAAGTAGGTTGTTAGTAACATGATATATGTGAAGCACATTAGCTACATGATATGATGTAACGAATTAACTTATATATTATATTATAAATATAATTATGAGCATACATGAGAATGAGAATGAAAAAGGAAAAGGTACTTGAGGATGTTGGCACATTAGCTACATGATATGATGTAATGAATTAACTTATATATTATATTATAAATATAATTATGAGCATACATGAGAATGAGAATGAAAAAGGAAAAGATACTTGAGGATGTTGGACTGTAATGGACCGATGGGTTCATTGCAGGTTATAAACTACTGACGAGCAGTATGGGAAGAATCGAGCTATGGGCTGTGGCCTTCCAGGAATGGAATGGGGTTTGTGAGCCAGAAAAAGTGATAATGGCCAAACCCATAAGTAAAGTAAAACTTATAAAGTAAGGTAAAGAAAAAGAAATGTTTGCATGTGGTAGTTGCCACAGAAGTGCATAAAATAAGATGAAAGTTACTGAGGAGAAATAAATTTTTTGTTTGTTTGTTTGCTTGATAAACATTCTGAATCTATGCTAAGTAATATTTGTTGATTATATTTGGAACATGATTATTGTATGTCCAGTGGGCAGAGTTTGATCTCCTCACTGAGTAAACTTGTTTACTTACCCCCTTCTTTCGCTTTTCCCGAGGTTAGTAAGTTCAAGAGTTGTAGTTTGAAGTTTGTTCATTGGTGAATTATAAAGAAAGAAACGTTTTAGGTCAGACCGGATGGATTACATGTTGTTCCGTCTTTTGTGACAGTACGAATGCTACATATATAATGTAAAATATGGACAAAAGAGTGTCTAAAACATGTAAATTAGAGAGTTATCAGTTACCAACTATAAATAAAAATACTCTAGACTATAATCTAATCCTAAATCTCTAGGTAACACAATTGGTCCCTGGCAACGGCGTGAACTTGATTGCTCGAGTAATTACCCGATACACTTAACCGCAAGGTAGTATATACGGGGTCAAATCCACAAGGACCAATGGTACAATAAATATTTGTGAGAGTCATAAATAGCTAAAGTGGACGAATGTTTGTTTGTTTGGTTTTCAAGTTTGTAAATAAAAAATGCAAAGAAATAAAATCGATTAGCTTATAAGATTAAAACATTGGTTCATAGAATATTTCAGAGATCAAAGATCAATGAGAAATGAAACAAGGAATTCAATAGTTAATAACCATTCTAGAACAGGAACATAAGATTTGACTAACCCTCTTTCAAGGTATTAATCACTAAACTTGACTACTCGATTACTAAACTTTCATTTGTAATCTCCTAATCAAATTTGCATTCAAACAAGTTCATTAATTTCACAATATCCCCTAACATCATCTTTCGCAGGTTAGAGAAATATTGCTCAACTCATATTGGTTCAGGCATTCTATCGAACACTTTTGATGCATAGAAAACCCTAGAATCTAGAACAAGGTGATCAGTCCTATTCTAGCATTAATAGCATATGAATCAAAGAACCACAAATAAAATAGGATCCCCAATCAACAATTAAAACATCAATTCATTGAATCTCCAAGTTGGAACCCTAAAACCCAATGGAAGAACTACTCACACATAGCAAAAGACAAAACAAAAATTATAGATGAAGAAAACATGATTAAATTGCAGAAATTATAAGAAAAGGTTTAGAAATCTTCTCCAAATTGTCAATGAGTATGAATCTCTAGAATCCCCAATGAGTGGCTTATAAAAAAGTCTCAGGGTGCAGAAAAAAAAAAGCGTAGAATAAAACTTAGGGTTTTTCTCTCAGCAAACAAAAGGTAACGGCCTAGTCAAAAAATTTCTCAGCCAGACAGTTTTTCAAGTACGCAGGTTTTGACGTGAAACTTGCCGGTTCAGACTATGTTTCTTAGCCATGCGGGTTCCTCAGATAGGCGGGTTTTAATGTGAAAGTTGTCGGGTTAGACTTTGTTTGTTAGCCAGGCGAGTTCCTCTGGTAAGCGGGTTTTCACGTGAACCAACATCCATCTCATATGCTTGTTTGCATCAAGAATTGCTCATTTTTCTTCCAATTTCCTCCAAAATGCTCTAAAACCTATAAAGACTCGATAAAGAACTGAAAGACTCAAAAAACTGTGTCAATAAAAAGTATAAAATAAGAAAGAAAACAAAGACTCAAAACCGAGAAAAACACCATATATCACGGTGTCTTATACGCAGTCCGATATGCCCAAAGTGCATTATCTAACTTTACAGCCCAATCTTTCTTTGTAAAACACGCTGTTTTTTCAAGAATCTCCTTAATCTGACGGTTGGAAACCTCAACTTGACCACTAGTCTAGAGATGATATTGAGTAGCTACAAGATGTTGAACTCCAGACTTCTTCAACAAATTATCCAACACTTTATTAATAAAGTGTTTACCTCCATCACTGATAACAATCTGAGGTACTCCAAACCGTTGAAAAATAATGGTCTTAAATAGCTTAAGAACCATTTCAGAATCATTCTTAGAACTTGCAATCGATTCTACCCACTTTGAGACATAGTCAACATGAAACGACCCGACCCGTTTGTTTTTTTAATAATAATAACAATAATATAATTAAATACCCCATAATATTTACTTACAAACCAATCAATAAACCAACAGTAAGCAAACATAAACAACGGAAGACATATCAAACGTACTCCAATATATTAAAATACAATACCAAGCATAACCAATACGAACCATTAACCTAGCATACTTCTAACAAGGTTCCAACAACAAAATAACATAAACACAACACAACAATCGAGACCCTTGATCATCCCAGAAATACCTAAACCACTCTAAACCATCATCTGGTGCGGACTCCTCCGTGTCGAGCTTGATCAGTTTCTCTCCGTATCGTAAATCTTCCTTGATGTTTGCTTGCATTGTTGATGGACACTGTTCAGTGGTGTCGGTCGACACTGGTTCTGGAGTATCAAATTCATCATCTTCTTCATCGATCAATTTTTGCAATTCATCTGATTGAAGCTTCTTAGGAACTGAATGTAGCTGTTTTCCGCTCGTCAAGGTTAATGCATTGCAAGAGTGTTTAGGGTTCGATTCAGTTCTCCCTACAAGAAGTTCCTCTTGCCGTTTTACAGACCCAACAGTCTGCACAACCTAATTCTCCAGCGTCTTGACATGGTTATTCAAAGCATCAAAATTTCCAGTCAATTCAGTGTACACAGAATCAATCTTTCCATTGAAGTCCACAGTCAACTTCTCCTGGTCCTGATGAATCTGCTCAAGCATGACTTCCATTCTACTCTCACTTTTCTTAGGAGGAGGAGTCTGATATGAATAATTAATGTATGTCCTAGTGAAGCTGCTTCCTTGTTGTTGTTTATGGTAGTTTGGCTTAGGAGTGTAGCCTGTAGAGTTCCCTTGGTAGTTGCTGTGCTGGCTGTTCCCACTATAAGGTCTGTTACCTTGCTGATTTTCGAATTTCTGACCCTGATTTCCATACAAAAAATTGACATCTTCTTCTTCATCCCCTGTCTCAGGCTCAGGCTCATATGTCTTAACGTCAGCAGCAAAATGGACTGATTTCTTACCCACAAGAAGATTGTTCACTGTATCTAGCTTAGCATTCACCGTAGCTAGCTAATTTGAATCATAGCTTCCATATAACCTCTTCCTCTCAGAATCTGCACGCTTAGTGCTAATGCTGGAAGCTAGATTCCCAAACAAATTCTCAACCTCATCTGGAAACCTTATTTTAAAATTTCCATGGCTAGCAGCATCAAAAGCTAATTGATATTCCTAGTCACATCCTCTGAAGAAAAAATCAAAAATTGTACCATTGAGAAGCCATGGTGCAGACAGTCTCTCTGATAAACCTTGAATCTAACCCAAACTGTCTTGAAATCCTCATCTGGTCTTTGCTTAAAGGAGGATAGCTTGACTCTCTGCTCATCAGACATTGCATCATCATAAAAATAATCGAGAAAAGCAACCTTAATTTCTTGCGAAGTTGTCAAAGATCCAGGCTTCAACTGCTTCAGCCATTGAGAATATCTTGCAGGAGATGTAGTCTTCAGTAACCCCATTAGCCTTGATACTAGTGAAAAGATCCTCAAAGTGCTCAGTATGATCCATAGGCTTCTCATGTGGCAGGTTTGCGAAAGGTCTCTACCCAACTAATTGGAAGTACGCAAGCTTCAGCTCATAATCATTCCTTGAGAATGAAGGAGGAACAATTGCAGAACGGTTCTCATAAACCAAATCAGCTATGTTTTAGTCTGCAATAGTCCTGATCAACTCCCGGTTGTGGTCCTGTCGTCGAACTTGTTGTAGATCGTTAGCATGATTGGCAGCTCCATGTTTACCCGCTGGAAGAGGGTGTCGAGCGACGCCTTGTTGGTGTTGATCGACACCATCGACTTTTTCATTAGAAACCACGATTTCATCGATCAAATTGCCTTCTGCATTATTCTTTTGTCCCTGCTCATTGCGCAAGTGGCCCTATTGATCCCTCAAAACACCAGCCTCATATGTTCTCAGAATGATTGTATTGACCATCTTTGATGATTTAGCTGCTTTTCGGTTATCACGGTGTAACTTTCCCAACTCTTGGTTTGTAACCTTCACTGGTGGATCAGTCATATTGTTCCGAGTGTTAGGCTTAGAAGGCATACAGCTGAAACACACAAGAGAAGAGAAACAAAAAGCTTGTCAGTAGCAAATAAAAAGAAAAATTTAGACGAAATTAAAAACTTAAATCTAATGGTAGATCAAAAGAGCCCCTGACAAAGGCGCCAAAATTTGATAAGCTCAAATTGTAATACCATAGAGGTACTAACAACTTTGAAATTGTAGTAATTGGGGGTCAAATCCACAGAGGCTAAAGATCACACAATAAATTATAGAGTTTTATTATTACAATAAACAAAAGTATTTGAATTGAAAGCAATGCAAAATATTAAAAAAAAGTGTCTAAATTCAAGGAATTAAAACGCTAGGTCTAAGGAAATTCTCAAGAAATTATGGGATATCAAATCAGTTTATAAATTAGGATTCAATCAAATAAAATCAGATCTGGAACTCTAAACCTTATTGTATAATAAATCAGTTATCTCTGCAAATATTATCTACGTTTTAAAACCCGAAAATTCAATTCTCTTTGTGAAATTCAAGTGAAATGCCAGCTTTAAAATCAGGTTAAGTTTGTTCACAAAACTACCACATCAGATCTCTTTAAAAAAATTGATTTTGTCATCAAAGGTTTTTGTCAAGAAAATCAACTATATTCTCATATCAATTTATTTCCTAGGTTATTAATTATAGGTGATCAGTCAAGAATTAATATGAAGGAAAACCAGAGATGAAGATTAAAGAAGATAATGAATCCTAAACAATCAACAGATCTAATAAACCATAAAACCCCTATAAAAACCCTGAACCTAACAAGATATCTACTAAGACATGGTGAAAGAAACAATCGTCATGAATAAAATAGATATTATAAAAGAATCAAAAGAGAAAAAAAAAAGTTTAGAAGCTTCTCTCAACAGGGTTGAGTTTTTAACTCGTCTCTCCAAAATCTCTCTAGGTCTCTCTCTCTCAAAAGTTTTCGGAAAATAAAACACGTTAGGGACTAATGTTGCAATAAGGGAAGACACCAAGAGTAGTGTCACGTTAGGGCCATGTTGTAAATCTTCAAACTTGGGTTTCTTCGTGTGTCGGCAAAAGGGTTGTCGAGCAACACCAAGAGTAGTGTCGATCAACACCATCATCCTAGATCGTCTCCAAGTTCATTTCCTTCTGTCTCAATGTTCCAAAACGTTCCAAATTGCTACATCTGTGCCAAAATCCTAGAAAACCTGTAATGACTCTCAAAGAACCTAAAAACATATTAAAAGACTCTAAAAGACTCCTTAAATCATGGCTAAAAATCGTAAAAACCTTGATATATGACGAGCTTAAGGCAACTGACTTTATTTGACATCTCAAGTGACTGCAGACCTAGACCCCCGCTTCCTTCTTCGGTTTACACACATCCAACCATGCAATCTTCGTTTTGGTTGAATTCAAATCTGGACCAACCCATAATATAACCACTCGGAAGGCTGCTATCAGACCATCTATTTTTAGGAAAGCTCTCAAGCAGAAAAACAATATGCTTCAAATCACCAATCCATTCCTCCTCTCACAATTTTCAGAAACATCAATAAAAAGTTTCGGAATAAAATCACTACACGCAAGGGTTTGGGAAGCTCATACTTTGTGCCAAGGTTACTTTACTATATGTCACTACTCTTTCCTTTTGTAATACCTTAATTGTTCATTTTATATGATATTGACATTCTTAGCAAAAAAAAGTTCATACCTATTTTAGCTTCTTTTTCTTTTTTTTTGTTTTCTTTTTCTTTGAAAAAGTGTCTTAAGTTGTCATAGAACTTTCAGGGTTGCATAGATTCATATGACGGCTGATTTATATTGCTTCGCGGCTAAGTTATACTTGACAAAAAACGAAAGGCTGCATAGATTCATATGACGGCTGATTTCTATTATTGTTTCACGGCTGATTTATAATATTGTTTTCTGGCTAATTTATAATACTTCACAAAAGACGAAAGGTTGTGTAGATTCATATGACGACTGATTTATATTGCTTGTGGATGATCTATTACAAGAAAGAAACTGAAAGTAAACAAATATAATACAAAATTACTACATCTGACAAGTTCTCCATCTATCTGAACAATTTTACACCCTCTATCGTAAGTGTTAAATACATATTTATGTTTCTTTAACCAATTACCGGAGTTGGATCTAGGAATAAAACTGAAGAAGAATGAGGAAAATTAATTAGAATGAGGAAACTTAAGAAGTTAAGAACAAGGTGAAGAATAAGGTTAAGAACAAGGTAAAGAAC